>OZ012738.1:282471092-283850569 GCA_963859935.3 Lathyrus sativus
GCAAGACAGCAAAAAGGGAGGGGGGTTAAACTCATCAACAATAAAAAACGGGACAAAGCCCACTGCTCAAAACCATAGCAAATATCATTATTCTTTTTAACATGAAATCCAAACAAAAAGAGTGTTTCCTCTCACACACAGTCGAATAGCTTCGGCTTGTCATCAACCCAAACTCTCTCTTTGTTTCATTGTTGTGGGTTTCGGATGGTTGGCTAGGTTTTGGGAGAAGAGGTGAGTCGGGTGTTGTTTGGATTTGAAGATTGATGAAGGCGTGTTTTCGGTTCTGGGTTTTGATTTGTGAAGGTTGAGTTTAACGATGATGATGGTGAATGGTGAAGTTTGGACAGAGGATGGAGGAAAACGGGTCGATAGGTTTTCATGGCGCCGTAAAATGGGTTGCGAGTTGAAGGTGAGTGTTTGGAGAAGATGGAGGTCGTGGGTTATTTTGAAGAGAAGATGTTCAAGAAGCACTGCGGCTGGGTTTTCGTAGGAAGGGATGAAGGTTTGAGTGAGGTTTATGGGATGTTTCTGAAATGATTGTTGGTTGTTTTTCGGGCTGAGTGAGGATGATGAAGTGGAAAATGGGTTTTGTTCAGAGCTTGATGATGAAAATGTTGAAGGAGGCAGACTAGGGTTGCTCGGGTTCTGAGAATGATGAAGGTGATGATGAATAATGATGCGAAAGGACAGTGTGCGGCTACTATTCTGTCCTCAAGGATAGGGACAATGAATAGTGGATATATAGTCTAGAGAATGATAAGTGGCGTGCTTGTTTTTTTGGTTTTTTGGATTAATTAATGATGCTGATTAAACGCTACACTAATGATAACATTCTAACTCTAAACTAAACTAAAAAGTCAGCTCTAATACTAATTATTTAACTAATTAATTAAAATCTAAAACTTTAATTCTAATTTTATTGATTAATCTAAATTAAAAATCTATTTTCTAAAAATAAAAGCTCTATTATAGAATTCTATTTTCTAATAAAACTAATTAAACTAAAAATAAAAATCTATTTTCTAAATAAAATATATTTCTAAAAATACTACTTCCTAATTAGAATAAAAATTATGAAAAGAAATTAAAGTAGAAAATAGAAACCAAAAATCACCAAAAATACAACAAAAAGAACGGAAAAAGGGGTCGAACATCGGAACGCGAGCGAAATTATCAGTACGGACTGAAACACCAGAAAGATAGCAACTTCCGCTCGATTCCGAAATAAATCTCCTCATTTGAACTGGTTTGAATCGTCTAAAACACTAGCAAAGCGGTTGTAATCCCGATAAATCACTTCGGCTGATAACATGCATAATATGCGAGAGATGATCGATCTAAATGATATGTAGATGAAAAGAAACATAAGCCAAGTTAGAAAGAAAAGGTTGGTCAAATTTTGGGATACAACAGGTAGGGGCCATGCTGCTCCAGATTTCACTCAAAAAGTTTCTCTTTCCTCCTGGACTTGTTTTGAATTAAATAATGAGCTTGACTAGAATCCTAGCTTTGCTCTTGGATTTTTCTGCATTTGTACTCATCATACACCCTAGACATCAGATCAAATGCTAAAAAAAGGTTGAAAAATAATTGGATAGTTGGTATGATGGTTCATGTCATGTTTGAAGTTGTGCATTTCAAGTGCTTGGACCCCAACTTCTTTCCTTCGAAACTCCTAGCTCACAAATGCTATGGAGGAGTTCTTGTACTTTTTGGAAATCCCTCATCATGATTTACAACTTTCATGTTTTAAGTTTTTTCAAATTCCAAATGGAACTAGGTCAAAAACACTCTTGAAGTTGGATGAAAACATGACTTAAAAAGTTCCAAAATCAAGAAATTTCACTAAGTGTTTTTCCCTCTTGACTTG
Organism: Lathyrus sativus; assembly: GCA_963859935.3. Lineage (NCBI taxonomy): Eukaryota > Viridiplantae > Streptophyta > Magnoliopsida > Fabales > Fabaceae > Lathyrus > Lathyrus sativus. The sequence goes on from OZ012738.1 coordinate 282,472,963, forward strand.
TTTTTTTTTTATCATAACTCCAAATTTATTCATTTTTTTGCACATATGTCACTTTTTCACTTTTGTGGAACTCCTCAAGACCTTTCCAAAAAGCTTTTAACTCCATTTGGATGTGTGGTTAGGAAGTTATGGTCTTGCCCCTTTCAAAACCCTAATTTCCCGATTTTTCGATTACTCTTTAATTCTTGATCCAATGGTCACCAAACTTCTTGAATATATGTGATATAACACTAGGAACATAATTGAATTCAATTTTGGGTCAAAACCATGTTAGTCAATGAGTTGACTTTTTAGTTAGACGAACCGAACGATCGAAAAACTCTGAATCGACTGTTGGTGTTTTGGGTCCCCTGAGGCCTTGAAACTTCTTGAGTGGACTGCCATAAGTCATATAAGCTTCATAGACCACATTTGACTTTTACTCATCAGAAACCCTAATCGGGGGTCCTGGACTCCACTATTCTTATTCTTTGGGTGACAACCTCAAATTGGATTCATACTTGATCCAATATAGCATTATTTATTATGTAGGGATTTGATTCATGAAGAATCAATCCAAAACCCTGACTAATCAAACCATAGAAACCCCGATTATTGACTGTATGGAACCCTGATTCATCTGCATCTTGACAAAGACAAACTTGAAAGAGTTTAAGGTTAGATAAATAAATGATTATTCTACTAGAATGATGATGAAGATCTAAGGGTCAAAATTTGGAGTATAACAGCTATATTTAAATACCTTTCACCATGATTCTATGGAGATTGTTGTCTCTCATTGCCATCTAATGAAGAAATTTAAATAGGGGAAACTATTGTACCCCATGTTTTGACCCCTATATTCCATCATCATTCTAGGAGCATCAGAATTGTTTATCTAACCTTAACCTTTTTCAAGTTTGTCTTTGTCAAGATGCAGATGAATTAGGGTTCCACACAGTCAGGAATTGGGGTTTCTGTGATGTGATCAGCCAATGTCTTGGATTTATTCTCCATGAAGCAACTTACTATATCATCAAAGATACTACATTTGGTCAAGTATGAATCCAATTTGAGGTTGTTATCCAAAAGAAGAAGAACAGTCCAGTCCAGGACCCTTGATTAGGGTTTCTGATCAGAAAAGTCAACGGTGGTTTGACTTTTGATTTAAATGGCATTCCAATGGTGGAATCATGGTCCATAAAGCTTATATGACTTATTGAAGTCCCTTAAAGAAGTTTCAAGGCCTCAGGAAACCCAGAATACCAACAGTCGATTCGGGGGTTTTCGATCGTTCAGTTCGTCTTACTGAAAAGTCAACTCATTGACCAACAGGGTTTTAACCCAAAAAATGAATCCAATTATGTTCCCAATGTTATTTCATATCAAATAATGAAGTTTGGTGACCATTGGATCAAGAATTGAGAAGTAATCGGAAAGTTGGGAAATTAGGGTTTGAAAGGGTCAAGACCATAACTTCCTAACCACACATCCAAATGGAGTGGTTCAAAGCTTGTTGGAAAGGTCTTGAGAAGTCCTACAAAAGTTCCACATTGACCTATGTTCAAAAAATGAATGTATTTTGAGTTATGATCAAAGACAAGGCAAGAGGGGGAAAACACAGAAAAATTTCATGTTTTTGGCACTTTTAAGTCAAATTTTCAGCCAACTTCAAAGGGATTTTTGACCTAGTTCCACTTGAAATTTGAATTTGTGTAAAACATTAAAGTTATATAACATGTTGAGGGCTTTCCAAAAAGTACAAGCAATCCCCCATAGAATTTGTGAGCTAGGAGTTTCGAAGGAGGGAAGTTGGGGTCCAAAAGCTTGAAATGCAAAATCCCAACTTGTCATGACATGTTACAGAACTATTTCTTTGCTATCCATATGGTTGGTTTAAGTTGATTAGTGGCTAGATAGACCATAAAAAAGGGTTTAAACGAAAAATCCAAGGATTACACAAAGATTAAAGGGTGGAACCAAAGAAAACTTCCATTTATGGCATAAAGTGATCCATACCATTTTGATAAAGCAACTCTTTCCCTAAATTATGTCTTGAGCCACTCCCTTACCTCCTTCCACACTCTAAAGTCCCTCTCAAACTCATAAGAATATCTTGAAACCATCAAGCCTTGTATTTGATCCCATAAATCAAGGGAAGTCATCATGACAAGTAAGTTGGTTCTCAAATGGTTTAGTTAGCAAGAGACTTCAAATTCAAACAAGTATTTGCTCTCCATTTCTCCTATAAATAGAGAACCCTCTAACATCAAATACACACCAGAACAACCATTAACTCAAGTAAAAACCACTCTCTCTTTTCTATTTTCCATTTCCTTGCTAGCTAAGAAATCTCTAAAAAACACCAAAATCTGCCTAGGGCAGAATCCTCTCTAAAACCATTTCTAACCTATGAAACTCTCTACAAACACTTCTAGAAACCCAAAAATGATGTACTAAAGCTTTCCCAACCATTACTTCCACCAGAAACCTTTTCTTTCCAAAAGTCAACCCTCAAACCAAAGAAATTTGACTTTCTGCATTAATCAAGAAAGCTCCTTGTTTAGACATATTCCATACTTTCCTACACTTCAAACACCTCAAGTATAAGGTGTATTCACTATCCAAACCATCACAATTCAACTGCATCACCATTTTACAAATCTGTCACAAGAACCCACTTGTTACTTATTGCCTAAGCAATTTTGTTTGCACAAAGAGCTTGCTTGGAAGAAACTTGATTCTTTTAAATATTGTTGTGGAGGTGTAGAGAAGCTACTCAACTCATTTATACTCAACCAGAAGCTTTGCACCAAGATCTTGCTATGAGTTCTTCAAGAGGTAAGTCACTTTGTCCATTTACACTTTTTATGCACCATGCCTATCCTTGATGTGCATTAGCTGAACATACTTAGAATCTCTTACAAATAATGATTGAACTTTGGTAGATAGTTATTCTCATAACTTGTAAACTGTTATGAGTTTAGATGCATGATATTGTGATTTGTTTAATTTCATTCCATGAGCCATTTTTGTGATTCTGCTTAGGATTAGTTTGTGTGAGTGCTTAAGTCCATTTATAGGTCATTTTGAATATGTATGAATATTTTATGATGAGAAACTGATGTGTTTGTAAACCATTCTGTTTGTGTATATTGAAATGGTTTGAAGTTGCCCTTCCATGTGCCATATTTTGTTTCTACCTAATGTTGATGTTTTGGTCATGCTTGTACTCATTTATAGGTCATAATGAACATGTAGGAACATTGTGTAATGAGAAATTGGTATGTACGAGAACCATTATGTTTATGCATTTTGAGATGGCTTGAAGTTTCACTTTCATGAGCAAAGTCATGATTCTGTTTGAACCAATGTTGAAGTATTCCAAAAACCTCACTTGTATGTTATTAAGTTGTGTGAATCCCATTTGATTGATGAGCCAACACTTATTGCAAACTGTCATGATTTTCTTTGTTTCACAACATGATACCATTGCATTTCCATATGTCATTTAGGGTTTTGGTTTAGATATGAGTGCCATATGCTTTTGAACACCTTGTACATGATAATTAGAATGTGTTTGGACCCTGTTTCTGGTCATACCATGTTTAAACAAGTCTTTGGGTTTGAAAATGCACTTTTACATAAGTTTTGCATTTGTCTTCGAATTTCAAAATTTAGATATTTCCAAAAAAAACTAAGGATGTCATTGCATTCCTTATTCAATTTCAATCAAGTTAGACTAAATTTTTTCCAAATTCCATTAAAATTTGATATAGTTTGGATGGTTCACGTTTTTGAGGATCTTGCTTGGTATGGCCTAGTTTCTGCCCATAAATCCTAAGTTTTAAGGCTTATTATTTTATGGGGTGGTTTGATACCTTGGATGTATCACCACCCGAGTGGTTAAGACTTGCGCGCCTTATACTCTCTTTGCCTTGCCCACACGAGTTCGATCCTTGCCAGGGATAACTCCTTTTTATTTTTTTACCATTTTCAAAGTTTTAACATTATGTTGCTTCTCTTCCATTCTTTTAGCACACGCGCCTTATAGTTGGTTTGGTAACGTTTTACCCTTGTGAACCCTAAGGCGTGTGTTCAACCCTTGTGAGGGATATTTCATTATTTTTTATCCCCTTTCCTCATGATTTCTTCACAAACTTAAATTGATCATAACTTGTTCATTTTTCAACATTTTTGCACCATTCCTTTTGCAAATTGTTCTTCATCATGTCTATTTTCAAATAATGAGTGAAGAATTCAAGTATGCTTAACTTATAAAGACTTTGACTCATTTGAAAATCATGTTTTTTTAAGGTTTTCACCTTATTGCTTTTGAAGCTTTTCTCAACTATCAATTTGATTTATCTTATAAGATTGGTCGTGTTTGACTCACATGTGTTTGTTAACATTCTTAAATGATCAAATTTGCTTGTTTCAAAGTCTTACCATGTTTAATCCTTGCTTTTGTGAATGCATCTATTGAAAACCACACTTTGAACTTTGTTTGTGAACCATACCTTACTTCTTGATGTTGTAACTCTTTAAGTGTGTTCATCATGCTTTTTCCTAATTACTTGTGTGTCTTGTTAAAACCATAACATGTTAGGACCTGCTTTATCTTGGTTGTGACCATAAAACTTGTATGTTTTTCCTCATGAAACCTTGAGCTTATACTTGAATTATTGTAACACTTCTTGTATGCTTATTTGTTTGATTGTCATCAATGCGTGATTGTTAGTCTTATGTTGTCACATTTGATTCCCTTTGACCCCTATAACATGCTTGCCTCAAGTTGTAACTTACTTGCATTTAAACTTGTTTGAATTACATGTTCTGTTGTTTGTCTTGATGGTTGTTACCTCATTTCTCTTCATCTTTGTTAAGATGTTTAAAGTAGATCTTGCCTTATATGTTTGGTCTTGTAAGAACCTCTATCATGTTCATTTTAGATATTGTGATATCTATGGTTGTAACCATTTGATTTGATTGTAACCTTGTTCTTTTCTTGATGTTGTCACATGCTTACAGATCTTTTCTTGGTTGTTACCATGCTCTTTTATGTATCTTCATCATGTTTGAATGAATGCTTATGTATGCTTTTTAACTTTGTTAAGTTATTCCCCAAGTGATGGAACTTGTTAGTTCTCATCATGTTTCCTCACCTTTTCCCATTCCAAAAGAAAGTCTCTCTATTGAACCCCAGGGTCATAGATAGCCCATTACCCTCCCTTTGACTTTGTTAAGTCATCTTGAACCCTAACTTAGTTAAGTTAGAACCCATATCCATTATACTTAGCTTTAAGTCTAAAAGACCTACTCCTTGTTAGGAGTATCCTTCAATTAGAACTTTAAGATAGAGTTTGTCAACTCTATGTAAGAATGATTGTCACGATTACTTACTCCCCTCTTGACTTTTGTAAAATTCAATTCCTTTGAGTGTACAACTTAGATTAGGTTTTGTTAAACTCTACGTAAGCATAGTTATGTTTGTTCCCATTTGAACTTTGATCATAATCAAGTGTTCATCTATCCTTAGTAAGGTGAACTACGATTGCCCTAATTCTATCCTAGTTAAGATACGTAGGTAGAAGATGTGATATCTTTGTAAGCAAACTTAGAAACTACCCTTAGGTATTTACCTTTACGTTGTACCTAAATCCCAAGCCATAGCAAACATTTAGCAAGTTAGCATACAAACATACAAAAGGTTCCTGTAGAGTACTACAGATGTTTAGGATGTGAAATACCTATCCTAGGCATAACCAACCCCCGATCCCCGATCTCTTAGCGTTGTTGTTACATCGTGCGAAATGCCTTTATTTCTTTAACCTTTCCTTTGGATAAATAAAAGTCCGATTGTGAATTTTATGAATTAAGATTCAAGTTAATAAATAGCTTGATATCACGATTCCCATTGCAACAATAGGTGAGCAAGCTTGTTTTTGGAGGAATAGTTAATGATTGAAGGATAAGAGATCATTCAATGTTTTTTTGGCAAGATACCATTACTTCCATGCAAATGTACATTATCACTTCCAAGTAGCATAGCTAACTTTTGACCAATTCCACATTACTCAGATGTTTTTATTGTTGTTTATGCATAAATCTTGACTGAGGAGAGTGACTTTGTTCAATGTGCACTATTGCACATAAATGCCTTTGAATTCAAGGCATAATGTGACAAAATTCATTAATCCAATGGATGAATCTCTTGACTATTTGGCCTAACTTTATAGGTTTGTTGTGATTCATCATATTCTCATTGAATTGGATTGGCAAATTGATCATTTCACTTGACTCCAAAATCATGGCTAGCAAGAAATGGCCAAAAATGTCTTGCAAAACAGTTGCAGCAAGGTGTCTTGCAACCTTCATAGCTCTTTGCTCAAGTGGAGTTTCCTCACGCTCTTGGGCTCTTTGGAAAGTTGGGATGATTTACTTCAATTTTGGTGTTCATAGTTGGACTTGATTCATTTTGGATCATGGTGAAAAATCCCTCCACATTTTGATGTTTTGACTGATCTTACCTTAGGCAGAATTTGCCTAAGTGTGAAAATCAATTTTTTTATGTTAATCACTTTATAACTTGAAATCCGTGAAGTTTTTGGGTATGGTTCAGCCTAGGAATCTTATTGTATGTGATGAGATCTATCATTTGAGCTTCGGAGTGCAAAAAATGGTTGCCTTGTAAAGTTAGGTAAAAATCATGTTTTTCCATAACTTAGTGAAAATTTCAATTTCTTCAATTTTTCCCCTTTTGCAAGTAACCTTGATTTCTTGATCAATCCTTATTCAAATTCAACAATGGATTATGTTTTCTTGTACAATGGCTTATGATGAACATTTTATGAATGAGTACCCCAAGGTGATTTTAAACTTATGAATGGACTTTAAGGGTATATTTGAGTGTCTTGAATCATATTCCAAGGTTGGGAATCATGTCTTGGTCAAAAGTCAAAGATATGGTTGACTTTTCATCAAAACCCTAGTTTGTGGCTCAGATGGATTTGAGTTCTTGCATTGTTTATGAATCAAGTTCTTCCAATCATATGAATGGCCTAATATGAGGAATTTGATGTCCTTGAAACTTATCTTGAGGTCTTGGATCATTTTCAAATGAAAAATTCACTTTGGAGGCCATGATCAACCAAAACCCTATTTGGTGCACTAGATGAACTTGATGCTTGATGAGCTTGTCATGATGCAATCTTGTGCTTGATTATGGTAAATGGGATCTTTTTATATCCATGGATGATTGAGGGACTTGATAAGTTGAAGATCATGCCAAATCTTGATTGATCCTTTGCATGAATCTTTTGTAGGGTTTAAAAAACCCTAATTGGTGATCATAATGAAGCAAGCAACAATATTGACTTTCTAAATATGGGATAGTGATACATAAAAGTGTATGTATGAGATGCAAATGATGTGGGTATCTTAGGGTCAAAAATTAGGGTATGACAGATTGAATCATGAAGATTAAGGTACAATGGAAATTCAAATGTATATAAGCTTTAGGTGCTCAAAATCTTTGATTTCTAAACCATTTTATATTTCCTAAAAATTCACACATGATTTTCATTCAAAACACAACTTTTAAAAGGCAAAGTTTCAAGCTTTTAAGGGATTAAATCGATTTACTTAATGGTTCAACCGATTTACACACCCTTTGTTTGAAATGTTGGTTCGTAAACTAAGGAAGTTTGAAAATATATTTCACCCCATCTTAGGTTATGCACTTTATACTTTCAATTTGCATCAGAGCGGGTTAATGCAACTGACTCCTAGATTCGGGTAAAAATGTCTTCTGCTAAACTAGTTTTTAGAGATGGTGACAGTAGCAACAAACCTCCATGTTTCGTCGATGAATATTATGACTTCTATAAAATTTGCATTCAAGCATATCTAAAAGAACAACGAGAAGAAATATGGGATGCTCTTGAAAATTGTCCTCAATGAAGTAGAACATGTAAAAGTAAAAGGCTCTCGGAATGAAGATGACAATAACAAAGTGTTATTTGATAAAAAGATAAAGAACATTCTTCAATTAGCCCTATGTATGGATGAATTCTTTCGTATATCTCATTGTAAAATTGCTAAAGAAATATGAGATTCCTTTGCAAGCCACACATGAAGGTACAAATGAAGAAGAATCACACATGACATTAGGTATATCTCATTTCGATGATGATAACGAGGTTATTAATGAAAAACCATATTATCATGAATTAAATTATGCTTTTAATGACTTGCATGATGTATATTTAAAGCTTTATAGATTAAATTCTAAGTAAAATAAAATTATTTCTTATTTAGAGAGTAAAATTAATGACATGCAAGAAGAGTTAGACAAAGCAAACATTGACATTCATGCTAGTTCTTCAACATGTGATAAATGCATATCTCTTGAATCCAAAATTGTTGATCTTAATAAAGTTATATGCAATTATGAAAAAGTAAAAAATGGATTAGAAAATGTTCTAATTAGTCAAAAATAGGAAAAACTACACCAGAGGTCATTTAAGTTTTTTTTTTGTAATAGGTTGGTCCTTTAAGTTTCTTTTTGTAACAATTTGGCCCTTTAGGGTAATTTCTACATCCTTTTTCTCACATTCTGAACATTAAGAAATGTATGACTGTTGTATTACTGGTTGTACTTCATCATTTTCATACCACTCAAAATAATTGCATCAACAATTAGCGTATTCACTATACTTAAAAAGGGTAACAATGCACAAGTTTGGTAACTTAAAGGACAAAATTGTTACAAAAAAACTTAAGGACCAACCTGTAACAAAAAAAATAACTTAAAGACCTTTGGAGTAAGTTTTCCTAAAAATATGTTAACGATAAAAGTGGATTAGGATATTCTAAATTTGAAAATTCTAATAAAGTTAAAAAGATTATCTTTGTCAAATCTAACAATGTTTGTAACGACATTCAATCTAAAAAAGTATGTCATAATGTTCATCCAAGACAGGCATATAACAATAATTATTTCTATGATCATAAGAAAATGTTGTCACATCCTAATTTTTGACTTTAAGATCCCACCTCCTTTGTGCGTTTCTTGCGTTATTTGGCTTTATAATTTCATATTCATGTTTATTGCGACTAACCAGTATGTGCAGGTATGTCAAGATTAGTGATACTATTTCTATCGAATTTAAGCGCCTCAGACTATCTCTGGATCATTTCCAAAGGGCGCACTGTCTTTATCAAGAACTCCACAAGGTGACAGAGCATTATTTCTAAAAAGAGCGAAATCGGTTATACTTTGGATTTTATGATCTTCCAAGACATTACAGTGATATTTTGGCCCGTGCGGCGAAGGATTGAGTTCTATTTGTGTGAAGTGTTCCAAGTACCATTTTCAAGCCGTTTTAATTCGCAAATCTAATTCATGGTGAAATGTGGTGCTTTAGGTGTATGATTGGATTTCTCAAGATTTGGCCAGTCAGTTTCATTAAATTATCCAGAGACATGAAGTGAACGTTTGATTACGGATGTTCAAGATCTTTTAAGTCAATCGTGTGTACCGGATTTGAGTTCTTATTCGATATGTTTTTGGAACACAAGACATTTTACTCGTTAATCGAATATGGTTTGCATTTTAATTATAAGATACAAGATACAAGCTAGAAGAGTTACTATTTTTGGACTTATTTGGTTACATCAAATGTTTCTAAACTATTTCCTAAAAGACTATCCTAAAGTCTGAAGTGTCTTCAAGATTATTTTCCATCTTTTTCATCTTCTAAACCTGCAAAATATGGACAAAAAAAACAGTTAGCATCTATTTCTCAAGAGAAAAGAGATCTTATCGTTTTTGACCCTCATAAAGGTATCATCATCGGGCCAAGTCGGAAGGGAAACATCCGGGATGCCACCAGCCTCTGGTAAAAATGGACAAAACCATTAGCGACAATTCCGAACCGGTTCAGACTAAGTCATATCACCCTTTGTTTTTCTACAGCATTCAGCAAAAGGGAATCAAGGCAAAAATCTGTTCTTAATAATAAAAGTATTTTCGCAGCAAGAAAAAAGGAAAACACGATCAAAGCTTCCGTAAGACAAAAGTCCAGCTTTCCAAATCAGTCAATCATCATCAAAAGTCAACAAAAGTCCAAAAGAGAATATGGCCAAAACTGGATCCGAACCCAGAAGCAGTATCCAACAGCAGCAAAGAAACAAAATACAAAGTTCCCAAAATAAGCGAATCTGAATCGGGAAGTCCAACAACCAGCATCACCATCAATACCAAAAATCATGATTATCCAGATATCACCATCATTAATTTAATATTGAAAAAAAAATGAAAGTTTCGAAAACAGTGAGCAAATCCGAAAACGAACGAACAACACGGATACACAACGGTATTACCATCAAGCCAGCAAGAAATCTTTCCAAATCCATTTCCAAAAAATAACAGCACATCAAGAACGAAAAGAGAAAGTTTTACAGATTTTTTGAAATCTCTCCAAATCATCAGACAATATCAACAGAAGAGGAAAGTTTTAAAAAAACACTTTATTGCAATGTTTTCATAATCGAGTATATAAAGGAGAAGAAGAAGAAGAACTCGAAGGCTCAGAAAAAATTTCCCTCATCGCCTTAAGATAGAAATCCACAAAATCATTTCAAGTCAAAGAAAACCCAAATCATCGCCAAAATCACAAACGACCGTAAACCCAGAAACCCGCCATCCAAAACCCACAAATCATTCGCGAAAAAAACCAGAATCCACCGTCAAATCCTCGAAACATCATAAACTGAAAAGCACACCACAAAAATCAAATCGTCAAACTCGCGGACTCAGAAGCGAGGAGGAGTCCTCGACGCCATCATCATCACCAAACCGTCAGCAATCGAAGGAGATCAATCATAAAATCCCATAGATTTAATGTAAGCTAATGTTTGTTAACTTTTTTATGTTGGTTTGATTTCGTTTGCAGGTAAGAAGAAAGAAGAACGGACATGCAAGAGGAGAAGAAGATAAAATCGCAATCGCAACAGAGTGAGAGAAGAGAAATCGTGAGAAGAAGGAAGAAAGGACATGCAAGAGAGAAGAGAGAACTGTTCGTGAGGAAGAAGAAATGGAGAGTGGAGAGAAGATAGGCGCCGACGGCGCTGAGAGAGAAGGAGAGATTTAGTTTTAGGGTTTCTTTTTTTTAGTTTTGTTTTTATATTTTGTTGTAATCACATGCACACATGCACATGGTTCCTATCGTGCGCCCGCACATCACAACCACCCATCGCCCATTTGTCATCATCATACGGTCACCCATCGCATGCCCACGGTAACCCTTTCTTTGGCCTGCCCACACGATCCTGCGCCCCTTTAATCACCAATTAACCACTTAATCTGCTTTTTTAGTACAATTAATCATAACTTAAATACTTTTTTTAAATTAATTAACCTAATTAATCTTTAATCAGTCGTTTTTTTAATAAAATAAACTAATAATCCTTTTTTAATTAAAGTATTTTAATTAATCATTTTCTTTGTTAATTTAATTAACTCATGAATTTACCTTTTATTTAATAATTTAATTCATTTTATTCACTTTATTAATAAATTTATTCCCACCACTCTTTTTTTATTAAATATTGATATATATTAATTTGTTCAAAAAAACCTATTTCATAATTTAAATAACTTGTACTTATCTAATAATAAAAAACTTTTTTATTTAAGAAAACCCATTTTATTCATTTAATAAATCATTATTTATTTAAAAACCTTTTTTACATAAGAAAACTATTTATTTAATAAGTCCTTATTTACTTAAATTATTTCTATCTAAAAAACCTAATTAATTCATAAACCTCATTTTACTAAAAACTAATTCATCTCCTAGTACAACCTTTTTTAAATCAATCTCGCATAAAACTTAATCAACGCGTCTCCATCTCTTCTTATCTCTCAACACCAATTTATTTTGAATATCCATGATTCCACGCTTGTCTTGATCTATGCATTTTTATCCGCTGTATGGATTTATTTTATCGTTGTCCTTATTTTATCGTTTTATTTATTTTTATCGCATTATAATGTCCAAAGGAAGAACCTACGCATGACTTAACATTCGTGCGTATTGCACCTCATATGCATCATTTTTCTCCGCTCGATCATTGATCCTTTTCAAGTCGATCAGCTTAGGCTTTTAGATCCTACCTCTTAAGGAGGACCTTTTTCTTTTACAATTTAGATAAACCATATTTAACTCAATCAACTATTCTCCATATAAGAGAATTAGAAGTGAGTCATCATGACCGTCGAGATGTAATTCCCCTGCCCCATAACAATACAATCAAGATATAAGATCTTTTCCGCTTGAGGGAGATAGTGGCATACTCGTTGACGAAATTCGAGTATTTGAGCCCTTCTCTCAAGACGATGCAAAGACCATCTCCTACAAGATGTGGTGGTCAAGCCGAGTGTTCTCCCTTAAGACGACGACTCGTCTTTTCTCCTAGAATCAATCAATCAACAAACCTAATCCCTTTGGAACTTTGACCAACAGTCAAGAAGTTCCTCAAACCCTTTAAGGAAACTACAATTACTCTAATTCCATTCCTGTCAGGATATGTAGGGACAAGATGCAACGTCTTGGCAAGTATACTTAGAAATCAACCACTAGGTCTTTCATCCTTAAGCAGATAACCCTTAGTAATAAACACAATAAAATAAGAGGTTCTTGTAGAGTACTACAGAAATTTAGGATGATAGTACCTTCCCTAAGTTTAACCAACCCCCGAACCTTAGACTCTCTAGATTTTGCATTTGCATTGCATTGTGGGTAATTCGATCTTTTTCCCTTCCTTTGGACAAATAAAAAACCAATGGTGAACCAATGAATTAAGATTCAAATTAATTAATAATTTGACATCAAATTCTCACCGCAACAGAAATGGAGACTTCACTGGGGATAGTGTATTTTATTGTGGGTTTCCCTAACTTATTTTATTGTACTTGTTTGTTGTTATATTTTGCTTTTTTTTATTTATGCTTTTGGGTTGGTGCCTTTTGTGTGGTGAGATAAGTCCTACACCCGGACTTGAGTGAACTTATCATAGGAAGGTGATATATTCGACGAGCTTATAGGGAGGCGAATCCCGACCAAGCTGACTTGAGAATCACCGCTCAATTGAGGCCCTCTCAAAAACAGTATTGTTGAATGAGTAATCGTGAAAACATTCACTATTTTCGAGCTTGGAGCCTATGATACTGGGGACTGTAGTTACCTTTAACCCCACTTTGGCCTTTATTAGGATGTAGTGCGATAACTATGAGGGAATATTCCCAAAATAGTTTATACGCGATTCTACACTCAAAAGAGGTTCTCTTGAGAATATTATCAACCACCGAGTAGTCGAGAAATTGATAATATCCGAAAGATGGACTAATGATTTTGGGCACCCTCTTAGAACCTTGTTCTACAGGTACAATCAACCTTTAGTCCACACCCTTTGGGAATGGGTATACCCTTTGCTCCATGCTCGTTGCAAACCTAGGTTTCCTGTTTGTTTATCTTTGTGTATCTCTGTGCTTGCCTGTGTTTGTGCATCCATAAAGCATCACACTGCATTGGACTTCATGAAATTCAACCTTATTTATGAACATTGTAGGACCTCATGGATTATAAAAGGAAACATACTTTAAAATATACTTTTAAGAGCCTTAAGTTGGATGACCTAAGGAAGTTAGGAGCTTTGGTTGAAGATCAAAAAGGATTCAGGAGCAAGTATGGGAAGTTGTTGTCTTTGTTGAGACTCCGAGTGGATGAGGGACTTCTTTCTACTTTGTTACAGTTTTATGATCCAGATTATAACTGCTTTACTTTCCCAGACTATCAGCTCTTGCCTACTTTAGAAGAATACTCTTATTTGGTTGGGTTACCTATTCTAGATGAGTCTCCTTTCCCTTTCTTGGAAGGGAACCCTAAGGAACAAGACATTGCTAGAGCCATATATCTGAAGTTATCCGACATCAAGGACAATATGATTACCAAAGGTGGAACTTTTGGGTTGCCTACAGACTTCTTAATCAAGAAAGCTCGATACTACGTTGATCATATGAGCATGGATACATTTTAGGCAATCCTTGCCTTACTAATTTGTGGAGTGCTACTCTTCCCATGTTTTGAAGGTTTTGTTGACCTTAATGTTATCAAAATCTTCATGAAGAATAATCCAGTACCAACTTTATTGGCCAATGCTTACCATTCCGTGTATCTCCGAAACTTTCATGGTGGAGGGATGATCACCTGTTGTGTGCCTTTATTATACAAGTGGTTTATTTCTCACTTGCCCAAGTTTGCTTCTTTTTTGGACCTTGACAAAGGACTTTGGTCACCAAGTATTATGGCTCTAACACACTCGAACATTGATTGGTATAACTGTGTGTATAATGGGATACTAATTATTGATAGCTGTGGAGAATTTGCCAATGTACCATTACTCGGCTTTAATGGAGGAATCAGTTACAATCATGTTCTAGCTCACCAACAGTTAGGATATCTGTTGAGGGAACCACCCAAGAGTGTTCATGTGGAGAGCATTTTCTTCAGAGACGACAAAGACCTCCAAGAGAAGATTGTGGCTGCATGGCGTCATTTGCATAAGAAAGGGAAGGAAATTCTGGGAAAACCTAATTGTGTGTCTTTGGAACCGTATCTTCATTGGGTCAGAGAAAGAGCAATCAAGCTGAAGATGCCATATCCTCGTCAAGATCTTATACCTCCGAGAAGGGAACCTGTTCTGGTTTTCATGTCTGAAGCTAAAGAATTGAAGATCGCTTTGAGAAAAGCACAGCAGGCGTCAAAAGCATGGAAGAACAAATATCAGGTGGTTGTCAAGGAGAATGTTGAACTTCAGAAGCAACTTCAGTTGAATAATGAAGAATCACTTTCTTACAAGAAGAGAAAAGCCTAGGAGGATTTATTTTCCTCCAACCCTCAATCTACCCCTTGGAAGTTGATTATGGACAAGCTCATCCTCTAAAAGGCCTAGCTAGAAGAGCATATCCAGGAGCAAAATATGAAGCTTCCTTAGTACTTTATTAGCTTTTATTTAGCTATTTATTTAATACTCTTTAAGGAATATTTATTTGTAATCTAATATTAAAATAATAAACGTTTTCTTTTCACCACAATGTTCATAAATATTGGAATTCCATGAAGTCTTCGCATCTCTGCATTGCGTTGTTTTCTCTATCACTTCAAGAAACTCAATTTTGTTTTGCAGGTATTGTAACAATGGATTTTAGAAGGAAAAATTGAAGCACACCTTCCAGAATCCCAACATTGAAAGCTTAAGAGAATTAGCAGGTCTAATTGACAACCGACGCACTTTCTCGATTGAATATGGGGGAATCTTCCCGCTTCTCAGACTCAAGATGATAGATGGGCTGTTGGATACACTTGTTCAGTTCTACGATCCCCTCTACCATTTTTTCACTTTTTCTAATTACCAGCTGATGCCGACCTTGGAGGAATATGCTGCATTTATGAGAATGACTATAACAACCCAACCTCTGTTTTCTGGATTGGAAGACACACCTAGTGACCAGGAGATTACAAATGCTACACGCCTCAGTTTAACTAATGTTCAAACCCACCTAATCACCAAGGAAGGAGTCATTGGGTTTCCAGACGATTTCTTGATAGAGAAGATCTGTTACCATGCTGAAAGGAAAGAGGTCCCAATACTCGAAGCTACCTATGCCTTACTAGCCTATGGAATTTTCCTGTTCCCAAAGATCGACGATTTTGTTGACATGGATGCATTCAAAATTTTCATTCTCAAGAACCTTGTTCCTACTTTACTAGCCGATACTTGTCATTCGATCCATCTGCGGAATGCTAAAGGAGGAGGGCATATAGTCTATTGTACACATGGTATCCAACTATTCGGGAATTGAATGAGGCACCCTGTTGGCTGGAAATAGTTATGGATCTTACCCATTATGACATTATATAGTACTATTGCACCCCCAAAATTTGCCCAACATTTCTTTACCTAGCTTGTGTTTCATTTCATTCACATTAGCATTATCATTTGCATTTCATTGACATGTATGCAGGAGATCAAGAGGTATGACTACCAATCAAGGGCTACACAAGACTATGAAGCTAGCCAAGAAGGTTATTCAAGTTTTCAAGGGTAGATATCTTTGTCAGAGAAGTCAGAAGATCCTCAGAGAGAGTGGTTGAAACCAAGAGGATGTGTCTCCTAACTTGAGTGTTGTGGGAGCTCCTCAGATGATTCTGAAGCCAGGAGTGTGGACTTGAAGCCTTGAGAGAGCTTATGAGATGTCTTTAAAGCCATCATGAAGCCTAGACAGGTCATTGTACAAGATTAAAGAGACCTAGCCATGAGTGGTATAATTAGGGTTTAACTGGGTCAACCCTAGGTCAACTGACGATTTGGGCAAGGTTGAGACCTAATCCAAGAGCCATGTGATAATGGATTGACACATTGAGATGTTATAAGGATGATTCCAAGGTTAACTGATCATGATTGAAGAGTTTGAAAAGTTTCAAGCTAGGGTTCCTAAGGCTTGACAGTGTAAAATCCCCTAGTTTGACCCCTATCTTCAAGGCAGTTTAGCTCAAGATGTGATTGTCATCTCATCTTACCCCCAACATGAATGTTGTAGAACTTGTACTTAGCTTCAATTTGAGTACTAGAAGTCCTTGATAGGATTTGTAGAGCTCAGGTTATGACTTTGACAAGTTACAGGTCATCTGAGGTATGTGAATCTGGGGCCTTGAAAGTTACCCAACTTGCATCAAACGTTTGCCCTAGAAGGATGATTCCTATGAACTTTTGGTCAACATGAGTGTTGTTCCTTATCCTCTTAGATTTCTAGAGATTACTAGAAGTCCTTGATAGGATTTGTAGAACTCAAGTTATGGCTTTGACAAGTCAAGGGCATTTTGGTCATTTGGAGATTACAGGTCATTTCAACCATAAAGCCATAACTCCTACTTCCAAGCTTCAAATGGAAAAATCTTCAACATCAAACTTGTTCAAAATTAGGTTTTAAGGCTAGTAAGGAGGTCATGAGATGATGGAAATGCTTGTAGCTCAAAGTTGCAAAAATGACCTAAAATAAGGGCATAAGTTAAATAAACCAAAGTTCGAAATTGATATTTTCAACCTACACATCCAAACCATGGCATGTAATATATCATTTTGACTCTAGAAAACATTTTAAGAACATTGGTTTAGCCACATTTTTGAGTTGAGATTCAATTTGTGGAATTGCTTTGAAAAGTGATTACTTGCATATTAAGTAACATGTGCAAAACATAAAATCAAGGCATAACCAAGGGCCTTTGCAAGCTAAACTCTTTCAAAATGTCACTAGGGGAGAAATTGGAAATGAATGAGGTTGATTCCAAGATGCAAACAGAATGGTGCATGTCATGATATGTGATTGAAAATCTCATGACATGAGAAGTGGAAACTCTCATTAGAAGGATCTAGAGGGTTCTAGATCACTCATACATCATCTATATTTTGAGTAGAGGTGATCGATTGAAGAGGTTGGTGATGATTGAAGGAGAGAGCATAGATTGAGATTGAGATTTCTTGGCTTGCAATTGAAATCGGTTTCACCAAATTCTTCATTTTCCATCCACTTTCTTGATTGAAACTTCTTCCATGGATGCTAAGGATTGAGTCCAGATCATAATCAAGAAGAATTCGTGGCTAATTGGTGCTCTTGAAGTCAGAATTTTCCACCTGCAACTCACCATCGGATTTCAAGATTCAAGCACTTTCAACCGGTTCTTTTGCATACAGAAGCAAGGAGAGGGTTCATTGATCGTGTCTGAAAGATTGGAGAGCTTGAAGTGGAGGTTTAATGCATCTGTTCATCCAATATTTTCAAGTTGGTAACTTTCTTCCTATAGCATGAATTAGGAAGAATCAAGGTGAATTAAGGTGCTAGATTCATTGTAGAATGGTGTAGGAATGATTTCAGATAGTTAATTTGAGAATTAATGACAAAATAGGTGCATTACCAGTTTCGGTTGAGAATTGGATATGGTGAATCTTGAGGTTTCAGAGGAAGTTAAGGGTATGGTTGAATTCGTGAAAAGATTTGGGACAAGTTTCATGTGTTGACCATTTGCAATGGAGGATCCTAGAGAGAACTAGGGTTGAGGAAGACGACCGGAGCACCACCGGTGGTGGCCGAAGCTGGGCGCGAAGTTGCAGAGGTTTAAAAGGTAGGAGATGACTCTGGGACCATCAGATCCTGGTTGGACCTTTGACTAGAAGCTCATCCAACGGCCACGTTTTAAACTCATTTTGTGAAGGATCTGAATGAATGAAACGCACCATTTCATTTAATTAGTGGTTTTGGGCTTAGTGAAGTATCTGATATCCACACCCCCCTGATGGCCCAACCCATGGTTTGAACTGATTCTCATTTCCATTTGCACCGCGCGTGTGATTAATTTCCATTGATTTTCTTTTAATTTTCATTTTATACATGGTTCTTGAAAAATTCATATAAAATTGAAAATTAATCCAATTAATCCCATTCTTTTTTCATTTTACTCATGATTGAGTCTAGTATTTTTTAGAGAAAAAATATTTTCATTTCATGTATTTTCTGATTTAATGGGAATTTTACATTTTAATTGATATTAAAATGGTTATGTTTGATACATAATTTTGTGGAATTTTGTGTGATCATTTGGTGATGACTTTGATCCTATTTTTTTTGTGTGTGAAGGTGTCTGATGAAGGTTTAGGAGATAGGAGACATAGGGAGAGCCTTATAGTTAGAATGATTTCTTTCACAAATATTCAAAGCATCTTGTGCTTCCATTCCTCCCAATGACTAAAAGTCCTTCTCAGATATTCACATCCCTCCTTTGGAAGGATGAGTGGCTTTATCTGGGAAGTAGAACTTTGAGGGAACCAGTCTCTCATAATGATGAACCCTTACAGGCTTCCTTTGGTTGTCAGTAAGCTGTTTATCATTTCCACTCATTCTGTTAAATCAATTTTCTTCTGGTTTGAGTATCTTGAAAGATGTTAGACTTGAGTTTGGAGATGAGGACTTCACTGAAGAGTGTAGAAGAGGATGATTCCTTGAGCCTTGCCATTGCAGCTGAAGCTTGAAGAGCAAGAAGACCAAGTTGATACTTGAAGATCCAATGGAGATTGAATGAAGAGCTGAGGCTTGAAAAAAGATTGAAGGACGAAGTTGACACTTCTATGTGATTAAAGACTACTCTGAGAAGCAGAGGCTTGTAGATGAAGAAGACCAAGTTGATACTGGTAAAGCAAAGAGAGCTGAAGCTTGAAGACTAAGTTGATACTTGTGAAGAGGGTTCAATTGAGATTGAGTGTGGAGCTGAGGCTTGAGGAATAAAAGATGAGTTGACACTTACACTGATGCATTGAGAGCCTGAAGGAATCAATTTGATACTTGTAGTTAGGAGTGAAGCCTGAAGGTAGAATTGACTGAAGAGCTGAAGCTTGAAGAAGAAAGGACAAGTTGATACTTATGTTTGATGGATTGAAACCATGAAGAAGCAAGTTGACACTTGTCATGAAGGATGATAGCCTTGAAGGGTGGTTAAAGTCTGAAGACTGGATTGCTGTTAGAAGAGCTGAAGCTTGGAATTTGAAGAGAGGGGTTGATCTGCTTTCTTGTCTGTTTTCTTTTTTGTGCTGATGTGCCTTGTTTGACTTGCTTGATGCGTTAGAATAAGTTCATATCTAGATTGACTTTAAGCTAGGAGCATGATTGCACTAGAGGTTGAGTTGCTCCCTCTGCTTGTATTTTTACTGTATGGATTTGCTTGCGGGTATTCGGTAGAGCCCAGCTCCCTTGCCCATGTGGTTTATTTTGCCTGACAGCATTTTATTTTCTTCTGTATGATTACAGTCTCTTATATTCTGCTTGATAGCATGATTTTATTTATTTTGTATGATTACATTTATTCATATCAGGCTTGAGGTTGAGATGAGCTTGTGGAGGCTGCTGCCCCACACAGATTTCCTCCCTCACTTGCATTGCATGTATTTTACAGTCGTTTATCTGTTTACTGTTTAAGCTGATGCTTTATCTGTTTCTGTGTATCATTGATATGATCCCTTAGGACTCTAATTTCCTTTGATAAGGAAGTGATGATAGAACTTTAGGTTGAAACCATAGGATGAATCCGTGGCATGACAACAGTAGGACTTGATAGTCTCCCCTTAGTTGAGCCTGATCTCTTCTCATCTCAAAACAGCTTAAGATACAGTAATCATGAATGATTTCTTTCGTACATTACAAGCCTTAAGCTATCTGAGAAAGGATTGTTGGAGAGCTTCTTTTCAACAGTCCGGATGTTTAGTATGGCACCCTTTGGGTGACATGCGACGCATTCACTCTCAGGTCATAGTCTTTAGTGCGATTGAAATTGCAAACACAATAAAAAACACTTCTTCCATAAAAGACAGAAAACAAACTTCAAACCTTTTTGCCCCGTGGGCCCATAATTCAAAGGAAGCTTTTCTGAAGAAAAGAGTGTCGTTAAACTTCAGCGCCACCACAAACAGGCTTTGTCCCTAACTGCTGGAACTGTTGCTTAACCCTACTCGATAAAACAGATGAATTTGAGTCCCCGTAATCCGTATTAGCCCGAACTACGTAAGCTCTGATCTCTCATACCTGTTGAGAGTACATAGGCACAATATTGATGTATTGGCGAGCCACCTTCCCCGTAACCCGTCGTAGGTCGAACTACGTTGACTCTGATTTCTCATTCTCTGATGAGAATACGTAGGCATAAAGCGCGACGCTTTGCCGAGTCATTTTTCTTTTCTGTTTAAGCCAGCCTTGATAGGTAGATAGATAAAACCAACTCGTCCAGTAAACACAACAAGCGTGGATCCCATCGAGTACGACGGACGTGAGGGGTGCTAATACCTTCCCCTTGCTTAACCGACTCCCGAACCCAGACAATGGTTGCGATGACCTTGTCTTATACCTTTTTTGTCAGGTTTTTCCGATCGTTTCCTTTCCCGTTCTGAGGGATAAATAACGAAAGGTGGCGACTCTTCTGTTTTGTCGGCACCTTATTTTCGCGGAAGCGACAGCTGGCGACTATGCTGGGGACTTGATAGTTTCCTGGGATCCAACGTCCCTTATGCGAGTCAGTTTGGGGATCCAGCGTCCCCTGCAAGAGTCAATCCTAGCGCTTGTATGATTACTTGTTGGGTTGTGTTTATTTATCGCACTTTATTTCCCGCACTTTATTTTTAGTATGATGTGATTATCTGTGCTGTTGTGGGAGGGGCATTCTGATGAGTGAGAAGCCAGACCCAGGCTTGAGTGAACATAGCATTAGTTGTGGAAATTAATGGGCCCATGCTTGCTTGGCAGGCACTAGTGTCTCATGAAATCCACGCTCAGACGAGGTTCTCCCAGTTGACTTCTTTTTCAACCCTTTGGGTTGAGGGGGTTGTTGGTTTGGAGGATTGTCGACTCTGGGGACCGATCATTTGGGATTCAGCCGAGTGAGGCCGCTTCATGAGCTGGTGATGCCACACCTTCTGGGTATCGTATCACCCCTCTTGAATGTCTGTGACGCTGATGACCGTATAGGATGCCGAACTTGAGTCAGTTTAGGTTCATACCTGTGAGCAGGGTTGGGTTTATTGCAGGAAACTTTGACCTTCAGACTACCTGGTTTTCTTGATAGTGGATCAGTTTCGTTGGTACCGGAGGTTCTCATCATCAGATATATGATTGTTCTTGACAGAGCAGAGCTTTGGTCCTGTATCAGAGGACCTTATATTCAGAGATGTGTATTTGTTCTTGACAGAGTAGGTTTATGATTGGGGTCTGAGGATCTCATCAGCAGATGTATGGTTGTTCTTGACAGAGCATAGTTTTGGGTCCTGTATCAGAGGTCCTTGTCATCAGATGTTTGTTCTTGATAGAGCAGAGTTTTGGTCCTGTATCAGAGGTCCTGATTATCAGATGTTTGTTCTTGACAGAGCATAGTTTTGGTCATGTATCAGAGGTCCTTATTATCAGATGTTTGTTCTTGACAGAGCAGATTTATGGTCTTATGTGTGTGTGTTCTTGACAGAGCAGATTTGTGGTCCGGTACCAGGGTTTTCTTCTTATCAGAGAAAGTGGTTGTTCTTGATAGAGCAGAATTATGGTTTTTTTGATACAGAATCTCCACAGCACAGTTGCCTTGATCTCCTGCTGCATGATTGCATTTTACATTGCTTTGCATACTCATTTGCATTTCATTAACGTGTGTCTGTGTTGCAGGTACCGTTTCCCCGATCCAGGATTTCTTGCCTCCTATTGTATTGTTATGGGTTCTCTGAGGAGACCGTGGCTTATAAGGTCCCTGCCCCTGATGTGGTTCAGCTGACCGGTTTGATTGCTTTAGCAGATGATTCTGTGAGAGATGAGTTCAGAAAATCTTACGGTAAATTGCTCAGTTTG
This sequence comes from Lathyrus sativus, assembly GCA_963859935.3. NCBI lineage: Eukaryota > Viridiplantae > Streptophyta > Magnoliopsida > Fabales > Fabaceae > Lathyrus > Lathyrus sativus. The sequence continues at coordinate 282,495,431 of OZ012738.1, forward strand.
GTTCGTAAACCCTCTGTGTTTGAGTTGAATGGGTTGCACGCTCTGCTGCAGTTCTACGACCCTCCGTTGAGATGCTTCACTTTCCAGGATTTTGTTCTCGCACCCACACTAGAGGAATATGCTGATTTGTTAGGTGTGCCTATCAAGAGGCAGATGCCTTTTGTTCATATGGATGCTGAGCCTAATCTGGCCAGTCTAGCTCATGCACTTCATCTGGATGCCTCCGAGTTGGTATTGTCTAGCTGGAACAAGGTTCCCGGTTTCTCCTTGCAGTTCTTAGTGGGAAAGGCTCAGCAGTGCGCCAAAGACGGATGTTCGGTCGTATTCAACGCCATCCTCGCTCTGTGCATATATGGCATCATTTTGTTCCCCAATATGCCCAACTTTGTAGACTTCGACGCATTTTGCATCTTCGCTTCAGGGAATCCAGTCCCTACCTTGATAGGAGATGTCTACCATTCTATCCACTACAAAAATGAGAACAGAAGGGGCAAGAATGTCTCGTGTTGTGTGCCTTTGCTTTATAAATGGCTTGATAGTCATCTGCCCAAGAGGGGTCCCTTTGTTTCGTCTGCAGCCACAGCTGAGTGGTCCGAGCGTTTGATGAGTCTATATGCAGAGGATATTGACTGGTTTGACAGAGATAGTTTGGGTACCGAGATTACCTTTAGCTGCAGTGGATTTTCGAACGTGCCTTTGATAGGCAGGAAGGGCTGTATAAACTATAATCCGTCTTTGCTGGTCCGACAGTTCGCGTATGCTTTGAGAGCTCCGCCAAAGGATGAAGAGGTGCTGGAATCTCTGTACCTCACTGGTCTTCTAGAGGGGGATCTGTTATCCAAGCTTCAGCGTGCTTGGAATGGCATCAGTAAGAAGGGAAAACCATTGCTGGGGAGAAGTAATAATCAAGCCTACCCTCCGTATATGACTTGGATCAGAGCCAGAGCAGATGCTATAGGGATGCCGTTTCCTCCTGCCAAGCCAGAAAGCCCCCCGGTGATCGAAGAGCCTACTACCGTGCCTATTCAGCGGCATAATCGGGTGTTAGCTGAGCGAGATGAATTGAAGAGGGCAAATGAAGAACTGGAGAAAGAACTGGCGTAACTCAGAAGCGAGAGAAACGAAGTCGTTTATTCCTTCAAGAGGCAAACAGAGCTGGTGAACCAGCTGGGGACAGACTTGACTAAGCAGATAGCTGAGCGTGAGCGAAAGGGTCGAGACTTCAAAGCTGTCAACGATGTACTGGCCACGAAGAAGCAGCACTTGGACGAAGCGTATCGGAGGATATCCAAGTTCAACCAGCACTGGAAGGCCTCCCTAGCCAACAGGAAAGAGGGGGCAGATCTCTAAGCTGAAAGCCCAGGTGAAGGCTAGTGAGAAGAGGTTTGATGAAGAAACCGCTCGCAGATACGCCGCCGAAGGCCAGCTCAACAAAGCTCTCGCTAACCTGAAGGAGCGCAAACTGACGTTTGAATCCAAGAAACGGAAGCTAGAAGATTGTTTCGGCGAAGGAGCATGGGAAGATTCGGTCGAAGGTCTTCAATACACCATTATGCAGAGGGAGCTACTCGTCGAAGGGTTGCTCACTCGGCCTGATCATCCGGAAACGAAGGGGTTGTTAGAAGAGTTTCGCGCCCGTGGCCATGCTTAACTATTTGTATTCCTTTTGTTTGATCATTGTTGTATGCTGACCATCACCAGGCTTGTTGGTCGAGGTCATGCTATTGGTTCATCTTGTACTCGCTGACATTGTGTACCGCCTTGATGGGCTTTCTTCATATATATGAGATTGTTATTTCCATGATTGGACTCGGACTTCTTATTATCAGCACTGGCACTCAGGCACTAGGATCGGGGGAGATCTCCCTAACGCACAGACACACGTTTGCATTTGCATGAAGCATTCGCATGACGGGCACTTTGTCGTTTTTTCCTAACCCTTTTGTGTTTTCAGGTTGTTTCAGGTTGTTCCAGGATTGATCAGAGGCCTATCCACCGCTATCCGACCAGAGCAAATCAAACCAGGATCATGGAGCAAGTGCAAACTGATGTTCAGGAACTCCGCGAAAGAATGGATCGCTTCATGGAGCTCATGCAAGCTGTAACACCCATTTTAATTATTTAGTCATTTTATTATTATTTTAAATATTATTGTTGGTGTGCCCTTTGGTGGGGGTGTATTTGGTGATGTTTGGTGGGTGTCCCTAATGTGGGAGGATTATTGGTGGTGTTTTGGTGAATATAATAATATAGTGTATAATATTGATATTGGTGGGAATATTATTACTATTATTATATTTATTATAGTTACTATTGTTATTAACATTATTATTATTTTGGTGAGATAATAATAGGATTATTATTACTATTATTATTATTATTATTATTATTTTATTAAGTTATTAACATTATTATTATTTTGGTGAGATAATAATAGGATTATTATTACTATTATTATTATTATTATTTTATTAAGTTATTAATATTATTATTATTTTGGTGAGATAATAATAGGATTATTATTACTATTATTATTATTATTTTATTAAGTTATTAACATTATTATTATTTTGGTGAGATAATAATAGGATTATTATTACTATTATTATTATTATTATTTTATTAAGTTATTAACATTATTATTATTTTGGTGAGATAATAATAGGATTATTATTACTATTATTATTATTATTATTATTATTTTTATTATTATTATTATTAAGTTATTATTATTATTGGGATTAGAGAATGAAAATAGAAACGTGAGGGATTAGTAGTTTTACGATACATTGTGAGAAGTTAGAGAAAGTGGAAAAAGAACGATAGAAAGGAGAGAACGGAAAAGGGAACGGAAAAGGGAGCGAAGAACGAAGGAACAGGGGAAAATCAGAATTGGTCAAACCTTGGAGGATTCTTTCATCGATCAACCGATTAACAAGGTAAGGGGGGAGAAACTTGATTGGGAATGGTTTATACATGTATAGGGTAGTTGGGGATTCCTTAACCCCGTAGGAAATTGATCGATATATGATAATATATATTGTTATGTTATGATTGATGATGATTGTTGTTAATTATATAGTAATCGTTAATGAATTGGTATTTTGGGATGATTTGGCATATAGGGCATATAGGGTGTTTTACAGTTTTTAGGGAGAATTCTATATGGCTTTTGAGGTATCGATAAAGTGTGTAGGTGATGATTTTGGGAATAGGAATTAGAAGCCTATTGGTTACGGTAATGTGCAAGATTGTTTACTATCTGGTTGATTTATATGGTGTTGGTGTATGTTATATCTGTACATATGTGCATTGGTGTATGATGATATGATCAGGAGGATCGTGTGCACGTTGAGTGCCTAAATATATTAGTTATGCATTGGTGTGTGCATATCATGGTGTTTTGGTGGGATGAATCATGTCTCAGGAGGAGCGTAAGTGATTCATCCGTACTCCTTTGTGGAGAATGGTGGGGGATAGATCATGTCTCAGGAGGAGCGTAAGTGATCTATCCAGGTTCGATTGAATGAACCAACGAGTCGGTACCGCATGCATGGTGTTGAGTTGCATTTTGCATTATAATATGTTATATTGTAATTTGAACAGTAGGTTCGTTATATGGTGTTGTTGGGGTGAATAATTGATGTGTTGGTGTGTTTTACTGCCTTATTACATGTATTACATTACCATTATATTTTTGATCATGATTTCTCACCCCTTTGTTGTTGTTGTGGTTTGTGCTTCTTCGGAAGTACAGATAATCCAGGTGCTTAGCTAGCTTAGATATTGGTGTGATTGTCGAGTCTAGGATGCTCTGATACGTAGCACGGGACTTGGGCGTTTTTATTTGTTTTATGTTGAACTGATATTTTATTTCCCTGTGAACGTATCAAACTTTTATTGAATTTTATTATTTAATATTCCGCTGAAGTTGGAGATAAACCTTTTATAAGGAAACGTTGTTTTTATGTGATATCCCACTTGGGAGAATTGGAACTCTGATTTTGTTTATTTATAATGTTTATTAATTTAATTGATTTTGGGAAGTGGGGTGTTACACAAGCGGTCGCCAATGGCCAGGATCAGCTCAGGACCTTGGTTCAGCCTCTGATTTCAAGGGTCGATAGCAATGGTGTACTCCATGGTGGGACCGTGCCTACTCCTCCACCAGTTGAAACTCCTCAGAATGGCGTCCCCGTGACCGGGGGGAATGGCAGTGCCAACGGCAATGTGATAGCTAACCTGGGACTCAACGGCAATACGACGGGCGTCGGTAATGGGAGTCTTGAAGCTAATGTCAATGTTGGGCTGGGCAACGGCAATGCAGGTGTGGGGAATCTGTTCGGGCCTCAGCCGTGGTTAGAAGACCGCCAAGACGATGTATTCTCTCAGAGAGGTGCGGAAGGGGAACTGACTGCTTAAGCACGGATAAGGTTCAGGGCACTCGAGGATAAGATGAGAAATATCGAGAATCAGAACACCCTGGGCGTTGATATGTCCAAGTTGGGACTGATTGCTGATTTCAAGGTGCCTCCAAAGTTCAAGGTACGTGACTTTGAAAAGTACAAGGGCACCACTTGCCCTCGCGTCCACCTGAGATCATACTACCGGAAAATGTCAGCTCATTTCGAGGACGAGAAGTTGCTGATGCACTTCTTTCAAGACAGTCTGTCCGGACCCTCCCTCGAATGGTACATGAGTCTGGAGCCTACCAGTGTGCGCACGTGGAAGGACCTTGCTGAAGAATTTGTGCACCACTACCAATACAACAGCGACTTGGCCCCGAACCGAGTCCAACTACAGAATCTGTCGCAAAGGAACAACGAAGGGTTCAAGGAATACGCCCAGCGGTGGCGTGAGTTGGCAGCCAGGGTTCAGCCGCCGATGGTTGAACGTGAGCTTGTGCAGATGTTCGTGGCCACCCTCCCAGGGGTTTATTATGAGAAATTGGTCAGCGGCATGTCCGGAACCTTCTTAGATCTCATTATCACGGGTGAGCACATCGAAAATGGGATCAAACTCGGGAAAATTCAAGGTGAGTCATCCTCCGCTGGAGGAGGCGGAAAGAAACCTTATGGTGGCAAAAGACGGGAAGGAGAAACGAGTGTTGTGTCCAACGCTCGAAGGAAGGGTAAAGGCCCTCACCAACAGGTGGCCAGCATAACTATCCCGGCAGTTCAACAGCCACAGCAGCAGCAACAGCAGTAGCAGCAACCGAATCAACAAGGGTACAGAAAGTATCAGAACAGGGCACCTCTATCGAGCCGTCACCTCGAGACACCGCCCATGTCGTACACGTAACTATTGCAGACTTTGCTTCAGCTATAATTGATCCAGAAGAGAACCCTGGCTCCCTTGACAGGGGCACCTCCACCAGGTTATAACGCGAATGCAACTTGCGAATTTCACTCAGGGGCACCAGGCCACACAGTAGAGAACTGCAAAGCCTTCAAGCACAAGGTGCAGGACATAGTGGACGCCAAGATCATCAACTTCTCCGATAATGTGCCAAATGTCACGAAGAACCCTATGCCGAATCATAGGGGAGGCGGGGTGAATGCCATTATCGAAGACGAGAGCTCGGATTTGTTGACTGACGTCAGAGATCTGAAGACACCGCTTAGCTTCGTTAAAGCTAAGCTGATGAAAAGAGGTTTCTTCCCAGGTTGCGAAGAACTGTGTATGGGCTGTGCGACAAGCCCTGATGGATGTGAATAGTTGATAGAGGGGATTCAAAGTCTGATGACTGAAGGGATCTTACAGTTTAGCCGGAGGGACGAAAGTGGATCGGGAGAGGTAATGCTGAAGCAAGATGATGAGGTTGCCACCATCACCATCCCTCGCCAGACGATAACTATTTCTACACCCAGACCGCCCACGATTACCATCACCAAAGCTGGGCCGATACCTTTCGAAAGCACTAACGCTGTCCCATGACATTATGGGGCTGAAGTCTACTGCAACGGACAGAAGTTGGAGCTAGAACCATTTGGGTCGTCTGTGGAGAACCTGGCGGGAATTAGCGGAATTACTCGCAGCGGGAGAGTATTTGCACCACCTGAGGTCGTGGCGGGTAAAGCAGACAAAGTTAATGCAACGAATAAAGGGAAAAGTAAAGTCGTTGAAGAGATCCCTCGCGGGTTAGAAAAAGACTTACTTGTTAAAGACGCCGAGGAATTTATGAGGTTGATTAAAAAGAGTGACTACAAGATCGTGGATCATCTCCATCAGACACCCTCGAAGATTTCCATTCTGAATTTGTTGCTGTGTTCTGAAGCACACCGCAACGCGCTGCTGAAGGTGTTGAACGCCGCATATGTACCGCAGGAAATATCGGTAAACCAGCTGGAAGAGGTCGTAGCCCACGTGAATGCTGAAAATGGTTTAGGGTTCACTGACCTAGAGCTGATGCAGAAGGGGAGGAACCACAATAGCGCCCTGCACGTCTCGATAGAGTGTAGAGGAACAATCATGTCTCACGTGTTGGTGGACACGGGGTCGTCGCTCAATGTTCTTCCGAAGAAGGCATTAATGAAGTTGGATACTCGTGGAGTGATTTGCACACCCATTGATCTGGTTGTGAAAGCGTTTGATGGAACCAAACGCCATGTTTTCGGGGAGGTGACCCTGCCAATCTAAGTCGGGCCGGAAACGTTCGACGCAATATTTTACATTATGGACATCATGCTTGCCTACAGCTGTCTCTTGGGCCGGCCATGGATCCATGCTGCGGGTGCCGTGACCTCCACGCTGCACCAGAAGCTCAAGTACGCTGTCGGAGGTAGCATCGTGACTGTTTGTGGGGAGGAAGACATAATGGTGAGCCATTTGTCGTCCTTCAAGTATGTTGAGATGGATGGGGAAATCCACGAAACTCTATGCCAAGCGTTCAAAGCTGTAAAAGTCAAGGACGTAGCTCCTGTTGTCATTGAGAAGCCAGAGATGACTCTCTCTTCCTTCAAGGAAGCCCGGGCTGTTGTCCAAGCCGGATCTACCCCAGGCTGGGGGCGAATTTTGGAGATACCTAATAAGCAAGACAAGTTTGGATTGGGATATTCTCCTGGAGCTGAAGCCTCCTCTTCTAGCAGTGCGTCGCGAGATAAAGGGCCGATCCAGTATACCAGTGGCGGGGTGATATTTGAAAGTGTCAACGCGGTGTCTGAAGACATCGGAGATAGCGACTGTGATTTAGACTCTTGGGTCCAGCCAAGCAAGCCAGGCGAGAGCCTTACCAACTGGTCCGTCAAGGATATCATCCAGATGACAAGCGAAGAGTAATGATTTACTTTTTCCAATCATTGTACAACCCTATGTCCTACCCGGGGCATAATGGTTTTATTGTCAGGGCCTCGTTGGATTATGTACATGCATTTTATCAATAAATCAAAAGGCGTTTTTCTTTGTATTCAAATATTGTGATCTCTGTTATTCCTGTTTTATATTTGTTTTGAAAAACAATAAAATGGCAATGGGGTTTGTGCTGACCTGCATATCCTTGTTTTAAGCTTAACCCTTGTTATTGCAGGATCCACATAGCAGATGACATCGACTCTGGACCTTCTACGACTCACTTCGACTTTGATTGCCCGATCTATCAAGCCGAAGAAGAGATTGATGAAGACGAAGACCTTCCTGAAGAGTTGGCCCGCTTGTTGAAACAAGAAGAGAAAGTTATTCTGCCTCATGAAGAGGAGATCGAGATTGTGAATCTGGGTTCTGAAGAACTAATCAGGAACGTCGGGATAGGGGCTACATTGCAGAGCGATGTCAAGCAGAGATTGGTCGAGATGCTGAGAGAGTATAGTGACGTCTTTGCTTGGTCATACGAAGATATGCCCGAACTTGATACTGACATCGTGGTCCACCACTTGCCGCTGCGAGAAGATTGTCCTCCCGTTAAGCAGAAGCTTAGGAGGACGCGACCAGATATGGCCGTTAAGATCAAAGAAGAAGTGCAGAAACAGCTTGATGCTGGCTTCTTAGCGGTCACTACTTATCCTCCGTGGGTCGCCAACATAGTGCATGTACCGAAGAAGGACGGTAAGGTGCGAATGTGCGTCGATTATCGAAATTTGAATAGGGCGAGCCCTAAAGATGATTTCCCGCTGCCTCATATTGATGTGTTGGTCGACAATACAACCCAGTTCTCCGTGTTTTCGTTCATAGATGGCTTCTCCGGCTACAATCAGATTAAGATGGTGCCAGAGGACATGGAGAAAACGACGTTTATCACTCCCTGGGGAACATTTTGCTACAAGGTAATGCCTTTCGGTCTGAAGAACGCAGGGGCCACTTACCAACGAGCAATGGTTACTTTGTTTCATGACATGATTCATCATGAGATTGAAGTTTATGTTGATGACATGATTGCGAAGTCCCAAACGGAGGAGGGACATATGGTCAATTTGCTGAAGCTTTTTGAGAGGCTTAGGAAGTTCAGGTTGAGGCTGAATCCTAACAAGTGTACTTTCGGAGTACGGTCCAGAAAGTTACTGGGGTTTATCGTGAGCGAAAGAGGCATCGAGGTTGATCCTGCGAAGATTAAAGCGATACAAGAAATGCCAGTGCCAAAAACAGAAAAAGAAGTTCGTGGTTTCTTGGGCAGAATAAACTACATTACAAGGTTTATCTCTCAGCTCACGGCCACGTGTGAACCGATGTTCAAGCTTTTAAAGAAAAATCAGGCGATTATCTGGAATGAGGATTGCCAAAAGGCATTCGATAAGATAAAACAATATCTGCAGGAACCTCCGATCTTGATACCCCCAGTGGTCGGACGACCATTAATCATGTACTTGACAGTTCTTAAGAATAGTATGGGGTGTGTTCTCGGTCAGCACGACGAGACGGGCAGAAAGGAGCATGCCATTTACTATTTGAGCAAAAAGTTCACAGATTGTGAATCTCGCTACTCGATGCTGGAGAAGACGTGTTGTGCACTAGCCTGGGCTGCCAAACGTTTACGACAGTACATGCTCAACCACACCACCATGCTAATTTCGAAGATGGATCCGATCAAGTACATCTTCGAGAAGCAAGCGCTTTCGGGCAGGATTTCCAGATGGCAAATGGTGTTGACGGAATACGATATTCAGTACGTTTCCCAGAAGGCCATCAAGGGAAGCGTATTGTCTGATTACCTTGCCGAACAGCCGATTGAGGATTATCAGCCGATGAAATTTGAATTCCCTGATGAGGATATCATGTTTCTCAAAACGAAGGATTGCGATGAACCGTTGCCCGACGAGGGGCCAGATAGGAAATCCCAGTGGAAATTGATATTCGACGGGGTGGTTAATTCTTATGGAAGTGGCATTGGGGCGATCATCACGACTCCCCATGGATCCCACATCCCGTTCACTGTGAGACTGACGTTTCCGGTCACCAATAATGAAGCGGAGTACGAAGCATGCATCATGGGTCTAGAAGAAGCAATTGATTTGAGAATCAAGAATCTAGACGTATATGGTGACTTGGCGCTTGTGATTAACCAGATTAAAGGGGAGTGGGAGACTCGTCAATCGAATTTGGTGTCGTACATGAACTATGCCAGAAGGCTACTTCCGTTCTTTGATCGAGTGGAACTCCATCATGTGCCCAGAGCAGAGAACCAGGTGGCTGATGCCTTAGCCACATTGGCTTCGATGTATAAAGTCAATTTTTGGAATGAAGCTCCAAGAATTGTCCTTTCTCATCTTGATAGACCTGCCTTCGTCTTTGCGTTCGAGGAAGCCGCCGACGGCAAGCCATGGTTCCATGACATCCAGACTTTCCTTACGACTAAGGAGTATCCTGCGGGAGCGTCAACCCAGGATAAGAAGACTCTGAGGAGGCTGTCTGGAAATTTTTATCTCAATCCTGATGGAGTTTTGTATAAAAGAAACCACGATCTCGTGCTACTCAGATGTGTAGATGAGGAAGAAGCGAGTATGCTCATGGAAGAAGTCCATGAAGGCACATTTGGTACGCACACCAGTGGGCATGCTATGACGAGAAAGATCCTGAAAGCAGGATACTACTGGATGACGATGGAGTTGGATTGCTTTAAATTCGCAAAGAGATGTCATAAATGCCAGATTTATGCTGATAAAGTTCATGTGCCGCCATGCCCGTTAAATGTCATGTCCTCCCCGTGGCCGTTCTCCATGTGGGGCATCGACATGATAGGCAAGATCGAGCCCACTGCATCTAACGGTCATCGCTTCATTCTAGTAGCTATCGACTACTTCACCAAGTGGGTGGAGGCAGCCTCATATGCTAATGTGACCAAGCAGGTGGTGGCTAAATTCATAAAGAGGGATATCATCTGTCGTTACGGAATTCCCGAGCGGATCATTACTGATAATGGTTCGAATCTGAATAACAAGATGATGAAGGAGCTGTGCCAGAGTTTCAAGATTGAACACCACAACTCATTTCCTTACCGGCCGAAGATGAATGGCGCCGTTGAAGCGGCCAATAAGAACATAAAGAAGATTGTTCAGAAGATGGTTGTGACCTACAAGGATTGGCACGAGATGTTGCCATTTGCATTGCACGGTTATCGTACAACGGTACGTACATCAACTGGGGCAACTCCTTTCTCCTTAGTGTACGGCATGGAAGGTGTCCTGCCGTTAGAAGTGGAGATCCCTTCTTTACGAGTTTTGGTTGACGTGAAACTCGACGAGGCAGAATGGATTAAGAACCGACTAAACCAACTCAGCCTGATGGACGAGAAGAGGTTAGCATCGATTGCGTATGGTCGTCTGTACCAAAGCCGAATGAAGAAAGCTTATGACAAGAAGGTGCGTCCTAGAAGCTTTCAGACGGGTGATCTCGTCCTAAAGAAGATTCTTCCTCCACACTCCGATCACCGGGGCAAGTGGACTCCCAATTACGAAGGTTCGTACGTCGTCAGCAAGGTCTTCTCGTGAGGATCTTTGTTGTTATCCACGATGGATGGTGAAGATTTTGCATCCCCGGTGAACGCGGACGTAGTTAAAAAATACTTTGCTTAAAAATGACCCGCTGGAAAGAAAAAGAATATCCAGGCAAAAATGGGGAGTCCCGGCGAACCATAAAAAAGGAAAAAGGTTCGGGCAAAAATTAGGGATACAAATTGAAAAAATGTACACCCGCAAAGTCGAAAACCCGGATGGGCGACTTTGGCAAAAAAGGGTATCTCGGTGAATCGAAAACCCGGAAGGGCGATTCAGGCAAAAGTTAGGGATTTGAAAAAGCAAATGACTGCGTTTCGCGTGTGGACTGTATTTGTTTAGTGGTTTGGAAGACCTGAGGGCCGTTTATCTGAATCAATCTCTTTTGAAGCTGAAGCGTCGGAGAAGTATCGAAGTTGAGTGGGTCATAGAGGGATCAACTCATGGTGTTCGTCTACGCCTCGTTGCCGACATTTGTATATACTGATGTATATTTATGTTTTTATTTTTGCGCGGCTTCCTCATTCCAGGAGCTTGCATCTGTTGTAAAACATTTTTACCCATTCAGGGGTTCGTTATCAATAAAATGTATACTATTCAACAATTCTGTTTGTCTGTTTAGCATTTATCTGTTTTGTTTGCGAAAAGAACGTCGATGTTTTTGATAAAATGCGCATACATAAACTTACTGGCCTAGGCCACTGATTGTTGAAATAATGAATTACTTGAACATTGTCGCAAGATGATAACCTTGACAGGTCCCTTTGAGAAGGGCATCTTGTCTGTTTGTTTGTGTTGTTGCAGGTGTAGCATATTCCAGGCAGTGCGCCGTATGCGTCCCCAAGCAGGATGATTCCTTCTTCTCCAGCAAAGTTCAGCAGCCTCTCCCCGCAGAGTCTGAACCGGAGATCGTAAAGCATTGATATGTTCCCCTAGGTAGAGAAGATTCTCTCCCAAATCAAATGTATCCTGAAGGAGCGGCATCTCCCCAGCTGAGTCAGGCGTCGAAGCGTGTGTTCATCCCCCAGCACCGGGTAACAAGTGCAGGTCTCATAGGAGACTATTCACTGAAGTGTGCAGCGATTGATAGTTCCAGACTGAAGTCTCCGACGGAATTGAGATTCCCCACAGAGTCGTACTCTCCCTAGGAAGCAGGATGATTCCTTCTTCCCCAGCCAAGTTTGCAGATCCCCAAGAGAGCCGAGTCCTTGGAAGCAGTTCGGGCCATGATTGATTTTCCCCAGTAGAGTGTTGAATAGCTGATGCTGTATTTCTCCGCCGGAGTCGTTATCTCCAGGGAAGTAGTGGCGAAGGCCGCACAGTTTATTTCCGCGATTGACATCGCTTTCCTCAGCAGGTCCAGGTTCTCGTAGAGCTTCATTCCCCTGCAGCAGTCAACTGAAGTTTGCTCCCCCATGCGGAGTCCGATTGAGATTGGCGTGATCTTTTCTCCGTGGCAGGATGATTCCTTCCCCCACCAGAGTGGTTCTTTCTCCTTGACAGGAGGATCCTCCCTTCGGCATTTATTTTTCTGACGGGATCGCAGCATTTTACATGATTGCATAGCATTTATCATAAACGCATAGTATTTCCATCGTGTGGAGCATTGCGCCGTTGTCAAAGCATATGCATACTAAGCATGAGTTAGGTCGTTACCGTTCTTGTTTTGCAGATGTTCCTCCGCATAGTCGCTTGCTCAAGATGATTCTTGAATTCTCCCCAGCAAGGTCGTTTGCCCAAGATGATTCTTGAATTCTCCAGCGAAGTCGTTTCTTTAAGATGATTCTTAAAATCACCAGTGAAGTCGCCAGAGAGGGTTGCTCAAGTTGATGCTTAGAGTCCCCGGCAGAGCGTTTGCTCAGGATGATTCCTGAAATCTCCAGCAGAGTGTTTGCGCAGGATGATTCTTGAAGTCCCCACGGAGTTATTTGTTCAAGATGATTCTTGATTTCCTCAGCAGAGATGATTCACCCAGAAAGATTGCTGGATCCCCGAAGCAGAGTTACTTGATAGTTCTCCAGAATCCCCAGCGCAGATGTGTCATCCCCAGCAGGTTTCTGAACAGCGAAGTTGAAACTTCCCTCGAAGACTTGATGATTGAAGTCCAACCGTGTTAACGAAGCAATTCTCTCAGCTGAAGCAGAGTGCCTAATGGTAGAAGTTGGATATCCCCAACTGGTTCATGATTGACCAAGAATTCTATTCCCGACTTACTGATGAAGTCCGGCTGACGCCCAAAAATTTATTTGAATGCCCGATGGCATGATCAACCTGATTGTTGTTCTGATGAGTCCCGAGGAATCCTGATGCCTGACGGCATGATCGACCATGTATTACCGGTTACCGTGTGACCAATTCTCCAGCTAGTTGTCGTGCAGCTAATATTTCAGTTTTCGAAGATTTGTTCCCATCAGTGTACCGTGTACTTCTGCAGTTGGCAAATTTCAGGGTTTGTCGGTATTCAACCGTCTCGTACCTTGATTGTTTGAGAGCCGTTCGCTTCTCACCCAGTCAGGTTCGAGCCGTTTGAATAGGGGCAGCTGTTGCACCCCCAAAATTTGCCCAACATTTCTTTACCTAGCTTGTGTTTCATTTCATTCACATTAGCATTATCATTTGCATTTCATTGACATGTATGCAGGAGATCAAGAGGTATGACTACCAATAAAGGGCTACACAAGACTATGAAGCTAGCCAAGAAGGTTATTCAAGTGTTCAAGGGTAGATATCTTTGTCAGAGAAGTCAGAAGATCCTCAGAGAGAGTGGTTGAAACCAAGAGGATGTGTCTCCTAACTTGAGAGTTGTGGGAGCTCCTCAGATGATTCTGAAGCCAGGAGTGTGGACTTGAAGCCTTGAGAGAGCTTATGAGATGTCTTGAAAGCCATCATGAAGCCTAGACAGGTCATTGTACAAGATTAAAGAGACCTAGCCATGAGTGGTATAATTAGGGTTTAACTGGGTCAACCCTAGGTCAACTGACGATTTGGGCAAGGTTGAGACCTAATCCAAGAGCCATGTGATCATGGATTGACACATTGAGATGTTATAAGGATGATTCCAAGGTTAACTCATCATTATTGAAGAGTTTGGGAAGTTTCAAGCTAGGGTTTCTAAGGCTTGACAGTGTAAAATCCCCTAGTTTGACCCCTATCTTCAAGGCAGTTTAGCTCAAGATGTGATTGTCATCTCATCTTACCCCCAACATGAATGTTGTAGAGCTTGTTCTTAGCTTAAAATTAAGTACTAGAAGTCCTTTATAGGATTTTTAGAGCTCAAGTTATGACTTTGACAAGTTACAGGTCATCTGAGGTATGTGAATCTGGGGCCTTTAAAGTTACCCAACTTGCATCAAACTTTTGCCCAAGAAGGATGATTCCTATGAACTTTTGGTCAACATTAGTGTTGTTCCTTATCCTCTTAGATTTCTAGAGAGTACTAGAAGTCCTTGATAGGATTTGTAGAACTCAAGTTATGGCTTTGACAAGTCAAGGGCATTTTGGTCATTTGGAGATTACAGGTCATTTCAACCATAAAGCCATAACTCCTATTTCCAAGCTTCAAATGGAAAAATCTTCAACATCAAACTTGTTCAAAATGAGGTTTTAAGGCTAGTAAGGAGGTCATGAGATGATTTAAATGCTTGTAGCTCAAAGTTGCAAAAATGACCTAAAATAAGGGCATAAGTTAAATAAACCAAAGTTGGAAATTGATATTTTCAATCTACACATCCAAACCATGGCATGTAATATATCGTTTTGACTCTAGAAAACATTTTAAGAACATTGGTTTAGCCACATTTTTGAGTTGAGATTCAATTTGTGGACTTGCTTTGAAAAGTGATTACTTGCATATTAAGTAACATGTGCAAAACATAGAATCAAGGCATAACCAAGGGCCTTTGCAAGCTAAACTCTTTCAAAATGTCACTAGGGGAGAAATTGGAAGTGAATGAGGTTGATTCCAAGCTGCAAACAGAATGGTGCATGTCATGATATGTGATTGAAAATCTCATGACATGAGAAGTGGAAACTCTCATTAGAAGGATCTAGAGGGTTCTAGATCACTCATACATCATCTATATATTGAGTAGAGGTGATTCATTGAAGAGGTTGGTGATGATTGAAGGAGAGAGCATAGATTGAGATTGAGATTTCTTGGCTTGCAATTGAAATCGATTTCACCAAATTCTTCATTTTCCATCCATTTTCTTGATTGAAACTTCTTCCATGGATGCCAAGGATTGAGTCCAGATCATAATCAAGAAGAATTTGTGGCTAACTGGTGCTCTTGAAGTCAGAATTTTCCACCTGCAACTCACCATCGGATTTCAAGATTCAAGCACTTTCAACCGGTTCTTTTGCATACAGAAGCAAGGAGAGGGTTCATTGATCGTGTCTGGAAGATTGGAGAACTTGAAGTGGAGGTTTAGTGCATCTGTTCATCCAAGATTTTCAGGTTGGTAACTTTCTTCCTATAGCATGAATTAGGAAGAATCAAGGTGAATTAAGGTTCTAGATTCATTGTAGAATGGTGTAGGAATAATTTCAGATAGTTAATTTGAGAATTAGTGACAAAATAGGTGCATTACCATTTTCGGTTGAGAATTGGATATGGTGAATCTTGAGGTTTCAGAGGAAGTTAAGGGTATGGTTGAATTCGTGACAAGATTTGGGACAAGTTTCATGTGTTGACCATTTGCAATGGAGGATCCTAGAGAGAACTAGGGTTGAGGAAGACGACCGGAGCACCACCGGTGGTGGCCGGAGCTGGGCGCGAAGTTGCAGAGGTTTGAAAGGTAGGAGATGAATCTGGGACCATCAGATCCTGGTTGGACCTTTGACTAGAAGTTCATCCAACGGCCACGTTTTAAACTCATTTTGTGAAGGATCTGAATGAATGAAACGCATTGTTTCATTTAATCAGTGGTTTTGGGCTTAGTGAAGTATTTGATATCCACACCCCCCTGATGGCCCAACCCATGGTTTGAACTGATTCTCATTTCTATTTGCACCGCGCATGTGATTAATTTCTATTGATTTTCTTTTAATTTTCATTTTATACATGGTTCTTGAAAAATTCATATAAAATTGAAAATTAATCCAATTAATCCCATTCTTTTTTCATTTTACTCATGATTGAGTCTAGTATTTTTTAGAGAAAAAATATTTTCATTTCATGTATTTTCTGATTTAATGGGAATTTTACATTTTAATTGATATTAAAATGGTCATGTTTGATACATAATTTTGTGGAATTTTGTATGATCATGTGGTGATGACTTTGATCCTATTTTTTTTTTTTTGTGTGTGATTAGGTTAGGCATGTATGCTCCCCTAGCATTTTTCTCACATTTTTGTGATGAAAATAAGTGTGCTTTCTAGATTGATATTTAGGTGCTTCCTTTTAGGGTTTAGGTTTGATACCTTGTAATGTAGGATTTAGTTCTAGGTCTAATTTGATGATTTGATCTCTGGAATTAGTGTGGTAGAGTCATGATTGATCTAGGTTCCCATAGATATTTTTGTAGGATTTTACAATTGGTTTTAGTATTTTAGTTAGGACTAACTTTAGTACTAGGTTTTAGGTGATCCTAACTTACTAATTCAACTAGTTTAACTTCCTTAGTCCCCTTAGATTAGGGTTTTTGCTTGGTTTGCCTTTGGTTGAGATTGAAGACAAGTTGAAGACAAGGTGAGAATGCTTGAAGTTGCTTGGAGCTAGGAATTGCTTGTGCCTGAAGGTGTCTGATGAAGGTTTAGGAGATAGGAGACATAGGGAGAGCCTTATAGTTAGAATGATTTCTTTCACAAATATGGAAAGCATCTTGTGCTTCCATTCCTCCCAATGACTAAAAGTCCTTCTCAGATATTCACATCCCTCCTTTGGAAGGATGAGTGGCTTTATCTGGGAAGTAGAACTTTGAGGGAACCAGTCTCTCATAATGATGAACCCTTACAGGCTTCCTTTGGTTGTCAGTAAGCTGTTTATCATTTCCACTCATTTTGTTAAATCAATTGTCTTCTGGTTTGAGTATCTTGAAAGATGTTAGACTTGAGTTTGGAGATGAGGACTTCACTGAAGAGTGTAGAAGAAGATGATTCCTTGAGCCTTGCCATTGCAGCTGAAGCCTGAAGAGCAACAAGACCAAGTTGATACTTGAAGATCCAATGGAGATTGAATGAAGAGCTGAGGCTTGAAAAAAGATTGAAGGATGAAGTTGACACTTCTATGTGATTAAAGACTACTCTGAGAAGCAGAGGCTTGTAGATGAAGAAGACTAAGTTGATACTGGTAAAGCAAAGAGAGCTGAAGCTTGAAGACTAAGTTGATACTTGTGAAGAGGGTTCAATTGAGATTGAGTGTGGAGCTGAGGCTTGAGGAATAAAAGATGAGTTGACACTTACACTGATGCATTGAGAGCCTAAAGGAATCAATTTGATACTTGTAGTTAGCAGTGAAGCCTGAAGGTAGAATTGACTGAAGAGCTGAAGCTTGAAGAAGAAAGGACAAGTTGATACTTATGTTTGATGGATTGAAACCCTGAAGAAGCAAGTTGACACTTGTCATGAAGGATGATAGCCTTGAAGGGTGGTTAAAGTCTGAAGACTGGATTACTGTTAGAAAGCTAAAGCTTGGAATTGGAAGAGAGGGGTTGATCTGCTTTCTTGTCTGTTTTCTTTTCTGTGCTGATGTGCCTTGTTTGACTTGCTTGATGCATTAGAATAAGTTCATATCTAGAGTGACTTTAAGCTAGGAGCATGATTCCACTAGAGGTTGAGTTGCTCCCTCTGCTTGCATTTTTACTGTATGGATTTGCTTGCGGGTATTCGGTAGAGCCCAGCTCCCTTGCCCATGTGGTTTATTTTGCCTGACAGCATTTTATTTTCTTCTGTATGATTACAGTCTCTTATATTCTGCTTGATAGCATGATTTTATTTATTTTGTATGATTACATTTATTCATATCAGGCTTGAGGTTGAGATGAGCTTGTGGAG
This sequence comes from Lathyrus sativus, assembly GCA_963859935.3. Classification (NCBI taxonomy): domain Eukaryota; kingdom Viridiplantae; phylum Streptophyta; class Magnoliopsida; order Fabales; family Fabaceae; genus Lathyrus; species Lathyrus sativus. The sequence continues at coordinate 282,513,346 of OZ012738.1, forward strand.
GCTGCTGCCCCACACACATTTCCTCCCTCACTTGCATTGCATGCATTTTACAGTCGTTTATCTGTTTACTGTTTAAGCTGATGCTTTATCTGTTTCTGTGTATCATTGATATGATCCCTTAGGACTCTCATTTCCTTTGATAAGGAAGTGATGATAGAACTTTAGGTTGAAACCTATGCATGATAACTTCTAGGAGTTCCCTGTTTCAAACTTCAACCATAGGATGAATCTGTGGCATGACAACAGTAGGACTTGATAGTCTCCCCTTAGTTGAGCCTGATCTCTTCTCATCTCAAAACAGCTTAAGATACAGTAATCATGAATGTTTTCTTTCGTACGTTACGAGCCTTAAGCTATCTGAGAAAGGATTGTTGGAGAGCTTCTTTTCAACAGTCCGGATGTTTAGTATGGCACCCTTTGGGTGACATGCGATGCATTCACTCTCAGGTCATAGTCTTTAGTGCGATTGAAATTTCAAACACAATAAAAAACACTTCTTTCGTAAAAGACAGAAAAGAAACTTCAAACCTTTTTGCCCCGTGGGCCCATAATTCAAAGGAAGCTTTTCTGAAGAAAAGAGTGTCGTTAAACTTCAGCGCCACCACAAACAGGCTTTGTCCCTAACTGCTGGAACTATTGCTTAACCCTACTCGATAAAACAGATGAATCTGAGTCCCCGTAATCCGTATTAGCCCGAACTACGTAAGCTCTGATCTCTCATACCTATTGAGAGTATGTAGGCACAATACTGATGTATTGGCGAGCCACCTTCCCCGTAACCCATCGTAGGTCGAACTACGTTGACTCTGATTTCTCATTCTCTGATGAGAATACGTAGGCATAAAGCGCGATGCTTTGCCGAGTCATTTTTCTTTTCTGTTTAAGCCAGCCTTGATAGGTAGATAGATAAAACCAACTCGTCCAGTAAACACAACAAGTGTGGATCCCGTCGAGTACGACGGACGTGAGGGGTGCTAATACCTTCCCCTTGCGTAACCGACTCCCGAACCCAGACAATGGTTGCGATGACCTTCTCTTATACCTTTTTTGTCAGGTTTTTCCGATTGTTTCCTTTCCCGTTCCGAGGGATAAATAACGAAAGGTGGCGACTCTTATGTTTTGCCGGCACCTTATTTTCGCGGAAGCAACAAGTATGACCCTGCATACAGAGGCATTAGAATGATCAACAGCTGTGGAGACTTCCCGAATGTACCTCTTATTGGGACTAAGGGATGTATCCGTTATAACCCTGTCTTGGCCTGCCGACAACTGAGACACCCTATGAAAGAAGTACCAGACCAAACTCTGCTAGAAGGAATCTTTCTCAAAGAAGGAGAGAACCCAGACCTAAAAGTTAGAATACTACAAACTTGGGGTCACATCAACATGAAAGGAATGACCGCGCTAGGATACCCCGTCTGTACTGTTTTACAATATTATCTACACTGGGTGCGAGAAAGGGCTCTCAAACTAAAGATTCCTTTTCCCTTTCGTGAGCCCATGGTGCTGGCCCTTAGGGATCCTGCTTGGCTCGATACAAGTGAAATAGGGACACTGAAGACTGCTTTGGACAAATCTGAGAAGTTGAAGAATGCTTGGGAGAACAAATACTTCATCCTCAAGTTGAAGCTGCAACTCAAAGAAGGAGAATCTGCAAAGAAGAGGAAGGCGCGAGAGGATTTATTTTCCCCTCACACCTCGTCAAGGACTATCACCAGTGCTGACCTTCCTCCGACTACTATTGCCTGGAAGCAATATATGGACCAACTCATTAAGGAAAAGGCGAAATTACAGGAACGCCTCAATCAACTTATGGAAGAGCTTCATGCGAAGAAAGGACCTTTGGAGTAGATTTCTAAGTTTCTTTTGCTTTTGTTTTGATGTAATAAAACTCTTGAAGGAGTACTTTATTTTGTAATGTTTCTCAAATTTCAATAATAAAATAATTTTTTTTAGTTATGCTATGTTATAATATTGGTAAAAACACTTTTGAGTTTCTTGAAGTTTCATTCTTGCATTTGCATGTGCATCAGCATAGCATCCTTTGCATTCCAGGGCCTCATTCTTGCTTCATCTTCACAGACAAGCTGAATCACCAGTACAACACGCAAGCCAGTCAACACCGAAGAATGGATCAACTGGAACAAGAGAACAAAATGCTCCGTGACGAAGTTACCACTCTGAAGGAAAGCTTGGAAAGATTGAATGGGTTGGTTGAAGCTCTGTCTAATCAATCTTCACTTAACAATCAAGACAACATTCAAAGGACTGCTATTTCTGAAGTTGTATCAGCACCGAAGAAGATAAGTATTTTTATATCTAATATATCATTTCCCTTATATTATCATTCTTTGGATTTTACTCTTTTTCTTTTTGATAACATCAAAATGGGGGATAGGAGAGATGGTTGTTTTTCAGGATATCAAAGACATAACATAAATTGAAAAATAAAGGGGGAGATATCCAAGATAGAAGGATTTATACAAAAGAGGAGGAGTAATCAAGTGTTAAGCAAAAACTATCCATCAATATGTTTTGTTATCATAAAAGGGGGGAGATTGTGAAGAAGATGTTCATTATCTATATTAGATTAAGTTTTGATGGAGACAAAAGCTTATCATGAAAAAAATATCAAAGAAGAAAATATTGAAATTAAGTATCAAGATTTGATAAATTTGAAAATAAAAGGATTAACTCATGAAGATTAAGGTATAATGGCAATTCATGTGTAGTTAAGCTTTAGGTGCTCAAAATCTTTGATTTCTAAACCATTATATGTTTCCTAAAAATTCATGCATGATTGACATTCAATACACAACTTTTAAAAGGCGTGATTTCAAGTTTTTAATTGAGTAAATCAGTTTACGTAATAGGTTAATTAATTTACATGCTCTCTGTTTGAAAAGTTGGTTCATAAGTTGTGGCTGTTTGAAACAGTTGTAATTTTACTATTTTTTGAAACAACACACTGATTTGTAAATTCTGGAAGTTTGAAATCTTTGTAATTTGTACAGGTTTTTTTAAACAACATACTATATTTTAAAATATGAACCATTGTGATTCCAAATCATTGGCAATGATCATGAAATTTTTCTAAAATATTGCATCAAATCAAAAAGACACAATGAGATGTATTTAAATCAAAATACATTATTTCTTCAATTACCTCTTTTCATACATCATTTTCATATAATTCAAGCAACTTTTTTTTAAGTGTTCATATATTCATTACAATGAAAATTTAAGCAATAACTTTCATATCAGTGAAAAAGATATTTATTCAATTATTTTAAGAACTTAAGTATATACTGTTGGACTTGAGACTTCATACACAATAAGGGGTGAATTATGTGGTTTGGAAAAATATGGGTTTGAAAAACATTGGGAAATAAAATCAGAGTTTAAAAACATTTTTAAAACCTAGTAGCGGAAAAGTAAAATATAAAATGTAAAAACTAAAAGAGTTTAAGGGAAATAGATGAAAACCACGGTATATATAGGTTAGGTTAAAGAATAAAACAACATACTCCTCTACCTTAAAATTGGTCGTAAGAGTATCCAATAAATGTTATGAACTTTTAGTAGGAAAGACTCATGAACCTCTTATACAAGGAAATGATGGTTGACCTCAAACCAAATATTACAAGACTTCGGCATATGGAAGCTTGAGTCTTCTCTTGCAAATAGTGAATCCAGATGATTAGACCTTTTCTCCCAAAACAAGGACCTCGGAGTGATTAGTCTTCAAGTTTCTTCGACCTTGCGAGCTTTTACACGTGCTGAGCTCACGAACCTTACACCTTGGTATTACATGGGATAAGCAATAACATTTGAGATTTTAACATTGGATTGATGTTCAAAACTATTTTAATAATGAGCTGAGCTTCAAGCTATCTTTATTTTAATATCATGCTGACCAAGAACCTATGAGATTTTATCATAGGCAGATCTCCAAACTAAGCTAGGATTGAATCACGCAATCCCAAACCAAACTTTTTTACTGGTTTAACTTATAACCCAAACAAATCCCTAAATGGATAACATTCAACGAAGGTGTATACAAAAGATTCCCTTGGTGAATTTACAATTCTACCTTTTTCAGAATTATAATTATTTCATCACTTAAAATATGACTTTTCTCACAAAAGAATATAAGCTAAAACATTAGTGTGAGAAACTAAATTGAAACTTTATGTGTCTGTGTGTGTCTGTGTGTGTGTGTGTGTGTGTGTGTGTCTATATATATAAGATAGAAGTTTCCTCAAAAAGGAATTTCAATTAAATGAGTTTTATGAATATCTAATCAATTGGCACATATTCAAAATCTATTAGAAGGTTTAAGTATAATCGATTGTAAGTTTTAAAAAAGAAGGAAAAGATATCTAGCCACTGCACATCATTGAGTTGTCTTGATCGCTTTTGGATTAATTATGAGCTAATCGATTAGAAAAATGTCCCAATTGATTAGATAATTCAAAATTTTGCCTATAGTTACTTTGACAGCTCCTAATTGATCTGGAACAATTTAAAGATATTTTTTATGGTATTTTCTTTGGTAAAAACATTTTTAAGTGTGTGTACTATAGCCATGCGCTTCTATGATAAAGTCCTTTATGATTTACAATAAGTTCACTCACTACTAAATTAGTCGTCTCTCTATTACTTCAAGACATGCCAAGTACTTTCTCTTTTATGGACACTTGCTTGAGTAGCTTGAGATGAGGCTTTAGATTCCATTCATATTTGAGTTCCATCATTAGATAGTTAAGTCCATCAAAACCTAATAAGGAGGTTTGCATCTTTATCCGCTTAACCATTCATGATTGACTTATCATAAGACATTAGTTGTCATCATCAAAAGATGATGTCCTTGTTAAAAGCATATCACATGCAAAACAAGGTTCCACGTGTATATGATTGGATTACGGCCAAGAGAAAGAGAAGATCAAATTAATTATCTTGGAATTCAAGCCAAGTCAAATATTACTCTTATTTATATACAAGTGTGAATATTGCTTTTCATCATAAGGTGTTGGTTAAAAGTGTTTTTAAATAGGAAATGGTGCACTTTCTATTTTATGAAAAGGTTCTTTGAATTGGGTTGATTCAAAGTCCATCATAAATTTGGTTCTTGTAAAATCAAGGAAATGGTGTGCTTCTGTGTTATGTTAGAATATTGTAGGATGAGTCTTGGTGTAAGACTTGTACAGAGATCGAACATATTGGAAAATCTCTCATGGTGTGTGATGGGACTAGGTGTACCCTTGGTTGGAAAATGGAACTAGTATAATTAATTGTGTCTATTTACTTACTAAACTATATTTTTCCTGCATATTTATTCATCTTTTCATCACAAGTTTTTTAGAAAAATAAAAAGAATAATAACATCTCTAAAATAAACAAAAAGGCTTAAAACCAAATTCACCCCCGCTTAGGTTACACACTTTATAATTTCTCTTCCTTGAGCAATTACTCCATACGTTTCACCTCTTCAAACTGAGCGAGGGCCGCAACCTATATTTCCTTGGAACGTCCCTTCAAAGCAACCTGGTTTTCTCTCAATTCCTTTACCATTGTCCCATCTTCTAGATCACTTCTCATAACATAGTTCATCTTGATTTGAATTCTTGGATAGTAGGAGAATTTTTCTCCGTCTGAGCTTTTCCTACTATAAGACAATACAAAATTTGGATCTTTAGTATATTTGATAAATGGGAAGAAGACATACCAAGAAGCGACTGTTAATCACTAGGAAATTTTTTCGAAAGGGAGAGGTAATGGTCGGAGCATTCCACCGCATTAAAGGTAGGGGTATTCCACATAAAACGTCTAAGAAGGGTCAACTGCCTTTTTTCTTTCCTTTTTTTATTACCTAGAAGACTCTTTATGGTCTATAAGGCTCTTCCTACCACATCAGATTCTTGGGGGGTGGGCTTCACCGACACAAAATGCCTCACACTGACTCTTTTCACCCACGATAGTTAAAAATCTGAGCAAATGAGGGGGCATAAATACCTATTATGGGGAAATTGCATCAGAACCAAACTCTTTATCCTCTTGTCACGTGAGATGCCATTCATGTCTTCTGCAAAAGAAAATGAAGCCATATTAACACATGAAACAATATATTGAGAATTGAGACAAAATGTTCTCATCATACCATAAAGCTTACCAAAGTACTCCTCCACCTCATTTCAATTTTCACAAACCTGGGTAACTAAAATATGAGAGCTTAAAGGTTGAAAATAGCCCCATATCTGAACCATCTCTTTCTCAAGGGGGAAAGGAAGCATGTATCTAACACATTGATAATTTGGGGATCTGGCGCCCACGACTATGGAAAGTGAAGGGCGTCCATCACTCTGATGGTCACAAGAGAGGCATCGGTTCTCCCCCTCATTCATACAAACCTATCTTTATAACCCTAAAAGTGACTCACATAAGGTTCTAGTATACGTTTATATAGAAGATCACACAGATTTATCCAACCACTATTAGGAAGGACATCCACGCTGTAATAGGAGAGGAACATGGAAACAGTGGGAGGGGACCCAAGCTATAATAGGTTATTTGAAAATTCTTTAAAATGCCTCATACGTTAGGACTAATCTAGGAGGTGGTGGCATTAAAGACCGTAAAAAAATAAGCCTCAAAAAGAGTAAAGGTAATTATAACACCCAACTCATGAATATAAGGTAAATAAAAATAAAACTAGGGGTCAGGGGGCCTTGTCAACGGTATTCATGTTGGCCCTCTCTGTTCTTGGACAAGGTTTTAAGATTACTTCCTCTTCATGCCTCGTACTGGAAAATACAATGCCCCCAAAAAACATTCTTATCATGTTAGAGCTAGATTATAAAGACACAATTTCCCAAACATGAACATGTTTGGTGTTTCTTCTAGCCATTAACTTCAAGTGAAAGGAAGAAGGAAAATGAGACATTAATAATATCGTCTATACCCAAAAAAGGAGTAAATCCTAACACATATCCTTCTTCTTCCTTCATATCTTTGTTTTGGACTATTGTTCTTTTCCTAGGGAAGTAAAAAGGGAGAATTTGAAGGAAAAAGGAAAACTATCTTCTTAAGAAATGAAACATATCTTTTTGTAGTAGTCCAAACGCTTAAGTAATGTGTCCTTTCAAGGGAGTAACTACCGTGAGGAGTGGAAATGTTCCTACACCTGAATGACACATGTAGTAAAAAGGAATTAACTTGGGTTTCTCAGAAAAATCATCATTAGCTGCATTAAATGATACCCATGTCCTCATCACTAAACCCTCAATCTTTCGTAATTAACTGGCATTTTGGCGTGTTTAAAATAATCAAGAGAAACTCGACGTCTTCCATTAACATTTGATTACCCATAAACATCTGGAAAGAAGTGGTGACTCAACTCCCAATAGAGGGGAGGGGGAGTTCGTTCCAACATGCTCTCGCCCCCAAACTGAGGGAATCGCCTCCCATTAAAAAGGATGTCTTCAGCTGAGAGACTCTTCCTAAGTTGAGGGACTCACCTCCCACTTAAAGGGGTCGTGTCTCAAAATATTGAACCTACATCTTATCGAAATTCTTGCCCTAAACCACGGGACATAACTTGAAAGAAGCCTTAAAACATTTTTCCTTTTACAAGCCCTCGTGCTTGAGAGACTATGTAGTGTTATATTTGTGAAGATTCCCTAATAATGGCGATGCAAGAGTTCTTTCCTCATGATGTGATGCCTGGACCCCACCTTTATGTAGTATGGGGGCTCCCTCTCCTAATGTAATACATACACAATGCCACTATACCTTTACGAGTTATGCAGACTGGGTCATACCACTTCTTCTTGAATAATAGGTAGTCAACAACCTCCCTCAACCAACGAGGTAGTTACCACCTCTTAGGGTTTTCTAAGTCTTAGGCCTAAGAACCTCTATAAATACCACTCCCATTAACGGGAGAAAGGAAAAATCATAATTCAAAAAAGATTAATTGAGAAAAATCTAACTTAACCATATATTTCATAATACACAAAGTCTTTCACCTCACATGAGCTGGTATCTCACACCACCATAAACATCGTAACATAAAATGTATTATTTGTAATAATTCTTTCATACTTCCTTTATTTCACAAACTCTGAAATTTCAATATCCCTTTCTTGATACATAAGTAATTCAACACTTATGTGAGACTTGACTTTTCCTATTTAATAAGGCTTGACATAGCTTTTTTATGGACGCCATCATCAGAGAGATTGGCTTAAATGAAGATCATCAGAGTTTCTACCAAATGGCGTTTGACATTAGGTGTTTTCCATAAGACATGGGATTTGACATCTTGATCTTCCAATCATAAGAACTTCATCATTAATTCAGATGAAAACTTAACTATACAGGTCGATTAAGTGCTATAAACATTATACCTTCAAACACATATATCCATAGAAGAGTCAAACAACTAGAGGTAGAGGAAGACCTAAAAAAACTAGAATAAAAATTACTAAGAAAGATCTTAAATTTAACGAATTGGATAGAAACATGGTCTTAGATAAAACATTATGTCAAAATTTGATATATGTAGTCGACCCCACTAGATGAAATATGGTTTGGTTGTTGTTATAGTTGATGTATAGTTTGGTTTAGTTTTCCCTTGAACACTTTGCGACTTTTCTTTAAGAGAAAGACACCTTTGTGAGAGTACACCACACACTCATCCAAAACCTTAAAGTGATAGATGTGTGGATTCTCCCACTTATAAATGTTCAAGTCTTCATATTTCTAACCAGTGTGGGACTTTCCCACACTACTCACACTTTTTTATTCTCAACACTCCCCCTCAAGTGTGAGTCTATCCACAATGCTCTCCCTCAAGCAAAAGATCTTTTTTTTTTCAACAAACATTTGTACCACCATTGAGACTTTTCAATAGGACACTCTATCCACGATCATGTGAGGATACTTCCTATACAAGTGAGTCGGTCCCTTAACTCGAACCAAAGACTCATGATCTCATTGTTGGGCTATAAATCATGGGGTCTACACGAGGGGAATATTTTTCACTTTGGGGCTTTTCTTTAAGAGCAAAACACTTTTGTGAGAGACACACCACATACTCACCCAAAACTTTAAGGAGATAAGTGTGTCGATTCTCTCACTTATAAATACTAAAGTCTCCATATTTTTAATCAATGTAAGACTTTCACACACTACTTACACTTGTTATTCTCAACAACTATAACAATACTTTAAAATAAAAGTATAAAAATAAAAATCACAATAAATATATTTAATAATTGTAAAATTATGAATTAATTTTTTTTATAATAAAAATAGAATCAAAATGTTATGTACATTGTGATTAATGTACACCGTAATGACCACAATTTATACCGCAACATTTATGCACCCACCGAAATTGCAAATCATGTAATATCACAACGCTTTTGTGTTCTAGAGCAATAAAATCCTAATAGTTAGTTTAATTATGGCAATACATTTTTTTTGAGTTTATAGCTTATAGTTTATGATTTATAAATTCATATAACAACAAAAAACATGTTTGGTAACAGTCTTTTCATCACAAATTTGTAGTTTATTTTATTATTTTATAGTTCATTTTTCAGACGCTATTTTAAATAGCGTTTTAGCGTATAGCTTATACCTTATTATTTTTTCTTCCATTTTTCCCTTATTATTGTAATTAAAATTGACTACTAACATTTATAATTTATTAAAATTTAAAAGCAAAATATTTATTTATTAAATATCTTAAATGTCATTTTAATTTATCAACTATGTGAAATCTCTAATTTTACCAAACAGTTCAATTAATTTATCAGTTATAAGTCATTAGCCATCAACTAACTTATCAGTCAACCGCTATTTTTACTAATTAGAGCCAAGTATATTAATTTAAATCATTAGTTAAAGAGGACATGAAACATTGTGAGCAGGAGTTACGGGACTAGAGACAACACTCGCGGTGATTGATGCAATTATTATTATAAAATACGGGAGGTGCGGCCATAAAAAAGATGGGTGCACAAAGAAAGTGGTGACTTGTTTTAATTGCAATGAAAAGGTAAGCATCAGCACGATGTCTCTTCAACACAAGAAATTCTACATGGAAGGAAGTTAGATTACTTTATAGTGATGTATTGAGAGGCTAGATAAGTACTTGAATATGTGAAACTTAATTGTTTTACTTAATGGTTAATTATAAATAATGAATGATTAATCATTGTAAATGAATGACTTAAGGATGAAACGAAGATGAGATGAATTAATATGATTGAGTGTTATGTGGATGTTTATTAGATGTATGAATATATCTTGTGAAGTGGAAGTATAATTATGTGAAGTAATGTAAATACATGGTGATGATTGTTGATATGCATAATTCATAATGAGAACTAATATTATTGCGTTTACATGCAAGATTGTTTACAGTTAGATGTGGGGTTTTAATCATTGTTGTATTTTTTCATTGGACTATCGTATGTCATACATCATATATTGTCGTTGTTGTGAAAGAGGTGAATCACAAGTTCGAATGAGGGGGCTCAGGGTTCAAATGTTGTGACCCAGTTGGTATGAAGAATCATTATTGAGTTGGTACCACATGCATATAGAGTCGATGTGTTGTCACATTGCATATAAGTTTGCATTTGTGAATTGATAATTTTCGTGTGAATACATTACCTGTTGATAATTGTTGTTGTTGTTGTTGTTGTTTATGCTACCCTTCCTGATCTTTTGCACCGCTTAAATAATTGAGTGTATTCTCACCCTTTTGTTGTGTTGTTTGTGTGTTAATTACAATATGTATAGATACTCAGGAATATAAGTAGTAGATGTTGTGAGTTGGAAGATGGTTCGAAACTTATCTTTATTTACTTTATCGTTTATCGTTTTTAGTTAGTTAAATGCTCTGATATGTAACATCAAGAATTGGACGTCTTATTTTATTTTGTTATTAAGTTAATCATTAGATGATGATATTTTGATTTAGCAGTTAGAATTGTTGAGATAATTGAAGTTTATGAACATTAATTTGAAATCCCTCAGCGAGTATTTTTTTTAATGTGAAGTATGCATGTTGTTTGAGAGTAGCATTCGAAATATGTTGCATAATCCTTTTAATATAAGTTTCGGTATTTAGGGTGTTACATTATTCACCCTCCTTTAGATCTTTTTTCTACTTCCTTATTCATACCGAACAATTTTTTGGTTATAAATTCGAATGCCAAAAAAATATAAAAGTTCATTATACAAGTGCATAAATCATTTTCAAATGGTGTTTTTGTTCATCAAGTGGTTTGAACTTCCCTATAAATAAAGACACTTGAGAAGTAGAAAGTACACGAAAAAAGAAATATATACACAAATTACAACTTGTTCTAATCAATATTTTTCACATTACAATTATTCTAAATCATCCTTCATTTATTTAATGCAGGAGTAAAGTGTAGGAAGCATTTTTTTCTGTAACCGATTATCAAAAGACAAACTTAGTGTGTTTGTGCAATTCACATTAAGGTATTCAAAGTATCCTAAAGGGAATTCACCTTAATCCTTATTGCATCTGATATATAATAATTAATGAGGTCTAATTAAACTTAAAGGTTAGTGTGAATCCACACACTTTGAATTTTTTAAGTGCAATTTTCATCAACACTTTCTTTGTTCTAGTGTTGCAATATCTTTCCAATAACCACAATATCCAACATACTCAACACCTTGTCTAATCCGTATCAACATATATAAGACTTGAACTTTTCACAGGTAAACACAATTATTCCATCAATTTTTAGCCCAAAATTGCGCAACAGAACTTGTGACTGCAACTTAACAACTCTTTCACAACGTTGTTGTTCTTTTCTGATGTGGAAGATCAAACAAAACTTTAATTATAAAGCATACTACGAACTGTTATCCTTGAATTGAACCAAAAGCTCTCATACTAGTTGTTGGGAAGTTCAGGAAAGACAGAAGCAATAACGAGACCAATGCTCAAATACCACAAGAGAGGGAGACGCCACATCTCCACCCAAAATCTTAATGTTAGGTATATTGGTCTTATCTCTTACAAATCCATCACTTACCTGCCATGGTTCTGATACCAGTTATTGGAAAAACGACATAGAGAAAATAAAAGAAGACAATCACAACATATGGACAAAATGTGGAAATTCCAAAACTGAGAAAAAACGTGGTCATTGTATATTTTTACAATGCATAATTTATCCTCAAGCACCTCAGACCCGTAGTACACACACTCAAAAACAAATATTTAATTAAATCTCATAGTACTCTAACACAAAAGTATAAGAAAAAAAATATAAAAAATTAAATACAAACTTAAAATATTTTTTATTGATGTATTTTATAATAATATCTATTTTCTATAAACTATGAACTCTTTATTTAGTAAAACTTTTTCGACATATAAATTTTCAATCAATTCCTATAAACTCTTTATTTAGCATGTTGGTTTGAAGAAGAAAAAAGCAACAATTGAGAGTTGTCGGCTGAAGTTTTTATTATTTTTTGTTCAACATCGCATTTATTAATAAACTTATATTAACATCAGTTTTCTTAATTTTAGTAAGTTAGTAAACAAAATGTATATTTAAGAAGGAACGTATTATTTGCTTATATATGCTTTATATATATATATATATATATATATATATATATATATATATATATATATATATATATATATATATATATATATATATATATATATATATATATATATATATATATATATATATATATATATAGCTAGCCCTTAAGTACGGATTCAACAAAATGGGCAGGGATTCAACTCTATCAATCTATTAGATGAGTCTAGACTTCCATAACGTAGCTTGAATCTAAGATATGTCCACATTTAACCGCAACAATGTCTAGAATAAGATTATAACGGGGGAAATTTATGGAAAAAAAAAACTGAAACTAATAAAAAGGAAAGTTTTCACATTTAGAAAACAAGATAAGAGAGTTTGGCAAGCTGTGAAGAATGAGTCCAATATGTCCATTTAGCAATTTTTGTTTTTGGGATAACCACATACAAGCGATTCTGGCGTCTTCACTATGGTTGTAAAACATAATTTGTCTATAACGAACGTTGTTAAAGTAAATGCCTCATACATGTCGTCCATAACAAGTAGTAGTTGCCTCATAGCCAATTTGTTCCAACCAACGTGTGTATAGCACAAAACAGAATTTATTCCCTGCGCGGAGATTTATATAATCCCTATGAAATGGAATAGTAATAAAGTAGGAGATATTAAAAAGCATAACTGAATTTTAGCATCTTTTAAGTTGCGGTGCAATATTGCTGAAGTAGTAACTTTCACAATTATATCAAACCACAATTACACTGTGATTTAAAATCTTAAATCAGCCCACGACATGCATTAAAAATTGCATCAAATTTTTTTTACGGTGTTTGTTTAGTACTTCATATTAAAAAGTAAAATTTAAGAATTTCAAATCTCAATCTTATATAATGAAAATTCATAACTTTAACCGTCTCACAACTATATATTTGAACTGATTTATGTTGGAAAATTAATATAAATCGAATAAATTGAGGGTAAAATTGTAAACGAAATCACTTTTTTTAAAAGTATTTCAAGCACTCTCAAATATGTCTTAGAGTTGGAACGCAGAAATACTCAGGATAATTCAGCTTTATATCGAATTTGCGCAAAACCGATGAAAATCCAATTATGTAGTGAAGAGTGTCTGGAATTTTGTGCCAAAGGATATTCAATTTGTGATGTGTTTTCTGAATTCCGAAATGATATATTTATAAGTCATGTATGTGTTGTTTCACAAGGTTGCTACTATTGATGAAACAACACCTTTTAACCAAAAGTTGTCATATTTCCAACCATTGTCAATGTTCATTCTGCAGGAAGTCTTCACGAAATGTTGTTTCTCTTCGAATTCAAAAATCAATCTTCACTTGCATGTTTTTTAGTCATTTTGGAACACACTCAAGATTATTAATTCTTAATAATTTACAAAAATTTCTCACTTGTTCTAATAATAACAAGATCAATTCTAGAAAAAGAGAAATAAAGAAAGTTAATACAGTTAAGTATCTTTCGATTTGAATTAACCTTAGTAAGAATTGTTAGTTCTATGATTGGTAGAAATTTTGATAAAACTTGGTGTTATCACAAGATGTCCTATAGGATGTCTTGACATATATTCTTAACATTCTGCAGATGGTTATTCTTAATGTTGCAGGGTTTAGTTCATAATGTCAAGTATGATGTCCTGACATTTGTGAGCAAAACATTTAGTGTGAATGTTGTGTGTTGACTGTTGTGTTATTGTGCAACCTTTTGCGCTGTTGTGATAAGAGATTTTGGTGGTACAAATATGCGTGGAAATCTTCCTTATACAAAAGAGTTTCTGATGCATAATTAGTTAAATAATTGTGAAATCTTTTGTTCTATTTTCTGCAGAAAATCTTGAGAAGATTTGAAGTGTGATTTGATTTGATTTGATCAAATCTGATTTGGTTCTATTTCCTTGATGTTTATTATGAAAAGATTTGAAGAATTATCTGATTTAATTTTATCAAATCAGAGGTAGTTTTTGCTAAAGCCCAAGCCCGTTCAAAGTGTTACTATATAAAGACTTCACAATCCTATTTTGCAGATTAGAGAAGCTAGGGTTAAGTTAGTGTGTTGCGTAAGAAATAAGTTTTTAGCTTCGTGTGTTATTGTCATTTGCGAGTCATTCACTCATCACCTTGATGTGTGAATTGGACTGAGTTTTTTGTTGAAAGTTGTCCACTCTAAGCTTTTAAGCAAGAGTGTATTGTTCTTGATTGAAACTTTTAAGCAAGATCAAGTATTGTCTTTGAAAAGTGTCTTCTACGTTTTATTAATATGTTGTTATCACTACTGTGATTGAGGGGAAGTGAGAGGTGTCTCATATCTAAAGGTGTTTTAGATAGAAATTGCAAGGGTAGAGATTAGGTGCGAAGATTGTAAACTAGAGAGAGTTTGTTGTGAATCTTCAAACTAATTCTATTTAGTGAATTTCCTTCCTGACTTGGTAGCCCCCAGACGTAGGTGTGTTTGCACCGAACTGGGTTAATAATTGCTTGTGTCTATTTACTATTGTTAACAACTTTTTGTCTTGTTCATATATTGGTGATTGTTTAGATATTAGTGTCGTGACATCACCTTCGATATCTCATATCTGATACCAAAATTTCAATTGGTATCAGAGCAGGCATCCTACTCTGGTTCTGGATGAGATCTAGGGACGATACTTTCTGGTACTATAGACAAAGAAGAAGGGTTTGTGAACAGACCACCTGTTTTGGATGGGAATAATTATGATTATTAGAAACCTCGCATGGTTGCCTTCTTGAAATCATTGGATAGTAAGGCTTGGAAAGCTGTCATAAAAGGACAGGAACACCCTGTGACTGTTAGGAAAGATGGAAAAGCTACATCTGACCTGAAGCCTAAGGAATAATGGACTAAGGAGAATGATGAATTGGCACTTGGAAATTCTAAATCCTTGAATGCCTTGTTCAATGCAATTGATAGAAATATATTTATATTGGTGAACAATTGTGAAGTTGGTAAAGATGCTTAGGAGATACTCAAAACTACTCATGAAGGTACTTCTAAGGTAAAGGTGTCAAGACTTCAATGCTAACTACAAAATTTGAAAACATATGGTTGAAACATGATGAAATCATACATGATTTTCATATGAATATCCTTGAAATAGCCAATGCTTCAAGTGCCCTAGGTGAAAAGATGTCAGAAGAAAAGCTGGTAAGAACGATTCTCAGCAAGATGAGGGTGGATGAACTAATTGGATATCTTTTAACCTTTGAAGTGGGGATAAATGAAAAATATGATAAGAAAAAAAGCATATCTTTTGTGTCCAATGCTGAAAATGGGGAGGATGAATCTGATGGGGATACTGATGAAAGCTTATCCAACACTATGATGATCCTTGGAAGACAACTTAACAAGGTAATGAAGAGGATGGATATGAAGTCAGGACCTAATGTCAAGAATAACTCTTATGACATCAATAGGTCTAATGATGCAGGTAAAAGAACAAGGTCTGAAGAAAAATCCACCCAAAGCAAATGGATTCAATGCCATGGATGTGAAGGATTTGGTCACATTAGACCTGAATTCCCTACCTATCTCAAGAAAAAAAAGAAGAGCCTAACTGTTTCTTAGACTGATGAGGATTATGAAAGTGATCTTGAAGAAGAGTCTGCTAAACATGTGACTGCTTTGACTGGGAGATACAACTCTGATAACGA
This sequence comes from Lathyrus sativus, assembly GCA_963859935.3. Classification (NCBI taxonomy): domain Eukaryota; kingdom Viridiplantae; phylum Streptophyta; class Magnoliopsida; order Fabales; family Fabaceae; genus Lathyrus; species Lathyrus sativus. Next base: position 282,529,661 of record OZ012738.1, read on the forward strand.
CTCCAGTGATGATGAATTAACCTTTGAAGAACTTGCAGCTTCCTACAAAGAGTTGTGTCTTAGGAGTGAAGAAGTATGTCATCAAGGAGAAAAGCAAAAGAAACTTATAATTAGACTGAAGGCTAAGAAGGAAGAACATCTTAAAACTATCACTGAATTGAATGATGAAGTTGCTCTGCTGACTTCCCAACTAGATCAAATCTCCAAGTCTGTTAGAATGCTGAACAGTGGTACAATACCTTTGATGAAATCCTTCAAGCTAGAAAAAGGGAGGGAGACATGACCGGGATAGGGTTTGATGGAGAAAAGAAACCATCTTCAAACTGTAATCCCTCTTCACACCAAAATCCTTCTGGGTCTAAGCGAAACATGTCACATCAGATGTCTCAACATCATGACACAAGACAACCCGACCACCTAAGAAGAAGATTCCAAAGATGGAAATGTCATTACTGTGGACGCTTTGGTCACACAAAGCCTTTCTGCTTCAGACTGCATGGATATCCTAAACCTATTCCTCAATCTAGACCCAATCACAACATTCCTTCTAGTAGGAAGCAATGGGTTCCTAAAGCTGCTGCTACAAGCTTGATAGCTCATATGTCCCTCAAAGTCTCAGCTAAGGAAGATTGGTATTTTGACAGTGGATGCTCCATACACATGACATGAATTAAAAATCTATTAGTAAACATCAAATCTCATTCTAATAGCTATGTGAATTTTGGTGATGGAGCCAAGGGTGAAATCAAGGGGGTTGGAAAATTGAAATGCTCAGGAACTCCAAACCTTGACAATGTGTTGCTGGTTAAAGGATTAACTACTAACTTAATTAGCATCAGTTAAATGTGTGATCAAGGACTCAATGCCAACTTCACTAAATTTGAATGCTTGGTTACAAATGAAAAGAGTGAAATGATCATGAAGGGAGTCAGATCTAAGGACAACTGCTACCTATGGGTTACTCAAGATTCTAAATGTGCTCTAGCTAAAGAAGATGAAGTGAAATTGTGACACCAGAAACTTGGTCATTTGCATCTAAAAGGAATGAAGAAGATCATCTCTATGGAAGTTGTCATAGGAATTTCTAAGCTAAAGATTGAAGAAGGAAAAGTTTGTGGTAAATGCCAAATTGGAAAGCAAACTAGGATGTCACACTAGAAGATCCAACATCTCACTACTTCAAAAGTGTTGGAACTCCTCCACATGGACTTAATGGGACCTATGCATGTGGAAAGTCTTGGTGGAAAGAAGTATGCCTATGTGGTGGTGGATGATTTTTCCATATACACTTGGGTGAATTCTATAAGATAAAAATTTGAAGTGTTTGATGTGTTCCAAGATCTCTATCAAAAAATTCAAAGAGAAAAGGAGAGCAAGGTTGTTAGAATCAGGAGTGATCATGGGAAGGAATTTAAAAATAAAAAATTTGCTGAATTCTGTTCATCTGAAGGGATTAGCCATGAATTCTCTTCTCCCATTACTCCACAACAAAATGTAGTTGTGGAAAGAAAGAATAGAACTATCCAAGAATCTGCTAGAGCTATGATCTATGCAAAGAAGTTGCCTTACCACTTCTGGGCTGAAGCTATGAACACTGCCTGCTATATTCATAATAGAGTGACTTTGAGAACTGGAACCATGACCACCTTGTATGAAATATGGAAGGGAAGAAAACCTACTGTCAAATACTTCCATGTGTTTGGAAGAAAATTCTACATATTGGCAGATCGTGACCAAAGAAGAAAGATGGATCCAAAGAGTGATGAAGGAATATTCTTGGGCTATTCTACTAACAGCAGAGCCTTTAGAGTATTCAACTCCATAACTAAAACTATGATGGAGTCCATCAATGTTGTTGTTGATGATGTGCATAAGGATACTGATGTCCCAGAAAATGTTGGAACATCCCTTAATACCTCAGCAGTTAGGGTCGATGCCTGTTAGGGTCGATGCCTATTTGTGATAGAGCGGAAAAACAATGTACTCTTTTCTGAAAATGATTTTAAGAACAATCCCGAAGGATAAAAGGTTTTAATTTGGTATAAGAGATTTAGAGAAGTGAGTTGAATTTGTCTGAGATTCACGTTGCACTAAAGACTATGACATAGGAGCGAATGCGTCGCATATCGCTCAAGGGGCATACACTAAACACTCTAGACAAGTGAGGACAAACCCCTCACTCATCATTTCCCACATACTTAAGGCTCATGGCACACAATGTTCATCATTATTTATTAAGTGTCTTATAATTATTTGAGGTGAGAAGATAAGACACAAAAGAAAACACTAAAGGGAAACTGAAAAACCTAATGTTGTCAACAAAATGGTCCTAAGGTTAGGATGAAAGGGAAGTCTACCTAATGTTATCATACAAATGATGGACCTAGAGTTGAGGTCAAGAAGGGACTATCCTAATTTTTATCATGCAGAGGATTGAAAGCCTAATGTCTCTCATACTCCCATCTTAAACAGATGGACTAAGAATCCTAAGAGATCATGTGAGCAGGCACAAGTAAACACTAATCAATTCAATCACAAATGAAAACAAAAATGAAACTTAAAAAAGTATAAAAAAGAAAGAGGATGAAGAAGAAAGTAGAAGAAATAAGAATGGAGGAGAAGAAGTAACAACAAGCAACTTCTCAAGGAAGTTCAACTCAAGTGACAAAACAAACACACAAGTAAGAACTAAACTCAATCACTCACAAAGCATACACGACATCATGTCAAAGTGAAAGAAGAATGCATACATGTTAAGCCACATACAAAGATTAGAGGTTAAAGCAAAGTGGCAGGACAAGGTGCCCAAACGCACACAAGTGACTCAATGTCCAACAACAGGCATCATCAATCATCAAACAAAATGGGATAAAGTCAAATGATATAGGGAAGTAGCAACATCATATCATGTTCAATTCAATTCAAATATTAGAAAATGAACATAAGAGTGTCAAGCACACATCTTATCAAAACACAATCAATGGCCACACCAAACAAGCATGTAACAAACACACCTCACAAGAGTAAACATGTAAACTCAAGGCATGAATCCAAATGGGCAGCAACATGAACATGTATATCGATCCATCATTAACCCATGAATCACAAAAGGAAATCTCAAACATCAAGCTCAAAACATGCACCAAGACTAGGCAAACATCAACTATGATCATTTTCATGTATTCAAGAATGGCATAAGGCCCAAATGGTCAAGTAATACATACCACAAAATCAAGTTCAGAAGCCCACTCAAATGATTCATATCAAATTCATTCTTAAGATGTCACACAAGTTCAACAAGTATCATGCTCTAAAAATTTGACTAGCATCATTCAAATCATTCATAACAAGGACAAAGAGATCATGTGAAGAGAAAGATGGGAAATGATCATACAATGGACATCACATAATGAAAATCAAAACCTAAAACATGTCATTAAAATCATAGAAGTGTTCAAAAACGTCCATTAGGTCACACAAGAAATCACCTCAAGGAATTAGGTCAAGAACAACCAAGAAGCAAGCTCAAAACACCATCAACTTAAGAATTCAACCATAAATTGAAAAATAATCAAATGAAAGTGAAACCAAAGCTCAAACCAAGTTTAGACAACATGTTATCACATCAACAAATCATTTTAAACTTCACTCAGACACAAGTAAGCAAAGTGGTTTCAAACTAGGTCAAACCTCATGCATATGCAATCCAAAGCCAAGTCATAATTAGGCATCAACGAAAAATATAAAACTGACTAAATAAAATCCAAATAAGCTCCAAAACTCATGTCATGTGTGTTATGAATCAAATGGAAAAACATTAAAACAAGAATGGCAAGAGAGCATAATCAAATGCACCAACAAGGCAAAGCAAGCAACTAATCGAGGGACAAATAAAACCAAATGATAATCATGCAAAATGTGATCACCAAAGCATCCAACAAGTACTCAAAAATTCATTAAATAGGTGTCTAAGTGTGTACAAAATATTGAGCCCAAAGTCAATTAGAAATGGCAAGAATTGAGGTCATGCTTCAAACTAGGTCAAAAAAAACACACAAAATCAACAATTTAAAATAAAATAAAAATGAAAATAAAAAAAAGTGAAAAATTAAATAAGACATCTAAGCATCATAAAAGTATTTTTGTGCAAATTGAGAACATTTAGAACTATTTAAATAAAATCAAAATAGAAACTAAAAAGAAAATGAATAAAATAAAAAAAAAACAAAAGGTGAGTGGTGTATGAGTAATAATTGGAAGAACTGGTTTCCAGTTATCACGCCAATGGGCTCAATAACCGGGGGTGTGAAAAGTAAGGAAGCTTAAGCCCAGTCCAATCAGTTCAGAAAAACAAACAAAAGGAGCAATAGGATGAAACACATCGTTTCATTAAACGAGTCAACAAGCCAACTCAGTCCATGTAAGTGCCACATAAACAAACACCTCAGTAGTCAAAAGGTCAAACTGGCCACACACACATACGAAAAATAGATGCTGGAGCCCTAGCTCCAATCATCTTCTCCAGCAAGCCTCACTAGAGCTCTCTACAAACATGATCAAAATGCATAAAACTTTACATCAAAACGCAGGGAATTTCACAAGGATGAAGAATACATCATCCGTTATCATTTATATTGCCTCGAATGCCAAGAAAAAGGAACACGAAAATTTACATCATGAACTAAAATGTACCCAAATCAACGCAAAAACCATACACATGTTGCCTACAACATAGTAAGACTTCAGCACAACCCGATATAAGCTCAAAGCATGCTTAAAACAGATGGAAAAGAGAGAAGAAAACTACATAACAGAGTAGCTTTGTTGGCTTTTGTTTCTGCTCAAACCTCAAGAATAACTCCTCCAATAGCCTTCTTACACTTCAAGGATGAATAATCAGGCCAGCAAGTAATGAAAACTTGGAAGAAATGGCAGGTTCAAAGAAAAGAAAAGTTTGAGGTGGATGGAGCTTTTTGAAGCAGATTCTAATGCCAAGATGTTCTCTCCCTTCATTTTAGGGTTTGTGGAGTTTAAATATGAAGGTTTCTGATAGTTTAATGGGCCTAAAAAGGCTGGTTTGAAAATTTTGAAATTTTGGAGCAAATGGAGTGTGCACGGATTTTGCTCTCACATGGGGTGATACTATGGTGAATATTGGGTGGGGTGAGATCATGAAATTGCTGTGAGAAGAATAGCCTGTAGGGGAGTGTATCGCAACTGCGAAAAACACCCAGCGGAAAACAGAAGAGTCGCCACCTTTCGATATTTATCCCGAAGAGAGGGAAAGGAAACGATCGGAAAAACCTAACAAAAAAGGGAAAGACAAGGTCATCGCAACCAAGTCCTGGGTTCGGGAGTCGGTTACACAAGGGGAAGGTATTAGCACCCCTCACGTCCGTTGTACTTAACGTGATCCATGCTTATTGTCTATCTAAAGGGTTGTTTATCTATCTATGCTACAGGCTTGCGGGACAAAAAGAAAAGAAAGAGACTCGGCAGAGCATCGCCGCTCCGTGCCTACATATTTCGTCGTGCAATGGGAAAGTCAGAGTCAACGTAGTTCGGCTAACTACGGGAGAGAAGGGGGAAGGTTGCTCGCCAAGATATCGCATCTTGTTCCTACGTACTTTCATCTGGTATGAAAGATCATAGCAAATGTAGTTCGAGCGGACACGAAACTACAAGTTGATTAAGTGTTTTATCCGAGTAGGGTTAAACATCCGTTCCAGCAGTTAGGGACAAAGCCTGTTTGTGGTAGAACCGAAGCTTAACAACACTCTTTTCTGAAAAATAAGTTTGATTAATCCCGAAGGAAAAAAGTTTGAATTTGTTTTGTGTTTTTTAGGGAAGAAGTGTTTTGAATTTGAGTTTTTAGGATGCATGTTGTACAAAAGTCTAGAACCTAGGATCGAATGCATCGCATATTGTCTTAAGGACGTATACTAAACACTCTAGGTAATTGAGGAGAAGCCCCTCAATCACCATTTCCCGGGTATAAAGCTCATGGCACAATATCCATTATCTTTATTAAGTGCATTAAGATTAGGTGAAGATGAGAAGAGAAGATGCACGGAAGGTCTAAGGGAAACTCGGCCCTACGTTGTCATGCAAAGTGATCCTAAAGTTTGGATTGAAAGGGGAAACATCTACCATAATGTTAGCATTCTTGGATTGAACGCCTAATGTTTCTCCCACTCCCATCCTAACCCGGGGGACTAGGAATCCTATGGGGATCATGGCAAGAAAGCACAAGAAGAACAAAGGAAGAATCAATCACAAGTAGAAAAATGCAAACGTGAAAATGCACAATTAGAATGGTGGGAGGGAGGAAAATGTGTGGGGAAACAGCCGCCACAAGCGCGTCTCGACCTCAACAGCGATGCAAGAATGATGCAAACATGTAGAGAAAAGCGAGAAATGAAAGCAACCGAACATGCAAACGAAACTCAATTCGAACCACATACACAAGCTTGCAAACAATTGAAAAACGGTCATACATATCAAGAACATTAGGATTAATCAACCACGAACAATGACAAACAACCAAAACAATTCAATCCTAATGCATCACACTGATCTATGATGATTCGAATCGAACCGGTATGCGAACATGCAACAAAACAGCAAATATGGCATTTTGGCACAATGTTAATCGGTTAACACATACTGTTAATCGGTTAACACCTTAAAATGTTTGAAAAATATATAGTTTTGAACAGGTTAATCGGTTAACCCTATGCGTTAACCGGTTAACATTGTTAACGTTTAGAAAAATTTGAAAGTTTGAAATGGTTAACCGATTAACACTGCACCAGAAGTGAAAAACAGCAACAGAAAAAGCACTTAATGCACAAAATCACTTAATCAAGTGATCCAACAGACCAACTTATCAAATAAGCACGAAATTACACATGCAAACAGAAAACCGATAGACATGCAAACATGTCTACACAACACAATCGCAATTCACACGGATCGAAATTCACCAAAATTCAACCGAATATGAAAATCATCATGGAAATGCAAATAAGCTCAAAAATGTTATGGATCTAGAATCTCCAACCTTCAAAGCAGAGATTTGCTCTGGTTAGTATTGATCTTGCTGTAATTGAGTAGTTCAAATGTTAGAAACCCGGAAAACTTCGAGATCCAAACCAATTGTGGTTGTACGAACGAAGATCCACCAAATTCGAGTCGAAACGCTTTGAATAATCACTTCCAACTCAAGCTCCAAAATCAGATCTCAATTTGCACGAAAATTGATAATGAAAATTGATCCAAAGATGAGGATGGATGAAGGTTTATGCTTAAGAATCCATTGATTTCAATGAAAAATCAATGAATCCTAATGAAAAAGAGCTTTGAGTGAGGGTTTTGGAAATGGAGAAGTTGAGAGAATTTTGATCAATTCTGAAAAATGAATGTGAGAAATGAGAATTGGCTTCTTTTGGTTTGGAGTAGATCACTTAAATACCATCTAGGCTTGGATCCCAAAGGTGGGGTTTGGACTTTGGAATGGAAAGTTGGTTTGGAGCTAGGCATGGGAATTTGGAGGGAAAATTGAAATAACCAACTTTCAAGAACATTTGAGATCCTTCTTTTTGGTAAAAATGAGTTTCAAGGTGATCAAAACTGGACCCCAAGTGCAAATGGCTTGCAAAATCACATACAAGGAAAAATCTGCTATGGTTAACAGGTTAACCATATACGTTAACCAGTTAACACTGTTAAAATTTCAAATCTGAGCTGATTTTCCTTTGGTTAATCGGTTAACCATATGTGTTAACCAATTAACACCTTCAAAATTTTGAATTTGGCTCCTTTTGGATGGAAACCTGCCCGTTTGCCTATTTCTCGCCGTTTTGAGCTCTGCTAAGCTTTTGACACTTGCTCTTGAATATTGTGACTGTGATAATGCTGGATATAGACTGAATGTTGTCTCCTGATCTGAGCATAACCTGCAAAATAAAATTGGCCGCTCGACCGCTGGACAAAGTAAATGCCGTCTCTTCTGGTGCTCCCTGCTCAGTTGCTTGCACAAGAATGAAACTTGAGCCACAGGCAAACCATGATCCCCTGCCTCAAGAACCAATGCTATGCAAAATGCTGATGCCATATGAAATGCAATGAAACATAAGCTAGGTAAAGAAAATTGGGTGGGCAAATTTTGGGGTGCCACAGCTACCCCTATTCAAACGACTAGGACCTGACTGGGTGTGAAGCGAACGCTCTCAACCAATCAAGGTAAAAGACGGTTGAATACTAAAGAAAACCCAGAAATTTGCCAACCACATAATTGAACATGATGAACGTCTCAAACATTCCATTGGGGAAGAGAGACCTAATCAAGTAACTCTGCTGAGGAACTATGGGACACAACTGATGTCGTGGTTGGAACGCCGTAGGGCTGAAGAATAGCATGTCAAAATTGTCAGAATCTGGATATTCGATGAACACAACGAATCAGCGAAACCTGCCGGAGCCTAGATACTCAATGAAACGACGAATACATCATCAATTGGAACTGGCCGGAGTATGAACACTCAACGAGATAAACTGGAACAAACCGGAGCCAAGACACTCACGCGATAAACAAACAAACCGGAGCCAAGATACTCAACGAACGAACACGCCGGAGCCAAGACACTCACGCGATAAACGGACGAACAAACCAGAGTCAAGACACTCACACGAGAAACAAACGATACGAACCAGAGCCAAGACGCTCAACGAGATAAACCAACAAACAAACCGGAGCCAAGACCCTCAACACGATGAACCAGAGTCGGGGTACTCAATGAAACAAATCAGAGCCTGGACACCCAATGAAACAAATCAGAGGCGGAACCCTCAATGAAGCAAATCAGATCCGGAACACTCAATGAAACAAATCAGAGGCGGAACCCTAAATGAAACAAATCAGAGGCAGAACCCTAAATGAAACAAATCAGAGGCGGAACCCTCAATGAAACAAATCCTTACTGGGGATTTACCGGAGTCTGGAAATTCAACGGCCAGGAGGAATACATCAAGAACTGAGTACTCACCGGAATCTAACCATTCAACGGAGCAGAAGTACCATCATAGAGTTCATCAGGATTAAAATAACCAAACAGAGTCTGGGCACTGCACGGGTAGAACAAAATGTCTCAAATTGAAAATTCACCGGAACATGTACGTTTATCGGAGAAGTCGGGGCCTGAATGCTCAACGAAAAAGTCAGAGCTTAGAGATCACCTGTAGGAATAACAATTACCTGAAATCAGAAAGGTAACGACTTAGCTCATGTTTCAAGATGCAGATGTTTAAAAATGGCGTAATGCTCCTTATGAAATTGAAATGCTACACATTTAGGTAGATGCTATGCATAATGCAAAATGAAAAGGAACCGATCTAGCAAAATAAATGTTGGAGAGACGAAGCCAACTCCGCTAGGGGACAGAAACGATCCTGCTGGGAATAGCTTACACATGCCAACGTCGATTGGACTTATGCTGAGCATCGAAATCTGAATGGCTAACTCAGCTGGGGAAAATTCCATGAACGACTTTCCGGAATATGAACCCTTCTAGGAACATAGACGAACCCAATGGGGAGACAAAACAGCTTGCCAAACAACCACTCTCACCTACTGAAGAGAAACAATGCCACGACTGGCCTTCCGGGATACGACTTTCTCTTGGGGTGCTGTAAACTTCGGTTGAGGCTAGACAACCAGACACCGGAATTGATCTTACCTGCCGGGAAGGATACAACTCTACGGGGAATCAAATAATCCTGTTGGAGTAAACCACACGCTAACTCACTGCTAGGGAAAATGCCACACCTGCCTGGTGGAAGGAACCCTGATCTCGACTTGCCAGGGAGTAAGTATATACCTGCAATCTGTGGGGATTGGCTATACACCGATCAACTGCTGGGGACTACGGGTGCAAACTTGATTGCTCTCGTTATCTTGCACATAACTCTACTAGGGTGCAAGATGCAAACTCCACTTGCTGGGGAAGTGGACTCTAGTTGGGAAGAACCTATCTCTGCTTGGGGAGACAAGTCAATGCTCATAGTCCAACGCTCAGACTCTGTGGGGGAACACAACTAAATCTGCTGAGGAGATTCCACTTCTGCTCGGAAAGAAACCCCATCCTGATTTGTCGGAGAGCGGGTCTCACCTCCGCTACTTGTGACTTCGCTAGGGAAATGACGAGGATACATCTCTAACAACATGCCCCGAGGATCCCAATCCTGCAACAAAATGAACAAACAGACAAGATACCCTTCACAAAGTGACCTATCGAGGTTATCATCTGTGACAATGTTCAGGTAATTCAAGGCTTTAACAATTATTAGCCTAGGCCAGCCAGTTTATGTATGCACATTTTAACAAAACCATCGGGCGTTTTTCCGCAAATAAAACAGGTAAAAGCTAAAACAAACACGAGGTGAACAAAGTACTGAATAGTATGTTCATTGATAAAATGGGCCTGTAAGTAGGCAAAATGTTTTACAACAGATACAAGCTCCTGAAATGAGGAAGCTGCGCAAATATGTACACATATATACAGAAACATATACAAATATCGTCGATGTGGTGTAGATGAACACCATGAGCTGATCCCTCCATGACTCACTCGACTTCGATACCTTCCTGATGCTTCGTCTTCAGAAGAGATTGATTTGGATAAACGGCCTCCAGGTCTCCCCAAACCACTAAGCAATGAAAGTTCACACGTGGACCGCAGTCATTTGCTGTTTTAATCCCTAACTTTTGCATGAACCGCCCTTTCAGGTTTTCGATTCATCGGGATACCCTTTTTTTTACCAAATCCGCCTTTTCAGGTTTTCGACTTTGCGGGTGTACATCTTTTTCGCTTATTATCCCTAACCTTTTCCCGAACCTTTTCCTTTTTCTAGTTCGTCGGGATGCCCCATTTTTGCCTGGATATCCTTTTTTCTTTCCAGCGGGTTATTTTAAGCAAAGTATTTTTTAACTGCGTCCGCGTTCACAGGGGATGCAAAATCTTCGCCATCATTGTGGATAATAGTAAGGCTCCTCCCGAGAAGACCTTTCTGACGACATACGGACCTTCGTAGTTGGGTGTCCATTTTCCCCTGTGATCTGAGTGTGGCAGGAGAATCTTTTTCAGCACAAGATCGCTCGTCTGAAAACCTCGAGGGCGCACCTTCTTATCATAAGCTTTCTTCATCCGACTTTGGTACAATCGAACGTATGCAATGGATGCTAACCTTTTCTCATCCATCAGGATGAGTTGATTCAATCTATTCTTTATCCATTCTGCCTCATCGAGCTTCACATCGACCAAAACTCTTAAAGAAGGAATCTCGACTTCTAGCGATAGGACAACTTCCGTACCGTACACTAGTGAGAAAGGAGTTACCCCGGTTGATGTGCGTACCATCGTACGATAACCATGCAAGGAAAATGGCAACATCTCATGCCAATCTTTGTAAGTGACAACCATCTTTTGCACTATCTTTTTGATGTTTTTGTTGGCCGCTTCGACAGCGCCATTCATCTTCGGCCGATAGGGCGATGAGTTGTGATATTCAATCTTGAAGTTCTGGAATAACTCCTTCATCATCTTATTATTCAAATTCGAACCATTGTCCGTGATGATCCGCTCGGGAATTCCATATCGGCAGATGATGTCCTTCTTCATGAACTGTGATACCACTTGCTTGGTAACGTTAGCGTACGACGCTGCCTTTACCCACTTGGTGAAGTAGTCGATGGCCACCAGGATGAAGCGGTGTCCGTTGGATGTTGTGGCTCGATCTTGCCAATCATATCGATGCCCCACATGGAGAACGGCCACGGGGACGACATAACATTCAACGGGCACGACTACACATGGATTTTGTCTATGTAAATCTGGCATTTGTGACATCTCTTTGCGAATTTGAAATAATCAGACTCCATTGTCAGCCAGTAATATCCTGCTCGTAATATCTTCCGAGTCATGGCATGCCCGCCGGCGTGTGTACCAAATGTGACTTCGTGGACCTCTTCCATAAGCAAGCTTGCTTCTCTCTCGTCCACACATCTGAGTAGCACTAGATCATGATTCCTCCTGTAGAGAACCCCATCTGGGTTGAGGTAGAAATTGCTAGACAACCTCTTAAGAGTCTTCTTATCCTGGGTCGACGCCCCCACCGGATACTCCTTGGTCTTGAGGAAGTTCTGGATATCGTAGAACCACGGCTTGCCATCAATGGCCTCCTCAATTGCAAATACAAATGCAGGTCTGTCAAAGCGTGAGATGATAATTCTGGGAGCTTCATTCCAAAAGTTGACCTTGTACATTGAGGACAAGGTTGCTAAAGTGTCATCCATTTGGTTTTCTGCCCTTGGTACATGGTGGAACTCCACACGATCAAAAAATGGCAGCATCCTTCTCGCGTAATTCATGTAAGAGACCAAGTTTGGTTGCCTGGTCTCCCACTCCCCTTTGATTTGGTTAACAACAAGTGCTGAGTCACCGTATACATCCAGGTTTTTGATTCTCAAATCAATGGCTTCTTCTAAACCCATGATGCATGCCTCATATTCTGCTTTGTTGTTGGTGACTGGAAAAGTTAATCTGGAAGTGAATGGGATGTGAGATCCCTGGAGAGTCGTAATGATTGCCATGATTCCACTTCCATATGAATTAACTGCACAGTCGAATATTAGCTTCCATTGAGAGCCAAGCTCTGGTCTTTCATCGGGCAGTGGTTCATCACAGTCCTTCATCTTGAGGAACATAATATCTTCATCGGGAAACTCGAATTTTATCGGCTGATAATCTTCGATAGGTTGTTCGGCAAGGTACTCTGACAAAACACTTCCTTTGATGGCCTTTTGGGATACATACTGAATATCGTACTCTGTCAGTACCATCTGCCACCTGGCAATCCTCCCTGAAAGGGCTTGCTTCTCGAAGACATACTTGATCGGATCCATCTTCGAAATTAGCTTGGTTGTGTGATTGAGCATATACTGTCTTAAACACTTAGTTGCCCATACGAGTGCGCGACACGTTTTCTCCAGCATTGAGTAACGGGACTCACAATCTGTGAACTTTTTACTCAGATAATAAATGGCATGCTCCTTTATGCCAGTCTCGTTGTGCTGATCGAGAATGCAACCCATGCTATTCTCAAGAACCGTCAAATACATGATTAAAGGCCTTCCAGTGACTGGGGGTATCAAAATTGGAGGTTCCTGCAAATATTCTTTGATTTTGTCAAATTCCCTCTGGCAATCTTCATTCCAGACAACCGCCTGATCTTTTTTCAATATCTTGAACATTGGTTCGCATGTGGCTGTGAGCTGAGATATGAACCGAGCAATGTAGTTCAATCTCCCCAGGAAATCACGAACTTCTTTTTCAGTTTTAGGCGTTGGCATATCTTGAATGGCCTTGATCTTGGCAGGATCAACCTCGATGCCTCTTTCGCTCACAATAAACCCCAGTAGCTTTCCGGACCGCACCCCGAAAGTGCATTTGTTAGGATTCAGCCTCAACCTGAATTTCCTAAGCCTCTCAAATAACTTCAGCAAGTTGACCAGATGTCCCTCCTCTGTTTGGGACTTTGCTATCATTTTATTAACATATACTTCGATCTCATGATGAATCATATCATGAAACAAAGTGTCCGTAGTCCGCTGGTAAGTGGCCCCTGCGTTTTTCAACCCAAAAGGCATTACTTTATAGCAGAACATCCCCCATGGTGTAATGAATGTAGTTTTCTCCATGTCTTCCGGCGCCATCTTAATCTGGTTATAGCCGGAGAAGCCATCCATGAATGAAATACAGAAAATTGAGCAGTATTGTCGACCAATATGTCAATATGAGGGAGCGGGAAATCGTCTTTAGGGCTTGCCTTGTTCAAATCCCGATAATCAACGCACATTCGTACCTTACCGTCTTTCTTCGGTACCGGCACTATGTTGGCGACCCACGGAGGGTAAGTAGTCACGACCAAGAATCCAACATCCAAATGCTTTTGGACCTCTTCTTTGATTTTAACGGCCATGTCTGGTCGTGTCCTTCTAAGCTTCTGCTTAACTGGAGGACAATCTTCGCGCAATGGCAAGTGACGAACCACTATGTCAGTGTCAAGTCCGGGTATATCTTCATAGGATCAAGCAAAGATATCACTATACTCTCGAAGCATCTCGATCAGTCTTTGCTTGATGTCACTCTGTAACGCAACCCCTACTCTGACATTTTTGACCACTTCTTCAGACCCCAGATTAACAATCTCGATAACTTCCTCGTGAGGCAGAATGATCTTGTCTTCTTGTTTCAAAAGCCGAGCCAACTCTTCCGGAAGGTCTTCATCCTCGTCAATCTCTTCTTTGGCTTGATATATCGGGCAATCAAAGTCAAAATGAGTCATGGAAGGTTCTGGATCAGTGTCATCTGTAGTGTGATTCCTGCAGTGAAAATGGTTAAATGCTTAAAAAATAAGGTGCAGGTCAGCACAAACCACATTGCCATTTTATTGTTTAAAATAACACAAAACAAGAATAACAGAGGTCGCAAAATTTGAATGCAAGGAAAAATCCCTTTGATTTATTGATAATATGCACAAGCATAAGCAAGCAAGGCCCTGACAATAAAACCTTTATGCCCCGGGTAGGACATAAGGTTGTACAATAATTGGAAAAAGCAAATCATTACTCTTTACTGGTCACTTGGATGAAATCCTGGATGGACCAATTGCTGAGGCTCTGCCCTGGCTTGCGCGGTTGGATCCATGAGTCCATATCACAATCACTGTCTCCTTCCTCGTCGGACACATCATTGACCTGTTCGAAGATGACTCCGCCCTTAGTGAACTGAATCGGCCCCTTGTAACACGGCGCATTCTAGAAGGATGAAGTAGAGGAGGGATGATACCCCAAGCCAAACTTATCTTGCTTGTTGGGGATGTTCAGCACCTACCCCCAGCCTGGAGCAGAACCAGCCTGTACCACAGCTTGAGCCTCTTTGAAAAAAGAGAGAGCCACTTCAGGTACTTTTCTTGAGGTTGGAACCGAATCCTTAACTTTGACAGTTTCGAATGCTTGGCACAACGTCTCGTGAATCTCATCGTCCACTTCTACATACTTAAAAGACGACAGATGGCTCACCATAATGTCTTCTTCCCCGCAGACCGTGACGATGCTGACACCCATAGCGTACTTCAATTTCTGATGCAGCATAGAGGTCACAACTCCTGCTGAATGGATCCAGGGTCGGCCTAGTAAGCAGCTGTAGGCGGGCTGGATATCCATGATATAAAATACTGCATTGAAGGTTTCTGGCCCCATTTAAATGGGCAATGTTACTTCTCCAAACACGGACCTCTTGGTCCCATCAAAGGCCCTCACCACTAGATCACTGGGTGTACATAACAACCCACGAGTGTCCAGCTTCATAAGCACTTTCTTTGGCAATACATTTAAGGAAGACCCGGAATCCACGAGCACATGCGACATAATAGTTCCCCGACATTCCAGCGATATGTGCAACGCATTATTATGGTTCCTACCCTTAGGCGTCAAGTCACGATCAGTGAAGCCCAAACCATTACCGGCATTGACATGTGCAACAACTCCTTCGAGCTGGTTGACAGAAATTTCTTGAGGTACATATGCTGCGTTCAAGATCTTCAACAGGGCATTGCGATGTGCTTTGGAGCAAAACAACAAATTTAGTATAGAGATCTTTGAAGGCGTCTGCTGTAGGTGGTCAACTATCTTATAGTCGCTCTTCTTGATTAATCTCATGAACTCTTCAGCATCCCTTACCAACAAGTCTTTTTCTACCTCCCGATAGGTCTCTTCAACGACTGCTTTGCTTTTACCCTTATCCACCCGGTCGGCACCGACTTCCGGCGGCGAGAACACCCTCCCACTGCGGGTGATTCCCCCTGATCCAACTAAGTTATCCACAGACCCTACCAGTGGGTACTTCAAGTCCATCTTCTGTCTGTTGCAGCAAACCTCCACTCCATAATTCCATGGGACAACATTGGTACTTTCGAACGGTATGGGGGCCAGCTTTAGTTATAGTAATCGTGGGTGGCCTGGGAGCAGAAATGGTGACGGTATTATATGGGATGGTGATTGTAGCAATTTCATCGTTCTGCTTAGTCAGCACTTCTCCAAACTTCCTCTCAACCTTCCGATCAAATTGTAGGACCCCTTCCTCAATTAGACTCTGAATACCATTCTTCAACTGATCACAACCATCCAGACGACTTGCACACTAAATACAGAACTCCCCACAGCCTGGGAATACGCCCTTTTTCAACAACTTGGCTTTGACAAAACTCAGTGGTGGCTTTAGATCATCGACCTTCTTCACTAAATTCAAGTCCTTATCTTTGATAATTGCGTTAACCCCAGCCTGTCCATGGTTAGGCATTGGGTTCTGAATGACATTCGGCATGTCGTCGGAGAAATTGATCACTTTGTTATCCAACAGGTCCTGGACCTTATGCTTGAATACTTTACAATCTTCAATGGTGTGACCGGGTGCCCCAGAATGGAACTCGCAGTGAGCGTTCGTATCGTAACCGGGTGGAGGTGGTCCGGTCAGAGGAGCCAGCGTCCTCTTCTGAACGAGTTGTAATTGCAGTAGTGCTTGAAGTAGCTGAGAGTATGGCATTGGCGGCGTATCAAGTCGTCTATTCGCTGGTCGGACTGGGTACTTTCTATATCCCTGATGATTTTGGTTCTGCGGTTGCTGCTGTGGAGCTGTAGGGATAGTAATACTAGCGACCCTTTGTTGCTGATGGTTCTGTGTCGGCTTTCTGCTCCTTCGGGAACCGGATATAGAGTTGGCTTCACCCTCTCTCTTCTTTCCTCCAAACACTTTCTTTCCTCCAGCTGAGGAACGTTCATCGGCCTGAATCTTTCCCAGCTTAATCCTATTCTCAACTCACTCACCAGTGATGATTAAGTCGGAGAAACTCCCTGACATGCTGATGATTAGCTTTTCATAATAAACTTCCGGCAGCGTTGCTACAAACATGTCTACCAGTTCACGCTCAACCATATGCGGTTGTACTCTGGCTGCCAATTCACGCCAGCGCTATGCGTATTCCTTAAAGCATTCCCCATTCTTTTGTGACAGATTTTGCAGCTGGACCCGGTTGGGCGCCAGGTCACTATTGTACTGGTAATGTCTAACGAACGCTTCTGCAAGATCCTTCCAACTTTGTACACTCATAGGCTCCAAGCCCATGTACCATTCCAGTGAAGGTCCTGACAGACTATCTTGGAAGAAGTGCATCAGCAACTTCTCATCATCGGAGTATGCCGACATCTTTCTGTAATAAGATCTCAAGTGGACACGAGGATAGGTGGTGCCCTTGTATTTATCAAAGTCGGGGACCATGAACTTAGGTGGTACCTTGAGGTCGGGGATCAGCCCCAAGTTGGCCATGTCGAGACCCATAGAATTCAGATTCTCAAGGCTCTTCATCTTATCCTCAAGCATTTTGAATCTCTGGCTGGTCTCTGAAGGTAGCTCAGCCTCATCACCTCTCATTGAGAATATGTCAGCTTGACGATCCTCATTCCAAGGTTGATGAACATTTCCATGGACTATTCCCACAACTTCGGGTCCATGGAAATCTCCATTTCCAGTGTTACCAGCATTAACTCCAGCGTTGTTACCACTTGTGCCGATGTTACCAATAGCAGCTTTGGTGTTGCCATTACCAGCCTCAGCATTGCCAGTACCTAATCCAGCGTTCCTATTGCTTCCAGCGTTGGGAATGATCACAGTCGGTCTAGAATTTGACAGCCCGGGGAGTCTCCACATGAGGAAGGTTGGTGGTTTCACCTCCGTGCAAAACCCCATTGACGTCGACGCGTGCAATCAAGGGCTTCACGAGGGTTTTGAACTGCTCTTGCCCACTGGCAACCACCTGCATGATGTCCATGAACTGGGACATCCTCTCCCTAAACTCTTGCGTTTCAGCCTGAATTTGCTCCATAACTCTGAGTTGATTGGCTCGGGTAGAGTAGCGGTGAATTAGTCTGCAGTCAATCCTGAAACACACCTTCGAAAGAAAACACAGGGGTCAGATAAACACGTCCAAGGTACCTGTTATGCAAGATGATATGCAAATGAAAACATGTGTTTGTGCTTTAGGAGAGATTCCCCCCGATTCTAGTTCTAGAATAACAGCGAGACAAATAAGGAGCCAATTACAGAGACGAATCAACATCTGATATACAAAGAGCCCACATAGGCAGCATACAGGAGTGACTGAGTACAACTGAATCCACGGTAACAGATTGACCCCAGCTAACAAGCCCGGTGATGGTCAACAATATAGTAGTGAATGAAAGCTACAAAGAATACAAAAGAAATCAAGTGCAGCAGCGGGCACGGAAATCCTCCAATAGTTCCTTTGTCTCGAGGTGATCAGGTCGGGTGAGCAATCCTCGAATAAGCAGCTCTCTCTGTCTGACGGTGCTCTGATATCTTCCACAAAGTCTTCCCAGGCTCCCTCTCCGAAACAATCTTCCAATTTGCGTCTCTTGGAATCAACCCTCGGTTTGCCCTCGTTCAGGTTCGCCATAGCTTCTTTCAACTTGCACTCAGCGTTACGCCTGAGTGATGCTTCAGCTTCAATCTTCTCGTTCTTGGCCTCGAGCTGAATCGTCAGCTTGGTGATCTGCTACTTTACCTTCTCTTCTCGCTCTTTGTGATTGGTCAGAGAGTGTTCCACAATGCCTCGAATTTAGAGATCTTCATATATGCCCTGTCCAAGTCTTGCTTCTTGGTGGCGAGAACACTATTAACAACCTTGAAGTCTAACCCCAAACGCTCTCGAGCATCAGTCTCTTTAGTTAGGCTGGTACCTAAATGGTTTATCAACTCGGTTTTCTTCTTGTAGGAGTACACAACTTCACTCTTCTCGCTTCGGAGTTGAGCAATTTCTTTCTCTACCTCTTCGTTGGCTTTTCTCAACTCTTCCTTTTCTTGTAGCACCTGGTTGTATTTCTGAATGTCAATCGTAGTGGGCTTCTCAACCATAGGAGGATATAATAGTCTAGCAGCAGGATAAGGCATTAGAAACTTTCTGGCTCACTCACGGATCCAAACCAGGTATGGCTCAAAGGCTTTGTTTTTCCTCTTCCCCAACATTGCTTTACCTTTCCTGTGAAGATTTTTCCAAGCATGCTCAAGCTTAACCAATGCATCACCATCCAACAGCCCGGTGAGATACAGAGATTCCTGTATCTCGTCCTCTTTGGGAGCCTCCTTCAATGCATAACCGAACTGCCTGATCAACAATGACGGGTTGTAATTGACACACCCTTTTCTCCCGATCAGAGGAACATTGGGAAAACCACTGCAACTGTAGACGAGTTCTGTACCCAACATATTTCTGTCGAACCAAGTGATATTCTCTGCAGTTAAACCCATTAGACGCTCAGACCAATCTAAAGTGCCCACAGAAGAGCCAAAGGGACCCGCTTTAGGCATGTGGTTGGCAAACCATTTGTATAGCAAGGGAACACAGCAAGACACAATCTTCCATCTCCGGTTCTCGTTCTTATAATGGATAGAGTGGTAAACATCTCCAAGAAGAGTAGGTACTGGATTCCCTGAGGCGAGAATGTGGAAAGCGTCTATATCCACGAAGTCTGGCAAGTTAGGAAATAGTATGGTACCATATATGCAAAGAGCTAAAATGGCGTTGAACACAATCCAACAGCCCTCCTTGGCAAACTTCTGAGCCTTTTCCACTAGGAAAGATAGAGGAAAACCATACATCCCATTCGTTTGAGCCACTCCTCCTTTCAACTCAGACTCATCCAAGTGTAAAGCAGCGGCAAGATTGGCCATATTAGGCTTAGTGTCAACATGATGGTAAGGCATTTGATCCTTGATGGGAATGCCTAGCAAGTCTGAGTATTCTTCTAGAGTGGGTGCTAGAACATAATCTGGAAACATAAAGCATCTTAAAGGAGCATCATAGAACTGCAGCAGAGTATACAAGCCACTGATCTCGTGTGCGGTAGGCTTGCAAACAAATTTCAACAACCTCCCATATGATTTCCTAAAGTCTTTTGTTACTGAACCATCATCCAGGGCAATCAACTTCAGTACGGGACCAATGTCTGGAGTAGGAAACCTGTATGCTATTGTCCTCTTCAAAGTCTCCATATCAGAAATACATAACAAGACCACTAGAATCGAGGAGAGATACGCACCTGCAACACAGACACACGTTAATGAAATGCAACATGAAAATGCAAGGATGCAAATGCTAAGGATGCAGGCAGGAGATCAAGACTATTGTGCTGTTGAGTGAGAAGGGTCAAGATTCTGCTTCAACAAGAACATAGCACTGCTCTGATGATAGGACCCTCTGTTACCAATAAATCAGATTCAAACTGTAGAGAAAACCGGGTAGTCTGAAAGCAAAGGTTTCCTGCATAACCCCAGTCCCACTCACAAGTATGGACCTAATCCATTGATAAAGGTACGACATCCTATGCGCTCCTCAGCATCACAGACTTTCAAGAAATGATGATACGTTCACTATTTCTTGTTTGGCATCATCACCCCCTAAAGAGGCCTCACTTCGGTCCCCAAAGTGGACAATCCTCAGATCCAAAATCAATTCCAATCCTAAGGACCAGAAAAGAAATCATCAAAGAAGATCTTGTCTGAGCGTGAATTTCATGGGAACTGGTGTTTGCTAAGCAAACAGGTCCTCCACTAATCTCCACTCTAATGCTATGTTTGCTCTCAAGCCTGGGTTTGGCTTTTCACTCATCAGAACTTCACTCCCCACAACAGCAAAATAATAATAATAATATATGCTGAAAATAAAATGCGGGAAAGTAAAGTGCAGAAGTAAATAAAGTACAACACATATGTACAAAACCCAAAAAGATAACCAAACAAGCGCTAGGATTGACTCGCATAGGGAACCAGAGTCGCCAGCATTCACAACTGCGAAAAACACCCAGCGGAAAACAGAAGAGTCTCCACCTTTCGTTATTTATCCCAAAGAGAGGGAAAGGAAACGATCGGAAAAACCTAACGAAAAAGTGAAAGACAAGGTCATCGCAACCAAGTCCTGGGTTCGGGAGTCGGTTACACAAGGGGAAGGTATTAGCACCCCTCACGTCCGTTGTACTTAACGAGATCCATGCTTGTTGTATATCTAAAGGATTGTTTATCTATCTATGCTACATGCTTGCGGGATAAAAAGAAAATAAAGAGACTCGGCAGAGCATCGCCGCTCCGTGCCTACGTATTCCCTCGTGCAATGGGAAAGTCAGAGTCAACGTAGTTCGGCTAACTACGGGAGAGAAGAGGGAAGGTTGCTCGCCAAGATATCGCATCTTGTGCCTACGTACTTTCATCTGGTATGAAAGATCAGAGCGAACGTAGTTCGGACGGACACGAAACCACAGGTTGATTAAGTATTTTATCCGAGTAGGGTTAAACATCTGTTCCAGCAGTTAGGGAGAACGCATGTTTGTGGTAGAACCGAAGCTTAACAACACTCTTTTTTGAAAAAGAAGTTTGATTAATCCCGAAGGAAAAAGGTTTGAATTTGTTTTGTGTTTTTTAAGGAAGAAGTGTTTTGAATTTGAGTGTTTAGGATGCATGTTGTACTAAGGACGTATACTAAACACTCTAGGTAATTGAGGAGAAGCCCCTCAATCACCATTTCCCGGGTATAAGGCTCATGGCACAATATCCATTATCTTTATTAAGTGCGTTAAGATTGCGTGAAGCCCCTCAATCATCATTTCCCGGGTATAAGGCTCATCGCACAATATCCATTATCTTTATTAAGTGCGTTAAGATTGCATGAAGATGAAAAGAGAAGACGCACGGAAGGTCAAAGGGAAACTCGGCCCTAACGTTGTCATGCAAAGTGATCCAAAAGTTTGGATTGAAAGGGGAAACATCTACCCTAATGTTTGCATACTTGGATTGAACGCCTAATGTCTCTCCTACTCCCATCCTAACTGGGGGAACTAGGAATCCTATGGGGATCATGGCAAGAAAGCACAAGAAGAAAAAAGGAAGAATCAATCACAAGTAGAAAAATGCAAACGTGAAAATGCACAATTAGAATGGTGGGAGGGAGGAAAAATGTGTGGGGCACAGCCGCCACAAGCGCGTCTCGACCTCAACAGCGATGCAAGAATTATGCAAACATGTGGAGAAAAGCGAGAAATGAAAGCAACCGAACATGCAAACGAAACTCGATTCGAACCATATACACAAGCATGCAAACAATTGAAAAACGATTATACATATTAACAACATCAGGATTAATCAACCACGAACAATGACAAACAGCCAAAACAGTTCAATCCTAATGCATCACACTGATCTATGATGATTCGAATCAAACCGGTATGCGAACATGCAACAAAACAACAAATATGGAATTCTGGCACAGTGTTAATCAGTTAACACATACTTTTAATCGATTAACACCTTAAAATGTTTGAAAAATATGAAGTTTTGAATAGGTTAATCGGTTAACCTTATGCGTTAACCGGTTAACACTGTTAACGTTTAGAAAAATTTGAAAGTTTGAAATGGTTAACCGGTTAACCATATGGGTTAACCGGTTAACCATATGGGTTAACCGATTAACACTGCACCAGAAGTGAAAAACAACAACAGAAAAAGAACTTAATGCACAAAATCACTTAATCAAGTGATTCAACAGATCAAATAAGCACGAAATTACACCTACAAACAGAAAACCAATAGACATGCAAACATGTCGACACAGCACAATCGCAATTCACACGGATCGAAATTCACCAAAATTCAATCGAATATGAAAATCATCATGGAAATGCAAATAAGCTCAAAAATGTTATGGATCTAGAATCTCCAACCTTCGAAGTGGAGATTTGCCCCGGTTAGTGTTGATCTTGCTGTAATTGAGTAGTTCAAACGTTAGAAACCCGGAAAACTTCGAGATCCAAGCCAATTGTGGTTGTACAAACGAAGATCCACCAAATTCGAGTCGAGACGCTTCGAATAATCACTTCCAACTCAAGCTCCAAAATCAGATCTCAATTTGCACGAAAATTGATAATGAAAATTGATCCAAAGATGAGGATGGATGAAGGTTTATGCTCAAGAATCCATTGATTTCAATGAAAAATCAATGAATCCTAATGAAAAAGAGCTTTGAGTGAGGGTTTTGGAAATGGAGAAGTTGAGAGAATTTTAGAGAGAATTTTGATCAATTTTGAAAAATGAATGTGAGAAATGAGAATTGGCTTCTTTTGGTTTGGAGTAGATCACTTAAATACCATCTAGGCTTGGATCCCAAAGGTGGGGTTTGGACTTTGGATTGGAAAGTTGGTTTGGAGCTAGACATGGGAATTTGGAGGGAAAATTGAAATAACCAACTTTCAAGAACATTCTAGATCCTTCTTTTTGGTAAAAATGAGTTTCAAGGTGACCAAAACTGGACCCCAAGTGCAAATGGCTTGCAAAATCACGTACAGGGAAAAATCAGCTATGGTTAACCAATTAACCATATACGTTAACCGGTTAACCGTTTGCCTGTTTCTCGCCGTTTTGAGCTCTGCTAAGCTTTTGACACTTGCTCTTGAATACTGTAACTGTGATAATGCTGGATATAGACTGAATGTTGTCTCCTAATCTGAGCATAACCTGCAAAATAAAATCGGCCGCTCGACCGTTGGGCAAAATAAATGTCGTCTCTTTTGATGCTCGCTGCTCAGTTGCTTGCACGGGAATGAAACTTGAGCCACGGGCAAACCATGATCCCCTGCCTTAAGAACCAATGCTATGCAAAATGCTGATGCCATATGAAATGTAATGAAACATAAGCTAGGTAAAGAAAATAGGTTGGGCAAATTTTGGGGTGTAACAGAGTGGAATGAGGCAGATTGTTGTGCAAGTTTTTATGCAATTTTTCTTTTGCTTCATTTGGCAAAAACTTCAAAATATGGTGCATGAAGAGTGTGTATGTGTGTGTGTGTGTGTTTGGTCATATGAGGTAATGTTTGGAGGCCCCAAATCAAAGGACATACGCATGAGAGTGAGGTGAAAATGTGCTACAAAACCTTACTACATCTCTTGGCTAAGAAAATTTATGACATGCCATGCTTGTAACAACTTCAATTTACCAACTTTAGGCAACTATAACTTAATGTATGTTGGCTCAAATAATACATTCTTGAGCTTAATGGAAATCTTGGAGAATAGTGATCAAAAATCATGTTCAAGGAAAGTTGAGATAAGGCTTGGAAGATCATGAAAGAGAGGTTAGAAAACACGTCCTCAAAATTGTCCAAGGTGAATTAGAAAAATTCTAAGTCATGAGCTTTTTCCCATCATTGAGGCCTCAATTTTGAAGCTACATATCTTGTTAAGTTTTGATCCAATGAGAGAGTTCTTGTAATGGATGGGAAGCTTAAAGAATGATCTTCAACTTTCATGTTATAGGAAAATTCATTTGAGATGAAGAGCTAGATGAAAAATGCCTTGGAAACATGGTTGAAAAATCTGTCTAAAAAATTGCCAAACATAACATCTTTGGAACCCTAATTTGGGAGCATCATAACTTGAGCTCTACACATCCAATGAAGATGATCTAGCCCTCAAAATAAATATTGGAGGATTCTCTACAACTCTCATGTTGCAGGAAAATTCAATTGAAGTTTGTATCATCATAAAAATTAGGCTTGAAAGTAGGTACCTCAAACTAATTTTCTATACTTAGAAAAAATTCTAAGTGTTGAAATATCAAAATCTCCATTTTTCCAACTTTAGCTCATCATAGCTCCCAAACCATGAATCTTTTGGACATGCCTCCTTCCACAAACTTTTAGTTCATGACGTCCTCTTTAATTTGATAGAAAGTTTTCCTTTATTGGTTCAAAAATGAGAAAGTTATGGAAGTTGCAAGATGGCTAGAATTAGGGCTTTCTACAGTTAGAAAAATTTCAACCAAACCCCTAATCTAGTCAAACTCTTGATTTTATGTTCATTCTTGATTCTTCTTGTTCCAAACACATGAAATCACTTGAAAAAAACTATCATGCCCTTGATTGACCTTGAGATCCAAGATTTGACCTAATTGAATCATAATTGACTTTTGTTGACTAGATGAAACCCTAGGGCCATTTCCACTGGATGAGGCTCTTGTGATGGCTTGTGATGACACATAATCAATGTAGAGGACCCTCAAGGTGTGTGTTGAGCTTTAGAATCATGTCTTTCCTAAAGGGCTAGCCATAAATCTCCTTTGAACCAAAATCCTAACCAATTGTCCATGAGATATAAGGAGGAGAATCAATGCTTGTGCTCTTGATTCAAGTGGTTGAGTGACATGTCTTGATGATGATGGAGACCTTGTGACTTGAAATTGCCATAAAGTTAAACTTGAACTCTTGATTCAGCTTTGAGGATGAAGTTCTTCTCTTGATTGTTGGATAAGATACCTTGATCCCCTATCTAAGATCAATGCTATGTACAAATGCTAATGCAAAATGGTATGAAACATAAGCCGAGATAAAAGAAAAAGGATGGGCAAATTTTGGGGTGCTACACCAATCAAACTATCACACACATTTTTTTCCACGTGCATCACATAAAGACAATGTATAATATCAAGACTTGACCAACATGGAATATCAAAGAAGATGGACCTCTTTTTCCATATATTTTTCGCAACTGTCCCTTTTTATTTTTCTCTCTTACCCGATTAAAATTCATCCCCGATTAAAGGTTCAAGAGCCTCATCAAACTCTTTCTCTCAATTAAAAGCCTTATGCAATCTACTATAAGGATGACCGGTTTTTAGAAGTTTTCGATGCCCAAGGTAAATGGTCTTTTTTCCAAACTCAAGTTGGTGATAAAAAGTATCATCTTCACATATAGGACACACTCTATGTCCATTGACACTATATTCAGCCAAGTTACCGTAAGCAGGAAATTCGTTGATTGTGAAAAATAACATTGCACGCATCTTAAACTTTTCCCAAAAATATGCATCATCAACTTCAACGCCTTCATCCCACAAGAGTCATAAATCATCAATTAATTGACTTAGATAAACATCTATGTCGTTACCAGGTTGTCTTGGTCCATAAATCATCATACTTAAAAGTATATACTTGCGCTTCATGTACAACCAAGGTGATAGGTTGTAAATAGTGAGAAGAATAGGCCACAAAGTATGATTAGTGCTCAAATTACCAAAGGGGTTCATTCCATCGGTGGTAAGCCCAAGTCTATGGTTTCTTGGCTCAACTCCAAAATCCGGAGACAACAAATCAATTTTCTTCCATTGCAATGAATCAACTACATGGCGAATGTTTCCATCACGAGTCCTTTCATCTGCATGCCATCTAAGATTCTTTGCATTATTCGAATTAGAAAAAGTCTCTTAAATTGTGAAATTATTGGAAATTTTCATTATTGTCGGGAAGATCTTTATCATCGTATTCAAGCAATTAAAGAACTTCGTTCTTATAAACCAGACCTAATCTATTGACTTTCATCCAACTATGATTAATAACAACTTCTAAAATTTATACAGTATAATAATGTGAATGACACACCAAAATCTAATCCAAAAACTTAAGCATATGCATATGCAAATCTAAACCTAAAGCATATGAAACTTGTACTCTCATACTGACTTGAGCATATATATAACATAAATAAATAAAAAAAAGGAATAAAGATGTTGAAGAATATCATACTTTGAAGCTAAAGAATCTTATGCACGTAAGGAATGAAGATGTTGAAGAGTACCGTACTTCGAAGGTGAAGAATCAAATGAACAAAGAGGGTGAATATTTGAACATATACAACATAAACCAAGAAAAAAGGAATAAATATGTTGAAGAGTATCGTACTTCGAAGCTGAAGAATCAAATGAATGAAGAGGGTGGAGATTTGAGCTCCAAATGAATGGATACGAAGAGGGTAAAGATTACGCCACCACTGTTGTCTCTGGCTTGCTTGTTTGCCTAGGGCGTCTTATGAAAGAAATATAAAATAATTTTTGTTTTAATTTATCAGTAAACCATTTAATCGCGGTTGGACAACCCAACCGTTGTGGAATTATAAGTCCTCAAACAATAGTTGGTTTACTTCACTATTGTAAAATAATTTACAATTTATTTTTTAAATAATGGACTTAAGTGACACACACTTAATGTACTCTAAAATATGGAAAAACTGTAGTTGCTGAGAATCGAAGCTTGCTACACAACATTTATTACTACAATGTTTTAAGACAACCGTAATTAAATTACTGTTTATAAGTCCATCTACTCACTGGGCGCTAAAGTTTTAACCTATTACAGCAATGTATATGATCAATTTGTAAACCTGACATTATTGTTTGCGCGTTATGTAGTAGTGACAACCCCACATCTAACTGTAAGTAATCATGCATTTAAAAGCATAAACATTTGTTCTCACTCCGAACTATGCATCTCAATAATCATCACCAAGTATTTACATTACTTCACATTAAAGGTTCCATGGTTTATGGATTGGCAACAATTTTTCTAAAACATGGTTCACTACAGAATGTCGTATGTTCTGTTGTAACATGTTGTTCAGCTCTCCTTGAGAGCAGATGTCCTAACAGATGCTGGAACATGTTCTACCAAAACATCTATTCTGAGTGCTTTAAAACTTTACAGATTTGGTTTGTTTTAATTATGTGATATTTCTTTTGGATATATCTCAGTAATTTACGTAGGTGAAGAAGATGCTATCAAGAACAATGTTATGTATCTTCAACTGTACACAAAACGCTAAAATTGGATGATGAGGCATTTTAGGAAACTTTGAAGATTTGTTCCTGTTATTGTGGAGAAGATTTTGCAGAGAGATTAAAATTGACAAAATGGAAGAGTCCAAGCCCATTCAGCTCGAGACTATATAAAGAAACTTACTAAACCTAAAATATGTGTGGAATAATTGTTGAAGAAACCGTGTATGCGAATAAGGGTTTAGGGTTTGAGTTTCTTTAGTGTGCTGTTGTATTGTGTCACTCATGTACCTTTTGATACATTGAGGTAGATTGTTTGTGAGTCATTTATTCATCCCCTAGATGCTTAAATAAGAACAATGTTATTGAGTTGTAAGTTTTGTCAATCACTCCTAAGCTTTTAAGCATTGAGTGTTTGTGTGTCTTTTGAAGTGTGAGTTCTTCTAATGTGTTGTTATGTCTGTCACTGATATTGGTGACTGATAGGAAGTGAGAGAGAATTCTCATATCTAGGAGTGTCTTAGGTAGAAATTGCATTGGGTAGGTATTAAGTGAGAAGTTGTAAAAAGGGGAGTTTAACTTTGAATTGATACTGCTAATAGTGGATTTCCTTCCTGGCCCTGTAGCCCCTAGATGTAGGTGTTGTTCTACACTGAACTAGGTTAAAAAATATTTGTGTTTTGTTAATTTCTGCACTTTTAACTGTGTTATATTTTATTCTTTGTGTTTTAAATAGATATCAGTGTCTTAACATCTCTTAGAACATCTGGCATCTGCATACCAGAATTTTAATTGGTATCAGAGCAGGCATCCTGCTCTATATCAGGGTGAGATCCAGGGAAGATACTTTCTGGTACAATGGATAAGGAAGGAGGATTATGAACAGACCGCCCATCCTTGATGGACCAATTATGATTATTTGAAGGCACACATGGTGGCCTCTCCAAAGTCTATGGACAACAAGGTTTGGAAGTCAATAATCAAGGGGTGGGATCCATAAAGAGCTAGAGATGAGAATGGTAATATTACTGATGTTCTAAAGGATGAGGAAGACTGGAATGATGAAGATGACAAGCTAGCTCAGGGAAACTCCAAAGCACTGAATGCCCTGTTTAATGGAATGGACAATAATATCTTCAGACTGATAAATAATTATATTGTTGCTAAAGATGCTTGGGAGATTTTGAAGACTTCCCATGAAGGAACTTCTAAGGTGAAGATGTCAAGACTACAACTTCTTACCACCATGTCTGAGAACTTAAAAATGAAGGAGGATGGGAGCATTCATGATTTTTACATGAATATTATTGAGATAGACAATTCCTCAAGTGCCCTGGGAGAGAAGATTTCAGAAGCTAAGTTGGTTAGAAAGATTCTTAGATCTCGTCCAAAGAGATTTGACATGAAGGTGACTGCCATTGAAGAGGCTTAAGACATAAACAACATGAAAGTTAATGAGCTTATTGGATCTATTCAAACTTTAGAATTAGGGATCAGTGAAAAGGCTGAAAAGAGGAAGAGCATAACTTTTGTGTCAAATGCTAAAGACTCGGAGGATAAATGTGTGATCTAGATATAGATGAAGATATATCAAATGCTATTGTGCTTCTTGGGAGGCAATTTAACAAGGTTCTGAAAAGGGTGGATAGAAGAAGAAGATCAGGTGTCAAGAACATCTCATCCGACATCAGAAATAATAATGACTCTCAAAAGAATGCCAGATCTGAAGAGAAGTCAAATTAAGGCAAAGGAATTCAATGTTATGAGTGTGAGGGTTTTGGTCACATCAAGTCAGAATGTCCCACTTTTTTCAAGAAATAAAATAAAGGGTTGTTTGTACCATGGCCTGATGATGATGAGTCAGAAGATGAATCTAATTTTGAGTCTAGCAACATTGTAACTGCTCTGTCTCATAGATGGGCTAATGAGGAAAAGTCGTGTACAGAAAATTTCCTCTATGAATATCTGGATATGTCTTACAAGGAATCTTGTGACAAGTGTGAAGAGCATATTAAGATAGAGGAGAATCAGAGGAAAAACATAGTTGCACTAGAGAATAAGAAGAAAGAACTTCTCTGTAGTGTTCATTATCTTTAGAATGAGGTAACCTTCCTAAAGTCCAAGCTTAATAACATGACAGACTCATTAAGAAGAATGAGTAACAAATATGATATGGTGAAAGAGTATAGAAATGCAGGAGGTAATTATTCTTCTGATGATCAACAAAATAATAAGTTTGTAGAAGAGTTACCTTCTTCTGGAAAGAAGAAAATGGTCTTCATGTCCAACCACATGTCACAACATCCTGGAAGACATGGTGTGTCTTCGACAAAATCTAAAGCCTTAACTTGGAGATGTCATTATTGTGGGGAGTATGTCATATTAAGCCTTTTTGTTATAAGCTATATGGAGTGCAACAATCTTCAGCTCGTGCCAAAGCCAATCAAGTAAGAAAAAAAGGTCTATCAATAGGGATGTGAATCTTATGGATCACACCTCCTTAAGAGTGTTAACTAGAGAAGACTGGTACTTCAAAAATGGATGTTCTAGACACATGATGGGGATTTAGAGGTTGTTGGTGGATATTAAGACTCCGCCCTCAGGGTCTACAGATTTGGTGATGGATTTAAAAGAGAAATTAAGGAAGTGGGGAGATTGATGTGTGCATGATCTCCTAATTTAGAAGATGTTCTTCTGGAAAAAGGATTAACTGCTGACCTTATTAGCATTAGTCAGCCTTGTGATCAAGGCTTGTTGGTCGATTTTTAAAAATCAGAATGCATAGTCAAAGATGAGAAAGGTGTTGTTCTGATGAGAGGTATGAGGTCCAAGGATAACTGTTATATGTGGGATCCTCAATAACTTTTCATTTTTCCATATGGGCTATAACCAATGAGTATGAAGTGAAATTATGGGATCAGATTCTTTGACATCTTCATCCCAAATGAATGAAGGAAATAATCTTTGTAGAAGCCATTAGAGGAATGCCAGATCTTAAGATTAAAGAAGGAAAAATCTGTGGAGAGTGTCAGTATAGAAAATAGGGTATGATGCCTCACACAATGTTGCAACATCAGACTACATCAAGAGTGTTGTAACTGCTTTATATGGATTTGTTGGGACCAATGAAGATAGAAGGCTTGGGTGGAAAGAGGTATGTTTATGTGATTATAGTTGATTTCTCTGGGTTCACGTGGATGAAGTTTATTAGAGAAAAACCTAACTTGTTTGAAGTCTTTAAAGATTTGTGTAAGAGTGTTCAGAGGGAAAAAACAGTGTGATTGTCAAGATTAGAAGTGACCATGATAAGGAATTTAAGAATGCAGAACTCTCCAATTTCTATGATTCCGAAAATATTAGTCATGAATTCTCTTCGTCTATCACTTCTTAGCTGGATGGAATTGTTGAACAAAATACCAGAGGAATACAAGAATCTGCTAGAGTTATGCTTCATGCCAAGCAATTGCCTTTAGTATTTTGGGGTGAAGCCATGAATATTGCGTGCTATATTCATAATAGGGCCACAATAAGAGGAGGAACTTCAACCACTATCTATGAGCTATGGAAAAGGTAGGAAACCTACAGTCAAAGACTTGCATAAGTTTAGAAGTAAATGTTTTGTATTGACTGACAAACATCAAAATGGAAAAACAACTTCGATAAGTGATGAAGGGATATTTTTGGGGTATTCTTGAAGCAACGGGGCCTATAGAGTCTTTAACTTCAGAATTAAAATGATTGAGGAATCTAGTAGCATAGTAATTGAATTCTGGCAAGTACACGGTGGATGTTATCACGGATGTTATGACATCCACTGTAACATAGACTACTGCACTTAATAATAAGCTGTAAATGGAAAGCAGTAAATAACACAAGTAATTGTTCACCCAGTTCAGTGTCAACCACACTTACATCTGGAGGCTACCAAGCCAGGGAGGAAATTCACTATTAGTAGAATTAATTCAGAGTCAAACAATCTCAGTTTGCACTCTTCACTTAAGACCTACCCAATGACACTTCATCCTAGAGACCACTAGACCAGAGTTTCCCATTCACTCCCCCTCAATCACCTCAGTGATATCAATACACAATTACAAAACCAATATGAAGATACACTTCAAACACACCTTGATCTTGCTTCACAACTTTGATCAAGGGACAGACACTCTTGCTTAACAACTTTGAGTGACACAATGAACACACCTGTTCATACACAATAACCAAAGCAATTAAACAACATACAATTGCTTAGCATACAAGGAATCCTAAGATTCCTAGACACACGTGAAGAGAAACACTCTTCACTCATAAAACACACTCTATGATCTTTCACTAGAAGCTCTATCCTCTGCGTCTCTTCCCATTTGGAATGATCCTTCTGCTATTTATAGTAGCATACCTGCGTTGGGCCTTGGTAGAGAATTTAGGTTTACCCAAGATAAACCTTTCTTCATGAAGCTGCGCACTTATCATTAGGTCAGGAGCCTTCTATGTTATCCTCAGCAATTCCTGTTATGTTGCCTAAAATAACTATGCTTCCTGGATTGTTTCTTGAAGTATAGCCTGAGCTAATAACAGAAAAACAAACCCTGCGCGCCCTGATGTCATACGATCAATGTCATAACATTCAGTCATGACATTCAGCTTCACTTACTCTTAGCTTTCCCTGCATAACACTCTTCATGTATGTTCTAACATCAGTTATGACATTTACTTATACATTAATGTTTTTCCATAAAATGAAGCCAATCAAAAGCATCTACAAACTCCCCCTTTGGCAAATTTTTGGCTAAAACACCCTGTTTACATATCAGAGTTTACAAGCAACAGATGTCTAACATAACATGTAGGAAAGCTACTAGCTACACACTATCAGTGTTGTCTACACACTCATATTGTTAGCTCTCAGGATCAACCTATTCACACATAACCATATGTTAGTCAGTACTACAAATGTCATAATATGTTGAGTAACATTCTGGGTTACTCCCCCTCAACTGATGCACAACACATCAGTGCACACAACCTGCAGACACCCTGCAGTCACACATATTCATCCAGTCTGCTCTGGATGTTATGACATTCAGGATGACATCCTGAAGTGCACAATCACCTGTGAAGCACAACATCATATGCTACTCCCCCTGAAGAGTTGCACAGCCACATACGTTCTGCAAACACCCTGCAGAAACACACCCTACTAACAACTACAATACTACTAGGTTCCATCAAGGAACACACATATATCTAACATACATTCCTATACTGATTAGGAACTCACACATCACTAACATCATCAGCTGTTATCACACATGCAACACACTTGTAGCAGCAATTCAACCAAGTCTTCCACCTGCAACATCTCTAACCTGCTGTCACTACCTGCTGTTATCTAACACTCTCTCCCCCTTTTTAGACATAAATTAAGATCAAACTAATAGAAGTATAGATCATAATGAGTAACATTACACATGTTTGGGTTTACAAACAAAAAGTGCTCATGGAGAGCATCACAAAGTCAAGCTGTCACAACAAGAACATAAGCCTAACACAAATAAAAAATTCAAACTAGCAGCACATGTCATTAGCTCAGCAACCAGCAGTCTGAGCTCCACTACAGTCTATCAGCCCACATTATTCTTCCTCCTCAGAGGCAGAACTAGAGCTGACCTCCTCAGATTCTTCATCACTAGCCTCCTCAGCATCTGGGGAGCCATCTTCATCATTATCCTCTTCTTGACCAGAGTTTTCCTCAGAGCTGGCTGCATCTTTTTCTGAATCAGCTGCCTGGCCATCATCCTCTTCTGACCCATCATTTTGCCTATCCTCATCAGTGAACTCAGCATCTTCATTTTGCTCAAGGGTTCTGATCAATGCTTCAAGATTTTTCTTCCTAGCATCCAGCTCCTTACAAGTTTCCTTTAGCATGGCAATCACTTCAACTTTTCTTGATTTTGACTTTCCCTTGGATGTCTCAGCTGATGTTACAACAATGTCAGGAACATGAGTTCCCTGAAACAACTTGTAGTGGAAGGATAAAGGGTTGTCTCTCTTGCAAGTCGTGTCACTCTCCTTGAGAATGTTGGGATGCTGATCAACAATGATCCCACAGATAAGTGAAGGGAATTCAATAGGGCCTTTGACACTATAGCTACCAGCATGTTTCATGGTTTAATCATGAACGTAGGTCCCATAATTGAATTTAGCTTTTGTCCCTACAACATACATGAATCTCCCCAGAATGGTTGCAACAGTTGTCTTATGATTGGTGGGCACCCAATTTGTAGCACCGGTCTTATGAAGCATGGAATATTTCACAATTAATTTGCTTGCAACCAGCTTTCCTTTGGATGGCCAGCTCTTGACCTGGTTTGCAGTGATTTCTTGACACACTTGGTCATCAGAGGAAGTTAGTTCATTCTGACCTTCATTTGGTCTTCCTAAGTAGCTGTTGATGATGGTTGCTGAGAAATTTATATAGTTTCCTCTTAAAAATACCTTTCCAAACTCACTAGATTTCCTATCAGTACATTCTCCTGACAGGTTGACTATGAATTCTTTGACAAGAATCTCATAGCATGGTGGAAATTGAGTGACAGTTTTCATCAAGCCTGCATTCTGAATAAGGTCCATGACTTCTTTGTTTTTAAGAGCATTTTGAGTCATCTCTCTCTCTAGTAACAGCCTCTTCTAGAATACATATTTCCATCTATTGACACATGATGGATAATGAAATGATATGTTGTCAATAGGCACCTCTGGGACACTAGCAGCAAGCTTGCTAGTGGTTGGTTTCTTCTTTACTGGACTGTCAGTTACCTCATCATCATCACCTGAGATGGATTCAGATTCTGTACTTGATTTAGCCTTCCTCTTTTGTGGAACCAATTTGCTCCATGCTTTGGTAGGCCCAACACGAGTACCTTTTCTCACAACCTTCTTCTTAGGAGGACTTTGAGCAGCAGCACTCTTCCCCTTCCTAGTCATAAGCCGTTTGGCTATGCTAGGATTGATCTTGGCTATTAGATCATTGTCAGAGTATTCATCAAGGTCTACCAAATCATCTTTTTTGTCACCTTGCATGTTACCATCCATTTTATCAGAACCTTGATCCTTGTTCTTATCCACTGGTGTAGTGTCTTTCAATGTTTCAACATTGTGAGTGACATCACCTTGATCATCCAGATTAGGATCAGACCTCTCATTGTTAGGTGAAATTGAAGTATTTAGAACACTGGAAACCATATTTGCAATGGTGATGTGGGTATGCCTAGCTTCTTCCTTATTGACATCATCATAAGGAATAGATGTTGTGGAAGGAGGAGCTTGACCTGAGAGAAGTTCCTTAGGCCTTCTTGCATGTGGGATTCTTGGTTTCTTCAGCAACAGTCCGTCTGGGGTCGTCATACGCAGGGGGGCTATCTCAAGAACCTCGTTAGGGTTCCTAGACCTAGTTCTCGTATCAGAGTCGTTGGTTGACATTCTTTTAGAGGAGGTTGAATTCGAATGTTGAGACGTTGTTAAGGACTTTGATCGTGTGGGAGAGAGTTTCTTGTGCTGGTTGAAGGATGGATGGTAGATGAACAGGTTGAATAAGGACCAAATGACGTAAGAATTTTGTGTGTAGAAGCTAGAGAGGTGAAATGGCAAATGAGGAGGGAACTTAATATTTTGATCAATCATTGAATGATTAGACTTTAAAATCCAATTCCCTATTCCCGTTAATTGCTATAATTCCTCATTAAAACAAGTTCTCAACTAGCTTCGTGAATTTTTAATTTTAGTAACCTTGAGATCCCTTGTAACCTTGTCAGCACTATGAAGTTCTGAGTCTCCTAGTTCCTCATGTTCTTTCTCATGGTGAGGCCAATCATTACTTTTCATGTCTTTCTCTGGCTGACTTGGATTCCAATTTATGGCACTGAGATTGTCACAGAACAATGTCATGACATTCTGAGTGACATTGCTCCCTGTATGCTGGGTAGCTTCCATGGACTCCATTAGGTTCCAATATAACATATCTAGATTTCCCTGATGACCATTCTTTGGGTGTCCCTTCTTGGCTTGCCTGCCCACACGACATTTACCACGTCCTGTCCTACTATCTGAAGTAGACTTTGAAGTTCCTCTTGCTATTGTTTTGGACATGGTCCTTTCTATTTTTAGAAGATGTTTTCCTTTCTCCAGCCACAGTTGATCCTTTTTCTCTTTTTGGACCAAGCCATTGAGGTTACTTCTAGGCTCCCATAGGTAACAATTTTTCTTGGCTCTGGACCCCCTCATGACTTCCTCACCATCTTCATTGATGACCACACACTTACCCTTGGAAAATTTGACAGTTAGGCCTTGGTCACATAGTTGACTGATACTGATCAGATTAACAGTTAGTCCTTCAACCAACAAGATATCATCCAGTTTTGGAACACCAGGATAATCCAGTTTTCCAGCACCTCTGATTTCTCCTCTAGCTCCATCTCCAAATGTTACATGACTTGAGGAATGAGGTCTTATGTTAACCAAGAGATTCTCTATCTCAGTCATGTGTCTAGAGCAACCACTATCAAAATACCAATCTTCTCTGGTAGGCATCCTTGGAAAAGGGTTGGCTACTAAAGCCACATTCTTGGCAACCCATTGTTGTTTCTTGGTAGGAGCTTCCTTCTTGGGTTTAACATGATGATGTTTCTTGACATGAGCACCCTGTTTGGATTTTCCTTGATGAGTATGACAAGGAAATCCATGTAGCCAGAAACAGACAGATTTAACATGTCCAAGTTTTCCACAATGGTAACACCTATACCCTTGGAATTTTTTCTTGGTTTGGTTCCAACTTATGTTCCTTTGATGTTGTGACATTTCTGGTGACATCCATGTTGACCTCTTATTTTCAATCTTTGGCTTCTTGAACCCTAAGATGGGTTTCTATTTACCAACAAATCCCAGTCCAGACATGTTGCCTATTGTCTGACCACTCTGTAGAATTTTTTCTAGAGTGTCAGTCCTAGGGTTCAACATCTTTATGGATTTGTACATTTGATCAAGATTAGATTTCAACAAGCTGGCTTCACTTTTGAGAGACTATTGTTACAAGATGCTCCATCTTCTCAGCTTCTAACTCCCTTATGAGTTTCTTTTGTTGCTCTCCTTGCTGATATAATTTTCCACTTCTGTTGCACAACTTCTTAAATGAATCAGCAAGTTCATCATAAGTCAGCTCATCTTCACTTGAATCACCATCAGATATACATACACTGTTCAGAGCAGTGACATGTTTTGCAGACTCATCTTGTGATCCACTCTCAGAATCTCCATCAGACCAAGTGACAGCTAATCCCTTCTTTTGCTTCTTGAGATAGGTGAGACACTCAGTTTTAATGTGACCATAACCCTCACATTCATAACACTGGACTCCTTTTCCTTGGTTAGATGTATCTTCAGATTTTTCCCTTCTGTTGGTGTCAGAGGAGCTGTTCTTGACATACGGCTTAGACTTATGGTCTATTCTCTTGATTAACTTGCTGAATTGTATTCCAAGCAAGGCTATTGCTTCTGACAAATTCTCCTCCCTTGCACCATTGTCTTCATCATAAACTTCTTCAGCCTTTGACATAAAAGCTATGCTTTTCTTCTTTTCAGCCTGATCACCTATCCCCATCTCAAAGGTTTGGAGAGAACCAATGAGTTCATCCACCTTCATACTGCATATGTCTTGGGCTTCTTCAATGGCAGTGACCTTCATGGCAAACCTTTTAGGTAAAGACCTGAGAATCTTCCTCACAAGCTTTTCATCAGACATCTTTTCTCCGAAGGCTCCTGAGGTGTTTGCAATTTCAAGGATATTCATGTAGTATTCATGAATAGTCTCATCCTCCTTCATTCTTAGACTTTCAAATTTAGTAGTCAACATTTGTAGTCTTGACATCTTGACTTTTGAGGTTCCCTCATGAGTAGTTTTGAGAGTGTCCCAAACCTCCTTAGCCAATTCACAATGGTGTACCAGTCTGAAGATGTTTTTGTCTATACCATTGAAGAGTGCATTAAATGCCTTGGAGTTCCCAATAGCCAAAGCCTCTTGTTCTTTCTTCCATTCCTCTTCAGGAATTAACACAGATACTCCATCCTTGTCAGTCTTCACTGGATGTTCCCATCCTGAATTTGCAGCTCTCCAAACCTTGTTGTCTAAAGACTTTAGGAAGACAATCATCCTAGGTTTCCAATACTCATAATTAGAGCCATCCAGAATTGGTGGTCTATTCGTGAATCCTACGTCTTTATCAATAGTACCAGAATTTATCTTCCCTAGATCTCACCCAGAAAATAACAGGCAGGGTGCCTGCTCTGATGCCAATTGAAATTCTGGCAAGTACACGATGGATGTTATCACGAATGTTATGACATCCACTGTAACATAGACTACTGCACTTAATAATAAGCTGTAAATGGAAAGCAGTAAATAACACAAGTAATTGTTCACCCAGTTCAGTGTCAACCACACTTACATCTGGGGGCTACTAAGCCAGGGAGGAAATTCACTAATAGTATAATTAATTCAGAGTCAAACAATCCTAGTTTGCACTCTACACTAACTTACCCAAGACACTTCAGCCTAGAGACCACTAGACCAGAGTTTCCCACTCACTCCCCCTCAATCACCTCAGTGACATCAATACACAATTACAAAACCAATATGAAGATACACTTAAAACATACCTTGATCTTGCTTCACAGCTTTGATCAAGGGACACAGACTCTTGCTTAACAGCTTTGAGTGACACAATGAACACACCTGTTCATACACAATAACCAAAGCAATTATACAAAATACAATTGATTGGCACACAAGGAATCCTAAGATTCCTAGACACACATGAAGAGAAACACTCTTTACTCACAAAACACACTCTATGATCTCTTACTAGAAGCTCTATCCTCTGTTTCTCTTCCCATTAGGAATGATCCTTCTTCTATTTATAGTAGCAGACCTGCATTGGGCCTTGGTAGAGAATTTAGGTTTACCCAAATAAACCTTTCTTCATGAAGTTGCACACTTATCATTAGGTCAGGAGCCTTCTATGTTATCCTCAACAATACCTGTTATGTTGCCTAAAATAACTATGCTTCCTGGATTGTTTCCTGAAGTATAGCCTGAGCTAATAACAGAAAAACAAACCCTGCGTGCCCTGATGTCATACGATCAATGTCATAACATTCAGTCATGACATTCAGCTTCACTTACTCTTAGCTTTCCCTGCATAACACTCTTCATGTATGTCCTAACATCAGTTATGACATTTATTCATAGATTAATGTTTTGCCATAAAATGAAGCCAATCAAAAGCATCTACTGTAATAGATGATTCAATTACTGAGCAACAGATAGATGTTGAGAGCAATATTGGAATAACCTCCATGCAGACCAGAGAAGAAGAAAGATGCAATCTTTCTAGCATTGTGTCAGATGATCCTCAAGTCACATTAGATCCTTCAGCTAGAGTTCAGAAAAAACTATCTAAGGAACTCATTGCAAGAAACCCTGTCTCTGAGTTTTAAATAAGGATGAGTCCTATTATTCAAGAAAGGAAGAGCTTGAGTTGCATCATCAGATCATGGGATTATGGTGTGTTCTACTCTCACAACATTAATAGCCTAATGAAAATTTTGTGTAATGTTGATGAATGTTATTTTGAGAACATAAGCAGTGGGCTAGATACTTGTTTCATGAAGAATTTATAGCAACTACGAGTATGGAGGAATGCAACAGCTGTTGTATCTTTCCTCTATTCTCTAAGGCATAATAAGCCTAAGGAGGTTGTCTTTATTAAGGAATGGAACAACAGATCTCTGTAAGATAGAAGGGTTGTTTTGAAAAAAAGATAACTTTTAAGATTGTGGCAAGAAACTTGGATTTCAACATTCCTAAAACTTGTGACAACAAGAAGAAATACAGATGGATTTTTAACAAGGGTAAGAGGTGGAAGAGCACCTGATGTTGATCAAGAATATGTGTTTCCACCTAGTGATGTGTGTTTCCATATTTAGTGTTTGGACATTGTTTCCCTTTGTGTTATACAATTCAAGGGGAGTTCTTCTAATAGTCATGTGATATCAAACAAGATGTCTTAGTAAGTCCTGTTTGGGAGTTGATGAGTGTTTCATTTGTTCCGTTGTGTTTGCTTCTGATAACTCTTCATTGAGAAACT
This sequence comes from Lathyrus sativus, assembly GCA_963859935.3. Taxonomy (NCBI): domain Eukaryota; kingdom Viridiplantae; phylum Streptophyta; class Magnoliopsida; order Fabales; family Fabaceae; genus Lathyrus; species Lathyrus sativus. Next base: position 282,569,638 of record OZ012738.1, read on the forward strand.
ATTTTCTATGCAGTGTGAATGTGATGTCTGCTGCTGTTGTATATAAGATATGAAATTGGTTAAGTTGTTTTTACTTGATCTTCACCTTCAGGGGGAGAATTGATTATGTGTGATAGGGGGGATGTGTATCTGTCTGCTACGTATCTGCTTTGGTACATCCTGCACAAAAGCATGCATGCACTTATGCAGCCTGTTTTACCTCTAGTGAAGGTATAATGTCAGACAAGATGTCTTAACATGGCTCAGAATGGTTATGTTTATTGGTTGTAATGTGTCTAATGTAATGTCGTGACACTGTGTTTTTTTTGGGCTGATCACTGATGATTTTTCTAGGCAAGGTTTTTGGTGGGAAGCTTCATGGTTGTAGCTTATTTTGTATCTTTGGCTGGGTCATAGGAGTATACAATGTCTATTTGAATGTCAGGACATTATACCAAGCCGTTTTAGTTAAGATTGTCAAGAATCTATGTGTGGTCAGCATGCCAAGGACGATGTATCTAGTCAGCAGTGGTCTAATAGTAGGTCTGAAAAACGTGTTTTTTTGGGTGCATGTGTAACGTGTTTCTATAACATGGGAATCGTCTTGATTGAAGTTTGGAAAACGAGACCTAGAGTTAATAGATGTGTTTCCCACTTGTGGGTTGTGGCCCATTTTCAAGGCCGACTTATTTGTTTCCAATATTTCTATCCTTGACTTGTCAGGCGTTACAAACAAGGAATTTGTGTTATATAAAGACTGAAGCTTGCGTGTTTTTTATCCCCTCACGGTGTACTTTAAACATGAGCCAATCCTCTAAATTATCTAATAAGAAGAAGGAAGCTCTGAACAAAAAGAAGAATCAATCAAGGGTTGTGACATCTGTTGGATCATCAATAGAAGTTGTCCTGATAGGGAAAACTTTTGTGACAAAGGTCACATTCTTAAATAAAACTCGTTCTAAGGATCTTGCTTCTGGTGGTAATGGTGGTGAAGACTGGGTTCAATTCGTTAACTCATGAGGTTGGAGGAAATATTTAGTCTATGTTTTATTTTTTTTGTATATTAAGGTCACAATTTGGTGTCTTAGGTTTTTTTTGTTCGTTTCCTTTGGTGTGTATTTGAACTTTTTTGTTTCGTTTTCTATTGGTCTATTGTTGTTCTTGCAGAGCCTGTTTTTTTGTTTTTCAGATTTATGCACAACAGGGGGAGAGAAGTATAGTTTCTCCAAAAAGGTATGAACTTATGTTGTAATGTCCTACCAGATGTTTTGTCATTCTGGTTGTTCGTTGGAGACTTATGTCTTGTGTCTTGTGTTCTTCATGTGATGCTTCTACCATATGTGTTTCAAATGATTGTGGCTTCTTCCATATGTGCTTCTAATAACTTGAAATAGTTTAGTTCAGGCTTGTGTCCAGGTTGGTTTTCTTTTGCTTCAGAAAAGTTTCTTCTTCCGATCTGAGAGGGAGATTTATTCCTTTGTGACAAGGATCAGTTATGTGGTCTAGGGGGAGTATCTTGGAAATTCCTGAAGATACATGTTATCTTCTTCCTCATGTACACAATTGCAATGGTTTATGGATTGCCAACAACTTTGCTAAATCATGGTTTACTACAGGATGTCGTGTGTACTGTTGTAACATGCTGCTCAGCTCTCCTTGAGAGCAGATGTCGTAACAAATGTTGGAACATGTTCTACCAGGACATCTATTCGGAGTGTTTTAAAACTTGACAGGTTTAGTTTGTTTTAATTCCGTGATATTTCTTTTGGATATATCTCAGTAATTTACGTAGGTCAAGAAGATGCTATCAGGAACAAGATTATGTATCTTCAGTTGTACAAAAAATGCTAAAATTGGATGATGAGACATTTTAGGAAACTTTGAAGATTTGTTTATGTTATTATGGAGAGGATTTTGTAGAGAGTTTAAAACTGACAAAATGGAAGAGTCCAAACACATTCTGCTCGAGACTATATAAAGAGACTTACTAAACCTAAAATATGTGTGGAATAATTGTTGAAGAAACCGTGTATGCAAATAAATGTTTAGGGTTTGAGTTTCTTTTAGTGTGTTGTTGTATTAATTGTGTCACTCATGTACCTTTTGATATATTAAGGTAGACTATTTGTGAGTCATTCATTCATCCCCTAGATACTTGAATTGGGCTGATGTTATTGAGTTGTAAGTTTGTTAATCACTCTTAAGCTCTTAAGCATTGAGTGATTGTGTGTCTTTTAAAGTGTGACTTTTTCTGATGTATTATTATGTCTATTACTGCTATTGGTGACTGATAGAAGATGAGAGGGAATTCTCATATCTATGAGTGTCTTAGGTAGAAATTGCATTGGGTAGGTATTAAGTTAGAAGTTGTAAATTGGGAAGTTTAACTTTGAATTGATACTTCTAATTACGGATTTCCTTCCTGGCTTGGTATCCCCGAGACGTATGTGTTATTGTAGATTGAACTGGGTTAACAACTCATTGTGTTTTTGTTAACTTCTTCACTTTTAATTGTGTTATATTTTGTTCTCTGTGTTTTAAACATATATTAGTGTCTCAACATCTCTTAGGACATCTGATATCTGCATATTAGACTTTCACACATAATTATATTTCAACTTCACAACATATATCTATACATCTAATAAACATCCACATAACACTCAATCATATGAATTTATTTTATCTTTGTTTCATTATTAATTCATTCTTTTCAAACGATTAATCATTCATTATTTACAACTAATGATTATGTAATAAGTAAAACAATTTAATTTCATATATTTCATTACACATTTAGCCTTTTAATACATTACTATGGGGTATCCATATGCATCAACTTTCCAACGCTTCAAACTCCGCCTCAAATGGATCCACGAGACTCAAGTTATGATAAAAATAATATATTAAACAAAATATGCCTTCATGATTCGAATCATGTGTAATTTGTAATTTAAATCAAATTAGGCACAAGCCACCAAGAGACTATGATTCAAATCAATTTTCACAGAGTAACCCCATGGTTCGAATCAAATCAGACTGCAGCGCTTTTCTGCTAATTTTTCACCATTGGAGTCCTTTCGGACCTCCTATTTCAATTCCGTAAAAAGCCAAACACTCAGAATAATTCATACATCAATTACATCACATTAAACCTGTTAATTTCCCATATATTAACACCAAATTTTACCAATTAATCATGGTTCAAAACTATTCTCATGAAATCAGCAACACCTCAATAACAACAACATACAAATTTCACATTCATTCATCGTGGAGAAATTGAACATAACACGGTACACAAATTTCATGTAAAAATTATCAATCACAATAGATTCATCATATTTCATTATCAATAACATCACACAGATCAACCATGATTAAAAGGAGAAAAACCTAGCGGAGGGTAAGGATCTCCATCTCCCCTTCATACAATATACACTCATAGTAGAGTAATCTTCCCCTACATGATTTTCCAACAATCGATAAGTTTTGGCTATGGTGATATCCTTTCCATAACCCTTGTTTTTACTCTTTCTCACTTTTCCTACTGCCTCTCATTTTCCAAAGGGTTTTCACGTGATGTAAAAAGTTCCAAATCTCACCTTTTCTATCTAAACCAAACTGTAACTCCCTTTAACTGTGCTAATCCTCCTTTACCCCAACTTACTCTTCTAATCCTTATATTATACCCTTACTCCTCTTACTAACTCTAATTTATTTTATTTTATTTTAATTTATAATTCTAATAACTCAATTTTTCTCCAATTAAATTAACTAAAACTAATCCAATTAATTTATACCATTCCTCTAACACTCCTCCAATACCCACGAAGACACATATATTCACCAATCATCCAAATAAAGGCATATGAATGAATTTAAATAATTAAATAGAATAAAATGAAATTCAATTAACTAATTTAACTAAATTTGGGGTGTTACAAATAGACCCTTATTAAAAGATTTAAACGCTTTTTCAAAAAGAGTACCATACTTTTTCAAAAGATGCGAGCGGAATATTTGAAGCGAAAATATGAAAATTATAGATTTATTGAAACTTGATCACGTTAACTCTTAATCAATTTCCAAATAACAAACAATGGTTTTACTATTATACACAAAGGTATACCTTTGATTCAATTGTATATTTCACAAGATGTGATTATACAATGATTCAACAACAATGAATTCTAACTCAATTAGTTCTTAGATTTTAATCACCAATGCAGCTAGATTAGGCACCGATTCTAACAGCACCTAACCTTACACAATAACTCAATATCAATTGAATAAAGGATAAAATACAAATCTCTCATTATCTAAATCTAGAATCAAACCGAAGTTGAAGATGTAAGATTTTCGTTTCAAGACCTTTTAACTTTCGAAATATAGAGGGTGTTGATTTTTCATTGAATCACATAAAAATGGTTATGAATTTGTTGCTTCGTTACATGACAAATGATTTTATATGCGTTTGAGATTAAGCACACAAATGAATGGAAAAAGTTAGTTAGATTCGAATCAAGAGCATTCCATGATTTGAATCAACTGAACAAGTGAAGTGGAATAAGAAAAATATAGATGTTGACCTATTTCTCATCTAATTTGAATCAACAACAAAGTCTGATTTGAATAAAAGAGCCTGTGATTTTAAAAAAGTGTTACTTAAAATTCAAATAAATTCTTGTTGAGCCAATAGAAAAATGTGGAAAAGTTGTCTGAATAGCATCGGTGACCTAGAATAGCCTAATTCAAGTCAAGTGTAAATTATGATTCAAATCAAAGTATTTGAAAATATTTGGTTTGCCTCTGCCCAAAGTGATTCGAATTAGAATATGTGTTTGATTCGAATCAAACATATAAAATCTCAAATTTTCATAATTTTCAAAAGACTTTGAGATTTTTCTTTCCACCTGACTTGAATCAATAACACATGGTTCTTCTTCTACTAACTCATGCAATTGATCAAAATCATCATGATAAAGTTCAAACATAACTATTGGTTTATGTGCGCTAAAGATGAACATTTCATACTTTATTCAGGGATGATGTGCAATCATAAAGGAGATTCAATAAACAAAAGTAAATTAGAATGAAAGCAATAAGACAAGCAACGAAACCACCATATTAGGTTACCCTATAAATATATTAGGGACATGAAGCTACACAAATTCATTGGTTAAGATGGCAAAATTGTGAAGATTCATGAAAAGGTTGCGTGTTCGAAACTAGGCAATGACACGTCTTGAATTTCTATTTTGATTATCATTTTTAAATAAAATATATTCAAAGTGTGACTTAAGTAAGATTGGAACTCATTATCTTTAAGTAAAGAAAACCATGCCTTACCACTAAGACAATCAATTCAATTTGTTCATTTATGTTAAGAACTATATGTAAAAATATTTTTCTTGAAATTTGCGCACTGCTTTTATTAATAATTAATAATTTATTTTTTAATTATTTTTTTAAGATAAATTTTCTATGTGTAGGTTTTTTAAGGCGCATGTTAGCATTACCTATATAAGCTATCACATAAATTTAAACTTCTAAATAATATTTTGAAAATCTCTTACAGGTTAGTGGTTAGTACATGAACATCGATTGACATCGATCCAAGGTTTAATATGATATTATGTCGGTGGTTGAAGAACATCCTGCCAACATAGAAGTTGCACTATAAGTTTTCAACCTAATTTTCTACATATAAAATTCTTGGAGTGATTTAGCCTCAAATGAAATATGTTTTCATGATAGAGTATATAACTATCGGTGATGACAATATGAAATTTTTAGAGTGGTTTAGCTTTAAATAAAAAATATTTGTCATGGTAGAGTATGATCTTTTTTAAACTATGATTGTTGATGAAGGAAATGTGAAAATTCTTGAAGTGGTGTACCTTCAAGTGACTATACTATTTATGGTGGAGTATGATAGTTCTCTTTCAACTATGATTGTCGATGAAGACAATGAAAGTGGGTGTATTGAGGGCGTGGGGTGGTTAAAGGTAAATTATTTATAACAATTTTCACATAGTTTTATTCACCAATTTTCATTTGTAAACGGTTGTGGTTTTTTCTCCAATTTTTCAACTTCCACGTTTTGTCCCTCTCTCGTGATTATTTTCTTTTATTTTCTCTATGCTAATTTTTGTCAACAGTTTATAGGTTCCTTAACTCATATAAAGAATATTAATTACTACTATTATATATATGTTAGCAATTAAACTAATAAAAACATAGATAATTTGTAAAGTCGAAAGATGCATGTAAATTGCGAGAAAACTGATTAATTTGATTGAGTTTGGGTATATAATGTTATGTATAATGAATATTTGTAAGTAGTACTCGTATTCTATAGGTTAAACATCATTGCATACATAAGTTATCCCTGATTGTTGTATTTGAATATTCTCGCATATAATTTTTGTTTTAGTACCCATTATTAGTTTTTTTAATGGCAAATATAATATATTAATAAAGAGGGAAAATAACGTTACATCAGATAATCTCAAGGCACGAGATGTGTTTGGTGACAAGATAAAGAAAAAAAACATAAAGTAAGAAATAGAAGAAACTAAAATATTGTGCCAACTATAAGCTTATTCATAACTACTCAAGAACTGCCCCGCTACTCATAGGTTAGAGCTCAAAACAATCATATTTGCTATCAATAGATCAGATCCCAACAAAAGGTGGACTGAAGATACACCACCACTGATAACGCGAAATCGTATATATATATTGACATATAATTCAACTAATATTTGACTGGTTTCAATCCGATTTCGGGTTTTTCCATGTTATTTGTCTGATATTTTGCAGGTATTTGAAGATCATGTCCAAACAAAGCAATATGAAGAAAAGAAGCAATTACAGATGAAATATGGACGAAAACCAGATGAAAACAACATGAAAAACAGCAGATGCGAATTCTGTTGTTGTGACGACCGTCACACATCCATGATGACCGTCACACGGGTGACGACCGTCACACACCATGCCGACCGTCACACGGGTGACGACCATCACACACCATGACGACCGTCATGCAGGCAAAAACGCAGAACTTCAGTAAACGTGCAAAAATCAGTTCCAAGTCCCAAAATAATGGACCACTACTTCCTATTTTCTCTGACCCCAAGTCCACCTTCTGCGAAATACAACCGTTAGTATTTCACCTCTATAAAAGGGGAAGGAGGGGAGCTGAGAAAGGGAGCCGCATTCAGATAACGAAGTGCTGCCCAAATATTTTCCAGAGCAAATTTAGTTTAAGTCTTGTTTTTGTTTTCCTTTCCTTTTCCTGTATTCCATTTCTGCAATATTCATTTGTGCGCTCTATTGGCTTGAAGACACAATCCTGCCGACATCGTTGGGATTTGGCCAAAAGCCAATTGGATACTTTACAGGTTTTTATTATGTCGTTAATTATAACTTTAATTCCCAGCAGTATGTATGTTCTAAATTTCTGCTTTTATTTACGCTTTACCTGTTCCAAATCCATGTCTAGCTAAACCAGAGTAATCGGTATGTAATAATAATTCGGACGGGATTTGATAATAACCGGTTAAAACCTTTCTTTTTCAAAAGTTGTTTATGGCCTGAGTGTTTAAACTTATTTCCTGAATAAACGTTCGTCGCGACAGCGAGAACTTATTTAAAAGTAGTTTTGACACGATAGTGGGAAATTAATTAAGGTACGAACCAACAAGCGACAGCTGCGGCTAGGACCAGATAGTAAATACTAGGAATTTGTTTGAATAACAGCGAAAGCACTTTAAAATAGATTAGAACTTAGAGATTTCCAAAAAGCGATTTTAACCCCGAACGGGATAGCGACAGCATACGTTCCGCCTTAAAGTTGCGACTAGCGTCAACAACCATCGTGAGACGAAGGTCTTTAGATCACTATTTTCTTCTTAAATAAATTCTGAAAATATTTTATATACCGGTAACTTGTCAAATCCCCGAAGAATATAATTATTGCATATCGATTTGCGTAATTATAATTTAAGTAACGTTTTTAGTTCCCCTTTAGTAATAGCAATCATTCCCTGAAACATTATCTACCTAGCTAAACATAGTAACTCCCGTGAACACTAGTTTGATTACGAGTCCTTGTGGGATCGATATCTTTTATTACTACGCGATAGACTGTGCACTTGCAGTTAAGTTGTATTAGACATAGAAAGTCACGATCAAGTTTTTGGCGTCGTTGCCGGGGACCCGTTTAGTCAATAGTGTAACCTTCTGTTACGCCGTATAGACTAGCTTAACTATTTTTATTTTCCCTCTACTCGTTCTTCGATTGTATGCCAAGTACTCACTCACAAGGCGAAAATTTACAACCTACAATCGCTGAACTAGAGCGCTTCTTACATCTAAGAAGGTGCATCGTCGAATATCAACGAAGACACAACATTCCTGATCTTCTAGCTCATCCTCCAGTTAAAGAAGAAAAGATGGCTGAAGGACCTCAAAACAAACCGCTGAAGGCATACGCTACACCCTCTTAGATGGAGCCTAGAAGTAGCATTGCTGCCCCAGCTATTACTCGAAACGATTTTGAGCTAAAACCCTCATTGCTGTCAGCTGTACAACAAAATCAATTCTCAGGAAATGCAACTGATGATCCGAACGAACATTTAACGAAGTTTGTACAATACGCAGACACAGTGAAAGCAAATGGAGTAACTCCAGATGCAATAAGACTTCGTCTTTTCCCTTTCTCTCTTAGAGATAGAGCTTGGACATGGTTACAATCCTTACCATCCAACTCCGTTACGACATGGGAACAGTTGAAGAACGTTTTCTTAGCGAGATATTTTCCGCCAAGCAAAACTGCTATGCTTAGAGCTCAAATCAACGGATTTCGATAAAAAGATACTGAATCTCTCTACAAAGCGTGGGAACAATTCAAAGATATGATGAGAACATGTCCTCACCACGGTCTAGAAGACTGGGTGACGATCCATACTTTCTATAATGGGCTTTTATACAACACCAGATTAACGGTAGACGCCGCCGCGGGCGGTGGACTTATGGATAAGCCATACGACGAAGCCTATCAACTAATCGAAAACATGTCTCAGAACCATTGCCAATGGGGAGGTGAACGCATTCCAGCAGAGAAACCCGCAGCGAAAGGTGGGATGTACGAGATCAGCAGCCTTGAAAAGTTCAACGCTAAAGTAGATGCTCTAGCACAGAAAATCGACAGTCTGACTGTTAACCCCACTGCAACCGTCGCTGCCGTAACTCCAAACTGCGAGTTATGCGGAATCGCCACTCATAATGCGCCCGAGTGCCCATTGCTGGCCGGAATCCCACCAGACCAAGTAAATTATGCTCAAGGAAACCCTTACGCAAATACTTACAACCCAGGTTGGCAAAACCATCCAAACGTTTCTTACAAAAGCGATAATGCATTGCAGATGCCTGCTGCTCCGCCAGGATATCAGAAACCAGCTGCTGCCCAGACTGCCCCAAGGAAATCAAACCTCGAGTTGATGATGGAAAAATTCATAGCTACTCAAGCTCAAACAAACAAAGAATTCCTAAATCAAAACATACACACTAGCGAGCAAATTAAACAGCTGACCGGAAAAGTAGACGCCTTAGCCACCCACAACAAAATGCTAGAAACACAGATATCACAAGTGGCTCAACAACAAGCCTTTGCTGCCGCACCCGCTGGCACATTTCCTGGACAACCCGAACAGAATCCAAAAGGGCAAGCAAATGCTGTAATACTAAGAAGTGGAAAAGAATTGGACGAACCGATCGATCCTAGAACCGAAAACTCAGCCATGCAACAAAAACCAACTAAACAAGCAGAAAAGGAATCCGAGTTAGAGAAGAAGGAAGACAACGAGAAGGAGGACACCGCAAGTGAAAAAACTCAAGCACCTCCAGCGCCATATAAACCACCGATTCCTTATCCTCAAAGACTAATAAACTCCAAAACTTCAGGACAATTTAAGAAATTTGTAGAGCTCCTTAAACAGTTGAATATCACTATTCCTTTTACAGAAGCTATCACTCAAATTCCCTCGTATGCTAAATTTCTCAAAGAAATCCTGTCAAATAAGAGAAAGATCGAGGATAACGAAACAGTTACACTTACTGCAGAGTGTAGCGCTATTATTCAAAACCACATGCCTCCTACATTAAAAGACCCAGGTAGTTTCTCCATACCCTGTGTCATTGGAAAATTCGTAATAGACAAAGCTCTATGCGATTTAGGAGCCATTATCAGTGTTATGCCTTTATCTATATGCAAAAAGCTGAATATGGGAGAACTAAGACCAACCAAAATGTCCGTACAATTGGTTGACCGATCAGTCAAATACCCTGTCGGTATACTGGAAAATGTTCCAGTACGCATCGGACAATTCTATATCCCAACCGATTTCATAATTATGGATATTAAGGAAGATTCAGTTACTCCGATCATTTTAGGAAGACCATTCCTAGCTACAGCCGGAGCTATTATAGACGTAAAGAAAGGTAGGCTAACATTCGAAGTAGGAGAAGAAAAGATAGAGTTCATTCTCACCAAGTTCTTACAAGCACCAGCCATAGACGATACCTGTTATTTAGTAGATGTAATTGACGAATGCATAAGAGAACTTGAAAATGAAGAGACCACGTATTCAGAAATAATAAAGATTCAAATACCGATATTTCTGAAGACGATGATTGGCGTAAACCGTATAAAGACGACAGTCTAAGAGAAAGCTTAGCACTAACCCCAAACCATATGCCAGGTCCGAAGAACCCATCTTTAGAACTTAAAACACTACCCAAAAACCTTAGATATGAATTCCTAGACGATGAACTAAAAAGACCAGTGATAGTCAACGCCGACTTAGGACAACTAGAAACCGCAAAGCTATTAGAAGTCCTAAAGAAGTACCCCCACCGCGTTAGGGTATAACATAAGCGATCTAAAAGGTATAAGCCCTTCGATTTATATGCATCGAATTACAATAGAGGAAGACTGTAAAACCTCTAGAGAGCATCAGAGGAGACTGAACCCCATCCTAAGCACTGTAGTCAAAGACGAAGTAAAGAAATTGCTAGATGCAGGAATCATCTATCCAATCTCCGATAGTGAATGGGTCAGCCCAGTTCATGTCGTACATAAGAAAGGAGGAGTCACAGTAGTTAAGAACGAAAAAGGAGAATCAATAACAAAAAGAGTCATGACTGGAAGCAGAATGTGCATTGATTATAGAAAGCTTAACAAAGCCACACGAAAAGATCACTTCCCCTTACCCTTCATAGACCAAATGTTGGAAAGATTAGCCAAACATTCATATTTCTGCTATCTAGATGGTTATTCGGGATTTTTCCAAATTCCCATTCATCCTGATGACCAAGAAAAGACTACATTCACATGTCCTTATGGTACTTTTGCTTACCGCCGAATGCCGTTCGGACTTTGTAATGCTCCAGCAACCTTCCAAAGATGCATGATGGCAATCTTCGAGATTTCATAGACGACATCATGGAAGTATTTATGGACGATTTCTCAGTATGTGGACAAAGCTTCGAAGGATGCCTACAAAACTTAGAAATGGTATTAGAACGTTGTGTAAAAGTGAACCTCATCCTAAATTGGGAAAAATGCCATTTTATAGTCCGACAAGGAATAGTTTTAGGACATGTCATATCTAATAAAGGGATTGAGGTCGACAAAGCTAAAATAGAAATTATAAAAGACCTCCAACCTCCAAAATCCGTACGAGAAATACGGAGTTTTCTAGGACATGCCGGTTTCTTCCGCAGATTTATAAAAGATTTTTCAAAAATCACAAAACCTCTGACCGGCCTGTTGATGAAAGATGTTGAGTTCGTCTTTGATGACGGCTGTCTAAAAGCATTCGAAACATTAAAATCAGTCCTTATCACCGCACCAATTATGCAACCACCCGATTGGCGACTACCGTTCAAAATCATGTGCGATGCGAGTGATTATGCTGTAGGCGCAGTTCTAGGACAAAGGAAGGACAAGAAGCTTCATGCCATCTACTACGCCAGTAGAACCTTAGATCCTGCCCAAATGAACTACGCTACAACAGAAAAGGAACTTCTAGCAGTTATATTTTCGCTTGACAAATTCCGTTCTTACTTAGTAGGAGCAAAAATTATCATATACACAGACCACACTGCCATTAGGTACCTAATAAGCAAAAAGGATGCCAAACCAAGATTATTGAGATGGATCCTATTATTACAAGAGTTTGACTTAGAAATTAAAGATAAGAAAGGAACCGAGAATGTAGTTGCAGATCACTTATCCTGAATAGAAGGCATCAAACATGAACCAGTACCGATAAATGACGATTTTCCATACGAACATCTGATAGCCAAATTAGAAAGTGACATGCCTAACTTAATCTCGGAAGATCCAGAACTCGAAAAAGCCGTAGAAGCCGTCTATGCCCAAGTCACATTACCTTGGTATGCCGACATCGCTAATTACCTAGCTGCAGGCGTGCTTCCACCGGATTTCACTTATCAGCAAAAGAAGAAATTCTTCCACGATCTGAAACACTATTATTGGGACGAACCTCTACTCTTCAAGAGAGGGGACGACAACATATACCATCATTGTGTCCCAGAGGAAGAAATAGAAAACATCATTTCCCAATGCCATTCAGCATCATATGGTGGTCATGCCAGTACATCCAAGACGTGTGCTAAGATTCTCCAAGCCGGCCTAACCTCTGGAAAGACGTTCACATCGCTGTGCTAAAATGTGATCGATGCCAACGAACTGGCAACATCTCACGACGCGATGAAATGCCTCAGAAAGGAATCTTAGAGGTAGAAATCTTTGATGTATGGGGAATAGATTTCATGGGACCCTTCCCGTCTTCTTTTGGGAATAACTACATACTCGTCGCTGTAGACTATGTCTCTAAATGGATAGAAGCCATTGTCGCTCCAACAAATGACGCACGAGTAGTAATCAAACTCTTCAAAAACACAATCTTTCCTAGATTCGGTGTACCCAGACTCGTCATTAGTGACGGCGGATCACATTTCATATCGCGAATTTTTGACAAACTTCTTTCTAAATATGGAGTCCGACACCGAGTAGCTACACCGTATCATCCGCAAACTAGCGGACAAGTAGAGGTCTCAAACAGGGAAATAAAACAAATATTGGAAAAGACTATCGCTACCTCAAGGAAAGATTGGTCATCAAAGCTGAATGAAGCTTTATGGGCTTATAGGACCGCTTTTAAGACACCAATAGGTACTACACCTTTCAAATTAGTTTACGGTAAATCCTGTCATCTCCCTGTAGAATTAGAGCATAAAGCCTTTTGGACCATTAAGACACTTAATTTCAACTACACTGAGGCAGGAGAGAAACGAATCTTGAACTTACACGAATTAGAAGAACTTAGATTGGACGCTTACGAAAATGCCCGTATCTACAAAGAACGAACTAAGAAATAGCATGATAAACGTTCAGTCCGGAAACAATTCAGTGTGGGAGACATCATATTTCTATTTAATTCAAGATTGAAACTTTTCCCAGGTAAACTAAAATCTAGGTGGTCTGGACCTTTTGAAGTGACTAAAGTACTTCAAAGTGGAGCTGTTGAAATTACCGATAAGACGAATGCACCGTTTATCGTAAACGGGCAACGTTTAAAACATTATAATAAGAACGAAAACAGCCCTCAAGTCAGCAGTATAACATTGCTCGAGCTTCCAACTCAAACCCCCGAATAGCTTGTCACCAAGCTATCGTCAGGCTTTTGACGTTAAAAACAACGCTTAATGGGAGGCAACCCAATTTTCCCGTATTTCCCTCTTTACTGTATTTCATTCTCATTTTTATTTGAAATCTTACTTTGAAATTTTAACAAAATTTTTAAACTTGAATTGCTACTATTTTTTATTTTTTGTTTCATTATTTTCTCTTTTATTTAAACTTTGTTTTTATTTCTACCACCTTTTGTTTCTAAAAAATTCTGACTTAAAATTTCTGTTTTAAACTTTTCAGGATTTTAAAAGCCTTCAAACCTTCCTCCTGTTTTTCTCCGACTAACCTGCGAGTATGGCCGAGTACGACTTCACAAAGGTTCATTTTCGAGGATTAGCTCAAAAGGCAAGATTTGAAGCATTAACTGAGAGAGACATAGCCTTAACACTATATTATGATAAGTCTACCATGGAGAAGCTAGGAATTACTGATAGCATTCAATTCCTGTTTAATCAATTAGGCTGGGAGAACACCTCCTTGAAAACCCGTTTTGCTACCTATAAGGACCTCACCTACGAATTCCTTAGTTCCTTCAGGTACTTACCCAACTATGGTTTTAGATCAAACACAGAGCTGATCACCTTTAGGATGTTTGGAATGGACCAAACCCATAGCCGTATGTCATTAGCTAACCTCCTAGGATTTCCTAGCGGACCACATGTGTTCATCAGTGCCGAAGATGACGATCTTGATTTTGAACTAAACCAGTTCTGGGGTAAAATCACAGGCGACTATCACCCTGACCCAAATGGCATGTATAACGATGAGATTCATAACCCCGCTTTCAGATACTTTCATAAGATCCTAGCTCACACCCTTTTCGGAAAGGAAGAAAACATTACTACAGTATCTAAAGAAGAGTTGTTTATCTTGTTCTGTGCTTCTCAGAGCCGTCCAGTGAATGCCGTGCCTTTTATGATGAGATCCTTCCTACGCCTCACTCAGGAACCACAATCACCCATTCTAATAGGAGGCCTCGTGACAATGATTGCCCACGAGCTTGGCCTTAGATTCCACCTAAATGCAAGCACTAGTTTTGGCACCATCCGACCCATGAATATCTAGTTTTGCTTCAACAGGCGCATTTTAAGAACCATGGGACCTGGACCCTACGAGTACCTTATCAATGACAAACCTGTCCATCTATTCACATTGCCAAATCATCAGATGACAAGTATCCATAACACGGACAATTGGGTTTATGAATTGGATGAGCCTATGGGACCTCCTTCACCTCATTCCACACCACAGGATTACATGTACGACAGTGATTACATCTCTGAAGCACATGATTATATGTATTATGAGGATGCTGTATCCGAAGCTGAGGTAGACCCTGAGACCCCTCCACATTACAACACCTATCCTGCGCCCATTCCTGAAGAAACCACTGATAAAATGGATACTGTTCTGCACCGATTAGACACCTTCGACGCAGCTTTGACCACCGCAAGAAATAAGATAACAAGCATCCACAGCGAATTATCAGTTTTCATGGACTTAGTTTGTGACCAGCTCGATTACTACGCCCGGAAGTTTGACGAATTGAAGGCACAAAAGGACTGAGATTTTATCTTTCGTTTAGTTTATTTTTCCTGTTTTTTTGTACGCTTTCAATTATTTTTATTTTCGCATTGTTTCATTTCACTTATGTATTACATTAAAAACAATCCTTTTTTTAATGTTATTTCAATTTCATTCATTATTCCCTTATTCTGTTTTTAAGTTATCATATGCTTCTTGGCTGATTTATTACATTGCGATATCAATTACAAGCCTTAAAAACATGTCAAAAGCACCCCTGTAGCAAAATTCTGCGTTCTGCAGAATTTGCTGGTGTGATGACCGTCACAGACCCATGACGCCCGTCACACGGGTGACGACCGTCACGAGTCCAAAATCTGATATCTGCTATAACAGAGGTTACGTTTCTTCCCCCACTCCCATCTTATCAACTTCCCATCACCACACATCCAAACCCCATTTCAAAATTTCGTTTTCCCTCCTTACTACATATAATCCCAACTCCCATTTCATCTTCATTAACCACTTTTGTGCAATTTCTCACTCCGTAGAAACCGCATTCTTCCCCCATTTCATCTACAACATCTAGCAAATGGCAAGAAACAATGAAACCCCTGACCTTAGCAATATCATTTTCAGCGAAGGCGACTCCGGAGAGAAACAGAGAGCAAACTACGTAGCCTTCCATCAACGGTCGCTACAACCGACCCACTATCCGCACATACCATCTCTCACGGAACTCGGCCTCCTTGACGGCATCACTTGGATGCTCCAGAGAGCCGGCATTTGGCATCTGTGCAAAAATCCGCAGCCCACTTACGAACAACTCACACTTGAGTTCCTCAGTTCGTTCAGTTACTTCACCTCTAGCGGCGACCTTAGCCAACATTCCGGCGCCTCTTGCTTCCGTATGTTCGGCACGAACTACCAATTGAATCAAAATCAGATTGCCGACATCCTACACTTCCCTCGCGGCGAAGATGCTCACCGCCGCATTACCGAACAATTTCAACATGAAGCTTTTGCGCTTTGGTCTCAATTGACCGGAATCGATGCCGACGGCTGGGATTCTCTGCATGCAACACACATCCACAACCCAACCATCCATTATTTCCACAGAGCGCTGAGCAATACCATCTTCGCAAGAGATAGCAACCACAAGGTGAACTCCAAAGAACTTTTTTTTCTCCGCTGCGTGTTCAATTCCGAATCCATCAATGCTGCATCGTTCCTCCTGGCCCACATCCAGGCCAACTGCAACCGTGGCTCTAAGCCATTTTACTTTGGCGGGATTGTTACCTCCATTGCACTAGGCCTGAACCTCGGTAACCAACTCCAGAATCTCCATACAATCCCTTCGGTGTTTCTCGACACCGACCATTGCAGAGCTTCTCACCTCATCCGCTCCAGGTCCGATGGAAAGTACCATCCGGTCATGCGTGGCAAAACCATCTGAAGCATCATCCTGCCGTCACGTACCCGGATGCACCCACAGGATCGTGCCAACTAGCTTTTTGACCCGAATGCCCCTGCTGCTACTGCTGCCCCAACTCAAACCAACACCCAAGGTTCTGTTGACGAAATGCAAGATGAGTTGGACAGAACTGAGCAACCTGAGGCATCGCAACCACTTCCTTCTGAAGGCACATCCTACCGTCGCCGCCGCCATCATCCCGAGCCCAACTTCTCTGAAGAAGACCTCCGCAAATCCCTCGACCAACAAACACAGATACTCGCCATGATGCAGCAACAGAATCAGCGAGCAGAGCAATTCGAAGCTTGGCAGAGAACCACGATGCAACAGCTCCAAACTGGCCAGGAAGCCATCACTGAGAACTTGGCAAATCTTACCTTGCAATTCGAAGGACTCCGAGATTATGTCTATCACACCGGAGCTATGAACTTTGAGGCCCGAGTCGAACATTCCAGAGGTAGAGGTCGCGACAGAGGACGTGACCGAGGCAGAGACCGTGACTAGTTCTTTCTTTCTTTATTTGTTTCCTGTATTTTCCGTTTCCTGTATTTTCATTTCCCTTGTATTTCCCTCTCGCATTCTTTCAAATCAGTGAGGACACTGATTGAGATAGTGTGGGAGCGGAGCGTTTATTTCCCGTTTCCTTGTACTTGTACTTTCAATTCAGTAATTTCAATTCAAGCATTTTCCCATTTTAGCAAATAAAAGCTCATTTATATGTCTTTTTCCGTTACGCAAATTTCCCCACTTTATTCGACATAAACAAAGTTTTTTCAGTTGTTCCTCAAAAGCATCACGAGAATGCGCCAAAGTTCAAACCAAGTTTTGAAACTCCGAGACGAAAATTCTAACAAAACCAGTACCGTCCTGACACCTTAGACCTCCGGTTTATGCGAGTCGGTTTCACTACGTACTTGTACCAAAGTTTCAAGTTTCTACGCAAACTCAGCCCCAAGTAGTTTATACAAGCAGTCAGCACCATCCTAAATACTTCTAAGCGAGCAACCAATGCAAATAAGTGTATGATCTCTAAAAGAATGAAAAATCATGAAAAGAAAGCTATATAGCCCGAGTATAGAGACATGTTCCCTCTAAGTTAGGTGCTCCTCACCCGAGCATTTAGCCCAACGGTACAAAAACTCACTGAAAATCAATAGTATAAGCTTATGAGCAATGAAAAGATCAAAACAGCAATGAGATCATAATCACTAACAGGTTGACTTGCCATGAAAGTGTAAGGACAACGAGCTTAATGTGATTGCACTAGAACAAACAGGGTAAACCTGACGCGAGAACCTTGATACCAAGCTGCAGTAGCATGATTGGGACCGATTTGCATAAAAAGGAGACCTCCGAAGACTTATAGTCTAGTGTCGTCACCGTACTCGTTTTGTTCCTATTTAGAATCCCGGTTTTTCCCAACTTTCTGAACGAGGAAGCTGCCTCGTGCTTGCCGACTTTTATTCTTCCTGCTTTTACTTAAGGACAAGCAAAGATTCAAGCTTAGGGGAGTTTGATAACGCGAAATCGTATATATATTGGCATATAATTCAACTAATATTTGACTGGTTTCAATCTGATTTCAGATTTTTCCATGTTATTTGTCTGATATTTTGCAGGTATTTGAAGATCATGTCCAAACAAAGCAATATGAAGAAAAGAAGCAATTACAGATGAAATATGGACGAAAACCAGATGAAAACAACATGAAAAACAGCAGATCTGAATTCTGCTGCTGTGACGACCGTCACACATCCATGACGACCGTCACACGGGTGACGACCGTCACACACCATGACGACCGTCATGCAGGCAAAAACGCAGAACTTTAGTAAACGTGCAAAAATCAGTTCCAAGTCCCAAAATAATGGATCACTACTTCCTATTTTCTCTGACCCCAAGTCCACCTTCTGCGAAATACAACTGTTAGTATTTCACCTCTATAAAAGGGGAAGGAGGGGAGCTGAGAAAGGGAGCCACATTCAGATAACGAAGTGCTGCCCAAATATTTTCCAGAGCAAATTTAGTTTAAGTCTTGTTTTTGTTTTCCTTTCCTTTTTCCTGTATTCCATTTCTGCAATATTCATTTGTGCGCTCTATTGGCTTGAAGACACAATCCTGCCGACATCGTTGGGATTTGGCCAAAAGCCAATTGGATAGTTTACAGGTTTTTATTATTTCGTGAATTATAACTTTAATTCCCAGCAGTATGTATGTTCTAAATTTCTGATTTTATTTACGCTTTACCTGTTCCAAATCCATGTCTAGCTAAACCAGAGTAATCGGTATGTAATAATAATTCGGACGGGATTTGATAATAACCGGTTAAAACCTTTCCTTTTCAAAAGTTGTTTATGGCCTTAGTGTTTAAACTTATTTCCTGAATAAACGTTCGTCGCGACAGCGAGAACTTATTTAAAAGTAGTTTTGCCACGACAGTGGGAAATTAATTAAGGTACGAACCAACAAGCGACAGCTGCGGCTAGGACCAGATAGTAAATACTAGGCATTTGTTTTAATAACAGCGAAAACACTTTAAAATAGATTAGAACTTAGAGATTTCCAAAAACCGATTTCAACCCCGAACGGGATAGCGACAGCATACGTTCTGCCTTAAAGTTGCGACTAGCGTTAATAACCATCGTAAGACGAAGGTCTTTAGTTCACTATTTTCTTCTTAAATAAATTCTGAAAATATTTTATATACCGGTAACTTGTCAAATCCCTGAAGAACATAATTATTGCATATCGATTCACGTAATTATAATTTAAGTAACGTTTTTAGTTCCCCTTTAGTAATAGCAATCATTCCCTTAAACATTATCTACCTAGCTAAACATAGTAACTCCCGTGAACACTAGTTTGATTAAGAGTCCTTGTGGTATCGATATCTTTTATTACTACGCGATAGACTGTGCACTTGCAGTTAAGTTGTATTAGACATAGAAAGTCGCGATCAACCACACACTAAATCGGGGTCAACACTCGATCTTCTATAGCTGTAGATAGATGATGGGGTTCTAAAGCAACTCTAAGAAGGTATAAGAGTTCTCCCCCGACCTACATAAAAACCAATTTCAAGCAAAAAAAATACTATTTTCCTCCACTTCTTTCACTGATTTTGTGACTCCATTAAAAATACCATCATTTCATACTTTCTAAATAGACCAGATAACTACATGCCAAAGCATAATATAACCATCCCTAAACTTTACCCTACCTCCTAAAGAAAGGAAAAACTAAAAAAGAACCTTAAGATCCTGGTATATGACTACCAACCACCCACAACATCCTAAAAAGCCTATACCATACTAAAGAGGGTAACTCACAATTAACTACCTGCCCATTCCTAATTGTATATAGTCCTCTTCTGACTTGACTTCCCATATTTCAAGACACTTCTTTTTCTATGATTTATGTGCTATTTTCCACTTCTGATCATTGTTTTTAAACATATGTGTTTTTTAGTTCATAGAAAATATTTGTTTATGGAAGTAGAATTTGAATTTCTTATAGCCCAAATAATATCTTCTAAATTTCATTGCATGTCGTAGGCTTATCATATATTTAGTTTTGTCCCAAATTAAAATATGTTTTGAGCATTTCACACAAATTAAAAAATACAATTAATTTTTTATCGAAAAAATAAATTATCTATGATTTTAATATGGTCTCCTTCACAATAACATATCCCATTCGCATGTCCTTCTCCACAGAAATCACATTTCAAGAGTTGTACTTGACTTACATTGGCTTGATATAGGGTGCTTTCTACCAATATTTTATTCAAGAATTTATCTAAGATAGCAATATGGTATGAGTGTCTAGAGTTACCACACCCTTTGGTGTACTTGTTATCTCAACTTTTATTCCCCCTTCACTATTTTATTTGTATTCATTCAAGAAAACCTTTTCAACTAACTATTTTACATGTTCTTCGGTCAAGGTCCGAATGGCACCTCTAACAGAGGCATCTAATAACATTGTTTCTGACTTCTTAGCCATTTTATAAAATTATACATTTGTTCCATGCTGCTCTTGTTATAATTTGGACACCTTCTAGTAACCATTTGAACCTCTCCCATGAATCGTATCCACGTGGATTTCTATTTAACAAAGTTATGATTGTGAGAATTTAAAATTAAAGATTGGGGGATGGGTTTTGAGTTATTTTACAAAAAGTAAATTTATTTTGAATTCAATATGAGAAAGCGACTAGGCTTTGTGTGAAACCCTTGTTTATCCCACATTTATATTTAATGCATTATATATATGGTAAAGTCGTTATATTTTCATGAAGAGCTAACAAGACCAATGTACCGGATCCTTTGTTGTACAACTCTCTAACTTCTATTAGAGGTCTCATATCCCTGCTCAACCAGCATAAGTGAAGTGAGGCGTTGTCATAGTAAATTAATTAATATGCCACTATTAAAGGTCTCATATCCCTATTTAACTAGCGTAAGTATATCAATTGCCCTATGCCAAACTCATAGGCTTAAGGTCAGTATCTTCTAAAATCATACAATCAGTGCGTCCACAAATAATAAGCATTACGAACAAAAGCAATTAAATAAAAATATAACTTCAATTATCCATATAACATAAAAATAAACATGATCCAACAGGTTCAAAACAAGATCATACACAAAACCTAATCTAGAGTAATATAGTTACTCATAGTAATAAAGTAAAATACCGAGCAATCAGATGAAGATAGCATGTGAAATCCTTGAAGGTTTTAACCTCTAATAACTTCCAATGCTCTCAAAATTAGGTAACTGTTTATGTCACTTTCAATCCATAAAATGAAGAACCCCTAATTTTGTATTAGAAAATCATTTTTATAGAAAAATTGTTCATCAGAACGCGTCATAATTTGTTCATATTTTTAGCCCATCATGCCCGCAATGTCTAGTGCCGCATGCGCAATGCAGCTTCATCATGCCCACGATGACACACGAGAAATCCAGTAGCTTTCGAATTTGTGTGCCCTTTTTTCACCAAATTTTGATATTTTCTCCAATTCTCTCGACTTGGTCAATCTTGGCTATTCCTTGGCACTTTTGCTTCACTTTTACTTCATATTTCAACTAAATCAGAACAAATACTCATGAAAAACATGTAATAACAGAGTTTCATCACCAAACTAATGGTCAAGAAAAGACTACTAATTGATTTCTATATTGATATTATAAACTAAAATTAAATACTCTCCTTGTCTCAAATTATAAATCACTTTGTAACTTTTTTTGTCACAAATTATAAGTCACTTTAGCATTCCAATACAATATTTTTTCCTAATATATCCTCTATTATTTATTACTCTTCCTTCTTCCAATTCTTTTAATTTCTCTTATCTTTATACATATTAAACTAGCTTACATTTCAAGAGTAATACCTGGCTTACTTTTCAAGAGTTGCACTTGGCTTACATAGGCTTGATTTAGGGTGATTTTTGCTAATCTTTTATTCAAGAGTTTAATTTGAGCTAGAAATGTAGTATAACTGTCTAGACTTAACACACCCTTTGGTGTACACGTCATCTCAACTTTTATTCCTCTTTCACTCTTTGATTTGTATTTGTTCAAGAAAATATTTTCACCTAACATTTTGACATTGTTTTTCGATCATGGTTTTAATGGTGCCTCTAACAGAGGCATCTGATAACATTCATTTCTGACTTCTAAGCCATTTAATAAAATTTTACATTTCTTCCATGCTACTCATGTTAAGATTTGGACACCTTCGTAGTAACAATTTTAACCTCTCCCATGAATCGTACAAGCACTCAGTTTCTTGTTGTTCAAAATTTTTGATTGTGTCTCTTCTTTCAAAAAGTTGGGTGGTGGTAAAAAAACCTCTCTAGAAATATGGCTTCTAATAATCATACCGTTGGGAAGACACAACAACTAGTTTTTAATTCTCCTAAACACCGAAAAGTTGAACAACCTCAACTTTACCTGATCTTCAGTCACACCAGTTGGTATTCACATTGAGGTTATTTCATAAAAGCGAGCTATATGCTCCCAAGAATCATATATCTCATTTCTATTGAACAAATTATCCCTTAAACTTGAAAGCACAAAATTTTTTATTTCAAAAGTAATAGTGTCATCAGGTACGAAACCCATAGAAATTTACCCTATATCTGTTCATTGGTAGTAGTTCCCCATAGTTAGAGCTAGCGGAGCCGCCATGGTTGCTTCTTCTTCTTTGCTTTCATTATCATAAGAAACATGTGCATTTTTCTCTACTAAAGCATGTTGTGCTAAAAGTGCTTCTCGCACTTCTTTCTGGTTATCTCGTGCGGTCAAATGAAGTAATCATCTAACCCCAAGCTTTTGAAAGTGAGCAAAGTTTAAGCTTGGGGTTAGGGTTGTAGAGAAACTGGTTAGATATAAAAAATTTGTGAAAAAGAAATAAAGAAGTTATATTAACTTCTTCAAAAAAAAAAGAAAATGAATAAAAATGAAAAAGACCATCTATAGTACCAATAGAACAAAGCAAAGAGTTTCATGGAAAGGAAATTGATAACAAAAGGAAAATTAGGTATCTAACTCCAAAGGTTAGAGTCTACTCTCCCAAATTATCCCACCTTGATATAAGCCCAACTACAACCTGAAAAAACATCAACCAATGTGTGTTTAAACAACAATGATATATGTTTTTTTAGAAACTTTTCAAATTCAACATCAGATGCTCTTGTACATTAATGGAAAGATTACCTTGATCTTACGAGTGAAATCATAGTGAGATGAGAGACATGTCAAGTATTTAGCATGTTGAAGGTATTTTTCCAAATTTTCTTGATTTAAGTTTGAAGTGGTAATGATTATCAAGTAATAAAAATAGAGAAATGTGAAATTCATTGGTTATAATAGAATTTTGATTTCTTGAATTGTGCAGTTAAATGCAAGTTACTTGAGGAAAATCAACAAATTAAATTTGGGGTTCTGATTACACTCTGTCATTACATGTTTTTCATGAGTATTTGGAGTGATTTTTGTTAGACGATAGGCTTTGATATATAAGGGATGGGGTGAACAGATCACAAATTTAAAACCAAAACTTTTGGCAAAAATTTGTTTTAAAAAATGTATGGCTCAATGGAAATAACCTGAATCGAATCGTCTAACTGAACAGACTATCGAAAAGCTCGGATATGCGTAATGAAAATCGATGGAATGATAATGAACACAAATTGTTCAACAATGATTAATTCACTGATGAATCAAATGCAAAGCTATTTGTAACACTTATTTCTAATGAACTCAAAGCGATAAAAATACTCAAAGACAACTTATCAAACACTTTGTGTGAGATCGATCACGTTTGGAAATTCAATTTGTTTTGTTGATTTTAAAAGCCAATCACAATCAAGGATTATGATTGTATCAATAATAAAACTTTAAAAGATAGTTGAAAACAATTTCCAATTGAAACAACAACGATATCGATAATTTTCAAGAACAACAATTAAAAAAATAGAGAAACAAAGAGATAGATAGATAGAGAGAGAAAGAGAGAGAGAGAGAGAAGGAGAGAGAGAGAGAGATATTTTAATAGCCAGTTCACCAATCGGCCTCGCTATGGGTACATCTGCCCTCAATCCGAAATCAAATTAAGATACTTGCAATTAAGCTTATCTTTGCAAAAATGTTTATACAAGAGGTGAAGAACTCTAACCCCACAAACCCTATGGTTCATTGTTGATTCAACCATTTCCAAACCCTTGATCAAAACTTGATCAAGTCACCAACAATACAGCTATAATCCACCGATTATCTCGAGCACACACTTGTTGAACCATGATTCCCGAACATGATTCACCGTCTCAAACTACTCCCTTGCAAGGAAACCACCTTGTCCCAAGGCCTTCACTCGGTTGAATCCGTGTTGACTTGATCTTGTCTAAAACCATCAAATCCTAATGATCTTGAAGGAAAACCCCACCTTGGTTTTCTTATTTCAAACACACAAAGATCTCAACTCAACATTCTCAGTTACACCAACCTAATTGGATGTTATCAACCCTAATCTAGATGGTCACCCAATCAAAAAATGGTTATGTGTAATTCGATTGTGTGTTTGCATAGAAGAAAGGTCAAAGATGATGGGAATGCTTTGTAACCTGATTTCATTTAGGTAATTCAGTAGTACCTTACTAGTACCTTGCTAGGAAAAGGTGCATGTATGAGTATATACGTGTGTGTGTGTGTGTGTGTGGAAATAGGAAAAAGAGGATGCAAGAAAAATAAGATACAAAACAAAAATTTTAACTTTTAAAGTCTACAGGTCAACCTATGAAAGCAATAGGTCGGCTAGTCAAGGTGGTCAGGTTGGCCTGAGTGAGGCGACCTGTGGGAAGAGGATACAAGCTTTAATATTGATGTGTGGGAGCCGACCTGAAATTCTATGTGTCGACTAGTACTGAAGCAAAAGCTTATATAGGTCAACCTAAGTTCATATAGGTCAGCCTATGCAACTCTGTTTACACATATAACTTAGTTTTTGATGTGTATGAAATTCCTAAGGCTTTTCAAAAACATTTTTATGCATCCTAAGGCTCAAATTATCATGCACATCTAAACTTAGGTTGATACTGGCCAATATACAAAAAACACGAAGATACTCTCCTATTTTTGACATCATTCAAAACATGTCTAGATTGAAGAATGCTCTCACAATTTCAGTGAAATATCAAGTAAAAGTGAAGCAAAAGTGATAAGGAATAGCCAATATTGACCACGTGAATGGAATTTGAGAAAATAACAAAAACTGGGAAAAAAAGGGAACAAAAAGAAGAAAGCTACTACATTTCTCGTGCGCCATCGTGGGCACGATGGACTAAAAGTTGGACAAGTTCTGACGCATTCTAATGCACTGTTTGGTTTTAAAAAGGTTTTTTTTATAATAATTAGGGGTTTTGCATTTTTTGGACTAAAAGTGATGTAAAATGTTACCCGAAGGACGATTTTGAAAGCAGAGGAAGCCATTGGAGGCCAAACTCTTCAAGGATTTCACATGTTATCTCCATCTGACTACTTGATATTTTATTATATTACTATAAGTAAAAAAATTACTCTAGACTAGTTTTTGTTGATGAACTTGTTTTGAATTTGTTAGATCATATGTTTAATTTGATGTCATATGGATAATTGAAGTTATATTCTTATTTAATTGCTTTTGTTCATAATGCTTATTATATGTGGACTGATTTTAGATGAGTATGGATTACTGACCCTAAGCTTATGATTCCGACATAAGGAAATTAATCTACATACGCTGATTGAATAAGGATAAAATACCTCTAATAATGGCATTTGAATTAATGTACTATAACAACGCCTCACTTCACTTACATTGGTTGAATAGGGATAAGGAACCTATAGTAGAAGTCGGTGAGTTGTACACCAAATATATAACGACTTTACCATCTGTTTAATGTATTAAACATCAATAGGGGATAAATAAGGGATTTACAGAAAACCTATTCGCTTTCCCGTATTAAATTCAGAACAAATTTACTTTTCACAGAATAACTCGACCCACCTAATCTTTAGTTTTAAATTTTCATAATCGAAACTTTGTTAGATAGCAATCCCCATGGATATGCTATTTACTTTTATTACATTGACATTATCGGTACACTTGTCGAGAAGTCATCACTTGGCCAGTTTATGGAGAAGGATGTATTCATTTAATTCAATGTTTCTTTACAATGCCCATGCTCCTTTTACGAGTATATAGAGGCCCAAGAAAAAAGATGTTAGATGACGACAACGATATAGAAGGGGGTTGAATAGATCACTAATTTCTAAACAAAGTCGGCGGTTAAAAGAAATTTGGTTTTTAAAATTTATGCGGAAGCAGTTGAGGAACTAGGTCATCTAAACAAATCGTTACTAAAAAGATCAGATATGCGATAAGCCAAAATGGAATATCAAATCTAATGAGAAAACGAATCAATACAATTAGAATCACTTACGTTGGTGCAATTTCCAATGGTTTGTAAAAATTAAACTCAATTTGACAAAAGCACAAATAGTTTATGTGCGATTAATTCGTCGAACACTTGATGTGCAAACCAACCCAAGTGAAATTCTCTAAGTAATGGTAGTGCAAAAAATTTCCAATTACAATCAAAATGATTGTAATGAGTTTTCAAAACACTTTTCAGCACTACACTATACAGTAATTTTTATCGAACAATTGACTGTGCACAAACGTTAAATATTCAAACTTAGAGAAATAGAGAAAAAGAGAACAACACCAAATTTGTTTAGGCATTTCCCCTTTCATCCTCGCTTAGGGTACGCCTGCCCCAAATTCTAGAAATAAAATTGAGATATGTATTATCTGGTTGCAAAATTTTGTACAAGAGAAGCAATAGTCACCACACACTCAAGCCTAATTATTGATGTTGATACTATGTCTTCTCTCCCTTTAGTTCAAGTCGAATCAAGTGCCTCGAACATGTTGAATAAATATTCGGTTCCAGCTACTTGTCTGAACAACCCAACAGTCTTCAAATCATTAGATCGGCAGATTTCAATCACACACAGTTTGAACCCAAATCTTTCTTCCACAATTCTCTGGTTACTACTACTAGATTGAACGAACTATCCATTCTTCAATCACCTACGCTCGGCTAAATCTGTGAAGGAAAGATCTGTGCAAAAACCCCTAAAACCCCAAGATTCTTGGAGGACAAAACCCTAACCGTTTTATTCAAGATAAACCCACCGAAATCTCAACCCAAACTCGATACAATATCCTATTTTTGGATGTTATCACCTTAATGATGCAAATGATCAACAAAAGTTATTATGTGTAGTTGTTGAGAAAATGCAAGAAAGAGGATGAAGATGATGAGAAAATTTCAGTGTCAATATTTCACTTTTCTTACTGTATGTTCAAATGATGAGCCAAAAAGAATATATATGATGCTAAGACCAATTAACAAACATAACAACAATGTGAAAATGAGACAGATCAGAAAATAGAGTATTTCTAGCGAACAATCGACTTAAGAAAAGAGGGGGGTCGACCTGAGCACGCCCGATTACAAAATTATGCAAAAAATGAATTTGTGCATCGATCGGAACAGGTCCATGCATCGACGTAAACTTGCCCAAAAATGAAAAATGCAAATACTAAAAGTATGAGTTGATCGGAGGGTCGATGCGAGCACACCTGAGAGCAAAAGCTTAAAATTCACATTACATGAGTCAACCTAAGCAGGGCTTTGAGTCGACTCAAGCACCATAAACTTCCAAAAATGACTTTTCGCACATAGTTTGGTCTACCTAAACAATACTTTTGCATACCTAAGTCTCATAACATGATCAAATACACACAAAACATATATGATGCTCTTCAATGTGAATAGACTCATGATTTTGAAATATTTTTGTGCATTAGAAAACTATGAATGCAGACTAAGACTCGATGATACCGTCCAAATTACAAAGTATGAACCGGACACATTTTGACATCATTAAAATAAGGACTGAGACACCTTGCCTTCACATACTCCCCCTTTTTGATGATGGCAAAACAGTTGCAAAATATTTAGCTTATCGAGTACTTTGAGTAATATCATCCTCCCCCTGATTTTATGCATTCTTCCAAGAGACAATCTCATAATCTGATCAACCTCTATGAGATTAATTGCTGCTTTTTGCATAGTCTCTTCTCCTCCATTGACAACATCAAAAAGAGAGAAGCACAAGGTCAAAGAAAACACAATATATCAAATTGAACACAATCACATACTTTGTAAGAGATACACATTAAAAAACATTCACATAAAATGATATTAATGGAAGAAGTATGAAGATAAATAAGATGAGAAGCATATAGAGAAAGTGAAGTGCATTAAGCAAACATCATGTTCCAAAACAACTCCAAGTCTCAAACAAAAAAAACATAAAAATAGCTAAACATAAGATGAGATGAACAAAACAAAACATGATATGCACTACAACTAAAAAACATCATCCTCAAGGTGTCCTCCCCCTAAATTGATGTCCCCTCCCTCTGAAATGATAGTCTGGAGGTGGTGGTGGTTGTTGCTCATCCCATTTCCCAGTGAGTTCCAAAACAGCCCTGTTGAGAATGTTGAAACTTGTCGTAAGAGCTCGATTCTGACCCGCAGCTGTTTCAGCCATAGTATCAAAACGTCTAATGACGGTGTGGGTGTTAGCTCTCATTTTCGACGCCATCAAAATTAGAATTATCTCAAGTCAGAATGTTATTTGTAAAGTATAAGAAGGCTTCGACCCAGCTTTGGTGAAGCCTGAGTCGAAGAGAGGTTGGGAAAATCTCCAAGAAAATGCTAAGTGTTGGAAAGGTCTTCGACCAGGATCATGCCGGAAGAAAACGCGTGGCAGTTACCATTAAGCCTGGAGGGAATTCCTAGTATTTGAGTTTCAAATTGGTAGTGGGCGAACGTGGGAACGATTAAAGTTGAGGAAAAAAGGCGCTAAAAGACACATTTTGAACAATAACTGTCACTTAGTAGTTATTTGCTAGCATTATAAACAAGAGTTATTTTTATAGAATAAGGGTGTTCATTTGTCTTGTACAAGTTACTCCAAATTACTCAGAGTACCCGGGTGTAGAGAAACGAGTTAGCGAGAATGTACGTGATGCAACACCATCCCCTTTCATTAATTCAATTTACATATCTTTATTCTGCATTTTCCTTTGCATGTTATTCTTTAACCTTCATCTTTTGTATTTAAATGCCTTTTTTATGCCTTTCCTGAAACTTTATTTTCATTTACACTTTATGCTATTTAACTTTCTGCACTTTAACTTAACCTGCAATTTAACCTTCTGCACATTCCTTTAAACTTGTCATTTTCAAAACCTTTTTAATTCCTTTCGACAGTTACTTTCCTGCACTTTTACACTATTTTTTTTACTTTCGATGGTGCACACATTTACACTATTGTCTTTAATTTCAAAGTCATTTACATTATTGTCTTTAATTTCAAAGTCTTTTACGTTTTCCCTTTAACTTTCGACGCATTAAGAATTACGCTCGTTGTTTAACAGCCTTGTTAGTTTCCAAGTTATTTCTACTTTACAAGTCTTTCATAGTCGAACGTGGAGTTCAAATTATATTTTCTTCAAAGTTATCACATGTCCTAGGATTTGTTTGGTCGATCCTGCAAGTTACTCAATTAGACTCAAGATTGATAGACCAGCGGTTGTTTACCAAATTTCACAGTAAACAAATTGGCACACCTAGTGGAACCCAGTGCTAAGTATCCCAAAGTTTACATCAAACATATTCATCTTTTGGCGCAATACTTCGTTGTATGTGTTGCACCCTAAAATTTTCCTTTCCGTTTTAGCAGCATTTGGCTTATGATTCATTGCATTTTCATAGCATTAGCATTTGCATACCATTGTTCATTTACAGGGGATTAAGAAAGGTGTTCCTAGCAAGAGAAGGTTACCAAAGGTTCCAAGCCTAAGCAAGAGGTCTTATTCAAATGATCAAGTGCTTATCATCATCAAAAGAAAGTCAAAGTTCTTTGAAAGAGTGGATGGATAAGTATGGTGTACCTCTTATCTTGGAGGCCGTATCAAGGTCATCAGAAGATCATGAGTCCATGGTTATGGATGGAGAATATTTTGAAAGCACATTGAATTCCTTTAGGATCATTGAGAAGCTTATCCATGTCACTATATCAAGTGCAAGAAGCCACAGTCAAAGGTGGTGCATCTAGGGTTTCCATCTGGTCAACCCTAAGTCAATAGTGGATTTAAAGGAGATTAAGACTCAATTCCAAGTCATTATGATCATGGAATGTTGTGTTGAGATATCTAATATGTTATTCCAAGATCAATTTAAGAAGAATCAAGAGTGTGAGAAGTTGCTAAGCTAGGGTTTCTAAGCTTGTTAGTGTAAAATCCCCTGTTTAGTGCCTAACTTCAAAACCACATATCTCAAGATACAAGTTTCATCTCATCTTGATGCAAACATGAGACTTGTAGATCATGTTTCTAGCTTTCATTTTAGTATTAGAACTCATCCATTGGGTTTCTAAAACTCAAGTTATGATGCTGACAAGTTATAGGTCCTCAGATGAATGTGATTTTGGTCAACAAAAGTCAACCAACTTCCAAGACATTTTTGACCTAGAAGGATGGTGCTCCTCACCTTGACCCTAACATGAAAGTTTATCATTATGATCTTAGCTTTCCAAAAAGTCCTAGAATTCCTTCATATGATTTGTAGAGCTCAAGATATGAAGCTTGCAAGGCAGGGGTATTTTGAGAAACTTTGATTATAGGTGATTTTGGTTATAGGTCATTTTCATGACTTTGTGCACTTCAAATGGAACTTTCTCCAACATCAAACTTGCATCAAATGAACTCAATTTCATCACTAAACCATCACTTGTCACGGGTTTGGCTTGTATGTGAAGAATGGTGAAGAAATTTCATGAAAAAAGGACTTAAAGGTCATGGTTTGGATTGAATTCATTTTTAATTATTTCATGACATGTTTATGCATTTTTTGAGTCCCTTTAACATACCAAACACAAAGCCAAAATCAGAAATGAGTTTTGATGAGTAAAAACATGTATTTTTTCAAGTTGCTTCAAGAAGAAGTCACACATCCAAAATCAACCACAAGATCTTTTCAAGGGATTAATCCTCTCCATTGGATCACCTTACATCACAAGGAAGCTATCTAAACTAAAACAAGAGCCATTGAAGCAATTTCACTCGTGAATTTTCAAGCTGAAAAACTCAAATTGGATTTTTTTAATTCCCACTAACAGGCCATAATTGGGCCTCCAATTGAGCTCAGGTCCATTGCATATAATCTCCAGATGAATTACAAGTGCTCAGGGGGGAAGATTGAGCAGAATTGGAGCAAAAACGATTAAGAATTTTAAAGGAGAAAGTGAGATAGTGAAATCAAGAATCAAGCCATTTCAAGCCAATTGAAGGTTCCTAACAGCTTCCGTGAAGATCATTGAAGCTTTCTGGATCGTTTCCCACAAGTTTCAGCCTCAATTCAAGACCCAATGGAGGAGCTCCGTTAGGTAAACTTTCTTTCACAAATTCTCTCTGCTCAAGCATCCATTCAATGCCATTTCTTGTGCATATTGAAGCCCTACTTATGTAGGCCTTTTTGGATTGATTTGATGTTCGTTCTTGACAATTTGTGAATCATGCTCAAATCTTGATCGCTTCGCTTTGCCTTAATTATGAGTGAAAAATGAAATTAAACCCTAGATTAGTTATGTACATGAGGAGAGGATCACAATGGGATGAAGAATTTCAGGTTTTGGTTTAGTATGGACCTTTTTTCTCCAGCGAGTATTTGGGGAAGACGACCGGATATTTCAGAACCACCGTATGGTTCTGGCTCCATTTTGCTCACGTGGAGGTCCACATAGACCTTGGACCTTTTGACCAAACCTGATCCAACGACCTTGATTGTATCTGATGGCTTTGACTGATCCACGCATACACTTGACCTTACACGTAATTAAATGAAACAGTGAGTTTTAGCCGCTCAGACTTGTGTTATGGACCTGGGCCAGAACTCATATTTGCACCCCCCCCCTTCTGCTGAGCCCAATTGAAAACTAACTGAATCTGTTTGCTATTTGACACGCTCATTTTCTTATTTTCTTGACTTTTATTTTCTTTTCCATTTTATTTTCTGTTTGATTTTAATTCAATTAAAATACCTTAAATCACCTAAAAATCTTGGAGATAATATTTTGTCACACTTTAGGATGTTATGTGATTTTAGAAATTTTTCACTTAAGTTTTTAAGCCATTTTCCAATTAAATTTGATTTTTCACATTTGAGGTATTTTAGTTGGATTAAAAATGCATCTCCCATGATTTTGATTTTATTTCTTGATGAACTTTCCATGTTAATGGCTGATTTTTCTTTATCATATTGTTGACATGTCAGATGATGTTTTAGAGCTTTTTACCCCTGGTTTTATTGATAATTGGTTAGGGTTTTAGGTTAGTCATTATGACCCTCGATTCACCCTTGCATTTAGGGCATCCCTTTTAATTTCACCTCTGTTTGCATAGTTTTGTTTGGACTTAGTCTCCATACTTTTGAACCCTGGTTTCTAACACCTTAGGGGTTATCTAGGATTTTATTTGGCATTTTTTGGATATGTTTGCTATATTTAGTGTAATTTTCATTTTAGGTCACCTTTGTGTGATGTTTACCCTAATACATGAGCTAGTTTGTGTTCTAAATGGTTTTTGTGCATTGATTGAGCCTCTAATTCTTGTGGATTCATATTATAGACATATTGAGGTTTTTATATGTTGAATTATAAGTCCTAATTTGGTTTTCAACTTGTTCAAGCATGCTTATCTTTTAGGCCTTTCTTTTTAGGGTTTCACTTGTGTACATATGTGAATGTTTCCACTCTTTTAACATGACTTACTTGCATGCTTTTACATGTGTTGCTTCATGTATTTTGTGTACACTCTCTCCTCATCTATACCTCTGTACTATGACTTAAGGATCCTATTTATGAAGGTTTAGTCCCTCCTTAGGAGGAACTTGAAGCATGTCATAATAGTGAGCCTTTGAGGACCTTTTGTTTGATTTGCTTGCATATTGAATGTGGTGTTTGGTTGAGTGCCCTTATGAGTTCCTTAGGTTCTCATTTTGCCTCCCATCTTCTCATTAAATTATGTCCTCTTCCCTTTTCACATGTGTGATTTCATGGGTGTGATTTCGCTCTCTTTCATTTTGTGTATTAATAAAGGTTGAGATGTGCTTGTGGAGGTGTTTACCCCACACTCTTTCCTCCCTTGCTTGGGTGTTGTTTTCTCTTTTTGCATTGTTTTCTTGCATAAATAAAGGTTGAGATGTGCTTGTGGAGGTATTTACCCCACACTTTTCCTCCCTTTGCTTGTGTGTTGCATTGCATATGCATATTTTCATCTTTCATATCTTATGTTTTGCTTATGCTTTCTTCTTTTGTTTTCTTTCTTTGCCATGTTCCCTTAGGACCTCTAATCTCTTTGAGGTTATGATAGACCTTAGGATTTAAAACATGCATGACAACATTAGGTAGCATTCCCTTTTACCTAAACTTTAAGGCCACTTTGCATGACAACTACTAGGTTTGAGTTAGTCTCCCTTTAGTTTGTCCTCTCTCCTTCTCATCTTCAAACAATTTCAAAGCACTTAATAAAGGCTAATGAAAGTTGTACGCTACGAGCCTTAAGCTACTTGGGAGATGGTGATTGAGTGGTTTTCTCTCAATTGTCTAGAGTGTTTAGTGTACACCCTTAGGGTGATATGCGACGCATTTGCTCCTAAGTCATAGTCTCTAGTGCAACAGGAGTTACAAACCCTAATCAATGCACTTCTTCTCTTAAAAGACTTCAAAAACAATTTCAAACCTTTTTATCCTCAGGGATCCTAAAAATGGAAAACCTTTTTCATAAAAAGAGTTTCGTTAACTCTTAGTTCTACTGCAAATAGGTAACGCCTAAGTCTCCAATGGTCGAGCTGCATACACCTAACTTCTAGAACTAGTTGTTAACCCTACTCGCGTAAAAACATTTGAACCAACCGGTGTTCTTATTTGCTCGAACTATGTTTGCTCTGATTTCTCATACCAAATGAGAATACGTAGGCACAAGACGCGATGTCTTGGCGAGCAACCTTCCCCCATCTTTCGCCTGTAGTTAGCCGAACTACGTTGAGTTTGACTTTCCCATTGCACGAGGGAATACGTAGGCACAGAGCGGCGATGCTCTGCCGAATCTCTTTTCTTTTCTTTTGTCCCTGAGACCTTTAGCATAGATAGTTTCTATCACCCTTTTAGATAGGTAACAAGCATGGATCTCGTCGAGTACGACGGACGTGAGGGGTGTTAATACCTTCCCCTTGCGTAACCGACTCCCGAACCCGAGACATGGTTGCGATGACCTGTCTTCTCTTGTTTTCGTTAGGTTTTCTATGATCGTTTCCTTTCCCTCATTGGGATAAATAATGAACGGTGGCGACTCTTCTATCATTGTCGATACCTTTTTCACAGTAGCGACAACTGGCGACTCTGCTAGGGAATTCTTTTGCAGTTTCGCCTTGTTTTGTTTCCTGGCTGTCTGGGCTCCCCAGCAGCTGGCGACTCTGCTGGGGACAGGAACATCCCTTATGCGAGTCAATCCTAGCGTTTGGTTGTTTGTCTTTTGGGTGTTGTATATATGTGCTTTATCTTTATATTTTCGCATTTACTTTCAGCATTGTATATATCATTATTGTTGTGCTGTGGGGAGGGAATGTTCCATTGAGAGGTAAGCCAGACCCGGGCTTGAGTACAAACCTAGCATTAGTAGTGGAGAGTAGTGGTGGACCTGCTTGCTTAGCAGGCACAAGTTCCCATGAAATCCGTGCTCAGACAAGATTCTCTTTGATGATATCCTTTCCGGTCCTTAGGATCTGAGGGGAATTTGGATCTGAGGGTTGTCAACTTTGGGGACTGATCATTTGTGATTCATCTAAGTGAGGCCTCTTCGGGAGATTATGATGCCAAACCAGAAATGGTGAACGTATTATCGTTTCTTGAAAGTCTGTGACGCGGATGAACGCATAGGATGCCAAACCTTATCAGTGGATAGGTTCATACCTGTGAGAGGGATTGGGTTGTGCAGGAAACCTTGACTTTCAGACTACCCGGTTTTCTTTGCAGTGTGAATCTATGTTCCCGATATCAGAGGTTCCTATTATCAAAGCTATGCTATGTTCTTGCCAAAGCGAAGCGCTGGTTCTTCTCAATCGGCAGCACATCAATCTTGATCCCCTGTTGCATCTTTGCATTTGCATTTGCATTATCATATTGCATTTCATTTGAATCTCATTGTTGTGTATCCATCCTCAGCCGAGACAGGGAGCTTACTTGTCTTTTGTCTAACCCGCTTTGTAGTTGATCTCCAGACACTCGTATTGGACTTGAATTATTAGCCTTTGGAAGGATCATGAACTCAGGAGAACATAATATGGTTGTTACAAGGGACGAGTTTGAATTGATGAAGAATCAGCTAGACCAACTCATGGAAGCCATGATAGCTATGACCAGGGGAGAGGCCAATATTCAGAGGACTCTGTTGCACCCTAAAATTTGACCAACCGGTTCCCATATCTGGTTTATGTTTCACCGCACTTCGCATTCGCATTCGCATCCGGCATGCATTGCATTTTTATCAATCGAGATTGATTTTATCAGGATTATAGCCCCTGGTGTTTCAGGTCGGACAGGCCAGTCAGAATAAAAGTCTGTTGAAAATTGGTGCTCGTCTCCCGTGTTTTCAGACCATCTCAGTGCCCGGGTTTCGCTACGGTTACGTAATTGGGTTTTATTCGATTTAATCGGCTTCCTGGCATTTTTAGAATTTTTCTGTCATTTTTCTGGATTTTTAGTGCATTTAATGGTTTTTTTTGGACTTAATAGAGTTTTTAATATTTTTTTGAGTTTAATAAATTTTCTTTTCATTTTTTAGAAATTAATAGGTTCTTAAAGAATTTTTAGATATTAAAGATTTTTAATAATTTTAGATACTGTTTTTTTTATTTAGTTTTAATAGATAAATAGATTGTTTTGAAAAAGAGTAGATTTAAAAGATAGATAAGTAGATATTATCATAAAAAATAATAAAGATAGATATTAGTTTGTTTTTTTTGTTGTTTTAAAATGATAATAGATTTTAAAAGAGAAATGGGGATTAATTGTTTTTTTAGATTTTATATGTTTTTTTCAGAATTAATTAGGATTTAAAAAAAATAATAATAATTGTTTAGATATTAAATAATTGTTTTAGTTTTTCAGATTAATTAGATTTTATTGTTTAGGATTAATTAGGCTTATTAGAGGTTTTAATCAGGGTTAGTTTTAATTTTCGTTTTAGGGTAATTAGTTTTTTTTTTCAGATTTAAATTTCTGTTTTATTTTAGTTTAATTCAGTGTTTAGTCCAATTAATCATCATTAGTCTGAATTAATTCAAATGGGCCCATTATCCAACTATCCAGTCCAAGCCCAGAGTCAAAGGTCCATTTTTCGCAGAGGACATGTGTCCTATAAATAGTCTGCCACGCGTGCAGCCAAGGGTTCCCCACCTCATTTCTCTCTCTCACTCTGCATGCTTGCCACCTCACCCTCTCTCACCTCACACTTGTCAATTCTCAGACCTCACTCCCACACACGTGTCTCGCCGTCATCACTCCCCTTGCCACCTGCCACCTCGCCGGAACCCTTCACCGCCGGCCATGCAAAACTGCCGGCGGCCACCATAACCAATCCTCTCCGGTAACCTTAACCGTCTCCGACCGCCGCCAACTCGCAGGAATCTGGATTTTTTCCAGAAAAATCCATTCAAACGCCTTCGATCTTCCTCTTCCTCCTCCGATCCATCTCCATCAGCATTCCCAGAACTTCATCAAGATCATCGCTCGGCCGTCATTTTTTTTCCAGAAATTCAAGAGAACTTCACCAAATCTTCATCGTCTTCCTCAGGAACTTCATCGTGTTCGTGAGCTCTTCTCCCAGAAATCTTCGATTCCCCTCAAGAATCTTCAACAACCTTGCTACACCCATACCAGATCTTCAACGATTCCTCGAAGCGTCTCAAGAACACTCAACCTTCATTTCCAGATTTCGCTCAAGAACCTTCAGATCTTCGAACGCAAATCTTCAATCATCGGTCTAGCCTCAAACTGCATCAAGATCTACCAAGCTTCATCTGGAATCTTTGAAGATCAGAGTTCCTTCGCAAGAAGCTTCAGAACCTCCAGAGCGATCTTCGTCACGAATCTTCTTCTTGTTTCCAGGTTTCTCTTCCTTCCTTAATTCGCAAGCATTTGTAGTTAGTTAGGTGCATAGATTTAGGTTTCTGTGATTGATTTTGTGAAGTGAGTTAGGAGGTTGAATTGAACGGAGAGCTTGAGGCATGTGGTGAGTTTGGGGAGAGAATCTGAGAGAAAGGGTTTGAGAGGAGAGCGCCGTTAGGGTTTCAGAGAGGGGAAGATGAACAGTGGCGTGAGGGAGAGTGGTAGTTAGTTTTAGGGTTTGATCTTTGGCTGAAGTTGGATTGAAGTGGATTCGGGCCTAAGGCCCAATGGCAATTACTGAGTATACTCCCTCTATTTCCATTTGGGCCCCCTTCCCCTTTGGTTTGAATGAGTTTGGGCCCAGCAGCAATTGCTGCCAGCACCTCCCATTGAGGGCCCAAACGGGATTGTGAAGGAATTAATGCTATCTGCGCCCCCTTGTTTTTTTGTTTTCTGAAGCAAAACGTGGGCCTAACCCCCTTACTGTTAGCACCCCCCAATTGGGCCCAGAGTGAATATACAAAGGGATATGCTGCTGCTTGCCCCCCCCCTGTTGGCTTATTGTTTGTGTTTTTTTTTCTTTTTTTTTTCTGAATAAAATTGGGCCCATCGCTTTGCTGGTTGCACCCCCATCCTGGGCCCAGTGGCGTTTCTGAACTATGTTAATTACTCTTTCCACCCCCTTTTGTATTCATTTTAATTGCATTTTCTCTTGTACATAAGTCATAAAATAATTCATAAAAAATACAAAAATGATCATTTTTGCATGGGATTTTTTCCCTCACTTTAATAATTGTCCCAAGAATATTGTAAAAAAATAAAAATATTGTTTGAGATTTTTTTCCATTTATGGTGATTTTTTACATATTAATTGCTTTTATTTTCATATTGTTTATACATACATATTGATGAATTTCGTTTAGGCATTTAAACTCGCATTTTGATCCCTTTCTTTTTGTGGTAGCTAGATTAGAGCATTAAGTTCCCTTAGAAATTTATTTCACATTTTTGTGAATAAATCTTGGTTAGTCTTGATTAGGAAACATTAGGATAGTATAATTAGGGTTTAAACACAACATAGGTGCACTTGAACATTTTATTTTGGGTTTCTTAGATTGAATTAGAGTATGGGACCTATGGGGTATATAGGGTAGATATAGTATTCCCATTAGAATAAATCTTAGGTTCTTAAATATTATATTACTATTTTTTAGTATATTTTACAATTGTGTGATTGTTTGGTTTGCCCATTTTTGGGGTTTATTTTGTTGTGTGGGCTTTTTGGGCTTTTGCTTGGGGCGTGGGCTTAGTTAGAGCTTGTGGAGCTTGGCAAGGATTAAAGATGAAAACTGAAGATTAAAATCAAAGCATGATGAAGATTGCTTGGCTTGCTTGGAGTTGTTTGAAGACCATAGGACATAGGGTATAGGTAGAGCCTTAGAATAGAAATTTTCTTCATAAACATGGATGGTTTCTTTTGCCTCCATTCTTCTCAATGATTAAAAGTCTCTCCTTAATACTCACATCCCTCCTTTGGAAGGATTAGTGACTGTATCCAGGAGATAGAACTTTGAGAGAAACAGTCTGTATTATGTTAACTTTCTGTAGGCCACCTTTGGTGCTCAACAGACTGTTTAACATTCAAAAGCCTCTTATAATCATTTCTCTGTTGGAGAGTTTGCCTTGAAGACTGTTAGAAGAAGGAGCTGGTGCTGTCAGAGTTGTGCAACTGTTTGAAGTAGGACTTACTGCTGCTTAGCTGTTTGATGTTGTCTACTGTTTAGAGTTTCTGCTTGTGGTAGCTTGCTGTTTCTCTTGAAGATTGGATGCTTATTTGAAGCTTGTAGATGGATGAAGACCTTGTAAGAGCACAGATTGTGTCTTAGTTATATCTCTATGTTTTGATGATAACAATTATGAATTTTGTATTCAAGAATTATACACTCTAAACGTGTTCTAGATTGTTTTCTACAGGCACTAAAGTAAATTATCTTAAGAAAGCAAAATTGCATCTGAACATTGTTTGTATGAAAGACTTCATAAGTTCAAGAGCATCTTAAGTGAAGATCTGAACTTTGCTCCCAGAAGAATCTGACTACTGTCTCTTGAAGATTCTGAAGAAGGAGCCTCTAAAGCATAGAAGACTCTGCTCTGAAGAATTTACACGCTCAAGCACACAAGCTGCACATACTCTGATTCAGCTCAATCTGAAGAACTTTCAAGACTCTGAAGATCCAGATGATCCGTGATCAGAAGACTCTGAAGATTCAGATTCTTATGTTGAAAGCTGAACTCACTTTGAAGAAGATTTAAATATGTACGTTGGTCTTTCTCAACAGCTCTTTCCTATTTTGTGCTAGACACAAGGACACAGACAAAAAGGTTTTATCTGTGCATTCCATTCTGAGGAAAGTATTCTGCAAGTGAAGACAAAAAGCATCAGGCCTGTTTCAGCACAGCCTCCAATGTGAAGACAAAAGGCTCTAGGCTTTTCTGCACAGCCTTCAACGTAACAAGACTTCTTGGATCTTAGTGCCTATATAAAGAAGTCCACTCCATCTTCTTCAGTATCGAATCTCTAGAAAAATCACTCCTCAAAGCAAATCTCAAAAAGCTCTTTATCATATTACTTTGCTTTATCTTTATTCTTAACTTAAGAGAAATATCACTGTTGTGATAACAGCTTATTAGAAGCATTCTTACTCTTGTAAAAGTTTTACTTTGTTTGTAAAAGGTTTTCCTTAAGAGGATCCAGTTGGGATCAGCTGCTCTTGAGAAGACTAAGAACGGTTGTTCTTAGGTGTTGCTATTTGTAATCTGTTTGATTAAAATAGTGGATTAAGTCCTTGACAGAGAAAGGCAAATCACTCTTGAGAGGGTGGACTGGACTAGTTGTTTTCAATGAACCAGGATAAAAATATCTGTGTTCTAATCATTGATTTTTAGTCTTACTTATTCAACCCCCCCTTCTAAGTAATTTTCTCACCTTCAGTTGGCATCAGAGCTCCGGTTCTGCGTGTGCTCCACTTAACCGTGACAGTTAAAGATCCTGTGAGAAAGATACTTTGATATTTGTGTTGTTGTCATTATGGAAACAGCTACATCAACTTGCAACAACAAATATGAAGGAGATAGGATCAGTACCAAGCCACCCATGTTTGATGGAGAAAAATTTGACTATTGGAAAGATAGAATAGAAAGTTTTTTCCTCGGGTATGATGCTGATCTTTGGTATATGGTCATTGATGGATATAAACATCCTACTGATGAGGATGGCAAAAAGATTGATAGAAAGTCAATGACTGAAGTACAGAAAAGAGATTTCAAGAATCACCACAAAGCCAGAACTATATTGCTTAATGCAATCTCTCATACTGAGTATGAGAAGATTACAAACAGAGATACTGCTCATGACATGTTTGAGTCACTCAAAATGACTCATGAGGGAAATTCTCAGGTTAAAGAGACCAAGGCGCTGGCGCTCATACAGAAGTATGAGGCATTTAAAATGGAAGAGTCTGAAAATGTAGAAACTATGTTTTCTAGATTTCAGATTCTTACTGCTGGTCTGAAAGTTCTGGATAAGGGCTACTCAACGTCAGATCATGTCAAGAAGATCATCAGAAGTCTTCCCACCAGATGGAGACCAATGGTGACTGCACTGAAGATGGCAAAAGATCTGAATAAGATCTCCTTAGAAGAACTTATCAGTTCTTTGAGAAGTCATGAAATAGAGCTGGAGGAAGATGAGCCCCAGAAGAAAGATAAAGGTAAATCCATAGCTTTAAAATCTAACAAACCTGTTAAAGCTTTGCAGGTAAAAGAAGAAAGTTCTGAAGAATCGTCTTCTGAAGAAGAAGATGAACTGTCCATGCTTTCCAGAAGAATCAACAAGCTCTGGAAGCACAAGGGAAGGAAGTTTAACAACTTCAGGAAAGCTGACCACAGGAAGGAATCTTCTGGACACAGAAGATCTGGAAAGAAAGAGGTCACATGCTATGAATGCAAGGAACCTGGGCACTACAAAAATGACTGCCCCAAACTTCTCAAGGAGAAACCCAAGAGAAAGTTTGATAAAAAGAAAAAGGTTCTTATGGCAACTTGGGATGATTCAGATGAATCTGAATCTGAATCTGAAGCAGAAGAAGAGTGTGCCAACATGGCATTAATGGCTGGAATAGAAGATCAGAATGAAGAATTATCATCTGAATCTGAGTCAGACTCCGACTCTGACGCTGAAGAGGTAATGTCCAAACTTACCAAAGATGAACTTATAAAGGTGTTATCTGAAGTTTTGAAAAGCTACAATAATATCAAACTCAAGAACAAGAAGCTGAAAAGCAATCTTGAATCTGAGATTGATAATCTGAAAACAGAACTTGTTGAGCAGAGAAAAATAAATTTAAAAATAAAAAATGATTTGGAAATTGTTCAACAAGAATCTGACTCTGAAGCTAAGTCATCTGAAAATATTTTGGAAAAATATGACTCTAGTTTTCAGAGGTTCCTCACTAAAA
Organism: Lathyrus sativus; assembly: GCA_963859935.3. Classification (NCBI taxonomy): domain Eukaryota; kingdom Viridiplantae; phylum Streptophyta; class Magnoliopsida; order Fabales; family Fabaceae; genus Lathyrus; species Lathyrus sativus. Next base: position 282,611,779 of record OZ012738.1, read on the forward strand.
GCATAGACAGAAGCAAGATGGCTTCTATGATCTATGGAGTTAGTAGGAATAAAAGAAAGGGAATTGGATTTCAATCTTCTTCTCTTGAAAAAGATGTAAGACCAATACCTGTAGATGATCTGATTATTAAGATAACTCCTTTATACTCTAATTTTAAATTTGTTCATTTAAATGATATTAAACACACGAGCTCTGAAAAGAATACTCATGTGTTTAGATCTAAGGCAAGTCTAAACAAAAACTATGTTGAAAAACAAAAGTTTAGACAAACCTACAAGGCAACTAACCCTAAAGGACCCAAGAAGATCTGGGTACCTAAAGACAAAATAATCCCTGTTGCAGATGTCCTTAGCAGCAAAGTCAGGACACCAATCATGGTACCTGGACTCTGGATGCTCACGACACATGACGGGAGAAAGGTCTATGTTCCAAAGTCTGGAACTTAGATCTGGAGGGGACGTGAAATTTGGAGGGAACCAGAAGGGCAAGATCATTGGCTCTGGAACTATAGGTAATGGCAACCTACCCTCTATTTCTAATGTTCTGTTAGTTGAAGGATTGAAACATAATCTATTGTCCATAAGTCAATTAAGTGACAATGGTTATGATATCATCTTTAATCAAAAATGTTGCAAAGTTGTATGTCAAAAGGATGGTTCTATCCTATTCAATGGAAAGAGGAAACACAACATTTATAAAATTAACCTTTCAGAACTTAAAGTTCAAAATGTAAAATGCCTCTTATCTGTGAATGATGAGCAATGGGTCTGGCATAGAAGATTGGGGCATATTAATATGAGACGTATATCTCAGATTAATAAACTCAATCTGGTCAGAGGACTTCCTAAGTTGAAGTTCAACTCAGATGCTCTGTGTGAAGCATGTCAAAGAGGTAAATTTTCAAAATCTCATTTTAAATCAAAAAATGTTGTTTCTACCTCCAGACCATTGGAATTACTTCACATTGATCTGTTTGGACCAGTGAAAACTGCATCCATCAGAGGCAAGAAGTATGGGTTAGTCATTGTAGATGACTACAGCAGATGGACATGGGTAAAGTTTCTAAAACACAAGGACGAGTCTCATTCTGTGTTCTTTGACTTCTGCAATCAAGTCCAGACTGAAAAAGATTGTAAAATTATTAAAGTCAGAAGTGATCATGGTGGAGAATTTGAAAATAAACCTTTTGAAAAATACTTTTCTGAAAAAGGCATTGCACATGATTTCTCCTGCCCTAGAACTCCACAACAAAATGGAGTTGTAGAAAGGAAAAATAGAACATTGCAAGAAATGGCCAGAACCATGATCAACGAGACAAATCTGGCAAAATATTTCTAGGCAGAAGCAATTAACACAGCTTGTTATATTCAGAACAGAGTGTCTGTAAGACCTCTTCTGAAAAAGACTCCCTATGAATTGTGGAGAAACAGAAAGCCCAACATTGCTTATTTTCATCCTTTTGGATGTATTTGTTATATGCTTAATACTAAAGACAATCTGAACAAGTTTGATTCCAAAGCACAGAAGTGTTTCATGCTTGGTTATTCTGAACGCTCTAAAGGCTACAGAGTATTCAATACTGAAACACAGATTGTGGAAGAATCTATTCATGTCAGATTTGATGATAAGCTTGGCTCTGAAAAGCCAAAGCAGTTTGAAAGTTCTGCAGATAGAGAAGTAATTCTCACAGACTCTGAAGGCTCAGAGGCAGAAAAGGCAAAGAACAAAGAATCTGATGCAACCCCAGATGCTACACCTTTGACTTCCCAACTAAACAACTTGCATATTTCTGAAAGACCAACCGTCATAGGATCTTCTTCCAGAATCAAAGCTTCTCATCCAGAAGATGTGATAATTGGAAAGAAAGATGATCCCATAAGGACAAGATCATATCTCAGAACTTCTGAATCTTCCTTATTTGGCCTAGTGTCAATAATAGAACCAACATCTGTAGATGAGGCTCTGGAAGATAATGAATGGATTATAGCTATGCAAGAAGAGCTGAATCAATTCGCCAGAAATGAAGTTTGGGATCTGGTTCCTAGACCTAAAGGATTCAATGTCATTGGAACAAAATGGGTCTTCAGGAATAAGCTGAATGAAAAGGGAGAAGTAGAAAGAAATAAAGCAAGGCTGGTTGCTCAAGGATATAGTCAACAAGAAGGTATTGATTACACTGAGACATATGCTCCAGTGGCAAGGTTAGAATCTATTCGTCTTCTTATTTCGTTTGCTGCACAGAATAACATCACTCTGTATCAGATGGATGTTAAAAGTGCTTTTCTTAATGGTATTATAGAAGAAGAAGTATATGTCCACCAACCTCCTGGTTTTGAAAGTGAAAACTTTCCAGATCATGTTTTCAAATTAAAGAAATCCCTTTATGGATTAAAACAAGCTCCCAGAGCTTGGTATGAGAGGTTGAGCAACTTCCTTCTGAAGAAAAATTTTATCAGAGGAAAAGTGGATACAACTTTATTCTGTAAATCTGTTAAGAAAGATCTGTTGATTTGTCAGATTTATGTAGATGACATTATTTTTGGATCAACAAATATTACGCTTGGAAAGGAGTTTGCTAAATGTATGCAGGAAGAATTTGAAATGAGCATGATGGGAGAATTGAGATTCTTCTTGGGAATCCAAGTCAATCAGACTCCAGAATGCACCTACATACATCAAACCAAATATGTTAAAGAGCTTCTGAAGAAGTTCAACATGGTTGATAGCAAAATGGCAAAGACTCCAATGCATCCTACAAGCACTCTAGGTAAGGAAGAGGTAAGTAAGAAGGTAGATCAAAAACTCTACAGAGGTATGATAGGATCTCTTCTATATTTGACTGCTTCTAGACCAGATATTCTGTTTAGTGTCTGTTTATGTGCTAGATTCCAATCAGATCCTAGAGAATCACACTTAACAGCTGTTAAGAGGATTCTGAGGTATCTGAAAGGTACTGCTAACATGGGTTTGTGTTACAGAAGATCTGATGAATTTTCATTAGTTGGATTCTGTGATGCTGACTATGCTGGAGACAGAGTTGAACGTAAAAGCACTTCTGGAAGCTGTCAGTTTCTTGGAAGTCATCTGATCTCATGGTACAGCAAGAAGCAACCTACCATTGCACTATCAACTACAGAGGCAGAATACATTGCTGCTGCTGGATGTTGTACTCAGATGCTCTGGATGAAGAGTCAATTAGAAGATTATCAAATCTATGAGAGTAACCTTTCTATCTTCTGTGATAATACTTCTGCTATATGTTTGTCAAAAAATCCAATCTTGCATTCTAAGGCAAAACATATAGAAATTAAACATCACTTCATCAGAGACTATGTTCAGAAGGGTGTAATTAATTTAGCTTTTGTTGATACAGATCATCAATGGGCTGACATTTTCACAAAACCCCTTGCTGAAGATAGATTTAAGTTTATTCTGAAAAATATTTGTATGGATTTATGTCCAGAGTAATATTTCTCAGAGGCAACCTCTCAGATGCAAAATGTTTAATAATCTGAAGTATTTCATCTGTCTATTTTATTCATTTATATTTATTTGATTATTTCGTTTTGGGTAAAACTCTGAACTAACAAGCTCAGAAGATCTGAAAGTTGGAAACGTTTCATTTCGTGAGAAAAATCAAATGAGCCAACAAAGCAAACACGTGGCATTCAATTTCTGAAAAGATTGAGTGCTTAACTGATTTGACGTTTGAGGTAATGCTTTGAAAATCTCACTTTTCTTGTTTTTCCCCCAGCTGTCATAATTTAATGTGAAATGATTACTTTTCATTTAATGCTGTCCAAACGTGCGTAAGTGTCTTTTGTGTGCCCTATGTTTTTTTTTGGTTTCCTATATATATCACCTATCACACTTCTATCACACTTTCCACATTCACTTCATTCATGCGTTTCTGCTTCCTTTTCAATCTTTTCCAAAACCCTAAACCGAAACCAAGGTATTCTTCTTCTTCAATGGCGTCAACTTCAAACACTGCTGCAAAACCTAACAAGACCATCATGTACAAAGAACCTGAACGAACCTTATTCACTCCAGTGGCTGATCTAGAGGTACTCTGTGAAAGCTTCATTGACCTCGACTCTTTAAAGGAAAATGGGTTTGATCTCATTTCTGCCATCAAAGCTCAAGGGTGGGAAAAATATTTTGAAAGGCTAATGGGGCCTGTTTTCCCAACACTGGTTAAGGAATTTTGGATACATGCAAGCGCTGGTCCCAAGTTTATACATTCTTCGGTTCTTGGAGTGGAGATAGTCATCACTGAAAACCTGATCAGACAACTGTTTAGCTATACTGAGTCTGATGGTGTTTCAAATCTTGCTTCTTCTCGCATCGATATGGCTAGGGTTTATGAAGAAGTTACTATTGCTGGTTTGCCGTCAAGTAAGGTTAAAGATTTAAAACCCATTTATAAGATCTGGGCGAAAATCTTTATGAGTACGTTTTTCCACAGAAAACCTTCAAACTCTCCAGATTATGTGAGTTCTGAACATTTGTATTTTATGTACTGCATTAGCAAAAATGTCAAAGTAGATCTACCGTATCTCATCTTCAGTCATTTATTAACTCATGTCAAAGAAACCATAGAGGAAGTAAGGGCGAAAGCTGGTAAAGTAAGGACGTGGATACCCCTGGGAAGGTTGATTTCTGATATACTTGTTGAGAACAAGCTGGTTCAACATCTGACTGATGCGAAGATTACAGAAGATCTGACTCACATCATTGGCTCTGAAATTAATGGATTCAATCTGAAGAGGATGAAAATCATCTCAGAATTGAAAGGACAACTCAGGAAGATCAACTCTGACGAGATTCAAGGTAGAAGAGTTCCTGTGGAAGATTTTCCACTGTTCAGTGCAGATGAACCTAAGGAATTTGTCTGGCTGTACATTACTGAATGCCTAAAGGAAGGAATCCCTTTACCTGCCAATCTCGTTCAGAAGCCTGGAGAAGAATTGCCTAATCAGATGAAGGAAAGGCGCAATAAGAGGAAGGCTGACGAAGAATCCGTTCAGAAGAAGAGAAAAGCTCCTGAAGCATCAAGAAAGAAGAGGAAAGAAGGAAAGAAAGCCAGAAGCAGTCCAAGAGAAGCTACTCTGGAAGAAATCAGAGACACCATTCAACAGGTATTAGCCTCTGATCCTACTCCTACTGTTCATTCTCCACTATCTTCACCACAACTCTCTCCAAGCCTCATACCAAGAACTTCAAAATCTAGAAAGTCTGTCAATATCTCATCCGAACCACTATCCTCTGAATCAGTAAATTTACAATCATCTCCAGCACCAATTCCATCTAATCCACAACATCAAACTATTCAAACAGAAATTCCACCACCAGAACCAATTTTATCTGAAAACTCTCCAACAATAACTCCACCAGAACAAACTCAACCAGAAAATTCTCCAAAACCAACTTTGTCGCAACAAGAGAATCCCCACATAGAGACTCCCCAACCACAAATAATTGTTTCAGAATCACTCAAACAAGCTCGCTCTGAGAGTGTTATGAAGAAACATCTTAACATTGCTTTGTTTCATACCCCACCAAACTCTCCATCTCAACAACCATCTGAAGCTCAACCCTCTGACACTCAAACAGCTGAAAACCAAACCATTCCACAACCACCTGAAACTAATCCATCTGAGAATCAAACTCTTCCTCACTCAGCTGAACTCCCTCAATCTGTCATCCACACATCTCAACCACCCACACCTCAACCACAACCATCTGAACCTACTCCTGCTAACACCCCTAATCCTTTTTCCTCTGGTCAGAATGAACAGTCAGATTTAGGATCTTGTGTTAATGCTATGTTTGATATTTTCAAAAAGGAGTTAGATTCTGAATATGATCGTGTTAACGCTGTATGTATGTCTAGTTTGGACCCAAATGTTTCGAATACTGCGTGGAAGCGCTTCATCTGGATGTTTAACAAAGCTGCCCTAAAAGTTAGAGCAAAATGCTCTAAGCTTGCTAAGACTAAATTTGCTGAGTTAATAAAGGTGACACTGATGAACATGCCTCCTCCTCCTCCTATGTTACTATTGGAAGCTGCTCCTCCAGTTGTTCCTGATTTTGAAATGGTTGAACAAGCTTCTGTTGAAAACCAATCTGAAGGGAACCCTGCTGCTGCTGCATCTGCTCCGTCTTCATCTGTGGTTTCAGAACTTGTGAATGATGTGAAGGATATCAAGGACTGGATGATCAAGCAAGAGAAAACAACCGATGAAATCAAGACCTGGATGTCTAAGCAAGAAGAGTCAGCTGCCAAGATGACAGAGCTTCTGACCCTCATTGCCTCTCGCCAGACCTAGTTTTATTTGTTGTTTTGCACATGAACTGAGTTTTTGACCTCTGCCTGTTTTATTGTGTTATGTGTTTTTTTTTGACCTCTGCCTGTTTGTCTGTGAACTTTGGTTTGTTTTGTTTTAATTGCATGCTAACATGGTTTGCTCCTATTTTGCTTCTTCTCTTTTTATTTCTTTCTGTCTTTGAAAATCTTTTTGATTATGACAAAAAGGGGGAGAAAAAGAGAAACTGAGTGTTCAACCTATAAGCATTTACCAAAACTAAAATTCAGACATTTTATTAACTTATTTGAATTTAAGTCTTTCAGATTACACTGTTATATCTGACTTAATTCATTGAAGTTACCCTGAGACTGTGTCAACCAGAACCTGATTCTCTAAAGAAAATCTGAGTATTCAATCAACTCTGATATCTTACTCTGATACATTTATTCAATCATCTGGCATCAAGATTTGACTCTGAACTCATTCATCAGGCTCTGAATCTGAAATATACTCAATCAGAAAGGGAAGTATTCTATTCTATTGTAGTATTTATTTCAGGGGGAGATTGTTTATCTCAGGGGGAGTTTCTAATTCTTACTCTTTATTGAACAAAATTTTCTCATGTTTTGTCATCATCAAAAAGGGGGAGATTGTAAGAGCACAGATTGTGTCTTAGTTATATCTCTATGTTTTGATGATAACAATTATCAATTTTGTATTCAAGAATTATACACTCTAAACGTGTTCTAGATTGTTTGCTACAGGCACTAAAGTAAATTATCTTAAGAAAGCAAAATTGCATCTGAACATTGTTTGTATGAAAGACTTCATAAGTTCAAGAGCATCTTAAGTGAAGATCTGAACTTTGCTCCCAGAAGAATCTGACTACTGTCTCTTGAAGATTCTGAAGAAGGAGCCTCTAAAGCATAGAAGACTCTGCTCTGAAGGATTTACACGCTCAAGCACACAAGCTGCACATACTCTGATTCAGCTCAATCTGAAGAACTTTCAAGACTCTGAAGATCCAGATGATCCGTGATCAGAAGACTCTGAAGATTCAGATTCTTATGTTGAAAGCTGAACTCACTTTGAAGAAGATTTAAATATGTACGTTGGTCTTTCTCAACAGCTCTTTCCTATTTTGTGCTAGACACAAGGACACAGACAAAAAGGTTTTATCTGTGCATTCCATTCTGAGGAAAGTATTCTGCAAGTGAAGACAAAAAGCATCAGGCCTGTTTCAGCACAGCCTCCAATGTGAAGACAAAAGGCTCTAGGCTTTTCTGCACAGCCTTCAACGTAACAAGACTTCTTGGATCTTAGTGCCTATATAAAGAAGTCCACTCCATCTTCTTCAGTATCGAATCTCTAGAAAAATCACTCCTCAAAGCAAATCTCAAAAAGCTCTTTATCATATTACTTTGCTTTATCTTTATTCTTAACTTAAGAGAAATATCACTGTTGTGATAACAGCTTATTAGAAGCATTCTTACTCTTGTAAAAGTTTTACTTTGTTTGTAAAAGGTTTTCCTTAAGAGGATCCAATTGGGATCAGCTGCTCTTGAGAAGACTAAGAACGGTTGTTCTTAGGTGTTGCTATTTGTAATCTGTTTGATTAAAATAGTGGATTAAGTCCTTGACAGAGAAAGGCAAATCACTCTTGAGAGGGTGGACTGGACTAGTTGTTTTCAACGAACCAGGATAAAAATATCTGTGTTCTAATCATTGATTTTTAGTCTTACTTATTCAACCCCCCCTTCTAAGTAATTTTCTCACCTTCAGACCTTGCTTGAAGGTGTTGGTGACTTGTTGCTGTTTCTATCAGATTTTGCTGTTTAGAGTCGTTGGTGCAGTTTAGAGCTGTTGATGTATTGTTTGAGTTTCTTGACTGTATTGTTTGTTAATTTTTCCCCTTAGGTTTGAAGTGAAGTTGTTTCACTTTGCCTATTGTTTTCTAGGTTCGAGGTTGAGTGAGACTCCCTTGCCTCGCTTGTATTGCTGCATTCATGCATTTTACCGCTTTACTGTATATATGCTTTTGCTTTTCCGTTTATCCCCTTAGGATCTCTGTTTCTCTCTGCGCAAGAGAGCAATATGACAGACATTAGGCTCTCATCCATGCATGATAACATTAGGGTAGATTTTGATTCCCTTTTTAACCCTAGGTTTTAGAGCTTCTTTCTCTTCTTACCTCAAAACAACCAAAAATACACTAACAATTTCAAATACAATAAAAAACAGTTCTTGCGTAAAAGACTGTAAACCAATCAAAAATCGTCATTTTTGTCCGCTTGGACCCATAATCAGGAGAAGACCTTTTTCAGAAGGATAAAAACAATTAAGACAGACTTGTGTCGTACGTGGCCCAAACTACGTTTGCTCTGATCTTTCATGCTGTATGAAAGTACGTAGGCATAGGATGCGATATCCTAGCGAGCAACCTTCCCCTCCTTTCCCGTAGGTAGGCGAACTACGTTGACTCTGATTTCTCGTTCCAGACGGGAATACGTAGGCATAAAGTGCGATACTTTGCCGAGTCATTTTATTTTCTTTTAACCCCAGACCTATAGAATAGACAGAATAACAATCAGTACCAGAAAACAAGCGTGGATCCCGTCGAGTACGACAGACGTGAGGGGTGCTAATACCTTCCCCTTGCGTAACCGACTCCCGAATCCAGGATTTGGTTGCGATGACCATTCCTTTCCCGTCTTTGCGGTAGGTTTACTTCGAGCGTTTGCTTTCCCTCCTTTGGGATAAATAACGCACGGTGGCTACTCTTCTGTTCAGCCGGCGCCGATTTTCGCAGTAGCGACAGCTGGCGACTCTGCTGGGGACTCCAACGGTTCCCTACGCGAGTCAATCCTAACGCTTGTTTTCCCGTCGAGGATTTTGTATGGATTTACTTTTTTCTGTATTTTACATTCAGCATTATATTTCTGTTATTATTGTTGTGGGTATGAGGGGGTTCTATGATTGAGAGATAAGTTGGACCTGGGCTTGAGTGCACCTTGAATTAGAGTGGAAATTAGTGGGCGCGTGCATGCTTTGCATGTACTAGTGTCTCATGAAATCCACGCTCGGACGAGGTTCTTCTGGTTGACTTCTTTTTCAACCCTTTGGGTTGAGGGGGTTGTTGGTTAGTTGGATTGTCGACTCCAGGGACCGATCATTTGAAAGTTGGCTAAGTGAGGCCTCTTCAGGACATGATGATGTCACACCTTCTGGGTATCGTATCATCAGTCTTGAAAGTCTGTGACGCCAACGACCGCATAGGATGCCATACCTTGTGTCAGTTGATAGGACACCTACCTGTGAGAGGGGTTGTGACATGCAGGTAACTTGACTTCCAGATTACCGGTTTTCTTGATTGAGATTTAGTGGTATTTGAGGACAGTGTTATTAGGTCTGTCAGAGACCAGGTTGGAGCATTGTGGATGGTCTTGAGCAGTTTGTGGGTCTATTTGAGGCCAGTGTTGTGGATTGAATTTCTCAGCCTGGGGCACTCGATCCTTTGTTGCATTGCTTGCATATTGCATTGTTTGCATCATCATGTGCATATCATTAACGTGTGTCTGTGCTGCAGGTGCATTTGCATACTTCCCGATTCTAGTGCTCTGGACTTCTATTTGTTATTATGAGTACTCTGAGGAAGACTGTTGCGTATAAGTTGCCTACCCCTGATGTGACTTCTCTGTTGGGTCTGATTTCCCTAGCTGACGATGACGTGAGGAGAAGTTTTAGAAAGAGTTATGGGAAGCTACTGAATTTGGTTTGCAGACCAACTACATATGAGCTGAATGGGTTATACACATTGATGCAGTTATATGATCCCTCCTTGAGGTGTTTTATGTTCCAGGACTTCATTTTGGCTCCGACCATGGAGGAGTACGCTGAGTTTCTAGGATTGCCAGTTCAGAACAGAGTGCATTTCATTCACTGTGATGCTAAGCCTAAGCTGGAAGACTTAGCTGTTCCCCTACATATGGATCCTGCAGAGCTGTTGGTGACTTCCTGGCATGGAGCTTATGGGTTCCCTCTCAAGTTTTTGGTTGGCAAAGCTCAAGAATATGCCAAAAGTGGTTGCGGGATTGTGTTTAACGTTGTTCTTGCCTTGTGCATCTATGGGATTATACTGTTCCCTAATCTGTCGGAGTTCGTTGATTTGGATGCATTCCACTTGTTTGCTGCAGGCAACCCGGTGCCTACATTGATGGGAGATTTCTATCATTCCTTACATTATAAGAATGAAAACAGAAGGGGGAAAATGTCCATTGTTGTGTGCCTTTGCTGAACATGTGGTTTGAGAGCCATCTGCCCAAGAAGGGTCCTTTTGTTGAGTCTGCACATACAGTTGAATGGTCTGAGCGTCTAATGGGGCTTTCTTCAGAAGACATTATCTGGTTCGACAGAGATTTATTGGGGTCAGAGATTATCTTTAGTTGCGCCGGGTTTCCCAATGTTCCTTTGATTGGAAGGAAGGGATGTATTAATTACAACCCATCTTTGTTGGTTTGACAGTTTGGGTATGCTTTGAAGAGTCCGCCGAAGGAAGAAGAAATACAGGAATCTCTGTATTTCACTGGTGAACTGAGTAGAGAAGTATTAGCCAAGCTTCAGCATGCTTGGAATCATATCTGCAGAAGAGGGAAACCATTGCTAGGCAAGAATGATTGCCAAGCCTATATGCCTTACAAGGTGTGGATTCAGGAAAGGGTAGGACAGGTACAAATGCCTTTTCCAGTAGTATCACGTCCTGTTCCCATTCCAGTGGAGGAACCCACTACTGTAGCTATTGAGGTCTATGAGCGGGTTGTGAAAGAAAAAGAAGACTTGATAAAGATCAATGAAGAGTTAGAGAAGGAATTGGCTCAGATGCGGAGTGAGAAGAACAAAGTTGTGTATTCCTCCCAGCAGCAGACTGAGTTGGTAAACAGGCTAGGTGCTGAACTGACCGAAGAGAAAAAGAAGCGCGAACGCCTGGGAAAAGAATTCAGAAGCTCTCATGATATGCTAGAGTCCAAGAAGAAGTCACTCGATGCCGCCTACCGGGAAATCTCTTCATGCAACAAAACGTGGAATGCTACGCTAACCAACAACAAAAAGAGGGAAGACAAATTGAAGCATCAAATTTCTGAACTCGAAGATCAGTTGAAGGCTAGCAAGAGAAAGTATGAAGAAGAGGTTATGACAAGATATAGTCTTCAGAATTCATTGAACAAAGCCATCGTGTGCAAGAAGGAGGCTGTATCTCAGAAACGGAAGTTAGAGGATCGCTTTAGAGAAGGGGCATGGGAGGAATCTACTGGTGATTTACGACGTGTTCTCAAGCGAAGGGATCTACTTGTCGAGGGTTTGCTTACTCAAGCGAAGGGATCTGTTGGAGAGTTTGCCTTGAAGACTGTTAGAAGAAGGAGCTGGTGCTATCAGAGTTGTGCAACTGTTTGAAGTAGGACTTACTGCTGCTTAGCTGTTTGATGCTGTCTACTGTTTAGAGTTTCTGCTTGTGGTAGCTTGCTGTTTCTCTTGAAGATTGGATGCTTATTTGAAGCTTGTAGATGGATGAAGACCTTGCTTGAAGGTGTTGGTGACTTGTTGCTGTTTCTATCAGATTTTGCTGTTTAGAGTCGTTGGTGCAGTTTAGAGCTGTTGATGTATTGTTTGAGTTTCTTGACTGTATTGTTTGTTAATTTTTCCCCTTAGGTTTGAAGTGAAGTTGTTTCACTTTGCCTATTGTTTTCTAGGTTCGAGGTTGAGTGAGACTCCCTTGCCTCGCTTTTATTGCTGCATTCATGCATTTTACCGCTTTACTGTATATATGCTTTTTCTTTTCCGTTTATCCCCTTAGGATCTCTGTTTCTCTCTGTGCAAGAGAGCAATATGACAGACATTAGGCTCTCATCCATGCATGATAACATTAGGGTAGATTTTGATTCCCTTTTTAACCCTAGGTTTTAGAGCTTCTTTCTCTTCTTACCTCAAAACAATCAAAAATACACTAACAATTTCAAATACAATAAAAAACAGTTCTTGCGTAAAAGACTGTAAATCAATCAAAAAACGTCATTTTTGTCCGCTTGGACCCATAATCAGGAGAAGACCTTTTTCAGAAGGATAAAAACAATCAAGACAGACTTGTGTCGTACGTGGCCCGAACTACGTTTGCTCTGATCTTTCATGTTGTATGAAAGTACGTAGGCATATGATGCGATATCCTAGCGAGCAACCTTCCCCTCCTTTCCCGTAGGTAGGCGAACTACGTTGACTCTGATTTCTCGTTCCAGATGGGAATACGTAGGCATAAAGTGCGATACTTTGCCAAGTCATTTTATTTTCTTTTAACCCCAGACCTGTAGAATAGATAGAATAACAATCCATACCAGAAAACAAGCGTGGATCCCGTCGAGTACGACGAACGTGAGGGGTGCTAATACCTTCCCCTTGCGTAACCGACTCCCGAATCCAGGATTTGGTTGCGATGACCATTCCTTTCCCGTCTTTGCGGTAGGTTTACTTTGAGCGTTTCCTTTCCCTCCTTTGGGATAAATAACGCATGGTGGCGACTCTTCTGTTCAGCCGGCGCCGATTTTCGCAGTAGCGACAGACTCCGGTGAACAATGTTGCTCAAGCTCAGCCTGCGCAGATTCCTGTTGTACAAGAGCATACTATTGCTAGAGATAGAGATTTATCTTCTCTTCATGACACGGACTATCAGAATTTCACTTTCCCTATGCCGGATTCTCAAAGGGTTGTTCCAAAGATTAATGCTAAGAGCCCACAGACTGTTGAGTTTCTGAGTAGATGTCACTTGTTGGAGGAAAAGCTTGACGCCTTGATGGGTCGTGATAATCTGAATGCTTCGAGCATGTGTTTGGTACCAGGCCTTGTGATGCCTTCGAAGTTTAAGATGTCAAATTTCGAGAAATTCAAAGGAAATAGTTGTCTGAAGCAGCATCTGGTGATGTTTTGCATAAGAATGACCTCACATGTCCATAATGACAAGCTTATGATTCACTGTTTTTAGGACAGTCTGAGTGGAGCATCGTTGAATTGGTATATGCAGTTGGAGAGTGGTTGCACCCAATCATGGTCAGATCTAGCAAATGCCTTTGTGAAGCAGTACAACTACAATCTTGACATGGCTCCAAGCCGCATGCAGTTGCAAGAATTATCTCAGGCAGACAAGGAATCCTTCAGAGGATATGTGCAAAGATGGAGAGAATTCACAACTCGCGTTTGACCACCACTTCTGGATAGAGAATTGGTTGGCATGTTCATGGATACTTTGAAAGGCCATTACTTTGATAAGATGATCGGTAGTGGAGCAGCAAACTTTGCTGACCTGATGATAATGGGCGAACGTATCGAGAGCGGAATTAAGAGTGGGAGAATTCGAGACACCTCAGATACCTCAGTCTGTGAAAATGAATCAGTTGTCAGGTCTCAAGAGGAATGGGAGAAGGAAAGTAATTCCATCCCAGAATCTCCAACACCTCAGATTCAGTTTTCTGACGTTTCGAGTGTCCAGAGTCAACAGTCATCAACCGCGTCAGCACGCTCGACGAAGACCAAGGAGGCCAGCGAGGCTATTCACTCAGTTGCCGATGTCGTGCTGTCGCTACTGCGAAAGTCGGCGCCGGCTGAACAGAAGAGTCGCCACCGTGCGTTATTTATCCCACGGGAGGGAAAGGAAACGCTCAGAGTAAACCTACCGCAAAGACGGGAAAAGGTATGGTCATCGCAACCAAGACCTGGATTTGGGAGTCGGTTACGCAAGGGGAAGGTATTAGCACCCCTCACGTCCGTCGTACTCGACGGGATCCACGCTTGTTTTCGGGTATGGATTGGTATTCTATCTACTCTACAGGTCAGGGGTTAAAAACAAAATAAAATGACTTGGCAAAGTATCGCACTTTATGCCTACGTATTCCCGTCTGGAACGAGAAATCAGAGTCAACGTAGTTCGCCTACCTACGGGAAAGGAGGGGAAGGTTTCTCGCTAGGATATCGCATCCTATGCCTACGTACTTTCATACAGCATGAAAGATCAGAGCAAACGTAGTTCGGGCCACGTACGACACAAGTCTGTCTTGATTGATTTTATTCCTTCTGAAAAAGGTTTTTCTGATTAACAGTCCAAGCGGACAAAAACGACGTTTTGATGAGTTCACATTCTTTTACGGAAGAAATGTCTTTTATTGTGTTTGAAATATTTATTGTATTTTTCTGTTTGTTTTTGAGGAAGAAGAGACAGAACTCTAACCTACGGTTGCAAAGGGAATCAAACTAACCTAGTGTTATCATGCATGGGTTAAGACCTAGTGTCTATCATGTTCCTCTCTTGCGCAGAGAGAAACAGAGATCCTAAGAGAATAGACGGAAACAGAAACAATAGCAGATATATACAGTAAAGCAGTAAAATGCATGGATGCAACAATACAAGCGAGGCAAGGGAGTCCCACTCGACCTCGAACCTAAAAAACAATAGGCAAAAGTGAACAGACTTCACTTTCAACCCAACAGGGTAAACAGCAAACAATACAGTCAGGAAAACTAATCAATACATCAGAAATGAAATACAGCAAAAATAAACAGCATCAGCAGCTCTGAATCAACACCTATCTTCAAGTCATCTCCAAACAGCTACAAGCTTCAGCAAGCATCAATCTCCATCTACACAGCTTTCCAGCAAGGTCTTCATTATCAATCTTCCATCTACAATGGCTTTTCTTCCAGTCTCAAACTCCCAGATGAACATCAATCAACGAGATGAAGTGAATGAATGTTAGACAGTCAATTACCTACCAAGGGTGGTTCATTAACTGTTAACATTATATAGACAATTGTCCCTCAAAAGTTCTATCTTTCAAATACATTCACTGATCCTTCCAAAGGAAGGAGGTGGATATTTGAAAGAGACTTTGAATCATAGGGAAAGGATGGATGCAGACAAGGCATTCCATGTTTAAGAAACAAGCTTTCTAATCTAGAGCTCTGCCTAGCTCCTAAACCCTAGTCTCCTCAACAGCTGCTAGCAAGAATCTCCTCATCAACTCTGGAAGTTGGTCTTCAAGCTCTGGATCTCCAATGGCTTTATCATCACAAGTCTTCAGCTCTCCCAATTCCCAAGCAATCCCAATACCCATACAGACAAACAATAATCCCTAGAGGGCACACCACACCAGTCAAACAAATACAGACAGTACTAATAGTAGTAGGGGAATCCTAATAATGTCTAAGGGATCTAATAACTACCCATAGTCCCTATAGCCCCACATCTAAAATATTCAATCTCTAAGTCCTAAGGGAAATGATTCAATTCTCCTAAGTTATCACTTAAACCCTAATTTTGTTCATGTTGTTCACACCTAAACTAATCACCTACAATTAAGTCCTAAAAATGGGAACTAAATTGTATGTACAAGCTATCATTATCTACTAACCAACCTAAAAAGAATGGATTAAAAATATTAAATCAACTATGCAAACTAAAATCACCAAATTCATGTACTAAACAAAATATTATTTACACCTAATTAAAAAGAAAAATATGCCAAAAACAAGAAAATAAAATGACCTATTAATTTTTTTGTATGATAATTTTCTTGACCAAATTAAGAAAATAATGCAAAAAGAACCAATGGAAAATAAGCATTTTATGATTTGTTATGATTTTTTAAAGATTTAATGTTTTTTTAAAAGAAAATAAAATGAATTAATATGGATGGAGGGTGCAGCGAGTAAAGAAATTAGTTAAAATAGACAGATGGGCCAGGAAGTGGGGTGCTAATAGTAAATGGCCCTAGGCCCAACACGCTTCAGAAAACAAACAAAAATTAAAAAAATGAAGGAACGGTGTAAATAGCAGGTTTTGCAGTTCATTTTGAGCATTGGGCCTGGTTTGGGGGTGTGAATAGCAACAAATTATCTGAGCCCATCAGCGAACTTAAATGAAACGGGGCGTTTCATTTTTTGAAATTCCCTCCGTTTTGTCAATCAACCGTGGCCGTTGGATTGGTAAATAAGTCTAAGGTCAAAGCCAGATCAAACGGTCCAAAGGTTATCTTCAACCTTGGACAAACCCTAACCCCGAAATCATCTTCCATGCATGCAATCTTCGAGCTTCCTGTTCTCTCTCCATTCTCCATGAAACCAAACACTTCCAAAAGCAAAATTACTCTAGAACATTCCCTCTACACAGCCATGCCAATAGTTCTTCCTAAAACTCAAGTAACAAACCAACCCGATAGGTATAACAGTTGGAATCCACCATTTTCACCTGTGATCAAACCTTTCAACTCTCTCTAATTCTTGCCCTAAACTAATCTATATTCCATGCTGATCATCACAAGCTAATAACCTGAGATTTTCATGCTCTAATCCAAGAGTTATCTGTCCAAACAGTTTTGGTACATCATAATCAAACTCCATGAAAACTCTCCAAACTCACCAAACTCAGTCATCTATCCTATCTTAACAATCCTATGCTAACAAAACCTTATAATCCTAACCTAAACATGCCATTCGAAGGAGAAACATACCTGGTGTAAAGTGAAGAAAACAGCTATGGAATGCTCTGATTAGATGCTTGTAATGATTGGAAATGGATCAGGGAACTTGTTCTTGAATTCTGTATGCAATGAATTTGACTCAAACATCTTGGATCTTGTGATTGAGGAATTCTTGATTCTTGGATGGTTAACTTGAACAGCACGATCCTTGCTCAATTCAGCCAAATTCTTGTGTGAATTATGATCTATGGATGATGGTGATGATGATCAAATCAAAAATTGTGAGAATTGATGAGAATTTGAGAGAGTTTGAATTGATTTTGCAATTTGAAGAAAGTGTGTGAAACTTGTGTTTATGAGCAAATTTGATCACCAACCATGGCATGAACCCTCTCAATTCAATATATACATGTCATTAGAACCTCCTAGAAACTTGGAGAAACTTCCCTTGCACTCTTTCCTTACATTTTGGATTATGTTTCTTTCTTTATAAGCAACCTTGAATAACTTCCAAAACTTGAACCAAGCTCAAAATTATACTTCATCCAATGTTCTCAAAATGATTTTTCCATTCAAAATGACCTATAATTTCACCTCATTTGGCCAAAATATGAAAAATCTCATTTTTTAGGTCATTTTTATTCATTAAATCCACCAATTTTGAAACCTTGTGCTATGAATCTTTCAAATCTTTCATGGTCACTTTTATAGATTCAAAATGTCATTTGGAAAAAGTTTGATGTTGTAAAGTTTTCCATTTGAAGCTTCCTTGTATGAGTTTTGGGCATAGGCTTGAAATGACCTGTAATTCTCAAATGACCAAAATACCCTTTGCTTGCCAAGACCATACGTAGAGTTCCACAAATCATATGAAGGAATATTATACCATTCTAGAAAGCTAAGACAATGAGGAACAACTCTTATGTTGACCAGAAATCCATTTGAAATCTCCTTGAGGGGTAAAAATAGCTTGGAAGTCAAATCACTTTCACAGACAAAATTTCAAATACCTCAGATGACCTGTAACTTGCAAGGACCATAACTTGAGTTCTATAAATCTCCTCAATGTCTTCCACCACTCAAATTAAAGGTCTTGAGATCCTCTAAAAGTTTCATGTTGGCCAAGGATCCATTTGGAGCTTGCATTTTGACTTATCTTGCTTGGAAATTTGACTAAAACTAGGGGATTTTACACAGAAACCCTAATTTAGAAACTCCTCTTCTCCTTGATTTCTCTTGATTTCTTCTTAGAACATCACCATATCCTTCTCTATATGTCAAATGATGAACCCCACATCTCTCCAATAGACCTTAATGCCTTTCAATCAGTCAATTGACCTAGAGTTGACCCAGGGCTGACCCCAGATGAAACCCTAGTTGACTGTCTTCAACTGAGGCTCTTGCAATCATATCAATGACTTGCCTCTTTCTCCAAATGACTTTCTAAGTCTCCCATGATGTCTAGATACTCTCCATGCTTAGCCCACAGCTCACAATTTCTTTGATGATCCCCAGATACCCTCAGATAGGAGATAGATTGCTTGCTTGATCCACTGACTTCTTTAGCTTTCAAATTCTTTCTGATGACTTGAAGGAGCTTGGATTAGAATAATAACCTCTTGATAGGCTCATAGAGATGAGAGTAATGATTGGTCCCTGTTGGATGATTTACTATGCTATGCTATGCAGATGATTAGACTATGTGCATGACCTTATATGCAAATGTTAATGATATTGAAACATAAACCAAGTGAATAAGGTTGAGCAAATTTTAGGGTGCAACAGCTGCCCCTATTCAAGCGACTTGGACCCGATTGGGTGAAGAGCGAACGGCCTTCAAACATTCGTGGTACGAGACGGTTGAATACTAAGAACCCGGAAATTTGCCAACCGCAGAAATAAACTGCGCTCCTACTTGGGGAACGACATTCATCAACTGAATCTGACTGTTATAGCAACCCACTGATCTCGTGCGGCCGTGTTGGGGATGACTCGTCTGTATTTCATCAGGAATAAATCGTCCACGTTAGGAGTAAACTCTTATCCACATTAGGAATAACATTGTCCACGTTAGGACTCACCCTTCCACGTAAGGAATAACCGTTCCACGTTAGGAATAACACCGTCCACGTTAGGAATAACATCATCCACGTTAGGACTCACCTTTCCACGTTAGGAATAACCGTTCCACGTTAGGAATAACACCATCCACGTTAGGACTCCCCTTTCCACGTAAGGAATACAATCTTTCCACGTTAGGAATCAAACTTTTTCCACGTAAGGAATCTCATTTTTCCACGTAAGGAATCATCATCTTTCCACGTAAGGAATCAATCTTTCCACGTAAGGAATTTCCATCGTTCCACGTAAGGAATCATATCTTTTACACGTTAGGAATCAATCTTTCCACGTAAGGAATTTCCATCGTTCCACGTAAGGAATCATATCTTTCCACGTTAGGAATACAAACTTTCCACGTTAGGAATAACTTCTTTCCTCAATCTGTCCGCGTCAGGACTAAACTTTCCACGTAAGGAATCACATTTTGATTCGTCCACGTAAGGACTCCAACTCGTTCCACGTAAGGAATCATATCTTTCCACGTAAGGAATCTCCATCTTTCGATTTGTCCACGTAAGGACTCCAATCTTTCCACGTAAGGAATCAACTTCTTTTCCACGTAAGGAATGCATCTCTTTCCACGTAAGGAATACTTTCTTTTCCACGTAAGGAAACACATTTTCTCTTTCCACGTAAGGAATAAATCTATCCACGTCAGGACTCACGTTTCGTCTTGATTTGTCCACGTAAGGACTCACCTCTTGACTTGCTGAGGAAATAAAACCTTTGTCCACGTCAGGACTCATGCACCTTTGACCCACTGGGGAAGTGAGACTTGTCCACGTCAGAACTCACATCTCAACCTGCTGAAGTAATAGAACCTGTCCACGTCAGGACTTGCGCGTCTTCGACTTGCTGGGGAAGTGAGACTTGTCCACGTCAGGACTCACATTTTTCTCCCAACACGGAGAAGGATAAATTTGTCCACGTCAGGACTCTCGCATCTTGACGACACGAAGAACTATAAACTTGTCCACGTCAGGACGCACATTTCACCATCACGAATAAAGCTATCTGCTGGAAATAAATTGTCCACGTCAGGACACCAACACGAAGAGTAATCAACCTTGTCAACGTTATGACTTCATACTCAATCAATACCGAGAACTCGAATCTGTCCACGTTAGGACTAGCACATCTCATCAACCTGAGGAAATAAAATCTGTCCATGTTAGGACGCCCACTTCTTTAGCACGAAGAAAACCTGTCAAGAAAATTGTCCACGTCAGGACTCATCCTTCCATTGGTCCGCAAACTTCTTATCACTGACGTTACAGCAACTTTGCAGCTGACTCTACTGGGGATATTTGGAAACCAAACTTCCGGATGCCTGTTCTGATAACCGGCGGTGGCCTTTGAAATTCTGGTTCAGGAAACCCTTTAATGACAAATAACTCTGCTTGAGAATGAGGAGAAATCTTGCCTACCCACTCCGGCGGAGAAAACACGAGAAATTCACAAATAACCCTGTTCGGAGACAAAGAGAACTTCATCATGACAACTCTGTGGGGAGTAATGCCAAAGCTGACACTTCGTTGAATGTCTCCCATCGAGACATTGAACGCTTGGTAATTCATTTGAGCACGAGCTCCTTCAACCTGCATGAGAAACAACACTTGAACACAAACGGTTATCCACCCTGGTTTATGTTTCAAAATCCATATGTTTGATAATGACGCAATGCTCCAATCGACATGGGAATGCTACGCGTTTTATTTGGGGGATGCAAGTGTGACACTATATGCCAATGCAAATATGACACTATATGCCGATGCAAATGCAGACTCGAACTGCTGGGATACAGAAACTGCTTCAGCAAAATAAATGCTGAAAACAATGCCAACTCCGCTGGGGATAGCCAGGTGCTACAGAATTATTCCAGCAAAATAAATGCTGGGAGAGTGAAGTCGACTCAGCTGGGAAATTGGGAACTTAAACCAAACACCTCGTTGAAGTAATACCCTGCTGGGGAATATAACTCTGTTGGAGAATAACAGATGCGCCTGGTATGATTGGACCTCTGCTGGAAAGTGAACGGATATCACACGGTATTCTGACAAAATAAATGCCAGGACTCACGCCAACTCTGCCGGGGAGAGTCTTAACCTTCGAATTCCACTGGGAGGAAAACACTTGCTGAAAAGAGAACTCCACTGGGGATGGGACGATTCTCTTGGGGAAAATCAACTGACTCCGCTGGGGGAGAGGTAAACTGACCCTGCGGGGAAAGGTGAACTTGTCTGAATACAGCTCACAAATATTAATCTTCTGAGACTAAACCAATTCGGCTTGAGATACACTGTCTGAATACAGCCTTATAATCTTGGAATCGCCAAACTCTACTGAGGATGAATGACTTTGCTGGAGAATATCCTTTGGATAAGCTACGACTAGCTGGGGAATTTGATTCTTATACATGACATGCGCAGGGGTCGAGTCTTTTGTTACTGCAATCTTTTGATCGTCTTCCTCGTACGGCTATGAAACCTGCAACAACACAAACAAGACAAGACAAGCCTATACAACCAAATTGATTCAGGTTAGTGATGTTATTTTCAGTTAATTCAAAGCTTTAGCAATTGTTGGCAAGGGCCAGTGATGTTATACTCATGCTAGTTTCAGTAAACTTAGGCGCTTTATCATGCACAAAACAGGAAAGAACCAGCATCAAGTACTGAATAACATATTTTATTGATTGGGCCCCTGAATGGGCGGAATTTTTGTACACGGGATGTAACTCCTGAAAAGAGTAAGCTATGCAAAGCAAATATACAAGTATGCACAAGAAGCATAAATATTTTGACAAATTAAATTTGTACACATGTCGGCAACGGGATGCAGACGAACACCACGAACTGATCCTCCCATGACTCGTCCGACTCTAATGCTTTCTCGGTATCCACACTTCCGAAGAGATTGTATCTGATAATCGACCCCTCAGGTATATTCTCCCGCACTGATGCTCACTGCAGTATCAAATTCGGACCGCAGTCATTTGCTTTTCAAATCCCTAACTTTTGCGTGAACCGCCCTTTACGGGTTTTCAGTTCACCGGGATACCCCTTTTTGCCGAAGCCGCCAAGTGTAGGTTTTCAACTTCGCGGGTGTACATTTTTCATTTTATCCCTAACTTTTTCCCGAACCTTTCATTCTGTTTTTGGTTCGCCAGGATGCCCTATTTTTGCCGGGACTCTCTTTTTTCTGTCCAGCGGGTCAATTTTAAGCAAAGTATTTTTTAACTGCGTCCGAAGTTACAGGTGACGTAAAGTCTTCACCGTCCATGGTGGACAACAATAACGCTCCTCCTGAAAAGACTTTTCTGACAACATATGGCCCTTCGTAATTGGGAGTCCACTTGCCCCTGTGATCTGCCTGCGGCGGGAGAATCCTTTTCAGCACAAGGTCGCCCGTCTGAAAGCTTCGCGGATGTATCTTCTTATCATATGCTTTCTTCATTCGGCTCTGGTACAAACGATCGTATGCTAGAGAAGCTAGCCTCTTCTCATCCATCAAACTCAACTGGTTCAACCTGTCCTTCACCCATTCTGCCTCGTCTAGCTGAACGTCTCGCAATACCCTCAGAGAAGGGATCTCAACTTCCAATGGTAATACCGCTTCCATTCCGTATACTAACGAGAACGGTGTTGCCCCGGTTGATGTGCGTACCGTCGTACGATAACCGTGCAAAGCAAAAGGTAGCATCTCGTGCCAATCCTTATAGGTCACCACCATCTTTTGAACGATCTTCTTGATATTCTTATTGGCCGCTTCGACAGCGCCATTCATCTTGGGTCGGTAAGGGGAGGAGTTGTGATGCTCGATTTTGAAATTCTAACAGAGCTCCTTCATCATTTCGTTGTTCAAGTTTGAACCGTTGTCCGTGATTATCCGCTCGGGGATCCCATATCGGCAAATGATATCTCTCTTGATGAACCGGGCCACCACTTGCTTAGTTACGTTTGCGTAAGACGCTGCTTCTACCCACTTGGTGAAATAATCGATTGCTACTAGGATGAACCGATGCCCGTTAGAAGCTGTCGGCTCGATCTTTCTAATCATATCAATTCCCCACATCGAGAACGGCCATGGCGATGACATCACATTCAGAGGACTCGGAGGCACATGGATCTTATCAGCATAGATTTGGCACTTGTGGCACTTCCTCGCAAACTTGAAACAATCAGTTTTCATAGTCAGCCAAAAATAACCTGCCCGCAGCAGCTTTCTCGTCATAGCATGCCCACCAGCATGCGTACCAAAGGTACCTTCGTGTATTTCCTCCATGAGCAGCTTTGCCTCTCTTTCGTCTACACAACGCAACAGCACCAAGTCGTGGTTTCTTCTGTATAAGACGCCATCCGGATTCAAATAGAAATTACCCGCCAATCTCCTGAGAGTCTTCTGGTCTTGACTGGATGCCCCAGCCGGATACTCTTTGTTCTTCAGGAAATTAAGGATATCAAAATACCACGGTTTGTCGTCGGATGCTTCGTCAATAGCAAATAGGAAAGCTGGTCTGTCAAGCCGAGAGATAACGATTCGGGGAGCCTCATTCCAGAAGTTGACTTTGTACATGGAAGACAAAGTGGCCAGGGCGTCAGCCATTTGATTCTCGGCCCGCGGTACATGATGCAATTCAACCTTGTCGAAGAAAGGCAACAATCTCCTTGCATAATTCATGTAATGTATCAAATTGGGCTGACGTGTCTCCCATTCCCCTTTTATCTGATTCACCACCAGAGCTGAATCTCCGTATACGTCCAGATTCTTGATTCGCAAATCAATGGCTTCTTCAAGCCCCATTATACAAGCTTCGTATTCGGCTTCATTATTGGTAACTGCAAAGGTCAATCGAGCGGCAAACGGGATGTGCGACCCGTGTGGAGTAGTGATGATTGCCCCTATTCCGCTACCGTAAGCATTCACAGCTCCGTCAAATATCATCTTCCATTTGGAACCCAATTCTGGTCCTTCGTCTGGCAACGACTCTTCACAATCTTTCATCTTTAGGTACATGATATCCTCGTCAGGAAAATCAAACCTCATCGATTGGTAATCTTCAATAGGCTGCTCTGCCAGGTACTCAGACAGTACACTCCCTTTTATAGCCTTTTGCGAGACGTATTGGATGTCATATTCAGTCAAGACCATCTGCCAACGGGCAATTCTCCCTGACAACGCCTGCTTTTCGAATACATATTTGATAGGATCCATCTTCGAGATGAGCATGGTTGTATGATTCAGCATGTATTGCCTCAAACGCTTGGCGGCCCAGGCTAGCGCGCAACAAGTTTTCTCAAGCATTGAGTATCGAGATTCACAATCTGTAAATTTCTTACTCAAGTAGTAGATCGCATGCTCTTTTCTCCCTGTCTCGTCGTGCTGACCGAGAACACAACCCATGCTTCCCTCAAGAACCGTCAAATACATAATCAAGGGTCTACCTGCCACTGGGGGTATCAAAATAGGAGGCTCCTGCAAATACTGCTTTATTTTATCGAACGCTTTTTGACAGTTTTCGTTCCATGTTACAGCTTGATCTTTCTTCAATAACTTGAATAATGGTTCGCACGTAGCAGTTAGGTGAGATATGAACCGAGCGATGTAGTTCAACCTCCCTAAAAACCGGCGCACCTCTTTTTCTGTTTTAGGCGTCGGCATTTCTTGTATTGCTTTTATTTTAGCGGGATCGACCTCTATTCCTCTTTCACTTACGATAAACCCCAGCAGCTTACCCGATCTCACCCCGAAGGTGCATTTATTACGGTTCAGTCTCAGCCTGAACTTCCTAAGCCTTTTAAATAACTTCAGCAGATTCACCAGATGCTCTTCCTCCGTCTGGGATTTGGCAATCATATCATCAACATAAACTTCGATCTCTTTATGCATCATATCATGGAAAAGAGTCGTCATCGCACGCTGATATGTTGCCCCAGCATTTTTCAAACCAAAGGGCATCACTTTGTAGCAAAATGTTCCCCAAGGCGTTATGAAAGTAGTCTTCTCCATGTCCTCTGGCGCCATTTTAATCTGATTATAGCCTGAAAAGCCATCCATGAAGGAGAATACAAAGTATTGAGCAGTATCATCAACTAGCACATCGATATGAGGAAGTGGAAAATCGTCTTTTGGGCTTGCTTTATTCAAATCCCTATAATCCACGCACATTCGAACCTTGCCATCTTTCTTTGGCACTGGTACGATGTTAGCAACCCATGAGGGATATTTTGTCACAGCCAGGAAACCAGCATCCCACTGTTTTTGAACTTCCTCTTTGATCTTTACTGCCATGTCTGGTCTAGTTCTGCGAAGCTTTTGTTTGACCGGCGGGCATTCTTCTTTCAGTGGCAGACGGTGCACAACTATATCTGTATCGAGCCCTGGCATATCTTCATACGACCAAGCGAATACATCACTATACTCTCGGAGCATTTCAACCAGTCTTCGCTTGATATCGCTCTGCAGTGCGGCCCCGATACGAATATTCTTCTCAACCCCTTCCGACCCCAAGTTAATAATTTTGATGACCTCTTCGTGAGGCATGTCGCTACTGCGAAAATCGGCGTCGGCTGAACAGAAGAGTCGCCACCGTGCGTTATTTATCCCACGGGAGGGAAAGGAAACGCTCAGAGTAAACCTCGCACAACACGGGAAAGGTATGGTCGTCGCAACCAAAACTTGGGTTCGGGAGTCGGTTACGCAAGGGGAAGGTATTAGCACCCCTCACGTCCGTCGTACTCGACGGGATCCACACTTGTTTTCGGGTATGGATTGTTATTCTATCTACTCTAAAGGGTTAAGGGTTACAAAGAAAAGAGAATGAAAATAAAATGACTCGGCAAAGTATCGCACTTTATGCCTACGTATTCCCGCCTGGAACGAGAAATCAGAGTCAACGTAGTTCGCCTACCTACGGGAAAGGAGGGGAAGGTTGCTCACTAGGATATCGCATCCTATGCCTACGTACTTTCATACAGCATGAAAGATCAGAGCAAACGTAGTTCGGGCCACGTACGACACAAGTCTGTCTTGGTTGATTTTATTCCTTCTGAAAAAGGTTTTCCTGATTAAAAGTCCACGGCGGACAAAATGACTCTTTTGATTTGTTCACATTCTTTTACGGAAGAAGTGTCTTTTATTGTGTTTGAAATCTTTATGTGTTTTTCTGTTTGTTTTGAGAAGGAAAGAGACAGAACCCTAACCTACGGTTGCGAAGGGAAACAAACTAACCTAATGTTGTCATGCATGGGTTAAGACCTAGTGTCTATCATGCTCCTCTCCTGCACAGAGAGAAACAGAGATCCTACGGGATAGGCAGAAACAGAAACAATATCAGATCTATATACAGTAAAACAGTAAAATGCATGGATGCAACAGTACAAGCGAGGCAAGGGAGCCCCACTCAACCTCGAACCTGGAAAACAATAGGCGAAAGTGAACAGGCTTCACTTTCAACCCAACAGGGTAAACAGCACACAATACAGTCCAGAAAACCAATCAATACATCAGTAATGAAATACAATAGCAAAAGAAACAGCATCAACAGCTCTGAGTCAACATCTGGCTTCAAGTAATCTCCAATCATTTATGGGCTTCAACAAAGCATCAATCTCCATCTTCATGGCCTTCAGGCAAGGGCTTTGATCATCAGTCTCCTATAAGCAATGGCTTTTCTTCAAGTCTCCAATCTTCAGGGATGAACATCAGTCAACAAGAGGAGATAAATGTTAAACAGTAAACTGCCTACCAAGGGTGGCACATTAACTGTTAACATTATGCAGACAGGTTTCTCTCAAAAGTTCTATCTTCCAAATACTTTCACTGATCCTTCCAAAGGAAGGAGGTGTATATTTGAAAGAGACTTTGAATCATAGAGAAAGGATAGAGGCAAACAAAGCCATCTATGTTTGAGAAGCAAGCTTTCTAATCTAGAGCTCTGCCTAGCTCCTAAACCCTAGTCTCCTCAGCAGCTGCTAGCAAGAACCTCCTCCTCAACTCTGACAGTTGATATTCAATCTCTGGATCTCCAATGGTCTTCATCTCCTCAAATCTTCAGCTCTCCCAAGTCCCCAAATGATCCCAATACCCAAACAAACAAGCAATGATCCCCAGAGGGCACACCACACCAGTCAATCAGATACAACAGCATATTAATAGCAGTAGGGGAATCCTGACTTTTCCTAAGGGATCTAATAACTACCCATAGCCCCTATAGTCCCTTAACTAAACTAGTCAAACCCTAAGTCCTAAGGGAAAAGAATCAAATCTCCTAAGTCATCACCTAAAACCCTAGTTTTATCCATGTTATTCACATTTACACTAAGCACCTAAAATTAACTTCTAAAAATGGGAACTAAATTGAATCCACAAGTTCAATGTCTAACCTAGACAACCTAAAAAGAATGGATGAAAAATATTGAAGCATTTAATAAAACAAAAAATAACAAAATCATGCATGAAATGAAGTTATGTAAAATGTCATTTATTTAGAAAATATAGGAAAAATATCAAATAAAATATAAAATGCAATTTTTATTTTATATAATTTTCTAGACATCCTAAAGAAAAATATGCAAAAAGAATGAATTAAAAATGATGATTTTTCTATTTGTTATGAATTTTTTAAAATGAATGAAAAAATGAAAAGAAAATAATAAAGAAAATAGAAAGAAATAGCCAGGGGGTGAGAATAGCAAGATATCCCAGTTCAGCGCATTGGGCTTATTAAATTGGGGGGTGCGAATAGCTGTCTGAGCCCAATCCCCCCAATTAATGAAACGCTGCGTTTCAATTTTTGAATTCTCCCACCAAAACTCAGATCAAACGTGGGCCGTTCGATTCCTGGTCAAGTCAATCCTCTCCTCCAGATCCAAGGGCCTGTGAGTCGTCTTCTTCCTCCCTCCGTTTAGGGTTTCAGGCATGAACTCCATGCACGAAAATTCCCTCCAATCGTTCTCCATGCTTTCTTGATGAAAATTAAAAATTCCAAGCCCTAAAATACTCTATAAAACCCAAGGAATCCATGTCTAATCCTAGTTTTCACTAACTCTCGTTGTAAACTCCAAATAGAGGGCACGAAACTCAGGGTACACCATGCTTGCCTGTTGTCAATTTTGCCAGAACTCCAACCTGATGATCCACAGATCATCTACATACTTCCCTCATTATTCTATGCATCATTATATTAATTATGGTCCAGTACACAGCTTATTCTTGAAGCTAACAGAAATGGCAACCTGTCATGGATCTCCACGAAGCTATCCCTAAACTTCAAGAATCAATCCCCTAGGGTTTCTAAACAATATTATCCTAACCACATGATCTCTACCAGCCAGAATAGTGAGATTCGAAGAAGTTTACATACCTTGCACTTGATGATGGTGATGGTAGCTAGACCTCAATTCAACCTTTGATACTTGCTGAAAATGATCTCCAATGAATGAGTATGCTTCTGTTTGCAATGATTTGTGCTTAATCCTTGTGAATCATTCTATTCCATCCTTCATGCAAGTTGGAGTTTCAAATTGAATCTCTTCACACAGCCACGAATTCTCTCCAATCTCTTGTGCCAATTACTCCATGATGATAGTGGATGATGATAGTGACAGAAATCAGAATGATGGAGGAAGTTTCAATGGATTTTGGATGAAAATGCAACTTGGAGTGAAGAAGATAATGGGTATAATCCTTGATCAATTCAACCACTTCTTGATGTGAATCCTAGGGTTTGAATGATGATGATGATGATTCAATCCAAAGATGTGAGAGTTTTGAGAGATTTGTAAGAGTTTGAGTAGCTTATGCAAGAATGAGAAAATGGATGAAAATGGAGATTTTGGACAAATGGGAGCACCAACCCTTGCATGAATCAGCTTGTATGAATATATAGGTTGCATTAGAACCTCCTAGAACATTGGAGAAATTTCCCTTACACCCTTCCCTTTCAATTTGGATTATGTTACTTTCAATTCAAGCAACCATGGATAACTCACAAAGTATGACCTAAGCTCAAAATTCCACTTTAGCCAATGTTTTTAAAATGCCTTTTCCATTCAAAATGACCTATAATTTTGCATCATTTGGCCAAGATATGAAAAACATCATTTTTTAAGCCATTTTTCTTCATTAAATTCACCAATTTTGAAACCTTGTGCTATGGACTTTTCCAATCTCTCATGGTCACTTTTCTAGACTCAAAATGTCATTTGGAGCAAGTTTGATGTTGTAAGTGTTTCCATTTGAGGCCTCCTTGTATGAGTTTTGGACATAGGTTAAAATGACCTGTAATTCACAAATGACCAAAATACCCTTTGCCTGCCAAGACCACAAGTTGAGTTCCACACATCATATGAAGGCATACTATACCATTATAGAAAGATAAGACAATGAGGAACAATTCTTATGTTGACCAGAAATTCATTTGAAATCTCCTTGAGGGTTAAAAATAGCTTGGAAGTCAAGTCACTTTCACAGACAAAATTTCAGATACCTCAGATGCCCTGTAACTTGCAAGGACCATAACTTGAGTTCTATAAATCTCCTTAATGTCTTCCACCACTCAAATTAAAGGTATTGAGATCCTATACAAGTTTCATGTTGGCCAAGGATCCATTTGAAGCTTGCATTTTGACTTATCTTGCTTGGAAATTTGACCTAAACTAGGGGATTTTACATAGAAACCCTAATTTAGAAACTCCTCTTCTCCTGGATTTCTCTTGATTTCTTCTTATCATGACAACATATTATTACTCTCCATGTCAAATGATGAACCCCACATCTCTCCAATAACCCTTGATTCCCTTCAATCAGTCAGTGGACCTAGGGTTGACCTAGGATTGACCCAGATGAAACCCTAGTTGACTGTCTTCAACTGCAATTCTTGTGATCATATCAACAACTTGTTTTCTTCTCCAAATGACTTTCTAAGTCCTCTCATGATGCCTAGATGCTCTCCATGCCTTCCATTTACAGCTCACAACCCCCTTGTTGACCCTCAAATACCCTCAGATAGGGGATAGACTCAAGGCTTGATCTGCTGAACTCTCTGCTCTCAAATTCTTTTCTGATGACTTGAATGGGATGGAATTAGGATAATAACCTCTTGATAGGCCTCTAGAGATGAGAATAATGATGGGTCCCCTGTTGCATGACTTTCTATGCTTATGCTATGCAGATGGTTAGTCTATGTACATGACTCTATATGCAAGTGCTAATGATATTGAAACATAGACCAAGTGAATAAGGTTGAGCAAATTCTAGGGTGCAACAGCTGCCCCTATTCAAGCGACTTGGACCCGATTGGGTGAAGAGCGAATGGCCTTCAAACATTCGAGGTACGAGACGGTTGAATACTAAGAAACCCGGAAATTTGCCAACCGCAGAAATAAACTGCACCCCTGTTTGGGTAACGACATCCACTGCCCGGATCTGACTGTTTGCAGCCGCTCACTGACCTCGTAACGACCACGCTGGGGATAACAGATTGCTTTCTTGTCCACATTAGGACTCTGTCTGTCATCAATACGAAGAAATCTCAACTAGAACCTGTCCACGTCAGGACTCCACTTGCTGTTAACCCAGAAAAATCCCGGCAACTCCGCTGGGGAATATTCCAATAAAATCGTCCGTGTTAGTAATAGACTCTTCCACGTTAGGAATAACACCATCCACGTAAGGAATCATCTCTTCTGCGTCTGTCCACGTCAGGGCTAAACCTTTCATCTTTCCACGTCAGGAATCAATCTTCTTTCTTCATAAGGAGAACTATATCAATCTGTCCACGTAAGGACCCCAATACCACTCGACATGTCCGCGTCAGGACTCCAATCTTTCCGCGTAAGGAATACAACCTTGGTTCTGAACCTGTCCATGTTAGGACTCACCTTTCCACGTAAGGAGTACATCATTCTTCCACGTCAGGAATCAGCTTTTCTTGAATCCGTCCATGTAAGGCCTAACTTTTCCACGTAAGGAATCTATCTTCTTCTTCCACGTTAGGAATAACTTCTTTGATCTGTCCGCGTCAGGACTGAACTCTTCCATGTCAGGAATAATCTCTTTCTTTCCACGTCAGGAATCAATCTCGACATGTCCGCGTGAGGACTCAATCTTTCCACGTAAGGAAACCCATTCTTTTCCACGTAAGGAATTTCATCTTTCCACGTTAGGGATAAATTCGCCTTTCCCCGTAAGGGATATCCATCCCTTTTTTCCACGTCAGGACCCATGTTTCGTCTTGATTTGTCCACGTCAGGATTACATCTTTGACCCGCTAGGGAAATAACACTTGTCCACGTCAGGACTCACACCTTCGTCTGATCTGTCCACGTCAGGACCCACGCTTCGCCAACACGAAGGAAGATAACTGCTGAGAGTAAATGGTCCACGTCAGGACACCAACACAAAAAGTAATCAGTTTCGTCAACGTCATGACTTCACATTCCACCAATTCCGAGAACCCGAATCTGTCCACGTTAGGACTAACACATCTCATCAACCCGGGGAAATAAATCTGTCCACGTTAGGACGCCCACTTCTGAAGAAATCCCGTCAATATAGGAACAAATTGTCCACGTCAGGACTGAGTTCTCCCTTGATCCCAACCCACAAACTTCTTTAGCACTGACGTGACAGCGACTTTGAGGCGGACTTTACTGGGGATATCTGGAAACCAAACTACCAGACGCCTGTTCTGATAACCGGCGGTGGCTTCTGAAATTCTGATTCATGGAACCCCTGATGACAACTAACTCTGCCTGGGAATAAAGAGAAACTTATCCTGATAACTTTGTGGGGAATACGGCCGAAACTGCCATTATCATTGGATGTCTCATGCCGAGATCTTGAATATTTGGTAGTCCATTTGAGCAAGAGCTCTCTCCACCTGCTGGGATACAGGAACCGCTTCAGCAAAATAAATGCTGAAGATAATGCTAACTCCGCCGGGGATAGCCAGATGCTACAGAATTATTCCAGCAAAATAAATACTGGAAGGGTGAAGTCGGCCCTGCTGGGAAGTAGGGAGCTCAAACCAAACACCCTGTTGAGGTAACCCCCTGCTGGGGAATATAACTTTGCTGGGGAGAGTCTTGATCTTCGGGTTCCACTGGGAGGAAAGAACATTTGCTGAAAGGAGAGAACTCCGCTGGGGGTGGGACTATTCTCTCGGGAGAAATCCACTGACTCCGCTGGGGGAGGGTGAATGACCCTGCGGAGAAAGATGAACCTGTCTGAATACAGCCTTACGATCTTGGGATCATCAATCCTTTTTGCACAAGCTACGTCTAGCTGGAGAGTTCGATCCTTCTTCAGGAAGAACTTGCATGACCTGCGTGAAGGCTGAGTCTTTCGTTATTGCAATCTTTTGATCATCTTCCTCGTACGGTGATGAAACCTGGAACAACACAAACAAGACAAGACAAGCCTATGCAGCCAGATCAATTCAGATTAGTGACGTTATTTTTAGTTAATTCAAAGCTTTAGCAACTGTTGGCAAGGGCCAGTGACGTTATACTCATGCTAGTTTCATCAAACTTGGGCGTTAATCATGCACAAAACAGTAAAGAATAGTGTCAAGTACTGAATAACGTATTTTATTGATTGGGCCCCTAAATAGGCGGAGTTTTGTACACGGGATGCAACTCCTGAAATGAGGAAGCTACACAAAGCAAATATACACGTATACAAGTATGCACAAGCAGCATAAATATTGACAACTTAAATTTGTACACATGTCGGCAACGGGATGCAGATGAACACCACGAACTGATCCTCCCATGACTCGCCCGACTTTAATGCTTTCCCGGTATCCCCACTTCTGAAGCGATTGTATCAGATAACTGGCTCCTCAAATGTATTCTCCCGCATTGATGCTCATTGCAATTATCAAACTCGGACCGCAGTCATTTGCTTTTCAAATCCCTAACTTTTGCGTGAACCGCCCTTTACGGGTTTTCAGTTCACCGGGATACCCCTTTTTTCTGAAGTTGCCCAGTGTAGGTTTTCAACTTCGCGGGTGTACATTTTTCAATTTCATCCCTAATTTTTGCCCGAACCTTTCATTTTGTTTTTGGTTCGCCGGGATGCCCCATTTTTGCCTGGACTCTCTTTTTCTGTCCAGCGGGTCTATTTTAAGCAAAGTATTTTTTAACTGCGTCCGAATTCACAGGTGACGTGAAGTCTTCTCCGTCCATGGTGGACAACAACAACGCTCCTCCTGAAAATACTTTCCTGACAACGTATGGCCCTTCGTAGTTGGGGGTCCACTTGCCCCTGTGATCTGCCTGCGGCGGGAGAATCCTTTTCAGCACAAGGTCGCCCGTCTGAAAGCTTCGCGGATGTATCTTCTTGTCATATGCTTTCTTCATTCGGCTCTGATACAAACGACCATATGCTAGAGAAGCGAGCCTCTTCTCATCCATCAAACTCAATTGGTTCAACCTGTCTTTCACCCATTCTGCCTCGTCTAGCTGAACGTCTCGCAACACCCTCAGAGAAGGGATCTCAACTTCCAATGGTAATACCGCTTCCATTCCGTATACTAACGAGAACGGGGTTGCCCCGGTTGATGTGCGTACCGTCGTACGATAACCGTGCAAAGCGAAAGGTAGCATCTCATGCCAATCTTTATAGGTCACCACCATCTTCTGCACGATCTTCTTGATATTCTTATTAGCCGCCTCGACAGCGCCATTCATCTTGGGTCGGTAAGGGGAGGAGTTGTGATGTTCGATCTTGAAATTCTGACAGAGCTCCTTCATCATTTTGTTGTTCAGGTTTGAACCGTTGTCCGTGATTATCCGCTCGGGGATCCCATATCGGCAAATGATATCTCTCTTGATGAATCTGGCCACCACTTGCTTCGTTACATTTGCGTATGACGCCGCTTCCACCCACTTGGTGAAGTAATCGATCGCTACTAGAATGAATCGGTGCCCATTAGAAGCCGTCGGCTCGATCTTTCCAATCATATCGATTCCCCACATTGAAAATGGCCAAGGCGATGACATCACATTTAGAGGACTTGGAGGCACATGGATCTTATCAGCATAGATTTGGCACTTGCGGCACTTCCTCACAAACTTGAAACAATCAGTTTCCATGGTCAGCCAAAAATAACCTGCTCGCAGCAGCTTTCTCGTCATAGCATGTCCACCAGCATGCGTACCAAATGTACCTTCATGTATTTCTTCCATGAGCAACTTTGCCTCTTTTTCGTCTACACAACGCAACAGCACCAAATCGTGGTTTCTTCTGTATAAGACGCCATCCGGGTTCAAATAGAAATTACCCGCTAATCTCCTGAGAGTCTTCTGATCTTGACTGGACGCCCCAGCCGGATACTCTTTATTCTTCAGGAAATTAAGGATATCGAAATACCATGGTTTGCCATCAGATGCTTCATCAATAGCAAATACATAAGCTGGCCTGTCCAGCCGAGAGATAATGATTCGGGGAGCCTCATTCCAGAAGTTGACTTTGTACATGGAGGACAAAGTGGCGAGGGCGTCAGCCATTTGATTCTCTGCCCGCGGTACATGATGCATTTCAACCTTGTCGAAGAAAGGCAACAATCTCCTTGCATAATTCATGTAATGTATCAAATTGGGCTGCCGTGTCTCCCATTCCCCTTTGATCTGATTCACCACCAGAGCTGAGTCTCTGTATACGTCCAGGTGTTTGATTCGCAAATCAATGGCTTCTTCAATCCCCATTATACAAGCTTCGTATTCGGCCTCATTATTGGTAACTGCAAAGGTCAATCGGGCAGTAAACGGGATGTGCGACCCGTGCGGCGTAGTGATGATTGCCCCTATTCCGTTACCGTAAGCATTCACGGCTCCGTCAAATATCATCTTCCACTTGGAACCCAACTCTGGTCCTTCGTCTGGCAACGGCTCTTCACAATCTTTCATCTTTAGATACATGATATCCTCGTCAGGAAAATCAAATCTCATCGATTGGTATTCTTCAATAGGCTGCTCCGCCAGATACTCGGACAGCGCACTCCCCTTTATAGCCTTTTGCGAGACGTATTGAATATCATATTCGGTCAAGACCATCTGCCAACGGGCAATTCTACCTGACAACGCCTGCTTTTCAAATACATATTTGATAGGATCCATCTTCGAGATGAGCATGGTTGTATGATTCAGCATGTACTGCCTCAAACGCTTGGCGGCCCAGGCTAGCGCGCAACAAGTTTTCTCAAGCATCGAGTATCGAGATTCACAGTCTGTAAATTTCTTACTCAGGTAATAGATTGCATGCTCTTTTCTCCCCGTCTCGTCATGTTGACCGAGAACACAACCCATGCTTCCCTCCAGAACCGTCAAATACATTATCAAGGGTCTACCTGCCACTAGGGGTATCAGAATGGGAGGCTCCTGCAAATACTGCTTTATTTTATCGAACGCCCTTTGACAATTTTCGTTCCACGTTACAGCTTGATCTTTCTTCAACAGCTTGAATAATGGTTCACACGTGGCCGTTAGGTGAGATATGAACCGGGCGATGTAGTTCAACCTCCCTAAAAACCCGCGCACCTCTTTCTCTGTTTTAGGCGTCGGCATTTCTTGAATTGCTTTTATTTTAGCAGGATCGACCTCTATTCCTCTTTCGCTTACGATAAACCCCAGCAGTTTACCCGATCTCACCCCGAAGGTGCATTTGTTAGGGTTCAGCCTCAGCCTGAACTTCCTAAGCCTTTTAAACAACTTCAGCAGATTCACCAGATGCTCTTCCTCCGTCTGGGATTTAGCAATCATATCGTCAACATAAACTTCGATCTCTTTATGCATCATATCATGGAAAAGAGTCGTCATCGCGCGCTGATATGTTGCCCCAGCATTTTTCAAACCGAAGGGCATCACTTTGTAGCAAAATGTTCCCCAAGGCGTTATGAAAGTGGTCTTCTCCATATCCTCTGGCGCCATTTTAATTTGATTATAGCCCGAAAAGCCATCCATGAAGGAGAATACGGAGTATTGAGCAGTATTATCAACTAACACGTCAATATGAGGAAGTGGAAAATCGTCTTTTGGGCTTGCTTTATTCAAATCTCGATAGTCCACGCACATTCGAACCTTGCCATCTTTCTTTGGCACAGGTACGATGTTGGCAACCCATGAAGGATACTTCGTCACAGCCAGGAAACCAGCGTCCCACTGTTTCTGAACTTCCTCTTTAATCTTCATTGCCATATATGGTCGAGTTCTGCGAAGCTTTTGCTTGACCGGCGGGCAATCCTCTTTCAGTGGCAGGCGATGCACGACCATGTCTGTATCGAGCCCTGGCATATCTTCATACGACCAAGCGAATACATCACTATACTCTTGGAGCATTTCAACCAGTCTCCGCTTGATATCGCCCTGCAGCGCGGCTCCGATACGAATATTCTTCTCAACCCCTTCCGACCCCAAGTTGATAATTTCGATGACCTCGTCGTGAGGCAGAATGGCTCTTTCCTCTTGCTTCACTAACCAAGACAGTTCTTCAGGAACGTCACTATCTTCGACAACCTCTTCTTCGGCTTGAAATACCGGGTGCTCAAAGTCGGGACGAGTCATAGGTGGTTCAAGGATGTCATCTGAGAATGTTATCCTGCAAAAGGAATGGTTAAGCGCTTCAAAATGCGTATAAAGCGAACAACCACGTTGCCATTTTATTGAAAAATATAAAACAAGAAAAACAGGGATTACAGTATTTGCACATGAAAAACACGCCGTTTATTTAATGATTAACACGCGATGTTCATAACAACACAGCCCTAAGCAAATCCTGATGCCCCGGGCAAGACATCAGATTATTCAACAATTAATAAAGCAAAGCATTACTGTTTAAAAGTCACAGGAACAAGCTCCTGAATAGACCAGTTGCATAGTCCTTGTCCTGGCGTGCTTGGCTGAATCCAGGCATCCATATCACAGTCGCTGTCTCCTGCATCAGATTCCGAAGCAGCATTGATGGTTTCGTGACACACCCCGATGGCAGAGATGGTGATTGGCTTTCTGAAACGGGGTGCCCCCACGGAAGGAGTTGAGGACGACGATTGGTATCCCAGCCCGAACCGGTCCATCTTCACAGGAATGTCCAGCACTTTGCCCCAGCCCTTGGTCTCACCAGACTCTACCAGAGCTTGAGCTTCTTTATATGACGAGACGGCTATCTCCGACACTTTGCTCGGCCCGGGACCCTTGTCCTTGATGCGCAAACCTTCGAATGCCTGGCAGGGTGTTTCGTGGATTTCTCCGTCGACCTCCACATATTTAAATGACGACAGATGGCTGACCAGGATGTCCTCTTCTCCGCACACGGTGACTACGCTGTCTCCGACCATATATTTCAACTTCTGGTGCAAGGTGGACGTGACTGCCCCCGCCCCATGAATCCAGGGTCTTCCAAGCAAGCAACTGTACGCAGGCTGTATATCCATGATATAAAACTCAGTTGCAAACACCTCCGGCCCCACCTGTAGAGGCAATGTGATCGATCCAAAGACTGTTCTCCGCGTGCCGTCAAACGCTCTGACTACCAAATCACTGGGCGTACACAAAATTCCTCTAACATCCAGCTTCATCATCGCCTTCTTGGGCAGCACATTCAAAGACGATCCAGTGTCGACCAATACGTGCGACATTACTGATCCTCTACACTCGACAGATACGTGCAGCGCCATATTATGATCTCTTCCTTTCGGAGTCAAGTCGAAATCGGTAAAGCCCAAACTGTGGCCTGCATTCACATGTGCCAACACTCCTTCCAGCTGATTCACGGAGACGTCTTGGGGTACAAAAGAAGTTTACAGGACTTTCAGCAAAGCATTTCTGTGAGCTTCCGAACACAACAGCAATGACAGGATAAATATTTTGGACGGCGTCTGCTGCAGATGCTCCACAATCTTATAATCACTTTTTCGAATCAAGCGCATGAACTCTTCTACATCCTTCGATGCTGCTTCTTTTTCACTCGCTTGCACCGGAACATTTTCAACCACTTTCCCTTTTCCTTTCGCTAGTCTTTCAGCCTCCACTTCAGGAGATATAAAGATCCTGCCACTCCTTGTCATGCCTCCTGAGCCGACAACATTATCCACAGTCTCGGCTGGCTGCTTATTAACATCAATTTTTATCCCGTCACAATACACCTCCAACCCATATGACCATGGGACTGCTTTTGTGTTCTCGTACGGGATCGGCCCGGCCTTAGTTATGGTGATCGGTGGTCGCTGAGCTGGTGCTGCAATAGTGATCGTCTTCCGAGGAATCGTTACCGTGGCCACCTCACTCCGATTATCCACTACTGCCCCTGCAGGCTCTTCAGTTGCCGCTCGGTCAAACTGCAATATGCCCTCATCAATTAAAGCCTGAATGCCTTTCTTCAAATCCTCACACCCTCCAACTAGGGTCCAACAGTCTAAGCAATACTCGTTACATCCTGGGTAAACACCTCCTTGTAACAGTCGGCTCTTTATCTCGCTCAGCGGCGTCTTTAAATCTTCAACATTCACAATCAGATTCAACCTTTCCTCAATCAGAACGACGTTAGCCCCATGATTAGGCATGGGTTTCTGCACTATATTCGGACCTGCCGTTCCGAAATTGATAGTCTTATTGTCCAAAAGATCCTGCACAACGTGCTTAAAAGCGTGGCAACCTTCTATATCGTGACCGGAGCCCCAGAATGAAACTCGCAGTGCCTGCTTGCATCGTAACCAAACGGGGGAGCTCCCGTTATTGGTGCCAGAGTTCTTTTCTCTACTAGATTCAATCCCAACAATGTCTGCAACAAATCGGCATAGGTTGAGGGAGGCTTCTCAAACACTCTTCTCGGTTTACTACCCTGGAATCTTCGTTGAGCCTGCTGTGCCCCCTGCTGAGGCTGCTGCTGCTGTGGCATTGGCTGTTGCTGAACCGGTTGTGGTTGCTGGAGTGGTTGTTGTTGATACGGGATAGTAACACTCGCCACCTGCTGCGGCTGGCGATATTGTCCTCGTCCCCTGCCTCGGCCTCGGCCTCGGCCTCCAAATACTGCGCTTGCCTCGCCCTGCCGGCGCCCACCATAAGCTTTCCTATTACTGCCAGATGCAGTTGATTCCTCGGCTTGGAACTTTCCTTGCTTAATATTACGTTCAATCTTTTCCCCCATCAGAATTAGGTCTGAAAAACTGGCCAGAGACGTATGAAACAGCATATCATGAAACAGACCTGTGAATGTGCCGACAAACATATCATTCATTTCCTTATCTTCTACAGGAGGACGGACCCGGGCGGCCATATCGCGCCACCTTTGCGCGTACTCTTTAAAGCTCTCCCCCTTCTTTTGCGACAGCCCGGCCAATTGGACCCGATTGGGTGCCAAGTCGCTGTTATACTTGTAGTGAGCTACAAATGCCTCTGCTAATTGCTTCCATGTCTTGATATCAGTTGGCTCCAACCCCATGTACCACTCTAGGGAAGGACCCGACAGACTATCCTGAAAGAAATGCATTAGCATTCTTTCATCGGTTGAGTATGCAGACATCTTTCTATAATAAGCTCGTACATGCACTTTTGGACATGTGTCCCCTTTGTACTTGTCAAACGCAGGGGCTTTGAATTTGATTGGCACCCTCAAACCGGGTACCAAACCCATTGTTGCCATGTCCAAACCCACAGCACTTTGGTTCAGGACTCCCCTCATCTGCTCTTCCAGCATTCTGATCTTCTGGGAGTCATCCATCGGCCCTTCGAAACCTCCGCCGGAGAAAGCGTCCTCCTGCTGATCTTCTTGCCACATACCATTTCCAGCCCCATACCCATCATATCCATTATTACGTCCAGCTCTGATTTGATTCATCCCCGGACCTCGGCCTCTGTTGCCATACCCTTGAACACCTCCAGCAGGACCAAAAGCCATAAATCCAGTACCGTTTCCATTTCCAAAACCTCCGTAACCCTGATTGGTCGCACCATAGCCATCCTGCCCAAAGCCTTGGGCATTAAAGCCATACTTCCCGGTGTTATCGAATCCCTGATCGTTGAATCCGAATCCAGTATTGACAAAGCCGTTGCCGCCTAGATTATCTCCCAAATTGACATCACCTAGCCCAACATTATGGACAGCCGTCTCATTTCCAACTCCGACGTTACCATTTACAGCAGCGGTAGCGTTGTTGACATTAGCAGCGGGTATATTGATTACAGGTGGAGCCACTGGCGTGGGAGTGCCGTCTCCATGAGCAGTATCGACCCGTACAGACTGATGATCCTCGTTACCATGACCAGCGTTGCGAGCCAACAGAGGTTGGACCATGGCCTGCAAATTCTCCTGTCCTTTCGCAATAGCTTCCATGGTCTGCATAAAGAGAGCGAGCTTCTCGCGCACATCTTGCATCTCATTCTGCATTTGATCCATGATTCTTCGACAGTTGGTGCGGGTAGAATAGCGGTGCGGGTGTTGATCTGCAATCCTGGAAAGTACCTGGTACAGAGCAGGAAATAAGACACTATTCAAAGATTACCTGTAA
Source organism: Lathyrus sativus (assembly GCA_963859935.3). Taxonomy (NCBI): domain Eukaryota; kingdom Viridiplantae; phylum Streptophyta; class Magnoliopsida; order Fabales; family Fabaceae; genus Lathyrus; species Lathyrus sativus. The sequence continues at coordinate 282,652,227 of OZ012738.1, forward strand.
TGCAATATGAGTATGAATGCAATACAATGTGTCTGTGCATTAGGGAAATTCATTCTCCCAGTTCTAGTGTGAAGGTGCCAGTGCAGTGACAGTGTTGACAATAGGAATACCGGAGCTGAATCATAGAAAGCCTCATATATTGCAGGGAAAACCAGAATACAATGTCGCTGAGAGTACGATAAGAAGGCATGACCTCAACCAACAATCCTGGTGATGGTCAGCACTTATGCAAATAAAGCATACAAGTTACTACAAGTTACTACACGGAATGATCAAATCCTCCCAAAAGTCTGGTACTCTTCTATCAACTTCTTGGTCTCGGGATGACTTGGTCGATCAAGCAGCCCTTCAACAAGTTGGTTTCTCTTCTTAAGAACACGGCGCACGTCTTCAGCAGTTTCTTCCCATGTTGCTTCTCCGAAGCAATCTTCTAGTTTTCGCTTTTGAGATACTGCTTCATCTCTGCATTTGATTGCCTTGTTCAGTGCATGCTGGACACTATACCGGGTCATCACTTCTTCCTCACACTTCTTGATGCTAGACTTCAGCTTCCCTTCGAGATCGGAGATTTGCTGCTTCAGCTTATCTTCTCTCATCTTATTGTTGGTGAGAGTAGCATTCCAAGTCTTATTGCAAGAGGAGATTTCTCGGTGTGCTGCGTCAAGCGCCTTCTTTTTTGCTTCCAGCATGTCATGGGAGCTTCTAAACTCTTGCCCTAGACGTTCGCGCTTCTTCTTTTCTTCGGTCAACTCATCCCCTAATCTGTTCATTAGCTCAATCTGCTGTTGGAAAGCATACACGGCCTTGTTTTTCTCACTGCGTACTTGAGCTAGCTCTTGCTCTAACCCTTCGTTGATCTTCATCAAGGCTTCCTTTTCCTTCACAACTTGCTCGTAGGCCTCCCTAGAAACAGTAGTTGGCTCTTCTGCCGGGACGGGAGCAGTGACGGGCGCAGTTGGAAATGGCATTAATAACTGACTTGCTCTTTCCTGGATCCAAACCCTGTAAGGTTCATAAGCCTGGCAATCGTTCTTACCTAACAGTGGCTTCCCTTTGCGGTTAATACGTGTCCAGGCATGTTGCAACTTGGCTAATAACTCCCCCTTCACGTCTCCGGTGAAGTACAGGGATTCCTGTACTTCCTCTTCCTGAGGTGGATTCTTCAGTGCATATCCGAACTGACGAATGAATAGAGAAGGGTTGTAATTGATACACCCTTTTCTTCCTATCAGCGGCACATTAGGGTACCCAGAACAGCTGAAGATTAGCTCAGATCCCAACAGGTCCCGATCAAACCACACAACGTCTTCAGAATATAGCCTCATCAGGCGCTCTGACCAACTGGCTGAGGTTGCACTGTCCACAAATGGTCCCTTCATGGGGAGATGACTTTTGAACCACATATTTAATAGAGGAGCACAGCAGTAGACAACTTTTCCCCTTCGGTTTTCGTTCTTATAGTGCAATGAATGGTAGAAGTCTCCGATCAACATTGGCACTGGGTTGCCTGCAGCAAACAGATAGAAAGCATCCAGATCTACAAAGTTGGGCAAGTTAGGAAACAGCACAATTCCATAAATGCATAAAGCCAAAATAGCGTTGAAAACCACCCAACAACCGCTCTTGGCGTACTCTTGAGCCTTGCCAACCAGAAAATCTAGAGAGAAGCCGGGAACCCCAAGCCAAGAAGTCACTAACAACTCAGCAGCATTCATATGCAAGGCTTTGGCTAAGTCCTCCAACTTGGGCTCAGCAGCAGAGTGAATGAAGGGAACCTTGTTCTGCACGGGAAGCTCAGTAAACTCCACATACTCCTCAATGGTGGGCCCTAGAATGAAGTCAGCAAAAGTAAAGCATCTCAATGCGGGGTCATAGAACTGCATCAAGGTGTATAGCCTGTTCATCTCATCAGCAGTGGGCTTGCAGACTAATCTCAGTAATCTCCCATGACTCATTCTGAAGCTTCTCCTAACCTCCTCATCGGCAAGAGATATCAGACCAAGCAAAGAAGTAATATCAGGTGAAGGCAGCTTATACGCAACTGTTTTCCTCAAACTAGCCATAGTCAATACTCAGAAGTCTGGTCACTAGAACTGGGGAATATGCAACTGCACCTGCAGCACAGACACACGTTAGTGAAATGCAAGTGGTAATGGATATGCAGAAAATGCAATGCAAGTAACATGCAACAGGGACCAAAGCTGTAGCTGAATAGCCTGAACCCAATCAAGAAAGGTCTCAGATAGACCATCCAGAAGTCATCAAACTCTGGTCTCAGATAGACCTACAACAAAGCTCCAATACTGGTCTCTGGCAGACCTCAAATCACATCTCCAATTGGTCTCTGACAGACCTCAGAACACTCCAACTGGTCTCTGACAGACCTCAGAACACATCTCCAAATGGTCTCTGACATACCTCCTAACTCTCCATAAATACCCAGGATCTCTGATCAAGAAATAACCGGTAGTCTGAAGGTCTAGTTACCTGCACAACCCCCAAACCCTCTCACAGGTGGATGTCCTAGTAACTGACAAAGGTATGGCATCCTATGCGGTCGTCGGCGTCACAGACTTTCAGGGTTGATGATACGATTCCCAGAAGGAGTGGCATCATCAAATCCTGAAGAGGCCTCACTTAGCCAACTTCCAAATGATCGGTTCCCGGAGTCGACAATTCAGCTGACCAACAACCCCTTCGACCCAAAGGGTAGAAAAAGAAGCCAACCAGAAGAACCTCGTCCGAGTGTAGATTTCATGAGACACTAATGCAAGCAAAGCCGGCACGCGCCCACTACTTTCTACTCTAATTCTAGGTGCACTCAAGCCCAGGTCCGGCTTCTCACTCAATATCAGAACACCCGTCACCCCCCAAGATACAGCAATAATAATCCATATATACAAAGCTGAAAATAAAGGTCAGAAATATAAATCCATACAAAATCCTCGACGGGAAAACAAGCGTTAGGATTGACTCTCTTAAGGGACGTTGGATCCCAAATGCATAAGAACTATCGTAGTCCTTAGCAGCCAGTAGAGTTTAGTCCCCAGCAGAGTCGCCAGCTGTCGCTACTGCGAAAATCGGCGCCGGCTGAACAGAAGAGTCGCCACCGTGCGTTATTTATCCCACGGGAGGGAAAGGAAACGCTCAGAGTAAACCTCGCACAACACGGGAAAGGTATGGTCGTCGCAACCAAAACCTGGGTTCGGGAGTCGGTTACGCAAGGGGAAGGTATTAGCACCCCTCACGTCCGTCGTACTCGACGGGATCCACGCTTGTTTTCGGGTATGGATTGTTATTCTATCTACTCTAAAGGGTTAAGGGTTACAAAGAAAAGAGAATGAAAATAAAATGACTCGGCAAAGTATCGCACTTTATGCCTACGTATTCCCGCCTGGAACGAGAAATCAGAGTCAACGTAGTTCGCCTACCTACGGGAAAGGAGGGGAAGGTTGCTCGCTAGGATATCGCATCCTATGCCTACGTACTTTCATACAGCATGAAAGATCAGAGCAAACGTAGTTCGGGCCACGTACGACACAAGTCTGTCTTGGTTGATTTTATTCCTTCTGAAAAAGGTTTTCCTGATTAAAAATCCACGGCGGACAAAATGACTCTTTTGATTCGTTCACATTCTTTTACGGAAGAAGTGTCTTTTATTGTGTTTGAAATCTTTATGTGTTTTTCTGTTTGTTTTGAGAAGGAAAGAGACAGAACCCTAACTTACGGTTGCGAAGGGAAACAAACTAACCTAATGTTGTCATGCATGGGTTAAGACCTAGTGTCTATCATGCTCCTCTCCTGCACAGAGAGAAACAGAGATCCTACGGGATAGGCAGAAACAGAAACAATATCAGATCTATATACAGTAAAACAGTAAAATGCATGGATGCAACAGTACAAGCGAGGCAAGGGAGCCCCACTCAACCTCGAACCTGGAAAACAATAGGCGAAAGTGAACAGGCTTCACTTTCAACCCAACAGGGTAAACAGCACACAATACAGTCCAGAAAACCAATCAATACATCAGTAATGAAATACAATAGCAAAAGAAACAGCATCAACAGCTCTGAGTCAACATCTGGCTTCAAGTAATCTCCAATCATTTATGGGCTTCAACAAAGCATCAATCTCCATCTTCATGGCCTTCAGGCAAGGGCTTTGATCATCAGTCTCCTATAAGCAATGGCTTTTCTTCAAGTCTCCAATCTTCAGGGATGAACATCAGTCAACAAGAGGAGATAAATGTTAAACAGTAAACTGCCTACCAAGGGTGGCACATTAACTGTTAACATTATGCAGACAGGTTTCTCTCAAAAGTTCTATCTTCCAAATACTTTCACTGATCCTTCCAAAGGAAGGAGGTGGATATTTGAAAGAGACTTTGAATCATAGAGAAAGGATAGAGGCAAACAAAGCCATCTATGTTTGAGAAGCAAGCTTTCTAATCTAGAGCTCTGCCTAGCTCCTAAACCCTAGTCTCCTCAGCAGCTGCTAGCAAGAACCTCCTCCTCAACTCTGACAGTTGATCTTCAATCTCTGGATCTCCAATGGTCTTCATCTCCTCAAATCTTCAGCTCTCCCAAGTCCCCAAATGATCCCAATACCCAAACAAACAAGCAATGATCCCCAGAGGGCACACCACACCAGTCAATCAGATACAACAGCATATTAATAGCAGTAGGGGAATCCTGACTTTTCCTAAGGGATCTAATAACTACCCATATCCCCTATAGTCCCTTAACTAAACTAGTCAAACCCTAAGTCCTAAGGGAAAAGAATCAAATCTCCTAAGTCATCACCTAAAACCCTAGTTTTATCCATGTTATTCACATTTACACTAAGCACCTAAAATTAACTTCTAAAAATGGGAACTAAATTGAATCCACAAGTTCAATGTCTAACCTAGACAACCTAAAAAGAATGGATGAAAAATATTGAAGCATTTAATAAAACAAAAAATAACAAAATCATGCATGAAATGAAGTTATGTAAAATGTCATTTATTTAGAAAATATAGGAAAAATATCAAATAAAATATAAAATGCAATTTTTATTTTATATAATTTTCTAGACATCCTAAAGAAAAATATGCAAAAAGAATGAATTAAAAATGATGATTTTTCTATTTGTTATGAATTTTTTAAAATGAATGAAAAATGAAAAGAAAATAATAAAGAAAATAGAAAGAAATAGCCAGGGGGTGAGAATAGCAAGATATCCCAGTTCAGCGCATTGGGCTTATTAAATTGGGGGGTGCGAATAGCTGTCTGAGCCCAATCCCCCCAATTAATGAAACGTTGCGTTTCAATTTTTGAATTCTCCCACCAAAACTCAGATCAAACGTGGGCCGTTCGATTCCTGGTCAAGTCAATCCTCTCCTCCAGATCCAAGGGCCTGTGAGTCGTCTTCTTCCTCCCTCCGTTTAGGGTTTCAGGCATGAACTCCATGCACGAAAATTCCCTCCAATCGTTCTCCATGCTTTCTTGATGAAAATTAAAAATTCCAAGCCCTAAAATACTCTATAAAACCCAAGGAATCCATGTCTAATCCTAGTTTTCACTAACTCTCGTTGTAAACTCCAAACAGAGGGCACGAAACTCAGGGTACACCATGCTTGCCTGTTGTCAATTTTGCCAGAACTCCAACCTGATGATCCACAGATCATCTACATACTTCCCTCATTATTCTATGCATCATTATATTAATTATGGTCCAGTACACAGCTTATTCTTGAAGCTAACAGAAATGGCAACCTGTCATGGATCTCCACGAAGCTATCCCTAAACTTCAAGAATCAATCCCCTAGGGTTTCTAAACAATATTATCCTAACCACATGATCTCTACCAGCCAGAATAGTGAGATTCGAAGAAGTTTACATACCTTGCACTTGATGATGGTGATGGTAGCTAGACCTCAATTCAACCTTTGATACTTGCTGAAAATGATCTCCAATGAATGAGTATGCTTCTGTTTGCAATGATTTGTGCTTAATCCTTGTGAATCATTCTATTCCATCCTTCATGCAAGTTGGAGTTTCAAATTGAATCTCTTCACACAGCCACGAATTCTCTCCAATCTCTTGTGCCAATTACTCCATGATGATAGTGGATGATGATAGTGACAGAAATCAGAATGATGGAGGAAGTTTCAATGGATTTTGGATGAAAATGCAACTTGGAGTGAAGAAGATAATGGGTATAATCCTTGATCAATTCAACCACTTCTTGATGTGAATCCTAGGGTTTGAATGATGATGATGATGATTCAATCCAAAGATGTGAGAGTTTTGAGAGATTTGTAAGAGTTTGAGTAGCTTATGCAAGAATGAGAAAATGGATGAAAATGGAGATTTTGGACAAATGGGAGCACCAACCCTTGCATGAATCAGCTTGCATGAATATATAGGTTGCATTAGAACCTCCTAGAACATTGGAGAAATTTCCCTTACACCCTTCCCTTTCAATTTGGATTATGTTACTTTCAATTCAAGCAACCATGGATAACTCACAAAGTATGACCTAAGCTCAAAATTCCACTTTAGCCAATGTTTTTAAAATGCCTTTTCCATTCAAAATGACCTATAATTTTGCATCATTTGGCCAAGATATGAAAAACATCATTTTTTAAGCCATTTTTCTTCATTAAATTCACCAATTTTGAAACCTTGTGCTATGGACTTTTCCAATCTCTCATGGTCACTTTTCTAGACTCAAAATGTCATTTGGAGCAAGTTTGATGTCGTAAGTTTTTCCATTTGAGGCCTCCTTGTATGAGTTTTGGACATAGGTTAAAATGACCTGTAATTCACAAATGACCAAAATACCCTTTGCCTGCCAAGACCACAAGTTGAGTTCCACACATCATATGAAGGCATACTATACCACTCTAGAAAGCTAAGACAATGAGGAACAATTCTTATGTTGACCAGAAATTCATTTGAAATCTCCTTGAGGGTTAAAAATAGCTTGGAAGTCAAGTCACTTTCACAGACAAAATTTCAGATACCTCAGATGACCTGTAACTTGCAAGGACCATAACTTGAGTTCTATAAATCTCCTTAATGTCTTCCACCACTCAAATTAAAGGTCTTGAGATCCTCTACAAGTTTCATGTTGGCCAAGGATCCATTTGAAGCTTGCATTTTGACTTATCTTGCTTGGAAATTTGACCTAAACTAGGGGATTTTACATAGAAACCCTAATTTAGAAACTCCTCTTCTCCTGGATTTCTCTTGATTTCTTCTTAGCATGACAACATATTCTTACTCTCCATGTCAAATGATGAACCCCACATCTCTCCAATAACCCTTGATTCCCTTCAATCAGTCAGTGGACCTAGGGTTGACCTAGGGTTGACCCAGATGAAACCCTAGTTGACTGTCTTCAACTGCAATTCTTGTGATCATATCAACAACTTGTTTTCTTCTCCAAATGACTTTCTAAGTCCTCTCATGATGCCTATATGCTCTCCATGCCTTCCATTTACAGCTCACAACCCCCTTGTTGACCCTCAGATACCCTCAGATAGGGGATAGACTCAAGGCTTGATCTGCTGAACTCTCTGCTCTCAAATTCTTTTCTGATGACTTGAATGGGATGGAATTAGGATAATAACCTCTTGATAGGCCTCTAGAGATGAGAATAATGATGGGTCCCCTGTTGCATGACTTGCTATGCTTATGCTATGCAGATGGTTAGTCTATGTACATGACTCTATATGCAAGTGCTAATGATATTGAAACATAGACCAAGTGAATAAGGTTGAGCAAATTCTAGGGTGCAACAAGGCAGAATGGCTCTTTCCTCTTGCTTCACCAACCAAGACAGTTCTTCAGGAACGTCACTATCTTCGCCAACCTCTTCTTCGGCCTGAAATACCGGGTGCTCAAAGTCGGGACGAGTCATAGGTGGTTCAAGGATGTCATCTGAAAATGTTATCCTGCAAAAAGAATGGTTAAGTGCTTCAAAATGCGTATAAAACGAATAACCACGTTGCCATTTTATTGAAAAATACAAAACAAGAAAGACAAAGATCGAAATATTTGCACATGAAAAAACGCCATTTATTTAATGATTAACACGCAATGTTCATAACAACACAGCCCTAAGCAAATCACGATGCCCCGGGCAAGACATCAGATTATTCAACAACTAATAAAACAAAGCATTACTGTTTAAGAGTCACAGGAACAAGCTCCTGAATAGACCAGTTGCACAGTCCCTGTCCTGGCGTGCTTGGCTGAATCCAGGCATCCATATCACAGTCGCTGTCTCCTTCGTCAGACTCCGAAGCAGCGTTGATGGTTTCATGACATACTCCACTAGCAGAGATGGTTATTGGCCCTCTGAAACGGGGTGTCCCCACAGCAGGTGTTGACGACGACGGTTGGTATTCCAGCCCAAACCGATCCATCTTTACAGGAATATCCAGCACTTTACCCCAGCCCTTTGCTTCTCCTGCCTCCACCAGAGCTTGAGCTTCTTTATACGAAGAGACGGCTATCTCTGACACTTTACTCGGCCCGGGACCTTTGTCCTTGATGCGCAACCCTTCAAATGCCTGGCAGGGTGTTTCGTGGATCTCTCCATCGACCTCCACATATTTAAATGACGACAGATGGCTGACCAGGATGTCTTCTTCTCCGCATACGGTGACTACGCTGTCTCCGACCATATATTTCAACTTCTGATGCAGGGTAGACGTGACTGCCCCAGCCCCATGAATCCAGGGTCTTCCGAGCAAGCAGCTATATGCAGGCTGTATATCCATGATATAAAACTCCGTCGCAAACACCTCCGGCCCCACCTGTAGAGGCAATGTTATCGATCCAAAGACTGTTCTTCGCGTGCCATCAAACGCTCTGACTACCAAGTCACTGGGCGTGCACAGGATTCCTCTGACATCTAGCTTCATCATCGCTTTCTTGGACATCACATTCAAAGACGATCCGGTGTCGACCAATACGTGCGACATTACTGATCCTCTGCACTCGACAGATATGTGCAGCGCCATATTATGATCTCTCCCTTTCGGGGTCAAATCGAAGTCGGTAAAGCCCAAGTTGTGGCCTGCATTCACATGTGCCAACACTCCTTCCAGTTGATTCACGGAGACGTCTTAGGGCACGAAGGAAGTATCCAGGACTTTCAGCAATGCATTTCTGTGAGCTTCAGAACACAATAGCAATGACAGTATAGATATTTTTGACGGTGTCTGCTGCAGATGCTCCACAATCTTATAATCACTTTTTCGAATCAAGCGCATGAACTCTTCTACATCTTTCGATGCCGCTTCTTTGCCGCTTGCTTGCACTGGGACATTCTCAACCATCTTCCCTTTTCCTTTCGCTAGTCTTTCGGCCTCCACCTCAGGCGATATGAAGATCCTACCACTCCTTGTCATACCTCCTGAACCAACAACGTTGTCTACAGTCTCGGCTGGTTGCTTATTAATATCAATCTTTATTCCGTCACAATACACCTCCAGCCCATATGACCATGGGACTGCTTTTGTGTTCTCGTACGGGATTAGTTCGGCCTTAGTTATGGTGATCGGCGGTCGGTGGACCGGTGCTGTTATAGTGATTGTCTTTCGAGGAATCGTTACAGTGGCCACATCACTCTGATCATCTGCTACTGCCCCTGCAGGCTCTTCAGTTGCTGCTCGGTCAAACTGTAATGTGCCGCCGTCAATTAAAGCCTGGATGCCTTTCTTCAAATCATCACACCCCCCAGCTAGGGTCCAGCATTCTAAGCAATACTCGTCACATCCGGGATAAACACCCCCTTGCAACAATCTGCCTTTTATCTCGCTCAGCGGCGTTTTTAAATCATCGACATTCATAATCAGATTCAACCCTTCCTCAGTCAGAATGGCGTTTGCCCCATGATTAGGCATGGGCTTCTGCACTATATTCGGCCCTGCCGTTCCGAAATTGATAGCCTTATTGTCCAAAAGATCCTGCACAACATGCTTAAAAGCATGACAACCCTCTACATCGTGGCCCGGAGCCCCAGAGTGGAACTCGCAGTGCCTGCTTGCATCATAACCATACGGAGGAGTTCCCGTTATCGGTGCCAGAGTTCTCTTCTCTACCAGGTTCAGACCCAACAGCGTCTGCAACAAATCTGCGTACGTTGAGGGCGGCTTCTCAAACACTCTTCTTGGTTTACCACCCTGGAATCTTCGCTGAGCAGGCTGTGCCCCTTGCTGAGGCGGCTGCTGCTGCTGCTGCTGTTGTTGTTGTTGCATTGGCTGCTGCTGAAACGGTTGTTGTTGATATGGAATAGTAACACTCGCCACCTGCTGCGGCTGATGATATTGGTTTCGACCCCTGCCTCGGCCTCGGCCTCTAAATACTGCGCTTGCCTCGCCCTGACGGCGCCCACCAAAAGCCTTCCTATTACTGCTAGATGCAGTTGATTCCTCAGCCTGGAACCTGCCTTGCTTAATGTTGTTTTCAATCTTTTCTCCCATCAGAATTATGTCTGAGAAACTAGCCAAAGATGTGTGAAACAACTTGTCATAAAACATGCCTGTGAACGTGCCGATGAACATGTCGTTCATTTCCTTGTCTTCTAAAGGAGGACGGACCCTGGCAGCCATATCGCGCCACCTTTGCGCGTACTCTTTAAAGCTCTCACCCTTCTTCTGAGACAACCCTGTCAATTGGACCCGATTAGGCGCCAAGTCGCTGTTATACTTGTAGTGAGCTACAAATGCCTCTGCTAGCTGCTTCCATGTCTTTATATTGGTCGGCTCCAACCCCATGTACCACTCTAGGGAAGGGCCCGACAGACTATCTTGAAAGAAATGCATTAGCATTCTCTCATCAGTTGAGTACGCAGACATCTTTCTGTAATAAGCCCGCACGTGCACTTTCGGACAAGTGTCCCCTTTATACTTATCAAACGTAGGAGCTTTGAATTTGATTGGCACCCTCAAGCCAGGTACCAGGCCCATTGTTGCCATGTCTAAGCCCACAACACTTTGGTTCAGGACCCCCCTCATCTGCTCTTCTAGCATTCTGATCTTCTGGGAGTCATCCATCGGCCCTTTGAAACCTCCGCCGGAGAAAGCGTCCTCCTGCTGATCTTCTTGCCACATACCATTCCCAGCTCCATACCCATCATATCCATTATTGCGGCCAGCCCTAATCTGATTCATCACCGGGCCTCGACCTCTGTTGCCGTACCCCTGAACACCTCCAGCAGGCCCAAAAGCCATTAACCCAGTGCCGTTCCCATTTCCGAAACCTCCGTAACCCTGATTGGCCACATCGTAACCATCTTGCCCAAAGCCTTGAGCATTGAAACCATATTTCCCAGCGTTATCGAATCCCTGATCGTTGAACCCGAATCCAGCATTGCCGAAGCCGTTACCTCCCATATTATCACCCAAGTTGACATCACCAAGCCCAACGTTATGGACAGCAGTCTCGTTCCCAACTCCGACGTTACCGTTCCCAGCAGCGGTAGCGTTGTTGACATTAGCAGCAGGTATATTGACTACAGGTGGAGCCACTGGTGTAGGAGTGCCCTCTCCCTGAACGGTATCGACTCGCACAGACTGATGATCCTCATTACCGTGACCGGCGTTTCTGACCAACAGAGGTTGCACCATGGCTTGCAAATTCTCCTGACCATTTGCAATAGCTTCCATGGTCTGCATAAAGAGAGCGAGCTTCTCGCGCACATCTTGCATCTCGTTCTGCATTTGATCCATGATTCTCCGACAGTTGGTGCGAGTGGAATAGCGGTGCGGGTGCTGATCTGCAATCCTGGAAAGTACCTGGTACAGAGCAGGAAATAAGACACCATCCAAAGATTACTTGAAATGCAATATGAATATGAATGCAATGCAATGTGTGTCTGTGCATTAGGGAAATTCGTTCCCCGATTCTGGTGTGAAGGTGCCCGTGCAATGACAGTGCTAGCAATACAAAGATCGGAGTTGAATCACAGAAAGCCTCATATATTGCAGAGAACCAATGAGCCCATAATACAATATCACTGAGAGTACAATAAGAAGGAATGACCTCAACCAACAATCCTGGTGATGGTCAGCACTATGCAAATAAAGCATACAAGGTAATACATGAAGTGATCAAACACTCCCATAAGTCTGGTACTCTTCTAGCAACTTCTTGGTCTCCGGATGACTTGGTTGGGTAAGCAGCCCTTCAACAAGTTGGTTTCTTCTCTTGAGAACGCGTCGCACGTCTTCAGCAGTTTCCTCCCATGCCCCTTCTCCGAAGCGATCCTCTAGTTTACGCTTCTGAGACATAGCTTCATCTCTGCCTTTGATGGCCTTGTTTAGTGCATTCTGGAGACTATACCGGGTCATCACTTCTTCTTCACACTTCTTGATGCTGGACTTCAACTGCTCTTCGAGGTCGGAGATTTGCTGCTTCAACTTATCTTCCCTCTTCTTATTGTTGGTGAGCGTGGCATTCCAAGTCTTATTGCAAGAAGAGATTTCTCGGTGTGTTGCGTCGAGCGCTTTCTTTTTGGATTCGAGCATGTCATGGGAGCTTCTGAACTCTTGCCCCAGACGTTCGCGCTTCCTCTTCTCCTCAATCAACTCAGCCCCTAGTCTGTTCATTAGCTCAATCTGCTGTTGGAAAGCATGCACGGCCTTGTTTTTCTCGCTGTGTATCTGGGCTAGCTCCTGCTCTAACCCTTCGTTGATCTTCATCAAGGCTTCTTTTTCTTTCACAACTTGCTCGTAGGCCTCCCTAGAAACAGTAGTTGGCTCTGCTACCGGAATAGGAACGAAGGCTGGTGCATCTGGAAATGGCATCCGCAACTGACTTGCTCTCTCCTGGATCCAAACCCTATAAGGTGCATAAGCCTGACAGTCATTCTTCCCTAACAACGGCTTCCCTCTTCGGTTAATACGCGTCCAGGCATGCTGCAGCTTGGCCAATAACTCCCCCTTCAAATCACCGGTGAAGTACAGAGATTCCTGTACTTCCTCCTCTTTGGGTGGGTTCTTCAGCGCATATCCGAACTAACGGACCAACAGGGATGGGTTGTAATTGATACACCATTTTCTTCCTATCAACGACACATTAGGGTACCCAGAACAACTGAATATAAGCTCAGCCCCTAGCAGGTCTCGATCAAACCACTCAACGTCTTCGGAATATAGCCTCATCAGGCGCTCTGACCAGCTAGCGGTGGTTGCACTCTCCCCAAAAGATCCCTTCATGGGAAGATGACTCTTGAACCACATATTCAACAAAGGAGCACAACAGTAAACAACCTTTCCCCTTCTGTTTTCGTTCTTGTAGTGCAAGGAGTGGTAGAAGTCTCCGATCAACGTTGGCACTGGATTGCCGGCAGCAAATAGATGGAAAGCGTCCAAATCTACGAAATTGGGCAAGTTAGGAAACAGCACAATCCCATAAATGCATAGGGCCAAAATAGCATTGAAAACCACCCAACATCCGCTCTTGGCATACTCTTGAGCTTTTCCAACCAAGAAATCAAGAGAGAAACCTGGAACCCCAAGCCAAGAAGTCACTAACAGTTCTGCAGCGTCCATATGCAAGGCCTTGGCTAAGTCCTTCAACTTGGGCTCAGCAGCAGAGTGAATAAAGGGAACCTTGTTTTGCACTGGTAGCTCAGTAAACTCCACATACTCCTCAATGGTAGGCCCTAGATTGAAGTCAGCAAACGTAAAACATCTCAATGCGGGGTCATAGAACTGCATCAAGGTGTACAGCCCGTTCATCTCATCAGCAGTGGGCTTGCAGACTAATCTCAGTAATCTCCCATGACTCATTCTGAAGCTTCTCCTAACCTCCTCATTAGCAAGAGATATCAGACCGAGCAAAGGAGTAATATCAGGTGTAGGCAGCTTATACGCAACTGTTTTCCTCAAACCAGCCATAATCAATACTCAGAAGTCTGGGCACTAGAATCGGAGGATATGCAAATGCACCTGCAGCACAGACACACGTTAATGGGATGCAATGATAATGGGTATGCAAACAATGCAATACAAGTAACATGCGACAGGGACCAATTGCCGTAGCTGAATAGCCTGAACCATATCAAGAGGTCTCAAACAGACTCTTTAGAAGTCCTCAAACCCTGGTCTCAGATAGACCTAAAACAAAGCTCCAACAATGGTCTCTGACAGACCTCAACCATAACTCCAACTGGGCTCTGGTAGACCTCAAATCACATCTCCAACTGGTCTCTGACAGACCTCAGAACTCTCCAACTGGTCTCTGACAGACCTCAGAACTCTCCAATTGGTCTCTGACAGACCTCAGAACTCTCCAACTGGTCTCTGATAGACCTCAGAACTCTCCAACTGGTCTCTGACAGACCTCAGAACTCTCCATAAATACTCAGAATCTCTGATCAAGAAATAACCGGTATCTGAAGGTCTAGTTACCTGCATAACCCCAAACCCTCTCACAGGTGGATGTCCTAGTAACTGACAAAGGTATGGCATCCTATGCGGTCGTCGGTGTCACAGACTTTCAGGGTTGATGATACGATTCCCAGGAGGAGTGGCATCATCAAATCCTGAAGAGGCCTCACTTAGCCAACTTCCAAATGATCGGTCCCCGGAGTCGACAATTCAGCTGACCAACAACCCATTCGACCCAAAGGGTAGAAAAAGAAGCCAACCAGAAGAACCTCGTCCGAGTGTAGATTTCATGAGACACTAATGCAAGCAAAGCCGGCACGCGCCCACTACTTTCTACTCTAATTCTAGGTACACTCAAGCCCAGGTCCGGCTTATCTCTCAATATCAGAACACCCGTCACACCCCAATACAGCAATAATAATCAATATATAAAGCTGAAAATAAAGGTCAGAAATATAAATCCATACAAAATCCTCGACGGGAAGACAAGCGCTAGGATTGACTCGCTCAAAGGGACGTTGGATCCCAAATGCATAAGAACTATCGCAGTCCTTAGCAGCCAGGGGACGTTGGATCCCCAGCAGAGTCGCCAGCTGTCGCTACTGCGAAAGTCGGCGCCGGCTGAACCGAAGAGTCGCCACCGTGCGTTATTTATCCCACGGGAGGGAAAGGAAACGCTCAGAGTAAACCTACCGCAAAGACGGGAAAAGGTATGGTCATCGCAACCAAGACCTGGATTCGGGAGTCGGTTACGCAAGGGGAAGGTATTAGCACCCCTCACGTCCGTCGTACTCGACGGGATCCACGCTTGTTTTCGGGTATGGATTGGTATTCTATCTACTCTACAGGTCAGGGGTTAAAAACAAAATAACATGACTCGGCAAAGTATCGCACTTAATGCCTACGTATTCCCGTCTAGAATGAGAAATCAGAGTCAACGTAGTTCGCCTACCTACGGGAAAGGAGGGGAAGGTTGCTCGCCAGGATATCGCATCCTATGCCTACGTACTTTCATACAGCATGAAAGATCAGAGCAAACGTAGTTCGGGCCACGTACGACACAAGTCTGTCTTGATTGATTTTATTCCTTCTGAAAAAGGTTTTTCTGATTAACAGTCCAAGCGGACAAAAACGACGTTTTGATGAGTTCACATTCTTTTACGGAAGAAATGTCTTTTATTGTGTTTGAAATATTTATTGTATTTTTCTGTTTGTTTTTGAGGAAGAAGAGACAGAACTCTAACCTTCGGTTGCAAAGGGAATCAAACTAACCTAGTGTTATCATGCATGGGTTAAGACCTAGTGTCTATCATGTTCCTCTCTTGCGCAGAGAGAAACAGAGATCCTAAGGGAATAGACGGAAACAGAAACAATAGCAGATATATACAGTAAAGCAGTAAAATGCATGGATGCAACAATACAAGCGAGGCAAGGGAGTCCCACTCGACCTCGAACCTAGAAAACAATAGGCAAAAGTGAACAGACTTCACTTTCAACCCAACAGGGTAAACAGCAAACAATACAGTCAGGAAAACCAATCAATACATCAGAAATGAAATACAGCAAAAATAAACAGCATCAGCAGCTCTGAATCAACACCTATCTTCAAGTCATCTCCAAACAGCTACAAGCTTCAGCAAGCATCAATCTCCATCTAGACAGCTTTCCAGCAAGGTCTTCATTATCAATCTTCCATCTACAATGGCTTTTCTTCCAGTCTCAAACTCCCAGATGAACATCAATCAACGAGATGAAGTGAATGAATGTTAGACAGTCAATTACCTACCAAGGGTGGTTCATTAACTGTTAACATTATATAGACAATTGTCCCTCAAAAGTTCTATCTTTCAAATACATTCACTAATCCTTCCAAAGGAAGGAGGTGGATATTTGAAAGAGACTTTGAATCATAGGGAAAGGATGGATGCAGACAAGGCATTCCATGTTTGAGAAACAAGCTTTCTAATCTAGAGCTCTGCCTAGCTCCTAAACCCTAGTCTCCTCAACAGCTGCTAGCAAGAATCTCCTCATCAACTCTGGAAGTTGGTCTTCAAGCTCTGGATCTCCAATGGCTTTATCATCACAAGTCTTCAGCTCTCCCAATTCCCAAGCAATCCCAATACCCATACAGACAAACAATAATCCCCAGAGGGCACACCACACCAGTCAAACAAATACAGACAGTACTAATAGCAGTAGGGGAATCCTAATAATGTCTAAGGGATCTAATAACTACCCATAGTTCCTATAGCCCCACATCTAACATATTCAATCTCTAAGTCCTAAGGGAAATGATTCAATTCTCCTAAGTTATCACTTAAACCCTAATTTTGTTCATGTTTTTCACACCTAAACTAATCACCTACAATTAAGTCCTAAAAATGGGAACTAAATTGTATGTACAAGCTATCATTATCTACTAACCAACCTAAAAAGAATGAATTAAAAATATTAAAGCAACTATGCAAACTAAAATCACCAAATTCATGTACTAAACAAAATATTATTTACACCTAATTAAAAAGAAAAATATGCCAAAAATAAGAAAATAAAATGACCTATTAATTTTTTTGTATGATAATTTTCTTGACCAAATTAAGAAAATAATGAAAAAAGAACCAATGGAAAATAAGCATTTTATGATTTGTTATGATTTTTTAAAGATTTAATGTTTTTTTAAAAGAAAATAAAATGAATTAATATGGATGGAGGGTGCAGCGAGTAAAGAAATTAGTTAAAATAGACAGATGGGCTAGGCTGTGGGGTGCTAATAGTAAATGGCCCTAGGCCCAGCACGCTTCAGAAAACAAACAAAAATTAAAAAAATGAAGGAACGGTGTAAATAGCAGGTTTTGCAGTTCATTTTGAGCATTGGGCCTGGTTTGGGGGTGTGAATAGCAACAAATTATCTGAGCCCATCAGCGAACTTAAATGAAACGGGGCGTTTCATTGTTTGAAATTCCCTCCATTTTGTCAATCAACCGTGGCCGTTGGATTGGTAAATAAGTCTAAGGTTAAAGCCAGATCAAACGGTCCAAAGGTTATCTTCAACCTTGGAGAAACCCTAACCCTGAAATCATCTTCCATGCATGCAATCTTCGAGCTTCCTGTTCTCTCTCCATTCTCCATGAAACCAAACACTTCCAAAAGCAAAATTACTCTAGAACATTCCCTCTACACAGCCATGCCAATAGTTCTTCCTAAAACTCAAGCAACAAACCAACCCGATAGGTATAACAGTTGGAATCCACCATTTTCACCTGTGATCAAACCTTTCAACTCTCTCCAATTCTTGCCCTAAACTAATCTATATTCCATGCTGATCATTACAAGCTAATAACCTGAGATTTTCATGCTCTAATCCAAGAGTTATCCGTCCAAACAGTTTTGGTACATCATAATCAAACTCCATGAAAACTCTCCAAACTCACCAAACTCAGTCATCTATCCTATCTTAACAATCCTATGCTAACAAAACCTTATAATCCTAACCTAAACATGCCATTCGAAGGAGAAACATACCTAGTGTAAAGTGAAGAAAACAACTATGGAATGCTCTGATCAGATGCTTGTAATGATTGGAAATGGATCAGGGAACTTGTTCTTGAATTCTGTATGCAATGAATTTGACTCAAACCTCTTGGATCTTGTGATTGAGGAATTCTTGATTCTTGGATGGTTAACTTGAACAACACGATCCTTGCTCAATTCAGCCAAATTCTTGTGTGAATTATGATCTATGGATGATGGTGATGATGATCAAATCGAAAATTGTGAGAATTGATGAGAATTTGAGAGAGTTTGAATTGATTTTGCAATTTGAAGAAAGTGTGTGAAACTTGTGTTTATGAGCAAATGGGATCACCAACCATGGCATGAACCCTCTCAATTCAATATATACATGTCATTAGAACCTCCTAGAAACTTGGAGAAACTTCCCTTGCACTCTTTCCTTACATTTTGGATTATGTTTCTTTCTTTGTAAGCAACCTTGAATAACTTCCAAAACTTGAAACAAGCTCAAAATTCTACTTCATCCAATGTTCTCAAAATGATTTTTCCATTCAAAATGACCTATAATTTCACCTCATTTTGCCAAAATATGAAAAATCTCATTTTTTAGGTCATTTTTATTCATTAAATCCACCAATTTTGAAACCTTGTGCTATAAATCTTTTCAATCTTTTATGGTCACTTTTATAGACTCAAAATGTCATTTGGAACAAGTTTGATGGTGTAAAGTTTTCCATTTGAAGCTTCCTTGTATGAGTTTTGGGCATAGGCTTGAAATGACCTGTAATTCTCAAATGACCAAAATACCCTTTGCTTGCCAAGACCATAAGTAGAGTTCCACAAATCATATGAAGGCATACTATACCATTATAGAAAGATAAGACAATGAGGAACAACTCTTATGTTGACCAGAAATCCATTTGAAATTTCCTTGAGGGGTAAAAATAGCTTGGAAGTCAAATCACTTTCACAGACAAAATTTCAGATACCTCAGATGACCTGTAACTTGCAAGGACCATAACTTGAGTTCTATAAATCTCCTCAATGTCTTCCACCACTCAAATTAAAGGTCTTGAGATCCTCTACAAGTTTCATGTTGGCCAAGGATCCATTTGGAGCTTGCATTTTGACTTATCTTGCTTGGAAATTTGACTAAAACTAGGGGATTTTACACAGAAACCCTAATTTAGAAACTCCTCTTCTCCTTGATTTCTCTTGATTTCTTCTTAGCACATCACCATATCCTTTGCTATATGTCAAATGATGAACCCCACATCTCTCCAATAGACCTTAATGCCTTTCAATCAGTCAATTGACCTAGAGTTGACCCAGGGCTGACCCCAGATGAAACCCTAGTTGACTGTCTTCAACTGAGGCTCTTGCAATCATATCAATGACTTGCCTCTTTCTCCAAATGACTTTCTAAGTCTCCCATGATGTCTAGATACTCTCCATGCTTAGCCCACAGCTCACAATTTCTTTGATGATCCCCAGATACCCTCAGATAGGAGATAGATTGCTTGCTTGATCCACTGACTTCTTTAGCTTTCAAATTCTTTCTGATGACTTGAAGGAGCTTGGATTAGAATAATAACCTCTTGATAGGCTCATAGAGATGAGAGTAATGATTGGTCCCTGTTGGATGATTTACTATGCTATGTTATGCAGATGATTAGACTATGTGCATGACCTTATATGCAAATGTTAATGATATTGAAACATAAACCAAGTGAATAAGGTTGAGAAAATTTTAGGGTGCAACACGTACGGTGAGTTGTTACTGAACTTTATCAGAGGTGGATTGATAGTGCTAAAGAAGATTAATCCAGAGATTCCTCCGTATCCGCCATGTTTCGATGTCAACGCTCGCTGTGAGTACCATGCTAGGGCACAGGGGCATTCAACCGAAGACTGTAAGTGCTTAGGAGCAAGGTGCAGACTCTGCTGGACTCCAATATGTTCTCAATCACGCCTTAGGGTATTCAGATTAATGATCCTCCTTTATCCAGTCATGTGGGCGTATCAGTTTATGGTATGGAGGAGTTCACCGAGAGTAGATGTTCGGAAGAGTACTAGACTGACTTCGACGAGCAATTCTAAAGATGGCTGGTTCAGCAGCAAATCAAGATCTGAAAGCCCGGTTCCCAGAAGCTGGCAATCTTTTTATCATGTCATTTATTTACATTTGTAGTTTCTTTTCTGTTTTAGTGCAAATCTCATTTGTAAAACTTGTTATTTTCAGTTGATATTGAGAATGAAATGAATATGCATGTTTTGATTTAATCCATTCGTGTTCGCTCTATACTTTTTATTGATGTCAAACGCTTGTTTAAGCGGAATCCGGGGAGGATAACGAAATTGAAAGACACGCAAGCTTCCGATTGTATGCTTTTGAATAAAACCTGCTGATGATGTACATGCATTGTTTCAAATCCCTAAACACCGGAGATTTAAGGATGATAATCCCTTGTTAACCCCTTTGAGCCTAGTAGTAGGAGTTTCTTTCTGAAAAACAAAAAAACCCTTAATCTTAACCTGGGGCAGGGTAGGTGTCAGCTAATTTGACCGAGCGTCCAAATTGCAAAAGGAATGTTCCCGTTCGAGGACTAATCACACCTCTATAGGCCGTACCTAAAAAAATACAGTGGTTATCCATTACCGACCAAGGAGTGAAACAATCACAATCCCTTCAACAAGTCAGACAAGCCGGTGTCACACAATTTGTTCAAACAAAAAGAAAGAAAAGAACAGAAAAATAAAAAAACAAAGCCCGCTAAGTCGATAACTTGAAAACAAGTGACTTAGGAAAAAATTAGGGCATCCCGCTGGACTTTCAAATCAAAAGAAGCTCAAAAGAGTTAGTCCATACAAAAATAGGGAAATCGAAAAAAGAATGGTGAAAAACAAGTCGTGTAACTCCAAGCACCAAAGACAAAAAGCGAGTGACTGTCACTCCAAAAATATGTGGTTTCTCGAACCATCACTCCTATCATTCAACCTTTGAAAGGTGAGCGCTAGTGTCGAATTAGCTGAATATAGGATTGGAGAACATTACGGAGAATGGGTGGGTTAAAATAAATTTTGAGCCTTATATCCTTTCTTTCAAACCGTGAACCCGACCGCGTTACAACCTTCAAAAGTCCTAATTGATGCAGGTTTATTTCGAAAGCATACTTCGGTAAAGATCACGTCGAAACTGACTCCTAAAAGGATTCTGCTCAACTTGCAGGTTTTAATGCTGACATTCTGATGAGTGATTCATCCACTATATGTCACAATTTTTTCCAGTGAACAAACTTGGATTTCAAAACGTCATACGCATTGCATTAATATATCTTTTGTGCAGAACAATTTGTTTTACTTTCGAGTAAGCACTTGAATCAGGAGAATTTCTACAGTGAAAAGATTGATCGAGATAAGATGCAGAACGCCCGAGTACTCCGTGGAGCAGGGGCAAGATTTATCAAATGATCACTTAATGGGAGTCGGCCATCCAAAAGTCAGCAAATTTGGGGCAATCAAGTTGAGAGTCAGCAAATCTATTCAAAGATCAATCAGACAGTGGCAAAGTTACTTCGAAGGCTCGTTTTGAAACAGATCATTTCAAGAACACGAAGTCCCCTAACAAGCTGACATATGTGGTCAATTCCCCAACAGAGAAGTGAGGCTGGCATTATCCCCTAATGGAGTGGGTGTCATCTTGGGTTATTATTTCTCTCTCCCCACTGAAGTCTCTAGAAGTAGTAGGTTTCCCCGGCAAGTCACAACCTAATCGTCCTTGGTGTTTCCTCAACAAAGGTAATTCCTCATGGAGAGGCAGAAGATCGAATCTCAGTGATCTTCCCCAAAAGTCGTCTGTTATTCCTTCGGTCTCGCAGAATGGGAGTTTGGTCGGGATATTAAGTAGCGTTATGATCCCCACAGACATTTCAATTTTTCATCCCCAACAGAGTTGGCTTCGTCTCTTCAACATGTATTTTGCTGAAGTGGTTCTTTTGCGTCCAACTTTCCCCGGCGGCCCGAGCCTGCATATGCATTTTTGCATATAGCTATCATATTCGCATTGCATCCTCAAATGCGTAGCATTTCCATTTCGTATGGAGCATTACGCCATTTCAAGCGTGTGCATACGAAGCTTAAGCTAGTTTTTATTAGCCTTGCATGGCAGCTTGAAGCACTCTTCAGTTAAGACAGTGGTATGTCTCCAACAACCTGGTTCAGTCAACTCAGTTGCTTGCTTACTCTTGGGTTCCAGACCATACGTCGGTCGTACTTTGTCCCTCAGCCCTCTGATGATGACATCCCCCAGCAGGATTTTCCTTCTGTCAATTCCTATTGACGAAGTGATGTTTTTGATTTGGATTTGATTTTCCTTCTGACAATTCCTATTGACGAAGTGATATTTTGGATATGGATAGGATTTTCCTTCTGTTAATTCCTATTGACGAAATGATATTTTGGATTTGATTTTCCTTCTGTCAATTCCTATTGACGAAGTGATATTTTGGATATGGATAGGATTTTCCTTCTGTCAATTCCTATTGACGAAATGATATTTTGGATTTGATTTTCCTTTTGTCAATTCCTATTAACGACGTGATATTTTGGATATGGATATGATTTTCATTCTGCCGATAGGTGCTCTGAATGATTTTCCTTCTGTCGATTCCTATTGACGAAGGAGTTCTGAGATTCGCCGAGGTACTCTGGATGATTTTCCTTTTGTTGATTCCTATTGACGAAGGAGTCTGAGATTCGTTGAGGTACTCTGGATAATTTTCCTTCTGTCAATTCCTATTGACGAAGTGATATTTTGGACATGGTTTTCCTTCTGTCAATTCCTATTGACGAAGGGGGTCTGAGATTCGCCGAGGTATTTTGGATTTGATTTTTGACGAAGTGGATTTGGATTTGGTTTTCCCTCTGACGTGATTCTTTGAAGATGTTTTCTTTCCGTCGATTCTTATTGACGAAAGGATTCTGAAGTTCTTTGACGTGATCAGTGGGTTTGGCATTTCTTTCTGTCGATTCCTATTGACGAAAGAGTTCTAAAGTTTGCTGATGCGATTTGTTTCAGATGTGATGTTTGCTTTCCGTCTACCGTTAGACGAGTTAATGTTTTGGATGACTTTCTTTCTGTCAAATCCTATTGATGATAGGATCACCGAATGGTATTTCTCTCCGTTTATCCTTAGACGATGTGAGTTGTGGAGATGGTTTTCCGTCTATCAATTCCTATTGACGATGTGAGTTGTGGATATGGTTTTCGCCTGTCAATTCTTATTGACGATGTAAGTTATGGATATGGTTTATGTCTGTCAATTCCTATTGACGATGTGAGTTGTGGATATGGTTTTCCGTCTGTCAATTCCTATTGACGATGTGAACTTTGGATATGTCTTCCTGTCTACTCTTAGACGAGGTGATCGTTGGTTGATATTTCTTTCTGTCGATACCTATTGACGAAAGGATTCTGAAATTTGACGATGTGTTTACTTTAGGTATGTTTTCTTTCCGACAACGCGTGACCGGGCTCCAGTTGCATCCCAATCAGACTGCAAATTTCTGGGTTCTTTTTGTATTCAATCACCTTCTACCTTGAATGTTTGAAAGTCGTTCACTTTTCAACCCTTCAGGTCCAAGTCGATTGAACAAGGGCAATTGTTGCACCCCAAAATTTGCCTTTCCATTTTAGCAGCATCTGGCTTGTGATTCATTGCATTTTCATAGCATTAGCATTTGCATACGATTGTTCATTTACAGGGGATTAAGAGAGGTGTGCCTAGCAAGAGAACGTTACCAAAGGTTCCAAGCCTAAGCAAGAGGTCTTATTCAAATGATCAAGTGCTTATCATCATCAGAAGAAAGTCAAAGTTCTTTGAAAGAGTGGATGGATAAGTGTGGTGTACCTCCTATCTTGGAGGCCATATGAAGGTCATCAGAAGATCATGAGTCCATGGTTATGGATGGATAATGTTGTGAAATCTCATTGAATTCCTTTAGGGTCATTGAGAAGCTTATCCATGTCACTATATCAAGTGCAAGAAGCCACAGTCAAAGGTGGTGCATCTAGGGTTTCCATCTAGTCAACCCTAAGTCAACAGTGGATTTAAAGGAGATTAAGACTCAATTCCAAGTCATTGTGATCATGGAATGTTGTGTTGAGATATCTAAGATTTTATTCCAAGTTCAATTTAAGAAGAATCAGGAGTGTGAGAAGTTGCTAAGCTAGGGTTTCTAAGCTTGTTAGTGTAAAATCCTCTGTTTAGTGCCTAACTTCAAGACCACATATCTCAAGATACAAGTTTCATCTCATCTTGATGTAAACATGAGACTTGTAGAGCATGTTTCTAGATTTATTTTTATTATTAGAATTCATCCATTTGGTTTCTAGAACTCAAGTTATGATGCTGAAAAGTTATGGGTCCTCAGATGAATGTAATTTTGGTCAACAAAAGTCAACCAACTTCCAAGACATTTATGACCTAGAAGGATGTTGCTCCTCCCTTTTACCCAAACATGAAAGTTTCTCCTTATGATCTTAGATTTCCAAAAAGTCTTAGAAGTCCTTCATCTGATTTGTAGAGCTCAATTTATGAAGCTTACAAGGCAGGGGTATTTTGGGAAACTTTGATTATAGGTCATTTTGGTTATAGGTCATTTTCATGACTTTGTGCACTTCAAATGGAACTTTCTCCAACATCAAACTTGCATCAAATGAACTCAATTTCATCACTAAACCATCACTTGTCATGGTTTTGGCTTGTATGTGAAGAATGGTGAAGAAATTTCATGAAAAAAGGACTTAAAGGCCATGGTTTGGATTGAATTCATTTTTAATCATTTCATGACATGTTTATGCATTTTTTGAGTCACTTTAACATACCAAACACAATGCCAAAATCAGAATTGATTTTTGATGAGTCAAAACATGTCTTTTTTCAAGTTGCTTCAAGAAGAAGTCACACATCCAAAATCAACCACAAGATCTTTTCAACGGATTAATCCTCTCCATTGGATCACCTTACATCACAAGGAAGCCATCTGAATTAAAACAAGAGCCATTGGAGCATGTTCACTCGTGAATTTTCAAGCTAAAAAACTCAAATTGAATTTTTTCAATTCCCACTAACAGGCAATAATTGGGCCTCCAATTGAGCTTAGGTCCATTGCATATAATCTCCAGATGAATTACAAGTGCTCAGGGGGGAAGATTGATCAGAATTGGAGAAAAAACGGTTAAGAATTTTAAAGGAGAAAGTGAGATAGTGAAATCAAGAATCAAGCCATTTCAAGCCAATTGAAGGTTCCTAACAGCTTCCGTGAAGATCATTGAAGCTTTTTGGATCGTTTCCCACAAGTTTCAGCCTCAATTCAAGACCCAACGGAGGAGCTCCGTCAGGTAAACTTTCTTTCACAAATTCTCTCTGCTCAAGCATCCATTCAATGTTATTTCTTGTGCATATTGAAGCCCTACTTATGTAGGACATTTTTGGATTGATTTGATGTTTGTTCTTGACAATTTGTGAATCATGCTCAAATCTTGATCGCTTCATTTTGCCTTAATTATGAGTAAAAATGAAATTAAACCCTAGATTAGTGATGTACATGAGGAGAGGATCGCAATGGTATAAAGAATTTCACGTTTTGGTTCAGTATGGACCTTTCTTCTCCAGCGAGTATTTGGGGAAGACGACCGGAGATTTCAGAACAACCGGCTGGTTCTGGCTCCATTTTGCTCACGTGGAGGTCCACATAGACCTTGGACCTTTTGACCAAACCTGATCCAACGGCCTTGATTGTATTTGATGGCTTTGACTGATCCACGCATACACTTGACCTTACACGTAATTAAATGAAACGATGAGTTTTGGCCCCTCAGACTTGTGTTATGGACCTGGGCCAGAACTCATATTTGCACCCCCCCCTCTGCTGAGCCCAATTGAAAACTAACTGAATCTGTTTGCTATTTGACACGCTCATTTTCTTATTTTCTTGTCATTTATTTTCTTTTCCATTTTATTTTCTGTTTGATTTTAGTTCAATTAAAATACCTTAAATCACCTAAAAATCTTGGAGAAAATATTTTGTCACACTTTAGGATGTTATGTGATTTTAGAAAATTTTCACTTAAGTTTTTAAGCCATTTTCCAATTAAATTTGATTTTTCACATTTGAGGTATTTTAGTTGGATTAAAAATGCATCTCCCATGATTTTGATTTATTTCTTGATGAACTTTCCATGTTAATGGGTGATTTTTCTTTATCATAATGTTGACATGTCAGATGATGTTTTAGACCTTTTTACCCCTAGTTTTATTGATAATTGGTTAGGGTTTTAGGTTAGTCTTTATGACCCTCGATTCACCCTTGCATTTAGGGTATCCCTTTGAATTTCACCTCTGTTTGCATAGTTTTGTTTGGACTTAGTCTCCATACTTTTGGCATTTTTTCGATATGTTTGCCATTTTTAGTGTAATTTCCATTTTAGGTCATCTTTGTGTGATGTTTACCCTAATACATGAGCTAGTTTGTGTTCTAAATGGTTTTTGTGCATTGATTGAGCCTCTAATTCTTGTGGATTCATATTATAGACATATTGAGGTGTTTGTATGTTGAATTATAAGTCCTAATTTGGTTTGCAACTTGTTCAAGCATGCTTATCTTTTAGGCCTTTCTTTTTAGGGTTTCACTTGTGTACATATGTGAATGTTTCCACTCTTTTAACATGACTTACTTGCATGCTTTTACATGTCTTGCTTCATGTCTTTTGTGTACACTCTCTCCTCATCTATACCTCTGTCCTATGACTTAAGGATCCTATTTATGAAGGCTTAGTCCCTCCTTAGGAGGAACTTGAAGCATGTCATAAATAGTGAGCATTTGAGGACCCTTTGTTTGATTTTCTTGCATATTGAATGTGGTGTTTGGTTGAGTGCCCTTATGAGTTCCTTAGGTTCTCATTTTTCCTCCCATCTTCTCATTAAATTATGTCCTCTTCCTGTTTCACATGTGTGATTTCATTGGTGTGATTTCTCTCTCTTTCATTTTGTGCATTAATAAAGGTTGAGATGTGCTTGTGGAGGTGTTTACCCCACACTCTTTCCTCCCTTGCTTGGGTGTTGTTTTCTCTTTTTGAATTATTTTCTTGCATTAATAAAGGTTGAGATGTGCTTGTGGAGGTATTTACCCCACACTTTTTCCTCCCTTTGCTTGTGTGTTGCATTGCATATGCATATTTGCATCTTTCATATCTTATGTTTTGCTTATGCTTTCTTCTTTTGTTTTCTTTCTTTGCCATGTTCCCTTAGGACCTCTAATCTCTTTGAGGTTATGATAGACCTTAGGATTTAAACCATGCATGACAACATTAGGTAGCATTCCCTTTTACCTCAACTTTAAGGCCACTTTGCATGACAACTACTAGGTTTGAGTTAGTCTCCCTTTAGTTTGTCCTCTCTCATTCTCATCTTCAAACAATTTCAAAACACTTAATAAAGGCTAATGAATGTTATACGCTACGAGCCTTAAGCTACTTGGGAAATGGTGATTGAGTGGTTTCCTCTCAATTGTCTAGAGTGTTTAGTGTACACCCTTAGGGTGATATGCGACGCATTTGCTCCTAAGTCATAGTCTCTAGTGCAATAGGAGTTACAAACCCTAATCAATGCACTTCTTCTCATAAAAGAATTCAAAAACACTTTGAAACCTTTTTATCCTTCGGGATCCTAATAATGGAAAACCTTTTTCATAAAAAGAGTTTTGTTAACTCTTAGTTCTATCGTGAACAGGCAACGCCTAAGTCTCCAATGGTCGAGCTGCATACACCTAACTGCTAGAACTAGTTGTTAACCCTACTCGGGTAAAAACATTTGAACCAACCGGTGTT
Organism: Lathyrus sativus; assembly: GCA_963859935.3. Lineage (NCBI taxonomy): Eukaryota > Viridiplantae > Streptophyta > Magnoliopsida > Fabales > Fabaceae > Lathyrus > Lathyrus sativus. The sequence goes on from OZ012738.1 coordinate 282,680,021, forward strand.
CTTATTTTCCCGAACTACGTTTGCTCTGATTTCTCATACCAGATGAGAATACGCAGGCACAAGACGCGACGTCTTGGCGAGCAATCTTCCCCCACCTTTCACCCGTAGTTAGCCGAACTACATTGACTCTGACTTTCCTATTGCACGAGGGAATACGTAGGCACATAGCGGCGATGCTCTACCGAGTCTCTTTTCTTTTCTTTTTTCCCTGAGACCTTTAATGTAGATAGTTTCAATCACCCTTTTAGATAGGTAACAAGCGTGGATTCCATCAAGTACGACGGACGTGAGGGGTGCTAATACCTTCCCCTTGTGTAATCGACTCCCGAACCAGAGACATGGTTGCGATGACCTATCTTCTCCCATTTTTGTCAGGTTTTCTCTAATCGTTTCCTTTCCCTCATTGGGATAAATAACAAACGGTGGTGACTCTTCTGTCATTGCCGACACCTTTTTTTCAGTAGCGACAGTATGTTATTAAGGAGTGGGAAGTTAGCCATAACACACGAAGAAAGACCAAAAGGAAAGTATTCTAAGAGAATTGCAACAAATGCTAGTCAACAAGTTGATCCTTAAGGAAGTGTTTCAAATACTCAGTCAAGCAGCATGGGGTCGCAAAGTGTACCGTCTCCACTGTCTTCGACGGGAGGACAAATGTCACCGCCAGCAGTTGTGTCTGAACCTATGCTGTCTACGGCAAGCCCAGGGTCAACATGTGTAAGAACGTACACTCAACCGGTGTTGGAATATATAGGACCACAAATTCCTAATTCACCAACACCCCTAGGAGGAAGTTCACTGCATAGGCATTTTCCTCCTCCAGGTTTCTCACAGCCATTGCCAATGAGTTTACCTTATGGTATGCCGATGTCAATGATGAAAAATCTACAGAGCGCTCCACCTATATTTTCAGAAAACATAGTATCTTTGCCAGTGCAAGGATCTGGATCAGGTGGTCGAAACCACCAAAGAATAAGTGTTGGTTACTCTGTGCAAGCACCTATTCTTACAAATACTTCCATAAATTGTTTGAGACAACAAATGGATGAAAGTAATATGCAAACGGTACATACATTGTCTCAGACAATTGGAGAGGTTCACTGCATAGGCATTTTCCTCCTCCAGGTTTCTCACAGCCATTGCCAAGGAGTTTACCTTATGGTATGTCGATGTCAATGATGAAAAATCTACAAAGCGCTCCACCTATATTTTCTGAAAACATAATATCTTCTCCAGTGCAAGGATCTGGATCAGGTGGTCGAAACCACCAAAGAATAAGTGTTGGTTACTCTGTGCAAGCACCTATTCTTACAAATACTTCCATAAATTGTTTGAGACAACAAATGGATGAAAGTAATATGCAAATGGTACATACATTGTCTCAGACAATTGGAGAAGTTTTTCAACTGTTGATTCAGAATACTACTCAAACTAACCAACAATTGGCGACACAATTAGCATGTATGGCTGATTTTATGGGAATACCAGCATTTGATCAGAGAGCAACAGTTGTTGAAAATACGCCATAATATTATCCGCGAAATGTACCTGAGGCAAACATGGAGGATCAAGAGATGAGCGAACCTTTCAGAGTCGAACCACGAAGGAACCAGGTACCAATCCATATGGAGGAAGAACCAGGAATAGTCATGGTGAACAGAAATCAAAATGCTGACCAAGTCCTTAGACGAGTTTGACACCAGGATGAAGCAGAAGAAAATAATCTTGCATCCATGGTCGAAAGAATAATGACTAGAAATGGCGTAAACTTTGGCTTCACAAGGCCAAACTATACTTCGCCCATAGTGGATTATATTCTTCAGTCTGAGTTACCCCCTAGAATGAAGGATCCAAAGTTCAGTAAGTTTGCAGGAGATACTACTGAATCGATCGTCAAACATGTGGCTAGGTATATGACTGAAGCAGGAGAGATAGCTGGTGATGAAAGCCTTAGGATCAAATATTTCCCAAGTTCTCTCACAAAAAATGCTTTTACGTGGTTTACCATGTTGCCTCCAAATTCAGTCCATAATTGGGCCCAATTAGAACGCTTGTTTCACGAACAATTCTACATGGGACAAACTAAGATCAGCCTGAAAGAACTGGCTAGTATCAAATGCAAAGTCACTGAGCCAATTGATGAGTACCTAAATAGGTTTCGACTTCTTAAAGCTAGATGCTTTACGCAAGTACCAGAACATGAGTTGGTCGAAATGGCTACTGAGAGTCTCGATTATTCCATTAGGAAGAAGCTAGATACCCAGTATCTCAGAGACATGGCTCAGTTAGCTGATAGGGATCGACAACTAGAAAGACTAAGAGAAGAGAAAGCTAGATTCAACAAGGATAAAAAAGTGGTCTTTGTCGAATGTAGTGAAGGTGTGGAGAATCTATACGATGAAACATCTTATGTCGACGAGATTGAGGTTGATGTTGTTGAACTAAAGCAAGGTCCACCTTATGCTTGTAAACTATTGCCCCCTCAAATGGAAAAAATCTTGTCGAATCTAATGACAAATTTCCTAAGAAAACATATACATTCGATGTTACTAAACGTGACGAAATATTTGATTTGTTAGTCAAGGATGGGCAGATAATAGTGCCTTCTGGTGCTAAAATGCCACCTTTAGAACAAAGAAAGAAAAGAGGCTTTTGTAAGTACCACAATTTTTGGGTCATAAAATTTCCTAATGTTTTCTTTTCAGGGATTTGGTGCAAGGTGTTATCCAAGAAGAAAGGCTGAAGTTTGGGGACAAATCCCAAATGAAGATTGACTTTGACCCATTTCAAACCGCAGAGGCTCTCTATGCAGAGCCTGAAGAGGTCCAGATGGTCAAAGCCATGGAAGATTCCAATTTTTTAGTTAATGTGGTAGAGGTGCCTGAAGAGTTCGCCACAAAGCCTGTAATGGTCAAAGCAAATGAGTGTTTAGACCAAAATGACAAACACAAACTGAGAGATGAAGCTTTTGAAGGCTCTAACAAGACTGCAGGTAATCCAAATGGAGGCAATACTGATGATAGTGGTTTGACATTGATAACCAAGAAAACTGCCAATAAGTTTGTTGAGCTGGGTAGAGCTGCCAAGGGAGTAGACTTGGCATTAAGGGGACTGAAAATGAATGTTACTGAGGGCATTAACATGGTTGAATGAAGTGAGAAATCTGATGCTAGCTCAGGTAGTATTAGCACCAATGAGGCTATGGGCAGAAATGTAACACCCTGTTTCCCAAAAATAAAATAAAACAATTAAATCAAGCAATTATCAGAGTTCTTCCCAAAACAGAATGTCACTATCACCAAAAATTTCCACAAAACACCACTTTAAATAATTTTCAACAAAATGCAGCGGAAAAATTTGTCATATAAATATATACATAAAGATCATCTATATCAATTCGGCCATCCGCCCAAAATATACAAACATATACATATCCAAAGATTCAACAGAACATGATACGACACGGAGTCAAACAAAATCATCAGACAGATAAATAACTCCCAAAAGCCCCGTGTTACGTATCGGAGCATCCCTACGACTCGACTCGCCACAATCCAAGCTAGCTACGCACCTGGATTGTCTGTACTTTTGAAGAAGCACAGACCACAACAACAACAAGGGGTGAGAAATCACGATCAAAAATATAACGGTAATAATGTACATGAATAAAAGGCAGTAAATCACACAACTATCATTCACATACATCGACCCAGACCTACTGTCCCACACCAACATAGCGTATAAGACAATGCAACCCAACCCATGATATGCGGTACCGACTCAACAATAGCAACGATGGGCACCGGGACATCAACCCTTCCCGAAGGAACATATCATCATCACCAATGGGCACTAGGCCATCACCCTCCACACAGGAGCACATCATCAACAAGATAGATCACTTACGCTCCCCTGAGACATGATCTATCCCTCACAATCATCGATGGACACTAGGCCATCACCCTCCACACAGGAGCACATTATCACTACCGATGGGCACTGGGCCATCACCCTCCACACAGGAGCACATCACCACACCATGCTATGCATAACCCCAATGCACAACACACAACATCAAATACACTAAGTGTACACGATTCTACTGATCACATTTCATCACACATCATATATATATATATATATATATATATATATATATATATATATATATATATATATATATATATATATATATATATATATCACACATCACCTTATACATGTATCATATCGTACACCAATCAAAATATTCTAATCAAATGAATAACACGGAAATTACATTCCAACACAACACATACACTCACCACAGCTCACCAACAATCTCGTAATCAATACATGACCAGCAAGGGTCTAACAGCACAAGAAAACCGAACAGAACAGCAGCAAAAATGCAACTGTTGTCGAGCTCGCTGGCACATTTGCCTGGCGAAGCCCCGCAGCGAATGCTCGCTAAAGCTCGCCCGACGAAACCCCTTACGAAGCCAGACAGTGGCTACTGGCAGCACTTGCTGTCCAGTTTGCCTGGCGAAGCCTAGAAAAGGCTCACCCCCCCCCCCTATTCGCTCAGCGAATGCTGACGAATACCTGGGATTTCAGAAAAATCCCACTGTACAGAAACATCATCTCTCTCCGAATTCGCCCGATTACGCAGAAACCAACTTCTAACACAACTAACCAACATTCTACGACTTAACTACAGAATCCATTCTCGATTTCACCCGATAAAACCTCAGTTATACTCAATTGCTCAATTTCGGCTTAAAAACGGTAACTACCGAAAACCCCAAATCACCCAAACAAACACATGCAATGATTCAATCTTACCAGCAACAACTCAGAAGTCACAACATCATAACAATCAGTTCATCAACATCTATGGGGTTAGGGAAATCCCCTTCTACCTAGAATTCATGCAATACCGAATTTTAACCGACTCTCCCCCTACCTCAAATGCAGCTTTGATCGAAGAAACTTCAAGAATCCACAGCCTAGCTTCCTCTTGCTTGATCGAGCTCTCACTCTCTTGATCGGGTTCTTCTCTTTTTTACTTCTACCGTGTTCTTACCCCTCTCACGATCGTGTTTCTTTGCTTTTCCAATTTCCTCTATTGCCCTTAATCCCAAATTCTCCTTATAATCCGAATAATCTCAATTAATAAAATCCTCATTTTCTTTTAATCCAAAATTAATATAAAACTTCATAACATTAATATTAATAATAATAATAATAATAATAATATCAATATCAATATTAATTATCAATTATTATCATTATAAATTATATGATATTAATATTATGTTCCTTATTTCTCAACACTTCCACACAAAGCACGCCGATAAGTAAAAATAACACCGGAAAAACTCAAATAATTAAAATGGGTGTTACAACTCTCCTCCACTTTAATTATTTTCGTCCTTGAAAATACCTGATGGAAACAATTCTGGATACGCCTCCTGCATCCTGCTTTCCAATTCCCAGGTCACACTGCCTCCTGCAGCACCTCCCCAAGCCACTCTCACCAAAGGTATCTCTTTCCCTCTGAGTCGCTTCATCTTACGATCCTCAATCCTCAACGACATCGCCTCAAAAGTTAGATTCTCTCTAACTTGAACATCATCTCTCTGAATCACGTGAGACGGATCCGATACATACTTCCGAAGTTGCGACATATGGAACACGTCATGAAAATTCGAAAGCTCAGGCGGCAACGCCACCCTATAAGCCACAACACCAACTTTCTGCAAAATCTGATACGGCCCAATAAACTTCGGATCCAACTTCTTGGACTTCAACACACGACCTACACCAGTCACTGGGTTAACTCTAAGGAACACGTGATCACTGTTGCACCCCAAAATTTGACCAACAATTATTTATTCATTGAGTGTTTGAAAGTTGATACCTTCATCAGAAAGTTCAAGAGATCCTCAGAGGAATTGGTTGAAACCAGGGTTGTGTGCTTCATAGCTTGAGAGTTGTGGGTGCTCCTCAGATGATTCTGAGACTTTGAGAATGAAATAGATGTTTTGAGAAAGCCTATGAGATGTCTTGATAGCCATCATGAAGCCCAGAGAGGTCATTATGCAAGAATTTAGAAGATTCAACCATGAGTGGTAGAATTAGGGTTTTGACTGGGTCAACCCTAGGATAACTGAAGTTTTGGAGAAGGTTGAGACTCAATCCAAGGGCCATGAGATCATGAAATGATGCATAGAGGTGTTATAAAGATGATTCCTAGACCAACTCATCATGATTGAGGAGTTTGAGAAGTTTCAAGTCAGGGTTTCCAAGGATTGTCAGTGAGAAAACCCTAATTTGATCCCTATTTTCCAGGCAGTTTTAGCTCTAGATGTGATTGATATCTCATCTTCCCCACAACATGAATGTTGTAGAGCTTGATATTAGCTTTAATTTGAGTGGTGGAAGTCCTTGATAGGAGTTGCAGAGCTCAAGTTATGGTTTTGACAAATTACAGGTCAGCTGAGGTGTGTGAATCTGGGTCCTTGAAAGTCACCCAACTTGCAGACAACTTTTGCCCTAGTAGGATGATTCCTATGATTTCTTGGTCAACATGAATTTTGAAGGGCATCTTCTTAGCTTTAATTTGAGTGGTAGAAGTCCTTGATAGGATTTGTGGAACTCAACTTATGGTTTGAACAAGGCAGGGGTATTTTGGTCATTTGTCAGTTATAGGTCATTTTAAGCAAAGGCCATATCTCCTATTTCCAAGCCTCAAATGGAAAAACTCAAAACATGACAGTTGTTCAAAATGTGATTTTAAGTCTAGAAAGAAGGTCATGAATTGTTGGAAAAGCTCATAGCATGGATTTGCATGATTGGTTAAAAATGAACTAAAAATGGCTTATAAGTTTAAAAAGTTGAATTTGAAACTTGGTTTGGAAGATCTAGGAATCCAAAATAGGTCATCCAATATATCATTTTGATTGGAAACATCATTTTGAGAACATTGGTTTAAATAGAATTTTGATTTGAAGCTTTAAAATGGGACATGCTTTGGAAAATTGAAACTTGAATCTTAAGGCAACTTTGGAAATCTTAACATAAGGCAAGGAAAGGCATGATTTTCACTCATTCCTTCTCAATATCTCACATAAGGAGAATTTGACACAAAATTGCAAGGTTTAAGGCATGGTATGAGATATACCACTTATCATCACATGAGAAAATCAAGACTTTTCTAGCTCATTCTAGAAGGATCTAGGAGCTTCCATCAATCATTATAAGAAGAGTGATCCACAAGTGATTAAAGGTTGGTCAAGGTTGAAGAATTCAGAGGAGAAAGAGAGAGAAGAATTGCCATTGAAGAGTTTCCTTCAAGATCAAGCAACTTGGGATTGCTTTCACTACAAGCTTTCTTCTCCAAAACCAGTGCAAACAGAAGGCTGTCCATCATCAAAGGATCATCTTGAAGCCCTTGCAAGCTCTGAATCAAGCCCTAGCTACACACACCATTGAACCTTGACAGGTTGGGATTCTTCTCCCTTTCTCTTTAATTATGTAGTTTCTGTTAATTCTTTAGGTGTAGGATTAATGTACTAGGTTAGGTGATCTTTTCCCATGAGTTTGAGAGCTCTGTGTGAGGTTTCATGGCAGGTGTTAGTTTCTTTAATCTTCAAGAACAAGCTTTATAGTGAGTATTAGTTAGCATAGATTAGATTAGAATGGTTAGGGTAGTATAAAGAACAAGATTGGATCATTAAATTTGAGTTTTAGAAGAGTTGGTTTCAGAGAAATATGATGGTACCCGAGCTTTGAAGTCCTCTGATTGAATGATTCAAGGAGAATTAATGAAAATCACTCGTATAGCTTTATTCCTTGTAATCTGTAAACCATTTTCCTTTTTGGAATTTCTAATTTTCATTGAGTGTGGAGGGAGAACGAGGAAGAAGAAGAATCCATGCATGAACACGCGAACCTGAAAACCCTAATGCATTTTGGGGACGATGGTTGTCCATCGTTGGATTAGTCCCAGAACTTGACTAATTCAAGTCATCCAACGGCCCAGATTAATTCACGAAAGCGGAGGGAAAATTCAAAAAAGTGAAACGATGCCGTTTCCATTAGTGAGCGCGTCTGGGCTTGGTGGATCCAACGTGCTATCCACACCACCCCCTATTCTAGCCCATGTAATTTTCAACTAGCGTGCATTGCTATTTTCACCCCCCTCCCTTTATTCAATTCTTTTATTTTTTTAATTCTTTTAATATTTCTTGTTCTTGAAAAATTCATAAAAAATAGACAATCTAACATTTTTTTAATTCTTGTTTTTTTCACATGTTAATAAACCTGTCTAGAAAAATATAGATAAATAAAATGTCCATTTTATTTTCTTTTCATATTTTTAATAGATTTTTCTTTTAAATAGCTTTTAAAATAGGATTAATTTTGTACATGAGTTTGTAGAATTTATTTTAGGACTTTCCTTTAATCTTTTTAATTCATTCTTCTTTGTGTAATTAGATATTGAATCATAGTTCCCTATAGGATTTAATTCTTGATTTTTAGATTAAAATTTGATTAGTTTAATTAGGCTAGCATTAGGGTATCATAATTAGGGTTTAGGTTATGCATAGGTAAGGTAACTTATTTTCTTTTGAGAGTTGTGTCTTGATTTTTGGGTAGGGGCATATGTGGATGTTATGGGTAGATGTTGTAGACCCTTGTGAATAATTGATAGATTTTTCCCCCTTGTTTTGGTATTTTTAGGTATTTTCTGAAGTCTCCTAGTGATTTTGTCTGTTCTGTGGTCATCTGTTCATATCTGGGGTTTTGTGTGGGGAATTGGTTGTGGGGCTTGTGTTGTTTTGAAGAGCTTGTTGAAGAGCATGATGAAGAGAAGATGGTAGATCAAGACTCAGAGACCCAGAGCTTGGAATTTTCCCTGTCTGTGAGGTTTGAGATCCTGAAGTTTGAAGGAAGTTCATGGTACTTTCCTGAGGAAGGCACTATGAATGACTTTCATTCTTTCTTCTCACCTCTTTCTTAAGTATCCAATGATGTTGGAGCCAACTTGTGAGTTTAATTTCTCCTGAGGAGGAATGAAAACTGATCACCTGTTGTTGAGCCACATGGGATACAACTCCTAAGTGAAAACCTCCTAGTACTTTCCTGAGGAAGGTCCTATGAGTCTATTCACTTAGTTCTATTAGTTTATCTAGGATTTCTCAAGTATCCAATGATGTTGGAGCCAACTTGTGAGTTTAATTTCTCCTGAGGAGGAATGTAAACTGATCACAGTTGTTGAGCCACATAGGATACAACTCCTAAGTGGAAGCCTCCTAGTACTTTCCTGAGGAAGGTCCTATGAGTCTATTCACTTAGTTCCACTAGTTCAGATAAGATTTCCTAAATATCCAGTGATGTTGGAGCCTGCTTGTGAGTTTAATTTCTCCTGAGGAGGAATGTAAACTGATCACAGTGGTTGAGCCACATAGGATATGACTCCTGAGTATACACCTCCTAGTGCTTTCCTGAGGAAGACACTATGGGTCTGCTTACTTAGCTCCCTTTCTTTGGCAAGCTTGTTCTGAAGCTTGAAGACTGGGATTGATTTCTTTTGGTTAGGTTTTGCTTTAGGGCTTTGCTTAGATTTGATTCAGATTCTGAGTTAGGGTTAGGACTAGAGAGTAGATGATTCTTTCTCAAGTGTGTTTTGTTTGCCTGATGGCACTTCATTTCTTTTATCTGTATATTGCTTGATAGCATGTTGTTTATCTTCAGTATGATTACTGTTATTTCATGACTGGCTTGAGGTCGAGACGAGCTTGTGGAGGCTGAAACCCCACACACATTTCCTCCCTCACTTGCATTGCATGCATTTTACTGTTAAAGCCGATGCTTTTGTCTGTTTTGGTGTATCATTGACATGATCCCTTAGGACTCTCATTTCTTCTGATGAGGATTTGATGATAGACTTTTAGGTTGAAACCTATGCATGACAACATCTAGGAGTTCCCTGTTCAAACCTCAACCATAGGATGAATCCATGGCATGACAACAGTAGGACTTGATAGTCTCCCTCCTAGTTGGGCCTGTTCTCTTCTCATCTCAAAGCAGTTGAAGATACAGTAATCATGAATGATTTCTTTCGTAAGTTACGAGCCTTAAGCTATCTGAGAAAGGACGTATTCCCTCTCAGGTCATAGTCTCTAGTGCGGTTGAAATCGCAAAAACAATAAAAAACACTTCTTTCAGGAGATAACCCGTAGTTTCCCGAACTACGTTTGCTCTGATCTTTCATACCAGATGAAAGTACGTAGGCATAGGACGCGATGTCCTAGCGAGCAACCTTCCCCGCAATCCTTCGTAGGCCGAACTACGTTGACTCTGATTTCTCGTTCCAGACGGGAATACGTAGGCATAAAGTGTGACGCTTTGCCGAGTCATTTTTCTTTTCTTTTTCAGCCAGCCTTGATAGGTAGATAGATTATAACCAACCCGTCCAAGTAAGCAAACAAGCGAGGATCCCGTCGAGTACGACGGACGTGAGGGGTGCTAATACCTTCCCCTTGCGTAACCGACTCCCGAACCCAAACAATGGTTGCGATGACCTTGTCTTACCCTTTTTTCGTCAGGTTTTTCCGATCATTTCCTTTCCCGCTCTGAGGGATAAATAACGAAAGGTGGCGACTCTTCTGTCATGCCGGCACCTTATTTTCGTGCAAGCGACAGCTGGCGACTCTGCTGGGGACGGAACCCAGAATCTCTGGTTCTCCGGTTCCCTATGAGAGTCAATCCTATCGTTTGTGTGTTTGCTTGTTGGGTTGCGTTTATTTATCGCATTTTTACTTCCCGCATTTTACTTCCCGCATTTTATTTCCCGCATTTTTATTTCCCGCACTTTATTTCCAGTTTGATATGATTATCTGTGCTGCTGTGGAAGAGGGATGTTACTGTGAGTGAAAAGCCGGACCTGGGCTTGAGTACACACCTAGATATAGTTGCGGAGAAGTAGTAGACGAACCTGTCTGCTGAGCAGGCGCAGTTCCCTATGAAAATCTGCGCTCAGACGAGATTCTTGCAGAGGTGCTCCTTTCCGGTCCTGAGGATCTGAGGGGAGTCCAGACGTGAGGGTTGTCGACTCTGGGGACCGATCATTTGAAAGTCAGCTAAGTGAGGCCTCTTCATGACTTGATGATGCCACTCCTTCTGGGAATCGTATCGTCACTCATGAAAGTCTGTGACGCTGATGACCGCATAGGATGCCGTACCTTTGTCCGTGGATTAGGTCCATACCTGTGAGTGGGGTTGGGATATTGCAGGAAACTTTGACCTCCAGACTACCTGGTTTTCTTGACAGTGAATCAGTTATGTTGGTATCAGGGTTCTCGGTGGCAGATTTGACTGTCCTTGACAGAGCAAGTTTTTGATCAGAGGACTTTATCATCGGGTGTTTGTCTGTTCTTGATATAGCAGGCTTTGGTCAGCATATTATCAGCAGTAGTTTGTTCCGGATAGAGCAGATTTTGAGTGGGGTTTGAAGATCTCATCGGCAGTTGTTGTTTGTTCTTGATAGGGCAGATTTTGAGTGGGGTCTGAAGATCTCATCAGCAGCTGTGTGTTTGTTCTTGATAAGGCAGATTTTTGATTTGGGGTCTGAAGACTTCATCAGCAGACGCTTTCTGATCATACATCCGGGGTCTTTATTATCAGGCACTTATTCTTGTCAGGGCAGGATTTTGATCTCGATCCCATCAGATGGTTATTCTCAGCAGATCAGATCAGTGGTTTTACACAGGGGTTTCCTTCTCATCAGTGACTGTCGACACCGAATCTCCGCAGCAGCCACCTGGATATATTATTGCATACCTGCATTTTACATTAGTTTGCATGGTCATTCGCATTCCATTGGCGTGTGTCCGTGACAGGTACCGTTTTCCCGATCCAGGATCTCTCGCTCCTTATGGTGTTATTACAGCAAGACTATTGCGTACGAGTTCTCGATCCCTGATATGTCGGAGTTGGCTATCACCAATGCTATAGGCTTCCTGTGTATATGTGAGATTGCTGTTTCCATGATGGGGCCCAGATTCCTCTCCTTATTACTGTCAGCCCTGGTACTAAGGCGCCAGGATCGGGGGAAATCTCTCAAGCACACAGGCACACGCCTGCATATGCATAAAGCATTTTGCATGACATGCATTTTGTGGCTTTTCCTAACCTTTAATTTTGACAGGTTTTTCAGGTACTCAGGTTCCGAGCTGCTTGCGATCTCCAGGATTGATCAAAGACTCATCCACCGCTACTCAACTCGCGCTAATCAAACAAGGATAATGGACCAGGTACAGTCAGATGTTCAAGAGCTTCGTGAACGGATGGATCGTTTTATGGAGCTGATGCAAGTGGTCGCGAATGGTCAGGACCAGCTTCGTACTTTGGTGCAACCTCTGATCTCCAGGGTTGACAATAATGGCATATTGCATGGAGGGGCCGTGCCTACTCCTCCTCCAGTAGATACTCCACAAAACGTTGTTCCTGCTGCCGGGGGCAACGGCAGTGCTAACGGCAATTTGATGACTAATCTCGGACTCAATGCGGCAGGCGTCGGCAATGGTAGTTTGGGAGCCAATGTTAACATAGGGCCGGTCAACGGCAATGCTGGTGCAGGAAATCTGTTGGGGCCTCAACCGTGGCTGGAGGACCATCAGGATGACGTATTCTCTCAGAGAGGTGTAGAAGCAGAGTTGAATGCTGAGGCTCGACTCAGGTTCAAGGCGCTGGAAGACAAGATGAGAGGCATAGAAAATCAGAACACATTGGGCGTTGACATGTCCAAACTCGGGTTGATTGCTGACTTTAAAGTACCTCACAAATTCAAGGTGCCTACCTTTGAGAAGTATAAGGGTACTACTTGCCCCCGTGTTCACCTCCGATCTTATTATAGAAAGATGTCCGCTTATTCTGACGATGAGAAGCTGCTGATGCACTTCTTTCAGGATAGTCTTTCTGGTCCATCGCTCGAATGGTATATGGGTTTGGAGCCCGCAACTGTGCGCACCTGGAAAGATCTTGCAGAAGCGTTCGTCCTCCACTATCAATACAATAGCGACTTGGCTCCCAACCGAGTTCAGCTTCAGAATCTCTCGCAGCGGAACAATGAAAGCTTCAAAGAGTACGCCCAGCGGTGGCGTGAATTGGCTGCTCGGGTTCAACCGCCGATGGTTGAGCGTGAGCTAGTGCAAATGTTCGTGGCTACCCTTCCTGGAATCTATTATGAAAAGCTGGTCAGTGGCATGTCTGGAACATTCTCGGCTCTCATCACTCTGGGCGAGCTTGTTGAGAACGGTATAAAGATCGGAAAAATTCAGGGCGAACCATCCTCAACTGGGGGAGGTAGCAAGAAACCCTATACTGGCAAGCGTCGAGAGGGAGATGCCAATGCCGTCACTAATGCTCGGAGAAAGGGAAAGGGCCCTCAGTCTCAGATTGCTAGCATAAATATCCCAGCTGCCCCACCGCAGCCGCAGCAGCAGCAGAATCAGCAGGGGTATAGGAGATATCAGAATCGGGCTCCTACGACAAATCGTCAGTTTGAAACTCCACCTATGTCGTATGCACAGCTTCTGCAAATGTTGCTTCAACTCTAATTAATTCAAAAGAGGACGTTGGCTCCCTTGACAGGGGCACCACCACCGGGGTATGATGCCAATGCTACTTGTGAGTTCCACACTGGGGCACCGGGCCATACGATTGAGAATTGTAAAGCTTTTAAGCACAAAGTCCAGGACTTGGTGGACGCCAAGGTTATCAACTTTTCTGATAGCGTGCCCAACGTTACCAAAAACCCCATGCCTCATCATAAGGGGGGCGGAGTAAATGCTGTTATCACTGAGGAGAGTTCAGACTTGCTGGCCGATGTCAAAGATTTGAAGACGTCGTTGAGTTTTGTCAAGGCTAAGTTGCTGAAGAAGGGCTTCTTTCCTGGATGCAGAGAGTTGTGTATGGCTTGTGCTACACTTCCTGATGGGTGTGAGCAGCTGGTCGAAGGTATCCAAAGTCTGATGTCCGAGGGTATTTTACAGTTCAGCCGGAGCATTGAGAGTGCATCAGGGGAAGTCGTGCTGAAGCAGGCAGACGAAGTTGCTACCATTACCATTCCTCGTCACCCTATCACTATTTCGGCGCCCCGTCCGCCTACAATCACTATCACCAGGGCCGGACCAATCCCATTCGAGAGCACTAATGTCGTCCCATGGCATTATGGCGCCGAAGTTTATTGTAATGGTCAGAAGATAGAGCTAGAGCCGTTCGGATCAACTGTGCAGAATCTTACCGAAGTCAGTGGTATCACTAGAAGCGGAAGAGTGTTTGCGCCAGCAGAGGTTGAAGCTGAAAAGGCGGTCTGAGCTGACGCTGTGGATAAAGGTAAAGGTAAAGCTGTCGAAGAGGTCCCTGCAGGGGCAGAGAAGGACTTGCTGGTTAAAGATGCTGAAGAGTTCATGCGACTAATCAAGAAGAGTGACTACAAAATTATAGATCATCTTCATCAGACGCCGTCAAAGATCTCGATTCTTAACTTGTTGCTGTGTTCTGAAGCGCACCGCAACGCGTTACTGAAAGTATTGAATGCTGCATATGTGCTGTAGGAGATATCAGTAAATCAACTCGAGGAGGTGGTGGCTCATGTCAATGCTGGTAATGGGCTGGGGTTTACAGATCTGGAGCTGACTCCCAAAGGAAGAGATCACAACAGCGCCTTGCACGTCTCAATAGAGTGCAGAGGCACGATTATGTCACATGTCCTGGTGGATACGGGTTCCTCGCTTAATGTGCTTCCGAAAAAAGCACTGATGAAGTTGGATACCCGTGGACTGCTGTGCACGCCCAGTGATCTGGTCGTGAAAGCCTTTGACGGAACCAAGCGCCACGTCTTTGGAGAGTTGACCCTGCCAATTCAAGTTGGTCCAGAAACGTTCAATACGGTTTTCTATATCATGGATATCATGCCCGCCTATAGTTGCCTCTTAGGTCGGCCATGGATCCATTCTGCTGGTGCCGTGACGTCCACGCTGCATCAGAAGCTTAAATATGCTGTTGGGGGCAGCATAGTGACTGTCTGTGGTGAGGAGGACATTATGGTGAGCCACTTGTCGTCCTTTAAATACGTTGAAATGGATGGCGAGATCCATGAGACTCTTCGCCAAGCATTTGAAACCGTCAGGGTGAAGGAGGTAGCTCCTGTCGTTGCAGAGAAGCAGGAGATGAATCTCTCCTCGTTTAAGGAAGCACGGGCCGTTGTCGAAGCCGGTTCCACCCCAGGCTGGGGGCATGTCTTGGATATACCAATCAAGCAGGATAAGTTTGGATTGGGGTATTCTCCTGAAGCTGAAGCTTCATCTTCTTCTGGCAGCTCGTCTCGTGGGAAAGGGCCGATCCTATTCACCAAGGGGGGAGTAATTTTCGAGAGCATCAACGCTGCGTCGGAGGACAGCGGAGACAATGATTGTGATCTTGACGCCTGGATTCAACCGAACAAGCCGGGCGAGCGCCTCCACAATTGGACCATCAAGGAGATTATCAAGCTGACAAGTGAAGAGTAATGATTTGCTTTTTACAATCTTTGTACAACCCTATGTCCTGCCCGGGGCATAGTGGTTTTACTGTCAGGGCCTTGTTGGATTATGTGTATGCATTTTGTTAATAAATAAAAGGCGTTTTCTTTGTAATCAAATATTGTGTTCTCTGTTATTCCTGTTTTATGTTTATTTCGAAAAACAGCAAAATGGCAACGAGGTTTGTGCTAACCTGCATATTCTTGCTTTAAACTTAACCCTTGTTATTGCAGGATCCACGCAACAGACGACATCGACTCTGGACCCTCTACGGCTCACTACAACTTTGATTGCCCGATCTATCAAGCCGAGGATGAGATTGATGAAGACGAGGACCTTCCGGAAGAGTTGGCCCGCTTGTTGAGACAAGAGGAGAAGGTTATTCTGCCTCACGAGGAGGATATTGAGATCATAAATCTGGGTTCTGAGGAGCTCGTCAGAAATGTCAGAGTAGGGGCTGCGCTGCAGAATGATGTCAAGCATAGACTGGTCAAGATGCTTCGAGAGTATAGTGACGTCTTTGCTTGGTCATATGAGGATATGCCCGGACTTGACACAGATATTGTGGTTCATCGCTTGCCGTTGCGAGAAGATTGCCCTCCAGTCAAGCAGAAGCTCAGGAGGACGAGACCAGACATGGCTGTAAAAATCAAGGAAGAAGTCCAGAAGCAGTTGGACGCAGGATTTCTAGCCGTTACCACTTACCCTCCGTGGGTCGCCAACATAGTACCTGTACCGAAGAAGGACGGTAAGGTACGCATGTGCGTCGATTATCGGGATTTGAATAGGGCGAGCCCTAAGGATGATTTCCCGTTGCCTCATATCGATGTGTTGGTCGACAATACAGCCCAGTTTTCCGTGTTTTCGTTCATGGATGGCTTCTCCGGTTACAATCAGATTAAGATGGCGCCGGAGGACATGGAGAAAACGACGTTCATCACCCCCTGGGGAACATTTTGCTACAAGGTAATGCCCTTCGGTCTGAAGAATGCAGGGGCCACTTACCAGCGAGCAATGGTAACTTTGTTTCATGATATGATTCATCATGAGATCGAGGTCTATGTTGATGACATGATTGCAAAGTCCCAAACGGAGGAAGAGCATCTGGTCAACTTATTGAAGCTGTTTGAAAGGCTTAGGAAGTTCAGGCTGAGGCTGAATCCTAACAAATGCACTTTCGGAGTGCGGTCCGGAAAGTTATTGGGGTTTATCGTTAGTGAGCGAGGTATTGAAGTTGATCCTGCGAAAATAAAAGCTATCCAAGAAATGCCAGCGCCGAAAACAGAAAAAGAAGTTCGTGGTTTCTTGGGCCGAATAAACTACATTGCAAGGTTTATCTCTCAGCTCACGGCCACTTGTGAACCGATGTTCAAGCTTTTAAAGAAAGATCAGGCGATTACTTGGAATGAGGATTGCCAGAAGGCATTCGACAAAATAAAGCAGTATCTTCAAGAACCTCCAATCTTGATACCCCCAGTGGCTGGACGACCATTAATCATGTACCTGACGGTTCTGGAGAATAGTATGGGGTGTGTTCTCGGTCAGCACGACGAGATGGGCAGAAAAGAGCATGCCATTTATTATTTGAGTAAAAAGTTCACTGAGTGTGAATCTCGATACTCGATGCTGGAGAAGACGTGTTGTGCATTAGCTTGGGCCGCCAAACGTCTACGACAGTATATGCTCAACCACACCACTATGCTAATTTCGAAGATGGATCCGATCAAGTACGTCTTCGAGAAGCAGGCTCTTTCGGGCAGGATTGCCAGATGGCAAATGGTGTTAACAGAGTATGATATTCAGTACGTCTCTCAGAAAGCCATTAAGGGAAGCGTATTGTCTGATTACCTTGCCGAACAGCCAATCGAAGACTACCAGCCGATGAAGTTCGAATTCCCTGACGAGGACATTATGTTTCTCAAAGCAAAGGATTGCGATGAGCCATTGCCCGATGAAGGGCCAGATAGGAAGTCTCAGTGGAAGTTGATATTCGACGGAGCGGTTAATTCCTATGGAAGTGGTATCGGGGCTATCATCACGACTCCTCATGGATCCCACATCCCGTTTACTGCGAGACTGACGTTTCCAGTCACCAACAATGAAGCCGAGTATGAAGCATGTATTATGGGTCTAGAAGAGGCAATTGATTTAAGAATCAAGAATCTAGACATATATGGTGACTCAGCGCTTGTAATCAATCAGATCAAAGGGGAGTGGGAAACTCGTCAAGCGAATTTAGTGCCGTACATGAATTATGCCAGGAGGCTGCTTCCATTCTTCGATCGAGTGGAACTTCATCATGTACCCAGGGCTGAAAATCAGATGGCTGATGCTCTAGCCACGTTGGCTTCAATGTATAAAGTCAATTATTGGAATGAGGCTCCAAGAATTGTCCTTTCGCGTCTTGATAGACCAGCATTTGTCTTCGCAATCGGGGATGCCACCGACGGCAAGCCATGGTTCCACGATATCCAGACCTTCCTTATGACCAAGGAGTATCCTGCGGGCGCGTCAACCCAGGATAAGAAGACTCTAAGGAGGCTATCTGGAAACTTTTATCTCAATCCTGATGGAGTGCTGTATAAGAGAAACCACGATCTCGTGCTACTCAGATGTGTAGATGAGAAAGAAGCAAGTATGCTCATGGAAGAAGTCCATGAGGGCACATCTGGTACGCACGCCGGCGGGCATGCCATGACGAGAAAGATCCTGAGAGCAGGGTATTACTGGCTGACTATGGAGTCGGATTGCTTCAGATTCGCGAAGAAATGTCACAAATGCCAGATTTATGCTGATAAAGTTCATGTGCCGCCGTGCCCATTGAATGTCATGTCCTCCCCTTGGCCGTTCTCCATGTGGGGCATCGACATGATAGGCAAGATCGAGCCCACTGCATCCAATGGTCATCGTTTTATTCTGGTAGCTATCGACTACTTCACCAAATGGGTGGAGGCAGCCTCGTACGCTAATGTGACCAAGCAGGTGGTAGCTAAATTCATAAAGAAGGACATCATCTGTCGCTATGGAATTCCCGAGCGGATCATTACTGATAATGGTTCGAATTTGAATAACAAGATGATGAAGGAGCTGTGCCAGAGCTTCAAGATTGAACACCACAACTCATCTCCTTACCGGCCGAAGATGAATGGCGCTGTTGAAGCGGCCAACAAGAACATCAAGAAGATTGTTCAGAAGATGGTTGTGACGTACAAAGATTGGCACGAGATGCTACCGTTTGCCTTGCACGGTTATCGTACGACGGTGCGTACGTCGACCGGGGCAACTCCTTTCTCCTTGGTGTACGGTATGGAAGTTGTCCTACCGTTAGAAGTGGAGATTCCTTCTTTGCGAGTTTTGGTTGATGTGAAACTCGACGAGGCGGAATGGATTACGAATCGCTTGAACCAACTCAGCCTGATGGACGAGAAGAGGTTAGCATCGATTGCATTTGGTCGCCTGTACCAAAGCCGCATGAAGAAAGCTTATGATAAGAAGGTGCGTCCTAGAAGCTTTCAGACGGGTGATCTCGTCCTGAAGAAAATTCTTCCGCCACACTCCGATCACCGGGGCAAATGGACTCCGAATTACGAAGGGCCGTATGTTGTCAGCAAGGTCTTCTCAGGAGGAGCTTTGCTGTTATCCACGATGGATGGTGAAGATTTTGCATCCCCGGTGAATGCGGACGCAGTTAAAAAATACTTTGCTTGAAAGAGACCCGCTGGACAAAAAAGAAAGAGTCCAGGCAAAAAAGGGGCATCCCGGCGAACCAAAAACAGAATAAAAGGTTCGGGCAAAAATTAGGGATATATTGAAAAATGTACACCCGCGAAGTCGAAAATCTACACTGGGCGGCTTTGGCAAAAAAGGGTATCCCGGTGAACTGAAAACCCGTAAAGGGCGGTTCACGCAAAAGTTAGGGATTTGAATAAGCAAATGACTGCGTTCCGCGTGTGGACTTTCATTGTTTAGTGGTTTGGAGGACCTGAGGGCCGTTTATCTGAATCAATCTCTTCCGAAGCTGAAGCGTCGGAGAAGTGTCGAAGTCGAGTGGGTCTTAGAGGGATCAACTCATGGTGTTCGTCTGCGCCTCGTTGCCGACATTTGTATATACCGATGTATATTTATGTTTTCCTTTTGCGCGGCTTCCTCATTCCAGGAGCTCGCCTCTGTTGTAAAACATTTTTGCCCATTCAGGGGTTCATCATCAATAAAATGCCCATTATTCAGCAATTCTGCTTGCCTGTTTAGCATTTATCTGTTTTGTTTGCGAATGAAAACGCCGATGTTTTTTAATAAAATGCGCATACATAAACTTACGGGCCTAGGCCCATTGATTGTTGAAACACTTAATTAACTGGATATTGTCACGAGATAATAACCTGGATAGGCCCCTTTGAGGAGGGTATCTTGTCTGTCTGTTTGTGTTATTGCAGGTGTAGCACCTTCCAGTAGATGTGTCGTGCGCATCCCCGAAGCGGGGCGAGTCCTCCTTCTCCAGCAAAATTCAGTGGTCTCTCCTCCGCAGAATCTTAACGCAGGATAGTGAGCATTGATATGCCTCCCCGGGCAGAGACGATTCTCGTCCCCAAGCAGACGCATCCTGAAGGAGCGTCACCCCATCAGCTGAGCCAAGCACCGAAGAATGATGTCGTCTTCCCCCAGCACCGGGTCACAAGTGTAGATTTGATAGAAGTGTTCGGGTGCCGAGGCTCGTGTTTTCCCAGTAAAGCCGCCGCAGCAGGATTCTTCCCCAGCACCGGGTCACAAGTGCAGGATTCGCAGGAAGTTGTTCGTATACCGAAGTATGCGGTAACTGATGGTGCCAGACCGAAGTCTCCAGCGGAATTGAGATTCCCCACCAGAGTTATGTTCTCTCCTGAAGTTGGATGATTCCCTCTTCCCCAGTAGAGTGCTGGAACGGCTGACAGTGTATTCCCCTGCAGGGTTGTACTCTCCCCCGAAGTCAGATGGTTCTTTTTTCCCCGGCGAAATTGAAATTCTTCCCCAGAGTCGCACTCTCTCCAGCGAAGCAGAATGACTTCTCCTTCCTTAGATATCCAAGAGAGCCGAGTCCTTGGAAGTTGATCATGATTGATTTTCCCCAGTGGAATGTGTAGCAGCTGAAGTTGTTTCCCCACCGAGTGGTTATCCCCAGAAGAGTAGCCATGACGGCCACGCAGTTCATTCTCGCGATAGATATCGGCAGGTCCAAGTTCTCGTAGAGCTTCGTTCCCTCGCAGCAGATCAACTGAAGTTGCTTTCCCTGCAGCAGTCAACGGAAGATCAATTCCCCAGACAGAGGCCAATTAACACCAGCGTGTCCACGTTCTCCTCAGCAGGATGATTCCTCTACCGGAGTAGTTCTTGTCTCCTTGACAAAAGGGTTTCCTCCCCCCAGCATTTATTTTGCTGACGGGATCGCATCATTGTGCATGACTGCATAGCATTTAACACTGCATAGCATTTAACACTGCATAGCATTTAACGTTGCATAGCATTGTGCATGATTGCACAGCATTTAGCATAAATGCATATCATTCCCACCGTGTGGGGCATGGCGCAGAAGCATACGCATCATAAGCATGATCTAGGTCATTGTCATTCTTGTTTTACAGGTGTTCCGCCAAGAGACCAGTTGCTCAGGACGATTCCTGATATTTTCCCCAACAAGGTCGCTTTCTTAAAAATGATTCTTAAGACCCCGGTGTAATCCCCACAGTCGCTCGCTCAAGATGATTTTTGAGAACCCCGACGAAGTCTTCAGTTCGAGATGATTCTCAAATCCCTCAGCGGGGCCGTTTGCTTAAGACCTCATCGCAGTTCCCCGAGTGGTTTGCTTAGGATGATTCTTGAGCTCCCCAGTAGCATCCCCAACAAGAGTTACCCAGAATAATTCTTGGAATCCCCAACAGAGTGGAGGGCTTTTCCCCAGCAGGTGGTTGGCACTTCCCCAGCAGCAGGCGGGTAGATTGATACCCCCCAGCCGAGCACAGTCATGATTGGCAGATGGAATGTTTCCCCAAGCGGATCCTGAAGGATTGCCCAGCAAGCCGAAGTTTGTTTATCCCCGTGAGTTTGAGGACTTAATGACATGAGTGTCTTGTAGCCCGAAGGCTATGTTCCCTAGAAGGGTCATTCCCCCAGAAATTCGTTCAGAGCATTTATCGCTTTCCCCGTACAGAAGTACTTGCTCCCTAGTAAAGTTGGTAGGAATCGTCTGAGTGAACTCTGTCGTTATTCCCCAGCAGTTGTTGAAGTCGTTTGGGTGAACTCTCTCGTCTTTCTGCAGCAAAGTCTACAAGGTTGTTTGGTGAACCCTTCTTCCTTTTCCCCAGTGAGTCGTCAGGATTGTTTGGGTGAACCCTCATTCCTCCCTCCTCAACAGAGTTGTTAACTTGATGATTATGTCCGGTGACCCGGCGTGCTTTTATTTAGCAACGACTTGACAAGATGTCAAGAGAATACCTTTGGATATGTTTGATTCCAAGCTCAGGTTTCGTACCTTTGGATATGTTTGATTCCAAGCTCAGGTTTCGTACCTTTGGATATGTTTGATTCCAAGCTCAGGTTTCGTACCTTTGGATATGTTTGAATCCAAGCTCAGGTTTCGTACCTTTGAATATGTTTGATTCCAAGCTCAGGTTTCGTACCTTTGGATATGTTTGAATCCAAGCACAGGTTTCGTACCTTTGGATATGTTTGATTCCAAGCTCAGGTTTCGTACCTTTGGATATGTTTGAATCCAAGCTCAGGTTTCGTACCTTTGGATATGTTTGATTCCAAGCTCAGGTTTCGTACCTTTGGATATGTTTGAATCCAAGCTCAGGTTTCGTACCTTTGGATATGTTTGATTCCAAGCTCAGGTTTCGTACCTTTGGATATGTTTGAATCCAAGCTCAGGTTTCGTACCTTTGGATATGTTTGAATCCAAGCTCAGGTTTCGTCCCTTTGGATATGTTTGCCTCCAAGCTCAGGTTTTGTACCTTTGGATATGTTTGAATCCAAGCTCAGGTTTCGTACCTTTGGATATGTTTGAATCCAAGCTCAGGTTTCGTACCTTTGGATATGTTTGCCTCCAAGCTCAGGTTTCATACCTTTGGATATGTTTGCCTCCAATATTAGGATGCGTACCGTTGGAAGTGTTTGTTTCCATCCCAAGCTCAGGTTTTGTACCTTTGAGATGTATACTTCGGAGTCCCGGACCGGGTTTTTGTTCGACGGCGAGGTCGGATGTTGGTTCGACGGCGAGGTTGAATGTTTGTTTGACGGCGAGGTCAGACTCTTTAAATCCCCATCAGGGATGATGTTTGTACGACGGTGATGTCGAGTGTCTCTCAGAGCGATGTTTGTTTCAGACGGCGATGTCGGACCAGTATCTCTCCAACTAGCTGTCGTGCAGCTAGCATTGCAATATTCAAAGATTTGTTCCCCGCAGAGTACCGTGTGCTCATGCAGTTGGCAAATTTTCGGGTTTACCGGTATTCAATCGTCTCGCACCTTGATTGGTTGAGAGTCGTTCGCTTCTCACCCAGTCAGGTTCAAGCCGTTTGAATAGGGGCAGCTGTTGCACCCCAAAATTTGACCAACAATTATTTATTCATTGAGTGTTTGAAAGTTGATACCTTCATCAGAAAGTTCAAGAGATCCTCAGAGGAATTGGTTGAAACCAGGGTTGTGTGCTTCATAGCTTGAGAGTTGTGGGTGCTCCTCAGATGATTCTGAGACTTTGAGAATGAACTAGATGTTTTGAGAAAGCCTATGAGATGTCTTGATAGCCATCATGAAGCCCAGAGAGGTCATTATGCAAGAATTCAGAAGATTCAACCATGAGTGGTAGAATTAGGGTTTTGACTGGGTCAACCCTAGGATAACTGAAGTTTTGGAGAAGGTTGAGACTCAATCCAAGGGCCATGAGATCATGAAATGATGCATAGAGGTGTTATAAAGATGATTCCTAGACCAACTCATCATGATTGAGGAGTTTGAGAAGTTTCAAGTCAGGGTTTCCAAGGATTGTCAGTGAGAAAACCCTAATTTGATCTCTATTTTCCAGGCAGTTTTAGCTCTAGATGTGATTGATATCTCATCTTCCCCAAAACATGAATGTTGTAGAGCTTGATCTTAGCTTTAATTTGAGTGGTGGAAGTCCTTGATAGGAGTTGCAGAGCTCAAGTTATGGTTTTGACAAATTACAGGTCAGCTGAGGTGTGTGAATCTGGGTCCTTGAAAGTCACCCAACTTGCAGACAACTTTTGCCCTATTAGGATGATTCCTATGATTTCTTGGTCAACATGAATATTTAAGGGCATCTTCTTAGCTTTAATTTGAGTTGTAGAAGTCCTTGGTAGGATTTGTGGAACTCAACTTATGGTTTGAACAAGGCAGGGGTATTTTGGTCATTTGTCAGTTATAGGTCATTTTAAGCAAAGGCCATATCTCCTATTTCCAAGCCTCAAATGGAAAAACTCAAAACATGAAAGTTGTTCAAAATGTGATTTTAAGTCTATAAAGAAGGTCATGAATTGTTGGAAAAGCTCATAGCATGGATTTGCATGATTGGTTAAAAATGAACTAAAAATGGCTTATAAGTTTAAAAAGTTGAATTTGAAACTTGGTTTGGAAGATCTAGGAATCCAAAATAGGTCATCCAATATATCATTTTGATTGGAAACATCCTTTTGAGAACATTGGTTTAAATAGAATTTTTATTTGAAGCTTTAAAATGGGACATGCTTTGGAAAATTGAAACTTGAATCTTAAGGCAACTTTGGAAATCTTAACATAAGGCAAGGAAAGGCATGATTTTCACTCATTCCTTCTCAATATCTCACATAAGGAGAATTTGACACAAAATTGCAAGGTTTAAGGCATGGTATGAGATATACCACTTATCATCACATGAGAAAATCAAGACTTTTCTAGCTCATTCTAGAAGGATCTAGGAGCTTCCATCAATCATTATAAGAAGAGTGATCCACAAGTGATTAAAGGTTGGTCAAGGTTGAAGAATTCAGAGGAGAAAGAGAGAGAAGAATTGCCATTGAAGAGTTTCCTTCAAGATCAAGCAACTTGGGATTGCTTTCACTACAAGCTTTCTTCTCCAAAACCAGTGCAAACAGAAGGCTGTCCATCATCAAAGGATCATCTTGAAGCCCTTGCAAGCTCTGAATCAAGCCCTAGCTACACACACCATTGAACCTTGACAGGTTGGGATTCTTCTCCCTTTCTCTTTAATTATGTAGTTTCTGTTAATTCTTTAGGTGTAGGATTAATGTACTAGGTTAGGTGATCTTTTCCCATGAGTTTGAGAGCTCTGTGTGAGGTTTCATGGCAGGTGTTAGTTTCTTTAATCTTCAAGAACAAGCTTTATAGTGAGTATTAGTTAGCATAGATTAGATTAGAATGGTTAGGGTAGTATAAAGAACAAGATTGGATCATTAAATTTGAGTTTTAGAAGAGTTGGTTTCAGAGAAATATGGTGGTACCCGAGCTTTGAAGTCCTCTGATTGAATGATTCAAGGAGAATTAATGAAAATCACTCGTATAACTTTGTTCCTTGTAATCTGTAGACCATTTTCCTTTTTGGAATTTCTAATTTTCATTGAGTGTGGAGGGAGAACGAGGAAGAAGAAGAATCCATGCATGAACACGCGAACCTGAAAACCCTAATGCATTTTGGGGACGATGGCTGTCCATCGTTGGATTAGTCCCAGAACTTGACTAATTCAAGTCATCCAACGGCCCAGATTAATTCACGAAAGCGGAGGGAAAATTCAAAAAAGTGAAACGATGTCGTTTCCATTAGTGAGCGCGTCTGGGCTTGGTGGATCCAACGTGCTATCCACACCACCCCCTATTCTGGCCCATGTAATTTTCAACTAGCGTGCATTGCTATTTTCACCCCCCTCCCTTTATTCAATTCTTTTATTTTTTTAATTCTTTTAATATTTCTTGTTCTTGAAAAATTCATAAAAAATAGACAATCTAACATTTTTTTAATTCTTGTTTTTTTCACATGTTAATAAACCTGTCTAGAAAAATATAGATAAATAAAATGTCCATTTTATTTTCTTTTCATATTTTTAATAGATTTTTCTTTTAAATAGCTTTTAAAATAGGATTAATTTTGTACATGAGTTTGTAGAATTTATTTTAGGACTTTCCTTTAATCTTTTTAATTCATTCTTCTTTGTGTAATTAGATATTGAATCATAGTTCCCTATAGGATTTAATTCTTGATTTTTAGATTAAAATTTGATTAGTTTAATTAGGCTAGCATTAGGGTATCATAATTAGGGTTTAGGTTATGCATAGGTAAGGTAACTCATTTTCTTTTGAGAGTTGTGTCTTGATTTTTGGGTAGGGGCATATGTGGATGTTATGGGTAGATGTTGTAGACCCTTGTGAATAATTGATAGATTTTTCCCCCTTGTTTTGGTATTTTTAGGTATTTTCTGAAGTTGCCTAGTGATTTTGTCTGTTCTGTGGTCATCTGTTCATATCTGGGGTTTTGTGTGGGGAATTGGTTGTGGGGCTTGTGTTGTTTTGAAGAGCTTGTTGAAGAGCATGATGAAGAGAAGATGGTAGATCAAGACTCAGAGACCCAGAGCTTGGAATTTTCCCTGTCTGTGAGGTTTGAGATCCTGAAGTTTGAAGGAAGTTCATGGTACTTTCCTGAGGAAGGCACTATGAATGACTTTCATTCTTTCTTCTCACCTCTTTCTTAAGTATCCAATAATGTTGGAGCCAACTTGTGAGTTTAATTTCTCCTGAGGAGGAATGTAAACTGATCACCTGTTGTTGAGCCACATGGGATACAACTCCTAAGTGAAAACCTCCTAGTACTTTCCTGAGGAAGGTCCTATGAGTCTATTCACTTAGTTCCATTAGTTTATCTAGGATTTCTCAAGTATCCAATGATGTTGGAGCCAACTTGTGAGTTTAATTTCTCCTGAGGAGGAATGTAAACTGATCACAGTTGTTGAGCCACATAGGATACAACTCCTAAGTGGAAGCCTCCTAGTACTTTCCTGAGGAAGGTCCTATGAGTCTATTCACTTAGTTCCACTAGTTCAGATAAGATTTCCTAAATATCCAGTGATGTTGGAGCCTGCTTGTGAGTTTAATTTCTCCTGAGGAGGAATGTAAACTGATCACAGTGGTTGAGCCACATAGGATATGACTCCTGAGTATAAACCTCCTAGTGCTTTCCTGAGGAAGACACTATGGGTCTGCTTACTTAGCTCCCTTTCTTTGGCAAGCTTGTTCTGAAGCTTGAAGACTGGGATTGATTTCTTTTGGTTAGGTTTTGCTTTAGGGCTTTGCTTAGATTTGATTCAGATTCTGAGTTAGGGTTAGGACTAAAGAGTAGATGATTCTTTCTCAAGTGTGTTTTGTTTGCCTGATGGCACTTCATTTCTTTTATCTGTATATTGCTTGATAGCATGTTGTTTATCTTCAGTATGATTACTGTTATTTCATGACTGGCTTGAGGTCGAGACGAGCTTGTGGAGGCTGAAGCCCCACACACATTTCCTCCCTCACTTGCATTGCATGCATTTTACTGTTAAAGCCGATGCTTTTGTCTGTTTTGGTGTATCATTGACATGATCCCTTAGGACTCTCATTTCTTCTGATGAGGATTTGATGATAGACTTTTAGGTTGAAACCTATGCATGACAACATCTAGGAGTTCCCTGTTCAAACCTCAACCATAGGATGAATCCATGGCATGACAACAGTAGGACTTGATAGTCTCCCTCCTAGTTGGGCCTGTTCTCTTCTCATCTCAAAGCAGTTGAAGATACAGTAATCATGAATGATTTCTTTCGTACGTTACGAGCCTTAAGCTATCTGAGAAAGGACGTATTCCCTCTCAGGTCATAGTCTCTAGTGCGGTTGAAATCGCAAAAACAATAAAAAACACTTCTTTCAGGAGATAACCCGTAGTTTCCCGAACTACGTTTGCTCTGATCTTTCATACCAGATGAAAGTACGTAGGCATAGGACGCGATGTCCTAGCGAGCAACCTTCCCCGCAATCCTTCGTAGGCCGAACTACGTTGACTCTGATTTCTCGTTCCAGACGGGAATACGTAGGCATAAAGTGCGACGCTTTGCCGAGTCATTTTTCTTTTCTTTTTCAGCCAGCCTTGATAGGTAGATAGATTATAACCAACCCGTCCAAGTAAGCAAACAAGCGAGGATCCCGTCGAGTACGACGGACGTGAGGGGTGCTAATACCTTCCCCTTGCGTAACCGACTCCCGAACCCAGACAATGGTTGCGATGACCTTGTCTTACCCTTTTTTCGTCAGGTTTTTCCGATCATTTCCTTTCCCGCTCTGAGGGATAAATAACGAAAGGTGGCGACTCTTCTGTCATGCCGGCACCTTATTTTCGCGCAAGCGACAGCTGGCGACTCTGCTGGGGACGGAACCCAGAATCTCTGGTTCTCCGGTTCCCTATGAGAGTCAATCCTATCGTTTGTGTGTTTGCTTGTTGGGTTGCGTTTATTTATCGCATTTTTACTTCCCGCATTTTACTTCCCGCATTTTATTTCCCGCATTTTTATTTCCCGCACTTTATTTCCAGTTTGATATGATTATCTGTGCTGCTGTGGGAGAGGGATGTTACTGTGAGTGAAAAGTCGGACCTGGGCTTGAGTACACACCTAGATATAGTTGCGGAGAAGTAGTAGACGAACCTGTCTGCTGAGCAGGCACAGTTCCCTACGAAAATCTGCGCTCAGACGAGATTCTTGCAGAGGTGCTCCTTTCCGATCCTGAGGATCTGAGGGGAGTCCAGACGTGAGGATTGTCGACTCTGGGGACCGATCATTTGGAAGTCAGCTAAGTGAGGCCTCTTCATGACTTGATGATGCCACTCCTTCTGGGAATCGTATCGTCACTCATGAAAGTCTGTGACGCTGATGACCGCATAGGATGTCGTACCTTTGTCCGTGGATTAGGTCCATACCTGTGAGTGGGGTTGGGATATTGCAGGAAACTTTGACCTCCAGACTACCTGGTTTTCTTGACAGTAAATCAGTTATGTTGGTATCAGGGTTCTCGGTGGCAGATTTGACTGTCCTTGACAGAGCAAGTTTTTGATCAGAGGACTTTATCATCGGGTGTTTGTCTGTTCTTGATAGAGCAGGCTTTGGTCAGCATATTATCAGCAGTAGTTTGTTCCGGATAGAGCAGATTTTGAGTGGGGTCTTAAGATCTCATCGGCAGTTGTTGTTTGTTCTTGATAGGGCAGATTTTGAGTGGGGTCTGAAGATCTCATCAGCAGCTGTGTGTTTGTTCTTGATAAGGCAGATTTTTGATTTGGGGTCTGAAGACTTCATCAGCAGACGCTTTCTGATCATACATCCGGGGTCTTTATTATCAGGCACTTATTCTTGTCAGGGCAGGATTTTGATCTCGATCCCATCAGATGGTTATTCTCAGCAGATCAGATCAGTGGTTTTACACCGGGGTTTCCTTCTCATCAGTGACTGTCGACACCGAATCTCCGCAGCAGCCACCTGGATATATTATTGCATACCTGCATTTTGCATTAGTTTGCATGGTCATTCGCATTCCATTGGCGTGTGTCCGTGACAGGTACCGTTTTCCCGATCCAGGATCTCTCGCTCCTTATGGTGTTATTACAGCAAGACTATTGCGTACGAGTTCTCGATCCTTGATATGTCGGAGTTGGCTATCACCAATGCTATAGGCTTCCTGTGTATATGTGAGATTGCTGTTTCCATGATGGGGCCCAGATTCCTCTCCTTATTACTGTCAGCCCTGGTACTAAGGCGCCAGGATCGGGGGAAATCTCTCAAGCACACAGACACACGCCTGCATATGCATAAAGCATTTTGCATGACATGCATTTTGTGGCTTTTCCTAACCTTTAATTTTGACAGGTTTTTCAGGTACTCAGGTTCCGAGCTGCTTGTGATCTCCAGGATTGATCAAAGACTCATCCACCGCTACTCAACTCGCGCTAATCAAACAAGGATAATGGACCAGATACAGTCAGATGTTCAAGAGCTTCGTGAATGGATGGATCGTTTTATGGAGCTGATGCAAGTGGTCGCGAATGGTCAGGACCAGCTTCGTACTTTGGTGCAACCTCTGATCTCCAGGGTTGACAATAATGGCATATTGCATGGAGGGGCTGTGCCTACTCCTCCTCCAGTAGATACTCCACAAAACGTTGTTCCTGCTGCCGGGAGCAACGGCAGTGCTAACGGCAATTTGATGACTAATCTCGGACTCAATGCGGCAGGCGTCGGCAATGGTAGTTTGGGAGCCAATGTTAACATAGGGCCGGTCAACGGCAATGCTGGTGCAGGAAATCTGTTGGGGCCTCAACCGTGGCTGGAGGACCATCAGGATGACGTATTCTCTCAGAGAGGTGTAGAAGCAGAGTTGAATGCTGAGGCTCGACTCAGGTTCAAGGCGCTGGAAGACAAGATGAGAGACATAGAAAATCAGAACACATTGGGCGTTGACATGTCCAAACTCGGGTTGATTGCTGACTTTAAAGTACCTCACAAATTCAAGGTGCCTACCTTTGAGAAGTATAAGGGTACTACTTGCCCCCGTGTTCACCTCCGATCTTATTATAGAAAGATGTCCGCTTATTCTGACGATGAGAAGCTGCTGATGCACTTCTTTCAGGATAGTCTTTCTGGTCCATCGCTCGAATGGTATATGGGTTTGGAGCCCGCAACTGTGCGCACCTGGAAAGATCTTGCAAAAGCGTTCGTCCTCCACTATCAATACAATAGCGACTTGGCTCCCAACCGAGTTCAGCTTCAGAATCTCTCGCAGCGGAACAATGAAAGCTTCAAAGAGTACGCCCAGCGGTGGCGTGAATTGGCTGCTCGGGTTCAACCGCCGATGGTTGAGCGTGAGCTAGTGCAAATGTTCGTGGCTACCCTTCCTGGAATCTATTATGAAAAGCTGGTCAGTGGCATGTCTGGAACATTCTCGGCTCTCATCACTTTGGGCGAGCATGTTGAGAACGGTATAAAGATCGGAAAAATTCAGGGCGAACCATCCTCAGCTGAGGGAGGTAGCAAGAAACCCTATACTGGCAAGCGTCGAGAGGGAGATGCCAGTGCCGTCACTAATGCTCGGAGAAAGGGCAAGGGCCCTCAGTCTCAGATTGCTAGCATAAATATCCCAGCTGCCCCACCGCAGTCGCAGCAGCAGCAGAATCAGTAGGGGTATAGGAGGTATCAGAATCGGGCTCCTACGACAAATCGTCAGTTTGAAACTCCACCTATGTCGTATGCACAGCTTCTGCAAACGTTGCTTCAGCTCCAATTAATTCAAAAGAGGACGTTGGCTCCCTTGACAGGGGCACCACCACCGGGGTATGATGCCAATGCTACTTGTGAGTTCCACACTGGGGCACCGGGCCATACGATTGAGAATTGTAAAGCTTTTAAGCACAAAGTCCAGGACTTGGTGGACGCCAAGGTTATCAACTTTTCTGATAGCGTGCCCAACGTTACCAAAAACCCCATGCCTCATCATAAGGGGGGCGGAGTAAATGCTGTTATCACTGAGGAGAGTTCAGACTTGCTGGCCGATGTCAAAGATTTGAAGACGCCGTTGAGTTTTATCAAGGCTAAGTTGCTGAAGAAGGGCTTCTTTCCTGGATGCGGAGAGTTGTGTATGGCTTGTGCTACACTTCCTGATGGGTGTGAGCAGCTGGTCGAAGGTATCCAAAGTCTGATGTCCGAGGGTATTTTACAGTTCAGCCGGAGCATTGAGAGTGCATCAGGGGAAGTCGTGCTGAAGCAGGCAGACGAAGTTGCTACCATTACCATTCCTCATCACCCTATCACTATTTCGGCGCCCCGTCCGCCTACAATCACTATCACCAGGGCCGGACCAATCCCATTCGAGAGCACTAATGCCGTCCCATGGCATTATGGCGCCGAAGTTTATTGTAATGGTCAGAAGATAGAGCTAGAGCCGTTCGGATCAACTGTGCAGAATCTTACCGAAGTCAGTGGTATCACTAGAAGCGGAAGAGTGTTTGCGCCAGCAGAGGTTGAAGCTGAAAAGGCGGTCTGAGCTGACGCTGTAGATAAAGGTAAAGGTAAAGCTGTCGAAGAGGTCCCTGCAGGGGCAGAGAAGGACTTGCTGGTTAAAGATGCTGAAGAGTTCATGCGACTAATCAAGAAGAGTGACTACAAAATTATAGATCATCTTCATCAGACACCGTCAAAGATCTCGATTCTTAACTTGTTACTGTGTTCTGAAGCGCACCGCAACGCGTTACTGAAAGTATTGAATGCTGCATATGTGCCGCAGGAGATATCAGTAAATCAACTCGAGGAGGTGGTGGCCCATGTCAATGCTGGTAATGGGCTGGGGTTTACAGATCTGGAGCTGACTCCCAAAGGAAGAGATCACAACAGCGCCTTGCACGTCTCAATAGAGTGCAGAGGCACGATTATGTCACATGTCCTGGTGGATACGGGTTCCTCGCTTAATGTGCTTCCGAAAAAAGCACTGATGAAGTTGGATACCCGTGGACTGCTGTGCACGCCCAGTGATCTGGTCGTGAAAGCCTTTGACGGAACCAAGCGCCACGTCTTTGGAGAGTTGACCCTGCCAATTCAAGTTGGTCCAGAAACGTTCAATACGGTTTTCTATATCATGGATATCATGCCCGCCTATAGTTGCCTCTTAGGTCGGCCATGGATCCATTCTGCTGGTGCCGTGACGTCCACGCTGCATCAGAAGCTTAAATATGCTGTTGGGGGCAGCATAGTGACTGTCTGTGGTGAGGAGGACATTATGGTGAGCCACCTGTCGTCCTTTAAATACGTTGAAATGGATGGCGAGATCCATGAGACTCTTTGCCAAGCATTTGAAACCGTCAGGGTGAAGGAGGTAGCTCCTGTCGTCGCAGAGAAGCAGGAGATGAATCTCTCCTCGTTTAAGGAAGCACGGGCCGTTGTCGAAGCCGGTTCCACCCCAGGCTGGGGGCATGTCTTGGATATACCAATCAAGCAGGATAAGTTTGGATTGGGGTATTCTCCTGAAGCTGAAGCTTCATCTTCTTCTGGCAGCTCGTCTCGTGGGAAAGGGCCGATCCTATTCACCAAGGGGGGAGTAATTTTCGAGAGCATCAACGCTGCGTCGGAGGACAGCGGAGACAATGATTGTGATCTTGACGCCTGGATTCAACCGAACAAGCCGGGTGAGCGCCTCCACAATTGGACCATCAAGGAGATTATCAAGCTGACAAGTGAAGAGTAATGATTTGCTTTTTACAATCTTTGTACAACCCTATGTCCTGCCCGGGGCATAGTGGTTTTACTGTCAGGGCCTTGTTGGATTATGTGTATGCATTTTGTTAATAAATAAAAGGCGTTTTCTTCGTAATCAAATATTGTGTTCTCTGTTATTCCTGTTTTATGTTTATTTCGAAAAACAGCAAAATGGCAACGAAGTTTGTGCTAACCTGCATATTCTTGCTTTAAACTTAACCCTTGTTATTGCAGGATCCATGCAACAGACGACATCGACTCTAGACCCTCTACGGCTCACTACAACTTTGATTGCCCGATCTATCAAGCCGAGGATGAGATTGATGAAGACGAGGACCTTCCGGAAGAGTTGGCCTGCTTGTTGAGACAAGAGGAGAAGGTTATTCTGCCTCACGAGGAGGATATTGAGATCATAAATCTGGGTTCTGAGGAGCTCGTCAGAAATGTCAGAGTAGGGGCTGCGCTGCAGAATGATGTCAAGCATAGACTGGTCGAGATGCTTCGAGAGTATAGTGACGTCTTTGCTTGGTCATATGAGGATATGCCCGGACTTGACACAGATATCGTGGTTCATCGCTTGCCGTTGCGAGAAGATTGCCCTCCAGTCAAGCAGAAGCTCAGGAGGACGAGACCAGACATGGCTGTAAAAATCAAGGAAGAAGTCCAGAAGCAGTTGGACGCAGGATTTCTAGCCGTTACCACTTACCCTCCGTGGGTCGCCAACATAGTACCTGTACCGAAGAAGGACGGTAAGGTACGCATGTGCGTCGATTATCGGGATTTGAATAGGGCGAGCCCTAAGGATGATTTCTCGTTGCCTCATATCGATGTGTTGGTCGACAATACAGCCCAGTTTTCCGTGTTTTCGTTCATGGATGGCTTCTCCGATTACAATCAGATTAAGATGGCGCCGGAGGACATGGAGAAAACGACGTTCATCACCCCCTGGGGAACATTTTGCTACAAGGTAATGCCCTTCGGTCTGAAGAATGCAGGGGCCACTTACCAGCGAGCAATGGTAACTTTGTTTCATGATATGATTCATCATGAGATCGAGGTATATGTTGATGACATGATTGCAAAGTCCCAAACGGAGGAAGAGCATATGGTCAACTTATTGAAGCTGTTTGAAAGGCTTAGGAAGTTCAGGCTGAGGCTGAATCCTAACAAATGCACTTTCGGAGTGCGGTCCGGAAAGTTATTGGGGTTTATCGTTAGTGAGCGAGGTATTGAAGTTGATCCTGCGAAAATAAAAGCTATCCAAGAAATGCCAGCGCCGAAAACAGAAAAAGAAGTTCGTGGTTTCTTGGGCCGAATAAACTACATTGCAAGGTTTATCTCTCAGCTCACGGCCACTTGTGAACCGATGTTCAAGCTTTTAAAGAAAGATCAGGCGATTACTTGGAATGAGGATTGCCAGAAGGCATTCGACAAAATAAAGCAGTATCTTCAAGAACCTCCAATCTTGATACCCCCAGTGGCTGGACGACCATTAATCATGTACCTGACGGTTCTGGAGAATAGTATGGGGTGTGTTCTCGGTCAGCACGACGAGACGGGCAGAAAAGAGCATGCCATTTATTATTTGAGTAAAAAGTTCACTGAGTGTGAATATCGATACTCTATGCTGGAGAAGACGTGTTGTGCATTAGCTTGGGCCGCCAAACGTCTACGACAGTATATGCTCAACCACACCACTATGCTAATTTCAAAGATGGATCCGATCAAGTACGTCTTCGAGAAGCAGGCTCTTTCGGGCAGGATTGCCAGATGGCAAATGGTGTTAACGGAGTATGATATTCAGTACGTCTCTCAGAAAGCCATTAAGGGAAGCGTATTGTCTGATTACCTTGCCGAACAGCCAATCAAAGACTACCAGCCGATGAAGTTCGAATTCCCTGACGAGGACATTATGTTTCTCAAAGCAAAGGATTGCGATGAGCCATTGCCCGATGAAGGGCCAAATAGGAAGTCTCAGTGGAAGTTGATATTCGACGGAGCGGTTAATTCCTATGGAAGTGGTATCGGGGCTATCATCACGACTCCTCACGGATCCCACATCCCGTTTACTGCGAGACTGACGTTTCCAGTCACCAACAATGAAGCCGAGTATGAAGCATGTATTATGGGTCTAGAAGAGGCAATTGATTTGAGAATCAAGAATCTAGACATATATGGTGACTCAGCGCTTGTAATCAATCAGATCAAAGGGGAGTGGGAAACTCGTCAAGCGAATTTAGTGTCGTACATGAATTATGCCAGGAGGCTGCTTCCATTCTTCGATCGAGTGGAACTTCATCATGTACCCAGGGCTGAAAATCAGATGGCTGATGCTCTAACCACGTTGGCTTCAATGTATAAAGTCAATTATTGGAATGAGGCTCCAAGAATTGTCCTTTCGCGTCTTGATAGACCAGCATTTGTCTTCGCAATCGGGGATGCCACCGACGGCAAGCCATGGTTCCACGATATCCAGACCTTCCTTATGACCAAGGAGTATCCTGCGGGCGCGTCAACCCAGGATAAGAAGACTCTAAGGAGGCTATCTGGAAACTTTTATCTCAATCCTGATGGAGTGCTGTATAAGAGAAACCACGATCTCGTGCTACTCAGATGTGTAGATGAGAAAGAAGCAAGTATGCTCATGGAAGAAGTCCATGAGGGCACATTTGGTACGCACGCCGGCGGGCATGCCATGACGAGAAAGATCCTGAGAGCAGGGTATTACTGGCTGACTATGGAGTCGGATTGCTTCAGATTCGCGAAGAAATGTCACAAATGCCAGATTTATGCTGATAAAGTTCATGTGTCGCCGTGCCCATTGAATGTCATGTCCTCCCCTTGGCCGTTCTCCATGTGGGGCATCGACATGATAGGCAAGATCGAGCCCACTGCATCCAATGGTCATCGTTTTATTCTGGTAGCTATCGACTACTTCACCAAATGGGTGGAGGCAGCCTCGTACGCTAATGTGACCAAGCAGGTGGTAGCTAAATTCATAAAGAAGGACATCATCTGTCGCTATGGAATTCCCGAGCGGATCATTACTGATAATGGTTCGAATTTGAATAACAAGATGATGAAAGAGCTGTGCCAGAGCTTCAAGATTGAACACCACAACTCATCTCCTTACCGGCCGAAGATGAATGGCGCTGTTGAAGCGGCCAACAAGAACATCAAGAAGATTGTTCAGAAGATGGTTGTGACGTACAAAGATTGGCACGAGATGTTGCCGTTTGCCTTGCACGGTTATCGTACGACGGTGCGTACGTCGACCGGGGCAACTCCTTTCTCCTTGGTGTACGGTATGGAAGTTGTCCTACCGTTAGAAGTGGAGATTCCTTCTTTGCGAGTTTTGGTTGATGTGAAACTCGACGAGGCGGAATGGATTACGAATCGCTTGAACCAACTCAGCCTGATGGACGAGAAGAGGTTAGCATCGATTGCATTTGGTCGCCTGTACCAAAGCCGCATGAAGAAAGCTTATGATAAGAAGGTGCGTCCTAGAAGCTTTCAGACGGGTGATCTCGTCCTGAAGAAAATTCTTCCGCCACACTCCGATCACCGGGGCAAATGGACTCCGAATTACGAAGGGCCGTATGTTGTCAGCAAGGTCTTCTCAGGAGGAGCTTTGCTGTTATCCACGATGGATGGTGAAGATTTTGCATCCCCGGTGAACGCGGACGCAGTTAAAAAATACTTTGCTTGAAAGAGACCCGCTGGACAAAAAAGAAAGAGTCCAGGCAAAAAAGGGGCATCCCGGCGAACCAAAAACAGAATAAAAGGTTCGGGTAAAAATTAGGGATATATTGAAAAATGTACACCCGCGAAGTCGAAAATCTACACTGGGCGGCTTTGGCAAAAAAGGGTATCCCGGTGAACTGAAAACCCGTAAAGGGCGGTTCACGCAAAAGTTAGGGATTTGAATAAGCAAATGACTGCGTTCCGCGTGTGGACTTTCATTGTTTAGTGGTTTGGAGGACCTGAGGGCCGTTTATCTGAATCAATCTCTTCCGAAGCTGAAGCGTCGGAGAAGTGTCGAAGTCGAGTGGGTCTTAGAGGGATCAACTCATGGTGTTCGTCTGCGCCTCGTTGCCGACATTTGTATATACCGATGTATATTTATGTTTTCCTTTTGCGCGGCTTCCTCATTCCAGGAGCTCGCCTCTGTTGTAAAACATTTTTGCCCATTCAGGGGTTCATCATCAATAAAATGCCCATTATTCAGCAATTCTGCTTGCCTGTTTAGCATTTATCTGTTTTGTTTGCGAATGAAAACGCCGATGTTTTTTAATAAAATGCGCATACATAAACTTACGGGCCTAGGCCCATTGATTGTTGAAACACTTAATTAACTGGATATTGTCACGAGATAATAACCTGGATAGGCCCCTTTGAGGAGGGTATCTTGTCTGTCTGTTTGTGTTATTGCAGGTGTAGCACCTTCCAGTAGATGTGCCGTGCGCATCCCCGAAGCGGGGCGAGTCCTCCTTCTCCAGCAGAATTCAGTGGTCTCTCCTCCGCAGAATCTGAACGCAGGATAGTGAGCATTGATATGCCTCCCCGGGAAGAGATGATTCTCTTCCCCAAGCAGACGCATCCTGAAGGAGCGTCACCCCATCAGCTGAGCCAAGCACCGAAGAATGATGTCGTCTTCTGATCACACTAAAATTCACCGTATTTCTGACTCCGATTTCGCATGCATTCTTAGCTTTTATTGTTGTTTTGCTTTGTTATTGCTTTGTTTTCTTATGTTTTCAGGTTTTTATAATAATCGGAGCTTGAATCGGGAAAAGGAGCGAAAAAGGAGTGAAAACGGACGAAAACCTAGAAATTCAGCATTTTGCACTTGCGGCACCCACTGTGGCGGGCGCCATAGGGTTAGCCATGACGTGGCCACGTCTCAAGACCACTCCTCAACCTCCAAGACCCACGATCCCCACTCCATCATCCCCTGTAGGGACCGTGGCGGGCGCCATAGGCCCTGTGGCGGGCGCCACAAGGCAAAAATCCACAACCTCCACTTTTTAGTGGAGGGGCGTCCCGGTCATTTCGCGCTTTCAGTTTCTCCTATAAATAGGACCTTAGATTTTCGTTTTTCTTCATCCAGAATTAGAATTCTCTAGGCATATATCAGTTATAAAGCAGTTGCCATTCCATATCGGGGTGCCTCTGCAATCGAGTGATCGAGTCTGTAATCTGTCTGTGGTTCGAGTTTTGGAGCACTCTGGAGGAAGTTAATCCTGCCGCCATTTTAATTCCAGTTAGTATTTTATTTTTCCGCATTGCTTTACTTTTATTTATTTTCTCGCACTTTACTTTGTTTATTTCCCGCACTCGCACATTTACTTTGTTTATTTCCCGCACTCGCACATTTACTTTGTTTATTTCCCGCACTCGCACATTTACTTTGTTTACTTCCCGCACTCGCACATTTACTTTGTTTACTTCCCGCACTCGCTTTAAATTACTCATATGAAAAACTATAAAAAGAATATTTACTTTATCATGTCTAACTAATCCCATAAAGGTTAGAATGTAAGGATCGTAATTAAACCAGTAATCAGTATAATTGTTCGTGGAAACATCTAAGGGCTATTTTATCTTTCAATTCAAGTAATTGTTTTTAACTATTTCAAAAACAGCCAAAAGCGCTTTGTATAGTTCATTAGGAGTTTTTAGATTAAAAAGAAAAGAGATTTTAAAACGATTTTCGGACGCGTTATGAGATTTAGAGTCTGGTTCATAAGAACCTCTTTTTGCTAAGAAGTCCAGGTTAAAATACTTTTCAACTTTGTTAAGAAACTATATTTCTTAAAAATAGGTTTACTACTCTAACGCAGTACGCACCTTTTTATCCGTGACAATAGGAGGGGTTGATTAGAGAGTACAACTCGGTTCTGAATACGCGAAAGCGACAGTTCCTGTTAAATTAGTTCTTTTCAAAGGAGAAAACATTGCCCATAAGTAGTTCCATTAACAAGTACTGGATTATCATTGATTATGTGAATTACATTCGAGCCTGTCTTTTATTTATTATTTAAAATTATAATTTTATTTACCATTGCACCCTTACTAAAACCCTTAAAAATAGTTGCCTTAGATAAACACCATAACAACAGGTACGATAGATTGACACTTGGTCTCTGTGGATTCGATAATCTTTTATATTACTTTGACGTGATTCATACACTTGCGAAAAACACGCATCAAGTTTTTGGCGCCGTTGCCGGGGACCAATATCGTCAAATTTCATTACCCTGTAGTTATACCGTTTAGACTAAGGTTGTTACCCACCGGTCAATGAGAAAGACTCGCAGTGCCGGAAGTTTAGTAGACCCTCTAGCTGAACCTGAACGTTACGCTCGCGCACGTTTATTTTTCCATAGGAATAGGAGAGCTATGGCCGAAGATCAAAATCGAAGACCTCTTAAGGACTTCGCCCAACCATCAAACGAGGAACCTAGTTCCAGTATAGTAAACCCCGCTATCCCAGCCAATAATTTTGAACTTAAGCCATCCCTGCTGCAATTAGTGCAACAGAGACAATTCGCAGGTCTCGCTACTGATAACCCGAACCAACATTTAAAAAACTTTCTTCAATTAGCAGACACCTTTAAAACCAATGGAGCTTCTCCTGAGGCAATACGCTTAAGATTATTTCCCTTTTCCCTCAGAGATAAAGCTCTATCATGGTTAGATTCCCTTCCACCCAATTCAATAACAACTTGGGATGACCTTAGAAAAGTTTTCCTTGCTAGATATTTTCCCCCAAGTAAGACCGCTCTTCTTCGAAACCTAATAACTAGATTTACCCAACACCAAGGAGAGTCGTTGTTCGAAGCCTGGGAGAGATATAAAGAACTATTAAGAGCATGCCCACACCATGGCCTAGAGAATTGGCTAATCATCCAAACCTTCTATAATGGACTTCTTTATAACACTAAAATGACCATCGACGCTGCCGCTGGTGGCGCACTGATGAACAAACCTTACCCTGAAGCTAGTGCCCTTATCGAGGATATGGCCCAAAACCATCAATCATGGGGAGTAGAACGAGCGACAGTGGAAAAGAAGGAAGCCCAAGGAGGAATACATGAGCTAAGCTCTATAGACATGATGCAGGCTAAAATGGACGCGTTGGCCCTTAGAGTCGAACAT
This sequence comes from Lathyrus sativus, assembly GCA_963859935.3. Classification (NCBI taxonomy): domain Eukaryota; kingdom Viridiplantae; phylum Streptophyta; class Magnoliopsida; order Fabales; family Fabaceae; genus Lathyrus; species Lathyrus sativus. The sequence goes on from OZ012738.1 coordinate 282,720,045, forward strand.
ATGTGTACAACTCCGAATACTGTTGCCGCAGTTTCGCCGAATTGTGAGATATGTGGAACGCAAGGACACCAATCCGCCGAATGCAATCTGTTGAATGAAACCAACACTGAGCAAGTGAACTATACCCAAGGGAACCCATTTTCAAACACATATAACCCTGGATGGAGGAATCACCCAAACTTCTCCTACAAAAATAATAACCCTATCCAAAATACCGCACCTCCGAGACAACAAGGTTACCAAGCCCCTAGAACAAATCAACCTATGCAACCTGTACCACCTAGCCCGAGCTTTGAGGAAGTTGTAAAAGATTTTATCGTTGCTCAAAAACAACAAAACAAAGAGTTCATGAACCATAACGTCCATGTTAACGAACTAATTACCAAGTTAGGAACCAAGGTTGATCAAATTATTACTCATAATAAGATGCTTGAAACCCAGATCTCTCAGGTAGCGTTAAACCAAGCCCCACAGACTACACCTGGAGGACAGTTCCCTGGACAACCTCAACAAAACCCGAAAGGGCAAGCTAATGCCATTACTCTACGAAGTGGAACCGCTTATAAGGAACCTTTAAACCCTAGATTAAGTGAGCCCGAAACTTCTAAGAGGAATGAGGAAAAGGAACCAGAGAAGCCTGAAACCCCGGAAAGTCAAGAAAAAGGAGAAGAACCTAAAAATAAAACCTATGTACCGCCACCGCCATACAAACCACCAATACCTTACCCTCAAAGATTAAAGAAAACCCAAATCGATAATCAATATCAAAAATTCGTTAAGGTTATAGAAAAACTTCACGTAGAAATCCCCTTTACAGAAGCCATCACCCAAATACCTTCTTATGCTAAGTTTCTCAAAGACATACTTACAAATAAACGCAGACTCGAAGATCCGAAACCCGTGGAATGTAATTCTATTTCCGAAAATAGGTTAGCAAAGAAAGATAAAGATCCCGGAAATTTTTCCATTCCTTGTGTTTTGGGGAATCATGTCATCGAAAAAGCTTTTCTAGACTTAGGAGCTAGTGTGAGCTTAATGCCTTTAGCAGTTTGTGAGAGATTAAACTTAGGAGAATTACAACCTACTAAGATGTCACTTCAATTAGCCGATAGATCCGTTAAATACCCTATAGGCATACTTGAAGACGTCCCTGTTAGGATAGGTCAGCTGTTTATACCTACTGATTTTATTGTCATGGACATTAAAGAAGATGACGACATACCAATCCTCCTAGGTAGACCGTTCTTATCGACTGCTGGAGCCGTAATAGATGTTAAAAAGGGAAAACTAACTTTTGAGGTAGGTGGCCAGAAGATAGAATTTATATTGTCAAAATTTCTTATGGCACCTGTGATAGGAGATTCTTGTTATGCCTTAGATATCATCGAAGAATGTATTAGGGAATTAGAACAAGAAGAAGAAACTGAATCTATAAAATTGCCATCAACCCTTATTTTGGAAGATGACAATTATAAAACACCCTACATTGATGGTAACCTTCACGAATGTTTATCTCTTACCCCAGATCCTATGCCTTGCCCTATAAAACCGACCGTAAAACTTAAGGAACTGCCTAAAAACCTGAGATATGAATTTCTTGATGAAGATATGAACCGTCCAGTTATAGTCAGTGCTACCTTAAACCAAGAAGAAACCGATCAATTATTAGAAGTTTTACGTAGGTACCCCTCAGCCTTAGGATATAAGATATCTGATCTAAAAGGAATAAGCCCATCCGTATGCATGCATCGGATTTTGCTTGAAGAAGATTCAAAACCTTCTAGAGAACACCAACGTAGAATCAATCCTATAATGAGTACTGTAGTTAAGACTGAAGTTCTTAAGTTACTAGAGGCAGGTATAATATATCAGATCTCGGACAGTAAATGGGTGAGTCCTGTGCATGTAGTACCTAAAAAGGGAGGCATCACAGTCGTGCAAAACGAGAAGGGCGAACCTGTAGCAAAAAGAACTGATGGAGGTTGGCGTATGTGCATAGATTATAGAAAATTAAATAAAGCAACTAGGAAGGACCATTTCCCATTACCATTCATAGACCAAATGTTGGAGCGCCTAGCCAGACACTCTTACTTTTGTTATTTAGATGGATATTCGGGATTCTTCCAAATACCTATTCACCCCGAAGATCAAGAAAAAACTACCTTTACATGCCCAGTTGGAACCTTTGCCTATAGAAGAATGCCTTTTGGACTTTGTAATGCTCCTGCAACTTTCCAACGCTGCATGATGTCTATCTTTGCTGATTATTTGGATGGAATCATGGAAGTATTTATGGACGATTTCTCAGTTTGTGGGTCAGATTTCAAAAATTGTCTTGTCAACCTTGAGAAAATCCTGGAGAGATGTGTGGAGGTAAACCTTGTGCTAAATTGGGAAAAATGTCATTTCATGGTCACCGAAGGGATTGTTTTAGGACATATAGTTTCCGAAAAAGGTATAGAGGTAGATAAAGCAAAAATAGAAGTCATAGAGAATCTAAAACCGCCGAAGACTATCAGGGAGATAAGAAGTTTTCTTGGACATGCCGGATTTTACCGACGTTTTATCAAGGATTTCTCCAAAATAACAAAGCCCTTAACTGGTCTTTTAATGAAAGATGCTGAGTTCATCTTCGATGAAAAATGTACTGAAGCATTTAATCTTCTGAAGCAAGCTCTGATTTCAGCACCTATAATGAAACCCCCTGATTGGTCGGAACCGTTTGAGATAATGTGTGACGCCAGTGATTACGCTGTTGGAGCCGTTCTAGGTCAGAGAAAAGATAAGAAGTTACATGTGATTTATTATGCCAGTAGAACCCTAGACGCTGCACAGCTCAACTACGCAACAACCGAAAAAGAGCTCCTAGCTGTAGTTTTTGCAATAGACAAATTTAGATCTTATCTAGTAGGAGCCAAGATTATAGTTTACACCGACCATGCTGCCATTCGTTACTTACTAAGCAAAAAGGATGCCAAGCCTAGGTTACTTCGATGGATTCTATTATTACAAGAGTTTGATTTGGATATCCGTGACAAGAAAGGCACTGATAATGTGGTAGCTGATCACCTATCTAGGCTAGAATACCTGAAACCTGATCCAGTACCCATAAATGACGATTTTGCCTACGATAGACTGATAGCCCAACTAGAAACCATTGAAGATGATAACCCAGACCCTCATGAGCAATTTCATAAATCCTTAGCTATAAGCAATGTACCTTGGTATGCAGATTTTGTTAATTACCTAGCCGCTGACATCATACCCCCTGATCTAAACTACCACCAGAAGAAGAAGTTCTATAGTGATGTGAGAAACTTCTATTGGGACGATCCATTTCTTTTCAAGAGAGGTAAAGATGGCATTTTCCGCCGTTGTGTTCCAGAAGAAGAGGTAAATAATATAATTGAGCATTGTCACTCTGCACCCTATGGTGGACATGCAAGCACATCTAAGACCTACGCCAAGATTCTTCAAGCTGGCCTATTCTGGCCTACTATGTGGCGTGATGTCCATGCTTTCATTGTCAAGTGTGACAGATGCCAACGCACAGGAAATATTTCAAGACGTAATGAAATGCCGTTAAGAAATATCCAAGAAGTAGAACTCTTCGACGTATGGGGTATAGACTTTATGGGACCGTTCCCACCATCTTTTGGAAATCAGTACATATTAGTAGCTGTTGACTACGTGTCTAAATGGATTGAAGCTATCGCCGCACCCACAAACGACACCAGAGTAGTCATCAAATTATTCAAGAATTATATATTTCCCAGGTTTGGAACACCCCGTTTAGTCATAAGTGATGGAGGATCACACTTCATATCGAGAATATTTGATAAACTTTTAAGCAAGTATGGAGTTAAGCATAGAGTAGCAACACCATACCACCCACAGACCAATGGACAAGTGGAAGTATCTAATAGGGAGATAAAACAAATCCTCGAGAAGACTGTCTCTATATCTAGAAAAGATTGGTCGCAGAAACTTCAAGAAGCATTATGGGCCTATAGAACCGCTTTCAAAACTCCTATAGGAACAACCCCTTATCAACTGGTCTATGGAAAATCATGTCACTTACCATTTGAGTTGGAGCATAAGGCCTATTGGGCCATCAAAACTTTGAATTTGGATTACTTGACAGCTGGTGAGAAACGTATCCTTGATATCCACAAATTAGAAGAGCTCAGACAATCTGCCTACGAAAATGCCATCATATACAAAGAAAGAACAAAAGCTTGGCATGACAAAAGAATCATAAGAAGAGACTTCAAAATAGGCGATCCTGTTCTCCTGTTCGATTCTAGGTTACGACTATTTCCAGGTAAACTCCGTTCGAGATGGACTGGCCCTTTCGAAGTATCTAAGATCCTGAGATCCGGTGCTATTGAAATCAAGAACCAAACATGTAAACCGTTCATAGTCAATGGACAGAGGTTGAAGCCCTACGAAGGAGGTGACATTTCAACAACATACACCTGTCATACTCTGAGTGATCCACCATATCTTTCCAATGATGTTTAAATATCGGTCGTCGAGCTAATGACGTTAAACAAGCGCTGCATGGGAGGCAACCCATGGTTTTTCTTATTTTTGTACTTTTTATTTTTACTTTATTTTAATTTGTTTATTTTATTATGTCAGGACTCACGGTTGAATGTTTTATGTGCTTTCAGGACTTGTTTGCTAACCTTGTACAGAATGCAGAACCCTGATGACATGCACGTGGCCTTTAGAGATGATGCACAGAGAGAGCGTTACTATGTTCACATGAGACGCCCTATGGCTCCTACCAGGTACCCTGACCATGTCTGCATGGATGCCTTGGGGATAGAGCCAAGCGTCAGATTTTTATGCCATCAACTCCAGTGGGACCAGTTTGACGACAGGAACAACACTTATAGGAACTTGACTCTTGAGTTCCTCAGCTCGTTTCATCATGACCCTTGGGCTGGACCCGATGGACTCGCTGTTTTCAGGTTGTTCGGGATTGACTACTCATTCTCTCACAAAGGGTTTGGTGATTTACTAGGTTTCCAGACTACTCCTGATGCTATTCCAGAGACTCCGATGGGGTATTTTATGAGCAGAGAAGTGGAAAAGTTTTGGACTAAAATATCAGGCGGAGGGAGCCAAGATCCTTCTACCCAGTTTTCTCAGGTAATCCACAACCCAGCATTGAGGTACTTCCAGATGATTCTAGCACATTCTTTCCTAGGTTTTCCAGATACAGAGACACTGCTAAGTGAAGAGGAGATTTTCCTACTGTTTTGTGCGACTCAGTCTCGCCCTGTTGCTTGTGGCAACTTTCTACTGAAGGGCCTTGCTAGTGTTGCCAGATCATCAGTAGGAATCATCCATGTCGGTGGGATTGTTACACAGATTGCTACTGCATTGGGTTTGTCTCGCAAGCTATTGCACCTCAGGACCTTCTGCCGCTACACCACCCTGGATATTGATTTTTGTCTTGATAGAGGACTGATGAGGAGGGCTTCTTTTGAGCCCAACATGTTTAGATTGCTGATCGACGGTGAAGCGATACACTACTTTACATTACCAGATCCGCTGATAACCAGTGTCCATGATCCTGCCAATTGGAGTTATGCTCTAGAGGGTTATGGAGAGACTGTCGAAGAGCCGAAATCGCCTCCCGCCGCTGAGTACACTCCTACACCTCTTACTCCCTGAATCACTGTTATGTCTAACAATATGTCTCTGCAGCCACCTGACCTACAAACACAGATTTATGAGCTCCGCAAGGAGACTGCCCTGCTCAAGCAGGAAGTGGCAGACTTAGAGTTACAGATGCAGGTTTCTGATCTCACTCATGCCTCAGAGACCGATGCTCTACATCAGGCGATCGACGAGCTTCGGAGGGAGATAGCTGAGATTCGTGGATCAAGCCAGGATAAGAAACCTACCACATGACTCATTCCACCCTGACAGCACTACCCTAGTATTTAACTTCGTTTTATTTATCGCATTTCCAGACATATTTTACTTTATCGCAGCTTTTACATTTTCATGCACTTTGAATTCCTTATATATATACATATTATGCACTAATTTTTATTTTTCTTTTTCTTTTTTTGATTTTCAATTATTTTATTTTTGTCGTGCAAAGAAAAAAAATATATAAGACAAAAATATGCAAGCCAATGCCTTGAAAAGAAGAAGAAAACGCTATTCAGACCCCCCGGAAGACAAAGGTGCAAGGAAGGCCCAAAGGAGGATCCAAAACCACAAGGCCCAGGAATTGGCCTTGTGGCGGGCGCCATAGGCCCTGTGGCGGGCGCCACACCGTATCAACAAACAAATACGGGATTCAATCCCCATTTCCACCATTTTCATCCCTTTCTTCACCAAAAACCCATTTTTCCAACCTTCCAAATCCTCCTTGAACCCCATTAAAGCTCCCCCATTTCCAAAATACCCTCCATCCATAAAACATATCCAACATCCATTTCCATTTTCATCCATCAAAAACCAAAAAAATCAAAACTTTATCATTCCCCTCATAAACCACTTTTCTACTATTTTCACTACCTAAGGAGCTTTTCAACAATGGAGTTCAACGGATTTATTCTTCGTGATGGAAGACCGGGCGAAAGGCAACGGAAAATTATTCAGAGGCTTCAAAGTCGAGAAATCCTCTCGACTAGGTACGTCGACGATAACTGTCTGTATGCTTTGGGTATTTATCATAGTGTTTTTAATTTATTAGAATTTCTAGGCTTGCATAATATTTTCATTAATCAGGAACCTACCTATGAGAGGCTGACAACTGAGTTTTTGAGTTCTTTGATATACACTGTCAGTCCTGACACTGCTAGCACTGTCGGTACTGCTATTTTTAGACTGTTTGGAATTGAATATGAATTCAGTACCAATGAGCTAGCAGATTTGTTAGGAATCCCTCATAGGGAAGGTTCGATTTGTGAGGCACCTTTGGATGCTGAATGGTCGGCCGAGGTATTTACCTTCTGGCTAAGGCTTTCAAGTACTTCAATTAATTCTTTTGAAGGGATACTTGCGTCGACCATTCACAACCCGGCCATAAGAGTTTTTAGACTTCTTTTGGCATGTACTATTTTTGGCCGGGAAAGTCCAAACAAGGTTAATGCTCGTGAACTCCTATTTTTGCAAGGATGCCTCACTAGAACCCACATCAATCCGGTCCCGTTTATGCTTGCCCACATGACTTTATTTACTAATAAAACAGGACCGATTGTTTTTGGAGGGATTGTTACGTCTATTGCTCGGGCTCTTGGCCTGAATGATGAGATAGCTACACTTGAACCACTACCTCCTCGCACAATTAATTTAAAATTTCTGAAAGACATGAAATTGTGCCGAACAAGGAGAGAAGGTGGTTATGAGTTGATGGTTCATGGGGTAGCTATCCCATCTGTTGCTTTACCATGCAGTAGACGTACTGATGTACGTGATGAAAGGAACTGGACCTATGATCTTAATGCTCCACGTGTTTTGGGTCCACTTCCTCCTAATATTCCCGATGGGGAGGCACATGACACTGATGATGAGTATGATCAGAGAGAGCAGTCTCCCATCCCTCACATGTCCCCCCATCGTCCTTCACAGTCACACACTGCACCATCTTCCTCTAACCCTGTTGCAGGTACTGCTCCTGGATTCTTTGTCACCGAGGAGATGTGGCGTGATATGACAGCTAGAGAAGAAAGGCGTGATGGCCTTCTCTCTACTATTTCACAACAGCTGACGGACAATATGAGCTTCATGCAACAATCGCGATTGGTTTCGGATCGTTCCTATAGCAACGTTTGCCGTACCTTGAACGCTATTTCATTAGAGCAGAACCGTCAGAGAGAGTTCAACAGCCGACACTACCAGCTTGTAGAGGCTACTCAGGGTTCCATCTTGGGTAACCTTCGAGAGGTCCGGAGTGCTCAGGCTGCTTTATCAGCACGACTCGACCGGAGGGACCAGCATCGTAGTAGATCCCGTCGTTCCAGACCATCACATCAGGACGGCGAAGGCACCAGTGCCCCTCCTCAGTAGTCTTTTTTCCAGGTTACCCCCCTTATCTTATTTCGAAACATTGGGGACAATGTTCGATTTAAGTGTGGGAGGGGATTTTATTGCTTTCTGTTATTTCCCTTTTTAGTTAATTTCCTTTCAGTTATTTCCCTTTTCAGTAATTTATTTTTCTTAGATAATGCATGAGTCTGACGAGTCACCAGTATAGTGTCTTTTTAGTTCATCTTCATTTTTTCCCGTTTCCTTAGCCTTACCAGAAAATTTTTAAAAAGAAAACAATGTTGTTTCACATGTTTTTTGGGCTTTGAGACAGGTTTAGATTAGGATATGGTGACTTAGGTCAACTTTTTGAAACATCAGAACCATTTTTAGCACCATAGACCTCTTGAATATAGGAATCACTCCTAAACCCCACCACCATGGCCTTTACTATCATTCAAAAAATTGTCCTAAGTAGTTTATTTTAGCAGTCAGCTCCGGCCTAAGCATACTCTACGTAGGGGGCCGATGAATATAAGTGAATGATCCAGTGCTAATAAAAAAGAAAAAAAGGCAAACTCTGGTATAGGTGACCCTCACAAAGTCATTTAAACCGAAAAAAGAGAAGAAAAAAATTTTTTGCCACAAAAAGAAAAAAAAATTGCAAGTCACCTATTGTTAGTTGGTTCAGAGGTATCTGGCACTGAACTTGGTAGGGCGGATTACGATCCGATCCCCCACAGCTACATTTAGGCGAAATAAAAACAGGTTTACACATGCTTATGTGCCAGAAACCTTATGTTATGGATCAGAATCACTAACCGGTCACTCTACTATGAAGCATGTACGGATAACGGGCTTAATGTGATTGCGCCTGAATGAAAAGGACACAAAAAGATGAGAAGATAGGCCTAGGTATCGTGGGATGACATGGAGTGGTTAATATAGGATTGAAGTTTGTGTTTGTGTTACTATGATACCCTTGGTTCACTTAGTTAGTATCTGTCACTGCATCCTGACTTGAACTTAGAATCCCTTTAGCCCAAAGACAAGTGTTGACACCATATTTTCTTAAGCTTTAATGTTTGCTTGAGGACAAGCAAAGGTTTAAGTGTGGGAGAATTTGATCACACTAAAATTCACCGTATTTCTGACTCCGATTTCGCATGCATTCTTAGCTTTTATTGTTGTTTTGCTTTGTTATTGCTTTGTTTTCTTATGTTTTCAGATTTTTATAATAATCGGAGCTTGAATCGGGAAAAGGAGCGAAAAAGGAGTGAAAACGGACGAAAACCTAGAAATTCAGCATTTTGCACTCGCGGCACCCACTGTGGCGGGCGCCATAGGGTTAGCCATGACGTGGCCACGTCTCAAGACCACTCCTCAACCTCCAAGACCCACGATCCCCACTCCATCATCCCCTGTAGGGACCGTGGCGGGCGCCATAGGCCCTGTGGCGGGCGCCACAAGGCAAAAATCCACAACCTCCACTTTTTAGTGGAGGGGCGTCCCGGTCATTTCGCGCTTTCAGTTTCTCCTATAAATAGGACCTTAGATTTTCGTTTTTCTTCATCCAGAATTAGAATTCTCTAGGCATATATCAGTTATAAAGCAGTTGCCATTCCATATCGGGGTGCCTCTGCAATCGAGTGATCGAGTCTGTAATCTGTCTGTGGTTCGAGTTTTGGAGCACTCTGGAGGAAGTTAATCCTGCCGCCATTTTAATTCCAGTTAGTATTTTATTTTTCCGCATTGCTTTACTTTTATTTATTTTCTCGCACTTTACTTTGTTTATTTCCCGCACTCGCACATTTACTTTGTTTATTTCCCGCACTCGCACATTTACTTTGTTTACTTCCCGCACTCGCTTTAAATTACTCATATGAAAAACTATAAAAAGAATATTTACTTTATCATGTCTAACTAATCCCATAAAGGTTAGAATGTAAGGATCGTAATTAAACCAGTAATCAGTATAATTGTTCGTGGAAACATCTAAGGGCTATTTTATCTTTCAATTCAAGTAATTGTTTTTAACTATTTCAAAAATAGCCAAAAGCGCTTTGTATAGTTCATTAGGAGTTTTTAGATTAAAAAGAAAAGAGATTTTAAAACGATTTTCGGACGCGTTATGAGATTTAGAGTCTGGTTCATAAGAACCTCTTTTTGCTAAGAAGTCCAGGTTAAAATACTTTTCAACTTTGTTAAGAAACTATATTTCTTAAAAATAGGTTTACTACTCTAACGCAGTACGCACCTTTTTATCCGTGACAATAGGAGGGGTTGATTAGAGAGTACAACTCGGTTCTGAATACGCGAAAGCGACAGTTCCTGTTAAATTAGTTCTTTTCAAAGGAGAAAACATTGCCCATAAGTAGTTCCATTAACAAGTACTGGATTATCATTGATTACGTGAATTACATTCGAGCCTGTCTTTTATTTATTATTTAAAATTATAATTTTATTTACCATTGCACCCTTACTAAAACCCTTAAAAATAGTTGCCTTAGATAAACACCATAACAACAGGTACGATAGATTGACACTTGGTCTCTGTGGATTCGATAATCTTTTATATTACTTTGACGTGATTCGTACACTTGCGAAAAACACGCATCATCTTCCCCCAGCATCGGGTCACAAGTGCAGATTTCATAGAAGTGTTCGGGTGCCGAGGCTCGTGTTTTCCCAGTAAAGCCGCCGCAGCAGGATTCTTCCCCAGCACCGGGTCACAAGTGCAGGATTCGCAGGAAGTTGTTCGTATACCGAAGTATGCGGTAACTGATGGTGCCAGACCGAAGTCTCCAGCGGAATTGAGATTCCCCACCAGAGTTATGTTCTCTCCTGAAGTTGGATGATTCCCTCTTCCCCAGTAGAGTGCTGGAACGGCTGACAGTGTATTCCCCTGCAGGGTTGTACTCTCCCCCGAAGTCAGATGGTTCTTTTTTCCCCGGCGAAATTGAAATTCTTCCCCAGAGTCGCACTCTCTCCAGCGAAGCAGAATGACTTCTCCTTCCTTAGATATCCAAGAGAGCCGAGTCCTTGGAAGTTGATCATGATTGATTTTCCCCAGTGGAATGTGTAGCAGCTGAAGTTGTTTCCCCACCGAGTGGTTATCCCCAGAAGAGTAGCCATGACGGCCACGCAGTTCATTCTCGCGATAGATATCGGCAGGTCCAAGTTCTCGTAGAGCTTCGTTCCCTCGCAGCAGATCAACTGAAGTTGCTTTCCCTGCAGCAGTCAACGGAAGATCAATTCCCCAGACAGAGGCCAATTAACACCAGCGTGTCCACGTTCTCCTCAGCAGGATGATTCCTCTACCGGAGTAGTTCTTGTCTCCTTGACAAAAGGGTTTCCTCCCCCCAGCATTTATTTTGCTGACGGGATCGCATCATTGTGCATGACTGCATAGCATTTAACACTGCATAGCATTTAACACTGCATAGCATTTAACGTTGCATAGCATTGTGCATGATTGCACAGCATTTAGCATAAATGCATATCATTCCCACCGTGTGGGGCATGGCGCAGAAGCATACGCATCATAAGCATGATCTAGGTCATTGTCATTCTTGTTTTACAGGTGTTCCGCCAAGAGACCAGTTGCTCAGGACGATTCCTGATATTTTCCCCAACAAGGTCGCTTTCTTAAAAATGATTCTTAAGACCCCGGTGTAATCCCCACAGTCGCTCGCTCAAGATGATTTTTGAGAACCCCGACGAAGTCTTCAGTTCGAGATGATTCTCGAATCCCTTAGCGGGGCCGTTTGCTTAAGACCTCATCGCAGTTCCCCGAGTGGTTTGCTTAGGATGATTCTTGAGCTCCCCAGTAGCATCCCCAGCAAGAGTTACCCAGAATAATTCTTGGAATCCCCAACAGAGTGGAGGGCTTTTCCCCAGCAGGTGGTTGGCACTTCCCCAGCAGCAGGCGGGTAGATTGATACCCCCCAGCCGAGCACATTCATGATTGGCAGATGGAATGTTTCCCCAAGCGGATCCTGAAGGATTGCCCAGCAAGCCGAAGTTTGTTTATCCCCGTGAGTTTGAGGACTTAATGACATGAGTGTCTTGTAGCCCGAAGGCTATGTTCCCTAGAAGGGTCATTCCCCCAGAAAGCCGTTCAGAGCATTTATCGCTTTCCCCGTACAGAAGTACTTGCTCCCTAGTAAAGTTGGTAGGAATCGTCTGAGTGAACTCTGTCGTTATTCCCCAGCAGTTGCTGAAGTCGTTTGGGTGAACTCTCTCGTCTTTCTGCAGCAAAGTCTACAAGGTTGTTTGGTGAACCCTTCTTCCTTTTCCCAGTGAGTCGTCAGGATTGTTTGGGTGAACCCTCATACCTCCCTCCTCAACAGAGTTGTTAACTTGATGATTATGTCCGGTGACCCGGCGTGCTTTTATTTAGCAACGACTTGACAAGATGTCAAGAGAATACCTTTGGATATGTTTGATTCCAAGCTCAGGTTTCGTACCTTTGGACATGTTTGATTCCAAGCTCAGGTTTCATACCTTTGGATATGTTTGATTCCAAGCTCAGGTTTCGTACCTTTGGATATGTTTGAATCCAAGCTCAGGTTTCGTACCTTTGGATATATTTGATTCCAAGCTCAGGTTTCGTACCTTTGGATATGTTTGAATCCAAGCTCAGGTTTCGTACCTTTGGATATGTTTGATTCCAAGCTCAGGTTTCGTACCTTTGGATATGTTTGAATCCAAGCTCAGGTTTCGTACCTTTGGATATGTTTGATTCCAAGCTCAGGTTTCGTACCTTTGGATATGTTTGAATCCAAGCTCAGGTTTCGTACCTTTGGATATGTTTGATTCCAAGCTCAGGTTTCGTACCTTTGGATATGTTTGAATCCAAGCTCAGGTTTCGTACCTTTGGATATGTTTGAATCCAAGCTCAGGTTTCATACCTTTGGATATGTTTGCCTCCAAGCTCAGGTTTTGTACCTTTGGATATGTTTGAATCCAAGCTCAGGTTTCGTACCTTTGGATATGTTTGAATCCAAGCTCAGGTTTCGTACCTTTGGATATGTTTGCCTCCAAGCTCAGGTTTCATACCTTTGGATATGTTTGCCTCCAATATTAGGATGCGTACCGTTGGAAGTGTTTGTTTCCATCCCAAGCTCAGGTTTTGTACCTTTGAGATGTATACTTCGGAGTCCCGGACCGGGTTTTTGTTCGACGGCGAGGTCGGATGTTGGTTCGACGGCGAGGTTGAATGTTTGTTTGACGGCGAGGTCAGACTCTTTAAATCCCCATCAGGGATGATGTTTGTACGACGGCGATGTCGAGTGTCTCTCAGAGCGATGTTTGTTTCAGACGGCGATGTCGGACCAGTATCTCTCCGACTAGCTGCCGTGCAGCTAGCATTGCAATATTCGAAGATTTGTTCCCCGCAGAGTACCGTGTGCTCATGCAGTTGGCAAATTTTCGAGTTTACCGGTATTCAATCGTCTCGCACCTTGATTGGTTGAGAGTCGTTCGCTTCTCACCCAGTCAGGTTCAAGCCGTTTGAATAGGGGCAGGTGTTGCACCCCAAAATTTGACCAACAATTATTTATTCATTGAGTGTTTGAAAGTTGATACCTTCATCAGAAAGTTCAAGAGATCCTCAGAGGAATTGGTTGAAACCAGGGTTGTGTGCTTCATAGCTTGAGAGTTGTGGGTGCTCCTCAGATGATTCTGAGACTTTGAGAATGAACTAGATGTTTTGAGAAAGCCTATGAGATGTCTTGATAGCCATCATGAAGCCCAGAGAGGTCATTATGCAAGAATTCAGAAGATTCAACCATGAGTGGTATAATTAGGGTTTTAACTGGGTCAACCCTAGGATAACTGAAGTTTTGGAGAAGGTTGAGACTCAATCCAAGGGCCATGAGATCATGAAATGATGCATAGAGGTGTTATAAAGATGATTCCTAGACCAACTCATCATGATTGAGGAGTTTGAGAAGTTTCAAGTCAGGGTTTCCAAGGATTGTCAGTGAGAAAACCCTAATTTGATCCCTATTTTCCAGGAAGTTTTAGCTCTAGATGTGATTGATATCTCATCTTCCCCACAACATTAATGTTGTAGAGCTTGATCTTAGCTTTAATTTGAGTGGTGGAAGTCCTTGATAGGAGTTGCAGAGCTCAAGTTATGGTTTTGACAAACTACAGGTCAGCTGAGGTGTGTGAATCTGGGTCCTTGAAAGTCACCCAACTTGCAGACAACTTTTGCCCTAGTAGGATGATTCCTATGATTTCTTGGTAAACATTAATGTTTAAGGGTATCTTATTAGCTTTAATTTGAGTGGTAGAAGTCCTTGATAGGATTTGTGGAACTCAACTTATGGTTTGAACAAGGCAGGGGTATTTTGGTCATTTGTCAGTTATAGGTCATTTTAAGCAAAGGCCATATCTCCTATTTCCAAGCCTCAAATGGAAAAACTCAAAACATGAAAGTTGTTCAAATTGTGATTTTAAGTCTAGAAAGAAGGTCATGAATTGTTGTAAAAGCTCATAGCATGGATTTGCATGATTGGTTAAAAATGAACTAAAAATGGCTTATAAGTTTAAAAAGTTGAATTTGAAACTTGGTTTGGAAGATCTAGGAATCCAAAATAGGTCATCCAATATATCATTTTGATTGGAAACATCATTTTGAGAACATTGGTTTAAATAGAATTTTTATTTGAAGCTTTAAAATGGGACATGCTTTGGAAAATTGAAACTTGAATCTTAAGGCAACTTTGGAAATCTTAACATAAGGCAAGGAAAGGCATGATTTTCACTCATTCCTTCTCAATATCTCACATAAGGAGAATTTGACACAAAATTGCAAGGTTTAAGGCATGGTATGAGATATACCACTTATCATCACATGAGAAAATCAAGACTTTTCTAGCTCATTCTAGAAGGATCTAGGAGCTTCCATCAATCATTATAAGAAGAGTGATCCACAAGTGATTAAAGGTTGGTCAAGGTTGAAGAATTCAGAGGAGAAAGAGAGAGAAGAATTGCCATTGAAGAGTTTCCTTCAAGATCAAGCAACTTGGGATTGCTTTCACTACAAGCTTTCTTCTCCAAAACCAGTGCAAACAGAAGGCTGTCCATCATCAAAGGATCATCTTGAAGCCCTTGCAAGCTCTGAATCAAGCCCTAGCTACACACACCATTGAACCTTGACAGGTTGGGATTCTTCTCCCTTTCTCTTTAATTATGTAGTTTCTGTTAATTCTTTAGGTGTAGGATTAATGTACTAGGTTAGGTGATCTTTTCCCATGAGTTTGAGAGCTCTGTGTGAGGTTTCATGGCAGGTGTTAGTTTATTTAATCTTCAAGAACAAGCTTTATAGTGAGTATTAGTTAGCATAGATTAGATTAGAATGGTTAGGGTAGTATAAAGAACAAGATTGGATCATTAAATTTGAGTTTTAGAAGAGTTGGTTTCAGAGAAATATGGTGGTACCCGAGCTTTGAAGTCCTCTGATTGAATGATTCAAGGAGAATTAATGAAAATCACTCGTATAGCTTTGTTCCTTGTAATCTGTAGACCATTTTCCTTTTTGGAATTTCTAATTTTCATTGAGTGTGGAGGGAGAACGAGGAAGAAGAAGAATCCATGCATGAACACGCGAACCTGAAAACCCTAATGCATTTTGGGGACGATGGCTGTCCATCGTTGGATTAGTCCCAGAACTTGACTAATTCAAGTCATCCAACGGCCCAGATTAATTCACGAAAGCGGAGGGAAAATTCAAAAAAGTGAAACGATGCCGTTTCCATTAGTGAGCGCGTCTGGGCTTGGTGGATCCAACGTGCTATCCACACCACCCCCTATTCTGGCCCATGTAATTTTCAACTAGCGTGCATTGCTATTTTCACCCCCTCCCTTTATTCAATTCTTTTATTTTTTTAATTCTTTTAATATTTCTTGTTTCTGAAAAATTCATAAAAAATAGACAATCTAACATTTTTTTAATTCTTGTTTTTTTCACATGTTAATAAACCTGTCTAGAAAAATATAGATAAATAAAATGTCCATTTTATTTTCTTTTCATATTTTTAATAGATTTTTCTTTTAAATAGCTTTTAAAATAGGATTAATTTTGTACATGAGTTTGTAGAATTTATTTTAGGACTTTCCTTTAATCTTTTTAATTCATTCTTCTTTGTGTAATTAGATATTGAATCATAGTTCCCTATAGGATTTAATTCTTGATTTTTAGATTAAAATTTGATTAGTTTAATTAGGCTAGCATTAGGGTATCATAATTAGGGTTTAGGTTATGCATAGGTAAGGTAACTCATTTTCTTTTGAGAGTTGTGTCTTGATTTTTGGGTAGGGGCATATGTGGATGTTATGGGTAGATGTTGTAGACCCTTGTGAATAATTGATAGATTTTTCCCCCTTGTTTTGGTATTTTTAGGTATTTTCTGAAGTTGCCTAGTGATTTTGTCTGTTTTGTGGTCATCTGTTCATATCTGGGGTTTTGTGTGGGGAATTGGTTGTGGGGCTTGTGTTGTTTTGAAGAGATTGTTGAAGAGCATGATGAAGAGAAGATGGTAGATCAAGACTCAGAGACCCAGAGCTTGGAATTTTCCCTGTCTGTGAGGTTTGAGATCCTGAAGTTTGAAGGAAGTTCATGGTACTTTCCTGAGGAAGGCACTATGAATGACTTTCATTCTTTCTTCTCACCTCTTTCTTAAGTATCCAATGATGTTGGAGCCAACTTGTGAGTTTAATTTCTCCTGAGGAGGAATGTAAACTGATCACCTGTTGTTGAGCCACATGGGATACAACTCCTAAGTGAAAACCTCCTAGTACTTTCCTGAGGAAGGTCCTATGAGTCTATTCACTTAGTTCCATTAGTTTATCTAGGATTTCTCAAGTATCCAATGATGTTGGAGCCAACTTGTGAGTTTAATTTCTCCTGAGGAGGAATGTAAACTGATCACAGTTGTTGAGCCACATAGGATACAACTCCTAAGTGGAAGCCTCCTAGTACTTTCCTGAGGAAGGTCCTATGAGTCTATTCACTTAGTTCCACTAGTTCAGATAAGATTTCCTAAATATCCAGTGATGTTGGAGCCTGCTTGTGAGTTTAATTTCTCTTGAGGAGGAATGTAAACTGATCACAGTGGTTGAGCCACATAGGATATGACTCCTGAGTATACACCTCCTAGTGCTTTCCTGAGGAAGACACTATGGGTCTGCTTACTTAGCTCCCTTTCTTTGGCAAGCTTGTTCTGAAGCTTGAAGACTGGGATTGATTTCTTTTGGTTAGGTTTTGCTTTAGGGCTTTGCTTAGATTTGATTCAGATTCTGAGTTAGGGTTAGGACTAGAGAGTAGATGATTCTTTCTCAAGTGTGTTTTGTTTGCCTGATGGCACTTCATTTCTTTTATCTGTATATTGCTTGATAGCATGTTGTTTATCTTCAGTATGATTACTGTTATTTCATGACTGGCTTGAGGTCGAGACGAGCTTGTGGAGGCTGAAGCCCCACACACATTTCCTCCCTCACTTGCATTGCATGCATTTTACTGTTAAAGCTGATGCTTTTGTCTGTTTTGGTGTATCATTGACATGATCCTTTAGGACTCTCATTTCTTCTGATGAGGATTTGATGATAGACTTTTAGGTTGAAACCTATGCATGACAACATCTAGGAGTTCCCTGTTCAAACCTCAACCATAGGATGAATCCATGGCATGACAACAGTAGGACTTGATAGTCTCCCTCCTAGTTGGGCCTGTTCTCTTCTCATCTCAAAGCAGTTGAAGATACAGTAATCATGAATGATTTCTTTCGTACGTTACGAGCCTTAAGCTATCTGAGAAAGGACGTATTCCCTCTCAGGTCATAGTCTCTAGTGCGGTTGAAATCGCAAAAACAATAAAAAACACTTCTTTCAGGAGATAACCCGTAGTTTCCCGAACTACGTTTGCTCTGATCTTTCATACCAGATGAAAGTACGTAGGCATAGGACGCGATGTCCTAGCGAGCAACCTTCCCCGCAATCCTTCGTAGGCCGAACTACGTTGACTCTGATTTCTCGTTCCATACGGGAATACGTAGGCATAAAGTGCGACGCTTTGCCGAGTCATTTTTCTTTTCTTTTTCAGCCAGCCTTGATAGGTAGATAGATTATAACCAACCCGTCCAAGTAAGCAAACAAGCGAGGATCCCGTCGAGTACGACGGACGTGAGGGGTGCTAATACCTTCCCCTTGCGTAACCGACTCCCGAACCCAGACAATGGTTGCGATGACCTTGTCTTACCCTTTTTTCGTCAGGTTTTTCCGATCGTTTCCTTTCCCGCTCTGAGGGATAAATAACGAAAGGTGGCGACTCTTCTGTCATGCCGGCACCTTATTTTCGCGCAAGCGACAGCTGGCGACTCTGCTGGGGACGGAACCCAGAATCTCTGGTTCTCCGGTTCCCTATGAGAGTCAATCCTATCGTTTGTGTGTTTGCTTGTTGGGTTGCGTTTATTTATCGCATTTTTACTTCCCGCATTTTACTTCCCGCATTTTATTTCCCGCATTTTTATTTCCCGCACTTTATTTCCAGTTTGATATGATTATCTGTGCTGCTGTGGGAGAGGGATGTTACTGTGAGTGAAAAGCCGGACCTGGGCTTGAGTACACACCTAGATATAGTTGCAGAGAAGTAGTAGACGAACCTGTCTGCTGAGCAGGCACAGTTCCCTACGAAAATCTGCGCTCAGACGAGATTCTTGCAGAGGTGCTCCTTTCCGGTCCTGAGGATCTGAGGGGAGTCCAGACGTGAGGATTGTCGACTCTGGGGACCGATCATTTGGAAGTCAGCTAAGTGAGGCCTCTTCATGACTTGATGATGCCATTCCTTCTGGGAATCGTATCGTCACTCATGAAAGTCTGTAACGCTGATGACCGCATAGGATGTCGTACCTTTGTCTGTGGATTAGGTTCATACCTGTGAGTGGGGTTGGGATATTGCAGGAAACTTTGACCTCCAGACTACCTGGTTTTCTTGACAGTGAATCAGTTATGTTGGTATCAGGGTTCTCGGTGGCAGATTTGACTGTCCTTGACAGAGCAAGTTTTTGATCAGAGGACTTTATCATCGGGTGTTTGTCTGTTCTTGATAGAGCAGGCTTTGGTCAGCATATTATCAGCAGTAGTTTGTTCCGGATAGAGCAGATTTTGAGTGGGGTCTGAAGATCTCATCGGCAGTTGTTGTTTGTTCTTGATAGGGCAGATTTTGAGTGGGGTCTGAAGATCTCATCAGCAGCTGTGTGTTTGTTCTTGATAAGGCAGATTTTTGATTTGGGGTCTGAAGACTTCATCAGCAGACGCTTTCTGATCATACATCTGGGGTCTTTATTATCAGGCACTTATTCTTGTCAGGGCAGGATTTTGATCTCGATCCCATCAGATGGTTATTCTCAGCAGATCAGATCAGTGGTTTTACACCGGGGTTTCCTTCTCATCAGTGACTGTCGACACCGAATCTCCGCAGCAGCCACCTGGATATATTATTGCATACCTGCATTTTGCATTAGTTTGCATGGTCATTCGCATTCCATTGGCGTGTGTCCGTGACAGGTACCGTTTTCCCGATCCAGGATCTCTCGCTCCTTATGGTGTTATTACAGCAAGACTATTGCGTACGAGTTCTCGATCCCTGATATGTCGGAGTTGGCTATCACCAATGCTATAGGCTTCCTGTGTATATGTGAGATTGCTGTTTCCATGATGGGGCCCAGATTCCTCTCCTTATTACTGTCAGTCCTGGTACTAAGGCGCCAGGATCGGGGGAAATCTCTCAAGCACACAGACACACGCCTGCATATGCATAAAGCATTTTGCATGACATGCATTTTGTGGCTTTTCCTAACCTTTAATTTTGACAGGTTTTTCAGGTACTCAGGTTCCGAGCTGCTTGCGATCTCCAGGATTGATCAAAGACTCATCCACCGCTACTCAACTCGCGCTAATCAAACAAGGATAATGGACCAGGTACAGTCAGATGTTCAAGA
Source organism: Lathyrus sativus (assembly GCA_963859935.3). Taxonomy (NCBI): domain Eukaryota; kingdom Viridiplantae; phylum Streptophyta; class Magnoliopsida; order Fabales; family Fabaceae; genus Lathyrus; species Lathyrus sativus. The sequence goes on from OZ012738.1 coordinate 282,740,051, forward strand.
GCTTCGTGAACGGATGGATCGTTTTATGGAGCTGATGCAAGTGGTCGCGAATGGTCAGGACCAGCTTCGTAGTTTGGTGCAACCTCTGATCTCCAGGGTTGACAATAATGGCATATTGCATGGAGGGGCCGTGCCTACTCCTCCTCCAGTAGATACTCCACAAAACGTTGTTCCTGCTGCCGGGGGCAACGGCAGTGCTAACGGCAATTTGATGACTAATCTCGGACTCAATGCGGCAGGCGTCGGCAATGGTAGTTTGGGAGCCAATGTTAACATAGGGCCGGTCAACGGCAATGCTGGTGCAGGAAATCTGTTGGGGCCTCAACCGTGGCTGGAGGACCATCAGGATGACGTATTCTCTCAGAGAGGTGTAGAAGCAGAGTTGAATGCTGAGGCTCGACTCAGGTTCAAGGCGCTGGAAGAGAAGATGAGAGACATAGAAAATCAGAACACATTGGGCGTTGACATGTCCAAACTCGGGTTGATTGCTGACTTTAAAGTACCTCACAAATTTAAGGTGCCTACCTTTGAGAAGTATAAGGGTACTACTTGCCCCCGTGTTCACCTCCGATCTTATTATAGAAAGATGTCCGCTTATTCTGACAATGAGAAGCTGCTGATGCACTTCTTTCAGGATAGTCTTTCTGGTCCATCGCTCGAATGGTATATGGGTTTGGAGCCCGCAACTGTGCGCACCTGGAAAGATCTTGCAGAAGCGTTCGTCCTCCACTATCAATACAATAGCGACTTGGCTCCCAACCGAGTTCAACTTCAGAATCTCTCGCAGCGGAACAATGAAAGCTTCAAAGAGTACGCCCAGCGGTGGCGTGAATTGGCTGCTCGGGTTCAACCGTCGATGGTTGAGCGTGAGCTAGTGCAAATGTTCGTGGCTACCCTTCCTGGAATCTATTATGAAAAGCTGGTCAGTGGCATGTCTGGAACATTCTCGACTCTCATCACTCTGGGCGAGCATGTTGAGAACGGTATAAAGATCGGAAAAATTCAGGGCGAACCATCCTCAGCTGGGGGAGGTAGCAAGAAACCCTATACTGGCAAGCGTCGAGAGGGAGATGCCAGTGCCGTCACTAATGCTCGGAGAAAGGGCAAGGGCCCTCAGTCTTAGATTGCTAGCATAAATATCCCAGCTGCCCCATCGCAGCCGTAGCAGCAGCAGAATCAGCAGGGGTATAGGAGATATCAGAATCGGGCTCCTACGACAAATCGTCAGTTTGAAACTCCACCTATGTCGTATGCACAGCTTCTGCAAACGTTGCTTCAGCTCCAATTAATTCAAAAGAGGACGTTGGCTCCCTTGACAGGGGCACCACCACCGGGGTATGATGCCAATGCTACTTGTGAGTTCCACACTGGGGCACCGGGCCATACGATTGAGAATTGTAAAGCTTTTAAGCACAAAGTCCAGGACTTGGTGGACGCCAAGGTTATCAACTTTTCTGATAGCGTGCCCAACGTTACCAAAAACCCCATGCCTCATCATAAGGGGGGCGGAGTAAATTTTGTTATCACTGAGGAGAGTTCAGACTTGCTGGCCGATGTCAAAGATTTGAAGACGCCGTTGAGTTTTGTCAAGGCTAAGTTGCTGAAGAAGGGCTTCTTTCCTGGATGCGGAGAGTTGTGTATGGCTTGTGCTACACTTCCTGATGGGTGTGAGCAGCTGGTCGAAGGTATCCAAAGTCTGATGTCCGAGGGTATTTTACAGTTCAGCCGGAGCATTGAGAGTGCATCAGGGGAAGTCGTGCTGAAGCAGGCAGACGAAGTTGCTACCATTACCATTCCTCGTCACCCTATCACTATTTCGGCGCCCCGTCCGCCTACAATCACTATCACCAGGGCCGGACCAATCCCATTCGAGAGCACTAATGCCGTCCCATGGCATTATGGCGCCGAAGTTTATTGTAATGGTCAGAAGATAGAGCTAGAGCCGTTCGGATCAACTGTGCAGAATCTTACCGAAGTCAGTGGTATCACTAGAAGCGGAAGAGTGTTTGCGCCAGCAGAGGTTGAAGCTGAAAAGGCGGTCCGAGCTGACGTTGTGGATAAAGGTAAAGGTAAAGCTGTCGAAGAGGTCCCTGCAGGGGCAGAAAAGGACTTGCTGGTTAAAGATGCTGAAGAGTTCATGCGACTAATCAAGAAGAGTGACTACAAAATTATAGATCATCTTCATCAGACGCCGTCAAAGATCTCGATTCTTAACTTGTTGTTGTGTTCTGAAGCGCACCGCAACGCGTTACTGAAAGTATTGAATGCTGCATATGTGCCGCAGGAGATATCAGTAAATCAACTCGAGGAGGTGGTGGCCCATGTCAATGCTGGTAATGGGCTGGGGTTTACAGATCTGGAGCTGACTCCCAAAGGAAGAGATCACAACAGCGCCTTGCACGTCTCAATAGAGTGCAGAGGCACGATTATGTCACATGTCCTGGTGGATACGGGTTCCTCGCTTAATGTGCTTCCGAAAAAAGCACTGATGAAGTTGGATACCCGTGGACTGCTGTGCACGCCCAGTGATCTGGTCGTGAAAGCCTTTGACGGAACCAAGCGCCACGTCTTTGGAGAGTTGACCCTGCCAATTCAAGTTGGTCCAGAAACGTTTAATACGGTTTTCTATATCATGGATATCATGCTCGCCTATAGTTGCCTCTTAGGTCGGCCATGGATCCATTCTGCTGGTGCCGTGACGTCCACGCTGCATCAGAAGCTTAAATATGCTGTTGGGGGCAGCATAGTGATTGTCTGTGGTGAGGAGGACATTATGGTGAGCCACCTGTCGTCCTTTAAATACGTTGAAATGGATGGCGAGATCCATGAGACTCTTTGCCAAGCATTTGAAACCGTCAGGGTGAAGGAGGTAGCTCCTATCGTCGCAGAGAAGCAGGAGATGAATCTCTCCTCGTTTAAGGAAGCACGGGCCGTTGTCGAAGCCGGTTCCACCCCAGGTTGGGGGCATGTCTTGGATATACCAATCAAGCAGGATAAGTTTGGATTGGGGTATTCTCCTGAAGCTGAAGCTTCATCTTCTTCTGGCAGCTCGTCTCGTGGGAAAGGGCCGATCCTATTCACCAAGGGGGGAGTAATTTTCGAGAGCATCAACGCTGCGTCGGAGGACAGCGGAGACAATGATTGTGATCTTGACGCCTGGATTCAACCGAACAAGCCGGGCGAGCGCCTCCACAATTGGACCATCAAGGAGATTATCAAGCTGACAAGTGAAGAGTAATGATTTGCTTTTTACAATCTTTGTACAACCCTATGTCCTGCCCGGGGCATAGTGGTTTTACTGTCAGGGCCTTGTTGGATTATGTGTATGCATTTTGTTAATAAATAAAAGGCGTTTTCTTCGTAATCAAATATTGTGTTCTCTGTTATTCCTGTTTTATGTTTATTTCGAAAAACAGCAAAATGGCAACGAGGTTTGTGCTAACCTGCATATTCTTGCTTTAAACTTAACCCTTGTTATTGCAGGATCCACGCAACAGACGACATCGACTCTGGACCCTCTACGACTCACTACAACTTTGATTGCCCGATCTATCAAGCCGAGGATGAGATTGATGAAGACGAGGACCTTCCGGAAGAGTTGGCCCGCTTGTTGAGACAAGAGGAGAAGGTTATTCTGCCTCACGAGGAGGATATTGAGATCATAAATCTGGGTTCTGAGGAGCTCGTCAGAAATGTCAGAGTAGGGGCTGCGCTGCAGAATGATGTCAAGCATAGACTGGTCGAGATGCTTCGAGAGTATAGTGACATCTTTGCTTGGTCATATGAGGATATGCCCGGACTTGACACAGATATCGTGGTTCATCGCTTGCCGTTGCGAGAAGATTGCCCTCCAGTCAAGCAGAAGCTCAGGAGGACGAGACCAGACATGGCTGTAAAAATCAAGGAAGAAGTCCAGAAGCAGTTGGACGCAGGATTTCTAGCCGTTACCACTTACCCTCCGTGGGTCGCCAACATAGTACCTGTACCAAAGAAGGACGGTAAGGTACGCATGTGCGTCGATTATCGGGATTTGAATAGGGCGAGCCCTAAGGATGATTTCCCGTTGCCTCATATCGATGTGTTGGTCGACAATACAGCCCAGTTTTCCGTGTTTTCGTTCATGGATGGCTTCTCCGGTTACAATCAGATTAAGATGGCGCCGGAGGACATGGAGAAAACGACGTTCATCACCCCCTGGGGAACATTTTGCTACAAGGTAATGCCCTTCGGTCTGAAGAATGCAGGGGCCACTTACCAGCGAGCAATGGTAACTTTGTTTCATGATATGATTCATCATGAGATCGAGGTCTATGTTGATGACATGATTGCAAAGTCCCAAACGGAGGAAGAGCATCTGGTCAACTTATTGAAGCTGTTTGAAAGGCTTAGGAAGTTCAGGCTGAGGCTGAATCCTAACAAATGCACTTTCGGAGTGCGGTCCGGAAAGTTATTGGGGTTTATCGTTAGTGAGCGAGGTATTGAAGTTGATCCTGCGAAAATAAAAGCTATCCAAGAAATGCCAGCGCCGAAAACAGAAAAATAAGTTCGTGGTTTCTTGGGCCGAATAAACTACATTGCAAGGTTTATCTCTCAACTCACGGCTACTTGTGAACCGATGTTCAAGCTTTTAAAGAAAGATCAGGCGATTACTTGGAATGAGGATTGCCAGAAGGCATTCGACAAAATAAAGCAGTATCTTCAAGAACCTCCAATCTTGATACCCCCAGTGGCTGGACGGCCATTAATCATGTACCTGACGGTTCTGGAGAATAGTATGGGGTGTGTTCTCGGTCAGCACGACGAGACGGGCAGAAAAGAGCATGCCATTTATTATTTGAGTAAAAAGTTCACTGAGTGTGAATCTCGATACTCGATGCTGGAGAAGACGTGTTGTGCATTAGCTTGGGCCGCCAAACGTCTACGACAGTATATGCTCAACCACACCACTATGCTAATTTCGAAGATGGATCCGATCAAGTACGTCTTCGAGAAGCAGGCTCTTTCGGGCAGGATTGCCAGATGGCAAATGGTGTTAACGGAGTATGATATTCAGTACGTCTCTCAGAAAGCCATTAAGGGAAGCGTATTGTCTGATTACCTTGCCGAACAGCCAATCGAAGACTACCAGCCGATGAAGTTCGAATTCCCTGACGAGGACATTATGTTTCTCAAAGCAAAGGATTGCGATGAGCCATTGCCCGATGAAGGGCCAGATAGGAAGTCTCAGTGGAAGTTGATATTTGACGGAGCGGTTAATTCCTATGGAAGTGGTATCGGGGCTACCATCACGACTCCTCACGGATCCCACATCCCGTTTACTGCGAGACTGACGTTTCCAGTCACAAACAATGAAGCCGAGTATGAAGCATGTATTATGGGTCTAGAAGAGGCAATTGATTTGAGAATCAAGAATCTAGACATATATGGTGACTCAGTGCTTGTAATCAATCAGATCAAAGGGGAGTAGGAAACTCGTCAAGCGAATTTAGTGCCGTACATGAATTATGCCAGGAGGCTGCTTCCATTCTTCGATCGAGTGGAACTTCATCATGTACCCAGGGCTGAAAATCAGATGGCTGATGCTCTAGCCACGTTGGCTTCAATGTATAAAGTCAATTATTGGAATGAGGCTCCAAGAATTGTCCTTTCGCGTCTTGATAGACCAGCATTTGTCTTCGCAATCGGGGATGCCACCGACGGCAAGCCATGGTTCCACGATATCCAGACCTTCCTTATGACCAAGGAGTATCCTGCGGGCGCGTCAACCCAGGATAAGAAGACTCTAAGGAGGCTATCTGGAAACTTTTATCTCAATCCTGATGGAGTGCTGTATAAGAGAAACCACGATCTCGTGCTACTCAGATGTGTAGATGAGAAAGAAGCAAGTATGCTCATGGAAGAAGTCCATGAGGGCACATTTGGTACGCACGCCGGCGGGCATGCCATGACGAGAAAGATCCTGAGAGCAGGGTATTACTGGCTGACTATGGAGTCGGATTGCTTCAGATTCGCGAAGAAATGTCACAAATGCCAGATTTATGCTGATAAAGTTCATGTGCCGCCGTGCCCATTGAATGTCATGTCCTCCCCTTGGCCGTTCTCCATGTGGGGCATCGACATGATAGGCAAGATCGAGCCCACTGCATCCAATGGTCATCGTTTTATTCTGGTAGCTATCGACTACTTCACCAAATGGGTGGAGGCAGCCTCGTACGCTAATGTGACCAAGCAGGTGGTAGCTAAATTCATAAAGAAGGACATCATCTGTCGCTATGGAATTCCCGAGCGGATCATTATTGATAATGGTTCGAATTTGAATAACAAGATGATGAAGGAGCTGTGCCAGAGCTTCAAGATTGAACACCACAACTCATCTCCTTACCGGCCGAAGATGAATGGCGCTGTTGAAGCGGCCAACAAGAACATCAAGAAGATTGTTCAGAAGATGGTTGTGACGTACAAAGATTGGCACGAGATGCTGCCATTTGCCTTGCACGGTTATCGTACGACGGTGCGTACGTCGACCGGGGCAACTCCTTTCTCCTTGGTGTACGGTATGGAAGTTGTCCTACCGTTAGAAGTGGAGATTCCTTCTTTGTGAGTTTTGGTTGATGTGAAACTCGACGAGGCGGAATGGATTACGAATCGCTTGAACCAACTCAGCCTGATGGACGAGAAGAGGTTAGCATCGATTGCATTTGGTCGCCTGTACCAAAGCCGCATGAAGAAAGCTTATGATAAGAAGGTGCGTCCTAGAAGCTTTCAGACGGGTGATCTCGTCCTGAAGAAAATTCTTCCGCCACACTCCGATCACCGGGGCAAATGGACTCCGAATTACGAAGGGCCGTATGTTGTCAGCAAGGTCTTCTCAGGAGGAGCTTTGCTGTTATCCACGATGGATGGTGAAGATTTTGCATCCCCGGTGAACGCGGACGCAGTTAAAAAATACTTTGCTTGAAAGAGACCCGCTGGACAAAAAAGAAAGAGTCCAGGCAAAAAAGGGGCATCCCGGCGAACCAAAAACAGAATAAAAGGTTCGGGCAAAAATTAGGGATATATTGAAAAATGTACACCCGCGAAGTCGAAAACCTACACTGGGCGGCTTCGGCAAAAAAGGGTATCCCGGTGAACTGAAAACCCGTAAAGGGCGGTTCACGCAAAAGTTAGGGATTTGAATAAGCAAATGACTGCGTTCCGCGTGTGGACTTTCATTGTTTAGTGGTTTGGAGGACCTGAGGGCCGTTTATCTGAATCAATCTCTTCCGAAGCTGAAGCGTCGGAGAAGTGTCGAAGTCGAGTGGGTCTTAGAGGGATCAACTCATGGTGTTCGTCTGCGCCTCGTTGCCGACATTTGTATATACCGATGTATATTTATGTTTTCCTTTTGCGTGGCTTCCTCATTCCAGGAGCTCGCCTCTGTTGTAAAACATTTTTGCCCATTCAGGGGTTCATCATCAATAAAATGCCCATTATTCAGCAATTCTGCTTGCCTGTTTAGCATTTATCTGTTTTGTTTGCGAATGAAAACGCCGATGTTTTTTAATAAAATGCGCATACATAAACTTACGGGCCTAGGCCCATTGATTGTTGAAACACTTAATTAACTGGATATTGTCACGAGATAATAACCTGGATAGGCCCCTTTGAGGAGGGTATCTTGTCTGTCTGTTTGTGTTATTGCAGGTGTAACACCTTCCAGTAGATGTGCCGTGCGCATCCCCGAAGCGGGGCGAGTCCTCCTTCTCCAGCAGAATTCAGTGGTCTCTCCTCCGCAGAATCTGAACGCAAGATAGTGAGCATTGATATGCCTCCCCGGGCAGAGACGATTCTCGTCCCCAAGCAGACGCATCCTGAAGGAGCGTCACCCCATCAGCTGAGCCAAGCACCGAAGAATGATGTCGTCTTCCCCCAGCACCGGGTCACAAGTGCAGATTTGATAGAAGTGTTCGGGTGCCGAGGCTCGTGTTTTCCCAGTAAAGCCGCCGCAGCAGGATTCTTCCCCAGCACCGGGTCACAAGTGCAGGATTCGCAGGAAGTTGTTCGTATACCGAAGTATGCGGTAACTGATGGTGCCTGACCGAAGTCTCCAGCGGAATTGAGATTCCCCACCAGAGTTATGTTCTCTCCTGAAGTTGGATGATTCCCTCTTCCCCAGTAGAGTGCTGGAACGGCTGACAGTGTATTCCCCTGCAGGGTTGTACTCTCCCCCGAAGTCAGATGGTTCTTTTTTCCCCGGCGAAATTGAAATTCTTCCCCAGAGTCGCACTCTCTCCAGCGAAGAAGAATGACTTCTCCTTCCTCAGATATCCAAGAGAGTCGAGTCCTTGGAAGTTGATGATGATTGATTTTCCCCAGTGGAATGTGTAGCAGCTGAAGTTGTTTCCCCACCGAGTGGTTATCCCCAGAAGAGTAGCCATGACGGCCACGCAGTTCATTCTCGCGATAGATATCGGCAGGTCCAAGTTCTCGTAGAGCTTCGTTCCCTCGCAGCAGATCAACTGAAGTTGCTTTCCCTGCAGCAGTCAACGGAAGATCAATTCCCCAGACAGAGGCCAATTAACACCAGCGTGTCCACGTTCTCCTCAGCAGGATGATTCCTCTACCGGAGTAGTTCTTGTCTCCTTGACAAAAGGGTTTCCTCCCCCCAGCATTTATTTTGCTGACGGGATCGCATCATTGTGCATGACTGCATAGCATTTAACACTGCATAGCATTTAACACTGCATAGCATTTAACGTTGCATAGCATTGTGCATGATTGCACAGCATTTAGCATAAATGCATATCATTCCCACCGTGTGGGGCATGGCGCAGAAGCATACGCATCATAAGCATGATCTAGGTCATTGTCATTCTTGTTTTACAGGTGTTCCGCCAAGAGACCAGTTGCTCAGGACGATTCCTGATATTCTCCCCAACAAGGTCGCTTTCTGAAAAATGATTCTTAAGACCCCGGTGTAATCCCCACAGTCGCTCGCGCAAGATGATTTTTGAGAACCCCGACGAAGTCTTCAGTTCGAGATGATTCTCGAATCCCTCAGCGGGGCCGTTTGCTTAAGACCTCATCGCAGTTCCCCGAGTGGTTTGCTTAGGATGATTCTTGAGCTCCCCAGTAGCATCCCCAGCAAGAGTTACCCAGAATAATTCTTGGAATCCCCAACAGAGTGGAGGGCTTTTCCCCAGCAGGTGGTTGGCACTTCCCCAGCAGCAGGCGGGTAGATTGATACCCCCCAGCCGAGCACAGTCATGATTGGCAGATGGAATGTTTCCCCAAGCGGATCCTGAAGGATTGCCCAGCAAGCCGAAGTTTGTTTATCCCCGTGAGTTTGAGGACTTAATGACATGAGTGTCTTGTAGCCCGAAGGCTATGTTCCCTAGAAGGGTCATTCCCCCAGAAAGCCGTTCAGAGCATTTATCGCTTTCCCCGTACAGAAGTACTTGCTCCCTAGTAAAGTTGGTAGGAATCGTCTGAGTGAACTCTGTCGTTATTCCCCAGCAGTTGTTGAAGTCGTTTGGGTGAACTCTCTCGTCTTTCTGCAGCAAAGTCTACAAGGTTGTTTGGTGAACCCTTCTTCCTTTTCCCCAGTGAGTCGTCAGGATTGTTTGGGTGAACCCTCATTCCTCCCTCCTCAACAGAGTTGTTAACTTGATGATTATGTCCGGTGACCCGGCGTGCTTTTGTTTAGCAACGACTTGACAAGATGTCAAGAGAATACCTTTGGATATGTTTGATTCCAAGCTCAGGTTTCGTACCTTTGGATATGTTTGATTCCAAGCTCAGGTTTCGTACCTTTGGATATGTTTGATTCCAAGCTCAGGTTTCGTACCTTTGGATATGTTTGATTCCAAGCTCAGGTTTCGTACCTTTGGATATGTTTGAATCCAAGCTCAGGTTTCGTACCTTTGGATATGTTTGATTCCAAGCTCAGGTTTCGTACCTTTGGATATGTTTGAATCCAAGTTCAGGTTTCGTACCTTTGGATATGTTTGATTCCAAGCTCAGGTTTCGTACCTTTGGATATGTTTGAATCCAAGCTCAGGTTTCGTACCTTTGGATATGTTTGATTCCAAGCTCAGGTTTCGTACCTTTGGATATGTTTGAATCCAAGCTCAGGTTTCGTACCTTTGGATATGTTTGATTCCAAGCTCAGGTTTCGTACCTTTGGATATGTTTGAATCCAAGCTCAGGTTTCGTACCTTTGGATATGTTTGAATCCAAGCTCAGGTTTCGTACCTTTGGATATGTTTGCCTCCAAGCTCAGGTTTTATACCTTTGGATATGTTTGAATCCAAGCTCAGGTTTCGTACCTTTGGATATGTTTGAATCCAAGCTCAGGTTTCGTACCTTTGGATATGTTTGCCTCCAAGCTCAGGTTTCATACCTTTGGATATGTTTGCCTCCAATATTAGGATGCGTACCATTGGAAGTGTTTGTTTCCATCCCAAGCTCAGGTTTTGTACCTTTGAGATGTATACTTCGGAGTCCCGGACCGGGTTTTTGTTCGACGGCGAGGTTGAATGTTTGTTTGACGGCGAGGTCAGACTCTTTAAATCCCCATCAGGGATGATGTTTGTACGACGGCGATGTCGAGTGTCTCTCAGAGCGATTTTTGTTTCAGACGGCGATGTCGGACCAGTATCTCTCCAACTAGCTGCCGTGCAGCTAGCATTGCAATATTCGAAGATTTGTTCCCCGCAGAGTACCGTGTGCTCATGCAGTTGGCAAATTTTCGGGTTTACCGGTATTCAATCGTCTCGCACCTTGATTGGTTGAGAGCCGTTCGCTTCTCACCCAGTCAGGTTCAAGCCTTTTGAATAGGGGCAGCTGTTGCACCCCAAAATTTGACCAACAATTATTTATTCATTGAGTGTTTGAAAGTTGATACCTTCATCAGAAAGTTCAAGAGATCCTCAGAGGAATTGGTTGAAACCAGGGTTGTGTGCTTCATAGCTTGAGAGTTGTGGGTGCTCCTCAGATGATTCTGAGACTTTGAGAATGAACTAGATGTTTTGAGAAAGCCTATGAGATGTCTTGATAGCCATCATGAAGCCCAGAGAGGTCATTATGCAAGAATTCAGAAGATTCAACCATGAGTGGTAGAATTAGGGTTTTGACTGGGTCAACCCTAGGATAACTGAAGTTTTGGAGAAGGTTGAGACTCAATCCAAGGGCCATGAGATCATGAAATGATGCATAGAGGTGTTATAAAGATGATTCCTAGACCAACTCATCATGATTGAGGAGTTTGAGAAGTTTCAAGTCAGGGTTTCCAAGGATTGTCAGTGAGAAAACCCTAATTTGATCCCTATTTTCCAGGCAGTTTTAGCTCTAGATGTGATTGATATCTCATCTTCCCCATAACATGAATGTTTTAGAGCTTGATCTTAGCTTTAATTTGAGTGGTGGAAGTCCTTGATAGGAGTTGCAGAGCTCAAGTTATGGTTTTGACAAATTACAGGTCAGCTGAGGTGTGTGAATCTGGGTCCTTGAAAGTCACCCAACTTGCAGACAACTTTTGCCCTAGTAGGATGATTCTTATGATTTCTTGGTCAACATGAATGTTGAAGGGAATCTTCTTAGCTTTAATTTGAGTGGTAGAAGTCCTTTATAGGATTTGTGGAACTCAACTTATGGTTTGAACAAGGCAGGGGTATTTTGGTCATTTGTCAGTTATAGGTCATTTTAAGCAAAGGCCATATCTCCTATTTCCAAGCCTCAAATGGAAAAACTCAAAACATGAAAGTTGTTCAAAATGTGATTTTAAATCTAGAAAGAAGGTCATGAATTGTTGGAAAAGCTCATAGCATGGATTTGCATGATTGGTTAAAAATGAACTAAAAATGGCTTATAAGTTTAGAAAGTTGAATTTGAAACTTGGTTTGGAAGATCTAGGAATCCAAAATAGGTCATCCAATATATCATTTTTATTGGAAACATCATTTTGATAACATTGGTTTAAATAGAATTTTGATTTGAAGCTTTAAAATGGGACATGCTTTGGAAAATTGAAACTTGAATCTTAAGGCAACTTTGGAAATCTTAACATAAGGCAAGGAAAGGCATGATTTTCACTCATTCCTTCTCAATATCTCACATAAGGAGAATTTGACACAAAATTGCAAGGTTTAAGGCATGGTATGAGATATACCACTTATCATCACATGAGAAAATCAAGACTTTTCTAGCTCATTCTAGAAGGATCTAGGAGCTTCCATCAATCATTATAAGAAGAGTGATCCGCAAGTGATTAAAGGTTGGTCAAGGTTGAAGAATTCAGAGGAGAAAGAGAGATAAGAATTGCCATTGAAGAGTTTACTTCAATATCAAGCAACTTGGGATTGCTTTCACTACAAGCTTTCTTCTCCAAAACCAGTGCAAACAGAAGGCTGTCCATCATCAAAGGATCATCTTGAAGCCCTTGCAAGCTCTGAATCAAGCCCTAGCTACACACACCATTGAACCTTGACAGGTTGGGATTCTTCTCCCTTTCTCTTTAATTATGTAGTTTCTGTTAATTCTTTAGGTGTAGGATTAATGTACTAGGTTAGGTGATCTTTTCCCATGAGTTTGAGAGCTCTGTGTGAGGTTTCATGGCAGGTGTTAGTTTCTTTAATCTTCAAGAACAAGCTTTATAGTGAGTATTAGTTAGCATAGATTAGATTAGAATGGTTAGGGTAGTATAAAGAACAAGATTGGATCATTAAATTTGAGTTTTAGAAGAGTTGGTTTCAGAGAAATATGGTGGTACCCGAGCTTTGAAGTCCTCTGATTGAATGATTCAAGGAGAATTAATGAAAATCACTCGTATAGCTTTGTTCCTTGTAATTTGTAGACCATTTTCCTTTTTGGAATTTCTAATTTTCATTGAGTGTGGAGGGAGAACGAGGAAGAAGAAGAATCCATGCATGAACACGCGAACCTGAAAACCCTAATGCATTTTGGGGACGATGGTTGTCCATCGTTGGATTAGTCCCAGAACTTGACTAATTCAAGTCATCCAACGGCCCAGATTAATTCACGAAAGCGGAGGGAAAATTCAAAAAAGTGAAACGATGCCGTTTCCATTAGTGAGCGCGTCTGGGCTTGGTGGATCCAACGTGCTATCCACACCACCCCCTATTCTGGCCCATGTAATTTTCAACTAGCGTGCATTGCTATTTTCACCCCCCTCCCTTTATTCAATTCTTTTATTTTTTTAATTCTTTTAATATTTCTTGTTCTTGAAAAATTCATAAAAAATAGACAATCTAACATTTTTTTAATTCTTGTTTTTTTCACATGTTAATAAACCTGTCTAGAAAAATATAGATAAATAAAATGTCCATTTTATTTTCTTTTCATATTTTTAATAGATTTTTCTTTTAAATAGCTTTTAAAATAGGATTAATTTTGTACATGAGTTTGTAGAATTTATTTTAGGACTTTCCTTTAATCTTTTTAATTCATTCTTCTTTGTGTAATTAGATATTGAATCATAGTTCCCTATAGGATTTAATTCTTGATTTTTAGATTAAAATTTGATTAGTTTAATTAGGCTAGCATTAGGGTATCATAATTAGGGTTTAGGTTATGCATAGGTAAGGTAACTCATTTTCTTTTGAGAGTTGTGTCTTGATTTTTGGGTAGGGGCATATGTGGATGTTATGGGTAGATGTTGTAGACCCTTGTGAATAATTGACAGATTTTTCCCCCTTGTTTTGGTATTTTTAGGTATTTTCTGAAGTTGCCTAGTGATTTTGTCTGTTCTGTGGTCATCTGTTCATATCTGGGGTTTTGTGTGGGGAATTGGTTGTGGGGCTTGTGTTGTTTTGAAGAGCTTGTTGAAGAGCATGATGAAGAGAAGATGGTAGATCAAGACTCAGAGACTCAGAGCTTGGAATTTTCCCTGTCTGTGAGGTTTGAGATCCTGAAGTTTGAAGGAAGTTCATGGTACTTTCCTGAGGAAGGCACTATGAATGACTTTCATTCTTTCTTCTCACCTCTTTCTTAAGTATCCAATGATGTTGGAGCCAACTTGTGAGTTTAATTTCTCCTGAGGAGGAATGTAAACTGATCACCTGTTGTTGAGCCACATGGGATACAACTCCTAAGTGAAAACCTCCTAGTACTTTCCTGAGAAAGGTCCTATGAGTCTATTCACTTAGTTCCATTAGTTTATCTAGGATTTCTCAAGTATCCAATGATGTTGGAGCCAACTTGTGAGTTTAATTTCTCCTGAGGAGGAATGTAAATTGATCACAGTTGTTGAGCCACATAGGATACAACTCCTAAGTGGAAGCCTCCTAGTACTTTCCTGAGGAAGGTCCTATGAGTCTATTCACTTAGTTCCACTAGTTCAGATAAGATTTCCTAAATATCCAGTGATGTTGGAGCCTGCTTGTGAGTTTAATTTCTCCTGAGGAGGAATGTAAACTGATCACAGTGGTTGAGCCACATAGGATATGACTCCTGAGTATACACCTCCTAGTGCTTTCCTGAGGAAGACACTATGGGTCTGCTTACTTAGCTCCCTTTCTTTGGCAAGCTTGTTCTGAAGCTTGAAGACAGGGATTGATTTCTTTTGGTTAGGTTTTGCTTTAGGGCTTTGCTTAGATTTGATTCAGATTCTGAGTTAGGGTTAGGACTAGAGAGTAGATAATTCTTTCTCAAGTGTGTTTTGTTTGCCTGATGGCACTTCATTTCTTTTATCTGTATATTGCTTGATAGCATGTTGTTTATCTTCAGTATGATTACTGTTATTTCATGACTGGCTTGAGGTCGAGACGAGCTTGTGGAGGCTGAAGCCCCACACACATTTCCTCCCTCACTTGCATTGCATGCATTTTACTGTTAAAGCCGATGCTTTTGTCTGTTTTGGTGTATCGTTGACATGATCCCTTAGGACTCTCATTTCTTCTGATGAGGATTTGATGATAGACTTTTAGGTTGAAACCTATGCATGACAACATCTAGGAGTTCCCTGTTCAAACCTCAACCATAGGATGAATCCATGGCATGACAACAGTAGGACTTGATAGTCTCCCTCCTAGTTGGGCCTGTTCTCTTCTCATCTCAAAGCAGTTGAAGATACAGTAATCATGAATGCTTTCTTTCGTGCGTTACGAGCCTTAAGCTATCTGAGAAAGGACGTATTCCCTCTCAGGTCATAGTCTCTAGTGCGGTTGAAATCGCAAAAACAATAAAAAACACTTCTTTCAGGAGATAACCCGTAGTTTCCCGAACTACGTTTGCTCTGATCTTTCATACCAGATGAAAGTACGTAGGCATAGGACGCGATGTCCTAGCGAGCAACCTTCCCCCCAATCCTTCGTAGGCCGAACTACGTTGACTCTGATTTCTCGTTCCAGACGGGAATACGTAGGCATAAAGTGCGACGCTTTGCCGAGTCATTTTTCTTTTCTTTTTCAGCCAGCCTTGATAGGTAGATAGATTATAACCAACCCGTCCAAGTAAGCAAACAAGCGAGGATCCCGTCGAGTACGACGGACGTGAGGGGTGCTAATACCTTCCCCTTGCGTAACCGACTCCCGAACCCAGACAATGGTTGCGATGACCTTGTCTTACCCTTTTTTCGTCAGGTTTTTCCTATCGTTTCCTTTCCCGCTCTGAGGGATAAATAACGAAAGGTGGCGACTCTTCTGTCATGCCGGCACCTTATTTTCGCGCAAGCGACAATCACCTTCACTGAATTCCAACTCTTTCATCTGGTTATCGTGATAACTCTTCTGCCTATCCTGAGATGCTTTCAACTTCTCACGGATCATCTGAACTGTCTCAGTAGTCTGCTGCACAATCTCTAGTCCCAACACAACATTCTCACCTGACTCATACCAACACAGAGGAGTTCTGCACCTCCTACCATAAAGAGCCTCAAACGGTGCCATCCCGATACTGGAATGGTAACTGTTGTTATACGTGAACTCAATCAATGGCAAATGAGTATCCCAAGCACCACCTTTTTCTAACACACAAGCCCGCAACAAATCTTCCAGCGTCTGAATAGTCCTCTCCGAATGACCATCAGTTTGTGGATGATAAGGTGAACTCAGCTTCAACTTGGTACCCAAAGCTTCCTGCAAACTCTTCCTAAATTCAGAAGTAAACCTCAGATCTCTATTCGACACAATACTCGATGGTACACCATGCAGCTTCACAATCACTCGAACATAAATCTCTGCCAACTTCTCCAATGGAAAACTTATATTAACCGGCACAAAATATGTAGACTTCGTAAGTCGATCCACAATTACCCAAATGGCATTGAATCCTCTTGTAGTGTTCGGCAGTCCTGTAACAAAATCCATGGTGATACAATCCCAATTCCAAACTGGAATCTCTAACGGTTGCATCAATCCACTAGGCTTCTGGTGCTCCACCTTTGATTTCTGACACGTCAAACAGGCATAAACAAATTGAGCTATATTCCTCTTCATACCTGACCACCAAAACATATTCCTTAAATCATGATACATCTTCGTAGCTCCTGGATGAATACTCAAACTACTACGATGTCCTTCACTCATAATCGACTTCTTTAGCTCATCATCATCCGACACACAAATCCTACCTCGGAACCTCAACACACCCGAACCATCCAACATGAAATCACTATCAGAGTCTCTTCCCACTCCCGACATCACATCCGCTAGCTTCACATTAAGCTTCTAACCTTCTCTGATCATATCCAAGAAATCATTGTTCACTTGCAACTTGCCCATCATCACGCAATCTGCCGAAGTTTCACAAACCATGCTCAAATCTATGAACTGCTCAATAAGCTCCATCTCTTTCATCATCATAGCCGACATATGAATCGCCTTCCTGCTCAAAGCATCGGCTACCACATTAGCCTTTCCTGGATGATAACTTAGGCTAAAATCATAATCCTTCAAGAATTCTAACCATCTCCTCTTCCTCATATTCAGCTCTTTCTGATCAAACAGATACTTCAGACTTTTATGATCGCTGAACACTTTAAACCTTGAACCATACAAGTAATGCCTCAAGATCTTCAACACAAAAACCACTGCAGCTAACTCAAGATCATGAGTAGGGTAATTCCGCTCATGCACCCTCAGTTGCCGCGAAGCATACGCTACCACTTTACCATTCTGCATAAGAACCCCGCCTAATCCCATCTTAGACGCATCACAATACACCACAAATGGTTCACTCGGAGTCGGTAACACTAACATCGGTGCCGTAGTCAATCTCTTCTTCAATTCCACAAAGCTCTCTTCACAAGCGGCATCCCACACAAAAACTTGGTTCTTTCTCGTCAACTGAGTCAATGGCAACGCCAAAGTCGAAAAACCTTCAATAAATCTTCGATAGTACCCTGCAAAACCCAAAAAGCTTCTAACCTCCGTCGCTGTCTTCGGCGGTTCCCACTGCAACACTGCACTCACCTTGGATGGATCTACCGATATACCATCACCGGATATTACATGGCCCGAGAAACTCACCGTCTTCAACCAAAACTCACACTTCGACAGTTTCGCAAACAGCTTATTATCCTTCAACACTTGCAAAGAAATTCTCAAATGCCCTGCATGCTCTTCCTCAGACTTTGAATAAATCAGTATATCATCAATGAACACAACAATAAACTGATCTAAATAAGAATGGAAAATCAGGTTCATATACTCCATGAACACTCCCGGCGCATTCGACACTCCAAAAGGCATTACCGCATACTCGTAATGTCCGTATCGAGTTCTAAATGTCGTCTTCTGAATATCACCTTCCTTCACTCTAATCTGATGGTAACCTGACCTCAAATCAATCTTACTGAACACACGAGCTCCCACCAACTGATCCATCAAATCATCAATCCTTGGAAGAGGATATTTGTTCTTGATGGTCACTTTATTCAACTGATGGTAATCGATGCACAGACGCATACTACTATCCTTCTTCTTCACCAACAATATTGGAGCTCCCCATGGCGACACACTTGGCCTGATAAACTTCCTCTCCAACAACTCTCCAATATGAGACTTCAATTCAGCCAATTCCACTGCTGACATCCTGTACGACACCATAGAGATAGGCCTCGTACCAGGTACAAGATCAATACTAAACTCAACTTCTCTCTTCGGAGGTAACTCTGTAATATCATTAGGGAACACTTCTGGAAATTCTTTCACCACCGACAACTCCTTCAGTGACACTTTTCCATCAACTGATAATAATGCAAATAAAGCAAACATCTTAGCCTCGTCTTCCAACAAGATCCTCAACTCCTTACTAGACAAGGAATCCGCCAAAGCTTCTTCCTCGGGAGTAAGAAACAACAATACCTTCCGAAAACAATCGATGTAGACTCGGTTGAAATCTAACCAGTTCATACCCAGAATAACATCCAACTTACCAAGAGGCAAACAAATCAGATCCACCCTAAAATATCTACCAAAGATAGTCAGTGGACACTTCAAACACACCAAAGAAGTAGTCACTGAACCAATAGAGGGAGTCTCAATAGTCATCCGCCGCTCAAGAGTAGTCGGCACCAAACCTAACCTCTTCACACAATCCATAGAAATGAACGAGTGGTTCGTACCCGTATCAATCATAGCAGACAAAGGAACATTATTGATGAAACAAGCACCTTGGATAGAACGATCCTCACTAGCAGCTTGAGTTCCCACCACCGCAAACACTTTACCACTGGTATGAGACACCTGAGACGGCTTTGGCTTCTCGCAATGCGTACTGATGTGGCCCTTCTCACCACAGTTGTAACAGGTAGGCATAACGACTCGGCAATCAGCCATCACATGGCCTGGCTTACCACACTTGAAACACTTCTTCACCTCATGAAAACAATCATCAGCATGATGACCCATGCCACCGCACCGGAAACACTTCACACCAGTAGACACTCTTCTTTCTCTGGGCTTCTTATCAGCAGCAGCCTTAAACTTCCCCTTATTAGTAGGAACATTGTGAGTACCACCAAACCTTTGCTTACCCTTACGATCATTTGCAGCTTTGTAATGCGCGATCCTCGCCCGATTATCATTATCATAAATCCTGCTTCTGCTTATCAGCTCAGGATAATCCCTGATCTTTTGACAAGCTATTCCCATCTTCACTTCCGGACGCAACCCATTCTCAAACTTCAAACACTTGGAGGTCATCGCTCCGTCAGTATTGTAATGAGGACAATACTGCACCAACTCTTCAAACTTAGCCGCATACTCGGCCACTGTCATATTGCCCTGCTTCAGCTCTAGAAATTCTATCTCTTTAGCACTTCTGATATCCTCCAGAAAATACTTCTCCAGGAAACCAGTGCGAACAACATCCCAAGTAATTGGTGTTCCTGCGGTCTCCAACCTGTGGCGACTGTTGTCCCACCAAGCTTCAGATTCTCCCTCTAACATGTGAGTATTGAACCTCACCTTCTGCTCATTGTTGTAACCCATCGTTCTGAAGATGTTCTCAATCGCCTTAAGACACTTCTGTGCCGCTTCAGGGTCCAAAATTGCTCCTTGAAACGTCGGCGGCTTGTTACTCTGAAACTGCGCCAAATCCCTGAATTGCGCACCCGCAGCGTGGTTCTGATTAGCAACCACCTGCGCCATCGCTTGCATAGCTGCAGCCAATGCAACATCATTCCTTCCCGCCATACTGCTCAACAACAACAACGCCAGGTTAACAGAAAAACAAACAAACTCTATCCTACAGACAGACTCAACTACTACATTGGTCGGACATACCGACCTGCTCTGATACCAGCTTGTAACACCCCATTTCCCAAAAATAAAATAAAGCAATTAAATCAAGCAATTATCGGAGTTCTTCCCAAAACGGAATGTCACTATCACCAAAAATTTCCACAAAACACCACTTTAAATAATTTTCAACAAAATGCAGCGGAAATTTTTGTCATATAAATATATACATAAACATCATCTATATCAATTCGGCCATCCGCCCAAAATATACAAACATATACATATCCAAATATTCACCAGAACATGATACGACACGGAGTCAAACAAAATCATCAGACAGATAAATAACTCCCAAAAGCCCCGTGTTACGTATCAGAGCATCCCTACGACTCGACTCGCCACAATCCAAGCTAGCTACGCACCTGGATTGTCTGTACTTCCGAAGAAGCACAGACCACAACAACAGGTGAGAAATCACGATCAAAAATATAACGGTAATAATGTACATGAATAAAAGGCAGTAAATCACACAACTATCATTCACATACATCGACCCGGACCTACTGTCCTACACCAACATAGCGTATAAGACAATGCAACCCAACCTATGATATATGGTACCGACTCAACAATAGCAACGATGGGCACCGGGCCATCAACCCTTCCCGAAGTAACATATCATCATCACCAATGGGCACTAGGCCATCACCCTCCACACAGGAGCACATCATAAACAAGATAGATCACTTACACTCCCCTGAGACATGATCTATCCCTCACAATCACCGATGGACACTAGGCCATCACCCTCCACACAGGAGCACAT
This sequence comes from Lathyrus sativus, assembly GCA_963859935.3. Lineage (NCBI taxonomy): Eukaryota > Viridiplantae > Streptophyta > Magnoliopsida > Fabales > Fabaceae > Lathyrus > Lathyrus sativus. The sequence goes on from OZ012738.1 coordinate 282,760,559, forward strand.
TATCACTACCGATGGGCACTGGGCCATCACCCTCCACACAGGAGCACATCATCACACCATGCTATGCATAACCCCAATGCACAACACACAACATCAAATACACTAAGTGTACACGATTCTACTGATCACGTTTCATCACACATCATATATATATATATATATATATATATATATATATATATATATATATATATATATATATATATATATATATATATATATATATATATATATATATATATATATATATATATATATATATATATATATATATATATATATATATATATATATATATATATATATATATATATATATATATATATATATATATATATATATATATATCACACATCACCACATACATGTATCATATCATACACCAATCAAAATATTCTAATCAAACGAATAACACGGAAATTACATTCCAACACCACACATACCCTCGCCACAGCTCACCAGCAATCTCGTAATCAATACATGACTAGCAAAGGTCTAACAGCACAAGAAAACCGAACAGAACAGCAGCACAAATGCAACTGTTGTCGAGCTCGCTGGCACATTCGTCTGGCGAAGCCCCGCAGCGAATGCTTGCTAGAGCTCGCCCGGAGAAACCCCTGGCGAAGCCAGACAGTGGCTACTGGCAGCACTCGCTGCCCAGTTCGCCAGGCGAAGCCTAGCGAAGGCTCGCCCTCCCCCCCCCCCCCCCCCCCCATTCGCTCAGCGAATGCTGGCGAATACCTGCGATTTCAGAAAAATCCCACTATGCAGAAACAACATCTCTCTCCGAATTCTCCCGATTACGCACAAACCAACTTCTAACACAACTAACCAACATTCTACGACTTAACTACATAATCCATTCTCGATTTTACCCGATAAAACCTCAGTTCTACTCAATTGCTCAATTTCGGCTTAAAAACGGTAACTACCGAAAACCCCAAATCACCCAAACAAACACGTGCAATGATTCAATCATACCACCAGCAACTCAGAATTCACAACATAATAACAATCAGTTCATCAACATCTATTGGGTTAGGGAAATTCCCTTCTACCTAGAATTCATGCAATACCGAATTTTAACCGATTCTCCCCCCTACCTCAAATGCAGCTTTGATCGAAGAAACTTCAAGAATCCACAGCCTAGCTTCCTCTTGCTTGCTCTTGCTTGATCGAGCTCTTACTTTCTTGATCGGGTTCTTCTCTTTTTCACTTCTACCGTGTTCTTCTCCCTCTCACGGTCGTGTTTCTTTCCTCTTTCCTTTTCCAATTTCCCCTATTGCCCTTAATCCCAAATTCTCTTTATAATCCAAATAATCTCATTTAATAAAATCCTCATTTTCTTTTAATCCAAAATTAATATAAAACTTCATAACATTAATATTAATAATAATAATTATTATTATTATTATTATAATAATAATAATACTAATATCAATATTAATATTAATTATCATTTATTATCATTATCAATTATATGATATTAATATTATGTTCCTTATTTCTCAACACTTCCACACAAAGCACGCCGATAAGTAAAAATAACACCGGAAAAACTCAAATAATTAAAATGGGCATTACAAGAAACGTCTCCAAATTCGAAGTCTTCAGAGAAATGGAGAACAACATGATGTTGGTAGGGGAAATGATGGAGATGGATGGTTGTTTGTTAGAGAATTGGATATGCATGGTAGCAGAACAGTACTTCAAAACATCTCCTAACATTGAAGGTTTAATGCTGAAATGGTGGTTGAAGTTGAAGATTCCACCTAGCAGGAGGTAACAAAGCGGGTAGACGATAAGCATATGAAAAAAAACCACTGAAAATCTGGAGGTTCACTTTTCTAAGATGGAGCTTGAAGATAAGGTTGGTATCAACATGGTCGAGATTACAGATCAAAAGGTTGAAGAGAAGAATGAGGCAGAAGAATAAGAGGAACATAACAAAGTGGTGTACCCCAAGTAGGAGGAAACCATTGTTGGTATTCTGCATCGTTGTCAAAAGCATGGATCAAGAGTGATGTTGTGTCCTAGGTGTAGCGCCACTTTTGATGAAAAAGCTGCTCAGGATCTGGAAGGAATCAGAAAAGCCAATGGAAACTAGGGGTAGAAAGTAAACCAGGGCCCAGGAGGTGTTGATTCCAGAAGACCCTCGACGGGAGTGAAAACCCAAGCTAGGCCAAAAAGTTTAAACCAGTTGGGAATATACCAACAGGAAGCTGGATAAAACCTGTCGAAGGGAGAGGGCAGAAGAAATGGCAGAAATTTGACATAGAAAGGGGTTCTTCTTTTGAATATCGAAAGCAAAACCATACAACCAAAAAGTCAGCATATATCTCTCAGAACTACAAGGGTAAGAACCCTATCACCAGGTCACAGTGGCGAAGAGAACAACGTAGGAGAAAGGCCCTCATGGAAGCTCGGGTGCCAAGACAAGGAGAGCCAAGTACCAATGTGGGAAATCATGTGGGAGTAGCTGAGAAAATGCATATAAGGCGAAAGTTGTTTGAGGTTCAAAGGTACCAGCCAGAAAAAGAAGTCGAAGATGATGAGAACATGACTGACAACTTCGACAGCGAATTAGCAGCTTCCCTACACATCATAGTGAATGTTGTATCTGTCATGCCCAAAGAATTTGACCGAGTGACAGAAGTTGAAGATTTCGATCAGAATAATGAGATGGAAATGCTTGCACATAAACCTGTGTGTTATTATATAATGAACAATGGGTGCGTAGAGGAGAAAATGCCCTCTTTGAATTCCCCACAGAGGCTATAAAGGGTCATTTAAAGCCTCTTTACATTACTGGAAAAGTGGAGAATGTACCTGTCAACAAAATATTGGTGGATTATGGCGCAACTGTGAATTTGATGCCCCGGTTTATGCTAAGTAAGATTGGGAAGTGTGACGATGATACCAAGCCCCACAACATGGTTTTGTCAAACTACGAAGGGAAAGTGGGCTCCACTTTAGGGGTAATCCAAGTTAATCTTACTGTGGGAACTATCGCGAGACCCACAATTTTCATGGTTATTGAAACTAGAGCAAACTATAATTTGCTCCTAGGAAGATAGTGGATTCATGTCATAGGTGTTGTGCCTTCTTCAATGCATCAAAGAATTACCATTTGGAGGCTAGATGGTATAGTGGAAAACATTGAAGTTGTTCAAGGATACTTTAAAATCCCTATCAATCATGTTGATGGGAGACAGTTTGATAAGCACTTGGCGAACATTGCTCCATGTCCTCCAGCAGATTTTGAGTTCGCCCTAGACGAAGAGACATTCCATTCGTTGTATTTGCATCCTGTCGAAGGTTTTAGATGGGACAGTGAGACACCAGGAGGAAGGCTTCCATGTTTAGGCCTGCCTCCAGTAGACCCCACAAGGTGGGGAAGTGAATTCAGTGACCATGACTGAATTTGAAGCATTGAAGAAAATTTCAGCCTATGTGGCTGAAACAAAGTTACAAGCGGCTTTAGAAGCTGCTAATAACCACATGGCTGGCGAAGCCATTTCTGAGTTTCACCAAGAAGGGCCTGGTAAGGACTTCGACCCAGAACCTCCAGATAAGGTCCAAACTGGAGAGTAAAACCAGAGGTTTGACGCCATTTATGAGGATGAGCCTTTGGGGTTTGAAAAAGATCCGTTGGCAAACAACGTCAAAATGCTAGCACATAATCCTTTAGAAGAAATTAACCTCAGTGAAGGGGCAGTTGAAAGGCCTACTTACATCAGTGCCAATTTAAACCCCCAAATGAAGTTTGAGGTAGTTCAGCTATTGAAAGAGTTCAAAGACTGCTTCGCCTGGGATTATGATGAAATTCTAGCTTTGAGCAGCAAGTTGGTTGAACATAGGTTGCCTATGACACCTGGAAAAAAACCAGTCAAGCAAGGTCCAAGAGGGTTTTCACCAGTAATACTTTCAAAGATCAAAGAGGAGGTCGAAAGACTGCTTCATTGCAAATTCTTCCGCACTTCTAGGTACGTCGAATGGTTGTCTAATATAGTGCCTGTTATAAAAAAGAATGGTTCTTTAAGGGTTTGCATAGATTTTAGAGATTTAAATGTTGCAACTCCAAAAGACGAGTATTCAATGCCAGTAGCAGAAATGTTAGTAGATTCTGCAGCAGGACATGAATACCTTAACATGTTAGGTGGATGTTCTGGTTATAACCAAATATTCATTGTTGAGGAAGATGTTTCTAAAAATGCGTTTAGATGTCCTGGAGCTTTAGGCACTTATGAATGAATAGTGATGTCTTTTGGTCTTAAAAATGCTGGTGCCACTTATCAAAAGGCGATGAATTCAATCTTCCATGCAAATTTGGTTATAAAGTCTATTTCTGATATTGTTATAAAGTCTATTTCTGGGAAGAGTCATATTGACCATCTTCGACAGTCCTTCTTAAGGATGAGAAAATTTGGTCTTAAATTGAACCCTCTTAATTGTGCTTTCTGTGTACAGGCAGGAGATTTTCTAGACTTTGTGGTCCACAAGAAAGGGATCAAAATAAATCAAAATAAAACAAAGCCATAATGGAAGCAAAAACGCCATCGACCAAGAAGGAGTTGCAGTCATTATTGGGCAAGATCAATTTCTTAAGGTTTGTATCCAATCTGAGTGGAAAAACACAAGCTTTTTCACCATTGTTGCGTTTCAACAAAGATGGTTTTGAGTGGGGACAATTACAACAGGAAGCCTTCAACAAGATCAAGGACTACCTAAGTCGCCTTCAAATTCTGACACCACCTTGTAGAAATAAAAGTATGAGATTGTATATAGCTACATCAGATAAAACTTTAGGGAGCATGTTGGCTCAAGAAGATGAAAATGGAGTCGAAAGAGCCATTTATTATCTTAGTAGAGTTTTGAATAATGCAGAAACTAGGTATAACATGATTGAAACTTTATGTTTATGCTTGTATTTCTCTTGTACTAAATTAAAGCAATATATAAAGCCTGTTGATGTGTATGTTTCGTCTCATTTTGATGTTATAAAGCATATGTTATCTAAACCTATTTTGCATAGTTGAATTGGCAAATGGGCATTAACATTAACAGAATATTTGTTAACATATCAACCTTTAAAGGTCGTGAAAGGGCAAATAGTGGTAGACTTTATAGTTGACCATTCTATAACCGAAAGTGATTTAAATTATGTTGAAATGAACTCCTGGAAGTTATACTTTGATGGACCAAGCCATAAAAATTGAACAGGAGTGGGTATATTCATTATTTCTCCTGACAAAATTCCAACAAAATTTAAGTACAAGACCGAAGGGCCTTGCTCTAACAATGAGGCTGAATATGAAGCATTGATTGCTGGCCTTGAAATTTTGTTAGAATTGGGGGCAACCAGAGTCGAAATAATGGGAGATATAGAGTTGAATGTAAAACAAATCACAAAGGAATATAAATGCGTTAAAGAAAATCTCATTATGTACTTTGTGATGGCAAATAGGCTACTAAAGAAATTTGAAGTAGTGGCCATCCAACATATACCCAGAATAGAAAATCAAGTTGCTAATGACTTGGCTTAGATTGCTTTTGGATACAAAGTGTCGAAGGAAAACCTTCAGGAAGTAATAGAAGCAAGAGGGAAAGTGGCAGTTGTTGGTTTATGCCCATCAGATTTAGAAACAACTAAGCTTGGGTACGTAGATGGCGAATATTTTCAAATTTTTGCTATAGAGGGTCTAATAGAGAAAGACTGGAGAAAACCTGTGGTCGAATATCTGCAAAATCCAAAGGCTTCGACAGAGCGAAAATTCAGGTATCAAGCCTTAAGTTATATACTTATGGGTAATTAATTATTTAAGAAGACCCATGAGGGAGTCTTATTGAAGTGCCTTAATGAAACAGAGGCATATTTGGCACATTCACGATCCATAGTGGGGCATGTGGAGCACACCAAGTTGGACATAAAATGAAGTGGTTGTTGTTTTGACAGGGCATATACTGGCCTACTATGCTGAAAGATTGCATAGAATTCTCCATGGGTTGCCAAGAGTGCCAGATGCATGCTGACATACAGCATATTCCTGCAAGTGAATTGCACTCCATAGTGAAACCATGGCCTTTTAGAGGATGGGCTTTGGATGTAGTGGGAGAGATTTGACCAGCATCTTCAAAGAACCAAAGATATATGTTGGTGGGTATTGACTATTTCACTAAATGGATTGAAGCAGTACCATTGGCAAATGTAGGTCAAGAAGATGTTATTGAATTCATCCAAAATCACATTATCTACAGATTTGGTATCCCAGAAACAATTACCACAGATCAAGGATCAGTGTTGACTGGTCGAAAGATGCAGGAATTTGCTAAAGAAATAGGTTTCAAACTTTTAACTTCTACGCCATATTATGCTCAGGCGAATGGGCAAGTTGAAGCTTCCAACAAAGTGGTAATTGGACTAATTAAGAGGCATATAGGAAAGAAGCCTATGAATTGGCATAAGACATTAGACCAGGTACTTTGGGCATGTCGAACTTCCCCTAAGGAGGCTACTAATATTACTCCATTTCGACTTGCTTTTGGTCATGATGCAGTGTTGCCTGTGGAGATATGTTTGCAATCTGTAAGAATTCAAAAACATCATGAGATCCCTTCTGAAGCTTATTGGGCAATGTTGATGGATGAACTAGTAGATTTGGATGAAGAAACGCTTAGAGCCTTAGAGTTGTTAAGGAGACAAAAGAAAAGGGTCGAAGAATCCTACAACAAAAAGGTTAAGCCTAAATCCTTTCTATGTGGGGATTTAGTTTGGAAAGTGATTTTACCTATGGATCAAAAAGACAGAACATTAGGCAAATGGTCTCCTAAATGGGAGGGTCCATTTCAAGTCATACAAGTGTTCTCCAATGGGGCTTATGAAGTCGAAGAGTTAGACGAAGATAAAAGAATCTTGAAATTAAATGGCTAATATTTGAAAAAATATAGGCCTATCTTGCAAGAGGTTCATATCAAAACATAAGTTTCATTAAAAGATATAAAAGCCAAAATGGGCCAAACAAGGCTAACATGGCATACAAAGTAAAAGGGAAATCAACGCAACAATCTATAAAGCAAGCAGAGATCAGTCATAGTCCCTCCAATTAATGGACTTGAGGAACTCCATGTAGTCTTCATCAGCTTCATCATCAGAATTGCTGGCATTGGGACGCCCTTTTTGTGGGGACTTTCATCCTGGTTTCGTTCCTCTTGGCACGAGAGGATACTCCAGTAGAGGCTTCAGGCTTCTGGGTTTCCTTAGCCTTTGTTGTCACACAAAGATTTTTCAAGCCTAGCTAGTGCAAGCTCTTTTTCAAACCTATGAGCTGCATCAATAAGGTATATGGCACTCTTCAGCTCTTTGGCCATTTTAGGGTCGTCGAAATGTTGTAACGCAAGGTTGCGTTTTTCAGCATTTGAAATTTTTGTTTGGAGTTCCTTGAGTTGTTGCTTCCAGGACTCAATGTCCTTCTAGTTTGAGGCTATTTCTTCTTGTCTTCGTTTTTGAGCAGCCTCCAGTTGTTCAACCTTGACCTCTGATTCTTGGGCACCAGACCAAGCTGCACTCTCACGATCTGTTGTGGTCACGATAGTCTTCTGTATGGATGGGAGCAGTTTAATTTCTGCAGACAGTTCGTCCACCCCAGCAGTCAAATCAATCAGAAAACCATAAATTTCTGGATTAAGAGTTGTAAGATCAAGTTTCTGAAGGTTGTCCTTTAGAAAGAGACGGGTAGTTGGGTCTGAAGCCAAGATGTTGTGGATATCTCCCCTAAAGAATTTCTTCTTGATAGACTGGAGAATTGGACTGACAAAGTCATCTGAAGCTGGATGACCAGAAGGAGTCGAAGAGCTAGAAGAAGAACCATATTTTTGACAAAGGATTAGTTTGGCATACTCCCAAGGGTTCGACCACTTGATGTCGCCAATGGGTCCTCAAGAGTTAGGATGGGAGTTGAAGTTTTCTCCACGACAAGCGAAGAAGTCTGGTGAAGTTCAGGCCCCTCTTGGTCTTCTTCTTCTTCTTCTTCCTCCCCTTCTTCTTCCTCTTGGTCTTCCTCTTCTCCTTCGTCTTCTTCTGCTTCTTCAATCCCAACTGTGTCACCTCTATCATTGGTAGATGGATTTTCATCTTGGTCATTAGCTGGTTCAGGATGTAATTCACTAGTTTCCTCATGAACAACTTGACCAAGATTGTCATTAGGTGGTTGGTCTGTAGGAATGCTTGCTTTTTCGAAAACCATTTCTTCAGTAACCATGGCTTCAGCTTGATCGAGAGGTGGTGGACTTGAAGCGTCATCATCCCCAGAACTGGAACCTTCAGCCTGAGCGTGTTGGGTAGTAGTTTGAACCGGGGGAGGAACATTGTCTGTAGCAAGAATAGGTTGATAAATCTCACTCAAACCAGAGCCAATATCAGAAGAAGGATGGTAAGTTGGCTCACCCTGGCTATTGAGGAGGATAGTGGTGAAACAGAAGGGAAGAAGATAAGGCTAAGAAAGTTGGGTGAATAAAAAGGTGGTATGTATACCTGAGCAAGTACAATAGCAGGACTTGAGTTGCCACCCCCATGGTCACCAGAAGTTGGCTTCGAGACCACCATGGAAGGTTGTCTTTCGACACCACTTGTAGTGGGTGTCTTCTCGAGAGTTTTGGCCACCTTCGAGGGAGGTGGGCCAGTAGGTCCATATGCCTTTGCAGGTTTTCTTCTCTTTTTTGTGAGAATCTCCTCAGGAGACTCATCAGCATCTGAGGCAACGACGATTAAAGTATCCTTCTTGCCTTTCTTGGAAGGCATTGGAGGTTTTCGACCAGCCTAGAAAGAAAAAAAGGCAGTACAAATTTGAGAAAAGAATCATATGATGAGAACATAAGCAAGGGATGTGAAATATACCTGTTTTCCCTCTGGTTCCTTGCCACTTTGTGAAGTAGAAGCCCTAATGGAAGGGGTTTTCCTAGGCACAGCTCGAAGACAGGAGATGATTACAAGTTAAATATTGAATGGTTGGTTACATAACCATAAGTACAGGGCATCAAACCTTCATATATTTCAGATTCGACACGAACATCCTGAATTCCTATATGAAGGTGTCCTTTGAAACTGTCTAATGAATGTTTAGTTGGAACCACTCGTCGAGCTTTTGGCTGAGACTGCTGTCAAAGGAGTTTCAGATCCTCGCCACAAACAAACCAATCTGGAAATGGAGGGGCAAGTGCCAATCCAAAATCAGCAGTAGGCAGGCGAGGAAACTTTGGAGGAAAAAGTTCAAAAGCTACCTCATAACGTTTCTCACGAGCAACGTTGGAAGGGATTTTTAGTTGATCCGGTTTTTGCAAAAAATTTCTTTTTAAAGTGACAGCAGCCTCATGAATGGTTCAACTAAGATCATCTGGTCGATAGATAGTTTCAAAGTATTTCTGGAAAGCCTGGATTTCTTGGATATGAGTGAGCTTAATCTTTTTTGTCATGTCCTGCACATCAAGAAAAGCTTGGTCAAGTAATGAAGAAAAGGTGGTCACATCAAGAAAATGTTCAGTATAATGCTTCGACCACCAGTGGTGGAATGAGGGAGTGCATAGGAATGAAGGCTTGAAGAACACAGGAGAAAGGACTCCTTTCTTATCACTCCAGTCGTCGAAAATAGAGGCAACCGTTTCTTCGTCGAAGCTGGCAGTATGTAAGAGAACCTGGCCCTTCTTCTCATATAAACATTTGGGAGAGCTCTGGGTCAACCCAAACTGTCGAGAAACAAGGTTTGGTTGGTATGCAATCAGTGCTTCCAAACCCTTTCCCAGGTTTAACCTGTTGACAATGTATTGGGGAAATGAAAAAGCTTCCCAAATAGCAACAGACTCATTGTCAAGTTTTCTGTGAGGGTTGGGGAATGGCCTTTTGAACCATACAGGGCTACATCTTCTTTTAGCAAAGGGTGCCATGCTTGGAGTAAATTCATGGCATTTGGCAAACATCATAGTATAATTGGGCCCCTCTAAGGGTTTCGTCATCATTGTTAGGAGTCAACTTGACCAGACAGGGCCCTTCGATGCTCCTTCCTCTTATTTTAGCAGAAGTTTCATCAAATATCCCTTTTTTGGGAAGGCTAGCCTCAAAAGTTGCATTATGCCACTGTTGAAGCAGCCAAAGAGGACCACTCAAATGTACAGAATTGTGGGCCTCTATATGTTTTAGTCGAGTAGCTCCTTCACTAATGGACTCATAGAGGTTCGCCAAAATGAGTTCACTCAAGCAGACACCTCTATTGTTATGGAGTTGGTTAGCAACAGGCAAGTACTTCTTAGCTACTTGCATGGATTTGGTGCAAAACACGTATCTCGACAGCCAGACGGTGAGAAACGCTATATGTTCTTCGTCAAAGACATCCTCATGGGTTTGATTGAAGTGGTGTTTGATGAAGTGGGTGTATGTGAGTTTTGAGCTTGAGATGTTGATGGTATCCTCAACATCCACGTCAGGGTGATAAGGGATGCCATCTGGGTGAAGCCCTGTGATGGCAGCTATGTCGAAGAGTGTCGGGGTAACCATTCCACATGGCAAATGGGAAGTATAATGAGTACTGTCCCAGAAGTACAGAGATGCTTCCAGCAAATTCAAGCAGTAGGGTATGTTAATCTTTGACAGCATCAGGAGGTCATAGATCCCTATAGATTTCCAATGCTCAGCCTTAACTTTTTCCAAATTCGCCATCCAAAGGTCAAAATCCTTAAGGGGATTAATGGCTCTCACCAGCCTAGTACCATCAGTAAGATACCTAAGGTTGATTTCAGGTAAGGGGAGATCTTCAGCAGCAGTGTTGGTGAGTCTAGGGAAACTCTTTTGCCCTAACGGCCTTGATCTTCGGTATGAAGGAAGAAACTCACCCAGTTTTTGGTCAGAATGTCCAACATCATCTAGAGGACCAGAAAGTGCGTATGGTTTATCAGAAACAACCAAAGGAATCATTACCTGCGATTTGTAGATGCTTCGTGCGGCTTCAGTGGTAGGTTCCGGCATGCATTGGAGATTATCCACTAGTTGGGGGCCAGGAACATTTGCGAAGGGGGGAATGGATTCTTTGAACTGAGTGACTCTACCCTTTTGGGTTTTCTTCTCATGCACATTTGGTTGGGAAGTTGCCATTGTTGAAGGAAGTAAAAGAAAATGGTGTTTTCTAGGTTTTGTGAAGGAAACTGAAGGAAAAGGGACAAGATGCTTAGGATTCTGAGAAGTGTAAAAAGTTCACAAAATGATGAAGAAGGGTATTTATAGGCATTTAGGAATCCTAAAAGCTTTGAATCCACCGTTGAAGTTAAACAGATAGTGGGACGCGTGTCTATTTCTTGATAAATGATGAGTGGTAGCAGTTATGGTCAAACTGCAAAACATACGTTTTCAAGAAAAAAGTGATGATGAATACGGATGAAAAGACGTTTAAGGATTTGTCATGATGGCATGACGTCATAAGCGTGGGATAAAAGAAATTAAACAGTTAGCCACTAAATAGGTAGTGGATTGTTTAGTCAGGGCCATTCAAGTTCACAGTCATACACGCCGAAACGGTTATAAGAAATGACCTTCTTACCAAGGTTGGCGAAAGGACATTTCTTGGGGGCAATTTGTTAGTTCCCATTTTCGACGCCAGCAAAATCAGAATTATCTCAAGTCAGAATGTTATTTGTAAAACATAAGAAGGCTTCGACCCAGCTTTGGTAAAGCCTGAGTCGAAGAGAGGTTGGGAAAATCTCCAAGAAAATGCTAAGTGTTTGAAAGGCCTTCGACCAGGATCATGCTGAAAGAAAACGCGTGGCAGTTACCATTAAGGCTGGAGGGAATTCCTAGTATTTGAGTTTCAAATTGGTAGTGGGCGAACGTGGGAACGGTTAAAGTTGAGGAAAAAAGGCGCTAAAAGACACATTTTGAACAATAACCGTCACTTAGTAGTTATTTGCTAGCATTATAAATGGGAGTTATTTTTATAGAATAAGGGTGTTCATTCGTCTTGTACAAGTTACTCCAAATTACTCAAAGTACCCGCGTGTAGAGAAACGAGTTAGCGAGAATGTACGTGATACAACATCATCCCCATTCATTAATGCAATTTACATATCTTTATCATTTGTATGTTGTCTTTTATTCTGCATTTTCCTTTGCATGTGATTCTTTAACCTTCATCTTTTGTATTTAACTGCCTTTTTTATGCCTTTCCTAAAACTTTATTTTCATCTAAACTTTATGCTATTTAACTTTCTGCACTTTACCTTAACCTACAATTTAACCTTCTGCACTTTCGTTTAAACTTGTCATTTTTAAAACCTTTTTAATTCCTTTCGACAGTTACTTTCCTGCACTTTTACACTATTGTTTTACATTCGACGGCGCACACATTTACATTATTGTCTTTAATTTCAAATTCATTTACATTATTGTCCTTAATTTCAAAGTCTTTTACATTTTCCCTTTAACTTTTAACGCATTAAGAATTACGCTCGTTGTTTTACAGCCTTGTTAATTTCCAAGTTATTTCTACTTTACAAGTCTTTCATAGTTGAACGTGGAGTTCAAGTTAGATTTTATTTCAAACTTAGCACATGTCCTAGGATTTATTTGGTAGATCCTGTAAGTTACTCAATTAGACTCAAGATTGATAGACCAGCGGTTGTTTATCAAATTTCACAGTAAACAGTGGGCGAATGAATTAAAGTTCTCATTCTGAGCCTGAATATGGTTCTGCAAAGCGATGTATCGTTCCTCTTGAGCGGTAGCAAAATTTTGTTGTCGAAGCTGCATGTTTCTCAACATCTTCAGGACATCATCATTATTTTTTTGAGGTCACGAAGGAGAAGGAGGCATGTAGTAGGACTGTTTCTGGTTCCAGTCATTTGTTGAAGGCATATAGGCAGAACTTAGAGATGTCCATCTTGTTTGTTGCTACTCACCACATCCCTGATTTACATAGGGATCTATAGGAGATGATTGACCCAACCATCCACTATTATATTATTCAACATCATTGTGGTTAGTTTCTATTGCATGAGCGACATCTTCTTGTTCCTCTTCATTTTCATCTTCGTCTGAATCTTCAACCCTTGAGCTAGAGGCCTTCACTATGAATCTGTAACGTTTTTCATATTTATCCCACAGACAACCTATCATGGTCAGGGTCTTTTGACAGAATTCCTAATCTGTTGTTAAAGACACATACGAAATCCCTTGGACAACCACTTCAGCTCAGTTAAGCATACTTTGAATAAAAGAGGCATATCACAAAGCAATACCTCTACCAGATTCCCTCAAAGAATAAATCCTTATAGTAATATAATAAAGCCAATGAATTTTTATTTTCTTCTTCAGAATGTAAACCAAGAGTACCTCAGTCTGGTCGACCTTGGACTAACCTCCCTTCTTAGGACGAAGGATGTGAGAAATTATCCACTGTAGGATTCTATCAACTGGCTTCAACCGACCAGTAGTAATTGTCTTAGGAAATAGGTCACTGGCCATAATATGATCAACAAAGAGTTTCTTCAACATTGAGTTTAAAGCTTCCTTAAACTCGTAGTCATCAACAGTTCTAGTATCAGCGATCTTAGAACATGGAGCAGACAGTGGACACATATTAAGTAAATCTTTCCACACTCTATCATTTACAGATACGCTTCTATCGCCTATTTTACAACTATACTCATAACCATCAAATTTTCCCTGAAGACTCGTATAGAACAATTGAACGAGATCTTCATTATACTTTGCGTCACATTCCAAAAACTGATTAAACTCTTGAAAATCCAGAAGTTCGAGAACTTCCTGAATGTGCATGCTTTCATCCCTTTTATGACAATGCATAAATTGTTTCACAATAGACCTCTTGCTAAAGTTCTTCTCATATGATTCAGAAAATTCATTAAATAGTAGAGAGAGAGAGAGAGAGCGTTTACCAGAATACTTACCCTAGGTTGTGAAGTGCCATCTTGTGATGTCGGAGCTCTTGTGGTTCTTTTCTCCATCACTTTTCTAGTAGCCATGAAACTCAAATGATGGAGAAGATGAATAGTACTTCGAATTTGAATTGATGATGAAAAACTCAATTGAAACCTTGTGAATGTTAAAGTTTTTGATTTTGATGAACTTTTTGAGAATGGGTTTTGAGGTTTTGTAGAGATTTTTAGGAGAGGAGAAGTGGAAGAGAGTTGTCTAATGCAAATGATAATGTTTGAATGCTTTGAATGAAGAAATGAAATTAATGGGTCAAACAAACAATGAAGAGGCACGACATTTTTCAATAATTTTTCAGATATTTTCAACGACGCGTCGACCTAAAGAGACTATGTGCCGACGCATACTGATAAAAATTAGAAAAATTTAAATGCACACAGTTTGAGTCACCTATCGGTCGACCTGTGCATACCCGATCCAAAACTTGTAAAAATAGCATAATCATGAGTCGACCTATGACCTATTTTGGTTGACTCGCACAATGAAAATATGTAAAAATGCACATTTCAAGTCATTTATGCATCAACCATTAATAAATAAAAGGCTTACACATATTTCAAACTTAAAAATGGACAAAAATAGGTTCAAACCATAAAACAAACATCAATATAACACACATAATGACACACTATCTTACACATATATGTGATCAAGAGTATTTTGCTAGAGAGGAACAATATTACCTCCAATGACGATCGATGATGGATGCCCTCACATATATCTCGATCTTCTCAATATTGTTAAACAAAAATATAGACAAGCATAGATATAGAGCATGCAATCATATAATTTGAGACACGATCCGAGATAGCAAGAACGACCGGTTCCCTGCGAATATTAAAGAAAGGCTCTACCGCAAGTGGTTTTATGAAAATATCCTTGACGTTTAATAAAGAAAGTTGTGTCAACCTTCCCTCTTGAGTACCCTTTGTCGCTACTGCGAAAATCGGCGCCGGCTGAACAGAAGAGTCGCCACCGTGCGTTATTTATCCCACGGGAGGGAAAGGAAACGCTCAGAGTAAACCTCGCACAACACGGGAAAGGTATGGTCGTCGCAACCAAAACCTGGATTCGGGAGTCGGTTACGCAAGGGGAAGGTATTAGCACCCCTCACGTCCGTCGTACTCGACGGGATCCACGCTTGTTTTCGGGTATGGGTTGTTATTCTATCTAAACTATAGGTCAAGGGTGAAAAAGAAAATAAAATGAAAATAAAAAATGACTCGGCAAAGTATCGCACTTTATGCCTACGTATTCCCGTCTGGAACGAGAAATCAGAGTCAACGTAGTTCGCCTACCTACGGGAAAGGAGGGGAAGGTTGCTCGCTAGGATATCGCATCCTATGCCTACGTACTTTCACACGGCATGAAAGATCAGAGCAAACGTAGTTCGGGCCACGGAAGACACAAGCTTGTCTTGGTTGATTTTATTCCTTCTGAAAAAGGTTTTCTTGATTAGCAGTCCCGGCGGACAAAAATGACGTCTTGATGAGTTCGCATTCTTTTACGGAAGAAGTGTCTTTTATTGAGTTTGAAATCTTTACGTGTTTTTTCTGTTTGTTTTGAGGAAGAAGAGACAGAACTCTAACCTACGGTTGCGAAGGGAAACAAACTAACCTAATGTTATCATGCATGGGTTAAGACCTAGTGTCCATCATACTCCTCTCTTGCACAGAGAGAAACAGAGATCCTACGGGATAGGCAGAAGCAAAAACAATATCAGATATATACAGTAAAACAGTAAAATGCATGGATGCAACAGTACAAGCGAGGCAAGGGAGTCCCACTCAACCTCGAACCTAGAAAACAATAGGCAAAAGTGAACAGGATTCACTTTCAACCCAACAGGTTAAACAACAAACAATACAGTCCAGAAAACCAATCAATACATCAGCAATGAAATACAACAGCAAAAGAAACAGCATCAGCAGCTCTGAATCAACATCTGGCTTCAAGTAATCTTCGATCATTCACAGGCTTCAACAAGCATCAATCTCCATCTTCATGATCTTCAGGTAAGGGCTTTGATCATCAGTCTTCTATCTGCAATGGCTTTTCTTCAAGTCTCAGGCTCCAGGATGAATATCAGTCAACAAGATGAAGTGAATGAATGTTAGACAGTTAATTACCTACCAAGGGTGGTTCATCAACTGTTAACATTAAACAGAAGGTTTTCTCTCAAAAGTTCTATCTTTCAAATACATTCACTGATCCTTCCAAAGGAAGGAGGTGGCTATTTGAAAGAGACTTTGAATCATAGAGAAAGGATAGAGGCAAACAAAGCCATCTATGTTTGAGAAGAAAGCTTTCTAATCTAGAGCTCTGCCTAGCTCCTAAACCCTAGTCTCCTCAGCAGCTGCTAGCAAGAACCTCCTCTCCAACTCTGGCAGTTGATCTTTAACCTCTGGATCTCCAATGGTCTTCATCTCCTCAAGTTTTCAGATCTCCCAAGTACCCAAACAATCCCAATACCCAAGCAAGCAAGCAATAATCCCCAGAGGGCACACCACACCAGTCAATCAGATACAACAGCATATTAATAGCAGTAGGGGAACCCTGACTTTTTCTAAGGGGATCTAATAACTACCCATAGCCCCTATAGTCCCATAACTAAACTAGTCAAACCCTAAGTCCTAAGGGAAAAGAATTGATTCTCCTAAGTCATCACCTAAAAAAAACCCTAGTTTTATCCATGTTATTCACACTTATACTAAGCACCTAAATTTAATTCCTAAAAATATGAACCAAATTGAATCTACAAGTTTAATGTCTAACCTAAACAACCTAAAAAGAATGGATGAAAAATATTGAAGCAATTAATAGAACAAAAAATATCAAAATCATGTATGAAATGAAATTATGTAAAATGTTATTTATTTAGAAAATATGGGAAACATATCAAATAAAAAATAAAATGCCATTTTTATTTTTTATAATTTTCTTGACATCCTAAAGAAAAATATGCAAAAAGAATGAATTAAAAATGATGATTTTTCCATTTATTATGAATTTTATAAGATGCATGAAAAATATAAAGAAAATAAAAAGAAAATGGAAAGAAATAGCCAGAGGGGGTGAGAATAGCAAGAAATTCATGTTCAGCGCGTTGGGCTTATTAAATTGGGGGGTGCGAATAGCTGTCTGAGCCCAATCCCCCCAATTAATGAAACGCTGCGTTTCAATTTTTGAAACTTCCCACCAAAACTCAGGTTAAATGTGGGCCGTTCGATTCGTGGTCAAGTCAATTTTCCCCATCAGATCCAAGGGCGCACGAGTTATCTTCTTCCTCCATCCGTCTAGGGTTTCAGCCATGAATTCCATGCACGAAAATTCCATCCACTCTTTCTCCATGCTCTCTTGATGAAAATGAACAATTCTAAACCCTAAAATAATCTATAAAACCCAAGGAATCCATGTCTAGTCCTAGTTTTCTCTAATTCTCCTTGTAGGCTCCAAACAGAGGGCACGAAACTCAGGGTATACCATGCTTGCCTGATGTCAACTTTGCCATAACTCAAACCTAATGATCCACAGATACTCTACATACTTTCCTCATTATTCTATGCCTCATTACATTGATTATAATCCAGTACACAGCTTATTCTTAAAGCTAACAGAAATGGCAACCTGTCATGGATCTCCACGAAACTATCCCTAAACTTCAAGAATCATTCCCCTAGGGTCTCTAAACAATCCTATCCTAACCACATGATCTATAACAGCCTGAGTAGTGAGATTCGAAGAAGTTTACATACCTTGCACTTGGTGATGGTAATGGTAGTTAGACTTCAATTCAACCCTTGACACTTGCTGAAAATGATCTCTAATGAATGTATATGCTTCTATTTGCAGTGATTTGTGCTTAATCTTTGTGCATTACTCTATTCCATTCTTCATGCAAGTTGGAGTTCTAACTTGAGACTCTTCACACAGCCACGAATTCTCTCCAATTCCTTGTGCCAATTACTCCTTGATGATAGTGGATGATGATGGTAACAGAGATCAGAATGATGGAGGAAGTTTTAATGGATTTTTGATGAAAATGCAACTTGGAGTGAAGAAGATAATTGGTACAATTCTTGATCAATTCAACCACTTCTTGATGTGAATCCTAGGGTTTGAATGATGATGATGAAGATTCAATCCAAAGATGTGAGAGTTTTGAGAGATTTGTGAGAGTTTGAGTAGCTTATGCAAGAATGAAAAAAATGAATGAAAATGGAGATTTTGAACAAATGGGAGCACCAACCCTTGCATGAACCAGCTTGTATGAATATATAGATGATGTAGGAACCTCCTAGAACATTGGAGAAATTTCCCTTGCATTTTTCCTTTTCAATTTGGATTATGTTACTTTCAATTCAAGCAACCATGGATAACTCACAAATTGTGACCTAAACTCAAAATTCCACTTTAGCCAATGTCTTTAAAATGACCTTTCCATTCAAAATGACCTATAATTTTGCATCATTTGGCCAAGATATGAAAAATATCATTTTTTAAGCCATTTTTCTTCATTAAATTCAATAATTTTGAAACCTTGTGCTATGAACTTTTCCAATCTCTCATGGTCACTTTTCTAGACTCAAAATGTCATTTGGAGCAAGTTTGATGTTGTAAGTTTTTCCATTTGAGTCCTCCTTGTATGAGTTTTGGACATAGGTTAAAATGACCTGTAATTCACAAATGACCAAAATACCCTTTGCTTGCCAAGACCATAAGTAGAGTTCCACACATCATATGAAGGAATACTATACCATTCTAGAAAGCTAAGACAATGAGGAACAATTCTTATGTTGACCAGAAATTCATTTGAAATCTCCTTGAGGGGTAAAACTAGCTTGGAAGTCAAGTCACTTTCACAGACAAAATTTCAGATACCTCAGATGACCTGTAACTTGCAAAGACCATAACTTGAGTTCTATAAATCTCCTTGATGTCTTCCACCACTCAAATTAAAGGTCTTGAGATCCTCTACAAGTTTCATGTTGGCCAAGAAGCCATTTGAAGCTTGCATTTTGACTTATCTTGCTTGGAAACTTGACCTAAACTAGGGGATTTTACACAGAAACCCTAATTTAGAGACTCCCCTTCTCCTTGATTTCTCTTGAATTCTTCTTAGCATAACAACATATCCTTGTTCTCCATGTCAAATGATGAACCCCACATCCCTTCAATAGACCTGAATGCCCTTAAATCAATCAATTGACCTAGGGTTGACCAAGGGTTGACCCAGATGAAACCCTAGTTGACTGTCTTCCACTGCAGCTCTTGTGCTCACATCAACAACTTGTTTTCTTCTCCAAATGACTTTATAAGTCCTCCAAGATGTCTAGATACTCCCCATGCTCATCCCATAGCTCACAATTCTTTTGGTTGACCCACAGATACCCTCAGTTAGGAAATATACTCAATGCTTGATCTACTGAACTCCCTGCTTTCAACTTCTCTTCTGATGAATTGAATGAGATGAAATTAGGATAATAGCCTCTTGATAGGCCTCTAGAGATGATAATAATGATTGGACCCCTGTTGAATGACTTGCTATGCTTATGCTATGCAGATGAGTAACCTATGTACATGGCCCTATATGCAAATGCTAATGATATTGAAACATAAACCAAGTGAATAAGGTTGAGCAAATTTTAGGGTGCAACAGCTGCCCCTATTCAAGCGACTTGGACCCGATTGGGTGAAGAGCGAACGGCCTTCAAACATTCGAGGTACGAGACGGTTGAATACTAAGAAACCCGGAAATTTGCCAACCGCAGAAATAAACTGCACCCCTGTTTGGGTAACGACATCCACTGCCTGGATCTGACTGTTTGCAGCCGCTCACTGATCTCGTAACGACCACGCTGGGGATAACAGATTGCTTGCTTGTCCACATTAGGACTCTGTCCATCATCACTACGAAGAGATCTCAACTAGAACTTGTCCACGTTAGGACTCCACTTACTGTTAACCCAGAAAAATCTCGGCAACTCCGCTGGGGGATAGTTCGTATATATTCCAATAAATCGTCCACGTTAGGAATAGACTCTTCCACGTTAGGAGTAACACCATCCACGTAAGGAATCATCTCTTCTGCATCTGTCCGTGTCAGGACTAAACTTTCCATCTTTTCCACGTCAGGAAGCGATCTTCTTTCCACATAAGGAGAACTACATCAATCTGTCCACGTAAGGACCCCAATACCACTCGACATGTCCGCGTCAGGACTCCAATCTTTCCGCGTAAGGAATACAATCTTTCCACGTAAGGAATCACAAACTTTCCACGTTAGGAAACCAACTCTTTCCGATTTGTCCGCGTCATGACTACATTTTTCCACGTAAGGAATGCCATCTTAATCTGTCCACGTAAGGACTCCGCTCTCTCCACGTAAGGAATCCTCCTCCTATGTGTCCGCGTAAGGACTCAATCTTTTCCACGTAAGGAACACGATCTCCTTTCCCCGTAAGGAACCATTTTTCTGATTTGTCCACGTAAGGACTCCCATCTTTCCGCGTAAGGACTTGAAGTTTCTCTTTCTTTTCCACGTCAGGAATTGTCTCGATATGTCCGCGTGAGGACTCAATCTTTCCACGTAAGGAAACCCATTTTTTCCCACGTAAGGAATCTCCTCTTTCCACGTTAGGAATAAACTCGTCTTTCCACGTAAGGAACTGAAACTTCTTTTTCCACGTAAGGAATAGATTTCTTTTTCCACGTAAGGAATACAATCCTCTTGGTTCGTCCACGTAAGGACCCATGTTTCATCTTGATTTGCCCATGTCAGGACTCAGGCATCTTCGACCCGCTGGGGAAATAAAGCTTGTCTGCGTCCGGACTCACATCTCCTCTATTGAGAAAGCAAAACTTGTCCGCGTCAGGACTCACACCTTCGTCTGATCTGTCCACGTCAGGACCCACGCTTCGCCAACACGAAGAAAGATAACTGCTGAGAGTAAATGGTCCACGTCAGGACACCAACACAAAGAGTAATCAGTTCTGTCAACGTCGTGACTTCACATTCCACCCATTCCGAGAACCCGAATCTGTCCACGTTAGGACTAACACATCTCATCGACCCGGGGGAATAAATCTGTCCACGTTAGGACACCCACTTCTGAAGAAATCCCGTCACTACAGGGATAAATTGTCCACGTCAGGACGTAGTTCTCCATTGACCCCAACCCACAAACTTCTTTAGCACTGACGTGACAACGACCTTGGGGCGGACTCTACTGGGGATATTTGGGAACCAAACTACCGGATACCTGTTCTGATGCCCGGAGGCCACTTCTGAAATTCTGGTTCATGAAACCTTTTGATGACAAATAACTCTGCTTGGGAATAAAGAGAGACTTATCCTGGTAACTATGTGGGGAATACTGCCGAAACTGACATTATCATTGAATATCTCATGCCGAGATCTTAAGTGTTTGGTAGTTCATTTGAGCAAGAGCTCTCTCCACCCGCTGGGATACAGGAACCGCTTCAGCAAAATAAATGCGGAAGATAATGCCAACTCCGTCGGGGATACAGGAACCGCTTCAGTAAAATAAATGCGGAAGATAATGCCAACTCCGCCGGGGATAGCCAGATGCTACAGAATTATTCCAGCAAAATAAATGCTGGAAGGGTGAAGTCGACTCAGCTGGGAAATTGGGAACTCAAACCAAACACCCTGTTGAGATAACCCCCTGCTGGGGAATAGCAGATGTGCACGGTATGATCGGACTTTCTGCTGGAGAGTGAACTGATATTACACAGTGTCCCTGACAAAATAAATGACAGGAACCACCACCAACTCTGCCGGGGAGAGTCTTGATCTTCGAGTTCCAATGGGAGGAAAGAAAACACTTGCTGAGAAGAGAATTTCGCTGTGGATGGGATGATTCTCTTGGGAAAAAATTAGCTGACTCCACTGGGGAAGAATAAATGACCTTGCGGGGAATGGGAAACCTGTCTGAATACAGCTCACAGATATTAACCAACTCTGCTTGAGATACAATGTCTGAATACCGCCTACAATCTTGGAATCGCTAATTCTGTTGAGGATGAACAACTTTGCTGGATAATCCTTTTGCGCAAGCTACGACTAGCTGGAGAGTTCCATCCTTCTTCAGGAAGAACCTGCATGACCTGCGTGAGGGCTGAGTCTTTCGTTATTGCAATCTTTTGATCATCTTCCTCGTACGGTTATAAAACCTGCGACAACACAAACAAGACAAGACAAGCCTATGCAACCAAATCAATTCAGGTTAGTGACGTTATTTTCAGTTAATTCAAAGCTTTAGCAACTGTTGGCAAGGGCCAGTGACGTTATACACACGCTAGTTTCATCAAACTTAGGCGTTAATCATGCACAAAACAGTAAAGAACAGTGTCAAGTACTGAATAACGTATTTTATTGATTGGCCCCTGAATGGGCGGAGTTTTTGTACACGGGATGTAACTCCTGAAATGAGGAAGCTACACAAAGCAAATATACAAGTATACAAGTATGCACAAGAAGCATAAATATTGACAACTTAAATTTGTACACATGTCGGCAATGGGATGCAGACGAACACCACGAACTGATCCTCCCATGACTCGCCCGACTCTAATGCTTTCCCGGTGTCCCCACTTCTGAAGCGATTGTATCAGATAACTGACTTCTCAAATGTATTCTCTCGCATTGATGCTTATTGCAATTATCAAATTCGGACCGCAGTCATTTGCCTTTCAAATCCCTAACTTTTGCGTGAACCGCCCTTTACGGGTTTTCAGTTCACCGAGATACCCCTTTTTGCCGAAGTCGCCCAGTGTAGGTTTTCAACTTCGCGGGTGTACATTTTTCAATTTTATCCCTAATTTTTGCCCGAACCTTTCATTCTGTTTTTGGTTCGCCAGGATGCCCCATTTTTGCCTGGACTCTCTTTTTCGGTCCAGCGGGTCAATTTTAAGCAAAGTATTTTTTAACTGCGTCCGAATTCACAGGCGACGTGAAGTCTTCACCGTCCATAGTGGACAACAACAACGCTCCTCCTGAAAATACTTTCCTGACAACGTATGGCCCTTCGTAGTTGGGGGTCCACTTGCCCCTGTGATCTGCTTGCGGCGGGAGAATCCTTTTCAGCACAAGGTCGCCCGTCTGAAAGCTTCGCGGATGTATCTTCTTGTCATACGCTTTCTTCATTCGGCTCTGGTACAAACGACCGTATGCTAGAGAAGCTAGCCTCTTCTCATCCATCAAACTCAGTTGATTCAACCTGTCCTTCACCCATTCTGCCTCGTCCAGCTGAACGTCTCGCAATACCCTCAGAGAAGGGATTTCGACTTCTAATGGTAACACTGCTTCCATTCCGTATACTAACGAGAACGGGGTTGCCCCGGTTGATGTGCGTACCATCGTACGATAACCGTGCAAAGCGAAAGGTAGCATCTCGTGCCAATCCTTATAGGTCACCACCATTTTCTGAACGATCTTCTTGATGTTCTTATTGGCCGCCTCAACAGCGCCATTCATCTTGGGTCGGTAAGGGGAGGAATTGTGATGTTCGATCTTGAAATTCTGACAGAGCTCCTTCATCATTTTGTTGTTCAAGTTTGAACTGTTGTCTGTGATTATCCGCTCGGGAATCCCATATCGGCAAATGATATCTCTCTTGATGAATCTGGCCACCACTTGCTTCGTTACAATTGCGTAAGACGCCGCTTCCACCCACTTGGTGAAATAATCGATTGCTACTAGGATGAACCGATGCCCGTTAGAAGCTGTCGGCTCGATCCTTCCAATCATATCAATTCCCCACATAGAGAATGGCCATGGCGATGACATTACATTCAGAGGACTTGGAGGCACATGGATCTTATCAGCATAGATTTGGCACTTGTGACACTTCCTCGCAAACTTGAAACAATCAGTTTCCATGGTCAGCCAAAAATAACCTGCCCGCAGCAGTTTTCTCGTCATAGCGTGTCCACCAGCATGCGTACCAAAGGTACCTTCGTGTATTTCCTCCATGAGAAGCTTTGCCTCTTTTTCGTCTACACAACGCAACAGCACCAAATCGTGGTTCCTTCTGTATAAGACGCCATCCGGATTCAAATAGAAATTACCCGCTAATCTCCTGAGAGTCTTCTGATCTTGACTGGATGCCCCAGCCGGATACTCTTTATTCTTCAGAAAATTAAGGATATCAAAATACCACGGTTTGTCATCAGATGCTTCATCAATAGCAAATACATAAGCTGGCCTGTCAAGCCGAGAGATATGATTCGGGGAGCCTCATTCCAGAAGTTGACTTTGTACATGGAAGACAAAGTGGCCAGGGCGTCAGCCATTTGATTTTCCGCTCGCGGCACATGATGCAATTCAACCTTGTCAAAGAAAGGCAACAATCTCCTTGCATAATTCATGTAATGTATCAAATTGGGTTGACGTGTCTCCCATTCCCTTTTATTTGATTCACCACCAAAGCTGAGTCTCCGTATACGTCTAAGTTCTTGATTCGCAAATCAATGGCTTCTTCAAGCCCCATTATACAAGCTTCGCATTCGGCCTCATTATTGGTAACAGCAAAGGTCAGTCGGGCAGTAAACGGGATGTGCGACCCGTGTGGCGTGGTGATGATTGCCCCTATTCCGTTACCGTAAGCATTCACAGCTCCGTCAAATATCATCTTCCACTTGGAACCCAACTCCGGTCCTTCGTCTGGCAACGGCTCTTCACAATCTTTCATCTTTAGGTACATGATATCCTCGTCAGGAAAATCAAACCTCATCGATTGGTACTCTTCAATAGGCTGCTCCGCCAGATACTCAGACAGCACACTCCCCTTTATAGCCTTCTGCGAGACGTATTGAATATCATATTCAGTCAAGACCATCTGCCAACGGGAAATTCTACCTGACAACGCCTGCTTTTCAAACACATATTTGATAGGATCCATCTTCGAGATGAGCATGGTTGTATGATTCAGCATGTACTGCCTCAAACGCTTGGCGGCCCAGGCTAGCGCGCAACAAGTTTTCTCCAGCATTGAATACCGAGATTCGCAGTCTGTAAATTTCTTACTCAGGTAATAGATTGCATGCTCCTTTCTCCCTGTCTCGTCGTGCTGACCGAGAACACAACCCATGCTTCCCTCAAGAACCGTCAAATACATTATCAAGGGTCTCCCTGCCACTGGGGGTATCAAAATAGGAGGCTCCTGCAAATACTGCTTTATTTTATCAAACGCCTTTTGACAATTTTCATTCCACGTTACAGCTTGATCTTTCTTCAACAGCTTGAATAATGGTTCACACGTGGCCGTTAGGTGAGATATGAACCGGGCGATGTAGTTCAATCTCCCTAAAAACCCGCGCACCTCTTTCTCTGTTTTAGGCGTCGGCATTTCTTGAATCGCTTTTATTTTAGCAGGATCGACCTCTATTCCCCTTTCGCTTACAATAAACCCCAGGAGCTTACCCGATCTCACCCCGAAGGTGCATTTGTTAGGGTTCAGCCTCAGCCTGAACTTCCTAAGTCTTTTAAACAACTTCAGCAGATTCACCAGATGCTCTTCCTCCGTCTGGGATTTGGCAATCATATCGTCAACATAAACTTCGATCTCTTTATGCATCATGTCATGGAAAAGAGTCGTCATCGCACGCTGATATGTTGCCCCAGCATTTTTCAAACCGAAGGGCATCACTTTATAGCAAAATGTTCCCCAGGGTGTTATGAAAGTGGTCTTCTCCATATCCTCTGGCGCCATTTTAATTTGATTATAGCCCGAAAAGCCATCCATGAAGGAGAATACGGAGTACTGAGCAGTATTATCAACTAACACGTCAATGTGAGGAAGTGGAAAATCGTCTTTTGGGCTTGCTTTATTCAAATCTCTATAATCCACACACATTCGAACCTTGCCATCTTTCTTCGGCACTGGTACGATGTTGGCAACCCACGAGGGATATTTTGTCACAGCCAGGAAACCAGCGTCCCACTGTTTTTGGACTTCCTCTTTGATCTTCACTGCCATATCTGGTCGAGTTCTGCGAAGCTTTTGCTTGACTGGCGGGCAATCTTCTTTCAGTGGCAGGCGATGCACAACCATGTCTGTATCGAGCCCTGGCATATCTTCATATGACCAAGCGAATACATCACTATACTCTCGGAGCATTTCAACCAGTCTTCGCTTGATATCACTCTGTAATGCGGCTCCGATACGAATATTCTTCTCAACCCCTTCCGACCCCAAGTTGATAATTTCGATGACCTCGTCGTGAGGCAGAATGGCTCTTTCCTCTTGCTTCACTAACCAAGATAGTTCTTCAGGAACGTCGCTATCTTCGACAACCTCTTCTTCGGCCTGAAATACCGGGTGCTCAAAGTCGGGATGAGTCATAGGTGGTTCAAAGATGTCATCTGAAAATGTTATCCTGCAAAAGGAATGGTTAAGCGCTTCAAAATGCGTATAAAGCGAACGACCACGTTGCCATTTTATTGAAAAATATAAAACAAGAAAGACAGGGATTACAGTATTTGCACATGAAGAAACGCCATTTATTTAATGATTGACACGCAATGTTCATAACAACACAGCCCTAAGCAAATCCTGATGCCCCGGGCAAGACATCAGATTATTCAACAATTAATAAAGCAAAGCATTACTGTTTAAAAGTCACAGGAACAAGCTCCTGAATAGACCAGTTGCACAGTCCTTGTCCTGGCATGCTTGGCTGAATCCAGGCATCCATATCACAATCGTTGTCTCCTTCGTCAGACTCCGAAGCAGCATTGACGGTTTCATGACATACTCCACTGGCAGAGATGGTTATCGGCCTTCTGAAGCGGGGTGCCCCCACGGAAGGGGTTGATGACGACGGTTGGTACCCCAGCCCGAACCGGTCCATCTTCACAGGAATGTCCAGCACTTTGCCCCAGCCCTTTGCTTCTCCTGCTTCTACTAGAGCTTGAGCCTCTTTGTACGATGAGACGGCTACCTCCAACGCTTTGCTCGGCCCGGGACCTTTGTCCTTGATGCGCAACCCTTCAAATGCCTGGCAGGGTGTTTCGTGAATTTCTTCGTCGACCTCCACATATTTAAATGACGACAGATGGCTGACCAGGATGTCCTCTTCTCCGCACATGGTAACTACGCTGTCTCCGACCATATATTTTAACTTCTGATGCAGGGTGGACGTGACTGCCCCCGCCCCATGAATCCAGGGTCTTCCAAGCAAGCAGCTGTACGCAGGCTGTATATCCATGATATAAAACTCAGTTGCAAACACTTCCGGCCCCACCTGCAGAGGCAAGGTAATCGATCCAAAGACTGTTCTCCGCGTGCCATCAAACGCTCTGACTACCAAGTCACTGGGTGTACACAAGATGCCTCTAACATCCAGCTTCATCATCGCCTTCTTGGGCAGCACATTCAAAGACGACCCGGTGTCAACCAATACGTGCGACATTACTGATCCTCTACACTCGACAGATACGTGCAGCGCCATATTATGATCTCTTCCTTTCGGGGTCAAGTCAAAATCAGTAAAGCCCAAGCTGTGGCCTGCATTCACATGTGCCAACACCCCTTCCAGCTGATTCACGGAGACGTCTTGGGGTACAAAAGAAGTATCCAGGACTTTCAGCAACACATTTCTGTGGGCTTCCGAACACAACAGCAATGACAGGATAGATATTTTGGACGGTGTCTGCTGTAGATGCTCCACAATCTTATAATCGCTTTTTCGAATCAAGCGCATGAACTCTTCTACATCCTTCGATGCTGCTTCTTTTTCACTCGCTTGCACCGGAACGTTCTCAACCACTTTCCCTTTTCCTTTCGCGAGTCTTTCGGCCTCCACTTCAGGGGATATAAAGATCCTACCACTCCTTGTCATACCTCCCGACCCAACAACATTATCCACAGTCTCGGCTGGCTGCTTATTAACATCAATCTTTATCCCGTCACAATACACCTCCAACCCATATGACCATGGGACTGCTTTCGTATTCTCGTACGGGATTGGCCCGGCCTTAGTTATGGTGATCGGTGGGCGCTGAGCTGGTGCTGCGATAGTGATTGTCTTCCGAGGAATCGTTACAGTGGCCACATCGTTCTGATCATCTGCTACTACCCCTGCGGGCTCTTCAGTCGCTGCTTGGTCGAACTGCAATATGCCTTCATCAATTAAAGCCTGAATGCCCTTCTTCAAATCATCACACCCCCCAGCTAGGGTCCAACAGTCTAAGCAATAC
Source organism: Lathyrus sativus (assembly GCA_963859935.3). Classification (NCBI taxonomy): domain Eukaryota; kingdom Viridiplantae; phylum Streptophyta; class Magnoliopsida; order Fabales; family Fabaceae; genus Lathyrus; species Lathyrus sativus. The sequence goes on from OZ012738.1 coordinate 282,788,773, forward strand.
TCGTTACATCCTGGGTAAACACCCCCTTGTAACAGTCGGCTCTTTATCTCGCTCAGCGGCGTCTTCAAATCATTGACATTCATAATCAGATTTAACCCTTCCTCAGTCAGAATGGCGTTAGCCCCGTGATTAGGCATGGGTTTCTGCACTATATTCGGACCTGCCGTTCCGAAATTGATAGTCTTATTGTCCAAAAGATCCTGCACAACATGCTTAAAAGCATGGCAACCCTCTATATCGTGGCCTGGAGCCCCAGAATGAAACTCACAGTGCCTGCTTGCATCGTAACCAAACGGGGGAGCTCCCGTTATCGGTGCCAGAGTTCTTTTCTCTACCAGGTTCAATCCCAACAATGTCTGCAACAAATCGGCATAGGTTGATGGAGGCTTCTCAAACACTCTTCTCGGTTTACTACCCTGGAATCTTCGCTGAGCCTGCTGTGCCCCCTGCTGAGGCTGCTGCTGCTGCATTGGCGGCTGCTGAGACGATTGTTGTTGCTGAAGTGGTTGTTGCTGGTACGGGATAGTAACACTCGCCACCTGCTGCGGCTGACGATATTGACCTCGTCCCCTGCCTCGGCCTCGGCCTCGGCCTCCAAATACTGCGCTTGCCTCGCCCTGACGGCGCCCACCAAAAGCCTTCCTATTACTGCCAGATGCAGTCGATTCCTCAACCTGGAACTTTCCTTGCTTAATATTACGTTCAATCTTTTCTCCCATCAGAATTAGGTCTGAAAAACTGGCCAGAGACGTGTGAAACAGCATGCCATGAAACAAGCCTGTGAATGTGCCGACGAACATGTCGTTCATTTCCTTATCTTCTACAGGAGGACGGACCCTGGCAGCCATGTCGCGCCACCTTTGCGCGTACTCTTTAAAGCTCTCTCCCTTCTTCTGCGACAGCCCCGCCAATTGGACCCGATTGGGCGCCAAATCGCTATTATACTTGTAGTGAGCTACAAATGCCTCTGCCAATTGCTTCCATGTCTTGATATTGGTTGGCTCCAACCCCATATACCACTCTAGGGAAGGACCCGACAGACTATCTTGAAAGAAATGCATTAGCATCCTTTCATCAGTTGAGTATGCAGACATCTTTCTGTAATAAGCTCGTACGTGCACTTTTGGACATGTGTCTCCTTTATACTTGTCGAACGCAGGAGCTTTGAATTTGATTGGCACCCTCAAGCCAGGTACCAAGCCCATTGTTGCCATGTCCAAACCCACAACACTTTGGTTCAGGACTCCCCTCATCTGCTCTTCTAGCATTCTGATCTTCTGGGAGTCATCCATCGGCCCTTCGAAACCTCCTCCTGAGAAAGCGTCCTCCTGCTGATCCTCTTGCCACATACCATTTCCAGCCCCATACCCATCATATCCATTATTACGTCCAGCTCTGATCTGATTCATCCCCGGACCTCGGCCTCTGTTGCCGTACCCTTGAACACCTCCAGCAGGACCAAAAGCCATAAACCCCGCGCCGTTTCCATTTCCAAAGCCTCCGTAACCCTGATTGGTCGCGCCATAACCGTCCTGCCCAAAGCCTTGAGCATTAAAGCCATACTTCCCGGTGTTATCGAATCCCTGATCGTTGAACCCGAATCCAGTATTGACAAAGCCGTTGCCTCCCATATTATCTCCCAAATTGACATCACCCAGCCCAATGTTATGGACAACAGTCTCATTCCCGACTCCGACGTTACCATTCACAGCAGCGGTAGCGTTGTTGACATTAGCAGCAGGTATATTGACTACAGGTGGAGCCACTGGCGTGGGAGTGCCGTCTCCATGAACAGTATCGACCCGTACAGACTGATGATCCTCGTTACCGTGACCAGCATTTCGAGCCAACAGAGGCTGGACCATGGCCTGTAAATTCTCCTGCCCTTTTGCAATAGCTTCCATGGTCTGCATAAAGAGAGCGAGCTTCTCGCGCACATCTTGCATCTCTTCTGCATTTGATCCATGATTCTTCGACAGTTGGTGCGGGTAGAATAGCGGTGCGGGTGCTGATCTGCAATCCTGAAAAGTACCTGGTACAGAGCAGGAAATAAGACATTTATTCAAAGATTACCTGTAATGCAATATGAATATGAATGCAATGCAATGTGTCTGTGCATTAGGGAAATTCATTCCCCCAGTTCTAGTGTGAAGGTGCCAGTGCGGTGACAGTGCTGACAATAAGAATATCGGAGCTGAATCATAGAAAGCCTCATATATTGCTGAGAAAACCAGAATACAATGTCGCTGAGAGTACGATAAGAAGGCATGACCTCAACCAACAATCCTGGCGATGGTCAGCACTTATGCAAATAAAGCATACAAGTTACTACAAGTTACCACATGAAATGATCAAATCCTCCCGAAGGTCTGGTACTCTTCTATCAACTTCTTGGTCTCTGGATGACTTGGTCGATCAAGCAGCCCTTCAACAAGTTGGTTCCTTTTCTTAAGAACACGGCGCACGTCTTCAGCAGTTTCTTCCCATGTTGCTTCTCCGAAGCAATCTTCTAGCTTTCGCTTCTGAGACACCGCTTCATCTCTGCATTTGATTGCCTTGTTCAGTGCATGCTGGACACTATACCGGGTCATCACTTCCTCCTCACACTTCTTGATGCTAGACTTCAATTTCTCTTCGAGGTCGGAGATTTGCTGCTTCAACTTATCTTCCCTCTTCTTATTGTTGGTGAGTGTGGCATTCCAAGTCTTATTGCAAGAAGAGATCTCTCGGTGTGCTGCGTCAAGCGCCTTCTTTTTGGCTTCCAGCATGTCATGGGAGCTTCTGAACTCTTGCCCCAGACGTTCACGCTTTTTCTTTTCCTCAGTCAACTCAGCCCCTAACCTGTTTAACAGCTCGATTTGTTGTTGGAAAGCATATACGGCCTTGTTTTTCTCACTGCGTACTTGAGCTAGCTCTTGCTCTAACCCTTCGTTGATCTTTAACAAGGCTTCTTTTTCCTTCACAACTTGCTCGTAGGCCTCCTTAGAAACAGTAGTTGGCTCTTCCGCCGGGACGGGAGCAGTGACGGGTGCAGCGGGAAATGGCATCAACAACTGACTTGCTCTTTCCTGGATCCAAACCCTGTAAGGTTCATATGCCTGGCAATCGTTCTTACCTAACAGTGGCTTCCCTTTGCGGTTAATACGCGTCCAGGCATGTTGCAACTTGGCTAATAGCTCCCCCTTCACGTCACCTGTGAAGTACAGAGATTCCCGTACTTCTTCCTCCTGAGGTGGATTCTTCAGTGCATATCCAAACTGACGAATGAACAGAGAAGGGTTGTAATTGATACACCCTTTTCTTCCTATCAGCGGCACATTAGGGTACCCAGAACAGCTGGAGATGAGCTCAGATCCCAACAGGTCTCGATCAAACCATACAACGTCTTCGGAATATAGCCTCATCAGGCGCTCTGACCAACTGGCTGAGGTTGCACTGTCTACGAATGGTCCCTTCATGGGGAGATGACTTTTGAACCACATATTTAATAGAGGAGCACAGCAGTAAACAACTTTTCCTCTTCGGTTTTCGTTCTTGTAGTGCAATGAGTGGTAGAAGTCTCCGATCAACGTTGGCACTGGGTTACCTGCAGCAAACAGACAGAAAGCGTCCAGATCCACAAAGTTGGGCAAGTTAGGAAACAGCACGATTCCATAAATGCATAAAGCCAAAATAGCATTGAAAACCACCCAACAACCGTTCTTGGCGTACTCTTGAGCCTTGCCAACCAGAAAATCCAGAGAGAAACCGGGAACCCCGAGCCAAGAAGTCACTAACAACTCAGCAGCGTTCATATGCAAGGCTTTGGCTAAGTCCTCCAACTTGGGCTCAGCAGCAGAGTGAATAAAGGGAACCTTGTTCTGCACCGGTAACTCAGTAAACTCCACATACTCTTCAATGGTAGGCCCTAGAATGAAGTCAGCAAACGTAAAACATCTCAATGCGGGATCATAGAACTGCATCAAGGTGTATAGCCCGTTCATCTCATCAGCAGTAGGCTTGCAGACTAATCTCAGTAACCTCCCATGACTCATTCTGAAGCTTCTCCTAACCTCCTCATCGGCAAGAGATATCAAACCAAGCAAAGAAGTAAGATCAGGTGAAGGCAGCTTATACGCAACTGTCTTCCTCAAACTAGCCATAGTCAATACTCAGAAGTCTGGGCACTAGAACCGGAGGATATGCAAATGCACCTGCAGCACAGACACGCGTTAACGGGATGCAATGATAATGAGTATGTAAACAATGCAATGCAAGTAACATGCAACAGGGACCAAATGCCGTAGCTGAATAGCCTGAACCATATCAAAAAGTCTCGGATAGACTCCATAGAAGTCCTCAAACCCTGGTCTCAGATAGACCTAAAGCAAAGCTCCAACAATGGTCTCTGACAGACCTCACACCATAACTCCAACTGGTCTCTGGCGGACCTCAGATCATACCTCCAACTGGTCTCTGACAGACCTCAGAACTCTCCAACTGGTCTCTGACAGACCTCAGAACACATCTCCAAATGGTCTCTGACAGACCTCCTAACTCTCCATAAATACCCAGGATCTCTGATCAAGAAATAACCGGTAGTCTGAAGGTCTAGTTACCTGCATAACCCCAAACCCTCTCACAGGTGGATGTCCTAGTAACTAACAAAGGTATGGCATCCTATGCGGTCGTCGGCGTCACAGACTTTCAGGGTTGATGATACGATTCCCAGAAGGAGTGGCATCATCAAATCCTAAAGAGGCCTCACTTAGCCAACTTCCAAATGATCGGTTCCCGGAGTCGACAATTCAGCTGACCAACAACCCCTTCGACCCAAAGGGTAGAAAAAGAAGCCAACCAGAAGAACCTCGTCCGAGTGTAGATTTCATGAGACACTAATGCAAGCAAAGTCGGCACGCGCCCACTACTTTCTACTCTAATTCTAGGTGCACTCAAACCCAGGTCCGACTTCTCACTCAATATCAGAACACCCGTCACCCCCCAATACAGCAATAATAAACAATATACATAATGCTGAAAATAAAGGTCAGAAATATAAATCCATACAAAATCCTCGACGGGAAAACAAGCGTTAGGATTGACTCTCTTAAGGGACGTTGGATCCCAAATGCATAAGCACTATCGCAGTCCTTAGCAGCCAGGGGACGTTGGATCCCCAGTAGAGTCGCCAGCTGTCGCTACTGCGAAAATCGGCGCCGGCTGAACAGAAGAGTCGCCACCGTGCGTTATTTATCCCACGGGAGGGAAAGGAAACGCTCAGAGTAAACCTCGCACAACACGGGAAAGGTATGGTCGTCGCAACCAAAACCTGGATTCGGGAGTCGGTTACGCAAGGGGAAGGTATTAGCACCCCTCACGTCCGTCGTACTCGACGGGATCCACGCTTGTTTTCGGGTATGGGTTGTTATTCTATCTAAACTATAGGTCAAGGGTGAAAAAGAAAATAAAATGAAAATAAAAAATGACTCGGCAAAGTATCGCACTTTATGCCTACGTATTCCCGTCTGGAACGAGAAATCAGAGTCAACGTAGTTCGCCTACCTACGGGAAAGGAGGGGAAGGTTGCTCGCTAGGATATCGCATCCTATGCCTACGTACTTTCACACGGCATGAAAGATCAGAGCAAACGTAGTTCGGGCCACGGAAGACACAAGCTTGTCTTGGTTGATTTTATTCCTTCTGAAAAAGGTTTTCTTGATTAGCAGTCCCGGCGGACAAAAATGACGTCTTGATGAGTTCGCATTCTTTTACGGAAGAAGTGTCTTTTATTGAGTTTGAAATCTTTACGTGTTTTTTCTGTTTGTTTTGAGGAAGAAGAGACAGAACTCTAACCTACGGTTGCGAAGGGAAACAAACTAACCTAATGTTATCATGCATGGGTTAAGACCTAGTGTCCATCATACTCCTCTCTTGCACAGAGAGAAACAGAGATCCTACGGGATAGGCAGAAGCAAAAACAATATCAGATATATACAGTAAAACAGTAAAATGCATGGATGCAACAGTACAAGCGAGGCAAGGGAGTCCCACTCAACCTCGAACCTAGAAAACAATAGGCAAAAGTGAACAGGATTCACTTTCAACCCAACAGGTTAAACAGCAAACAATACAGTCCAGAAAACCAATCAATACATCAGCAATGAAATACAACAGCAAAAGAAACAGCATCAGCAGCTCTGAATCAACATTTGGCTTCAAGTAATCTCCAATCATTCACAGGCTTCAACAAGCATCAATCTCCATCTTCATGATCTTCAGGTAAGGGCTTTGATCATCAGTCTTCTATCTGCAATGGCTTTTCTTCAAGTCTCAGGCTCCAGGATGAATATCAGTCAACAAGATGAAGTGAATGAATGTTAGACAGTTAATTACCTACCAAGGGTGGTTCATCAACTGTTAACATTAAACAGAAGGTTTTCTCTCAAAAGTTCTATCTTTCAAATACATTCACTGATCCTTCCAAAGGAAGGAGGTGGCTATTTGAAAGAGACTTTGAATCATAGAGAAAGGATAGAGGCAAACAAAGCCATCTATGTTTGAGAAGCAAGCTTTCTAATCTAGAGCTCTGCCTAGCTCCTAAACCCTAGTCTCCTCAGCAGCTGCTAGCAAGAACCTCCTCTCCAACTCTGGCAGTTGATCTTTAACCTCTGGATCTCCAATGGTCTTCATCTCCTCAAGTTTTCAGATCTCCCAAGTCCCCAAACAATCCCAATACCCAAGCAAGCAAGCAATAATCCCCAGAGGGCACACCACACCAGTCAATCAGATACAACAGCATATTAATAGCAGTAGGGGAACCCTGACTTTTTCTAAGGGGATCTAATAACTACCCATAGCCCCTATAGTCCCATAACTAAACTAGTCAAACCCTAAGTCCTAAGGGAAAAGAATTGATTCTCCTAAGTCATCACCTAAAAAAAACCCTAGTTTTATCCATGTTATTCACACTTATACTAAGCACCTAAATTTAATTCCTAAAAATATGAACCAAATTGAATCTACAAGTTTAATGTCTAACCTAAACAACCTAAAAAGAATGGATGAAAAATATTGAAGCAATTAATAGAACAAAAAATATCAAAATCATGTATGAAATGAAATTATGTAAAATGTTATTTATTTAGAAAATATGGGAAAAATATCAAATAAAAAATAAAATGCCATTTTTATTTTTTATAATTTTCTTGACATCCTAAAGAAAAATATGCAAAAAGAATGAATTAAAAATGATGATTTTTCCATTTATTATGAATTTTATAAGATACATGAAAAATATAAAGAAAATAAAAAGAAAATGGAAAGAAATAGCCAGAGGGGGTGAGAATAGCAAGAAATTCATGTTCAGCGCGTTGGGCTTATTAAATTGGGGGGTGCGAATAGCTGTCTGAGCCCAATCCCCCCAATTAATGAAACGCTGCGTTTCAATTTTTGAAACTTCCCACCAAAACTCAGGTTAAATGTGGGCCGTTCGATTCGTGGTCAAGTCAATTTTCCCCATCAGATCCAAGGGCGCACGAGTTATCTTCTTCCTCCATCCGTCTAGGGTTTCAGCCATGAATTCCATGCACGAAAATTCCATCCACTCTTTCTCCATGCTCTCTTGATGAAAATGAACAATTCTAAACCCTAAAATAATCTATAAAACCCAAGGAATCCATGTCTAGTCCTAGTTTTCTCTAATTCTCCTTGTAGGCTCCAAACAGAGGGCACGAAACTCAGGGTATACCATGCTTGCCTGATGTCAACTTTGCCATAACTCAAACCTAATGATCCACAGATACTCTACATACTTTCCTCATTATTCTATGCCTCATTACATTGATTATAATCCAGTACACAGCTTATTCTTAAAGCTAACAGAAATGGCAACCTGTCATGGATCTCCACGAAACTATCCCTAAACTTCAAGAATCATTCCCCTAGGGTCTCTAAACAATCCTATCCTAACCACATGATCTATAACAGCCTGAGTAGTGAGATTCGAAGAAGTTTACATACCTTGCACTTGGTGATGGTAATGGTAGTTAGACTTCAATTCAACCCTTGACACTTGCTGAAAATGATCTCTAATGAATGTATATGCTTCTGTTTGCAGTGATTTGTGCTTAATCTTTGTGCATTACTCTATTCCATTCTTCATGCAAGTTGGAGTTCTAACTTGAGACTCTTCACACAGCCACGAATTCTCTCCAATTCCTTGTGCCAATTACTCCTTGATGATAGTGGATGATGATGGTAACAGAGATCAGAATGATGGAGGAAGTTTTAATGGATTTTTGATGAAAATGCAACTTGGAGTGAAGAAGATAATTGGTACAATTCTTGATCAATTCAACCACTTCTTGATGTGAATCCTAGGGTTTGAATGATGATGATGAAGATTCAATCCAAAGATGTGAGAGTTTTGAGAGATTTGTGAGAGTTTGAGTAGCTTATGCAAGAATGAAAAAAATGAATGAAAATGGAGGTTTTGAACAAATGGGATCACCAACCCTTGCATGAACCAGCTTGTATGAATATATAGATGATGTAGGAACCTCCTAGAACATTGGAGAAATTTCCCTTGCATTTTTCCTTTTCAATTTGGATTATGTTACTTTCAATTCAAGCAACCATGGATAACTCACAAATTGTGACCTAAACTCAAAATTCCACTTTAGCCAATGTCTTTAAAATTCCCTTTCCATTCAAAATGACCTATAATTTTGCATCATTTGGCCAAGATATGAAAAATATCATTTTTTAAGCCATTTTTCTTCATTAAATTCAACAATTTTGAAACCTTGTGCTATGAACTTTTCCAATCTCTCATGGTCACTTTTCTAGACTCAAAATGTCATTTGGAGCAAGTTTGATGTTGTAAGTTTTTCCATTTGAGGCCTCCTTGTATGATTTTTGGACATAGGTTAAAATGACCTGTAATTCACAAATGACCAAAATACCCTTTGCTTGCCAAGACCATAAGTAGAGTTCCACACATCATATGAAGGCATACTATACCATTCTAGAAAGCTAAGACAATGAGGAACAATTCCTATGTTTACCAGAAATTCATTTGAAATCTCCTTGAGGGGTAAAACTAGCTTGGAAGTCAAGTCACTTTCACAGACAAAATTTCAGATACCTCAGATGACCTGTAACTTGCAAAGACCATAACTTGAGTTCTATAAATCTCCTTGATGTCTTCCACCACTCAAATTAAAGGTCTTGAGATCCTCTACAAGTTTCATGTTGGCCAAGAAGCCATTTTAAGCTTGCATTTTGACTTATCTTGCTTGGAAACTTGACCTAAACTAGGGGATTTTACACAGAAACCCTAATTTAGAGACTCCCCTTCTCCTTGATTTCTCTTGAATTCTTCTTAGCATAACAACATATCCTTGTTCTCCATGTCAAATGATGAACCCCACATCCCTTCAATAGATCTGAATGCCCTTAAATCAATCAATTGACCTAGGGTTGACCCAGGGTTGACCCAGATGAAACCCTAGTTGACTGTCTTCCACTGCAGCTCTTGTGCTCACATCAACAACTTGTTTTCTTCTCCAAATGACTTTCTAAGTCCTCCAAGATGTCTAGATACTCCCCATGCTCAGCCCATAGCTCACAATTTCTTTTGGTTGACCTACAGATACCCTCAGTTAGGAAATATACTCAATGCTTGATCTACTGAACTCCCTGCTTTCAACTTCTCTTCTGATGAATTGAATGAGATGAAATTAGGATAATAGCCTCTTGATAGGCCTCTAGAGATGATAATAATGATTGTACCCCTGTTGAATGACTTGCTATGCTTATGCTATGCAGATGAGTAACCTATGTACATGGCCCTATATGCAAATGCTAATGATATTGAAACATAAACCAAGTGAATAAGGTTGAGCAAATTTTAGGGTGCAACACCCTTGGTCTAATTAAAATTTTCTAAGACGTTCATACCAAGCCCTAGTGGCTTGCTTGAGGATGTACAAAGCGCGTTTAAGCTTATAAAAGTGATTAGGATACTCATGGGATTCAAAACCAGGAGGTTGGGCTACATAAACCTCTTCATTAATGATTCCATTTAGAAAAGCACTTTTTACATCCATTTGAAATGATTTGAATTTTTTAGCACATGCTAAGCAAGCAAAATATGTATAGCCTCGAGTCGGGCAATAGGAGCATAAGTTTCCTCATAGTCTATGCCCTCCTCTTGGTGATACCCTTGCGCAACTAAGCGCACTTTATTTCTTGTTATGACTCCATTTTCGTCAAGCTTGTTCCTAAACATCCATCGGGTGCCAATTACTTGATGGCCTCGTGGAGGAGAGACAAGTTACTTAGCTTGGATCCCTTAGTTACTCCCTTTGAAATGTCATCGAGAATTTTGTCGATAGGATGATCTTTAGAGGACTTCCAAGCTGGAGGAAGGTCAACGTTGTTAGTTGGATGATCCTTCTCAATATTCTCATGATGGTGATCTTTTTCCTTCTCGACTTTCACTGCTTCAGGTTGATCAATCCCTTTTTTAGTGTCCTTGAGTATGTCTTCTGAAGATACACCTGCGCCATTGAAAGAAATACCTTTTCTGACATTTTTCCTGATAAGTTTCATCAAACGTAACGTGTACGAATTCTTCAAAAATAAGTAACCTTTTATTATATACCCTTTATGCCTTACTAGTATAAGAGTATCCAAGAAAGATACCTTCATCAGCCTTAGAATCGATCTTGCCAAGGTTCTTCTTACCATTATTCAACACAAAACATTTACAACCAAATACATGAAGGTGAGATACATTGGGCTTTCTCCCTTTCAAAAGCTCATATGGAGTTTTGTTAAGAATAGGACGGATGATCACCCTATTCAAAACATAGCAAGCCTTACTAATGGCATCGGCCCAAAAGTATTTAACCAAAATTATTTAGGAAGGCCACTTTTATTGATCATAGTTCTTCCCAACTCTTCCAAAATTCGATTTTTACGTTCCACAACCCCGTTTTGTTGAGGGGTACGTGGTGCAGAAAAATCATGATCAATCCAATTCCTATCAAAAAATTCTTCAAAGAGATGATTTTTAAATTCACCTCCACGATCACTTCAAATTGTTACAATGTTTGTGTTCAACTTGTTTTGAGAGAGCTTGGCAAATTTTTCAAAAGCCGAAAAAATATTGCTCTTGCTTGCTAAGAAAATAGCCCAACAAAACCTAGAGTAGTCATCGACAATCACAAAACCATAGTAATTACCACCTAAGCTCTTAATCCTAGATGGTCCAAAGAGGTCCATATGGAGGAGTTAGAGGGGTCTCGTGGTTGAAACAATGTTTTTAGATTTTAAAGATATCCTTGTTTGCTTCCCCATTTGGCACACATCACATAAGTGATCCTTTAAAAAATTTATTTTGTGTAAGGCAACTACTAGGTCCTTAGAGACTATCTTATTTAGAAAATCAAAATTGACATGCGCCAAATGCCTATGCCACAACCATGAGTCTTCACTCATGGTGACGAGACATTTGTCGCTACTCAATGATACCTCATTTAATTCAAGAATATAGACGTTATTTGTAACACCCTTCTAAACCCCACGGAAAAATATAAGCATCATCAGAGTAAAATTAACATGCATACACAAAGGGCGTCACACATATACTTCCAAATTACTAAAAACAATATGTCATGCTCAATGACACTGAAATAAATAATCATACTTTACAAAATTTCATTTGCATGAAGCAGCGGATTCATTTATATTCACACTTTTTCATAAAAGAAATATTTGAGTTTTAACACGTAAATCAACATCACATAGGCACGGAGGCCAACAACACAATACACGTCTAAAACGTAACCCAAACTATCCCAATATTACACGACTAGAGCACGACTCGACCCAATACAAATAAATCACTAAACAGCTACACCGATAGCGACCTCGCAACTACGAGCAGTACTACACCTTGATACCTGCACGATGTCATGAAGGACATCATTCCAGCAGAAGGGTGAGAAATATTATCATAATAACAATGCATATAATCATATATCAATGCACAAATACCGAATACATATATTCCACATTTTCTCACCACAATACACTATAAACTTCATATATGTCACAATATACGTTTACCTAATTAAGCACATTCAACAATTCACATACACACACACAACATGTTTATTCCACCAATTCACATAAACATCTATATTCATGTTTATCTCACCAATGCATCATATAAAGAAGATAATGCAACTCATAGAGGCCGACTCACGACTCTATGCAGATGCAAATGCGGTACCGGCTCATTTAGCAGGTTTAATTGAAGAACCAAAAGGAACCATCGCTCGTTACTGAGGTAACTCCCCGTCGGGCCTACGATGTTCACCCATCGCTCACACCCCACATGGGCACACGATGTTTTAGGATTGCTCACACCCCACACGGGCACACAATTGTTCTGCAGATCCTCCACGGGATCAAGAATAAGATATCGCTCACACTCCACAAGGGCACACGAGGTTTCTGCAGATCCTCCACGGGATCAAGAATAAACCATCGCTCACACCCCACAAGGGCACACGAGGTTTCTGCAGATCCTCCACGGGATCAAGACACAAGAATGCAATCATGATGCTACACATGCAAAACGACTCCACACACTCTTGAAATGTATACATATTCACAAATATATATATATATATATATATATATATATATATATATATATATATATATATATATATATATATATATATATATATATATATATATATATATATATATATATATATATATATATATATATATATATATATATATATATATATATATATATATATATATATATATATATATATATATATATATATATATATATATATATGATTACGCATTACACTTCACACAAGTACATACAATTATACACATAATTGCCAAACGGCCACATCTCACACTTTTCATACCACAATCACATACACCTACCATATAACTCATATAAACTCATCAACTCTCACTAATCCTCATTGGATTATGGGTACATCGTTTATACCCCACCAGGGACAACATCACAGTTATTCTACCCTGGTGATTACTACACTAGGAACGACACCTTGTCATTCTACCCTAGTGAGTAAGAATCTCGCATGTTTACATATTCTCATCATCATTATCATATTACCAAGCAACGCACATATATCATACATATTTTCTCATGCATTCTTCACACCTTAACACATAAAATTAATATACAAACACAAGGTCGTGCCAACTGCAATGAACTCTATCACATACACCATGAATTCAAACAATGCATATAATTGCCAAAAGGCCATACTTCATAATCTAGGATTCACGCCATAAGGCTACCCACAGCACGTCTCATCACAATAATATACAACTATTCACGTCAAATAAGGATTAACATAATTGAACCAAACAATAAACCATTGGATGGAAAACACAAGAAAACAACATGCTGAGATGCTCGCTACCTTGCTCACCCAGCGAGCTCCTAGCGAGTGCTCGCTACCTGTTTGCCTAGCGAACATGCTCGCGAAGGCAAACAGAAGCCACTGATTTGATTCGCTACCTCACTCGCTCAGCGAAGGCCTAGCGAACGCTCGCCACCCCTTTCGCTACCAGCGAAGAACACCTAAAACCATTATGTCCAAGTCTGGGACCATTCGCTACTGGCTCGCCACAGCGAATGCCCAGCGAATGCTCGCGACCTGCTCGCCTAGCGAACAAGCTAGCGAGGGTCTGCGAACTCATAATTCTCCACTGTCCAAAACTCTAAAACTCATAGAAATCCAACCGATTCAATCCCAACTCGTCTCAGTAGCCTTAACCCAACATTACTCGACTAAACTCTGCTACTTATCCTCATTTTTAACCGTTAAAACTCGGTTTCTACCGATTAAACTCATTTATGCCCTAGAATGGAAAATGAGGAAAAACAACCAAACCAATCCAAACAATCCATACATAATCACATAAGTTGGTAAGATAACAATATTTCACACCTTTACCTCGATTAGTCGGAAGTTAGAAGTCGTTCTTGAGCTTTCCAAGCTTTCCCTTCTTTTTCCTTCTACTTTCTCTTCTTCCTCTATTTTTCTTTCATGTTTTCTATTTTACATTTTCCTCCCGCTTTCCCTTATATATCTTTCCCTCCTATGTCTCTCCAATATATTTCTTCTCTCAAATATTTACCAAATCATTTTCTCATAGAATATCCCATCTCATCCTTAATTAGAGAATATCGAGTAAGTCCACATTATTCTACCAAATAGAATAAATCAGTTAAATGCAATAATTCACTTAAATCATACACACTAATTAACTAGTACCATTAATCAGTTATTGAAAATTGGGCTGTTACATTATTAACCCTCAGGCCTTTATCATTATTTTCAATTATGTAGCAGTCTTTTGAAAATGAAACTTTATAACCCTTTTCACATTATTGACTAATGATTATTGGGTTATGTTTAAGACCCTCAACTAATAGCACATCTTAGATAGTAGTAGAAGAGGGATTACCTACACTATCTTTGTCGAGTATTGCCCTTTTATTGTTGTCTATGTAGGTTACAGATCCCTTCTTCTTTGCCACAAAGTCAATGAATAGAGAAATGTCTCCCATCATGTGTCTTGAGCATCCACTATCGAGAACCTATCTTCTCTCCATAGACTTAAGACATTGTTCCTTTTTATTATTTTTCTTTTGATGAGCGGAGAGACAAAGGTTAACGGACTTTTCTTCGTCACTTGAACTATCATCACTAGATGACTCACTATCGATTTCCCAAGCAAATGTAACCTCTTCTAGGTTTGCCTTGTTTCTTTTATGAACAATTCATTTCCTTCCTCTTGTCCTTCTTTATCAATGGACAATTCGGCTTATAGTGCCCGACTTTTCCACAATTGTAGCAAGACCCTTTTGTTTTACTACACTTACTTCTTTCATTCTTGGAAGACCTTATTTGTCTTCTAAAGTTGACGAGATTCTTTTCTGAATGTTGAATACCATTTTTCTTTATATAGCGATTGTATCACCTCACGAACAGTCTCATATCCTCATTCATTTCTTCATCATCGTCATCACTCGATTCACTAACACTTAGCTCTTATGCGGAGGACTTTGAATAAGAAGCCTTTATAGCTATTGACTTCTTTTCTATATCTTTGGTTCTTTCTTTTCTTTCCTTCTTCTCAAATTGATCAAGACTGATGAGCATTTGGTCATGTTCTTGTAGCTTTCTAAATAAAGTTGTGATGTCCAAAGTCATGAGGTCATTGGCTTCCTTAATGGTCGTGACCTTTGGTTGCCACTCTCTAGTAAGACACCTCAAAACTTTATTAGTAGCAACGTCATTAGAAATTGGTCTACCAAGTGAGTTTAACCGATTGATTAAATGAGTAAATCTCTTTTGCATGTCGGTAATGGTTTCCCCATGCTTCATGTGAAAGAGATCAAACTCTTGAGTCAAAGTGTTGATTCGAGCTAGTTTGACGTCATTAGTTCCCTCATGGACAACTTGCAATGTGTCCCACATAGCTTTAGCAGTCGTACAATGTGAAACTCTATAATACTCATCAACTCCCAAAGAGGATATTAGAATATTTCTAGCTTTTTAATCGTAGTTATACTTTTTCTCATCTTCTTCATTCTATTGTGCTTTCGGCTTAGGCACAACAATTTTATTCACATCGGTCATGGTAATCCCCATGGGACCATTTTGTATAACGATAAGACAAAATGGAATATTGAATCCAATGAGAAAATGAATCAATATTTTGAAAGCTAATCAATATAATTAGAATCACTTAAGTTTATGCAATTTCCAATGGCTTGTAAAAATTAAACACAATTTGACAAAAGTACAAATAGTTTGTGTGCGATTAATTCGTCAAACACTTGGTGTGCAAACCACCCCATGTGAAATTCTCTAAGTAATGGTAGTGCAAATTTTTTCCAATTACAATCAAAATGATTGTAATGAGTTTTCAGAACACTTTTCAGCACTACACTATGCTAGAATTTTTATCGAAAAATTGATTGTGTACAAACGTTAATAATTCAAAAATAGATAAATAGAGAAAGAGAGAACAACACCGATTTTGTTTAGGCATTTCCCCTTTCGTCCTCGCTTAGGGTACATCTTCCTCCAATTCTAGAAATAGAATTGAGATATGTATTATCTGGTTGCAAAAGTTTGTACAAGAGAAGCAATAGTCACCACATACTCAAGCCTAATTGTTGATGTTGATACTATGTCTTTTCTCCCTTCGATTCAAGTCAAATCAAGTGCCTCGAACATGTTGAATAAACCTCTGATTCCAGCTACGCATCTGAACAACCCAACAAACTTCAAATCTTTAGCTTGGCTGATTTCAATTACACACAGTTCGCACCCAAATCTTTGTTCCGTTACCAGATTGAACAAACCACCCGTTCTTCAATCACCTTCCCTCGGTTGAACCTGTGAAGAAAAGATCTATGAAAAAACCCCCCCAAAACCTCAAGATTCTTGGAGTACAAAATCCTAACGATTTTATTCAACAAAAAACCACCAAAATCTCAACCCAAACTCGATACAATATCCTATGTTTGGATGTTATCACCTCAATGATGCAAATGATCAACAAAAATTATTATGCGTTGTTGTTGAGAAAATGTAAGAAAGAGGATGAAGATGATCAGAAAAATTCAATGTCAATATTTCACTTTCTTGTTGTATGTTCAAATGATGAGCTATATATATATATATATATATATATATATATATATATATATATATATATATATATATATATATATATATATATATATATATATATATATATATATATATATATATATATATATATATATATATATATATATATATATATATATATATATATATATATATATATATATATATATATATATATATATATATATATATGATGCTAAGACCAATTAACAAACATAACAACAATATGAAAATGAGACAGATAAAAAAAGTAGAGTATTTCTAGCGAACGGTCGACCTAAGAAAAGAGGGGGGTCGACCTGAGCACACCCGATTGCAGAATTATGCAAAAATTGAATTTGTGTATCGACCGAAACAGGTCCATGCATCGACGCAAATTTGCCCAAAAATGACAAATGCAGATACTAACAGTATGAGTCAACCGGAGGGTCAATGCGAGCACACCGGGTTTAATAAGTGTAGATCCGGACGAAGACTTTATAGATGAAATAGACATTCAATTTGTAAATTAAAATGTATCTCATGAAAATCATCAAGATTCGAGAAGTGATAAAGATGAGCTTATTCTAAATGGAGTTATAAAAGAGAGTATAGCACATGACATGTGGTTAAATTATCAACATAACGATTTAGCCTAAAGAATCAGACTAATATTTTATATTATTACTTTTATGTTTGTTGTTCTTTGATGAACTAGTACCATATTTATGATGATGTTTATTGTGATATTGCAATTTCTTGTTAATTATATTTATTAACTTTGTTGTGTTATAATTGCTCATTTTCATAATTTATGACATAAAAAAATTAATTACCAATTAATAGTGGTAATTCTGAAACTTTGACTTGGAATAGAGTCATGGGTGGTGCTTTTGTTGGTGCTTTTATGTGTGAATATGAAAAAGGTAACATAATCAATGGTACATTCACTACATCATTATATGACAATATTACAGCTGAACTCCGTGCATTGTTTGGAAATAAAGTTGACAAGGTGAAGATAAAAAACCGTAGGAAAACTTTGGAAAAAAACTTCAGTGAATATTATGACATTTTTAAAGGTGGTATGAGCATATTTTCTTGAAATTCAACTACACAATTATGGGATTCCGAGTCAGAAGTTTAAGATGCTCTAATTGAAGTAACTTTTGATGAATTTTTTGTATTTTAAAATATTTTATTAATTAATAATTGTATAACTTTTATTAATCTTATATCTTATATTTATCATACTTTTTTTAAAATCAAAAGTATCAAATTGAAAAAATGTGTCACTTCCAAATTATGAGAAGATGTTGATACTTTATGGACCTAACCGAGTTGATGGAGAGGAATCTGAAATTTTAAAAGAGACAAGAAAACAATTGTCATCGATCACTAATGAAGACTTTGTTGAAACTATTCAAGATATTGATGATCATGTTGTCTGAAATGAGGTGAATTTAGAAAACTTTTGATGCTACTTACGATTTTTCTATATCCGAAACACAATCACCAGATCTTTTAAGTGGTAGTAAAAGGAAGAAAATGAAAGTGGTTAAAAACAAAGATACAAACAACGATATTACTGAACTCTAAGAATCAATTGTCTTAATTGCAAATGCACTAACAGAAAGAAATGCTGCAATACATGAAGGAAACAGAATAATGAGAGAGCATCAAAAATATGAGTTGCCTCCAATTTTAGGTGAAAAATCATGGAATTTAATAAATGAGTGTGGATGTGATGCAAAGTCATTGCCTCAGATATATTGCACTGTCATAAAAGATGCTGACAAACTTAGAATGATTCTCCAATGTCCATTTAAAGCACACAAAGCAACGATAATGCAAATGATATATGTCTCATCTGATTGATCATCTTATAATAGCCTTATGACTTTTATGTATATTTTGTTTACAATTTAATATGTTTCTGAATATTCTATTTACATTTTAATATGTTATTTTTATATTTTATTTTAATTTGTGTTGTTTATAAATGAACAAGTTTTTATTTGGTGATATTTACTCAAAACTATTTTTATTTATAATTAATTTTACTAAATACGGGTGATAATATTTGTAAGGGTAAAAATATAAATTAGTTTTAAAATCTCTACTCTTCCTTTGTTAACCGAACATATATGTAGTTAAAATCTCTCACTTTCCCTCTCCTCTCCTCTCACTCTTTGAACTAAACATATTTAGTTAAAATACCCCTCTTTTCCTCCTCTATTAAATTTTCTCCCCTCTCCCTCCCTCCTTTGAATCAAATGCATCCTTAAATCTAATTTAAATGTTGGATGTTTTCGAGCAACAATTCATATTATTTTTAAGCATAAAAATATTGTTATTTTATTGTTAATGTTTTACAAGTTAGAGATAATTAATTTATGTTTTTTATTACAGAATTTATTGTTGATTTAAAAAAATTAAAATAATTCGGGATATTTTTATAAAAAATAGTTAATGTAATTTAAAATTTAAACAAAATTCTATAAAAAGGTTTTAAAAGAAAATCTAGGGAGAACTTTATACTTAGGGTTTATATGATAGAATCGTCAGCATAGTTATGTTTGGTCTCATTTTATAAGTCAATATCACACATGGAAGTGACCAAATTTCAAATACAATAAACATTTGAAAACTTTGATTATATCTATCAAAATTATGGATAGTTCTATTAAATATTGCACTACATCAAACTGGATAACTTTGTTTTATACCTCACTAATCATAATGTCTTTGCTGCAAGTTCTTTGTATTCTGTGATGTTGGCAAAAATAAATTTGTTTTATGGTAATGTTATCATCGACATTTCAATGTCTTTATTACCAAAAGAAGTTAAAACAACAAAAGGACAACATAAGCATGAAACAAAATTTTCATAGGTTATAAAACTAAAGTCACAAGTTGAGCCATAAACATATATTGATTATGGAGCTTACACCTGTGAAATGTGAACTATGTCCAAGAAGTCATAGAATTATGATGCTGGATAATGATTCTATTCCAAGTACTAAATGTGTCAAAAGGCGGAGAAGAGATTCATCGGTGTTAGGAGGGAGTGAACAACGAGGTGATGTATCGGAAATACAGCAGCCATTGAGTTGTCATTCCACTGCAACAACTGTGAAGAGAAGCTCGAAGTTTAGGGGTGTTAGTAGGCATGTGATAATGTTCATAAACATCTTGTTCTTTTTTTTTCTTCTTGTTGTTTGCTTTATGTTTTTGGAGGCTCTATGCAATAGTCTGTCTTGCATGTCCTTAAAGACGACCCTAGTTTCGGGATAATATGGATATTTTTGTGATGCAGACATAGGTGGACTGGAAGGTATGAAGCTCATTTATGGGATAAAGGGACATGGAATCCTACTCAAAAGAAAAAAGGAAAGCAAGGTAGATTTTATATGCATTGTTTTGAGTTTGTTTTTTGTTTTGTTTTTTATTTTCTAACAACTTGTTCATTGCATTGTAATTGTAAATGTGGATTTGATGCTTTTGCTGATATGGAACAGTATATTTGGGTAAGTATAGTTCAACTGTTTGATTCATATATGTTCTCTTAATAACATGACATATATAGTAGAAATTAATTAACCTTTTGGATTTCACTATTGATTTTTGTTTCAGGTGCTTATAATGATGAAGAAGCTGCTGCTAGAGCTTATGATTTGGCTGCACTCAAGTATTGGGGAACATCGACTTTTACAAATTTCCCCGTATGTTACTCGATAGTACTTCAATGCATTAATGTTGTATATTAGTTGTTACGTTAGTATTTTTCTCCCTCTATAGTGTTTTTATTTTGAAACTGTTATTCATCTCTCGAACACAGGTACCGGACTACGAGAAAGAAATTGAGATAATGATAAATATGACCAAAGAAGAGTATCTTGCTTCTTTGAGAAGGTAAATCTCATGTCATATAGAAGAACTGTCACTAAAATCTGTAGATATTTTTCAAGTTATGTATTCTTTTCTGTTATAGGAGGAGCAGTGGTTTTTCTAGAGGTGTATCAAAATATAGAGGTGTAGCAAGGTGAAATACACTCTATTTGTGCACTCAAACTCTACCTTTTTGTTTCAACATAATAATAATTGCATAATAACTATGGAAACCTACTGCAGACACCATCACAATGGAAGATGGGAAGCAAGGATCGGGAGAGTCTTCGGCAACAAGTATCTTTACCTAGGGACTTATGGTGAGTTTTCCACACCCGAAACTCAGGCAACAGATATCGGCGGATGATGAAGATTAGATAGTTCATATTCTAAGTTCGTATTATAACTTATGCAATGAATGTCTTTTCTGTAAAGGTACACAAGAAGAGGCGGCTCGCGCATACGATATCGCGGCCATTGAGTACCGAGGCATAAATGCAGTGACAAACTTTGATTTAAGCACTTACATCAGATGGTTACGGCCAGGACCACATTCAACTGCTTCTCAAGAACAAAAGCCAAGCACAGAACCTCAAGTACCATTTGCAGTCTCTAATTCAATCCAAACAACAAGAAACATTGATGCATCCAACTCTAGCATCAATCCAAAAAAGCTTTTTCAAGTTGAAAATACTAAGAAGCAAAATTTTTCCAATTCTATGATACCTAATAAGCCGTCTTCACCAACAGCATTAGGACTTCTCCTAAAATCTTCGGTGTTTAGAGAGTTAATGCAGAGAAATCTGAATTCGTCTAATGGCAATGAACAAGAAGAAGTTGAATTGAAATACCCGCAAGAAGGGATTAGAGGGGTTTTTGATATTGATAACACAAGTAAGAGTTTCTTTTGTTCTTCCAATATCAGCAGATTACCAAACTTGGTGTCATCAGAAGAGAGGTCATTGCCGATGTATCATGGAACTATGCAATCACTATGGAGTGATGCTTCCAACATTTCTAATTAACTACTTCTTTTTTTACTTGCTTTTGAGAAACATAGTTGAGAACTTTGATAGAAAATCTCTACTTTGTTAGCATACATACTAGTTATGGATGTCAAATAATTCTTAAGAAGTGCATACTGTCAATGCAACGTTTGCTGCTCATAAATAAAAATTGTCGAGTACACATAAATTTTCTGTATATAAGGATTACTTGGGTTGCAAGTTAGTTACCTGCAACACAAGTTAGTTAGAAAGACGTTAAGTTTGTTGAATGAATAGCCTTTAGCAGTGTGACTGCTTACAAAGCGGGAACATCAAGTCCTTGGAACACACTTAATTTCTTTGTAAGAAAAACAGCAATTTTAAAGCCAATAAGCTCATGATCTGTTTTCAAAATCTACTTTGAAATATGAATGAACCATCTAATTGTGGCAATGTGTGCAGAAACTAATCCGAATTCAAACACTACCAAACACATACAAAATCAGAACCTAAGATACTAGTTACATAATAAAAGGACATGGTAAGATTAGAAAAGTATCTCTAACTTTCACATGGAATTGGTCCTTCTACCAGCTGAAGTTTTGGGCTTTTTTTTTACTATCTTTTACCATCTCCTCTTCATTCCCTTCATGGTCAGAATTGAGATCCACATAAGACCTTTTGTTTCTTTGTTTCTAGCATCTTGTTTCTCTGA
This sequence comes from Lathyrus sativus, assembly GCA_963859935.3. Lineage (NCBI taxonomy): Eukaryota > Viridiplantae > Streptophyta > Magnoliopsida > Fabales > Fabaceae > Lathyrus > Lathyrus sativus. Next base: position 282,811,086 of record OZ012738.1, read on the forward strand.
ATCCTCACCATCATCATCCACAAAAGAATCATGTGCTTTTTCAGCTGTACCTGAGTCATTACCTTTTTCCTTTCCATTGTTACAATCTGTCATGAAGGGTTGTAGGATGTCATCTGGAAATTTAGGAGGATTCAAAATTCTCTTCTTAAAATTCAACTCAAACATTCTCCTTTGGTAAATAAACGCGTCTTTGTAAAACCCCCAGAATTTCTTGTAGCATATGCTTGAATATGGCTCTTCTAACAAAGGTTTCATCACCTCCAACAAATTTCTCCTCCTCCAACCGTTCTCTTTCATCCGCTTCCTCTTTGAAAAATCTTATAACAGAATCTAAGTCTATGGCTTCTTGATTCATCAAAACCTCATCATCATCCTCAGCATGAACCCCGTTTCTAGTACAAGTCACTGATAAGAGAAGCAAACAACAATCTATCTGTCACCTTCTTCTTAAAAGCACAATAATAATCTCATCATATATAATCTTCCCCACATTGATACAACGCCCTTCAAGAATACAATGCAGCAACAATAGTCTATCTCTATCAACATTTTCAAAATCTGAACTAGGCAAAAGCCTTGCGTAAATAAACTTGTACCAAACTTTAGGCACCGGCTTCAAAGCTTCCCATGAGACCTTCCAAATCTTTTTACCTTTCTCTTTTTTCCATTCAATACCCTCTACAGTTTGGGTTTACATTATAGAACTAAGATTCTCTTCCGAGACAATATTCTTTAAATCTTGATACTCATCTACTATATCATCATCACATTCAAGATTCTTGATGAATCCATAGTGAATGTTTATATGTTTTGGGGTGAAATGCACATACACCACTCTAATCGACACGGATTCTTGTGTACGATCAAGAATGCATGAGTAAAACTCTTGAACTATTGACGCGTACAGATTATTATCAGCAGAGTGTTTGACACAGGTTTTCCAGTTGTGTTTGTGGATGGTTGATGCCAGCTCCTTTGGAAGACAGTAAAACGGTTTGTTATCTTGAATAGGGAAACATAGTTCTCCATGGAAATCTCTGTGTTTGATTATCTGGTCGAATTTCGTTTGGGCGTCTTCTCTTATGAATCTTGGAAAGTTGTATCCTCCATGAGGAGGCATGTTACTCTTTACCACGGTATCTCACCCGCATGTTTGTGTCACAATGAGTCTTCAAACTGCTTCTATGGTTGAAGAGATGAAGAAAGTGGTTTGAATGTAGCTTCTACGGTTGAAGAGATGAAGAAAGTGGTATGAATGTAAGTAGGTAAATGGTTGGTAGTTTAGAAGTGTATATAGGTAGGGGAAAAGAATCTTGGCAAGGTGGAAATAAAGGGTCACCACTTGAATGTTTTATATGAACAAACCTCTCAAACATAGAAAATATTTCTCAAGTATATTGGAGTTGAATAAAAGTCCAATATTAGGTCATAGCACTACGTTAATTCATGGCCGGAAATTTTAACGCCAATTTTTTTGTTTAAAGATATTAAGTAAAAATCAAGTTTTTTAGATTGTCTAATTTCGATAGGAGTCTGAGAGAAGTTTGGTCGAAATAATCTCCATGAAGGGGATGTCTGGATAATACTTAGAAATATTTTTAAGTATGGAAAAGCAACTTCGACGAAGGATGTTTGAAGTCTTCCTTCGGCGGAAGTTTGAAATTTAAAATATGGACAAATAACTGTCTTTTGTCCTTATCCGTTTCTCAGAAAAGACGCGTGAAAAGTTGTAGCAAAATTAAGGCATGCAGGGCGAAACGTGTCAGGATTTGGAGGAATGTCCGTTGAAGACAGTTATTTCGACTTGTTATAAATAGGAATCTTAGTATTAGGATTTATGGATGTTCATTTTTGTACAAATACTCAAAATTTACTCAAAATATCTAAGTCAAGTGAGAAAAGAGTTTGTCATTGAGAAATGTACGTTGAAACACCACATTTATTTCAATAGAAAGTTACTTTCATTTATCAATTGTCCTTTACTACACTTTTACTTTGAAGTTTTCTTCATTGCATTTTTTTAATCAACTTTTAAAAAGTTTATCTTTTTCCAAAACAATCAAAATAATCTTTCATACAAATGAATATTGTCGAAGTGCTCTTCAATTTTTTTAGAAATATATTGAAACAATAACTATGTCCTTAGGATTCATTGGTTGATTCTGCAAGTAAACCAATTTTTTGGAAGACCATCGATTGTTTACCAATTTTCACGGTAAACAAATGGCACACCCGGTGACACAGTGCTATTGGATCAAAGTATTTTCTTGTTTTTATATTTTGCATTGAGTTCTTCATTTTTATCTATACACTTCATTGCATGAGACTTAGGAGTGGTAGAATAGACACAAACAACGAAGAGAGGCCAATGAGAAGATACATAAGGAGAATGGTAAATCCAAATCCACCAAATAACCAAAATCCGCCAAATAATGAAGAATCACCGTCTTCCTCTTCGATAGCGGGCAGTACAGTTCCAACGTCAGTGTCTGAAGCCATACCATCTACGACAACTTCAACACTTATGCAGTCGATTACCCAGAGTGGTCCCATTTTATCTTATGTGGGAACACAGGGTCCATCAGTGACCCCCTCTAGTGAAAAATAATTCATTTAGGCCTTATGTGCATGGATTCTTAATGCCTCCAATAGGACGCGAACAACCTTATGGCATGCCAACATTAGTGATGGGAAGTCTACATAATGCGTCATCAATGTTCTCAGACCAAGTGGTGAATGTAACTTCGCCATTGCAAGGATCTGGTTCAGGTGTCAATAATATGGGTCGAATTAGCCTGCCCTTAGGGACATGATTTCCTACTCAGATGCCTAATATCACTAACAATTCTGCAACGGTGATAACGCAGCAGATGGACGAAAGTAATCATAAGATGGTCTAGGTACTTGCCCAACAAATGGGTGTCATATTCAATACCTTAATTCAAAATACCACCCAAACGAACCAATAATTGGCAGTGCAAATTATAAGTGCTTTTGATTGGCTGCATTTTATGGCAAAACATTAATGTATGAGTAAATTTCATAACTGATGTTAGGACATACATGAAGAGTGTTATGCAAGGAAAGCTATGAGTAAGTGAAGTTGAATGTCATGACTGAATGTTATGACATTGATCGTATGACATCAGGGCACGCAGAGTTTATTTTTCTGTTATTAGCTCAGGCTATACTTCAGGAAACAAACCAGGAAGCATAATTATTTTAGGCAAGAAAACAGGCATTGCTGAGGATAACATAGAAGGCTCCTGACCTAATGATAAGTGCGGAGCTTCCTGAAGAAAGGTTTATCTTGGGTAAACCTAAATTCTCTACGAAGGCCCAAAGCAGGTCTACTATTATAAATAGCAGAAGGAGCATTCCTAATGGGCAGACACACAGAGGAGAGTGCATCTAGTGAGAGATCATAGAGTGTGTTTGTGAGTGAAGAACTTTGTTCTTCACGTTAGTCTAGGACTCTTAAGATTCCTTGTGTGCCAAACAATTGTATGCTGTAGAATTGTTGTGGTTATCGTGTATGAACAGGTGTGTTTATTGAGTCACTAAAAGCTGTTAAGCAAGAGAGTGTGTCCCTTGATCAAAGCTGTGAAGCAAGATCAAGGTGTGTTTGAAGTTTATCTTCATATTGGTTTTGTAATTGTGTATTGATATCACTGAGGTGAATAAGGGAGAGTGAATGGGTATACTCAGGTCTAGTGGTCTCTAGGCTGAAGTGTCATTGGGTAGATCTTAAGTGAGGAGTACAAACTGGGATTGTTTGACTCTGAATTAATTCTACTGATAGTGAATTTCCTCCCTATAAGTGTGGTTGACACTGAATGGATGAACAGTTACTTGTGTTATTTACTGCCTTCCATTTATAGCTTATTATTAAGTGCAGTAGTACATGTTACAGTGGATGTCATAACATCTACAATAACATTCATCGTGTGCTAGCCAGAATTTCAATTGGAATCAGAGCAGGCACCCTGCCTGTTAATTTCTGGGTGAGATCTAGGGAAGATAAATTCTGGTACTATGGAGAAAGACATAGGATTCAAAAATAGACCACCAATTCTGGATGGCTCTAATTATGACTATTGGAAACCTAGGATGATTGCCTTCTTAAAGTCTTTAGACAGCAAGGCATAGAAAGCTGCAAACTCTGGCTGGGAACATCCAGTGAAGACTGATAAAGATGGACTGTCTGTGCTTATACCTGAAGAAGAATTGAGCAAAGAGCAAGAAGCCTTGGCTCTTGAAAATTCTAAAGCATTGAATGCATTATTCAATGGTATAGACAAGAACATCTTCAGACTGGTGCATCATTGTGAGTTGGCTAAAGAGGTGTGAGATACTCTCAAATAACTTATGAGGGAACCTCTAAAGTCAAGATGTCAAGACTTTAAATGTTGACCACCAAGTTTGAAAGTCTGAGAATGAAGGAGGATGAGATTATTTATGAGTTCTACATGAATATCCTGGAAATTGCAAACACCTCATGAGCTCTGGAAGAAAAGATGTCTGAAGAAAAGCAAGTGAGGAAGATCTTAAGATCATTGCCTAAGAGGTTTGCCATGAAGGTCACAACCATTGAAGAAGCTCAAGACATATGCAACATGAAGGTTGATGAATTCATGGGTTCTCTCCAAACATTTGAGATGGGCATGTGTGATCAGGCTGTAGAGAAAAAGATCAAAAGCATAACTCTTGTTTCAAACACTGCAGATGACTCAGAAGAAGACAAATGTGAAAAAGAGGAGAATCTGTTAGAGGTTATAGCATTGCTTAGAAAACAATTTCATAAACTGATCAAGAGAATGGACCATAAGTCTAAATCTTATGCTACCAACAGAAGGGAAAAATCTGAAGATACATCTAACCAAGGCAAAGAAGTTCAGTGTTATGAATGTGAGGGCTATGGTCACATTAAAACTGAGTGTCCCACATATCTTAAAAAGCAAAAGAAGGGATTGGCAATCACCTGGTCAGATGGCGATTCAGAAAGTGGATCAGAAGAAGAATGTGCTAAGCATGTCACTGCTCTGAACAATGTATGCATAACTGATGGTGATTCAAGTGAAAATGAGCTGACTTATGATGAACTTGCTGATTCATTTAAGAAGCTATGCAACAGAAGTGGAGAATTATATCAGCAAGAAGAGCTACAAAAGAAACTCATAAAGGAGTTAAGAAGTTGAGAAGATGGAGCAGCTAGCAACAATAGATTCCCTCAAAAGTGAGGTCAACTCGTTGGAATCCAAAATGGAGCAGATGGAAAAATCCATAAAGATGCTAAACCCTGGGACTAGCACTCTAGAAGAAATCCTACAGAGTGGTCAGACATCAGGAAATAGGTCTGGACTGGGATTTGTTGGTAAACAGAATCCCATCTTGAAGCTCAAGAGACTAAAACCTGAAACTCAGAAGAAAAAGGGGATGTCACGACCAATGTCACAACATCAGAGAAACGGGAACTTGAACCAAGTCAAGAGTAAATTCTAAGGGTATAGGTGTTACCACTGTGGAAAACTTGGACATATTAAATCTGTCTGTTTATGGCTGCATGGATTTCCTTGTCATCCTCATCAAGGAAAATCCAAACAGGGTGCTCATGTCAAGAAACATCATCATGTTAAACCCAAAAAGGAATCTCCTCCCAAGAAACAAAAATGGGTTTCCAAGAATGTGGCTTTAGTAGCCAACACTTCTCCAAGGATGCCTAGCAGAGAAGATTGGTATTTTGATAGTGGTTGCTCTAGACACATGACTAGGATAGAGAATCTCTTGGTTAACATAAGACCTCATTCCTCAAGTCATGTAACATTTGGAGATGGAGTCAGAGGAGAAATCAAAGGTGCTGAAAAACTGGTTTATCCTGGTATTCCAAAACTGGATGATGTCTTGTTGTTTGAAGGACTGAATGTTAATCTGATCAGTAATAGTCAGCTATGTGATCAAGGCCTAACTGTCAAATTTTCCAAGGGTAAGTGTGTGGTCATCAATGGAGATTGTGAGGAAGTCATGAGGGGGTCCAGAGCCAAGAACAACTGTTACCTATGGGAGCCCAGAAGTAACCTCAGTGGCTTGGTCCAAAAAGAGAAGAAGGATCAACTGTGGCTGGAGGAAGGAAAACATATTCTAAAAATAGAAAGGACCATGTCCAAAACAGTAGCAAGAGGAACTTCAAAGTCTACTTCAGATAGTAGGACAGGATATGGTAAAAGTCGTGCGGGCAGACATGCCAAGAAGGGACACCCAAAGAATGGTCATCAGGGAAATCTGGATATGTTATACTGGAACCTGATGGAGTCCATGGAAGCTACCCAGCATACAGGGAGCAATGTCACACAGAATGTCATGACATTGTTTTGTGACAATCTCCGTGCCATAAATTGGAAATCAATTCAGCCAGAGAAAGCCATGAAAAATATTGACTAGCATCACCTTGGGAAAGAATATGAGGAAATAGGAGACTCAGAAGCATACAGGGATCACAGGGATACAAGGGATCTCAAGACCACTCAATTTGAAAATTCACTAAGTAAGTTGAGAACTGGGCCTAATACTGAATTTTAGCAATTAATAAGGAATTATATTTTGAAAAATAATCATATTCTGATTGGTCAAAATATTGAATTCCCTTCACTTCTTCAAGCAAACCCTTCGAGCCCCTTTTGCTTCTACCAATTCGCCTCTTTCGTTACCTCACATAACCTCATCAGAAAACCTCTTCCGATACAACCTAAGTCATCTACAATGTCTCAACATCATACCCCCATCCCTACCAAGCCCGACTCTGCTCAACACAAGAGCATCTCTCTGGATGATGTGATAGATGTCATTCCTCTAAGTATGAACTTTGGAAGAGGTAGTTGAATGTGAGAAAAACACTTAGAAGGGAGGTTGAATAAGGGTTTTGAAATAATTATGGAAATAAAAACAACACAATATTTTTATCCTGGTTCGTTGAACTCAACTAATCCAGTCCACCCTATCAAGGTGATTTGCCTTTCTCCATAAGGACTTAATCCACTATATTCAAACAGATTACAGTGTCAACCACTAAGAACAACTATCTTAGTCTTCTCAAGAAATCTTGACCACAACCTGGTCTTCTTAAGGAATCTTTTACAAATAAATGTAAACTAACAAGTGTTTAAGATGCTTCTAAAAAGCTATATCACAAACTGTGATTTTTCCACTTAGATTAAGAACGAATAAAAACTATTCAGCTTTGAATAAGAAAGATTGTATGAGAGTTGTTGAATAATTTCAATGAGTTTGTCAGTGATTCGTTAACCTTGAAGAGATGTTGAAGACGTCCTTTTATAGTTCTGAAAGTCCAATGCTTGAAGACTGTGCAAGTAGAGTAGTTGTAGCCTTTTGTGTTCACATGACTTTTCCTTTCTCAGAAGTGGAATGTTTAGAGAAATGCCTTTTTCCTGAATCCTTGTGTCTATCAAAAATAAGGAATAGTTCCGTTGGAGAGGACGTTGAGAATAGTACCAAGTCTATTCACGTGCTGACATCTTTTAAAACATAAACAACATCAGATCCTCTGATGTGCTTCTTGTTCTTCAGATCAGATTCAATGAAACCAGAGTTGCAGCAATAGTGCTTTAGCGTGAGTGATCTGATCAGAGCATACTTGTTTATCAGAGCCTCTGTACTTGCAGCGTAAAGTACATTCAGAGTCTTCTGAAACAATGCTTTAAACTCTTCATACAAAATCTTCAACTACGCTTCAGAGTCTTCTACAGCTTCTGCTTCAGAGTCTTCTGGCAGCGCTCAGAGTCTTATGATCACTTGCTTCTGATGCTTCAGAGCTTTGCGTAGAATACTGTTCAGATACATTTTTGCTTCCATAATGATATTTAATTTAATATTTGAAACAAAAACACTTGAACAAAATTAGAGTATATATTTTCTTAATACAAAATTTTCATTAGAGTTATCATCAAAACATAGAGATATAATTAAACACCAATCTGTGTTCTAACAATCTCCCCCTTTTTTATGATGACAAAACATAGGAAATTTTGTTCAATAAAAAGGATAAATATATAACTCCCTCTAAGATAAAGAATCTCCCCCTGAAATGAATACTCTAATAGAAGAAAATACTTCCCTTTTTGCATGAGTATACTTTTCAGATTAAGAGCCTGGTTAAAAAACTTTGGTTAGAATCCTGGTTAGAATATACTTTCCAGAATCAGAGCTTGGTAATAGCTTGATTTGCTTTCCAGAACCAGAGCCTGGTTTACTCTTACTGATTTTCTCTCCAGGAACAGAGCCTGGTTTATTTTCCATAATCAGAGCCTGGTTAACTTCTAGGATCAAAGCCTGGTAATCAAAACCTGGTTTGAATTATCAGAGCTTGGTAAACCTGGTTTGAATAAATGTCTGGTTTGGGGATTCTCAGGGTAACTTCAATGAATTTTGTCAGATGATACGTTATAGTTCTGAAAGACTAAAATTCAATGTTAGATATAATTTGTTATGTCTGAATTTCATTATAGTAACTGTTTATTTTTGAACAAACGGAATTTCTTTTTCTCCCCCCTTTTGTCATAATAAAAAAGAAAAACTTTTTAAGACAGAAAAGATTAATCAGAGAAGAACAATATAAGAACAGATAATGAAACATTCAACTTTATAGATAAATAGAATCCAGAAAACATTCAGAGAAAAACAACAAGATAACAAAACACAACAAACATGTGCACAAACATAACAGAAAAAGAACTAGGTTTGGCGAGAGGCTATCAACTTCAGAAGGTTTGTGATCTGAGAATTAGATTCCTCTTGTTTAGACATCCAAGTCTTAATCTCATTTGTTGTTTGTTCTTGCTTGACCATCCATGTTCTAATCTCTTTGTTGCTGGCTTCTAGCAGAGCAAACGTTTCTTCTAGATCTGGTCTTTCAGTCTTGATCTCAGAAGAAGCAGGTGCATATGCAGATTCAGTAGCAGAGCACTATCAGTGACCATTGCAGATGCAGATGCAAGTTCTTGAGTCTCAGATGTAGAAGCTTGTTCCACAATCATCAGAGCTGATTGATTTGGCACAACACTTTCCTCAGCAACAACAGCTTCTGGAGTAGTATCTTCAGACATAGGATCATCAGCAGGAGCATCTTCCAGAGCCAGAATTTGAGGTCTACTCATGTTCAGAAAAGTCTGTCTGATTACTTCAGCAAATTTCACCTTTGCATCATCAGAGCAAATGGTGCAAAGATTTGAAGCAACAACGTTGAATCTTAAGATGAATATGTCCCAAGTAGCTTCAGAAGCATTTGGATTCACACTTGACAAACAGTCTTTCTTCACAGAGGATATCCACATATTCATTTCCTTCTTGAAGCCATCAAAGAGCGTACCAACATCCATTCTAGGTTTAGGTCTTAGGAAGTTTTCTAGAGAGGGTGTTTTTGGTTGTTCTGGTGGGGATGGTATTGTGAAGGTTGGGATAATGAACAGAGGGCGAGGATATGGAGTAGAAGATGTTTGGCTAGATGATTCAGAAGAATCTTGAGGTTTAATGTAAAAGTTTTTAAGTTTGAGTCCAAAGGGAAGGGGATCAGAGGGATGAGGTTTGAAAGAGGTTAAGGAAACAAACTCAGATGTTCTTAGTTCATAGCCACGGAGCGAGGGGGTGAGTTTATTTCTGAGGGTAAGTCAGATTCAGATGAATCAGATGATTCAGAAGAATGACAAGATGTAGAAGAGACATCAAACACCATCTTCAAAGGTTGAACGTCAAGAACCTCAGAATCAGATATGAATGATTCAGAAGGTTGGATAGTTTTTGGTTCATGGTTAGAAGAAATAGGTTCTTCTGTTTGTGGTTGTTGTTGTTCTGGTTGAGGTTCAGATGGGATTGTTTGTTCTGGTTGTGGTTCAGGTTGTTGTGGAGTAGGTTCTTCTAGTAGTGGTTTAGAAATTTGTGGTTCTGGTGGGGGAATTTCAGAGTTTTGTTATGGTGAAGAGTTTTGTTTATCAGAGGGGAGAATATCAGAAGGTTGAGAATGTGTTGGTTGAGAGTTATACTTTTCAGATGGAGTTGCTTGTGGTTGGGGTACAGAAGGAACTGTAACAGAAGGTTTCTTAGGTTTAGAGACACGAGGAGGAGAAGGTGAAGGTGATGGTATAGGTTCATGGAGGGTTTGATCAGATGTTAGTACCTCTTTAACAGTTTGCAGAATATCATCTAAACTTGCCTCTGGAGGATTGACCTTTTGCTTCTTGACCCTTTTGGGTTTGACAGTAGCAGCTTCACCAGTAGCCTTCCTCTTGGGTTTAGAAGATCCTTCTTCAGCAACCTTTCTCTTCTTCTTATGTCTGGCCTCATAAAGACCTGGTGCAGGTTCACCTGCTTTCTGAACTAGATTTACTGGTAGAGGGGTTCCATCCTTCAGACACGTTGCAATGTATTTCAAAATGATTTCCCTTGGTTCATTAGCAAAGAACATAGGAAAATCATCCACTGGTATTCTTCTCTTGCTAACCTCTTCAGAGTTTATTTGATTTGGTGCAGAAGTTAGTTCTTCAACAACTTTCATCCTCTGAAGACTCTTCCCATTCAGAGGTTTTCCTATTACAGAAACTAACTCTTCCTTCATTCCAGCTTCTACCAAATGTCTAACCAGACCATTCTCAGTCAGAATGTCTGAAATGAGTCTTCCCATTGGAATCCAATTCCTCATCTTCTGATGTTTGGTTCTGACCTCTTCCCTTGACTGTTTTACATGTGTCCACAGATGATTGAAAAGAAGATATGGCAGATCCACCTTTGTTCTCTGACTCAGACAGTACATAAAGTACATCTGATCAGTGTTTACATAGTCAGGAGAGTTAGAGGACTTCCTGTGGTGAATGCAACCCATAAAGATATTGGCCCAGATCCTGTAGTTAGGCTTCAGATCTTTCACCTTGTTAGAAGCTTCTCCAGATGAGCAAACTTCCCTATAGACATCAGTCATATCCACACGCCTAGTTGGCAGATTAGTAACTCCATCAGTTTCCTCATAGCCTATGAGTTTCCTTATCAGATCCTCAGTTATGATGATTTCTTTCCCCCAAAACATAAGAGACAATGAACTTAGGGCAAGTAGAAGCATGGATCCAAAATTCCTTCACTAAACAAGGATAAACTGGCCCCATCATCCTATCAAAGAACTTAGTCCAGCACTGTGCATCAACAATGGGAAGAAGATCATACCCATTTTCAGCTATAGATTCAAAGTTAACAATGGATTCACACAACACTTCCAGTTTGTCAACAGATGTGAGTAATGTTCTAATAGGTTCCTTGAAAGCAACAACACCCATATTTGAAGATGAGACAACAACCATGGAAGATTGGAACTAAGCAGAAGTTGATGATGAAGTAGCCATTGATGTTCTTGAAGATTTAGGGTTACAAACAGTTTTGGGTTTGGAAGAGAGATGAAAGTAATGAAACAAGAAGAAATACATACAAGGGTGTTCGTGAGAGTGAAAAGTGTGAAATGTGTAAAGTTGTGGAATTTATAGGAGACATTAGGGCACACATAGAGTCACATGTACAACACGCTTACACTTAGCATTTAATAAAAATAATATAATCATTTCAAGCAATTAATGATTCTGACAATTGGGGGGAAAACGAGAAACTCAATATTCAAAAATAGTACCTCAACCGTCAATTCAGTAATGTGCACTCCACCTTTTCAGATTCAGAGTTACACGTGTTTGCTTGCATGTGCTTCTGAAACTTCTTTGAGAAATGAAACGTTAGCCAACGTTCAGATCCTCTGAGGCTTGTTAGTTCAGATTTGCACACAATAAATAAAATAATAAATGATAGATAAATATATGTAATACTTCAGAGTTAAAACATTTTCATCTGAGAAAATTTTCTTCTGATAAACATTTTATTCTGGACAGAAATCCATACTTATATTTTTAAGAATAAATTTGAATCTATCTTCAGCAAGGGGTTTGTAAAAATATCAGCCCATTGATGATCTGTATCAACAAAGTTTAAACTGATAAGTCCCTTCAGAACATAGTCTCTGATGAAGTGATGTTTTATCTCTATATGCTTAGCCTTAGAGTGTAAAATAGGATTTTTAGACAAGTATGTAGCAGAAGTATTATCACATAAGATTGAAATGTTACTCTCATGGATCTGATAGTCTTCTAGTTGACTCTTCATCCAGAGCATCTGAGTGCTACAACCAGCAACAACAATGTATTCTGCTTCTGTTGTTGAAAGCGCAATAGTGGGTTGCTTCTTGCTGAACCAAGAGATCAGATGACTTCCAAGAAACTGGCAGCTTCCAGAAGTACTTTTTTCTTTCTACTCTGTCTCCAGCGTAATCAGCATCATAGAATCCAGCTAATTTATAATCATCAGATCTTCTGAACACAAACCCACGTTAGTAGTACCTTTCAGATACCTTAGAATCCTCTTAATAGCTATTAAGTGAGATTCTCTAGGATCCGATTGGAATCTGGCACACAGACAAACACTGAATAAAATATCAGGTCTAGAAGCAGTCAGATACAAAAGAGAACCAATCATACCTCTATAAAGCTTTTGATCTACTTTCTTACTTACCTCTTCCTTACCAAGAGTGCTTGTAGGATGCATTGGGGTTTTAGCCAACTTGCTTTCAGTCATATTAAACTTCTTCAGAAGCTCCTTCACATACTTAGTCTGATGTATGTAAGTGCCTTCTGGAGTTTGATTGACTTGAATTCCTAGAAAGAATCTGAGTCCTCCCATCATGCTCATCTCAAATTCAACCTGCATAGAAAGAGCAAACTCCTTTCCCAGCGTAACATTGGTAGATCCAAATATAATATCATGTACGTAAATTTGACAAATTAACAAGTCTTTTTTAAATGATTTACAGAAGAGAGTTGTATCCACTTTACCTCTGATAAAATTCTTTTCTAAAAGAAAATTACTTAGCCTCTCATACCAAGCTCTGGGAGCTTGTTTTAAGCCATAGAGTGATTTCTTAAGTTTGAAAACATGTTCTGGAAATTTATCATTTTCAAAGCCAGGAGGTTGATGAACATAAACTTCCTCTTCTATAATACCATTTAAGAAGGCACTCTTAACATCCATCTGATATAGAGTGATGTTATTTTGTGCAGCAAAAGAAATGAGTAGGCGTATAGACTCTAACCTGGCCACAGGAGCATAAGTCTTTGTGTAGTCAATTCCTTCTTGCTGACTATACCCTTGAGCAACTAGCATTGCTTTGTTTCTTACAACTTCTCCATGCTCATTCAATTTGTTTCTGAAGACCCATTTAGTTCCAATAATATTGAATCCTTTTGGTCTTGGAACCAGATCCCAAACGTCATTTCTGGTGAATTGATTTAGCTCTTCATGCATAGCAAGTATCCACTCATTATCATTCAGAGCTTCATCCACAGAAGTTGGTTCAATGATAGACACTAACCCAAAAAGTGGCGTTCCAGATGATCTGAGGAAAGACCTTGTTCTGATAGGGTCATCCTTCTTTCCAATTATCATATCCTCTGGGTGAGAGGCCTTGATTCTGGATGATGATCCCTTAACATTTGGTTCTTCATAAATATTCAAATTGTTCATCTGAGCAGCCAATGGAGTTGCATCTGGAGTTGCTTCTGGTCTTTCACTTGAGCCTTTTCTGCCTCTGAGTCTTCAGAGTGTGTGATAATTACTTCTCTATCTGCAGATTTAACAAGCTGCTTTGGATTTTGATTGCCAAGCTTATCATCAAATCTAACATGTATTGATTCCTCCACAATCTGTGTCTCAGTATTGTATACTCTGTAGCCTTTAGAGCGTTCAGAATACCCAAGCATGAAACACTTCTGTGCTTTAGAATCAAACTTGTTCAGATTCTCTTTAGTATTCAACATAAAACATACACATCCAAAAGGATGGAAGTAAGAAATGTTGGACTTTCTATTCCTCCACAATTCATAGGGAGTCTTCTCCAGAAAAGGTCTTACAGACACTCTGTTCTGAATATAACAAGTTGTGTTTATTGCTTCTGCCCAAAAATGTTTTTCCAGATTAGTCTCGTTGATCATGGTTCTGGCCATTTCTTGCAATGTTCTATTTTTCCTCTCTACAACTCCATTCTGTTGAGGAGTTCTAGGGAAAGAGAAATCATGTGCAATGCCATTTTCTTTAAAATATTTTTCAAAATATTTGTTTTCAAAATCACCACCATAATCACTTCTGACTTTAACAATTTTAAAATCTTTTTCATTCTGGACTTGTTTGCAGAAGTCAAAGAACACAGAATGTGACTCATCCTTGTGTTTTAGGAATTCCACCCATGTCCATCTGCTATAGTCATCAACAATGACTAATCCACACTTCTTGCCTCTGATGGATGCAGTTTTCATTGGTCCAAACAGATCAATATGAAGTAACTCTAATGGTCTTGAGGTTGAAACAACATTTTTAGTTTTAAAAGAAGATTTTGAAAATTTTCCTTTTTGACATGCTTCACAAAGAGCATCTGAGTTGAACTTCAACTAAGGAAGTCCTCTGACCAGATTGAGTTTATTAATCTGAGATATACGTCTCATACTAATATGCCCCAATCTTCTGTGCCAGACCCATTGCTCATCATTAACAGACAGAAGGCATTTTACATTCTGAACCTTAAGTTCTGAAAGATTGATTTTATAAATGTTGTTCTTCCTCTTTCCATTAAATAGGTTTGAGCCATCTTTTTTACTGACAGCCTTGCAACATTTTTGATTGAAGATTATGTCATAACCATTGTCACTTAATTGACTTATGGACAATAAGTTATGTGTTAATCCTTCAACAAGTAAGACATTAGAAATGGAAGGAAGATTACCATTGCCAATAGTTCCAGAGCCAACTATCTTGCCCCTCTGGTTCCCTCCAAACTTGACGTCTCCTCCAGATCTAAGTTCCAGGCTTTGGAACATAGACCTTCTTCCCGTTATGTGACGCCAGCAGCCAGAGTTCAGGTACCAAGATTGGTGTTTTGACTTTGCTGCTAAAGATATCTGCAACAGGTATTATTTTGTCTTTAGGTACCCAGATCTTTTTTGGTCTTTTAGGGTTAGTTGCCTTAAAGTTTTGTCTGAACTTCTGTCTTCTGACAGCAGGTTTGTTCTGACTAACTTTAGGTTTAAACACAGGAATGTTCTGACCAAAACGTGTGTGTTTAATATCATTAAGATGACCAAACTTAAAAGTAGAATACAAAGGAGTATGCTTAATGAATAGTTTATCAACAGGTGTTGGATTTAAATCTTTCCCAGAAGAAGATTCATATCCAATACCCTTCCTGTTATTTCTACTTACACCATAGATCATTGAAGCCATCTTGCTTCTCTCTAGGCTTCTTGCCAGAAATCTCTAAAAACTATATTCATATTCTTGTAAAATGTTTTTAGATTTTGACTTAGTTTCAACTTCAGAATCTTGTTGAGCTTTTTCTAATTCATTTTTAATTTTCAAATTGTTTGCTTTGACCTCAGAAAATTCTGATTTCAGAAGATCATTCTCAGATACAAGATTGTTTTCACGCTTCTTGCATTTGAGCTTAATCTTACTATAGTTTTCCAACATTTCAGATAAACTCTCAATAAGTTCTTCTCTAGAAAGTTCAGAAAATACCTCCTCGGAATCTGATTCTGATTCTGATCCTGATCCAGATGTTTCTGCATGGTCTTCTACGTCATCCATGAGTGCCATGTTTGCACATTCTTCATCTGAGTCTGACGAAGATTCAGATGCATCTGAATCATCCCAAGTTGCCATCATAACTTTATTTTTATGATCAGGCTTCCTTCTTGGCTTCTCCTTCTGAAGCTTTGGGCATTCATTCTTGTAGTGCCCAGGTACCTTGCATTCATAGCAGACAACCTCTTTCTTCCCAGATCTTCTGTGTCCAGAAGACTCTTTACATTGATCTGGTTTCTTGAAGTTCTTGAACTTCCTCTGTTTATGCTTCCAGAGTTTGTTGATCCTTCTGGACAGCAGGGACAATTCATCTTCTTCTTCAGAAGAAGATTCTTCAGAAGTTTTTTCTTTAACCTGCAGCGCTTTAATAGATTTGTTAGACTTTAAAGCAACATATTTACCTTTTTTCTGTGGTTCGTCTTCTTCTAGTTCAATCTCATGACTCCTTAGAGAGCTGATCAGTTCTTCCAGCGTGATCTTGTTCAGATATTTTGCTAGCTTCAGAGCAGTGACCATTGGTCTCCATCTGATTGGAAAACTTTTGATGATCTTCTTAACATGATCAGCAATGGAATAACCCTTGTCCAGAACTTTCAAGCCAGCTGTGAGAATCTGGAATCTAGAGAACATAACTTCTACAGATTCAGATTCCTCCATTTTGAAGGCTTCATATTTCTGGATCAGCGCCAGAGCCTTGATCTCCTTGACTTGAGAATTCCCTTCATGAGTCATCTTCAAAGATTCAAACATACCAAATGTTGTTTCTCTGTTAGTAATTTTCTCATACTTAGTATGAGATATAACATTTAGTAGTATGGTTCTTGCTTTATGATGATTCCTGAATTCTTTCTTCTGAGCTTCAGTCATAGATTTTCTGTCTATCTTTTTGCCATCCCCATCAGTGGGGTGAACATAGCCATCAATGACTAAATCCCAAAGGTCAGCATCATATCCTAGAAAGAAGCTTTCAATTCTATCTTTCCAGTAGTCAAACATCTCCCCATCAAACATAGGGGGTTTAGTGCTGATTCTATCTCTGTCCTCATATCTGTTGTAGTTGGAAGTTGAAGCTTCAGCCATAATGTATCAACCAAAATATATAAAGAGTTTTCTCAACTGGATCTTTTCTGTTCACGGTGAAGTGAGAGCACTAACAGAACCGAAGCTCTGATGCCAACTGAAGGTGAGAAAAACACTTAGAAGGGGGGGGGGGGGGTTGAATAAGGGTTTTGAAGTAATTATGGCAATAAAAATAACACAATATTTTTATCCTGGTTCGTTGAACTCAACTAATCCAGTCCACCCTATCAAGGTGATTTGCCTTTCTCCACAAGGACTTAATCCACTATATTCAAACAGATTACTGTGTCAACCACTAAGAACAACTGTCTTAGTCTTCTCAAGAAATCCTGACCACAACTTGGTCTTCTTAAGGAATCTTTTACAAATAAATGTAAACTAACAAGTGTTTAAGACGCTTCTAAAAAGCTATATCACAAACTGTAATTTTTACACTTAGATTAAGAACAAATAAAAGTTATTCAGCTTTGAATAAGAAAGATTGTATGAGAGTTGTTGGATAATTTCAATGAGTTTGTCAATGATACGTTAACCTTGAAGAGATGTTGAAGACGTCCTTTTATAGTGCTGAAAGTGCAATGCTTGAAGACTGTGCAAGTAGAGTAGCTGTAGCCTTTTGTTTTCACATGAGTTTTCCTTTCCCAGAAGTGGAATGTTCAGAGAAATGCCTTTTGCCTGAATCCTTGTGTCTATCACAAATAAGGAATAGTTCCGTTGGAGAGGACGTTGAGAATAATACCAAGTCTATTCACGTGCTAACATCTTTTCAAACGTAAACAACATCAGATCCTCTGATGTGCTTCTTGTTCTTCAGATCATATTCAATGAAATCAGAGTTGCAGCAATAATGCTTTAGCGTGAGTGATCTGATCAGAGCATACTTGTTTATCAGAGCCTTTGTACTTGCAGCGTAAAGTACATTCAGAGTCTTCTAAAATAATGCTTTAAACTCTTCATACAAAATCTTCAACTACGCTTCAGAATCTTCTGCAGCTTCTTCTTTAGAGTCTTCTGCAGCTTCTGCTTCAAAGTCTTTTGGCCGCGCTCAGAGTCTTCTGATCACTTACTTCTGATGCTTCGGAGCTTTGCGTAGAATACTGTTCAAATACATTTTTGCTTCCATAATGATATTTAATTTAATATCTGAAACAAAAACACTTGAACAAAATTAGAGTATATATTTTCTTAATACAAAATTTTCATTAGAGTTATCATAAAAACATAGAGATATAATTAAACACCAATCTGTGTTCTAACAGTAGTGAAGGCCAAACTTCAGCTCCTTCACATGCAGAGCAAAAAGGTAAGAATTCTGAATCCTCCTTAAATAACAATAACAAAATGGAGGAATCTACACATAAGGACAGATATATAGATGAACTGGTGTCTAAACTATTCCATGAAGGTTGTGAGGTACAAAGGATAACCATTCCCCTATCTAGGGTAGATCCATCTCCATGTAACAATGAAAGACATGAAAATGACTCTGAGTGTTTCTCTGCTAAGTCTAACCCTAACACAGAGAGCCTTGAAAATCTAGCTAATTCTGTGGTACAGGAGGAAGGTCTGGGTGATGACCAACATGATGAAAACAAGAGCTTGGAAAATGATGAAGAGATAAATGAAGTTGCTGGAAATGGTGATCATGTTGTAGATGTGTCATCAGATGATGAACTCATCAAAAATGTTGCTCCTGGTATAGCCAAGAAACTAGTGATCAAGAAAGGAAAAGTAGTACTTGAAGGAAATCAGTCAAAAAGTCAGAGAAAAAGAACTCCTGCTGGTCCTTCTAAATCTTGGAACAAAACATCAACTGCATCTAAGAGAAGGAAAGTTACGAACAGTAACTCTGAGTCTGATGGTGATGTGGTGAGAGATATTCCTAACATCTTCAATGTGAAGAAATCCTCAAGTAAGAAAACTCTGAAACCCATGCCAGCTGCTCCTTTAGACAATATCTCCTTTCATTCCATTCACAGTGTGAGAAAATGGATATATGTCTATCAAAGAAGAATAGCCCTTGAGAGAGACTTGGGAGAGGATGCCTTAGAAATCAAGGAGGTAATGGATCTTATTAACAAGGCAGGACTGATCAAAACAGTCGTCGGTTTTTCAAAATGATACGAAGGACTGGTGAAGGAGTTTATTGTTAACATACCTGATTCAATCTCCAAAAGGGACAACAAGGAGTTCATGAAGGTATTTGTTAGAGGAAGGTGTGTGCAGTTTTCACCAGCTGTGATCAACAGGTACTTAGGGCGAACAAATGTGGGTGAGAAGGAGTTGGTTGCCTCAGACAACTAGGTTTGCAAAGTGATCACTGCAAATCAAGTCACTACCTGGCCATCTAAAGGGAAATCGTCTACAACACTCCTGAGTGTAAAGTATGCCATTCTTCATAGAATTCGTGCAACTAATTGGGTGCCTACCAACCATACTTCCACCATTGTAGTTGGCCTTGGCAAGATCATTCATGCCATAGGTACCAAAGTTAACTTTGAATTTGGTTTATACATATTTGATCAAGTTGTTAAGCACTCCACAACCAGTGCTATCAAGCTCCCCATTGCCTTCCCTTCCCTCATTTGTGAGATCATACTCAACCAATACCCTGGAATCCTGAACTCAAGTGATGTTGCTAGCAAAAGGGAATCTGCACTGTCCCTTCACTTTAAACTATTTGAAGGAAGACATATACCAGATATGACTTTCACTTCTAGTGAGAGGGCCAAGATCTCTAAAAGAATGGTAATATCAGAATTAAAGGAGACATGTAGGGAATTGGGAGAAACCATCAGAACAACAACTGCACGAAAAATCAAGTTAGAATCATTTATTCAAAGTCTTGAAAGAGATACTACTGATGGTGTAGCTATGTCAGGTGCAGATTCTGATGACTGTGACAAGGATGTCTCAACCGATGCTCATAACATTGGTTCCAGCTCTGAAGAGGAAGAAGGTTGATGAAGTAGTAGCCTATTGTGTAGCTCAGGCTGATGGTTGCTGAGCTGAAGATATGTTGTTGTTTTGAAGTTTTCTTTGGTTTGAGTTTCCTTTTGGTTAGATTTTTTTCAAGAATTTGTGATGCTCTCCATGAGCATTTTTTGTTTGTAATGACCCCAAACATGTGTAATGTTACTCATTATTATCTATACTTCTATTAGTTTGATCTTAATTTGTGTCTAAAAAGGGGGAGAGAGTGTTGTTAGATTAGATAACAGCAGGTTGAAGACTTGCTTGTGCTGCTAGAGCAAGGGCGTGTAGCTGCTGATTTGTGTGATAAAAATTGATGCTGTTAGTGATGTATGAGTTCCTAATAAGTATAGGAATGTATGTTAGAATTATGTGTATTCCTTGATGAAACCTAGTAGCTTTATAGTTGCTAGTGTTGTGTGTATCTGCAGGATGATTGCAGAATGTTGTGCATCTCTTTAGGGGGAGTAGCACAGGTTGTTCCACAACAGGTGTGCTTCAGGATGTCATCCTGAATGTCGTAACATCTAGAGCAGGTTGGATGAATATGTGTGACTGCAGGGTGTCTGCAGGTTTTGTACAACTGGTGTGATATGCATCAGTTGAGGGGGAGTAAATTCTGATATGTTACTCAACAAATTGTGACATCTGTAGTGCTGACTAACAGATGGTATTGTGAATAGGTTGACCCTAAGAGCTAACAGTGTGAGTGTGTGTAGACAACACTGATAGTGCGGTAGCTTTCCTGCATGGTAGGTTAAGACTTCTGCTGCTTGTAAACTCTGATATGTTAACAGGGTGTTTTAGCCAAAGGGGGAGTTTGTAAGTTCTTTTGATTGATTGCATTTTATGGCAAAACATTAATGTATGAGTAAATGTCATAACTGATGTTAGGACATACATGAATAGTGTTATACAAGGAAAGCTATGAGTAAGTGAAGCTGAATGTCATGATTGAATGTTATGACATTGATCGTATGACATTAGGGCGCGCAGAGTTTGTTTTTCTGTTATTAGCTCAGGCTATACTTCAGGAAACAAACCAGGAAGCATAATTATTTTAGGCAACAAAACAGGCATTGTTGAGGATAACATAGAAGGCTCCTGACCTAATGATAAGTGCGCAGCTTCATGAAGAAAGGTTTATCTTGGGTAAACCTAGATTCTCTACGAAGGCCCAAAGCAGGTCTGCTATTATAAATAGCAGAAGTAGCATTCCTAATGGGCAGACACACAGAGGAGAGAGCATCTAATGAGAGATCATAGAATGTGTTTGTGAGTGAAGAACTTTGTTCTTCACGTTAGTCCAGGAGTCTTAGGATTCCTTGTGTGCCAAGCAATGGTATGTTGTAGAATTGTTGTGGTTATTGTGTATGAATAGGTGTGTTCATTGAGTCACTCAAAGCTGTTAAGCAAGAGAGTGTGTCCCTTGATCAAAGCTGTGAAGCAAGATCAAGGTGTGTTTGAAGTTTATCTTCATATTGGTTTTGTAATTGTGTATTGATATCACTGAGGTGAATGAGGGAGAGTGAATGGGTATACTCAGGTCTAGTGTTCTCTAGGCCGAAGTGTCATTGGGTAGGTCTTAAGTGAGGAGTGCAAACTGGGATTGTTTGACTCTGAATTAATTCTACTGATAGTGAATTTCCCCTAGATTGGTAGCCCCCAGATGTAAGTGTGGTTGACACTGAACTGGGTGAACAATTACTTGTGTTATTTACTGCCTTCCATTTATAGCTTATTATTAAGTGCAGTAGTACATGTTACAGTGGATGTCATAACATCTACAATAACATCCATCGTGTGCTAGCCAGAATTTCAATTGGCATCAGAGCAACCACCCTGCCTGTTAATTTCTGGGTGAGATCTAGGGAAAATAAATTCTGGTACTATGGAGAAAGACATAGGATTCACAAATAGACCACCAATTCTGGATGGCTCTAATTATGACTATTGGAAACCTAGGATGATTTCCTTCTTAAAGTCTTTTGACAGCAAGGCATGAAGAGCTGCAAACTCTGGCTCGGAACATCTATTGAAGACTGATAAAGATTGATTGTCTGTGATTATACCTGAAGAAGAAAGGAGCAAAGAGCAAGAATCCTTGGCTCTTAGAAATTCTAAAGCATTGAATGCATTATTCAATGGTATAGACAAGAACATCTTTAGACTGGTGCATCATTATGAGATGGCTAAAGAGGTGTGGGATACTCTCAAAACAACTCATGAGGGAACCTCTAAAGTCAAGATGTCAAGACTTCAAATGTTGACTACCAAGTTTGAAAGTCTGAGAATGAAGGATGATGAGACTATTCGTGAGTTCTACATGAATATGTTGGAAATTGCAAACATCTCAGGAGCTCTGGGAGAAACTATGTCTGAAGAAAAGCTAGTGAGCAAGATCTTAAGATCATTGCCTAAGAGGTTTGCCATGAAGGTCACAGCCATTGAAGAAGCTCAAGACATATGCAACATGAAGGTTGATGAACTCATTGGTTCTCTCCAAACATTTGAGATGGGCATGTGTGATCAGGTTGTGGAGAAAAAGAACAAAAGCATAGCTCTTGTTTCAAACACTGCAGATGACTCAAAAAAAGACAAATGTGAAAAAGAGGAGAATCTGTTAGAGGCTATAACATTGCTTGGAAAACAATTCCATAAATTGATCAAGAGAATAGACCATAAGTCTAAAGCTTATGCCACCAACAGAAGGGAAAAATCTGAAGATACATCTAACCAAGGCAAAGGAGTTCAGTGATATGAATGTGAGGGCTATGGTTACATTAAAACTGATTGTCCCACCTATGTTAAAAAGAAAAAGAAGGGATTGGCAATCACTTGGTCATATGGAGATTCAGAAAGTGGATCAGAAGAAGAATGTGCTAAGCATGTCACTGCTCTGAACAGTGTATGCATATCTGATGGTAATTCAAGGAAAGATGAGCTGACTTATGATGAGCTTGCTGATTCATTTAAGAAGCTATGCAACAGAAGTGGAGAATTATATCAGCAAGGAGAGCAACAGAAGAAACTCATATGGGAGTTAGAAGTTGAGAAGATGGAGCAGCTAGCAACAATAGACTCCCTCAAAAGTGAGGTCAACTCGTTGGAATCCAAAATGGAGCAGATGGCAAAATCCATAAAGATGCTAAACCCTGGGACTGACACTCTAGAAAAAATCCTACAGAGTGGTCATACATCAGGAAATAGGTATGGAATGGGATTTGTTGGTAAACAGAATCCCATCTTGAAGCTCAAGAGACTAAAACCTGAAACTCAGAAGAAAAAGGGGATGTCACGACCAATGTCACAACATCAGAGAAATAGGAACTTGAACCAAGTCAAGAGTAAATTCCAAGGGTATAGGTGTTACCACTGTGGAAAACTTGGACATATTAAATATGTCTGTTTCTGGCTGCATGGATTTCCTTGTCATCCTCATCAAGGAAAATCCATACAGGGTACTCATGTCAAGAAACATCATCATGTTAAACCCAAGAAGGAAGCTCCTCCCAAGAAACAAAAATGAGTTGCCAAGAATGTGGCTTTAGTAGCCAACACTTCTCCAAGGATGCCTACCAGAGAAGATTGGTATTTTGATAGTGGTTGCTCTAGACACATGACTGGGATAGAGAATCTCTTGGTTAACATAAGACCTCATTCCTCAAGTCATGTAACATTTGGAGATGGAGTCAGAGGAGAAATCAAAGGTGCTGGAAAACTGGTTTATCCTGGTATTCCAAAACTGGATGATGTCTTGTTGGTTGAAGGACTGACTGTTAATTTGATCAATATCAGTCAGCTATGTGACCAAGGCCTAACTGTCAAATTTTCCTAGGGTAAGTGTGTGGTCATCAATGAGTATGGTGAGGAAGTCACGAGGGGGTTCAGAGCCAAGAACAACTGTTACCTATGTGTTGTACCCCAAAATTTGATCAAACGTTTCTTATATTTTGCTTATGTTTCGTTTCATTTGAATTTGCATCGGTATATCGCATACTGTGCATTTTTTCATCCGAATTGATTTTATCGGGATTACAACCCTTTCCTCACGTTTCGGAAGATTCAAACCAGTTCGAATAAGAGGTTTATTTTGGAAGTGGTGCTCTCCCGGTGGGTCAGTCTATGCTGTTGTTTTGGGGGATATTCGGTACCCGTTTAGGACGGTTAGTGGGCTCTTTGGGCCCATCCTTTCGTTTTTCTGAGCTACCCTCCATTATCCTACATGCACCCCCTCTGCTTAACCTTTTTGTTGCGAGTTTTGGCTCAAGGCCCAACCGAATTTCAGACTGAACCCTTGTTTTAATGTTGTACCCCCTGTGCTGGATTTTATTTTTGTAAATACATTTGCAACCATGTATCATATTTTATTTTAGATATTACATATAAATATTTTACATAGAATTTATATTCTATTTTTTAGATACTATTTTTCATTTATAAAATTATGGTATTTTCTTTTTAGAATATTATGGCATATATTTTTTTTTGCATAGAATTTTATATTCTATGTTATAATTCAATTTCTTTTAATATTTCTTTAGAAACTTAATTTTTCTATTAGAAGTTTTATTTCCATTTTTAGAAGTTGAATCCCATTTTCATTTGTTATTGGACTTTTCATCTCATTTTCATTTTGTATAGGTCGATGATGATACTCCCGTAAGCCGTTATTAATCGAATATTCGATGGATAATGTAGGATCCGAGACCACTTTTTCTCTCCTCATTTCTCTTCTCTTTCTGATTTTATTTTGGACTTTCTCTTGTTCTGGTCCGTGTGACACGATTTAATTGGAGAATGATTCTTAATATCATTTCTCTATCTTGTCTTTGGCATGAATATCAATACGCTACCTCTTAGAGTTTGACTTCATTAATAAGTCGAACCACGATGGTTTAGACTCACATTGATCCTGATTCGAGTTTGAAACGTCATCATCAAGGATCAAAGAGGAAAAGCTTGGAATGGAGCTTGCACGCAAAAGTCAAGGGTTAACGGAACCACTCCATTCGGTAACATTGTTTTTATTTCATCTCTTTCATCTCTTTTATTCGAACGTCGAGTGTTGTGAGCTGTAGCGTTACATATGTGGGAAATGATGAGTGGGTGGCTTCCTCTCACTCATCTAGAGTGTTTAGTGTACGTCCTTAGGACGATATGCAACGCATTCGCTCCTACGTCTTAGGACTTAGCGTGTGCGTCCTGTTCCGAACCTTTTCTCTTGCATCCTGGCGATTGAGACCTTTTCTCTCGCATCCTGGTAATTGAGACTTCCCCTTTTCTCTCGCATCCCTGCGATTGAGATCCATTATCTTGCCCCCGTGCAATTGAGACCATTTTCCTTAGTTGGTTGAACTACAACTGCTCTGATTTCTCATGCTAGATGAGAATATGTAGGCACAAGACGCGATGTTTTGGCGAGCACACTAATAACTAACTTCTCTTTTATCTCGCTTCCGTGCAATCGAGACTTCCCCGCTGACGACTAATCTATCCCTTTCTCTTGCCCTAGCGCAATTGAGGCTAGCCCGTAGTTCTAGTTCCCTTAGGTTCCCATACCGTTAAACCAATGACATACTACACTCATTCTACCGCAAACAGGTAACGCCTAAGTCTCCAATGGTCGAGCAGCAATACACCTAACTGCTAGAATGCGTGCGCTAGTATCGTCTACCTTTTCTCTCACCCCCACGTGATTGAGAACACCCGCGTTTACCCTTAGTTGGCCTGAACTACGTTCTACTCTGATTTCTCATACCAGGTGAGAATACATAGGCACAAGACGCGACGTTTTGGCGAGCAAATCCCCCCATAGTTTCTCGAACTACGTTGACTCTGACTTTCCCATTGCACGAGGGAATACGTAGGCATAGGGCGGTGATGTCCTATCGAGTCAGTTCTTTCCATTTAGCTTTATCAGCCGTAGATAGTTTGTTTTTCACCCATAGACTAGACAACCAAGCGTGGATCCCGTCGAGTACGACGGACATGAGGGGTGATCATACCTTCCCCTTACGTAACCGACTCTTGAATCTAGGACTTGGTTGCAATGACCGATCTTATCCCTTTTTCGCAGGTTTTACCTAATCGTTTCCTTTCCCTCTTTTGGGATAAATAACGAACGGTGGCGACTCTTTTGTCATTGCCGGCCTCTTTTTCGCAGTAGCGACAACTAGCGACTCTGTTGGGGACAGTAATATCCCCTAAACGAGTCAATCCTAGCGCTTGTTTGCTTGTCTTTAGGTCTGTATATTTGTGTGTTGTATTTTGTATATTGTTGTATTTACATTTTTCGCACTATATTACTATCTGTTGTTGTTGTGTTGTTGGATGGTTGTTCCACTGAGAGATAATCCGGACCCGGGCTTGAGTACAAACCTAGAATTAGTAGTGGAGAGTACTGGTGGACCTGCTTGCTTAGCAGGAACAAGTTCCCATGAAATTCACGCTCAGACGAGATTCTCTTTGATGATTTCCTTTCTGGCCCTTAGGGCTCGAAGGGATTTTGGATCTGAGGATTGTCGACTCTGGGGACCGACCATTTGTGATTCAGCTAAGTGAGGCCTCTTCATGAGATGATGATGCCAAACCAGAAATGGTGAACGTATCATCGTTTCTCGAAAGTCTGTGATGCTGATGAACGCATAGGATGCCAAACCTTATTAGTGGATAGGTCCATACCTGTGAGTGGGAGGGTTTTTGCAGGAAACTTGACTTCCAGCTAACCCGGTATTTTGGTTTTCTCTTCAGAGCGAACTTATCCAGTCAGCGGTACAACAGTTGTTCAGAGATTTATGGGGGTTGTGATCCTGTGTTTGTTGCATCTTGCATTGCATTTGCATAAGCATCTTTGCATCATTTTTGCATAGCATTCTTCAGCTGGCCAGAGCCCTTATCCAGCCTTTGTTTTGATTCAGAAGGTGATTCTCCGGTGCCCGTTTTGAACAAGTCGTGATTGTGGGAAGACGACCAAGTGGTTAAGCAGAATTAAGCAGTGAAGTTAGTTGAAAGTTGTTGGTAGCTATGTCAGGGAACGACCTCCAAAATGTTGATACCTTGTCAGGTTTTACTGTGTTGACCAATCCTCTGTATGGTTCTCTGCCTAATGAAGACTTTCCGCAAGTGAACAATCTAACTAAAGCTCAGCCTGTGCATCCTTCTGTTGAGAACCAAGGTCTACATGAACAGTGTCGCTACCGCGAAAATAAGGTGCCGGCAAAACAGAAGAGTCGCCACCTTTCGTTATTTATCCCTTAGAGCGGGAAAGGAAACGATCGGAAAAACCTGACGAAAAGGTATAAGACAAGGTCATTGCAACCATTGTCTGGGTTCGGGAGTCGGTTACGCAAGGGGAAGGTGTTAGCACCCCTCACGTCCATCGTACTCGATGGGATCCACGCTTGTTGTGTTTATCTGACGGGTTTGTTTACTATCTACCTATCAAGGCTGGTCTAAAAAGAAAAGAAAATGACTCGGCAAAGCGTCGCACTTTGTGCCTACGTATTCTCATCAGAGAATGAGAAATCAGAGTCAACGTAGTTCGGCTAACTACTGGTTACGGGAAAGGTGGCTCGCCAATACATCAATATTGTGCCTACGTACTCTCAACAGGTATGAGAGATCAGAGCTTACGTAGTTCGGGATAATATGGATTACGGGAATTCAGATTCATCTGTTTTTTTGAGTAGGGTTAACAAACAGTTCCAGCAGTTTGGTGTATGCAGCTCGACCCTTGGAGACTTAGGCGTTACTGTTTGCGGTAGAACTGAGAGTTAACGACACTCTTTTCTTCAGAAAAGCTTCCTTTGACTTATGGGCCCACGGGGCAAAAAGGTTTGAAGTTTGTTTTCTGTCTTTTACGGAAGAACTGTTTTTTATGGATGTTTACAACCAATATCGCACTAGAGACTATGACCTGAGAGTGAATGTGTCGCATGTCACCCAAAGGGTTCCATACTAAACATCCAAGCTGTCGAAAAGAAACTCTCCGACAACCCTTTCTCAGATAGCTTAAGGCTCGTAACGTACGACATCAGTTAACCTTTATTACTGTATTTTGATTTGTTTTGAGATGAGAAGAGAGAACGAACAGGTTCAACTAAGGGGAGACTATCAAGTCCTAATGGTTGTCATGCCAAGGATTCATCCTATGGTTGAGGTTTGAAACAGGGAACTCCTAGAAGTTATCATGCATAGGTTTCAACCTAAAGTTCTAATCATCACTTCCTTATCAAAGGAAGTGAGATTCCTAGGGGATCATGTCAAGGATAAACAGAAACAGATAAAGCACCAGCTTCAACAGTAAACAGTAAACAGATATAAAATAAAATGCATGCAATGCAAGTGAGGGAGGAAAGGTGTGTGGGACATCAGCCTCCACAAGCTCATCTCAACCTCAAGCCAAATATGAATAACTGTAATCATACAGAGGAAATAACATGGTATCAAGCAAACACAAACCACATAGGCAAGGGAGCTGGGCTCTACCGAATACCCGCAAGCAAAGCCATACAGTAAAAATACAAGCAGAGGGAGCAACTCAACCTCTAGTGCAATCATGCTCCTAGCTTACATCAATCTAAATATGAACTTATTCTAATGCATCAAGCAAATCAAACAAGTCACACCAACACTGTTGCACAGAAAGCAAACAGACAGAAAAGAAAGCAGATCAACAACTTCCACAGCTTCACAGCAAAGCTCTCCTCTGACAGCAGTTCAGTCTTCAGTCTTCAACAGATCTTCAGGGCTATCATCTTCAATAGCAAGTATCAACTTGCTTCTTCAAGCTTTCAATACATCAAGCATAAGTATCAACTTATTCTTTCTTCTTTAGGCCTCAGGTCCAAAGTGAACTCCACCTTTAGGCTTCAATCCCAATTACAAGTATCAACTTGTTCCTTCAGGGACTTAATGCATTAAACTCACAAGTATCAACTTGCTTCTTCCTTAAGCTTCAGCTTCTTCATTCCATCTCCAATGGATTCCTCTCACAAGTATCAACTTATTCTTCTCCTTCCTCAAGCTTCAGCTCTTTCTTCCTTACAAGTATCAACTTGCTCTTCCTGATCTACAAGCTTCAACTTCAATGGTAGTCTTCAAACACAGAGAAGTGGTAACTTCTAGCCTCCTATATTCTTCAAGCAAGGAACTCCATCCTCCAGCAAGGGAGAAAGATTCATCTAACAAGAGCAAAGTTTGGATGATTGGTAGCAGAGTGAAGACCAAAGGTCACCACTAAGCATCCTATCATTAGAGAAAGGGACCCTCAAAGGTTCTACCAACTTGTAAAGAGCCACACATCCTACCAAAGGAGGGATGAGGCCTTTACAAAGGGACCTTACATCATAGGGAAGAATGGAAGTGATCAATATCTTCCATGTTTATGAAGGAAGAGAACCTATCTAGAAGCTCTGCCTACAAACCCTAATATTAACACCTAATCAACACTACACCAAAAGAAGGGAAGATCTTCACATCCAAGCTTCCTCAAGCAATCCATGGTAACCCAAGCTTGTCTTCAACATCAACCAAGAGCAAGAGAGACAAAACCCTAATATAAGGGAACTAAAGAAGTCATTCTAGTTGAATTAGTGCATTAGAATCATCTAAAGTTAGCACCTAAACTAAAATAAAACAAAAATAGTAAACTACATTGTAAGTTACTACAAAAAATCCTAAGGGATCCTAATTCAATCATGAATCTACCATACAAAAATCAGAGGTTGAATCATCAACCAAGTTCTAGAAATAAAACCTAAATCACAAGGTATCAACCATAAACCCGAAAAATGAAGCTCTTAAAGTTTCAACCTAAAACTACCACTTATATTCATCACAAAAATGTGAGAAAAATCTAGGGGGAACATGCATATCTATGCTAGCTACACACAAAAGATCAAGGCAAGAATCATCATCACATGATTAAACCAAATTCAACAAGATCAAGCATCAACCATGACTATTTTAATATCAATTAAAATGTAAAAATGCATATAAAATCAGAAAATGCACGGAATATTAATATTTTTTATCTGAAAAATACTAGATTCAATCATGAATCAATGGCAAAAATAATGGAATTAATTGAGTCATTTTTCAATTATTTATGAATTTTCCAATAACCATGAATGAAATGAAAAATTAAAAGAAAATCAAAAGAAAATGAAAGGCGCGTGGTGTGAATAGCAAATTAATTCAGTTCAATATCCAAACTGGGCCATAAAGGGGGTGTGGGTATCAACTGGTGACTTAAGCCCAAAACCATCAAATAAATGAAACGCATCATTTCATCTCAACTCAGAAATCCTTCACAAAATTTCCTTCGCTCATGGCCGTTGGATCCTCATCTGGTCAAAGGTCCTCCCCTAATCCAATGGCTCTGGGATCATCTTCCTCATTTCAAACTTCTGAGTTCAGTTCACCTGCACGCGCTAGAGTCACCGCCGGTGACTTCTCCGATCAACCATCCACAATCCTAACTCTCTCTAGAATCCACCATTGGCCACGATTCCTTGATGAATCTTGTCCCAAATTTCCCCAGGAATTCACTCATGCCACTAGTTCATGCTAAACCCTCAAGATTCGCAAGAACACAATCTCAACCGAAAATTGCAACAACCCTAATTGGTCACTAATCTCCAAATTGATGATCCAGAAACCTTCCTACATCAATCTACAATGCATCTAACCTAATAATTCCTCTTGATTCTACCTAAATTAAGCCATGGAATGAGGATTGCATACCTGGTAAAATTGTGTGAACAGAGTGGTTGAATCTTCAAATCAACCGTCAAGAACTTGCATACTCCTTCACTAACACCCAAGGAAGGTTCTGTATGCAACCAAATGTATTGAAATACTCTGAATCTTTGAACCCGACTATGAGTTGCAGATGAAGAAATCCAAGTGTCAACTCCCAATTCTCCCACGATCTTGCTTTGAATTTGATTTGGAATTGATCACCAACCTCAGAGCAAGCTATTGGGATCAAAAACTTGGACTGAAATGGCTTCAAACCTTGTAACAGAATTGGATTTGCAAGAAGAAATTTCAAAGTGCAATCTCACTCTCCTCTCTCAATCCTCACCAACCTTCACTCTGAACCACTTCACAATCATATATAGAACATGACTGAATGATCTAGAAAGTTCTAGATCAATCCAATGAGTATTTCAATATCTCACCTCACTTGAAATCTCATGATATGCTATGTGTATGACAGTCCTTGCAGCATCTTGTATTCATTATGCTCTTCATCCAAATTCTCTCCAAATGAGATTATGAAAGTGCTAGGATGTGTTGGTACCTTTCTTATGAGAAGTTTGGCATATGTTACTTAATCCTTAAGCAACAAACTACAACTCCATGATTTTGACCTCAAATGAGAAAAGTGCCATTGCCATTGTCTTTAAAATGCATTTTACAATCAAAATGACATATAGGTTTGTCCCATTTGGTCTTGAAATGAAAAATCCCAAATTTGGTCCTTTTAATGAACTTTAAATCTTCCTTTTTAAGCCAATTTTGCAACTTTGAGCTACAAGCAATTCCAACCTCTCATGACCACTTGGCTAGCCTTAAAACATCATTTTGAACAAGTTTTATGTTGGACATTTTCCCATTTGAAGCTTGCAAATAGGAGTTATGGCCTTATGCTTGAAATGACCTATAATCTTCAAATGACCAAAATACCCTTGACTTGTCAAAGCCATAACTTGAGTTCTACAAATCCTATCAAGGACTTCTAGTACTCTCTAGAAAGCTAAGAGGATAAGGAACAACATTCATGTTGACCAAAAGTTCATAGGAATCATCCTTTTAGAGCAAAAGTGTCATGCAAGTTGGACAACTTTCAAGCTCCAAATTCACATGCCTCAGATGACTTGTAACTTGTCAAAGTCATAACTTGAGTTCTACAAATCCTATCAAGGACTTCTAGTACTAAAATCAAAGCTAAGATCATGCTCTACAACATTCATGTTATGCGAAAGATGAAATGACAATCACATCGTGAGCTAAATTGCCTTGAAGATAGGGGTCAAACTAGGGGATTTTACACTGTCAAGCCCTAGAAACCCTAGCTTGAAACTTCTCAAACTCTTCAATCATGATGAGTTGACCTTGGAATCATCCTTATAACATCTCAATGTGTCAATACATGATCACATGGCTCTTGAATTAGATTTCAACCTTGTTCAAATCATCAGTTGACTTAGGGTTGACCCAGTCAAACCCTAACTGCACCACTCATGGCCGAGTCTTCTTAATCTTGCACAATGACCTGTCTAGGCCTCAAAAGTGATCCTCAACACTTCTCATGAGCTCTCTCAAGACCTCAAGTCTAACTTCATGGCTTCAGAATCATCTGATGACTTCCCACAACTCTCAAGTTAGGAGACACACCCTCTTGGCTTCAATCATTCTCTCTGAGGATCTTTTAACTTCTCTGACAAGGATATCAACCCTTGAACACCTGAATAAGCCTCCCAGCTAGCTTCAAAGTCTTGTGTAGCCCTTGATTGGTAATCATACCTCTTGATCTCCTACATACATGTCAATGAAATGCAAATGATAATGCTAATGTGCATGAAATGAAACATAAGCTAGGTAAAGAAATGTTGGGCAAATTTTGGGGTGCAACAGCTGCCCCTATTCAAACGGCTTGGACCTGACTGGGTGAGAAGCGAACGACTCTCAAACAATCAAGGTAAAAGACAGTTGAATACCAACAAACCCGGAAATTTTCCAACTACACAAGTACACGGTACTCTGATGGGGACAAATCTTCGGAAACTGAAATAATAGCTGCACGGCAACTAGATGGAGAAATATTGATCTGAATCTCCGTCAGGATGATCATCTGATTTATCTGATATCATTGCATCCTCAAATCATCGAGGGATCACTGGTTGCATGGTAACTGGTGAAGGATTAATCTCGAATCTCCGTCAGGATGATCATCTGATTTTGTTGTAGATCTTCGTCCTCAGGTCATCAAGGGATCACTGGTCACTCGGTAACCGGTGATACATAGTTGGTATTGCCGTCAGGCATTCTACGGCATTGCAGCAGAAGAATTCCTCGGGACTCATCAGGTCCTTAGGAACTTTTTAACTATCAAGTTAATCATGCCATCGGGCATTCAAAGAAATTTTCGGGCGTCAGCCGGACTTCGTCAGTAAGTCGGGAATGGAATCCTCAGTCAATCATGAACTAAATAGGGATACCCAAACTTCCGCCGTCGGGCACTCCGCATCAGCTGAGAGAACTGCTTCGACATCACAGTTGGACTTCCTCAATAAGTCTTCAAATGGAATCCTTAATCAATCAGGAACCACTAAGGATATACAATCTTTTGCCGTCAGGCACCCTGTGTCAGCTAGGCAAACTGCTTCGACATCACAGTCGGACTTCAATCATCAAGTCTTCAAGGAAATTTCAACTCCTCTATTTAAAAACCTGCTGGGTATGACACATCTTCGCTGGGGATTCTGGAGAACTATCAAGTAACTCTGCTTCGGGGATCCAGAAATCATTCTGGATGAGTCAACTCTGCTGAGGAATTCAAGAATCATCTTGAGCAAACGACTTTGCTGGGGACTTCAAGAATCACCCTGAACCAATAACTATGCTGGAGATTTCAGGAATCATCCTGAGCAAACACTCTGTCGGGAATTCTAAGCATCAATTTGAGCAACCAACTCTGGCGACTTCACCGGGGATTTTTAAAAATCATCTTAAGCACACAACTTCGCTGGGGAATTCAAGAATCATCTTGAGCAAACGACTTTGCTGGGGAATTCAAGAGTCATCTTGAGCCATCTAACTCTTCCGAGATTTCAGGAATCATCCTGAGCAAACACCCCGCCGAGGAACACCTGCAAAACAAGAACGATAACAACCTAGCTCATGATTCATATGCATATGTTTGACAATGGCGCAATGCTCCACACGGTGGAAATGCTACGCGTTTAGGGTAAATGCTGTGCAATCATGCACAATGCTACGACCCCATCAGCAAAATAAATGTTGAAGGGAGAATCCTCCTGTCAAGGAGGGAGAACCACTCTGGTGGAGAGGAAGAATCATCATGCCGAGGAGAAGAAGTCACACCAATCTCAATTGGACTCCGCCTGGGGAAATGATCTTCAATCGACTGCTGCAGGGGAATAAAGCTCTACAAGAACCTGGACCTGTTCATCTAGGTATTCAAACCATAAACTGTCGAGGGAAACGATATCAATCGCAGAAATAAACTGCACGGCCTTCGCGGTAAAACTTTCCTGGAGATAACGACTTCTGTAGGGGAATACAGCATCAGCTATTCAACACTCTACTGGGGAAAACCAATCATGGCCTAAACGGCTCCCAAGGACTCGGCTCTCTTGGGGGTTTGCATACTCGGCTGGGGAAGAAGAAATCATCCTGCTTACTGGGGAGAGTACGACTCTGTGGGGAATTTCAATTCCGCTAGAGACTTCAGTCTGAACCATCGAGTGCTGCACACTTCAGTGTATGACTCAGCTGGGGAGACGACGATCCTTTAGGGTACATCTGGTTGGGGAGAGAATCTTCTCTGCCTGGGGAGACACATATCAATGCTCGCGGTCTCATGTTCAAACTCCACGGGGAGGTGCTACTGAACATGCTGGAGAAGAAGGAATCATCCTGCTTGGGAATGCATACGGTGTACTGCCTAGAATATGCCATACCTGCAACAACACAAACAAACAAACAAGATACCCTTCTCAAAGGGACCTATCAAGGTTATCATCTTGTGACAATGTTCAAGTAATTCATTGTTTCAACAATCAGTGGCCTAGGCCAGTAAGTTTATGTATGCGCATTTTATCAAAAACATCGGCGTTCTCTTTCGCAAACAAAACAGATAGATGCTAAACAGGCAAACAGAATTGCTGAATAATATATATTTTATTGATAACGAACCCCTTAATGGGTAAAAATGTTTTACAATAGATACAAGTTCCTGGAATGAGGAAGCTGCGCAAATATAAAACATAAATATACATCAGTATATACACAAATGTCGGCAATGCGGCGTAGACGAACACCATGAGTTGATCCCTCTATGACCCACTCGACTTCGATACTTCTCCGACGCTTCAGCTTCAGAAGAGATTGATTCAGATAAACGGCCCTCAGGTCTTCCAAACTACTAAACAAATACAGTCACACGCGGAACGCAATCATTTGCTTTTTCAAATCCCTAACTTTTGCCTGGATCGCCTTTCCGGGTTTTCGATTCACCGGGATACCCTTTTTTGCCAAAGTCTCCCTTCCGGGTTTTCGACTTTGCGGGTGTACATTTTTCCTTTATATCCCTAATTTTTGCCCGAACCTTTTCCTTTTTTATGGTTCGCCGGGATGCCCCATTTTTGCCTGGATATTCTTTTCTCTTTCCAGCGGGTCATTTTTAAGCAAAGTATTTTTTAACTGCGTCCGCGTTCACCGGGGATGCAAAATCTTCGCCATCCATCGTGGATAACAACAAGGCTCCTCCCGAGAAGACCTTGCTGACGACCTACAGACCTTCGTAATTAGGAGTTCACTTGCCCCGGTGATCGGAGTGTGGAGGAAGAATCTTCTTCAGGACGAGATCACCCGTCTGAAAGCTTCTAGGATGCACTTTCTTGTCATAGGCTTTCTTCATTCGGCTTTGGTACAGACGACCATATGCGATCGACACTAACCTCTTCTCGTCCATCAGGATGAGTTGGTTTAGTCGGTTCTTAATCCATTCTGCCTCATCGAGTTTCACGTCAACCAAAACTCGTAAAGAAGGGATCTCAACTTCTAACGGTAGGACAACTTCCATACCGTACACCAGTGAGAAAGGAGTTGCCCCGGTTGATGTACGCACCGTTGTACGATAACCGTGTAGTGCAAATGGCAGCATCTCGTGCCAATCCTTATAGGTCACAACCATCTTCTGTACAATCTTCTTGATGTTTTTATTGGCCGCTTCAACGGCGCCATTCATCTTCGGCCGGTAAGGAGATGAGTTGTGGTGTTCAATCTTGAAACTTTGGCACAACTCCTTCATCATCTTGTTATTCAGATTCGAACCATTATCAGTAATGATCCGCTCGGGAATTCCGTAACGACAGATGATGTCCCTCTTTATGAATTTAGCCACCACCTGCTTGGTCACATTAGCAATGAGGCTGCCTCCACCCACTTGGTGAAGTAGTCGATAGCTACTAGAATGAAGCGATGACCGTTAGAAGCAGTGGGCTCGATCTTGCCTATCATGTCGATGCCCCACATGGAGAACGGCCACGGGGAGGACATGACATTCAACGGGCACGGCGGTACATGGATCTTATCAGCATAAATCTGGCATTTATGACATTTCTTCGCGAATTTAAAGCAATTTGATTCCATCGTCAGCCAGTAGTATCCTGCTCTCAAGATCTTTCTTGTCATAGCATGCCCGCCGGCGTGCGTACCAAATGTGCCTTCATGGACTTCTTCCATGAGCATACACGCTTCTATCTCATCTACACATCTGAGTAGCACGAGATCGTGGTTTCTTTTATACAAAACTCCATCAGGATTGAGATAAAAGTTTCTAGACAGCCTCCTCAGAGTCTTCTTATCCTGGGTTGACGCTCCCGCCGGATACTCCTTAGTCATAAGGAAAGTCTGGATGTCATGGAACCATGGCTTGCCGTCGGAGGCTTCCTCGATCGCAAAGACGAATGCAGGTCTATCAAGACGAGAAAGGACAATTCTTGGAGCTTCATTCCAAAAATTGACTTTATACATCGAAGCCAACGTGGCTAAGGCATCAGCCATCTGGCTTTCGGCCCTGGGTACATGATGGAGTTCCACTCGATCAAAGAACGGAAGCAGCCTTCTGGCATAGTTCATGTACGACACCAAATTCGATTGACGAGTCTCCCATTCCCAT
Organism: Lathyrus sativus; assembly: GCA_963859935.3. Classification (NCBI taxonomy): domain Eukaryota; kingdom Viridiplantae; phylum Streptophyta; class Magnoliopsida; order Fabales; family Fabaceae; genus Lathyrus; species Lathyrus sativus. Next base: position 282,847,798 of record OZ012738.1, read on the forward strand.
TTAATTTGGTTGATCACAAGTGCCGAGTCACCATATACATCTAGGTTCTTGATTCTCAAATCAATTGCCTCTTCTAGACCCATGATGCATGCTTCGTACTCCGCTTCATTATTGGTGACCAGAAACGTCAGTCTCGCAGTGAACGGGATGTGGGATCCGTGGGGAGTCGTGATGATCGCCCCAATGCCACTTCCATAAGAGTTAACTGCCCCGTCAAATATCAATTTCCACTGGGATTTCCTATCAGGACCCTCGTCGGGCAACGATTCATCACAATCTTTCGCTTTAAGAAACATGATATCCTCGTCAGGGAATTCAAATTTCATCGGCTGATAATCCTCGATCGGTTGTTCGGCCAGGTATTCAGATAATACGCTCCCCTTGATGGCTTTCTGGGAAACATACTGAATGTCATATTCCGTCAACACCATTTTCCATCTGGAAATCCTGCCCGAAAGCGCTTGCTTCTCGAAGACGTACTTGATCGGATCCATCTTCGAAATTAGCATGGTGGTGTGATTGAGCATGTACTGTCGTAAACGTTTGGTAGCCCAGGCTAGTGCACAACACGTCTTCTCCAGCATCGAGTAACGAGATTCACAGTCTGTGAACTTCTTACTCAAATATAAATGGCATGCTCCTTTCTGCCCGTCTCGTCGTGCTGACCGAGAACACATCCCATACTATTCTCAAGAACTGTCAAGTACATGATTAAGGGTCTTCCGGCCACTGGGGGAATCAAGATCGGAGGTTCCTGTAGATACTGTTTTATCTTATCAAATGCCTTCTGGCAATCCTCGTTCCAGATAATCGCCTGATTTTTCTTTAGTAGTTTGAACATCGGTTCACACGTGGCTGTGAGCTGAGAAATGAACCTTGCAATGTAGTTTATTCTGCCCAGGAAACCACAAACTTCTTTTTCTGTTTTTGGCGCTGGCATTTCTTGTATTGCTTTTATCTTCGCAGGATCAACCTCGATGCCTCTTTCACTCACGATAAACCCCAGTAGTTTTCCTGACCGTACTCCGAAAGTACACTTGTTAAGATTCAGCCTTAATCTGAACTTCCTAAGCCTCTCAAAAAGCTTCAGCAAATTGACCAGATGTCCCTCCTCCGTTTGGGACTTCGCAATCATGTCATCAACATAGACTTCAATCTCATGATGAATCATGTCATGAAACAAAGTGACCATTGCTCGTTGGTAAGTGGCCCCCGCGTTCTTCAGACCGAACGGCATTACCTTGTAGCAAAATGTTCCCCAAGGTGTAATAAACGTAGTTTTCTCCATGTCCTCCGGCGCCATCTTGATCTGATTGTAGCCGGAGAAGCCATCCATGAACGAAAATACGGAGAACTGAGCTGTATTGTCGACCAACACATCAATATGGGGAAGCGGGAAATCATCTTTAGGGCTCGCCCTATTCAAATCCCGATAATCGACGCATATTCGCACCTTACCGTCCTTCTTCGGTACAGGCACTATGTTGGTGACCCATGGAGGGTAAGTGGTGACCGCTAAAAAGCCAGCATCAAGCTGCTTCTGCACTTCTTCTTTGATCTTGACGGCCATATCTGGTCGCGTCCTTCTAAGCTTCTGCTTGATGGGAGGACAATCTTCTCGCAGCGGCAAGTGGTGGACCACAATGTCGGTATCATGTCCGGGCATATCTTCGTATGACCAAGAAAAGACGTCACTATACTCTCTTAGCATCTCGACCAACCTCTGCTTGACTTCACTCTGCAATGCGGCCCCTATCCTGACGTTCCTGACCAGTTCTTCAGAACCCAGATTCACAATCTCAATCTCTTCTTCGTGAGGCAGAATAACTTTCTCTTCTTGTTTCAACAAGCGGGCCAACTCTTTGGGAAGGTCTTCGTCTTCATCAATCTCCTCTTCGGCTTGATAGATCGGGCAATCGAAGTCGAAGTGAGTCGTAGAAGGTCCCGAGTCGATGTCATCTGCTATGTGGACCCGGCAATAACAAGGGTTAAGCTTAAAACAAGGATATGCAGGTTAGCACAAACCCCATTGCCCTTTTATTGTTTTTCAAAACAAATATAAAACAGGAATAACAGAGATCACAACATTTGAATACGAAGAAAAACGCCTTTTGATTTATTGATAAAATGCATGTACATAATCAAACAAGGCCCTGACAATAAAACCTCTATGCCCCGGGTAGGACGTAGGGTTGTACAATGATTGAAAAAAAGGAAATCATTACTCTTTGCCTGTCACTGGGATGATATCCCTGATAGACCAGTTGTTGAGGCTCTCGCCTGGTTTGCTTGGCTAGATCCAAGAGTCCAGATCGCAATCGCTGTCTTCGCCGTCTTCAGACACTGCGTTGACACTTTCAAATATCACCCCGCCCCTGGTAAACTAGATCGGCCCTTTACCGTGTGACGCGCTGCGAGAAGAAGAGGCTTCAGCTGTAGGAGAGTATCCCAACCCGAACTTGTCTTGCTTGTTAGGTATCTCTAGAATTTGCCCCCAGCCTGGGGTGGACCCGGCTTGAACAACGGCTCGGGCTTCCTTGAAGGAAGAGAGAGTCATCTCTGGTTTCTCAGTGATTACAAGAGCTATGTTCTTGACTTTAACAGCTTCGAACGCCTGACATAGGGTTTCGTGGATTTCCCCATCCATCTCAACATACTTGAAGGACGACAAATGGCTTACCATTATATCCTCCTCGCCACATACGGTTACGATGCTGCCTCCAACAGCGTACTTGAGCTTCTGGTACAACGTGGAGGTCACGGCGCCAGCAGAATGGATCCATGGCCGACCCAAGAGACAGTTGTAGGCAGGCATGATGTCCATAATGTAGAAGACTGCGTCGAATGTTTCCGGCCCCACTTGGATTGGTAGCGTCACCTCTCCAAAAACATGACGTTTGGTTCCATCAAACGCTTTCACAACCAGATCACTGGGTGTGCAAATCACTCCGCGAGTATCCAACTTCATCAATGCTTTCTTCGGAAGAACATTGAGCGATGACCCTGTGTCTACCAACACATGAGACATAATTGTTCCCCTACACTCTATCGAGATGTGCAGAGCACTATTGTGGTTTCTTCCCTTCGGCGTCAGCTCCAGGTCAGTGAACCCTAACCCGTTTCCAGCATTCACGTGGGCTACGACCCCTTCCAACTGGTTGACCGATATTTCCTGCGGTACATACGTGGCATTAAAAACCTTTAACAGCGCGTTGCGATGTGCCTCAGAACACAGCAACAGATTCAGGATGGAGATTTTCGAGGGTGTTTGATGGAGATGATCCACGATCTTGTAGTCACTCTTCTTAATCAACCTCATAAAGTCTTCAGCATCCTTGACAAGTAAGTCATTCTCTACCCCGCGAGGGGTTTCTTCAATGACTTTACTCTTTCCCTTATCGGTTACATCAGCTTTGTCCGCTTTGTCCGCCACAATCTCAAGTGGAGCAAATACTCTCCCGCTACGAGTGATTCCGCCAATTCCCACTAAGTTATCCACACATGACCCTGATGGTTCCAATTCCAACTTCTGTCCGTTGCAGTAGACGTCTGCCCCATAATTCCATGGGACAACATTGGTGCTTTCGAAAGGCATCGACCCAGCTTTGGTGATGGTAATCGTGGGCGGCCTGGGTGCAGAAATAGTTATCGTCCGACGAGGGATGGTGATGGTAGCAACCTCATCACCTTGCTTCAGCATTACCTCTCCCGATCCGCTTTCGGCCCTTCGGCTAAACTGTAAGATTCCTTCGGTCATCAGACTCTGAATCCCTTCTATCAATTGTTCACATCCATCAGGACAAATCGCACAGCCCATACACAGTTCCCTGTAGCCCGGGAAGAAACCTCTTTTCATCAGCTTGGCTTTAACGAAGCTATGCGGCGTCTTCAGATCTTTGACATCAGTCAACAAATCCAAGCTCTCGTCTTCAATAATGGCGTTTACCCCACCTCCCCTATGATTCGGCATAGGGTTCTTCGTGACATTTGGCACATTATCTGAGAAATTGATGATCTTAGCGTCCACCATATCCTGCACCTTGTGCTTGAAGGCTTTGCAGTTTTCTATCGTGTGGCCTGGTGCCCCTGAGTGAAACTCACATGTTGCATTCGCATCATAACCTGGCGGAGGTGCCCCTGTCAAGGGAGCCAGGGTTCTCTTCTGGATTAGTTGTAACTGGAGCAGAGTCTGTAACAGCTGAGCATAAGACATGGGCGAAGTCTCGAGGTGACGACTTGACAGAGGTGCCCTGTTCTGATACTTTCTCTACCCTTGCTGATTCGGTTGCTGCTGCTGCTGCTGCTGTGGCTGTTGGACCGCGGGGATGGTTATACTGGCCACCTGCTGGTGCTGGCCCTTGCCTTTCCTTCGAGCGTTGGACACGGCGCTCGTCTCTCCTTCCCTCCTTTTGCCACCATATGGTTTCTTTCCTCCTCTAGCTGAGGACAGACCCCCTTGAATTTTCCCCAGTTTGATCCCATTTTCAACGTGCTCACCCGTGATAATGAGATCTGAGAAGCTTCCAGACATACTGCTGACTAACTTCTCGTAATAAACCCCTGGGAGGGTGGCTACGAACATTTCAACAAGCTCGTGTTCAACCATCGGCTGCTGAACTCTAGCTGCCAATTCACGCCACCGCTGAGCGTATTCTTTGAACCCTTCATTGTTCCTCTGTGACAAATTCTGCAGTTGGACTCGGTTCGGAGCCAAGTCACTGTTATATTGGTAATGGTGCACGAATGCTTCAGCAAGTTCCTTCCACGTGCGCACATTGGTAGGTTCCAGACTCATGTACCATTCCAGGGAGGGTCCGGACAAGCTATCCTGAAAGAAGTGCATCAGCAACTTCTCGTCTTCCGAGTGAGCGGACATCTTTCGGTAGTATGATCTCAGATGGACGCGAGGGCACGTGGTGCCCTTGTACTTTTCAAAGTCGGGTACCTTGAACTTGGGAGGCACCTTGAAATCAGCAATCAGTCCCAACTTGGACATGTCAACACCAATAGTGTTCGAGTTCTTGAAGTTCCTCATCTTGTCCTCGAGTGCCTTAAACCTCAGACGTGCTTCAGCAGTCAGCTCTCCTTCAGCACCTTTCTGTGAGAACACATCGTCTTGACGGTCTTCTAACCATGGCTGAGGCCCATACAGATTTCCAACACCCGCATTGCCGTTGCCCAGTCCAACATTGACATTAGCTTCGAAATTCCCATTACCGACGCCAGTCGTATTACCATTGAGCCCCATGTTAGCGATCACATTGCCATTGGCACTACCATTCCCCCCAGTCACAAGGACGCCATTCTGAGGAGTTTCAACAGGTGGAGGGGTTGGAACAGTCCCACCATGGAGCACACCATTACTATCAACCCTTGAAATCAAAGTTCTGAGCTGATCCTGGCCGTTGGCAACCACTTGCATGAGCTCCATGAAGCGGTCCATCCTCTCTCGGAGTTCTTGAACGTCGGTCTGCACTTGCTCCATAGCTCTGGCTTGATTTGCTCTGGTCGGATAGCGGTGGGTTGGCCTTTGATCAATCCTGGAACAACCTGCATACACAAAGGGTTAGAAAAACGACAAAGTGCTCGTTATGCAAATGCTTCATGCAAATGCAAACGTGTGTCTGTTTGCTAGGGAGATTTCCCCCGATCCTAGTGCCTGAGTGCCAGTGCTGATAATAAGAAGTCCGAGTCCAGTCATGGAAATAACATCTCATATATATAAAGAAAGCCCATCAAGGCGGTACACAACGTCACAGAATACAAGATGAATCAATAGCATGACCTCAACCAACAAGCCTAGTGATGGTCAGCATACAACAATGATCAACACAAAAGGATTACAAATAGTCAAGCACGGCCACGGGCGCGAAACTCTTCTAACAACCCCTTCGTTTCTGGATGATCAGGCCGAGTGAGTAACCCTTCGACGAGTAACTCTCTCTGCATAATGGTGTATTAAAGACCTTCGACCGAATCTTCCCATGCTCTTTCGCCGAAACAATCTTCCAACTTCCGCTTCTTGGATTCAAACATCAGCTTGCGCTCCTTCAGGTTAGCAAGAGCCTTGTTGAGCTGGCATTCAGCGGCATATCTGCGAGCGGTTTCTTCATCAAACCTCTTCTCACTAGCCTTCACCTGGGCTTTCAGCTTGGAGATCTGCTGCTTCAGCTTATCCTCCCGTTCTTTGCCGTTGGCTAGGGTGGCCTTCCAATGCTGATTAAACTTGGATATTCTCCGGTACGCTTCATCCAAGTGCTGCTTCTTAGTGGCCAGTACATCATTGACAGCTTTGAAGTCTCGACCCAAGCGCTCACGTTCAGCTATCTGGTTAGTCAAATCTGTCCCTATCTGGTTCACTAGCTCTGTCTGCCTCTTGAAAGAATGGACGGCTTCGCTTCTCTCACTTCGGAGTTGAGCCAATTCTTTCTCCACTTCTTCATTTGCCTTCTTCAGCTCATCTCTCTCAGCTAACACCTGATTATGCTGCTGAATAGGCACAGTGGTAGGCTCTTCAACCACTGGAGGGATTTTTGGCTTGGCAGGAGGAAACGACATCCCTATAGTATGTGCTCTGGCTCTGATCCAGGTCACATATGAAGCATAGGCCTGGCTATTACTTTTTCCGAGCAACGGCTTTCCCTGCTTACTGATACCATTCCAAGCGTGCTACAGCTTAGATAACATATCCCCCTCTAGAAGACAAGTGAGGTACAAAGATTCCTGCACCTCTTCATCCTTCGGCGGAGCTCTCAAAGCATAAGCAAACTGTCGGAGCAGCAGAGATGGATTATAGTTGATACAACCCTTCCTGCCTATCAAAGGCATATTCAGAAACCCACTGCAGCTAAAGATGATCTCGGTACCCAACCTATCTCTATCAAACCAGGTAATATCCTCCGCTGACAGACTCATCAAACGCTCAGGCCACTCAGCTGTGGCTGCAGACGAAGCAAAGGGACCCTTCTTGGGTAGGTGACTATCAAGCCATCTATAGAGCAGGGGTACACAACATGAGACATTCTTGCCCCTTCTGTTCTTGTTTTTCTAGTGGGCGGAATTGTAAACATCTCCTATCACGGTAGGGACTGGATTCCCTGATGCAAAGATGTGAAAAGCATCGAAGTCTACAAAGTCGGGCATATTGGGGAACAAAATGATGCCATATATACACATAGCAAGGATTGCATTGAACACGATCCAACATCCGTCTTTGGTGCACTACTGAGCCTTTCCCCTTAAGAACTGCAAGGAGAAACCGGGAACCTTGTTCCAACTAGACAAAACCAACTCAGAGACATCTAGGTGAAGTGAAGGAGCTAGACTAGCCAGATTAGACTCAGCATCCATATGAACAAAGGGCATCTGACTCTTGATAGGCACACCTAACAAATCAACATACTCCTCTAGTGTGGGTGCGAGAATAAAGTCCTGGAAAGTAAAGCATCTCAACGGAGGATCGTAGAACTGCAGCAGGGCATGCAACCCATTCAACTCAAACACAGAGGGCTTATGAACCAAACTGAGCAGTTTACCGTAAGACTTTCTGAATTCATCTCTCACAGAATCATCTGCCAAAGCAATCAAACTAGTTAGCTGAACAACATCAGGAGTGGGGAGCTTGTAAGCCACAGTCTTCCTCAGAGAACCCATAGTAGCACAATAGAAGGCCAGAAAACCTGAATCGGGGGAAACGGTACCTGCAACACAGACACACGTTAATGAAATGCAAATGAGTATGCAAAGCAATGTAAAATGCAATCATACAGCAGGAGATCAAGACAACTGTGCTGTTGAAGAGATGAAGGTTCTGTATCAACAAAACCACAATACTGCTCTGTCAAGAACAACTCTATCTCTGATGAGAAGAAAACCTTGGTATCGGACCATAAACCTGCTCTATCAAGAACACACATATATCTGATGATGAGGAGAAACCCCGGATGTCAGACTATAACTCTGCTTTGTCAAGAACACACATACATCTGATAATAAGGACCTCCGATACAGGACCATAATTCTGCTTTGTCAAGAACACACATATATCTGATAATAAGGACCTCCGATACAGGACCATAACTCTGCTCTGTCAAGAACACACATATATCTGACAATAAGGACCTCTGATACAGGACCATAACTCTGCTCTGTCAAGAACAAATATACATATGATAATGAGGACCTCTGATACGGGACCATAACTCTGCTCTGTCAAGAACAAATATACATCTGATGATGAGAACCTCTGAAACCAACAAAACTGATTCACCGTCAAGAAAACCAGGTAGTCTGAAGGTTAAGGCTTCCTGCAACAAACCCAACCCTGCTCACAGGTATGGACCTAAACTGACACAAGTTCGGCATCCTATGCGGTCATCAGCGTCACAGACATTCAAGAGGGGTGATACGATACCCAGAAGGTGTGGCATCACCATCTCCTGAAGCGGCCTCACTCAGCTGAATTCCAAATGATCGGTCCCCAGAGTCGACAATCCTCCAAACCAACAACCCCTCAGGCCCAAAGGGCCGGAAAAGAAGTCAACCGGGAGAACCTCGTCTGAGCATGGATTTCATGAGACACTAGTGCCTGCAAAGCAAGCACGCGCCCACTAATCTCCACAACTAAGGCTAGGTACACTCAAGCCTGGGTCTGGCTTCTCACTCATCAGAGTGCCCCTCCCACAACAGCACAGATAATCATATCATACTGAAAATAAAGATGCGGGAAATAAAATGCGATAAACAAACACAACCCTACAAGTAATCATACAAGTGCTAGGATTGACTCTCGCAGGGGACGTTGGATCCCCTAACTGACTTGCATAAGGGACGTTGGATCCCTAGGAAATTATCAGAAAGTCCCCAACAGAGTTGCCAGCTGTCGCTACCGTGAAAATAAGGTGCCGGCAAAAAAGAAGAGTCGCCACCTTTCGTTATTTATCCCTCAGAGCGGGAAAGGAAACGATCGGAAAAACCTGACGAAAAGGTATAAGACAAGGTCATCGCAACCATTGTCTGGGTTCGGGAGTCGGTTACGCAAGGGGAAGGTGTTAGCACCCCTCACATCCATCGTACTCAATGGGATCCACGCTTGTTGTGTTTATCTGACGGGTTTGTTTACTATCTACCTATCAAGGCTGGTCTAAAAAGAAAAGAAAATGACTCGGCAAAGCGTCTCACTTTGTGCCTACGTATTCTCATCAGAGAATGAGAAATCAGAGTCAACGTAGTTCAGCTAACTACTGGTTACGGGAAAGGTGGCTCGCCAATACATCAGTATTGTGCCTACGTACTCTCAATAGGTATGAGAGATCAGAGCTTACGTAGTTCGGGATAATACAGATTACGGGAATTCAGATTCATCTGTTTTTTCGAGTAGGGTTAACAAACAGTTCCAGTAGTTTGGTGTACGCAGCTCGACCCTTGGAGACTTAGGCGTTACCGTTTGCGGTAGAACTGAGAGTTAACGACACTCTTTTCTTCAGAAAAGCTTCCTTTGACTTATGGGCCCACGGGGCAAAAAGGTTTGAAGTTTGTTTTCTGTCTTTTACGGAAGAACTGTTTTTTATGGATGTTTGCAACCAATATCGCACTAGAGACTATGACCTGAGAGTGAATGTGTCGCATGTCACCCAAAGGGTGCCATACTAAACATCCAAGCTGTCGAAAAGAAACTCTCCGACAACCCTTTCTCAGATAGCTTAAGGCTCGTAACGTACGACATCAGTTAACCTTTATTACTGTATTTTGATTTGTTTTGAGATGAGAAGAGAGAACGAACAGGTTCAACTAAGGGGAGACTATCAAGTCCTAATGGTTGTCATGCCAAGGATTCATCCTATGGTTGAGGTTTGAAATAGGGAACTCCTAGAAGTTATCATGCATAGGTTTCAACCTAAAGTTCTAATCATCACTTCCTTATCAAAGGAAGTGAGATTCCTAGGGGATCATGTCAAGGATAAACAGAAACAAATAAAGCACCAGCTTCAACAGTAAATAGTAAACAGATATAAAGTAAAATGCATGCAATGCAAGTGAGGGAGGAAAGGTGTGTGGGACATCAGCCTCCACAAGCTCATCTCAACCTCAAGCCAAATATGAATAACTGTAATCATACAGAGGAAATAACATGCTATCAAGCAAACATAAACCACATAGGCAAGGGAGCTAGGCTCTACCGAATACCCGCAAGCAAAGCCATACAGTAAAAATACAAGCAGAGGGAGCAACTCAACCTCTAGTGCAATCATGCTCCTAGCTTACATCAATCTAAATATGAACTTATTCTAATTCATCAAGCAAATCAAACAAGTCACACCAACACTGTTGCACAGAAAGCAAACAGACAAAAAAGAAAGCAGATCAACAACTTCCACAGCTTCACAGCAAAGCTCTCCTCTGACAGCAGTTCAGTCTTCAGTCTTCAACAGCTCTTCAGGGCTATCATCTTCAATAGCAAGGATCAACTTGCTTCTTCAAGCTTTCAATACATCAAGCATAAGTATCAACTTATTCTTTCTTCTTTAGGCCTCAGCTCCAAAGTGAACTCCACCTTTAGGCTTCAATCCCAATTACAAGTATCAACTTGTTCCTTCAGGGACTTAATGCATTAAACTCACAAGTATCAACTTGCTTCTTCCTTAAGCTTCAGATTCTTAATTCCATCTCCAATGGATTCCTCTCACAAGTATCAACTTATTATTCTCCTTCCTCAAGCTTCAGCTCTTTCTTCCTTACAAGTATCAACTTGCTCTTCCTGATCTACAAGCTTCAGCTTCAATGGTAGTCTTCAAACACAGAGAAGTGGTAACTTCTAGCCTCCTATATTCTTCAAGCAAGGAACTCCATCCTCTAGCAAGGGAGAAAGATTCATCTAACAAGAGCAAAGTTTGGATGATTGGTAGCTAAGTGAAGACCAAAGGTCACCACTAAGCATCCTATCATCAGAGAAAGGGACCCTCAAAGGTTCTACCAACTTGTAAAGAGCCACACATCCTACCAAAGGAGGGATGAGGCCTTTACAAGGGGACCTTACATCATAGGGAAGAATGGAAGTGATCAACATCTTCCATGTTTATGAAGGAAGAGAACCTATCTAGAAGCTCTGCCTACAAACCCTAATATTACCACCTAATCAACACTACACCAAAAGAAGGGAAGATCTTCACATCCAAGCTTCCTCAAGCAATCCATGGTAACCCAAGCTTGTCTTCAACATAAACCCAGAGCAAGAGAGACAAAACCCTAATATAAGGGAACTAAAGAAGTCATTCTAGTTGAATTAGTGCATTAGAATCATCTAAAGTTAGCACCTAAACTAAAATCAAACAAAAATAGTAAACTATAGTGTAAGTTCCTACAAAAATTCCTAAGGGATCCTAATTCAATCATGAATCTACCATACAAAAATCAGAGGTTGAATCATCCACCAAGTTCTAGAAATAAAACCTAAATCACAAGGTATCAACCATAAACCCTAAAAATGGAGCTCTTAAAGTTTCAACCTAAAACTACTACTTATATTCATCACAAAAATGTGAGAAAAATCTAGGGGGAACATGCATATCTATGCTAGCTACACACAAAAGATCAAGTCAAGAATCATCATCACATGATTAAACCAAATTCAACAAGATCAAGCATCAACCATGACTATTTTAATATCAATTAAAATGTAAAAATGCATATAAAATCAGAAAATGCATGGAATATTAATATTTTTTATCTGAAAAATACTAGATTCAATCATGAATCAATGGCAAAAATAATGGAATTAATTGAGTCATTTTTCAATTATTTATGAATTTTCCAATAACCATGAATGAAATGAAAAATTAAAAGAAAATCAAAAGAAAATGAAAGGCGCGTGGTGTGAATAGAAAATTAATTCAGTTCAATATCCAAACTGGGCCATAAAGGGGGTGTGGGTATCAACTGGTGACTTAAGCCCAAAACCAACAAATAAATGAAACGCATCATTTCATCTCAACTCAGAAATCCTTCACAAAATTTCCTTCGCTCATGGCCATTGGATCCTCATATGGTCAAAGGTCCTCCCCTAATCCAATGGCTCTGGGATCATCTTCCTCATTTCAAACTTCTGAGTTCAGTTCACCTGCGTGCGCTAGAGTCACCGTCGGTGACTTCTCCGATCAACCATCCATAACCCTAACTCTCTCTAGAATCCACCATTGGCCACGATTCCTTGATGAATCTTGTCCCAAATTTCCCCAGGAATTCACTCATGCCACTAGTTCATGCTAAACTCTCAAGATTCGCAAGAACACAATCTCAACCGAAAATTGCAACAACCCTAATTGGTCACTAATATCCAAATTGATGATCCAGAAACCTTCCTACATCCATCTACAATGCATCTAACCTAACAATTCCTCTTGATTCTACCTAAATTAAGCCATGGAATGAGGATTGCATACCTGGTAAAATTGTGTGAACAGAGTGGTTGAATCTTCAAATCAACCTTCAAGAACTTGCAGACTCCTTCACTAACACCCAAGGAAGGTTCTGTATGCAACCAAATGTATTGAAATACTCTGAATCTTTGAACCCGACTATGAGTTGCAGATGAAGAAATCCAAGTGTCAACTCCCAATTCTCCCACGATCTTGCCTTGAATTTGATCTGGAATTGATCACCAACCTCAGAGCAAGCTATTGGGATCAAGAACTTGGACTGAAATGGCTTCAAACCTTGTAACAGAATTGGATTTGCAAGAAGAAATTTCAAAGTGCAATCTCACTCTCCTCTCTCAATTCTCACCAACCTTCACTCTGAACCACTTCACAATCATATATAGAACATGACTGAATGATCTAGATAGTTCTAGATCAATCCAATGAGTATTTCAATATCTCATCTCACTTGAAATCTCATGATATGCTATGTGTATGACAGTCCTTGCAGCAGCTTGTATTCATTATGCTCTTCATCCAAATTCTCTCCAAATGAGATTATGAAAGTGCTAGGATGTGTTGGTACCTTGGTTTTAATCTTATGAGAAGTTTGGCATATGTTACGTAATCCTTAAGCAACAAACTACAACTCCATGATTTTGACCTCAAATGAGAAAAGTGCCATTGCCATTGTCTTTAAAATGCATTTTACAATCAAAATGACAGATTCAAGGCCTTAGGGGTTAAATATATTGTTGGTCTCAATGCTTCAGACATGTGCCTGGTTTCTGACCTAGTGTTGCCTCCGAATTTCAAAGCACCAAGGTTTGAGAAGTATAAAGGGGATAGTTGCCCGAGGGCACATTTGGTGATGTTCTGCAGAAGAATGACTTTGTTTGTGCACAACGACAAGCTGATGATTCATTGTTTTTAGGACAGTCTGATTGGGGCATCTCTGAGTTGGTTTATGCAGTTAGAGAGTAGTCAGATCCGATCATGGGTGGATTTAGCCAAGGCTTTTCTGAAACAGTATGACTATAATCTTGACATGGCTCCCAGTCGCATGCAGTTGCAAGAATTGTCTCAAGAGAACAATGAGCCCTTCAGAAGGTATGCTCAGAGATGGAGAGAATTTTCTTTTAGAGTGCAACCGCCGCTTCTAGAACAAGAGTTAGCTGACATGTTCCTAAACTCTTTACAAAGCCTATATTTTGAAAGGATGCTTGGAGTTGCACCAAACTTCTCTGAATTGGTAATAGCAGGAGAACACATTGAGAATGGCATAAAGATGGGAAAAATTTCGAACGTCTTAAGCAGTCAGGCCAGTGAAGCTGAATCTCTCTGTAGCTCACGAGAAGAAGAAGATGTGATCAACGCAGTCATGACAGATGTTGGGTATTCTCAAGATGAATCGATGAAATCTTTTATTTCTTCATCTTCTCAGCGGTCATTATCTTCTGTGTCTCGTTATTCTGGACAATCAACTATGCCTAGGGCACCACATCAGAGACTTTGGGTCGCTCCTCAAGCAAATCAACGAGCCCGTTGTCGCAACTGCGAAAAACAACCTGTGGAAAAACAGAAGAGTCGCCACCTTTTGTTATTTATCCCAAAGAGAGGGAAAGGAAAAGATCGGAAAAACCTGACGAAAGGGAAAAAACGAGGTCATCGCAACCAAGTCCTGGGTTTGGGAGTCGGTTATGCAAGGGGAAGGTATTAGCATCCCTCACGTCCGTCGTACTCGACGGGATCCACACTTGTTTGCTATCTAAAAGGGTTGTTTATCTATCTACGCTACAGGCTTTAGGACAAAAACAAAAGAAAGAGAGACTCGGCAGAGCGTCGCTGCTCTGTGCCTACGTATTCCCTCGTGCAATGGGAAAGTCAGAGTCAACGTAGTTCGGCTAACCACGGGAGAGAAGGGGGGAAGGTTGCTCACCGAGACATCTTCATCTCGTGCCTACGTACTTTAATCTAGCATGAAAGATCAGAGCGAACGTAGTTCGGGCGGACACGAAACCACAGGTTGATTAAGTGTTTTATCCGAGTAGGGTTAAACATCTGTTACAACAGTTAGGGAAAAAGCCTGTTTGCGGTAGAACCGAAGCTTAACAACACTCTTTTCTGAAAAAAGAAGTTTCCGATTAATCCCGAAGGAAAAAGGTTTGAATTTGTTTTGTGTTTTTTACCGGAGAAGTGTTTTGAATTTGAGTGTTTATAATGTATATTGTACTAAAGTCTAGAACCTAGGATCAAATGCTTTGCATATCGTCCTAAGGACGTATACTAAACACTCTAGGTAATTGAGTAGAAGCCCCTCAATCACCATTTCCCAAGTATAAGGCTCATGGCACAATATCCATTATCTTTATTAAGTGTATTAAGGTTGTACGAAGATGAGAAGAGAAGACGCACGAAAGTTCTAAGGGAAACTCGGCCCTAATGTTGTCATGCAAAGTGATCCTAGAGTTTGGATTGAAAAGGGGAAACGTCTACCCTAATGTTAGCATACTTGGATTGAACACCTAGTGTCTCTCCTACTCCCATCCTACACGGAGGGACTAGGAATCCTATGGGGATCATGGCAAGAAAGCACAAGAAGAACAAAGGAAGGATCAATCACAAGTAGAGAAATGCAAACACGAAAATGCACAATTAGAATGGTGGGAGGGAGGAAAATGTGTGCGGGGCAGCAACCGCCACAAGCGCGTCTCAACCTCAACAGCGAAGCAAGAATGATGCAAACATGTGGAGAAAAGCGATAAATGCAAGCAATTAAACATGCAAACGAAACATGATTCGAACCACATACAAGCATGCAAACAATTGGAAAATGATCAACTGAAATTGAGTAGTTCAAACAATAGAATTTGAGTAGTTCAAACAACTTGAGTAGTTCAAACAATAGAAACTCGGAAAACTTCGAGATCCAAGCCAATTGTAGTTGTACGAACGAAGATCCACCAAATTCGAGTCGAAACGCTTCGAATAATCACTTCCAACTCAAGCTCCAAAATCAGATCTCAATTTGCACGAAAATTGATAATGAAAATTGATCCAAAGATGAGAATGGATGAAGGTTTATGCTCAAGAATCCATTGATTTCAATGAAAAATCAGTGAATCTTAGTGAACAAAGAGCTTTGAGTGAATTTTGGAAATGGAGGGAATTGATAGAATTTGATCAATTCTGAAAAATTATTGTGAGAAATGAGAATTGGCTCCTTTTAGTTTGGAGTATATCATTTAAATATGATCTAGGTTTGGATCCCAAAGGTGGGGTTTGGATCTTGGATTGGAAAGTTGGTTTGGAGCTAAGCATGGGAATTTGGAGGGAAAATTGAAATAACCAACTTTCAAGAACATTCTAGATCCTTCTTTTTGGTAAAAATGAGTTTCAAGGTGATCAAATTCGGACCCCAAGTACAAATGGCTTGCAAAATCACGTACAGGGAAAAATCTGATATGGTTAACCGGTTAACCATATGCGTTAACCGGTTAACACTGTTAAAACTTCAATTCTGGGGTGATTCTCCAATGGTTAATTGGTTAACCATATGTGTTAACCGATTAACACCTTCAAAATTTTGAATTTGGCGCCTTTTGGAGGGAAACTTGCCTGTTTGCCTGTTTCTCGCCGTTTTGAGCTCTGGTAAGATTCCGACACTTGCTCTTGAATGCTGTGACTGTGATAGTGCTTAATATAGACTTAATATTGTCTCCTGGTCTGAGCATAACCTGCAAAATAAAAATCGTCCCCTCGACCGTTGGGCAAAATAAACGCCT
This sequence comes from Lathyrus sativus, assembly GCA_963859935.3. NCBI lineage: Eukaryota > Viridiplantae > Streptophyta > Magnoliopsida > Fabales > Fabaceae > Lathyrus > Lathyrus sativus. The sequence goes on from OZ012738.1 coordinate 282,863,996, forward strand.
TTCTGATGTTCGCTGCTTGCGAGGGAATGAAACCTGAGCCACGGGAACCTCGATCCCCTGCCTCGAGAGCCAATGCTATGCAAAATGCGGATGCCATGAAATGAAATGAAACATAAGCTAGATAAAGAAAAATAGGTTGGGCAAATTTTGGGGTGCAACAGCTGCCCCTATTCAAACGGCTTGGACCTGACTGGGTGAGAAGCGAACGACTCTCAACCAATCAAGGTAAAAGACGGTTGAATACCAACGAAATCCAGAAACTTGCCAACCATAGAATTAAACATGATGAACGTCTCGAACATTCCATTGAGGAAGAGAGACCTAATCAAGTAACTCTGCTGAGGAACTTAATAATACAACTGGTGTTATGGTCTGAATACCACGTGGGTCGAAAGGTAGCATGTCAAAATGGTCAGAATTTGGATATTTGATGAACACAACGAATCAGCGAAACTTGTTGGAGTCTAGACACTCAACAAAATGAGGAATACACCATCAATTGGAACTGGCCAGAATATGAACACTCAACGAGATAAACTGGAACAAACCGGAGCCAAGACACTCACGCGATAAACACACGATACGAACAAGAGCCAAGACACTCACGCGAGAAACAAAAGAACAAACCGGAGCCAAAATACTCGACGAGAGCCTAACGAACCAACTGGAGCCAAGATACTCACGCGAAGAAACAAACGATATGATCCAGAGCCAAGATACTCCCGCGAGAAAGAAAACGAACAAACCGGAGCCAAGATACTCGACGAGAGCCTAACGAACAAACCGGAGCCGAGACGTTTAACGAGATAACACCGGAGCCAAGACACTCAATGAGAAGCCAACGGACAAACCAACCGGAGCCAAGATACTCACGCGAAGAAATGAACAATATGAACCGGAGCCAAGACACTCACGCGAGAAAAACCAGCGAACAAACCGGAGTCAAGACGCTCAACGCGAGAAACAAACGATATGAACCGGAGCCAAGACGCTCAACGAGAAAAAACCAGAGTTGGGGTACTCAATGGAATAGATCAGGGGCGGAACGTTCAATGCAACAAATCAGAGGCGGAACCCTCAATGAACCAAAGTCAGATCCGGAACACTCAATGAAACAAATCAGAGGCGAAATCCTCAATGAACCACAATCAGAGGCGGAACCCTCAATGAAACATAACCAGAGGCGGAACCCTCAATGAAACAAACCAGAGGCGGAACCCTCAATGAAATAAATTAGAGGCGGAACCCTCAATGAACCACAAATCAGAGGCGGAACCGTCAATGAAACAAATCAGAGGCGGAACCCTCAATGAACCACATCAGAGGCGTAATCCTAAATGAAACACAATCAGAGGCGGAACCCTCAATGAAACAAATCAGAGGTGGAACCCTCAATGAAACACAATCCTTACTAGGGATTCACCGGAGTCTGGAAAATCAACGATCACAGAGATACGTCATGAACTGAACACTTACCAGAATCTAACCATTCAACGAAGCAGAAATACCATCAGAAAGTTCATCCGGATTATAATAACCAATCGGAGTCTGAGCACTGCACGGGTGGAACAAAACGTCTCAAATTGAAAATTCACTGAAATCTAGATGTTCAACGGAGAAGTCGGGACCTGAAGATCACCTGTAGGAGATAACAATTACCTGCAATCAGAAAGGTAACAACCTGGCTCATGTTTCAGAATGCAGATGTTTGAAAATGGCGTAATGCTCCATACGAAATGGAAATGCTCCGCATTTGGATAGATGTTATGCACAATGCAAAAATGCAAAGGAACCGCTCCAGCAAAATAAATGCTGGAGAGACGAAGCCAATTCCGCTAGGGAAAAACAATCTTGCTGGGAATAGCTTGCGCGTGCCAATGACAATTGGATATATGCCGAGGATCAAAACTTGAATGGCTAACCCAGCTGGGGAAAATTCCACGAACGGCTTTCCGGAATACGAACTCTTCTGGGGGAACTGACGAACCCAACTAGGGAGAAAACAGCTTGCTATGCAGCCACTCTCACCTACTGAAGAGAAACAATGCCACGACTGGCCTTCCAAGATATGGCTCTCTCGGGAATCTGTAATCTTTGGCTGAGGCTAGACAACCAGACGGTGGAATTGATCTTACCTGCCAGGAAGGATAACTCTGCAGGGAAATCAACTCTGTCGGAGACCTCCGTGTGAACTGCTGAGAGTTGAGTGCTTACAGACAACCTGCTAGAGAAAGCTACAGGATAACTCACTGCTAGGGAAAATGCCACACCTGCCTGGTGGACGGAACCCTGATCTCGACTTACTGGGGAGTAAGCATATACCTGCGATCTGTGGGGGTTGGCTGCATACCGACCAACTGCCGAGGACAAAGGGTGCAGACTTGACTGTTCTCTTTATCTTGCACATAACTCTACTGGGGATAGAGAAACCAACTCCAACTGTTGTAGAATGGACTATGGTTGGGGATAACCCATCTTTGCCTAGGGAGACAAATCTATAACGTTCTAACTCTATGGGGAAACATCCCCGGAGAGGGATTGCTGCACATGATTCAACTAAGGGTATGTTGCTCCTGCCGAGGATTCATCTCTGACAACGTGCCCCGAGGGTCATCACCCTACAACAAAGTGAACAAACTAACAAGATACCCTTCACGAAGAGACCTATCGAGGATATCATCTGTGACAATGTTCAGGTAATTCAATGTTTTAGCAACTATTGGCCTAGGCCAGCCAGTTTATGTATACGCATTTTAACAAAAACATCATGCGTTTTTTTTCCGCAAACAAAACAGATAAAAGCTAAAACAACCACGAGGTGAACAAAGTACTGAATAGTATGTTCATTGATAAGACGGGCCTGTAAATAGGAAAAATGTTTTACAACGGATACAAGCTCCTAAAATGAGGAAGCCGCACAAGCATATACAGAAATATATAAAAACATGTACAAATGTCGGCAATATGGTGCAGACGAACACCATGAGTTGATCCCTCCATGGCTCATTCGACTTCGATACCTTCCTGACGTTTCGTCTTCAAAAGAGATTGATTTGAATAAACGGCCCTCAGATCTCCCTAAACCACTAAGCAATGAAAGTTCACACGCGGACCACAGTCATTTGCTTTTTTAATCCCTAACTTTTGCTTGAACCGCCTTTTCGGGTTTTCGATTCACCGGGATACTCTTTTTTTCCAAAGCCTCCTTTTCAGGTTTTCGACTTTGCGGGTGTACATCTTTTCATTTATATCCCTAATTGTTTCCCAAACCTTTTCTTTTTCTGGTTCGCCGGGATGCCCCATTCTTGCCTGGATATTCTTTTTCTTTCCAGCGGGTCATTTTAAGCAAAGTATTTTTTGACTGCGTCCGGGTTCACAGGGGATGCGAAATCTTCACCATCCATCGTGGATAACAGTAAGGCTCCACCTGAGAAGACCTTTCTGACGACATATGGACCTTCGTAGTTGGGTGTCCATTTGCCCCTGTGATCTGAGTGTGGCGGGAGAATCTTTTTCAGCACAAGATCGCCCGTCTGAAAGCTTCGTGGGCGCACCTTCTTATCATAAGCTTTCTTCATCTGACTTTGGTACAATTGCTCGTATGCAATGGACGCTAACCTCTTCTCATCCATCAGGCTGAGTTGATTTAATCTATTCTTTATCCATTCTGCCTCATCGAGCTTCACATCGACCATAACTCTTAAAGAAGGAATCTCGACTTCTAGCAGTAGGACAGCTTCCATACCGCACACTAGGGAGAAAGGAGTTGCCTCGGTTGATGTGCGTACCGTCGTACGATAACCGTGCAAGGCAAAGGGCAACATCTCATGCCAATCTTTGTAAGTGACAACCTTCTTTTGCACTATCTTCTTGATGTTTTTGTTGGTCGCTTCGACAACGCCATTCATCTTCGGCCGATAGGGCGATGAGTTGTGGTGTTCAATCTTGAAGTTCTCGCATAACTCCTTCATCATCTTATTGTTCAAATTCGAACCATTATCCGTAATGATCCGCTCGGGAATTCCATATCTGCAGATGATGTCCTTCTTTATGAATCTGGCTACCACTTGCTTGGTAATGTTAGTGTACGAGGTTGTCTCTACCCACTTGGTGAAGTAGTCGATGGCCACCAGGATGAAGCGGTGTTCGTTGGATGCAGTGGGTTCGATCTTGCCGATCATATCGATGCCCCACATGGAGAACGGCCACGGAGACGACATGAAATTCAACGGGAACGGCGACATATGAATTTTGTCTGCATAAATATGGCATTTAATACATCTCTTCGCGAATTTGAAACAATCTGACTCCATAGTCAGCCAGTAATACCCGGCTCGTAATATCTTTCGATTCATGGCATGTCCGCCGGCGTGCGTACCAAATGTGCCTTCATGGACCTCTTCCATAAGCAAGTGTGCTTCTCTCTCGTCCACACATCTGAGTAGCACTAGATCATGATTCCTCCTGTAGAGAACCCCATCCGGGTTGAGGTAGAAATTTCCAGACAACCTCCTAAGAGTCTTCTTATCCTGGCTCACCGCCCCCACCGGATACTCCTTGGTCTTGAGAAAGTTCTGGATATCATAGAACCACGGCTTGCCATCGGTGGCCTCCTCAATTGCGAATACAAATGTAGGTCTGTCGAGATGCGAGATGACAATTCTGGGAGCTTCATTCCAAAAATTGACCTTGTACATGGAGGACAAGGTTGCTAAAGCATCAGACATTTGGTTTTCTGCTCTCGGAACATGGTGGAACTCCACTCGATCGAAGAATGGAAACAACCTTCTCGCGTAATTCATGTAAGGGACCAAGTTTGATTGCCTGGTCTCCCACTCTCCTTTGATCTGGTTAACAACGAGTGTTGAGTCACCGTATACATCCAGGTTTGATTCTCAAATCAATGGCTTCTTCTAAACCCATCATGCATTCCTCGTATTCTGCTTCGTTGTTGGTGACCAGAAAAGTTAATCTGGAAGTAAATGAAATGTGAGATCCCTGAGGAGCAGTAATGATTGCCCCAATCCCACTACCGTAGGAATTAACTGCACCATCAAATATCAACTTCCACTGGGAGCCAAGCTCTGGTCCTTCATCGGGCAGTGGTTCATCACAGTTCTTCATCTTGAGGAACATAATATCTTCATCGGGAAACTCGAATTTCATCGGCTGATAATCTTCGATAGGCTGTTCGGCAAGGTACTCTGACAGAACACTTCCTTTGATGGCCTTTTGAGATACGTATTGGATATCGTACTCTGTTAGTACCATCTGCCACCTGGCAATCCTCCCTGAAAGGGCTTACTTCTCAAAGACATATTTGATCGGATCCATCTTCGAAATTATCTTGGTTGTGTGATTGAGCATATACTGTCTTAAATGTTTGGCAGCCCACGCGAGTGCGCAACATGTTTTCTCCAGCATTGAGTAACGGGGCTCACAATCTGTGAACTTTTTACTCAGATAATAAATGGCATGCTCCTTTCTGCCAGTCTCGTCGTGCTGACCGAGAATGCAACCCATGCTATTCTCAAGAACCGTCAAATACATGATTAAAGGCCTTCCAGTGACTAGGGGTATCAAAATTGGAGGTTCCTGCAAATACTGTTTTATTTTGTCGAATGCCCTCTGGCAATCTTCATTCCAGACAACCGCCTGATCTTTTTTCAATAGCTTGAACATAGGTTCGCATGTGGCTGTAAGCTGAGATATGAACCGAGCAATGAAGTTCAATCTCCCCAGAAAACCACGAACTTCTTTTTCAGTTTTAGGCGCTGGCATATCTTTAATTGCCTTGATCTTGGCAGGAACAACCTCGATGCCTTTTTCTCTTACGATAAACCCCAGAAGTTTTCCGGACTGCACCCCGAAAGTGCATTTGTTAGGATTCAGCCTCAACCTGAATTTCCTAACCTCTCAAACAGCTTCAGCAAGTTGACCAGATGTCCCTCCTTCGTTTGGGACTTTGCTATCATGTCATCAACATATACTTCGATCTCATGATGAATCATGTCATGAAACAAAGTGACCATTTCCTGCTGGTAAGTTGCCCCTGCATTTTTCAACCCAAAAGGCATTACTTTGTAGCAGAACGTCCCCCATGGTGTAATGAATGTAGTTTTCTCCATGTGTTCCGGCGCCATCTTAATCTGGTTATAGCCGGAGAAGCCATCCATGAATGAAAATACAGAAAATTGAGTAGTATTGTCAACCAATACGTCAATATAAGGGAGCGGGAAATCGTCTTTAGGGATCGCCTTGTTCAAATCCCGATAATCAATGCACATCCGTACCTTACCGTCTTTCTTCGGTACAGGTACTATGTTGGCGACCCACGGAGGGTAAGTAGTCACGGCCAATAATCCGGCATCCAACTGCTTTTGGACTTCCTCTTTGATTTTAACAGCCATGTCTGGTCGTGTCCTTCTAAGCTTCTACTTAACTAGAGGACAATCTTCGTGCAATGGAAAGTGATGAACCACTATGTCAGTGTCAAGTCCGGGCATATCTTTATAGGACCAAGCAAATATATCACTATACTTTCGAGGCATCTTGATCAGTCTTTGCTTGATGTCGCTGTTTAACGCAGCCCCTACTCTGACATTTCTGACCACTTCTTCAGACCCCAGATTAACAATCTCAATAACTTCCTCGTGAGGCAGAATGATCTTGTCTTCTTGTTTCATAAGCCGAACCAACTCTTCCGGAAGATCTTCATCCTCGTCAACCCCTTCTTTAGCTTGATATATCGGGCAATCAAAGTCAAAATGAGTCATGGAAGGTTCTGGATCGATGTCATTTATAGTGTGATTCCTGCAAGGAAAATGGTTAATCATAAACACAATGTGCAAGGCAGCACAAACTATTCGCCATTTTATTGTTTGAAAATAACAAAAACAAGAATAACAGAGATCACAAAATTTGAATGCAAATAAAACGCCGATTGATTATTGATAAAATGCGCATGCATAGGCAAGCAAGGCCCTGACAATGAAACCTTTATGCCCCGGGTAGAACATAAGGTTGTACAATAATTGGAAAAAACAAAGCATTACTCTTTACTGGTCACTTGGACGAAATCCTGGATGGACCAATTATTGAGGCTCTGCCCCGGCTTGCACGGCTGGATCCATGCATCCATATCATAATCACTGTCTCCTTTCCCGTCGGACACATCATTGATTTGTTCAAAGATGACGCCACCCTTAGTAAACTGAATCGGCCCCTTGTAGCGCGACGCACTATGAGAGGATGAAGCAGAAGAAGGATGATACCCCAAACCAAACTTATCTTGCTTGTTGGGGATGTTCAGCACCTGCCCCCAGCCTTGGGCTGAACCAGTCAGTACCACAGCTTGACCCTCTTTGAAAGAAGAGAGAGCCACTTCAGGTGCTTTGCTTGAGGTTGGAACCGAATCCTTAACTTTGACACTTTCAAATGCTTGGCACAACATCTCGTGAATCTCACTGTCCACTTCTACATACTTAAAAGATGACAGATGGCTCACCATAATGTCTTCTTCCCCGCAGACTGTGACAATGCTGTCACCCACAACGTACTTCAATTTCTGATGCAGCGTAGAGGTTACAGTTCCCGCTGAATGGATCTAGGGTCGGCCTAGCAAGCAGCTGTAGGCGGGCTGGATATCCATGATATAAAATACTGCACTGAAGGTTTATGGCCCCACCTGAATGGGCAATGTTACTTCTCCAAACACAGACCGCTTGGTCCCATCAAAAGCCCTCACCACTAGATCACTGGGTGTACACAACAACCCACGAGTGTCCAGCTTCATAAGCGCTTTCTTTGGCAATACATTTAAGGAATACACGGTATCCACGAGCACGTGCGACATAACAGTTCCTCGATATTCCAGCGATATGTGCAGCGCATTGTTATGGTTTCTGCCCTTAGGCGTCAAGTCACGATCAGTGAAGCCCAAACCATTACCGACATTGACATGTGCAACCACCCCTTCGAGCTGGTTGACAAAAATTTGTTAAGGTACATATGCTGCGTTCAAGATCTTCAACAAGGCATTGCAGTGAGCTTCGGAGCAAAGCAAAAAATTCAGTATAGAGATCTTCGAAGGCGTATGTTATAGGTGGTCAACTATCTTATAGTCGCTCTTCTTGATTAACCTCATGAACTCTTCAACATCCTTTACCAGCAAGTCTTTTTCTACCTCTCAAAAGGTATCTTTGATGACTGCTTTGTCTTTACCCTTATCCACCTGGTCGGCACCAAATTCAGGCGGCGAGAATACTCTTCCACTGCGAGTAATCCCTCCTGATCCAACTAAGTTATCCACAGACCCTACCGGTGGGTATTTCAAGTCCATCTTCTGTCCGTTACAGTAAACCTCCGCTCCATAATTCCATGGGACATCATTGGTACTTTCAAATGGTATGGGGCCAGCTTTGGTTATAGTAATTATGGGTGGCCTGGGAGCAGAAATGGTGACAATTTTGTATGGGATGGTGATTGTAGCAATCTCATCATTCTGCTTAGTTAACATCTTTTCGGACTTGTTTTCAACCTTTCGATCAAATTGCAGGACCCCTTCGTCGATCAGACTCTGAATACTTGTCTTCAACTGATCACAACCGTCCAGATGCCTTGCACACTCAATACAGAACTCCCCGCAGCCCGAGAATACACCCTTTTTCAACAACTTGGCTTTGACAAAACTCAGTGGTGTCTTTAGATCATCGGCCCTCTTCACTAAATTCAAGTCCTCATCTTCGATAATTGCGTTAACCCCAGCCTGTCCATGGTTAGGCATTGGGATCTGAATGACATTCGGCACGTTGTCGTATAAATTGATCGTTTTGCTGTCCAACAGGTCCTGGACCTTGTGCTTGAAAGCTTTACAACCTTCAATGGTGTGACCAGGTGGCCCGAAATGGAACTCGCAGTGCGCGTTTGTATCGTAACCAGGTGGAGGTGGTCCGGTTAGTGGAGCCAGCATCCTCTTCTGAACAAGTTGCAATTGCAGTAGCGCTTGACATAGTTGAGAGTATGGCATTGGCGGCGTCTCAAGTCGTCTATTTGTTGGTCGGACTGGATACTTTCTATATCCCTGCTAATTTTGGTTATGCGGTTGCGGCTGCTGCTGTGGAGCTGTAGGGATAGTAATACTAGAGACCCTTTGCTGATGGTTCTGTGTCGGCTTTCTGTTCCTTCGGGAACCGGATACAGAGTTGGCTTCACCCTCTCTCTTATTTCCTCCAGCTGAGGAACCTTCACTGGCCTGGATTTTACCCAGCTTAATCCCGTTCTCAACTCGCTCACCAGTGATGATTAAGTCAAAGAAGCTCCCTGACATGCTGCTGATTAGCTTTTCATAATAAACTCCCGGCAAGGTGGCCACAAACATATCTACCAGTTCACGTTCAACCATCGACGGCTGTACCCTGGCTGCCAATTCACGCTAGCGCTACGCGTATTCTTTAAAACACTCCCCACTCTTTTGTGACAAATTTTGCAGCTGGACCCGGTTGGGAGCCAGGTCACTATTGTACTGGTAATGTCTAACGAATGCTTCGCCAAGATCCTTCCAGCTTCGTACACTCACGGGCTCCAAGCCCATGTACCATTCCAGCGAAGGTCCTGACAGACTATCTTGAAAGAAGTGCATCAGCAGCTTCTCGTCGTCGGAGTACGCTGACATCTTCCTGTAATAAGATCTCAAGTGGACATGAGGACAGGTGGTGCCCTTGTACTTTTCAAAGTCTGGCACTTTGAATTTATGTGGTATTTTGAGATCGGGGATCAGCCCTAAGTTGGCCATATCGAGCCCCATAGAATTCAGATTCTTAAGGCTTTTCATCTTATCCTCAAGCATTTTCAATCTCCGGCTGGCCTCAGAAGGTAGCTCAGCTTCATCACCTCTTATCGAAAATACGTCAGCTTGACGATCCTCGTTCCAGGGTTGATGAACATTTCCATGCACGGTTCCCACAACTTCGGGTCCATGGAAGTTTCTATTTCCAGTGTTACCAGCATTAACTCTAGCGTTGTTACCACTTGTACCAATGTTGCCAATAGCAGCTCCGATGTTGCCATTACCAGCCTCAACATTGCTAGTACCCATTCCAGCGTTTCCATTGCCCATAACATTGGGAATGATCACAGTCGATCCAGAGTTGTCAGCCCGGGGAGTCTCCACATGAGGAGGGTTGGTAGTTTCGCCTCCGTGCAAAACCCCATTGGTGTCGACACGTGTAATCAAGGGCTGCACGAGGGTTTTGAGTTGCTCTTGTCCACTGGAAACCACCTGCATGATGTCCATGAACTGGGACATCCTCTCTCTGAACTCTTGCATTTCAGCCTGAACTTGCTCCATAGCTCTGAGTTGATTGGCTCGGGTGGAGTAGAAGTGAATTGGTCTGCAGTCAATCCTGAAACACACCTTCGAAAGAAAACACAAGGGTCCGATAAACACGTCCAAGGTACCTGTTATGCAAGATGATATGCAAATGCAACATGTGTCTGTGCTTTAGGAGAAATTCCCCCCGATTCTAATTCCAGAATAACAGCGAGACAAATATAGCGCCAATTACGAAGACGAATCATAATCTGATATATAAAGAGCCCACACAGGCAGCATGCCAGAGTAACTGAATACAACTGAATCAACAGTAACAGATTGACCCCAGCCAACAAGCCTGGTGGTGGTCAACAATACAACAGAAAGTTACAAAGAAATACAAAAGAAATCAAGTGCGGCAGCGGGCATGGAAATCCTCCAATAGTCCCTTTGTCTCGGGGTGATCAAGCCTGGTGAGAAATCCTTGAATAAGCAGCTCTCTCTGTCCAACGGTGCTCTGAATATCTTCAACAAAGTCTTCCCAGGCTCCCTCTCCGAAGCAATCTTCCAGTCTGCGTCTCTTAGAATCAACTCTTGGTTTACACTCCTTCAGGTTTGGCAAAGCTGCTTTCAACTTGCACTCAACGTTACGCCTGAGAGATGCTTCAGCTTCAATCTTCTCGTTCTTGGCCTCCAGCTGAATCGACAGCTTGGCGATCTGCTGCTTTAGCTTTTCTTCTCGCTCTTTGTGATTATTCAGAGTAGTGTTCCATAATGCCTCGAATTTGGAGATCTTCAAATATGCCCTGTCTAAGTCATGCTTCTTGGTGGCGAGAACGCTATTAACGACCTTGAAGTCTAACCCCAGACGCTCTCGAGCATCAGTCTCTTTGGTTAAGCTGGTACCTAAATGGTTTATCAACTCGGTTTACTTCTTGCAGGAGTACACAGCTTCACTCTTCTCGCTTCGGAGTTGAGAAATTTCTTTCTCTAGCTCTTCGTTGGCTCTCTTCAATTCTTCCTTTTCTTGCAGCACCTGGTTGTATTTCTGGATGTCAACCGTAGCGGGCTTCTCAACCTCAGGAGGATATAATGGTCTAGCAGCAGGATAAGGCATTAGAGACTTCGTGGCTCGATCACGAATCCAAACCAGGTATGGATCAAAGGCTTTGTTGTTGCTCTTCCCCAACATTGCTTTACCTTTCCTGTGAAGATTTTTCAAAGCATGCTCAAGCTTAACCAATGCATCACCATCCAACAGCCCGGTGAGCTTAACCGAACTGCCTAATCAACAATGACGGGTTGTAATTGACACACCCTTTTCTCCCAATCAGAGGAACATTAGGAAAACCACTGCAACTATAGACGAGTTTTGTACCCAACATATCCCTGTCAAACCAAGTTATATTCTCTGCAGCTAAACCCATTAGACACTCGGACCAATCTAAAGTTCCCACAGAAGAGACAAAGGGACCCGCTTTAGGCATGTGGTTGGCAAACCATTTGTATAGCAAGGGAACACAACAAGACACAACCTTCCCTCTCCTGTTCTCATTCTTATAATGGATAGAGTGGTAAACATCTCCAAGAAGAGTGGGTACTGGATTCCCCGAGGTGAGAATGTGGAAAGCGTTTACATCCACGAAGTCTGGCAAGTTAGGAAATAGGATGGTACCATATATGCAAATAGCTAAAATGGCGTTGAACACGATCCAACAACCCTCCTTGGCAAACTTCTGAGTCTTTTCCACTAGGAAAGATAGAGGAAAACCATACATCCCATTTCTTTGAGTCAATCCTCCTTTCAACTCAGACTCATCCAAGTGTAAAGCAGCGGCAAGATTGGCCAGATTAGGCATAGTGTCAACATGATGGTAAGGCATTTGATCCTTGATGGGAATGCCTAGCAAGTCGGAGTACTCTTCTAGAGTGGGTTCTAGAACATAATATGGAAACACGAAGCACCTCAACGAAGCATCATAGAACTGCAGCAGAGTATACAAACCACTGATCTCGTGTGCGGTAGGCTTGCAAACAAATTTCAACAACCTCCCATATGATTTCCTAAAGTCTTCTTTTCCTGAACCATCAACCAGGGCAATCAACTTTAGTATGGGACCAACGTCTGGAGTGGGAAATCTGTATGCTATTGTCCTCTTCAAAGTCTCCATATCAGAAATACAAAACAAGACCACTAGAATTGAGGAGAGATACGCACCTGCAACACATACACACGTTAATGAAATGCAACATGAAAATGCAAGGATGCAAATTCTAAGGATGCAGGAAGGAGATCAAGGTTGCTGTGATGTTGGGTGAGAAGGACCAAAATTCTGTTTCACCAAGAACATAACACTGCTCTAATGATAGGATCCTCTGTTACCAATACATCAGATTCAAACTGTAGAGAAAACTGGGTAGTCTGAAGGTAAAGGTTTCCTCTACAAGCCCCAGTCCCACTCACAGGTATGGACCTAATCCACTGATAAAGGTACGACATCCTATGCGTTTCTCAGTGTCACAGACTTTCAAGAAATGATGATACGTTCACCATTTCTGGTTTGGCATCATCACCCCCTGAGGAGGTCTCACTTAGCTGAGTCACAGATGATCGGTCCCTAGAGTCGACAATCCTCAGATCCAAAATCAATTCCAATCCGAAGGGCTAGAAAAGAAATCATCAAAGAGAATCTCGTCTGAGTGTGAATTTCATGGGAACTGGTGTTTGCTAAGCAAATAGGTCCACCACTAATCTCCACTCTAATGTTATGTTTGCTCTCAAGCCTGGGTGTGGCTTTTCACTCATCAGAACTTCCCTCCCCCAACAGCACAATAATGATAATATATGCTGAAAATAAAATGCGGGAAAATAAAGTGCAGAAGTAAATAAAGCATAAAACGCATGTACAAAACCCAAAGGGATAACAAAACAAGCGATAGGATTGACTCGCACAGGGAACCAGATTCCCCAGCAGAGTCGCCAGCTGTTGCAACTGCGAAAAACAATCGGCGGAAAAACAGAAGAGTCGCCACCTTTCATTATTTATCCCAAAGAGAGGGAAAGGAAACGATCGGAAAATCCTGACGAAAGGGAAAAGACGAGGTCATCGCAACCAAGTCCTGGGTTCGGGAGTCGGTTATGCAAGGGGAAGGTATTAGCATCCCTCACGTCCGTCGTACTCGATGGGATCCACGCTTGTTTGCTATCTAAAAGGGTTGTTTATCTATCTACGCTACAAGCTTCAGGACGAAAAGAAAAGAAAGAGAGACTCGGCAGAGCGTCGCTGCTCTGTGCCTACATATTCCTTCGTGCAATAGGAAAGTTAGAGTCAACGTAGTTCGGATAAATACGGGAGAGAAAGGGGGAAGGTTGCTCGCCGAGACATCGTTATCTCGTCCCTACGTACTTTAATCTGGTATGAAAGATCAGAGTGAACGTATTTCGGGCGGACACAAAACCACATGTTGATTAAGTGTTTTATCCGAGTAGGGTTAGGGACAAAGCCTGTTTGCGGTAGAACCGAAGCTTAACAACACTCTTTTCTGAAAAAAGAAGTTTCCAAGTAATCTCGAAGGAAAAAGGTTTGAATTTGTTTTGTGTTTTTTACCGGAGAAGTGTTTTGAATTTGAGTGTTTATAATGTATATTGTACTAAAGTCTAGAACCTAGGATCGAATGCGTCACATATCGTCCTAAGGACGTATACTAAACACTCTAGGTAATTGAGGAGAAGCCCCTCAATCACCATTTCCCAAGTATAAGGCTCATGTCACAATATCCATTATCTTTATTAAGTGTATTAAGGTTGTACGAAGATGAGAAGAGAAGACGCACGGAAGGTCTAAGGGAAACTCGACCCTAACGTTGTCATGCAAAGTGATCAGAGAGTTTGGATTGAAAAGGGGAAACGTCTACCCTAATGTTAGCATACTTGGATTGAATGCCTAGTGTCTCTCCTACTCCCATCCTAAACGGAGGGACTAGGAATCCTACGGGGATCATGGCAAGAAAGCACAAGAAGAACAAAGGAAGGATCAATCACAAGTAGAGAAATGCAAACACGAAAATGCACAATTAGAATGGTGGGAGGGAGGAAAAAGTGTGCGGGGAAAGCAGCCGCCACAAGCGCGTCTCGACCTCAACTGCGATGCAAGAATGATGCAAACATATGGAGAAAAGCAATAAATGCAAGCAACTAAACATGCAAACGAAACTTGATTCGAACCACATAGAAGCATGCAAACAATTGGAAAATGATCACACATATTGACAACATCATGATTAATCAACCACAAACAGTGGCAAACAGCCAAAACAATTCAATCATAATGCATCACATTGATCTATGATGATTCGGATTGAACCGGTATGCGAACATGCAAACAAAACAGCAAACATGGCATTTTGGTGCAGTGTTAATCGGTTAACACATACTGTTAATCGGTTAACCTGTGTAAAACAAGTGAAAATCTAGAAATTCGTAGGTGTTAATTGGTTAACACCAGGCGTTAACCGGTTAACACCCTGAAATCTTTGAAAAATTTGAATATTTGAATTGGTTAACCGATTAACCATATACGTTAACCGGTTAACACTGTACCAGAAGTGAAAAACAACAACAGAAAAGGCACTTAATGCACAAAATCACTTAATCAAGTGATCCAACAGATCAGCTTATCAAATAAGCATGAAATTACACCTGTAAACAGAAAACCAATAGACATGCAAACATGTCTATGCAGCACAATCGCAATTCACACGGTTCAGAATTCACAAAATTCAATCTAATATGAAAATCATCATGGAAATGCAAATAAGCTCAAAAAAGTTATGGATCTAGAATCTCCAACCTTCGAAGCGGAGATTTGCTTCGGTTAGTGTTGATCAACTGAATTTGAGTAGTTCAAACAATAGAAACCCAGAAAACTTCGAGATCCAAGCCAATTGTAGTTGTACGAACGAAGATCCACCAAATTCGAGTCGAAACGCTTCGAATAATCACTTCCAACTCAAGCTCCAAAATAGATCTCAATTTGCACGAAAATTGATAATGAAAATTGATCCAAAGATGAGAATGGATGAAGGTTTATGCTCAAAAATCCAATGATTTCAATGAAAAATCAATGAATCTTAGTGAACAAAGAGCTTTGAGTGAATTTTGGAAATGGAGGGAATTGAGAGAATTTGAGAGAATTTGATCAATTCTAAAAAATGATTGTGAGAAATGAGAATTGGCTCCTTTTGGTTTGGAGTAGATCATTTAAATATGATCTAGGTTTGGATCCCAAAGGTGGGGTTTGGATCCTAGATTGGAAAGTTGGTTTGGAGCTAGGCATGGCAATTTTGAGGGAAAATTGAAATAACCAACTTTCAAGAACATTTTAGATCTTTCTTTTTGGTAAACATGAGTTTCAAGGTGATCAAATTCGGACCCCAAGTACAAATGGCTTGCAAAATCACGTACAGGGCAAAATCTGATACGGTTAACCGGTTAACCATATGCGTTAACCGGTTAACACTGTTAAAACTTCAATTTTGGGCTGATTCTCCAATGGTTAATCGGTTAACCATATGTGTTAACCGATTAACACCTTCAAAATTTTGAATTTGGCGCCTTTTGGAGGGAAATTGCCTGTTTGCCTATTTCTCGCCGTTTTGAGCTCTGGTAAGCTTTCGACACTTGCTCTTGAATGATGTGACTGTGATAGTGCTGAATATAGACTGAATATTGTCTCTTGATCTGAGCATAACCTGCAAAATAAAAATAGGTCGTTCGACCGCTTGGCAAAATAAATGCCTTTCTGATGTTCCCTGCTTGCGAGGGAATGAAACCTGAGCCACGGGAACCTCGATCCCCTGCCTCGAGAGCGAATGCTATGCAAAATGCGGATGCCATGAAATGCAATGAAACATAAGCTAGATAAAGAAAAATAGGTTGGGCAAATTTTGGGGTGCAACACCCGTGGCTGTGGTAATCCGAATCAGCGCCAGTATCAGAGTAGGCCTCGTAACAATTTGGAAAGGAGAAATGCTCGTCTTCATCCAGTTCATATACCGTACAATGAGCTTCTGCCACATTTGATTCAGAATTCATTGGTGGAGCCCAAGGCTCTCAAGCCGGTGCTAGAGCCATACCCTCCCGGATATGATCCCAGTGTGCAATGCGGATATCATGGAGGATCTATGGGACACTCAACTGACGACTGTAAAGCATTTCAAGCCAAAGTGCAGCAGTCGATTGACAAAGAGTACATTTCCTTTCCCGAAGGAAATTTGGTTGTGCACGTCGACCTCCCATCTGATTGAGTTTGAAGATGGTTGATCCCGCAACAAGTCAAGATCTAAAAGCTCGGTTCCCCGAAGCTGGCAATCTTTGTTTTTATCATGTCATTTCTTTGTATTTGTAGTTTCCTTTCTGTTTAAGTGCAAATCTCAACTGTAAAACTGTATTGTTTTCAATTGACAATGATAATGAAATAAATATGCATGTTTTGATTAAATCCATTTGTGTTCACTTATGTTTTTAATTGATGTCTAACGCTTGTTTAAGCAGAATCCGGGGAGGATGACAAAATTGAAAGAAGAAAATTTCCGATTGTATGCTTTTGAATAAAACCTGCTGATGATGTACAAGCATTGTTTCAAATCCCTAAACACCGGAGATATAAGGATGATAATCCCTTGTCAACCCCTTTGAGCCTAGTAGTAGGAGTTTCTTTCTGAAAAACGAAAAAACCCTTAATCTTAACCTGGGGCAGGGTAGGTGTCAGCTAATTTGACCGAGCGTCAAAATTGCGAAAGGAGTGTTCCCATTCGAGGGTCAATCACACCTGTATAGGTCGTGCCTAAAAAACCCACAATGGGTATCCATCGCCGACCAAGGAATGAAATAGTCACAATCCCTTTAACAAGTCAAACAAGCCGGTGTCACGCGATTTGTTCGAAAAAGAATCAAAAGAAGAAGCTCGCTAAGTCGAATCTTGAAAACAAGCGACTTAGGCAAAA
Source organism: Lathyrus sativus (assembly GCA_963859935.3). Lineage (NCBI taxonomy): Eukaryota > Viridiplantae > Streptophyta > Magnoliopsida > Fabales > Fabaceae > Lathyrus > Lathyrus sativus. The sequence goes on from OZ012738.1 coordinate 282,881,313, forward strand.
ATTAGGGCATCCCGCTGGACTCCGAAAGAAAAGAAGCTCAAAAGAGCCAGTCTAGGCAAAAGTTAGGGAAAAAGCGAAAAGGATTACAAAAGAAAAAATCCTCGAACAAACAAGTCGTGTGACTCCAGGCACCCAAAAGACAAAAAGCGAGTGACTATCACTCCCAAATACTTGTGGTTTCCCGAACCATCACTCCTTTCGTTTAACCTCTGAGAGGTGAGTGTTCGTGTCGAATTAGCTGAATGTAGGATTGGAGAACATCAAGGAGAATGGGTGGGTTAAGATAGAGTTTGAGCCTTATCCTTTCTTTTGAACCGTGAACTAGACCATGTTACAACCTTCAAAAGTCCTAATTGAAGCAGGGTTGTTCCGAAAGCATACTTCGGTAAAGATCGCGTCGGAACTGACTCCTAAAAGGATTCCTCTTACAGCGTTGAATTAATGTTGACATTTTGATAAATGATTTTTCCAGTGAACAGAATTGGATTTCAAAACTGTCATATGCATTTCATTAGTATATCTTTTGTGCAGAATAATTTGTTTTACTTACGAGTAAGCACTTGACGTCAAGAAAGTTTCCACAGTGGAAGGTTTGACCACAATAGAATGCAGAACGCCCACTCCGTGGAACCGGGGCAAGATGTATTAAATGATCATATCATAGGAGTCAGCCATCTGAAAAACCGTTAATCTGAGGCAATCAGGTCGAGATTTGGTAAATCTCTCGCAGCCAAGGGTACTGCTCCACGAATCAGCCAGTCGTGGGCAAAGTCATTGCAAGGCTGGGGAAGGCCATCCCCAAGAGCACATAAGCTATTCTCATCCCGAAGGAAGTTAATCCGAAGCACCTCTTCGAGGTTCGAAGTGCTGAGGTAATGCATGTTAACTCTCGGGGTACATAAATTTTAGGGTTCCTATCGAGGAAGTTTTACGGAGATCCCACAGTGGGGCAAAATTGGAAACAAAGGGGATGTTCCTCTCCATATCTTCAGAGTTCATCAGAGTTAGCCAACCGGGGACAGATCCTTTCACGGTACAGATTCTGGGGCAAGCCATCTCGAGGTCGTCTCATGGCAAGCTACTTTCTTCTCAAGGTGAACTTTCTCAAAGATCAGCCTAGGGCAAGTTGAATTATGCTAGGGCAGTGGCCCAAGCGAGTTTAGTCTCTTCATCAAGAGTTGAATGTCTGGGAATCGTGTCATCGCCTCATCAAATAACCTGTTACCTATCAAAACAGGGTAACCTAAAAATCTTTCCAAAGCCCACTTCTCGTCTGGAAAACCTTTAAACTAGTTCTCGCCTGGTATATGTCAGCTTTTAAACCAGTCTCCGCCTGGTCATCCTTTCTTTAGCTTGCTGTAACCAGTTCTCGCCTGAACAACACAGTTTCAAAGTCCAGTTCTTGTCTGGCAAACTAGGGATCAGTTCTCGACTGATATCCCAACTACAAAATCAGTTCCCGTCTGATACCCAAAATTGAGAAGTCAGTTCTTGTCTGACAACTTAGCCCTTGTACCACCAGTTCTCGTCTGGTAGTCTACCCTCGAATGCTAGTTCTCGTCTAGTATTTCCCTTTTAAATTCATTTTTGTTGGTAACCAGAAATAAATCCCTATCACCATAAACCTATTCTCATCCCCAAACCAAAAATGTCCAACTGTACCTGGCACGATGATTCCCAGTAACTCACATGCTATCATGTTCCCCGACACGAGGCTCGATATATCTCATTTCTCTGCAGTTGAGATTCTGTGTTCCCTGCGTTGATGTTGTTAAGTCAGGAATATCTCGTCAGCAGAGATATGCAGTTTGAGTTTGTTTCTCCTCAGCAGAGATGAGCAGTTTAAGATTGCAACAAGTTGAGATGGCACTTATCCCTTATCAAAGCAGGATTAAGATCATCCTTAGCGGGTCAAGATTGATATTCCTGGCAGAGTGTGGCCATCCCCAGCAGATTGATGGCATGTGCCTATCTCCAGAAGGTTGAGATTGAATTTTTCCCCGACAGGAAGATTTGGGTTTATTTCCCCAACGGTGGGACGAATGCAATGTTGTCACCCCACAGAGTCCAATCCTTTGGCTTCTTTCCCCTCAAGGTCTAAATCATTGACTCATTCCCTAAATAGAGGTTGATATTATTGAGTTTTATTCTCATTTACCCCAAGCAGAGGTCGGTACCGATTCCCTCACGGAGCAATCTATATTGGAGGTAGATTGTTCCCCAGCTGAGTATCCCCGACAGGTTGGATTTTGATTCTTCCCTAGTGAAGCTGCCACTTTCAGATGAGTATTGTGTACCCTAGAAGGACTTTGGTGTCCTAGGAGGCCGTTCAAGGCTGTTTTCCTCGGTGAAGCGAGATTCAATTTCAGTGGTTGATTATATTTCCCCTACAGAGTCGTTGATTCCCCAGTAGAGTGGATGTGTTTCCCTCAGCCGGGCATTTGTTTCCTAGAAGAGTTGTATTCTGGTGGACCGTCCAGGGCGTGTTCCTCAGTAGGGTTTGGTTTGATCCTCGGTGGAGGTGGCTTTCTTCTCTCCAGCATTTATTTTGCTGGAGCGGTTCCTTTGCATTTTGCATCGTGCATAGCATCCTCCTAAACGCGTAGCATTTCCATTTTGTATGGAGCATTACGCCATTTTCAAACATCTTCATTTGAAATATAAGCCAGGTTGTTGCTTCTCTGTTCTCAGGTGCATTTCCGACAGATGGATGATTTATGTTTCCTGTATGGTGTTTAGACCTGGCAAGTTTTGATTGATATTCCGTTGCCCACATGGTATCCAGACCATGGAAGTTTCCATTAGCCCGAGTGGTATCCAGACCTCGGCTTACGTTCTCCCCAGGGGCATCTCCTGACTCCGGTTGTTAGTTTTATCTTTAGCCTGATATGTTATACAGACCATGGCAATTTCAGATTTGTTTTATCCGTTGAGTATCCAGACTCCAGTCAATCTTGTTGGGTATCCAGACCCCGGTAAATTTCCAAGTTTTGATGGTTTCTTCTGTCTGTCGAGTATCCAGACTCCGGTCAATGACATAAAGTATCCAGACTCTGACAATTTGAAAGGTTATCTTTTTGCTTGTGGTATTCAGACCATGGTACTTTCAGATTTGTTTTGTCCGTTGAGTATCCAGACTCCGGTCAATCTCGAGGAGTATCCAGACTCTGATGATGTGAAAATTATCTTTTTGCCCATATGGTATCCAGACCATGACATGTTTCAATTGATGTAGTTGCTCGTATGGTGTCCAGACCTTAGCAACTGGTGATGTGTTTTCTTTTAGCTAGTGTGGTATCCAGACCACGACTCATGTTATCACCCAGCAGTGTCATCGGACTTCAGTTGGTCGTGTTGTTTTGAATCTTGATAAGTATATTTGGTGAGGTATTTCTTCATTCGTCGAGCATCCAGGCTCCGGTTATTTTGTTGGGTGTCCAGGATCCGGTTTATTACGTTGAGTGTTCAGACTCCGACTTTTATGTTGAGTGTTCAGACTCCGGCTTTTACGTGGAGTGTTCAGACTCCGGCTTTTACGTTGAGTGTTCAGACTCTGGTTTGCTACGTTGAGTATTCCGACTCTAGTTTATTATGTTGAGTGTTCAGACTCCGACTTTTACGTTGAATGTTCATATTCCGGCAATTTGAAATGTTACCCTTCAGCCTATATGGTATCTAGACTATAGCGCAATTTTGGATGGATGAGTTCATCTTATTGTGTTTCCCCAATAGAGTTACTTGGTTAAGTTTCTCCTTTCTCCCTGCCAGAGTTGCTTGGTTAAGTTTCTATCTTCCCCAGCGGAGTATTCTTGTGAATTATCAGATTTTATCAGCTTCGGTTGATCCGGCCTTCGGGTTCGATGCCTGTGGCATTACATAGATGTCTGCTGGATAGCAGAAGATCAATCGTTATTGATCCGGCCTCCGGGTTCGATGCTCGCTTTTATTTAGCGAATGCTTGCTGTTTAGAAGAAGATCAATCATTATTGATCGGGCCTTCGGGTTTGATGCTCGTTTTTATTTAGCGAATGCCTGCTGCCAGCCTTCGGGTTTGGTGATCGGGCAGTCGTCATTGATCCGACATTCGGGTTCGTTGCTCACTTTTATTTAGCAAGTACCTAGCGGCGATGCCAAATGTCCGTACCTTCGGGTTTGATTGCTCGCTTTTATTTAGCGAATGTCTGACAACGATGTCAGAGGTCTTTATCTTCGGGTCCGATGCTTGTGGTATCCTATATCTGGCGGCGATGTCAGATGTTTTGGTTTTTTGGTGGCGATGTCAGATGTTTGTGGTTGTCTGGCGGTGATGTCAGATGTTTTTCAACCTTGTGGTCTGGCGGCGATGTCAGATGTTTCTCAGCATTGTGTTAGTCTGGCGGTGATGTCAGACGTTTATCAGTTCTGCAGAAGGCTGGCAGCGATGTCAGATGTTTGTCAACTTTCTGTTTGTTTGACGGTGATGTCAGATGTTTATCAGTTTTCCATTTGTCTGGCGGCGATGTCAGACGTTTATCAACTTTATGGTTGTTTGGCGGCGATGTCAGACGTGTATCAATGTTGTGTTTGTTTGGTGGCGGTGTCAGAAAATTTTATCCCTTGCAGATTTCTGGCGGCGATGTCAGATGCTTTCTTCCAACTTAATACAGAAGCCTGGCGGCGATGTCAGATGTTTCCTATCAACTTTGAGATGATTCAACTTAATATCGATGCCTGTTTTTATTTAACATGTTCCTGACGGCGAGGTCAGATGCCTGACGGTGATGTCAGATGTTTTTCCGACTTAGCGTCGATGCCTGACGGCGATGTCAGGTGATCTTTCCGACTTAGTATCGATGATTTGAAATTGGTAATCAACCAGCTTATTGCCATGGCAAACTATCAGTCCAGCTATTTCCGGAGATTTTGTTCCCGTTATCATAGTTTACAGTTCTATTTTTGCGGTTGGCAAATTTCCGGGTTCTTTGGTATTCAATCGTCTTTTAACTTTGAATGTTTGAAAGTCGTTCTCTTTTCAACCCTTCAGGTCCAAGTCGCTTGAATAGGGGCAGCTGTTGTACCCCAAAATTTAACCAACCGTTTCTTATATTTGGCTTATGTTTCGTTTCATTTGCATTTGCATCGGCATATCGCATACTGTGCATTTTTCAAACCAGTTCGAATAAGAGGTTTATTTTGCAAGTGGTGCTCTCCCGGTGAGTCAGTCTATGCTGTTGTTTTTGGGGATATTTTGGTACCCATTTTTACCGGTTATTTCGCATTTTATATTCACCGATTTAATTTTCTAAATTTTATTTTGTTAATTTGCGTGCAAATATTATATTTTAAATAGTCTTTTATCTTCCATTTTCTATTTTTAGATTTTTAGTTTTAATATATTTTTAAATAGATTTTTAGGAATTATCAGTTTTTAGATATTAAATTCTTGCTAGATTTTTAATAGTTTAATAGTTTCTAGAAATTAATTGTCTTAGAATCTATTAGGTTTTATTAATTCTTTTAGATTCTTTTATTAGAATTCATTAACCTAGATTAAATTTGGCTAGAACTTTAGATAGATTAGTTAGTTTTAATTGACTGGATTTTAATTAGTTAGCATTAGTTAGTTTAATATTAATTAGGATGTTAATAGATTCATTTTTCGTTTATTAATCTTAGCTTTATTGGTTAATCTGCCAACTTGTTTCCATTAATCAACTAATTAGTCTTAATCATGCAGCCACTGACATGTGTCAGGCTATAAATAGCCTGTTCTCTCTCTCATCATGGAGTGGCTGACACATCACCCACATGAGCTGGCGCCACCCCTCACCATGCAAACCCTAACTATCACTTGCTGACAAAATCAAACTCAGCCAGACGCCACCGTGACCATCGCCGAAAAACGCATCCATACGCCGGAAAACCCATCAGTCTCCACCGGAAACTTCATACATTCATCGTGTTCATCAAGCTTCTTTGCTACTTTTCCAGATTTCTTCTTCAAGATTCATAAAACCTTCATATGTTCATAACCGTTTTTTCGTTTCTTTATCATCTTCATCATGTTCATACGCGTTTCCCAGATTTTTCCAGAAACTCATCATGCTCATCATATGTTCATCAATCATTTTCCAGATACTTCAAGAACTCATCGTAGATTCATCATCTTATTTCTAGAATCTTCATCAAGATTCATCCGTGTTCATCCAATTCCCCAGAAATTCGTTAAACCTTCATCATGTTTGTTGCACCCCAAAATTTGCCTAACCTTTTCTTAACTTGGTTTATGTTTCATTTCATTTTCTTCTAGCATTTGCATTGCATATCGTTATTCATTTAGCAGGGCATCAAGAGTTTGTGCATAGCAAGAGAAGGTCACCAAGAGTGTTGAGCCTTAGCAAGGGGTTTACTCAAGCATGAGTGGTCATCAAGTCACCAAGAAGTGGTCAAAGTTTTGTGAAAGAGTTGATGGGTGTTTGTGGATCAGCTCCTAACTTGGAGGCCAGTTGAAAGTTATCAGAGGATTGTGAATTCATGATTATGGATATAGGATGTTGAGGGAGCTCATTGAAGGCTTTGAGAGCCATGTTGAAGTTTATTCAAGTTGTTTTGTCATGTGGAAGAAGCCAAAGTCAATAGTGGTACACCTAGGGTTTTCATCTGGTCAACCCTCAGTCAATTGTGAAATTGAAGGAGATTAAGACTCAATTCCAATTCTTTGTGATCATGAAATGTTGTGTTGAGATGTCTAATATATCATTTCAAGATCAAATCAAGAAGAATCAAGAGTGTGAGGAGTTACTAAATTAGGGTTCTCAGTGTAAAATCCCCTATTTAGTGCCTAACTTCAAGACCACATATCTCAATATACAAGTCTCATATCATCTTGACCCTAACATGAAACTTGTATAGAATGTTTTTAGCTTTCTTTTGAGTACTAGAAGTCCTTTATCTGATTTCTAGAACTCAAGTTATGATAGCGACAAGTTACAGGTCATCAGATGAATGTGATTTTGGTCAACAAAAGTCAACCAACTTCCAAGACATTTTTGACCTAGAAGGATGTTTCTCCTCACTTTGACCCAAACATGAAAGTTGTTCCTCGTGATCTTAGCTTTCCAAAGAGTACTAGAAGTCCTTCATCTGATTTGTAGAACTCAAGTTATGAAGCTTACAAGGCAAGGGTATTTTGGGAAAGTAAGATTACAGGTCATTTTCATTATAGGTCCATTTCACTAGCTTGCACACTTCAAATGAAACATTTATCAACATGAAACTTGCTCCAAATAGTCCTAATTTCATCACCAAACCATCTCATGTCATGATTGAAGCTTGGATTGGAGAATTGGTGTGAGACTTTTTCATGAAGAAAGCTTAAAAGGGAGAAATGACAATTAATTGATTTTGAACCAAAACAAGTCATGTTTATACATATTTTGAGTGCCAAAGATATAAGGAACATGATGCAAGTATTGGGTTTCAGTTTTGGTGCCATTTTCACGTGTAGTTCAATGGCCATTTCAAGTGGAAAATTGACAAACCAATCTCAACCATGTGATCAAACCAAGGGCTAAATCTTATCCACATGATCAAATTAAGTTCCCAGCAAGCTTTTTGAATCAAAAACAAGGAGAATTGAGGCTATTTCAAGTGTGCATGAGCATGAAAAAAGTGGAATTGGGCATTTTGCAAATTCACATAATTGAGCTGCAATTGGGCCTCCAATTGATTCCCAACCCATCATATATAAAGTTAAAATGAATTTTGAGCATTCACTCATGCTAATTCGTGCCTAGAAAGCTCAAGAGCAGTTGGAGTAAGCAAGCCAAATTCCAAAATCATGAATCATATTTGAGGAGTTTTCAAAGCAATTCAAGGTCAAATTCATCTTCCTCAAGCTTCCTTGAGTGGATCTGCAGAGTTTCATCAAGTTTCAACCTCATTTCAAGGCTCAGTGGAAGCTTTCCACTAGGTAAGCTTCAACTCAACAATTCTCTCTGTATGTGATGCAATTGAGTGCCATTTTTGCATAATGGTGATCTATGAGATATGTAGTTGGATTCTGGATACAATTGATTGTTGTTCATGAACTTTTGTGATTTGAGCTTCAAACTATTTGTCTTCGATTTGCTCCATTTATGAACTAAAACTAAAAACAAACCATGGATTAGTGTTCTATGTTGCATGAGGATGAATTTGGACTATGATTTTGTGTGTTTTGGTGATTTTTAGATCCACTGGTTATTTTGAGCCATCGGAGACGATGACTGGAGCTACCGTGGTCTGGCCACCTGCATTTCTCCCTCTTTTTATGTTTAAATGGTGAAGATGAGACGTGGCTTGCTTGTGTTCATTGGATCCGTGTCTGATTATTTGACTAGGACATGATCTGATGGTCCTGATTTGTTTTCATTTTTGTGCTGGGGATTCATTAATTGCGTGGCAACCTGATGGCCTTTGGATGGCAGACTAGTAATCACAATGTATGGCCAAGATTTTGTTGACTGTATTTAAATGAAACACCGCGTATTGAAGCTTGTCCCTCAACCCTTGGATTGCTTGACCTAGACATGATCTTGTGGTTGTGATTCATTTTTGTTTTGTGTTTTGTTTCTGATACACGCGTGTCATGTTATGGACGCTTGGATGATGGACTGGTATTTGGATCGTATGGCTAGAATTCTTCCTTGGATAGGTTGACTATTTAGTGGACTGGGCCCTCAATTGCTTTTGGCACACCCCTCAAGCCAGGCCCAGCTGTTTACACGTTATTTTGTTGCTATCTGCACCTTTTATTTTCTTATTTTATTTTCTTTTCTTTTTTATTTTTGTTTTGATCTGTTTTGAATTAATTCAATATAAAATATTCCTCCAATTTATAAATTCATCAAAAAATACTTTCTGGACAATTTGAAATGTCTTTTATTTTTTAGAATTTTTATTTTATTTGTTTGGATTATTTTTCATTTGAAAAAAGAATTATTAATTGGAGGTGTATTGTTTGGGTTAATTTTTGACATTGTATGGTTTTTGATTTGTTTCTCCCTTTTCCTTTTGAACCAATGACTGAAAATTAATCCTCATATCCATGATGAGTTGATTGATTTTTGAGGACCATTTTGCCCCTGTTTGGTTGACTTTTGGTTTGACTTTGATTGCATTTCATTTGACCCTCGACAATCCTCATTCACAATGGGACACCCTTGTGAATCAATTTCTTTGGTGGTGTTGTGAATTGATTTTGATTGTGATTTCTTGGCCTCTGTTTGCCAACAAGTTTATGCACTTTGTGAATTTTATTTGGCTATTTTTGAATCATTTTCCTAATTTTGAGGTAACTTGCAAGTCAAGTTACCCCAAAGGGAGGTTCATACATACACATTGACCTAGTTTGCCTTGGATATGACTTTGATGGATCCTTTGAGCCTTCAATTCCTTTTGATTCAGGTTGCTAACATGTTAAGGTTGCTGGTTGCTCAATTTTAGGTCATGATATTGTGTTTTGCTTGTTCAAACTTGTGTTTCTTTTTGAGTTTCCATTAGGGTTTCCATATGTGACATGCTTGCATTCTCTTGTGTATAAGCTTGTTTTCTCTTATGATGTGATTGCTTTTGCTTTTGAATTCTCTTCTCTCATCTCCCAATATGTCCCATGACCTTGGAGTATCATTTAAGGTGGCTTAGTTCCTCCTTAGGAGGTACTTGAAGCATACCTAAAATGATGAATCCTTGAGGACTCCTTTGTGCTTCTTTTGCTTTTTGTTTGTGATGCTTATGGTTGAGTGCATATTATGAGTTCCTTCATGTCCTCATATAGCCTCCCATCCTCACTTTTGTTTTTAGCTTCTTTTCCTTTCATTTGATTTGGCTTTTGGCACTTGTGGTTGATGTTTTTGACTTAGGTCATTTCATCCCACTTTTGGTGCATTTTTGTGTGGTTTATTGTTGTTGTTTGATTTCATCTTGTGCATTTCTTTTTCTCTTCTTCTTTTGCATTCTTGTAACACCCCGTTCCCAAAATAAAATAAAACAATTAAATAAAACACATATCAGAGTTTCTCTCCCAAACGGGATGCCACAATACACATCAAAATTTCCACAAATATTTTTCCAAATAATTTAACTGAATTTTTCAATAAAATTACAGCGGAAAAAAGATATGGTCTGCCATAACACAAAATATCATATACATACATCATCCATATCAATCATCATCATCATATATATAATAACGGCCATCTGCCCCAAAATACATAACATCATCACCGAACATCACCAAATATCTCACAAAAATATTAGATACGCCACGGGGGCACACATATCAAAAATACACAATAATACTCCCAAAAACGCCCCGGTGTTACGTATCAGAGCAGTCCTACGGGGACACCACAATCCAACTAGCTAAACACCTATATTGTCTGTACTTCCGAAGAAGCACAGACCACAACGACAACAAAGGGGTGAGAATTACGATCAAATAATAAAGGCATAATAGTACATGAAATAAAAGGCAGAAATCAATAATAACACTATTTCATATACATATCATCCGGACTCACGGTCCCACCATCAACCACAATATACAATCACGCAACAAATGCACTTACACAACTCTTAACATACGGTACCGACTCACAATCACGATGGGCACTGGGCCATCAACCCTCCTCACAGGAGCACATATTAACGATGGGCACTTGGCCATCAACCCTACACTCACGGAGCACACCATACTGATGGGCAACTGGCCATCAACCCTCCACAATGGGAGCACCATAACAATACCGATGGACACGTGGCCATCACCCTCCATAACGGGAGCACATTTCCGATGGACACCTGGCCATCACCCTCCACAACAGGAGCACATCTCCGATAGACACCTGGCCATCACCCTCCACTACGGGAGCACCTCATCAACATCGATGGACACATGGACATAACCCTCCTCACCGAGAGCACAACACATTAACATCGATGGACACATGGCCATCACCTCCTCACCGGGAGCACAACAATTAATTTCGATGGACAACTGGCAATCACCCTCCTCTACGGGAGCACACAACGATATTCACACACATCAACATCTAGCACACCAAGTGCACACCGATCCTATTGATCCACCCCTCACACAACATATACACGACGCACAAGGCGTACCAATCTCACGGTTTCATTCACATCATAAAATACATACATAACAAGCACACACAGTGCGTCGATCCCACGACACACAACTTATCACATACAATGCATACAAGGCATGTCGGTCCTACTGACCCAATACATCACATACAGCACACAATTGCAATGCATAATAAGCGTATCGATCTTCACGGATCCACTCACCACAACACACCAACACAACGCACTCAAGGTGCAACGATCATACTGATCCTCACATCTCACACACAGCACATACATGGTGCACACATCTCACGTACACATCCACATAGGTTCATACCTAACGCAAAATTCAACGATTATGCCACTAGTGATAAACGCCGGCCGAATAGCCCTACAACCTCCAACATACGCTCGCATCAGCTCTCCAGCAAGCCTCTCATCGCACATGACCAACGAGGGTCCAAGTCCATAGAGGAACAACACAAGACAACAGCAAAAACACAAACTGCTGTCGGGCTCGCTGGCGCATTCATCCGGCGAAGCCCCGCAGGGAACACTCGCTGCCATTCTCTTGGCAAAACCTTTGGCAAAGCCAGACATAAGCTTCTTCCAGCACTCGCTAGCTAGTTCGCCCGACGAAGCCTGACGAAGGCTCGCCCCCCATTCGCCCAGCGAATACCTGTGTACTCAGAAAAATTATGCGCTGCAGAGTCACCTTCCACACCGATTTCGCCCGATTAAATTGAAACCCACACCCAACCACATACTGCAACTTAGTTACAGGGTCTATTCCCGATTCCATCCGACTAATCATCAACTCAGCTCTCATAACCAACTTCCGGCTCAACTTCGAATTTAACCGAAAATCCCAAAACTCATCCCATCTAACATTCTCAGCACATGCAACGATTTAAACATCAAACAACACAACAATCACAACAATAAAAACATGCAATTAACATCAATCATCAAGAAATCTATGGGGTTAGGGATTTTCCCCTTTTCTACCAATTATTCATGCATTTATCGAACTTAACCGATTATTCCCCCCTTACCTCAATTCAAGCTTTGATGATGAACAAGCTCCTTAATCCGCACGAAATCTGCTTGTTCAATATGCTGATCTTGATGCTTCAGCCTTGCTCAACACCGTGTTCTTGCTCGCTTGCTTCTTCACGTGTGTGTGTTCTCCTCTTCTTTCCAATTCTAATTCTCACCAAAATGACAATGTTTCCCTTAGTCCCAACAATCCTCTTATTAATCCAAATAATTCATTTTAATAATAATTCCTCATAATACTTTTATTCCAAAAATCCATTTAAATTATAATTTTACTCATAAAATTAATATTAGTAATAAAAATGATAAGAATTAATAATAATATCACATTACTATTAAATATCATTTATCACTGTATACCAATATCATGAGTTCTTGATCCTTCAAAATGATCCTCAAGCACATTCTCAAATAAAATAATCCCGAAAACCAAAAATAATTAAAATGGGCGTTACAATTCTCATATGCATGCTTGAGGTTGATATGAGCTTGTGGAGGCTACTGCCCCACACATATTTCCTCCCTCCACTTCATCCTACTTGTGCATTCTATGTTTACATTCTTGCATTTTTAGCTTCTTTCTTCTTTTTCTTCTTTTGTCTCTTTTTCCCTTAGGACCTCTAATCTCTCTTCTTCAAGAGAGATTATGATTGACATTAGGTGCTTAACCATGCATGATAACATTAGGTAGTTCCCTTTTGTATCCCAACTCTAAGGCCACTTTGCATGATAACTTTAGGATTGAATTAGTCTCCCATTAGTAGTCCTTACTTCTTTTCTCATCTTCATACAATCTTAACATACTTAATAAAGATAATGGATGTTGTGCCATGAGCCTTGTACTTGGGAAATGGTGACTGAGCGGTTACCTCTCAATTTCCTAGAGTGTTTAGTATACGTCCTTAGGACGATATGCGACGCATTCGATCCTAGGTTTTAGACTTTAGTACAACATACATTATAAACACTCAATAATTAAAACACTTCTTCTCTAAAAAACACAAAAACACTTCAAATCTTTTTCACCCCTTGGGGTTCTTAATCAGGAAAATCTTTTCAGATAAAAGAGTGTTGTTAACTTTTAGTTCTACCGTAAACAGTAACGCCTAAGTCTCCAATGGTCGAGCTGCATACACCAACTGCTAGAACTACTTGTTAACCCTACTCGGGCCTAAAAACTTTTGAACCAACCTGTGGTCTTTTTAGCCCGAACTACGTTTTCTCTAATCTTTCATACCAAATGAAAGTACGTAGGCATAAGACGCGACGTCTTGGCGAGTAACCTTCCCCCCTTTCACCCATAGTTAGCCAAACTACGTTGACTCTGACTTTCCCATTGCACGAGGGAATACGTAGGCACAGAGCGGCGATGCTCTGTCGAGTCTCCTTTCTTTTTCTTTTGTCCCTTGACCTTTATCTAGATAGATGATCACTCTTTTAGATAGACAACATAAGCGTGGATCCCTTCGAGTACGATGAACGTGAGGGGTGCTAATACCTTCCCCTTGCGTAACCGACTCCCGAATCCAGACTTGGTTGCGATGGCCTTGTCTTTCCCTTTTTCGTCAGGTTTTTCCGATCGTTTCCTTTCCCTCTCTTTGGGATAAATAACGAAAGGTGGAGACTCTTCTGTTTTCCGCCGGATGTTTTTCGCAGTTGCGACACCTGGCGACTCTGCTGGGGACTCTGGTTCCCTATGTGAGTCAATCCTAGCGCTTGTTTGTTTATCTTTGGGTGTTGTATATATGTGCTTTATTTACTTTTGCATTTTATTTTCCGTATTATATCATTATTGTTGTACTGTGGGAGGGAAGTTCTGATGAGTGATAAGCCGGACCCGGGCTTGAGTACAAACCTAGCATTAGTAGTGGAGATTAGTGGGGGGCTTGCTTGCTTAGCAGGTACAGTTTCCCATGAAATTCACGCTCAGACGAGATTCTCTTTGATGACTTCTCCTCTGGCCCTTAGGGCTCGATGGGATGTTGGATTTGAGGGTTGTCGACTCTGGGAACCGATCATTTGCGGTTCAGCTAAGTGAGGCCTCTTCGTGAAATGATGATGCCAAACCAGAAATGGTGAACGTATCATCATTTCTCGAAAGTCTGTGACGCTGATGAACGCATAGGATGCCGAACCTTGTCAGTGGATAGGTCCATACCTATGAGAGGGATTGGGTTATGCAGGAAACCTTGGCTTTCAGATTACCCGGTTCTTTACAAGTGTGAATCTGTGTTCCTGATATCAGTGGGTCCTATTGTCGGCACTTTGTTCTTGCTAAAGCGGAGCACTGGTTCTTCTCGATCGACAGCACATCAATCTTGATCCCCTGTGTGCATTTGCATTTGCATTTTCATCTGCATTTCATTAACATGTATTTGTGTTGCAGGTGCATATTTCCTCCGTGATTCTAGTGATATTGTTATGGAGCCCTTGAAGAGAACAATAGCTTACAGGTTCCCTACCCCAGATATCAGTTCTTTGCGGAGTTTGATTGCTATGGCCTACAGAAAGGTGATGGAGGATTTTAGGCAGTCTTATGGGAGGTTGGTGAGGTTTGTTTGCAAGCCTTCAGCATATGAGATTAGTGGAGTTTATACTCTTCTGCAGTTCTATGATGCCCAGCTGAGATGCTTCGTCTTTCCTGACTATGTCCTGGCTCCTAACCTAGAGGAGTATTCTGAGCTGTTAGGGGTGCCTCTTATTGATTAGATGTTGTTTGTTCATATTGATGCTAAGCCTGATCTGGCTAAGCTCATTGTTATATTACACTTGGATGCTTCAGAGTTGAAAGGGAAGCTAGTTAAGAAGAGTGGGCATATGGTTTTCTTTTGCCTTTTCTGGTGGAGAAAGCTCAGCAGTTCGCCAAGGATGGGTGTTGGATTGTGTTTGGCGCCATTCTAGCTCTTTGTATATACGACATTGTATTTTTTCCTAATCTACCAGACTTTGTAGATGTGGATGCTTTCTACTTGCTAGTGTAACAACCCAATTTTTCAATAATTAATTATTCACATTAATTAATTGATTTATTTGGATTATTTTAATTATTGGATGATTAATTAAATGAATTGGTAGATATTTTGAGAAAAGAAAATATTGGAGAGAATTAGAAGGAAAAGACATATAAGAGGAAAAGTGGAAAGAAAAGGAAAGATAGAAACATAAGAGAAAGAAAGAGGAAGAGGAGAAAAGAGAAGGAAAAAGAGGAAAACTTGGATTCTTCAAGAACAACTTCTAACTTTCGATTAATCAAGGTAAGGGTGTGAAATGTTGTTATCCTATCAATGTTTGTGATCATGTATGTGTGTGTTTGGATTTGTTTGGTTGTTTTCCATCTTTTTCCATTTTAGGTCGAAATGGATTAATCGGTAAAAATCGATGTTTGAACGGTTAGAATCGGGAATAAATGGTGTAGTTTAGTTGGGTAATGTTGGGTTAAGTTTACTGGAGTTGATTGGAATTGAATCGGTTGATTTTAGGAGGATTGGACAATTTTGAACAGTTTGGGGTTCTGAGTTCGCAGGTTCGCTAGGCGAACAGGAAGCGAAGGTTCGCCAGGCGAAGCCCAGCGAGTGGGTAGCGAACCATTACAGTGGCCAAACTCAGTCTTCCCTGGTGTATTCGCCAGGAGAAGGAGGTGGCGAGAGGTTTCGCCAAGCGTAGGAGGTAGTGAGTGGTAGCGAAAACTTCCAGTAGCTACTGTCTGCCTTCGCCAGTGAGTTTGCCAGGCTAGTGAAGCAGCGAACATTCGCCAGATGCTTCGCCAGGCGAAGGTCAGCGAATGTGACAGCATTTTTCTTTTCCTCTATTTTCCATCCAATGATGATTGTGTGGTTTGATTATGTTTAGTCCTTATCTGAATTAAATAGTTTGTGTACTATTGTGATAAGATGTGTTGTGGGTAGCCGTAAGGCATGAATCCTGGGTTGTGGAATTGATTATGAAATGCGGTCTTTTGAAAAATTTACACATTGTTTAAAATTGATTAAAAATGCATGACGAATATGATGAATGTGATTGTGTTCGTTGTCGTTGGCACGATATTGTGAATGCATATTGATTGTTTGCGATTGTATGTGAAGAATGCATGGGAACATATCGTGAATATGTGTGCATTGCTTGATAATTATGGTGATGGTATTGAATTATGAATACTTTTTATTATTTGAGATATGTTATGTGTGCAATCATTATTATAATTCATGAGTGATGAATTATTTGAATGCATGGGATTAAGATGCTAGAACGGTCTTAAGTGCATTTGGTGGTAGATTGCATATGCATCATTTAGTCAAGAGACAATGTTTGCTAGTTTCGTGGAGACTAGTGACTTGTCCCAAACCTAGAAGGGTGGGTTTGAAAGCTTAGGGAACGGGCTTTTGTTGTTATCGGTCTAGAAGGGTAGACCCCGTTTAAATGTAAAAACCGAAAAATGATAACAAGTGTTGGTACCAAATGACATTGAGTTACATTGAGTCGCATGGCATAGATATCATTATTATATGAAGTATGCTTGTGTATGAATTGTTGAGTTGAGGATTATGGATGTGTGTATGATGAAAACATGCTTGATGATTTATCCATATTTGCTTGTACATATTGTGATATATCTGATGATTGTAATGAATTCTGGTGAGAAAATGTGGAATATATGTAATTTATACTTGTGTATGTATGTATGATTATATGCATTGATTATTATGATAATATTTCTCACCTGTCGCTTCCGCGAAAATAAGGTGCCGACAAAACAGAAGAGTCACCACCTTTCGTTATTTATCCCTCAGAGCGGGAAAGGAAACGATCGGAAAAACCTGACGAAAAGGGTATAAGACAAGGTCATCGCAACCGTTGTCTGGGTTCGGGAGTCGGTTACGCAAGGGGAAGGTATTAGCACCCCTCACGTCCATCGTACTCGATGGGATCCACGCTTGTTGTGTTTATATGACGGGTTGGTTTTTTCTATCTACCTATCAAGGCTGGTCTGAAAAGAAAAAGAAAAATGACTCGGCAAAGCGTCGCGCTTTATGCCTACGTATTCTCATCAGAGAATGAGAAATCAGAGTCAACGTAGTTCGGCTAACTACGGGTTACGGGGAAGGTGGCTCGCCAATACATCAGTATTGTGCCTATGTACTCTCAACAGATATGAGAGATCAGAGCTTACGTAGTTCGGGATAATACGGATTACGGGGATTCAGATTCATCTGTTTTTATCGAGTAGGGTTAACAAACAGTTCCAGCAGTTTGGTGTACGCAGCTCGACCCTTGGAGACTTTGGCGTTACCGTTTGCGGTAGAACTAGGAGTTAACGACACTCTTTTCTTCAGAAAAGCTTTCCTTTGAATTATGGGCCCACAGGGCAAAAAGGTTTGAAGTTTGTTTTCTGTCTTTTACGAAAGAACTGTTTTTTATGGATGTTTGCAACTAATATCGCACTAGAGACAATGACCTGAGAGTGAATACGTCGCATGTCACCCAAAGGGTGCCATACTAAACATCCAAGCTGTTGAAAAGAACTCTCCAACAACTCTTTCTCAGATAGCTTAAGTCTCGTAACGTACGACGTCAGTTAACCTTTATTATTGTATTTTAATTTGTTTTGAGATGAGAAGAGAGAACAGGCTCAACTACGGGGAGACTATCAAGTCCTACTGTTGTCATGCCAAGGATTCATCCTATGGTTGAGGTTTGAAACAGGGAACTCCTAGAAGTTATCATGCATAGGTTTCAACCTAAAGTTCTAATCATCACTTCCTTATCAAAGGAAGTGAGATTCCTAGGGGATCATGTCAATGATAAACAGAAACAGATAAAGCATCAGCTTAAACAGTAAACAGTAAACGACTGTAAAATGCATGCAATGCAAGTGAGGGAGGAAATGTGTGTGGGGCATCAGCCTCCACAAGCTCATCTCGACCTCAAGCCAGATATGAATAACTGCAATCATACAGAGGAAATAAAATGCTGTCAAGCAAAATACAATAATAACTGCAATCATTCAGAGGAAATAAAATGCTATCAAGCAAACACAAACCACATAGGCAAGGGAGCAGAGCTCTACCGAATACCCGCAAGCAAAGCCATACAGTAACAATACAAGCAGAGGGAGCAACTCAACCTCTAGTGCAATCATGCTCCTAGCTTAACACAATCTAGATATGAACTTATTCTAATGCATCAAGCAAATCAGACAAGTCACATCAATACAATTGCACAGAAAGAAAACAGACAGGAAAGAAAGCAGATCAACAACTTCCACAACTTCATAGTAAAGCAACATCCTGACAGCAGTCCAGTCTTCAGACTTCACCTGCCCTTCAAGACTATCATCTTCAATAGCAAGTATCAACTTACTTCTACAAGCTTCTAACACATCAAACATAAGTATCAACTCATTCCCTCTTCTCCAAGCCTCAGCTCTTCAGTAAATTCCACCTTCAAGCTCCACTTCTAACTACAAGTATCAACTTGTTCTTTCAGGGACTCAATGTATCAACATAAGTGTCAACTTATCCTTTATTCCTCAAGCCTCAGCTCTTTACTCAATCTCAATTTGGTCTTCTTCACAAGTGTCAACTTGGTCTTCAAGCTTCAGCTCTCTCTTCTCTACCAGTATCAACTTGCTCGTCTTCATCTACAAGCTTCAGCTTCTCAGAGTAATCTTCAAACACAAGGAAGTATAAACTTCATCCTTAAATCTTCTTCAAGAAAGGAACTCCATCCTCTAACATGGGAGAAAGATACATCCATCAAGAGCAAAGTTTGGATGATTGACAACAGAGTGAAGACCAAAGGTCACCACTAAGCATCCTATCATCAGAGAAAGGGACCCTCAAAGGTTCTACCAACTGGTAAAGAGCCACACATCCTACCAAAGGAGGGATGAGGCCTTTACAAGGGGACCTTACATCATAAGGAAGAATGGAAGTGATCAACATCTTCCATGTTTATGAAGGAAGGGGATCTATCTAGAAGCTCTGCCTACAAAACCCTACTCTTAACACCTAATCAAAACTACACCAAAAGAAGGGAAGATCCTCACATCCAAGCTTTTTCAAGCATTTCAATGCATCTTCAACTTGTCTTCAACATCATCCAAGAACAAGCAAAGCAACACCCTAATCTAAGGGAGCTAAAGAAGTCATTCTAGTTGAATTAGTGCCTTAGAATCATCTAAGCCTAGCATCTAAACTAAAACCAAACAAAAATAGTAAACTTCATTGAAAATTCCTACAAAAAATCCTAAGGGACCCTAATTCACTCATGAATCTACCCATACAAAAATCAGAGGTTGAATCATCCACCAAGTTCTTAACATAAAATCCAAATCACAAGGCATCAACCATAAACCCTAAAAATGGAGCTTCTAAAGGTTTCAACCTAAACTACCACTTATGTTCATCACAAAAATGTGAGAAATATCTATGGTGAGCATGCATATCTATGCTAACTACTCACAAAAAATCAAGACAAAAATCATCATCACATGATCAAACCAAATTCACCAATATCAAGCATCAAACATGATTATTTTAATATCAATTAAAATGTAAAAAATCCCATAAAATCAGAAAATGCATGAAATAATAATATATTTTATCTAAAAAATAATAGATCCTATCATGAATCCAATGCAAAAAGAATGGGATCAATTGAATCATTTTTCCATTTTTTATGAATTAATCCCTAACCATGAATAAAATGAAAAATGATATGAAAATCAACATAAAATAACAAACACGTGGTGCAGGTAGCAAAAGAATTCAGTTCATTTTTAGGATTGGGCCATAAAGGGGGTGTGATTAGCACTTGGATTATTAAGCCCAAAAACAACTGATTAATGAAACGCATCGTTTCATTTAGTTCAGAGATGCTTCACAAATTTCATGCACGCGTGGCCGTTGGATGGGGTCTTCAGTCAAAGTCCAACCTTGATCCAAGGGCTCTGGGATCATCTTCCCCAATTCAAATCTCTGAAGCTCGGGCCACCTGCGCGCCCAAAGTCACCGCCGGTGACATTCTCCGGTCATCATCTCACAACCCTAACTTGCCATAGAATCCACCACTGGCCACGATTCCTTAATGAAACTTGTCCCAAATTTCACAAGGAACTCAATCATACCATTAATTCAACCTAAAACCTCAAGATTCGCAAGAACCACATCTCACCCGAAAATGGTAACAACCCTAATTGGTCACTAACTCTCAAATTAATGATCTGAAAACCTCCCTACACCATTCTACTATGCATCTAACACAATAATTCCTCCTAATTCTGCCTAATTTAAGCTGGAGATTGAAAGTTACTAACCTGAGAATCTCGTGTGCACAGAGGTAGTAAACCTTCAAATCAAGCTCTCAAATGCTCCAGACTCCTTCAGTGAATCAATTCCAAGCTTCTGTATGCAATAAACTTGATTGAAATGGCTTCAATTCTTGGATTCGATTCTGAGTTGCAGGTGACAAAATATGAGATCAAGAACACCAATCAGCCACGAATTTGCCTTGATTATGATCTGGAATCATTCACTAGCCTCCATGGAAGAGATTGCAATCAAGAAAATGGATGGAAAGTGAATGGAAATGTGTAACCGAATTCAGTTGCAAGCAATGAGTTTTCAATCTCAATATCTACTCTCTCCTTCAATCATCACCAACCTTGGCCTTGGGTCATCTCATCATCATATATAGAACATGTATGGATGATCTAGAAAGCTCTAGATCCTTCTAATGAGATATTCAATTTCTCATGTCATGAAGATTTCAATCTCATGCCATGGTATGCACAATTCTGCTAGCAGCTTGTATTCACCCTCATTCCCTTCCAATTTCTCCCCTAATGGTATTTTGGATGTGTTTGGATTGAAAGGGGCCTTGGTCATGCCTTGAATTTTGGTTTGGCAATTGTTACTTAAGATGTAAGTAACTACTTTTCAAAGCAAGTCCACAAATTAAACTTCAATTCAAAATTGTGGCTAAACCAATGTTCTTAAAATGTGTTTTAGAATCAAAATGACATATTACATGCCTTGGTTTGGCCATGTAGATCAAAAATACCAATTTCCATCTTTGGTTCATTTGAAAATCATCCTTATTTTAAGCCATTTTTGCAACTTTGAGCTACAAGCCATTCCAACCTCTCATGACCTCTTGTTTAGCCTTAAAACATCATTTTGAACAAGTTTGATGTTGAACTTTTTCCCATTTGAAGCTTGGAAATAGGAGTTATGGCCTTATGCTTGAAATGACCTATAATCTCCAAATGACCAAAATGCCCTTGACTTGTCAAAGCCATAACTTGAGTTCTACAAATCCTATCAAGGACTTCTAGTACTCTCTAGAAGGCTAAGAGGATAAGGAACAACATTCATGTTGACCAAAAGTTCATAGGAATCATCCTTCTAGGGAAACGTTTCATGCAAGTTGGACAACTTTCAAGCTCCAAATTCACATACCTCAGATGACCTGTAACTTGTCAAAGTCACAACTTGAGTTCTACAAATCCTATCAAGGACTTCTAGCACTCAAATTAAATCTAAGATCATGCTCTACAACATTCATGTTGGGGGCAAGATGAGATGACAATCATATATTGAGCTAAATTGCCTTGAAGATAAGGGTCAAACTAGGGGATTTTACACTGTCGAGCCTTAGAAACCCTAGCTTGAACCTTCTCAAAATCTTCAATAATGATGAGTTGACCTTGGAATCATACTTATAACATCTCAATGCATCAATCCATGATCACATGGCCCTTTGAATTAGGTCCCAACCTTCTTCAAATCATCAGTTGACCTAGGGTTGACCCAGTCAAACCCTAATTGCACCACTCATGGCTGAGCCTTCTTAATCTTGCACAATGACCTGTCTAGGCATCAAAGTGATCTTCAACACTTCTCATGAGCTCTCTCAAGACCTCAAATCCATCTCCATGACCTCAGAATCCTCTGATGGCTTCCCACAACTCTCAAGTTGGGAGACCTACACACTTGGTTTCAAGCACTCTCTCTGAGGACCTTTTCACTTCTCTGACAAGGATATCAACCCTTGAACACTTGAATAAGCCTCTTTAGATAGCTTCAAAGTCTTGTAGCCCTTGATTGATAATCATACCTCTTGATCTCCTGCATACATGTCAATGAAATGCAAATGATAATGCTAATGTGCATGAAATGAAACATAAGCTAGGTAAAGAAATGTTGGGCAAATTTTGGGGTGCAATAGCTGCCCCTATTCAAACGGCTTGGACCTGACTGGGTGAGAAGCGAACGGCTCTCACACAATCAAGGTAAAAGACGGTTGAATACCGACAAACCCGGAAATTTTCCAACTGCACAAGTACACGGTACTCTGATGGGAACAAATCTTCGAAAACTGAAATATTAGCTGCACGACAACTAGCTGGGGAATTGGTCACACGGTAACCGGTGATACATGGTCGATCATGCTGTCAGGCATCAAGATTCCTCGGGACTCATCAGGTCAACAATCAAGTTAATCATGCCATCGGGCATTCAAAGAAATTTTTGGGCTTCATCCGAACTTCGTCCGTAAGTCGGGAATAAACTTCTCGGTCAATCATGAACCAATTGGGGATATCCAAACTTCTTCCATCAGGCACTCGCATCAGCTGAGAGAACTGCTTCGTTAATACGGTTGGACTTCAATCATCAAGTCTTCAAGGGAAGTTTCAACTTTGCTGTTCAGAAACCTACTGGGGATGACACAACTCCGCTGGGGACTCTGGAGAACTATCAAGTAACTCTGCTTCGGGGCTTCAGAAATCATTCTGGATGAGCCAACTCTGCTGAGGACTTCAAGAATCATCTTGGACAAATAACTTTGTCGGGCATTTCAAGAATCATCCTGAACCAATAACTCTGCTGGAGATTTCAGGAATCGTCCTGAGCAAACACTCTTCTGGGGACTCTAAGCATCAACTTGAGCACCCTCTCTGGCGACTTCACAAGGGATTTTAAGAATCATCTTAAACAAACATCTTCGCTGGAGCATTCAAGAATCATCTTGGGCAAACGACTTTGCTTGGGGAATTCAAGAATCATCCTGAGCCACACAACTCTTCTGAGATTTCAGGAATCATCCTGAGCGGACACCCTGCTGGGGAACACCTGCAGAACAAGAACGGTAGCGACCTAGCTCATGTTTCATATGCATATGATCGACAATGGCGTAATTCTCCACACGGTGGAAATGCTACGCATTTAGGGTAAATGCTATGCAATCATGCAAAATGCTACGACCCCATCAGCAAAATAAATGCTAAAGGGAGAATCCTCCTGTCAAGGAGGAAGAACCACTTTGGTGGAGGAAGGACTCATCCTGCCAAGGAGAAGAAGTCACGACAATCTCCATTGGACTCCGCCTGGGGAAACGAACTTTAGTCGACTGCTGCAGGGGAAAAAAGCTCTACGAGAACCTGAACCTGCTCATCTGGGTATTCAAACCACAACTGCTGAGGAAAACGATGTCAATCGCAAAAATAAACTGCACGACCTTCGCGGCTAAAACTTTCCTAGGGATAACGAATCTGATGGGGAAGTACAACATCAGCTATTCAACCCTCTACTGGGGAAAACCCATCATGGCCCCCACGGCTTCCAAGGACTCGGCTCTCTTGGGGATCTGCAAACTCGGCTGGGGGAGAAGGAATCATCCTGCTTGCTGGGGAGAGTACGACTCTATGGGGACTTTCAACTCCGCTGGAGACTTCAGTCTGAACTATCGAGTGTTGTACACCTCAGTGTATGACTCAGCTGGGGAGATGACGTTTCTTCAGGATACATCTTCTTGGAGAGAATCTTCTCTGATTGGGGAACTGCCAGCTCGGCTGGGGAAGAAGGAATCATCCTGCTTGGGGAAACATATCAATGCTTACGATCTCATGTCCAAACTCCACGGGGAGGTGCTGCTGAACTGGCTGGAGAGGAAGGAATCATCCGGCTTGGGGACGCATACGGCGTGCTGCCTGGAATATGCTATACCTGCAACAACACAAACAAACAGACAAGATACCCTTCTCAAAAGGACCTATCAAGGTTATCATCTTGTGACAATGTTCAAGTAATTCGTTGTTTCAACAATCAGGGGCCTAGGCCAGTAAGTTTATGTATGCGCATTTTATTAAAAACATCGGCGTTCTTTTTCGTAAACAAAACAGATAAGCGCTAAACAGACAAACATAATTGCTGAATAGTATACATTTTATTGATAACGAACCCCTGAATGGGTAAAAATGTTTTACAACAGATGCAAGCTCCTGGAATGAGGAAGTCGCGCAAAAATAAAACATAAATATACATCAGTATATACACAAATGTCGGCAATGAGGCGTAGACGAACACCATGAGTCGATCCCTCTATGACCCACTCGACTTCGATACTTCTTCGACGCTTCAGCTTCAGAAGAGATTGATTCAGATAAACGACCCTCAGGTCTTCCAAACCACAAAACAATGAAAGTCCACACGCGGAACGCAGTCATTTTCTTTTTCAAATCCCTAACTTTTGCCTGAATCGCCTTTTCAGGTTTTCGATTCACCGGGATACCCTTTTTTGCCAAAGTTGCCCTTCCAGGTTTTTGACTTTGCGGGTGTACATCTTTTCAATTTATATCCCTAATTTTTTCCCGAACCTTTTTCTTTTTTATGGTTCGCCGGGATGCCCCCTTTTTGCCTGGATATTCTTTTTCTTTCCAGCGGGTCATTCTTTAAGCAAAGTATTTTTTAACTGCGTCCGTGTTCACCGGGAATGCAAAATCTTCACCATCCATCGTGGATAACAACAAGGCTCCTCCCGAAAAGACCTTGCTGACGACGTACGGACCTTCGTAATTAGGAGTCCACTTGCCCCGGTGATCGGAGTGTGGAGGAAGAATCTTCTTCAGGACGAGATCACCCGTCTGAAAGCTTCTAGGACGCACCTTCTTATCATAAGCTTTCTTCATTCGGCTTTGGTACAGACGACCATACGCAATCGATGCTAATCTCTTCTCGTCCATCAGGCTGAGTTGGTTTAGTCGGTTCTTAATCCATTCTGCCTCGTCGAGTTTCACATCAACCAAAACTCGTAAAGAAGGAATCTTGACTTCCAACGGTAGGACAGCTTCCATACCGTACACTAGTGAGAAAGGAGTTGCCCCGGTTGATGTACGTACCGTTGTACGATAACCATGCGCGTAAATGGCAACATCTCGTGCCAATCTTTATAGGTCACAACCATCTTCTATACAATCTTCTTGATGTTCTTATAGGCCGCTTCAACGGCGCCATTTTGTTGCACCCACAAATTTGCTCAACCTATTTCACTTGGTTTATGTTTCAATTGCATTAGCATTTGCATATAGAGTCATGTACATAGTCTAATCATCTGCATAGCATAGCATATCAAGTCATCCAACAAGGGACCAAGTACTATTCTCATCTCTATGAGCCTATCAAGAGGTTATTATTCAAATTCAAGCATATCCAAGTCATCAGAAAGAAATTGAAGTCTAAAGAAGTCAGTGGATCAAGCAGTGCATCTATCTCCTATCTTTAGGGCATTTGAAGATCATCAAAGGAGTTGTGAGCAAGGAATTGAGCATGGAGGATATATAGACATCATAAGAGGACCTAGAAAGTCATCTTTGAAAGAGAGACAAGTCATTGATGTGATCACAAGAGTTGCAGTTGAAGACAGTCAACTAGGGTTTCATCTGGGTCAACCCTGGGTCAACCCTAGGTCAAATGATTGATTGAAAGGCATTAAGGTCTATTGGAGAGATGTGGGGTTCATCATTTGACATGTAGATATGGATATGGTGTGGTGCTAAGAAGAAATCAAGAGAAATCAAGAAGAAGAGGAGTTTCTAAATTAGGGTTTCTGTGTAAAATCCCCTGATTTAGGTCAAACTTCCAAGCAAGATAAGTCAAAATGCAAGCTTCAAATGGATCCTTAGCCAACATGAAACTTGTAGAGGATCTCAAGACCTTTAATTTGAATGGTGGAAGACATCAAGGAGATTTATATAACTCAAGTTATGGTCCTTGCAAGTTACAGGTCATCTGAGGTATCTGAAATTTTGTCTGTGAAAGTTACTTGTCTTCCAAGCAACTTTTACCCCTCAAGGAGATTTCTAATGAATTTCTGGTCAACATAAGAGTTGTTCCTAATTGTCTTAGCTTTCTAGAAAGGTATGGTATGCCTTCATCGGATTTGTGGAACTCTACTTATGTCCTTGGCAAGCAAAGGGTATTTTGGTCATTTGAGAATTACAGGTCATTTCAAGCCTATGCCCAAAACTCATACAAGGAAGCTTCAAATGAAAAACTTCACAACATCAAACTTGTTCCAAATGACATTTTGAGTCTAGAAAAGTGGTCACGAAAGATTGGAAATGCTCATAGCTCAAGGTTTCAAAATTGGTCATTTAAAAGGGAATTTAATGAATAAAAGTGACTTAAAATTGAGATTTTTCATAACATGGCCAAATGGGATGAAATTATAGGTCATTTTGAATGGAAAAAATGTTTTAAGAACATTGGCAAAAGTATATTTTTGAGTTTAGGGCAAAGTTTGAGAGATACCATTGGTTACTTATGTATGAAGTTAACATATCCAAAATCTAAGGGAATTGTGCACAAGAAGGTTCTACCAAGTTCTAGAGCTTTCTAATTTCATCTATATATTGGGTAGGGTAGCTTCATGCAAGGGTTGGTGATTCATTTTGATCAAAATACCAAGTTTCATCTCATTCTTCAAGTATGCAAATCCATTTCAAACTCTATCAAACCTTCATCAATTTCCAAAATCCTTGATCCTATCATCATCTACCTTCATTCAAGATCAAGCTTCCATCAAGATTTGGCTCAATTGAGGTAGGATTCGTGCTATCCAACTTCATCATCCAAAGTGCAAGAAGAAGTGGTTACACGAATCTAAGGCATTGGAGCAAGAACTATTGCATACAGAACCAAGAAGCGAGCTTATTGATCAATTACCAAGCACTGCAAGCTTCAGATCCAAGGATTTCTACCTCTGTTTTCATCTTTCCACCAGGTTAGTGTTTTCATCGATTTGGATAGATTTAGTTAGCATGTTAGAGAATCATTAGGTTAGAATGGTTAGGAATTATTAGATGATTGATTCTGGTGAATTTGAGGACAATTCATGGAGGTTACCATTGGTGCACCAAAGCTGTTAGGGCTTAGAACTCCTAGGTTAGGGCTTGATAATATTGGTTAGATAGCTTAAAATGATCAGGAAAGCGTGTAGATTGTGTTAGGGTAAAAGTTAGCAAGAATTGGCAAGGTTGATCTCAGTGTATAATGGTGGAGTCAAGGTGTTCCAGCTATCGGGTTTGGTTATTGATTGAGTTTCAGAGGAATCCAAGACCATGGCTGTGTAGAGGGGAAGAAGTAGAGCAATTTTTCTCTTTACAGATTGGAGTTTCATGGAGAATTGAGGTTGTATGGGTATGATGAACTCTGGTTGGTGCAAGCTCGTGCATGGTGCTTTAATGGCTGAAACCCTAGCTTTGGAGAAGACACATGAGGACTGTTGGATGAGGTCTCTCTTGTTGACTCTCAATCCAATCTGAAGGCCACGATTCAAAGTTGAAACTTGGAGGGAAGACTGGCTGTGAAACGCGTCGTTTCACTTAAAGCCCCATACTGGGCTCAATAATCCAATGCTAATCCCACCCCCTCAACGCAGGCCCAAAACCAAATGAACTGTTATTTTTACTTCCTGCACCGTTTTCCCTTTTTGTTTTATTTTTGTGTTTTCTGAATTAGCTGGGCCCAGACGCGCTTTGCTATGCGCGCCCCCCAGTCTGGGCCCATCATGCTTTTTTAACTGAATAAAATACTGACTGCACCCCTCACCTCATCTTAATTCACATTATTTCATTCATTTTTTTTATTTCTTTGAAAAATCATAAATAATTGAAAATTGCATATTTTTAATTGGTTGTTTTTGCATCCTTTTCATATTTTTGTTAAGAAAATTTTAACATAATAGAATTAGCATTTCATTTTATTTTTGTATTTTTAGTATATTTTTCTTTTAAATAGGTTTAAATAATGTTTAGTTTAATGCATGATATTGTTGATTTTAGTTTGGTTAGATGCTTTTACATTTTGGATCCATTCTTTTTAGGGTGTTTAACTTAGAACTTTAGCTTCCCTATAGAATTTAGTTCATGATTTTAGGACTCAATCTTAGATGATTTGTTTAGGTGTGATTAGAAGAATCAAAACTAGGGTTTAGGAGATAACATAGGTGTAGTAAATCAATTCTTTTAGGAGTTGTAGTTTGAATCTTGGGGTATGGGGCTATAGGGATTATGGGTAGATAATATATCCCTTAGAAATTACTAGGTTTCCCCTATTCTATTATTACTATTAGTATACTGCTTGTATTTGCTTGACTGTGTGGTGTGCCCTCTCTAGGGTTATTATTTGATTGTGTGGGGTATTGGGCTTGTTTGGGACTTGGGGCTTGAGCTGAAGACTGTGTTGATGAAGCCCATTGGAGATCAAAGAGAATGAAGACCAACTTCCAGAGTTGATGAGGAGTATTTCTTGCTGGCAGCTGTTGAAGGTTATAGGGTTTAGGAGCTATGCAGAGCTCTAGAGTAGAAAACTTGATTCACAAACATGGAAGGTCTTGTCTGCCTCCATTCTTTCTCTATGATTCAAAGTCTCTTTTAAATACCCACCTCCTTCCTTTGGAAGGATTAGTGAATGTATTTAAAAGATAGAACTTTTGAGAGAAAATTGTCTGTATCATGTTAACAGTTAATGAGCCACCCTTGGTAGGCAATTGACTGCTTAACATTTTATTCATCTTGTTGACTGATATTCATCTTGGAGAGTGAGACTTGAAGAAAAGCCATTGAGAGAATGAAGACATAGACCTTGCTTGAAGGCTGTGAAGATGAAGACTGATGCTTGCTTGTAGCTGGTAGATGTTTGGAGATGACTTGAAGACAGATGTTGATGAAGACTGTTGTTGCTGTTTATTTTTGCTGTTTATAATTTTTGATGTATTGATTGAATTTCCCTGACTGTATTGCTTGCTGTTTAACCTGTTAGGTTGAAAGTGAATTCTGTTCACTTTTTCCTGTTGTTTTCTAGGTTCGAGGTTGAGTGGGACTCCCTTGCCTCGCTTGTATTGTTGCATCCATGCATTTTACTGCTTTATTGTATATATGCTATTGCTTTTGTTTCCGTTTATCCCTTAGGATCTCTGTTTCTCTCTGTGCAAGAGAGGAGCATGATAGACATTAGGTCTTAACCCATGCATGATAACATTAGGTTAGTTTGATTCCCTTCGCAACCATAGGTTAGAGTTCTGTCTCTTCTTTCTCAAAACAAACAGAAAAACACAATAAGATTTCAAACACAATAAAAGACACTTCTTCCGTAAAAGAATGTGAACTCATCAAAACGTCATTTTTGTCCGCTTGGACCAGTAATCAGAAAAAACCCTTTTTCAGAAGGAGATAAAAGCAATCAAAACAGACTTGTGTCGTACGTGGCCCGAACTACGTTTGCTATGATCTTTCATGCTGTATGAAAGTACGTAGGCATAGGATGCGATATCCTAGCGAGCAACCTTCCCCTCCTTTCCCATAGGTAGGCGAACTACGTTGACTCTGATTTCTCGTTTCAGACGGGAATACGTAGGCATAAAGTGCGATACTTTGCCGAGTCATTTTATTTTCCTTTAACCACAGACCTGTAGAGTAGATAGAATAACAATCCATACCCGAAAACAAGCGTGGATCCCGTCGAGTACGACGGACGTGAGGGGTGCTAATACCTTCCCCTTGCATAACCGACTCCCGAATCCAGGTTTTGGTTGCGATGACCATACCTTTTCCCGTTTTTGCGAGGTTTACTTCAAGCGTTTCCTTTCCCTCTGTTGGGATAAATAACGCACCATGGCGACTCTTCTGTTCAGCCGACGCCGATTTTCGCAGTAGCGACAGCTGGCGACTCTGCTGGGGATCCAACGTCCCCTGGCTGCTAAGGACTGCGATAGTTCCTTATGCATTTGGGATCCAACGTCCCTTAAGCGAGTCAATCCTAGCGCTTGTTTTCCCGTCGAGGATTTTGTATGGATTTATATTTCTGTCATTTACTTTCAGCATTATATTATTGTTATTATTGCTATATTGGGGTGTGACGGGTGTTCTATGATTGAGAGATAAGCCGGACCTGGGCTTGAGTGCACTTAGAATTAGAGTAGAAAGTAATGGGCGCCTGCCGGCTTTGCTTGCATTAGTGTCCCACGAAATCTACACTCGGATGAGGTTCTTCTGGTTGACTTCTTTTTCTACCCTTTGGGTCGAAGGGGTTGTTGGTTAGCTGAATTGTCGACTCCGGGAACCGATCATTTGGAAGTTGGCTAAGTGAGGCCTCTTCAGGATTTGACGATGCCACTCCTTCTAGGAATCGTATCATCAACCCTGAAAGTCTGTGACGCCGACGACCGCATAGGATGCCATACCTTTGTCAGTTACTAGGACACCTACCTGTGAGAGGGTTCGGGGTTATGCAGGTAACTAGACCTTCAGATACCGGTTTGTTTCTTGATCTGAGATTCTGGGTATTTATGGATAGTTTTGAGGTCTGTCCGAGACCAGTTGGAGTTATGATATGGGGTCTGTCAGAGACTAGTCAGAGTTATGTTGTGGGGTCTATCAGAGACCAGTGTTGGAGCTTTGTTTTGGGTCTATCTGAGACCAGGGCTTGAGGAATTCTGGAGGGTTTATCTGAGACTTTTGATATGGTTCAGGCTTCTCAGGCATGGCATTTGGTCCCTGTTGCATGTATTTGCATTGCATTGTTTGCATAACCATTATCATTGCATCCCATTAACGTGTGTCTGTGCTGCAGGTGCATTTGCATATTCCCTGGTTCTAGTGCCTGGACTTCTGCTTATTGTTCATGGCTGGTTGAGGAAGACAATTGCGTATAAGTTACCTACACCTGACATTACTCCCTTACTTGGCCTGATGTCCCTTGCTGATGAGGAGGTTAGGAGAAGTTTCAGGATGAGTCATGGAAGATTGTTGAGATTGGTCTGCAAGCCAACTGCTGTTGAGATGAATGGGCTGTACACCTTGATGCAATTCTATGACCCGGCGTTGAGATGTTTCACATTTGCTGACTTTATTTTGGGGCCTACCATTGAAGAGTATGTGGAGTTTACTGAGCTACCAGTACAGAATAAGGTTCCCTTTATTCATTCTGCCGCTGAGCCCAAGTTGGAGGACTTAGCTAAGGCCTTGCACATGAACGCTGCTGAACTATTAGTGACTTCTTGGCTTGGGGTTCCAGGTTTCTCCCTTGATTTTCTGGTTGGCAAAGCTCAAGAGTATGCCAAGAACGGGTGCTGGATAGTCTTTAATGCTATCTTGGCTCTATGCATCTACAGAATAGTGTTGTTCCCCAACTTACCCAATTTCGTGGACTTGGACGCTTTCCATCTGTTTGCTGCTGGCAACCCGGTGCCCACTCTGATTGGAGATCTCTATCACTCATTGCACTACAAAAATGAAAACAGAAGGGGAAAGACTGTTTACTGTTGTGCGCCGCTGTTGAACATGTGGTTTAAGAGTCATCTTCCCCTGAAGGGACCTTTCGTGGACAGTGCAACTACCGCTGACTGGCCAGAGCGCCTGATGAGGCTATCTTCCGAAGACATTGAGTGGTTTGACCGAGACTTGCTGGGGTCTGAGCTTATTTTCAGTTGTTTTGGGTATCCTAATGTTCCTTTGATAGGAAGAAAAAGATGTATCAATTACAACCCATCTTTGTTCGTTCGCCAGTTCGGATACGCGTTGAAGAACCCACCTAAGGAGGAAGAAGTACAGGAATCTCTATACTTCACAGGTGATTTGAATGGAGAGTTACTAGCCAAGCTTCAGCATGCCTGGATGCGTATTAACAGAAGAGGGAAGCCACTGTTGGGGAAGAATGATTGTCAGGCTTATGCACCCTACAAAGTTTGGGTCCAGGAGAGGGCAAGGCAGTTACTGATGCCATTTCCAGCTGCACCGGTCCCTGTTCATATTCTAGT
Source organism: Lathyrus sativus (assembly GCA_963859935.3). Taxonomy (NCBI): domain Eukaryota; kingdom Viridiplantae; phylum Streptophyta; class Magnoliopsida; order Fabales; family Fabaceae; genus Lathyrus; species Lathyrus sativus. Next base: position 282,913,578 of record OZ012738.1, read on the forward strand.
GGAAGAACCAACCACTGTTACTAGGGAGGCCTACGAGCAAGTTGTGAAAGAAAAAGAAGCTTTGATGAAGATCAATGAAGGGTTAGAAAAGGAACTGGCTCAGATACGCAACGAGAAAAACAAGGCTGTGCACTCCTTCCAACAGCAGATCGAACTAGTAAATAGGCTAGGTGCTGAGTTGACTGAAGAGAAAAAGAAGCGTGAACGTCTAGGGCAAGAGTTCAGAAGCTCTCATGACATGTTGGAGTCCAAAAAGAAAGCACTCGACGCCGCCCACCGGGAAATCTCTTCTTGTAACAAGACGTGGAATGCTACGCTGACCAACAACAAAAAGAGGGAAGACAAATTGAAGCAGCAAATCTCTGAACTCGAATAGCAGTTGAAGGCTAGCATTAAGAAGTATGAAGAAGAGGTGATGACCAGATACAGTCTCCAGAATGCATTGAACAAGGCCATCAAAGGCAGGAACGAAGCTGTGTCTCAGAAGCGGAAGCTAGAGGATCGCTTCGGAGAAGGGGCATGGGAGGAAACCGCTGGTGACGTGCGACGTATTCTCAAGCGAAGAAATCAGCTTGTTGAGGGTCTGCTTACCCGACCAAGTCATCCAGATACTAAGAAGTTGCTAGAAAAGTACCAGGCTTATGAGTGTACTTGACTGTTTCATGTATTAATGTATATGCTTTATTTGCATAGCGCTGACCATCACCAGGATTGTTGGTTGAGGTCATGCCTTCTTATTGTACACTCAGTGATTTTGTATTCTTGGCTGAATGGTTTTCTCTGCAATATATGAGACGTTTCCTATGATTCGGCTCCGATCTTCGTATTGCTAGCACTGTCACCGCACTGACACATTCACACTAGAATCGGGGAATGATATTCCCTAATGCACAAACACATATTGCATTGCATTCCCATTCATATTGCATTACAGGTGATTATTGCATGGTATCTCATTCCTTGCACTGTACCAGGTCTTTCAGGATTGAAGATCAGCGCCCGCACCGATACTCCACTCGTACCAACTGCCGAAGAATTATGGATCAAATGCAGAACGAGATGCAAGACATGCGTGAGAAACTGGCGCTCTTCATGCAGACAATGGAGACCATTGCGAAAGGGCAGGAGAATTTGCAAGCTTTGGTGCAGCCTCTGTTGGTAAGAAATGCTGGGCACGGAAATGAGGATCATCAGTCTGTGCAAGTCAACACCATTCACGGGGATGGTACTCCCACACCAGTGGCTCCACCTGTAGTCAACATACTTGCTGTCAATGTGAATAACGGCGCTGCTACCGGGAACGGTAACGTTGGAATTGGGAACGAGACTATCGTTAACAACGTTGGGCTCGGAGATGTCAACCTGGGTGATAATATGGGAGGCAATGGCTTCGGTAATACTGGATTCGGCTTCAATGACCAGGGGTTCGATAATACTGGGAAGTACGGCTCCAATGCTCAAGGCTTCGGGCAGGACGGATATGGTATGACTAATCAGGGTTATGGCGGATTCGGAAATGGAAATGGCGCTGGGTTAATGGCTTTTGGACCTGCTGGGATCGCTCCGGGGTACGGTAACAGGGGGCGAGGCCCGGTGATGAATCAGACCAGAGTTGGCCGTAACAACGGATACGATGGGTATGGAACTGGGAATGGTAATTGGCAGGAGGACCAGCAAGAGGATGCTTTCTCCGGTGGAGGTTTCGAAGGGCCTATGGATGACTCTCAGAGGATCAGGATGCTCGAGGAGCAGATGAAGGGGGTCGTAAATCAAAGTGTTGTCGGCTTAGACATGTCAACAATGGGTCTGGTGCCTGGCTTGAGGGTGCCAATCAAATTCAAAGCTCCCACGTTTGACAAGTATAAGGGGGACACCTGTCCAAAGGTGCACGTGCGGTCATATTACAGAAGGATGTCGGCGTATTCTAACGATGAGAGGATGCTAATGCATTTCTTTCAAGATAGTTTGTCTGGTCCTTCCCTCGAGTGGTATATGGGATTGGAGCCAACTCATATAAAGACATGGAAGCAGCTGGCTGAAGCCTTTGTGGCTCACTATAAGTACAACAGCGACTTGGCACCCAACCGGGTCCAATTGCAAGGGTTGTCCCAGAAGAAGGGCGAGAGCTTCAAAGAGTATGCGCAGAGATGGCGCGACATGGCTGCTAGAGTTCATCCCCCTTTGGAGGATAAGGAAATGAATGACATGTTCATAGGAACATTCACTGGCATGTTTTATGACAAGTTGTTTCACACTTCTTTGGGCAGTTTCTCAGACTTAATCCTGATGGGAGAAAAGATTGAAAGCAACATTAAGCAGGGAAGATTCCAAGCTGAGGAATCCACTTCGGCTGGCAGTAACCGAAGGGCTTTTGGTGGGCGCCGTCAGGGCGATGCAAGCGCGGTGTTTGGGGGCTGAGGCCGAGGCCGGGGCAGAGGTCGAAACCAGTACAATCAGCCGCAGCAGGTGGCAAGCGTTACTATTCCGTTTCAACAACAACCATTTCAACAACAACAACAACAACAACAACAGCCACAACAGGGGGCACAGCCTGCCCAACGCAGATTCCAGGGGGGCAAACCAAGGAGGGTCTTTGAAAAGCCTCCTTCAACGTATGCAGATTTGCTACAGACGTTACTAGGGTTGAACTTGGTGGAGAAGAGAACTCTGGCACCAATAACAGGCACTCCTCTGTATGGGTACGATGCAAGCAGACACTGTGAATTCCACTCAGGGGCTCCTGGCCACGATATAGAGGGTTGCCACGCGTTTAAGCATGTGGTGCAGGATCTATTGGATAGTAAGGCTATCAATTTTGGAACGGCGGGTCCGAACATAGTGCAAAAGCCCATGCCCAACCATGGGGCAAACGCCATTTTAACAGAGGAGGGTTTGAACTTGATTATGAATGTCGACGACTTAAAGACACCGTTGTGTGAGATAAAGAGCAGATTATTGCAAGGTGGTGTGTATCCAGGTTGCGACGAGTATTGTTTAGAGTGTTGGACCCAAGCTGGGGGGTGTACTGACTTAAAGGAAGGTATTCAGGCCTTAATAGATGGAGGCACATTGCAATTCGACCGAGCAGCAATTGAAGAGCCTGCAGGGGTACTAGCAGACAAACAAAGTCATGTGGCTACTGTGACGATTCCTCGAAAAACGATAACCATAACGGCACCGTCCAAGCGACCGCCTATCACTATCACCAAGGCCGGACCAATCCCCTACGAGAGCACTAAGGCAGTCCCCTGGTCCTATGGGTTGGAAGTGTATTGTGATGGGATAAAAATTGATGTTAATAAGCAGCCAGCTGAGACTGTAGACAATGCCGTTGGTACCGGAGGCATGACAAGAAGTGGGAGAATCTTCATATCGCCTGAGGTAGAGGCTGAGCGACTGGCAAAAGGAAAAGGAAAGATGAATGAAGCTGTCCCTGTGCAGAGGAACGACAAAGAAATGGCATCGAAGGATGTGGAAGAGTTCATGCGCTTGATTCGTAAAAGTGATTATAAAATTGTTGAGCATCTGCAACAGACGCCGTCAAAGATATCTATACTGTCGTTACTATTGTATTCTGAAGCTCACAGAAATGCATTGTTGAAAGTTTTGGATACTTCCTTCGTACCCCAAGATGTTTCCGTGAATCAGCTGGAGGGGGTGTTGGCGCATGTGAATGCAGGCCATAGCTTGGGATTTACAGACTTCGATTTGACCCCGAAGGGGAGGGAGCATAATATGGCGTTGCACGTCTCCGTGGAGTGTAGAGGTTCAATCATGTCTCATGTACTGGTAGACACCGGATCATCCTTAAATGTGCTGCCCAAGAAAGCGATGATGAAACTAGATGTCAGAGGAATCCTGTGCACGCCCAGTGACTTGGTGGTCAGGGCGTTTGATGGTACGCGAAGAACAGTTTTTGGATACATAACATTACCTCTACAGGTGGGGCCGGAGGTTTTCGCGAATGAATTTTATATTATGGACATCCAGCCTGCATACAACTGCCTTCTCGGAAGACCCTGGATTCATGGCGCTGGGGCAGTCACGTCTACCTTGCATCAGAAGCTGAAATACATGGTAGGGGACAGTGTGGTCACTGTATGTGGAGAAGAAGATATATTGGTTAGCCATCTGTCATCATTCAAGTATGTGGAGGTCGACGGCGAGATTCATGAAACACCCTGTCAGGCATTTGAAGGGTTGCGCATCAAAGACAAAGGTCCCGGGCCGAGCAAAGCGTCGGAGGTAGCCGTCTCGTCATATAAGGAAGCTCAAGCTCTAGTAGAGACTGGTGAGACAAAGGGCTGGGGCAAAGTGCTGGATATTCCCGTGAAGATGGACCGATTTGGGCTGGGATATCAACCGTCGTCATCAACACCTGCTGTGGGGGCACCCCGTTTCAGAGGACCAATAACCATCACTGCTAGTGGAGTATGTCACGAGACCATCAACGCTGCTTCAGAGTCTGACGAAGGAGACAACGATTGCGACATGGACGCCTGGATTCAGCCCAGTGTGCCAGGACAGGGATTGTGCAATTGGTCTATTCAGGAGATTGTTCTTGTGACTCTTAAACAGTAATGCTTTGTTTTTTTAATTGTTGAACAATCTGATGTCTTGCCCGGGGCATCGCGATTTTGCTTAGGGTCGTGATGTTATGAACATTGCGTGTTTAATCATTGAATAAAAGGCGTTTTTTCATGTGAAAATATTGCGATCTCTGTTTTTCCTGTTTTGTATTTTACAATAAAATGGCAACATGGTTATACGCATTTTGAAGCATTTAACCATTCCTTTTGCAGGATAACATTTTCAGATGACATCATTGAACCGCCTATGACTCGTCTCGACTTTGAGCACCCGGTACTTCAGGCCGAAGAAGAGATTGTTGAAGATGGTCACGTTCCCGAAGAATTGTCTTGGTTGGTAAAGCAAGAAGAGCGAGTCATTCTGCCTCATGAGGAGGTCATTGAAATTATTAATCTGGGGTCGGAAGGGGTTGAAAAGAACATCCGTATAGGAGCCACGCTGCAGAGCGACATCAAGCGAAGACTGGTTGAAATGCTCAGAGAGTATAGTGATGTGTTCGCTTGGTCGTATGAAGACATGCCGGGGCTTGATACAGATATGGTTGTGCACCGTCTTCCGTTGAAAGAAGAATGCCCGCCAGTTAAACAGAAGCTTCGCAGAACTAGACCTGATATGGCAGTGAAAATTAAGGAGGAAGTTCAAAAGCAGTGGGATGCTGGTTTCCTAGCTATGACAAAATATCCCTCATGGGTCGCTAACATTGTACCAGTGCCAAAGAAAGACGGTAAAGTGAGAATGTGCGTAGATTACCGTAATTTGAATAAAGCGAGCCCGAAAGACGATTTTCCACTTCCTCACATCGATGTGCTAGTCGACAACACTGCTCAATTCTCCGTATTCTCCTCCATGGATGGCTTCTCGAGTTATAATCAGATTAAAATGGCGCCAGAGGACATGGAGAAGACTACTTTCATAACGCCTTGGGGAATATTTTGTTATAAAGTGATGCCCTTCGGATTGAAGAATGCTGGGGCAACGTATCAGTGTGCAATGACGACTCTTTTCCATGATATGATGCATAAGGAGATCGAAGTTTATGTTGATGATATGATTGCCAAATCCCAGACGGAGGAAGAGCATTTGGTGAATCTGCTGAAGTTATTCAAGAGGCTTAGGAAGTTCAGGTTGAGACTGAACCCTAACAAGTGCACCTTCGGGGTGAGATCGGGTAAACTGCTGGGGTTTATCATGAGTGAAAAAGGAATAGAGGTCGATCCTGCAAAAATAAAAGCAACACAAGAGATGCCGACGCCTAGAACAGAGAAAGAGGTGCGCAGGTTTTTAGGGAGGTTGAACTACATCGCTCGGTTCATATCTCACCTAACGGCTACGTGTGAACCGTTATTCAAGCTGTTGAAAAAAGACCAAGCTGTAACGTGGAACGAAAATTGTCAAAAGGCGTTCGATAAAATAAAGCAGTATTTGCAGGAGCCTCCTATTTTGATACCCCCAGTGGCAGGGAGACCCTTGATTATGTATTTGACAGTTCTTGAGAGGAGTATGGGTTGTGTTCTCGGTCAACACGACGAGACAGGAAGAAAAGAGCATGCGATCTATTACTTGAGTAAGAAATTTACCGAATGTGAATCTCGGTATTCAATGCTTGAAAAGACTTGTTGCGCGCTAGCCTGGGCCGCCAAGCGTTTGAGGAAATACATGCTGAATCATACAACCATGCTCATCTCGAAGATGGATCCTATCAAATATGTATTCGAAAAGCAAGCATTATCAGGGAGAATTGCCCGTTGGCAGATGGTCTTGACTGAATACGACATCCAGTATGTCTCGCAGAAGGCTATAAAGGGGAGTGTACTGTCTGAGTACTTGGCAGAGCAGCCTATTGAAGATTACCAATCGATGAGGTTTGATTTTCCTGACGAGGATATCATGTACCTAAAGATGAAAGAGTGTGAAGAGTTGTTGCCAGACGAAGGACCAGAATTGGGTTCCAAGTGGAAGTTGATCTTTGACGGAGCTGTAAATGCCTACGGTAGCGGAATAGGGGAAATCATGACTACTCCACACAGGTCGCACATCCCGTTTACTGCTCGATTGACCTTTCCAGTTACCAATAATGAAGCCGAATACGAAGCTTGTATCATGGGGCTTGAAGAAGCTATTGATTTGCGAATCAAAAATCTGGATGTATACGGAGACTCAGCTCTGGTGGTGAATCAGATTAAAGGGGAATGGGAGACACGTCAGCCCAATTTGATACCGTACATGAACTATGCGAGGAGATTGTTGCCTTTCTTTGACAAGGTTGAGTTGCATCATGTACCGCGAGCGGAGAATCAGATGGCTGACGCCTTAGCCACTTTGTCTTCCATGTACAAAGTCAACTTCTGGAACGAGGCTCCCAGAATTGTTATTTCTCGGCTTGACAGACCCGCCTTCGTGTTTGCCATTGACGAAGCATCTGATGATAAACCATGGTATTTTGATATCCTTAATTTCCTGAAGAATAAAGAGTATCCGGCTGGGGCATCCAGTCAAGATCAGAAGACTCTCAGGAGATTGGCGGGTAATTTCTATCTGAATCCGGACGGTGTCTTATACAGAAGAAATCATGACTTGGTGCTACTGCGTTGTGTAGACGAAAAAGAGGCAAAGTTGCTCATGGAGGAAATACATGAGGGTACCTTTGGTATGCATGCTTGTGGGCATGCTATGACGAGGAAGCTGCTGCGGGCAAGTTATTTTTGGCTAACTATGGAAACTGATTGTTTCAAGTTTGCGAAGAAGTGTCATAAGTGCCAAATCTATGCTGATAAGATCCATGTGCCTCCGAGTCTTCTGAATGTGATGTCATCGCCATGGCCATTCTCGATGTGGGGAATCGATATGATTGGAAAGATCGAGCCTACGGCTTCTAATGGACACCGGTTCATTCTAGTAGCAATCGATTATTTCACCAAGTGGGTAGAAGCGGCATCGTATGCAAATGTGACTAAGCAGGTGGTAGCCAGATTCATCAAGAGAGATATCATTTGCAGATATGGAATCCCCGAGCGGATAATCACTGACAACGGTTCAAACCTGAATAACAAAATGATGAAGGAGCTCTGTCAGAATTTTAAGATCGAACATCACAACTCCTCCCCTTACCGACCCAAGATGAATGGCGCTGTTGAAGCGGCCAATAAGAATATAAAGAAGATCGTTCAGAAGATGGTGGTGACCTATAAGGATTGACATGAGATGCTACCCTTCGCTTTGCACGGTTATCGTACGACGATACGCACATCAACCGGGGCAACCCCGTTCTCGTTGGTATACGGAATGGAAGCAGTGCTACCACTGGAAGTTGAGATTCCTTCCCTGAGAGTACTACGAGATGTCCAACTAGACGAGGCAGAATGGGTGAAAGACAGGTTGAACCAGCTGAGTTTAATGGATGAGAAGAGGCTAGCTTCTCTAGCATACGGTTGTTTGTATCAGAGCCGAATGAAGAAAGCATATGATAAGAAGATACATCCATGGAGCTTTCAGACGGGCGACCTTGTGTTGAAAAGGATTCTCCCGCCACAGGCAGATCACAGGGGCAAGTGGACCCCCAACTACGAAGGGCCATACATTGTCAGAAAAGTCTTTTCAGGAGGAGCTTTATTGTTGTCCACCATGGACGGTGAAGACTTTACGTCGCCTGTGAATTCGGACACAGTTAAACAATACTTTGCTTGAAATTGACCCGCTGGACAGAAAAAAGAGAGTCCAGGCAAAAATGGGGCATCCTGGCGAACCAAAAGACAGAATGAAAGGTTCGGGCAAAAGTTAGGGATAAAATTGAAAAAATGTACACCCACGAAGTTGAAAACCTACACTGGGCGGCTTCGGCAAAAAAGGGTATCCCGGTGAACTGAAAACTCGTAAAAGGCGGTTCACGCAAAAGTTAGGGATTTGAAAAGCAAATGACTGCGGTCTGAATTTGGTACTACATTGAGCATTGGTGCAGGAGGATCTACTCGAGGGGTCGGTTATCAGATACAATCTCGTCGGAAGTGTGGATACCGGGAAAGCATTAGAGGCGGGCGAGTCATAGGAGGATCAGCTCGTGGTGTTCATCTACATCCCGTTGCCGACATGTGTACAAATTTGATTTGTCAATATATTTATGCTTCTTATGCATACTTGTGTATTTGTTGTGCGTAGCTTCCTTTTTTCAGGAGTTACATCCCGTGTACAAAACTCTGCCCATTCAGGGGCCCTATCAATAAAACATGTTATTCAGTATTTGATGCTGGCTCTTTACTGTTTTGTGCATGATAAACGCCTAGGTTTAATGAAACTAGCAAGTGTATAACGTCACTGGCCCTTGCCAATAATTGCTAAAACTTTTAATTAACTGAAAATAATGTCACTAACATTAACCTGAATAGATTTGGTTGCGTAGACTTGTCTTGTCTTGTTTGTGGTGTTGCAGGGTTCATAGCCGTATGAAGTGGACGATTAAAAGGTTGCAGTATTGACCAGAAGCTCGTAACGAAGAAACTTGATCGCTATGTGAAGTGAATCCCCACGCAGGTCGCGCTTCTGAGATAGCATTGTTCCTTACCAAAGAAAGACTGAATTCCCCAGCTAGTCATAGCCTATCCAAAGGATATTCTCCAGCAAAGTCGTTTATCCTCAGCAGAGTTTGGCGATTCTAAGATTGTAGTCTGTATTCAGACAGTGTGGTGTCCCCAGAAGGATTCCTCCATCTCAAGCAGAGTGGTTTAGCCGCAGAAGATTAATATTTCCAACTCGTGAGCTGTACTCAGACAGTCTACCCTTCCCAGTAGGGTCATTTACTCTCCCCCAACAGAGTCAGTTGATTTTCCCCAAGAGAATCGTTTCGTCCCCAACGAAGTTCTCTTTCCAGCAAGCGTTTTCCTCCCAGTGGAACTCGAAGATTAAGACTCTCCCCGACAGAGTTGGTTGTGTGTCCTGGCAGTGATTTTGTCAGAATACCGTGAGATACCTGTTCATTCCTCAGCAGAAGTCCAATCCTGATTGACGCATTCAGTTACCACTCAGCGGAGTTGGCTTCACTCTTCCAGCATCCATTCTGCTGGAATAGTTATGTGGCACCTGGCTACCCCCAGCGGAATTGGTGTTGTCTTCAACATTTATTTTGCTGAAGCAGTTCATGTATCCCAGCAGTTCGAGTCTGCATTTGCATCGGCATATAGTGTCATACTTGCATCCCCCAAATAAAAAACGCGTAGCATTTCCATGTCGAATGGAGCATTACGCCATTTTCAAACATACGCATTTTGAAACATAAACTAGGTTGATTAACTGTTTGTTTCAAGTGTTGTTTCTCTTGTAGGTGGAGAGAGCTCTTGCTCAAATGAATTGCCAAACATTCAAGATCTCGACGTGAGACATTCAACGAAAATGTTGGTGTTACTCCCCACAGAGTTATTAGGCAAAGTTTCTCTTGATCCCCGAGCAGAGTTTGAATTTCTCTTGTTTTCCCCGCCAGGGTTGCTTGTTGAAGTTTCTCTAGTCCGACCAGCGGATCATTTTCTTCAAATTTATTGTTACGTCAGCATCAAAAGGTTTCGTGAATCAGAATTTCAGAGGCTGCTGCCGGTTATCAGAACAGGCGTCCGGTAGTTTGGTTTCCAAATATCCCCAGTAGAGTCCGCCTCAAAGTCGCTGTCACGTCAGTGCTAAGAAGTTTGTGGGTTGGGATCAATGGAGAAATGAGTCCTGACGTGGACAATTTATTCCTATGTTGAAGGGATTTCTCCGTGCTAGAGAAATGAGTGTCCTGACGTGGACAGTTTTATTTCCCCGGATTGATAAGAAGTGCTAGTCCTAACGTGGACAGACTCGATTTCTCGGTGTTGATTGAAGGTGAAGTCATGACGTTGACAAAATTGATTACTCTTAGTGTTGGTGTCCTGACGTGGACCATTTATTCCCAACAGATATCTTCCTTCGTAATGGTGAAATGTGTGTCCTGACGTGGACAAGTTTATAGTTCTTCGTGATGACAAGATGTGCGAGTCCTGACGTGGACAAATTTATCTTTCTTCGTGTTGGTGAAGCGTGAGTCCTGATGTGGACGAGTTTCATTTCCTCAGCGAGTCGAAGATGCACAAGTCCTGACGTGGACAAGTTTATCTCTCTTCGTGTTGGTGAAGCGTGAGTCCTGACGTGGACAAGTTTTATTTCTTCAGCGGGTCGAGATGTGAGTCCTGACGTGGACAAATCAATACGAGATGTGATTCCTTACGTGGAAAGATGTGATTCCTTACGTGGAAAGATGTGATTCCTTACGTGGAAAGATGTGATTCCTTACGTGGAAAGATGTATTCCTTACGTGGAAAGATGTAGTCCTTACGTGGAAAAGTTGTATTCCTTACGTGGAAAGATGGTATTCCTTACGTGGAAAGATTTATTCCTTACGTGGAAAGAAGTTTATTCCTTACGTGGAAAGAAGTTTATTCCTAATGTGGAAAGAAGTTATTCCTAACGTGGAAAGGTGAGTCCTAACGTGGACGATGGAGTCCTAATGTGGACAAGTGTATTCCTAATGTGGAGAGTTTATTCCTAACGTGGACGATTTATTCCTGACGAGATGTGCTAACCCTGACGCGGACAATTCATTCCTATGTTGATAATATCCCCTCGGGCTGACGAAATGCAGACGAGTCATCCCCAGCAAAGTCGCCGAGATTTTTCCGTGTTGCCGGTAGATGGAGTCCTGACGTGGACAAGTTTAGTTGAGATTTCTTCGTGTTGACGAAACAGGCGTCCTAACGTGGACAAAGTTCTATCCCTGTGATGATATAATCTTTTTCAGGCTGATGAAAATAGTCCCCAGCACGGCCGCTAATGGATCAGTAGGTTGCCGTAATAACCAGATTTAGTTGGTGGATTTCGTTCCCCAAACAGTGGTGCAGTTTATTTCTGCGGTTGGCAAATTTCCGGGTTCTTAGTATTCAACCGTCTCGCACCTCGAATGTTTGAAGGCCATTCGCTCTTCACCCAATCGGGTCCAAGTCGCTTGAATAGGGGAAGATGTTGCACCCTAAAATTTGCTCAACCTATTTCACTTGGTTTATGTTTCAATTGCATTAGCATTTGCATATAGAGTCATGTACATAGTCTAATCATCTGCATAGCATAGCATAACAAGTCATCCAACAAGGGACCAAGTACTATTCTCATCTCTATGATCCTATCAAGAGGTTATTATTCAAATTCAAGCATATCCAAGTCATCAGAAAGAAATTGAAGTCTAAAGAAGTCAGTGGATCAAGCAGTGCATCTATCTCCTATCTTGAGGGCATTTGAAGATCATCAAAGGAGTTGTGAGCAAGGAATTGAGCATGGAGGGTATATAGACATCATAAGAGGACCTAGAAAGTCCTCTTTAAAAGGGAGACAAGTCATTGATGTGATCACAAGAGTTGCAGTTGAAGACAGTCAACTAGGGTTTCATCTGGGTCAACCCTGGTTCAACCCTAGGTCAAATGATTGATTGAAAGGCATTAAGGTCTATTGGAGAGATGTGGGGTTCATCATTTTACATGTAGATATGGATATGGTGTGGTGCTAAGAAGAAATCAATAGAAATCAAGAAGAAGAGGGGTTTCTAAATTAGGGTTTCTGTGTAAAATCCCCTGATTTATGTCAAACTTCCAAGCAAGATAAGTCAAAATTCAAGCTTCAAATGGATCCTTAGCCAACATGAAACTTGTAAAGGATCTCAATACCTTTAATTTTAGTGGTGGAAGACATCAAGGAGATTTATAGAACTCAAGTTATGGTCCTTGCAAGTTACAGGTCATCTGAGGTATCTGAAATTTTGTCCTTGCAAGTTACTTGTACATAGTCATTAGCATTTGCATATAGAGTCATGTACATAGTCTAATCATCTGCATAGCATAGCATAACAAGTCATCCAACAAGGGACCAAGTACTATTCTCATCTCTATGATCCTATCAAGAGGTTATTATTCAAATTCAAGCATATCCAAGTCATCAGAAAGAAATTGAAGTCTAAAGAAGTCAGTGGATCAAGCAGTGCATCTATCTCCTATCTTGAGGGCATTTGAAGATCATCAAAGGAGTTGTGAGCAAGGAATTGAGCATGGAGGGTATATAGACATCATAAGAGGACCTAGAAAGTCCTCTTTAAAAGGGAGACAAGTCATTGATGTGATCACAAGAGTTGCAGTTGAAGACAGACAACTAGGGTTTCATCTGGGTCAACCCTGGTTCAACCCTAGGTCAAATGATTGATTGAAAGGCATTAAGGTCTATTGGAGAGATGTGGGGTTCATCATTTTACATGTAGATATGGATATGGTGTGGTGCTAAGAAGAAATCAAGAGAAATCAAGAAGAAGAGGGGTTTCTAAATTAGGGTTTCTGTGTAAAATCCCCTGATTTATGTCAAACTTCCAAGCAAGATAAGTCAAAATTCAAGCTTCAAATGGATCCTTAGCCAACATGAAACTTGTAAAGGATCTCAATACCTTTAATTTTAGTGGTGGAAGACATCAAGGAGATTTATAGAACTCAAGTTATGGTCCTTGCAAGTTACAGGTCATCTGAGGTATCTGAAATTTTGTCTGTGAAAGTTACTTGTCTTCCAAGCAACTTTTACCCCTCAAGGAGATTTCAAATGAATTTCTGGTCAACATAAGAGTTGTTACTCATTGTCTTAGATTTCTAGAAAGGTATGGTATGCCTTCATCTGATTTGTGGAACTCTACTTATGTCTTTGGCAAGCAAAGGGTATTTTGGTCATTTGAGAATTACAGGTCATTTCAAGCCTATGCCCAAAACTCATACAAGGAAGCTTCAAATGAAAAACTTCACAACATCAAACTTGTTCCAAATGAAATTTTGAGTCTAGAAAAGTGATCATGAAAGATTGGAAATGCTCATAGCTCAAAGTTTCAAAATTGGTCATTTAAAAGGGAATTTAATGAATAAAAGTGACTTAAAATTGAGATTTTTCATAACATGGCCAAATGGGATGAAATTATAGGTCATTTTGAATGGAAAAAATGTTTTAAGAACATTGGAAAAAGTATATTTTTGAGTTTAGGGCAATGTTTGAGAGATACCATTGGTTACTTATGTATGAAGTTAACATATCCAAAATCCAAGGGAATTGTGCACAAGAAGGTTCTACCAAGTTCTAGAGCTTTCTAATTTCATCTATATATTGGGTAGGGTAGCTTCATGCAAGGGTTGGTGATTCATTTTGATCAAAATACCAAGTTTCATCTCATTCTTCAAGTGTGCAAATCCATTTCAAACTCTATCAAACCTTCATCAATTTCCAAAATCCTTGATCCTATCATCATCTACCTTCATTCAAGATCAAGCTTCCATCAAGATTTGGCTCAATTGAGGTAGGATTCGTGCTATCCAACTTCATCATCCAAAGTGCAAGAAGAAGTGGTTACAAGAATCTAAGGCATTGGAGCAAGAACTATTGCATACAGAACCAAGAAGCGAGCTTATTGATCAATTACCAAGCACTGCAAGCTTCAGATCCAAGGATTTCTACCTCTGTTTTCATCTTTCCACCAGGTTAGTGTTTTCATCGATTTGGATAGATTTAGTTAGCATGTTAGAGAATCATTAGGTTAGAATGGTTAGGAATGATTAGATGATTGATTTTGGTGAATTTGAGGACAATTCATGGAGGTTACCATTGGTGCACCAAAGCTGTTAGGGCTTAGAACTCCTAGGTTAGGGCTTGATAATATTGGTTAGATAGCTTAAAATGATCAGCAAAGCGTGTAGATTGTGTTAGGGTAAAAGTTAGCAAGAATTGGCAAGGTTGATCTTAGTGTATAATGGTGGAGTCAAGGTGTTCCAGCTATCGGGTTTGGTTATTGATTAAGTTTCAGAGGAATCCAAGAACATGGCTATGTAGAGGGGAAGAAGTAGAGCAATTTTTCTCTTTACAGATTGGAGTTTCATGGAGAATTGAGGTTGTATGGGTATGATGAACTCTGGTTGGTGCAAGCTCGTGCATGGTGCTTTAATGGCTGAAACCCTAGCTTTGGAGAAGACACATGAGGACCGTTGGATGAGGTCTCTCTTGTTGACTCTCAATCCAATCTGAAGGCCACGATTCAAAGTTGAAACTTGGAGGGAAGACTGGCTGTGAAACGCGTCGTTTCACTTAAAGCCCCAGACTGGGCTCAATAATCCAATGCTAATCCCACCCCCTCAACGCAGGCCCAAAACCAAATGAACTGTTATTTTTACTTCCTGCACCGTTTTCCCTTTTTGTTTTATTTTTGTGTTTTCTGAATTAGCTGGGCCCAGACGCGCTTTGCTATGCGCGCCCCCCAGTCTGGGCCCATCATGCTTTTTTAACTGAATAAAATACTGACTGCACCCCTCACCTCATCTTAATTCACATTAATTTCATTCATTTTTTTTTATTTCTTTGAAAAATCATAAATAATTGAAAATTACATATTTTTAATTGGTTGTTTTTTCATCCTTTTCATATTTTTGTTAAGAAAATTTTCACATAATAGAATTATCATTTCATTTTATTTTTGTATTTTTAGTATATTTTTCTTTTAAATAGGTTTAAATAATGTTTAGTTTAATGCATGATATTGTTGATTTTAGTTTGGTTAGATGCTTTTACATTTTGGATCCATTCTTTTTAGGGTGTTTAACTTAGAACTTTAGCTTCCCTATAGAATTTAGTTCATGATTTTAGGACTCAATCTTAGATGATTTGTTTAGGTGTGATTAGGAGAATCAAAACTAGGGTTTAGGAGATAACATAGGTGTAGTAAATCAATTCTTTTAGGAGTTGTAGTTTGAATCTTGGGGTATGGGGCTATAGGGATTATGGGTAGATAATAGATCCCTTAGAAATTACTAGGTTTCCCCTATTCTATTATTACTATTAGTATACTGCTTGTATTTGCTTGACTGTGTGGTGTGCCCTCTCTAGGGTTATTATTTGATTGTGTGGGGTATTGGGCTTGTTTGGGACTTGGGGCTTGAGCTGAAGACTGTGTTGATGAAGCCCATTTTATATCAAAGAGAATGA
This sequence comes from Lathyrus sativus, assembly GCA_963859935.3. Classification (NCBI taxonomy): domain Eukaryota; kingdom Viridiplantae; phylum Streptophyta; class Magnoliopsida; order Fabales; family Fabaceae; genus Lathyrus; species Lathyrus sativus. Next base: position 282,929,208 of record OZ012738.1, read on the forward strand.
AGACCAACTTCCAGAGTTGATGAGGAGTATTTCTTGCTGGCAGCTGTTGAAGGTTATAGGGTTTAGGAGCTATGCAGAGCTCTAGAGTAGAAAACTTGATTCACAAACATGGAAGGTCTTGTCTGCCTCCATTCTTTCTCTATGATTCAAAGTCTCTTTTAAATACCCACCTCCTTCCTTTGGAAGGATTAGTGAATGTATTTAAAAGATAGAACTTTTGAGAGAAAATTGTCTGTATCATGTTAACAGTTAATGAGCCACCCTTGGTAGGCAATTGACTGCTTAACATTTTATTCATCTTGTTGACTGATATTCATCTTGGAGAGTGAGACTTGAAGAAAAGCCATTGAGAGAATGAAGACAGAGACCTTGCTTGAAGGCTGTGAAGATGAAGACTGATGCTTGCTTGTAGCTGGTAGATGTTTGGAGATGACTTGAAGACAGATGTTGATGAAGACTGCTGTTGCTGTTTATTTTTGCTGTTTATAATTTTTGATGTATTGATTGAATTTCCCTGACTGTATTGCTTGCTGTTTAACCTGTTAGGTTGAAAGTGAATTCTGTTCACTTTTGCCTGTTGTTTTCTAGGTTCGAGGTTGAGTGGGACTCCCTTGCCTCGCTTGTATTGTTGCATCCATGCATTTTACTGCTTTATTGTATATATGCTATTGCTTCTGTTTCCATGTATCCCTTAGGATCTCTGTTTCTCTCTGTGCAAGAGAGGAGCATGATAGACATTAGGTCTTAACCCATGCATGATAACATTAGGTTAGTTTGATTCCCTTCGCAACCATAGGTTAGAGTTCTGTCTCTTCTTTCTCAAAACAAACAGAAAAACACAATAAGATTTCAAACACAATAAAAGACACTTCTTCCGTAAAAGAATGTGAACTCATCAAAACGTCATTTTTGTCCGCTTGGACCAGTAATCAGAAAAAACCCTTTTTCAGAAGGAGATAAAAGCAATCAAAACAGACTTGTGTCGTACGTGGCCCAAACTACGTTTGCTATGATCTTTCATGTTGTATGAAAGTACGTAGGCATAGGATGCGATATCCTAGCGAGCAACCTTCCCATCCTTTCCCGTAGGTAGGCGAACTACGTTGACTCTGATTTCTCGTTTCAGACGGGAATACGTAGGCATAAAGTGCGATACTTTGCCGAGTCATTTTATTTTCCTTTAACCCCAGACCTATAGAGTAGATAGAATAACAATCCATACCCGAAAACAAGCGTGGATCCCGTCGAGTACGACGGACGTGAGGGGTGCTAATACCTTCCCCTTGCGTAACCGACTCCCGAATCCAGGTTTTGGTTGCGATGACCATACCTTTTCCCGTTTTTGCAAGGTTTACTTCGAGCGTTTCCTTTCCCTCCGTTGGGATAAATAACGCACGGTGGTGACTCTTCTGTTCAGCCGGCTCCGATTTTCGCAGTAGCGACACATTTATCTTCGGCCGGTAAGGGGATGAGTTGTGGTGTTCAATCTTGAAACTCTGGCACAGCTCCTTCATCATCTTGTTATTCAGATTCGAACTATTATCAGTAATGATCCGCTAGGGAATTCCGTAACGACAGATGATGTCCCTCTTTATGAATTTAGCCACCACCTGTTTGGTCACATTAGCGTATGAGACTGCCTCCACCCACTTGGTGAAGTAGTCGATAGCTACTAGAATGAAGCGATGACCATTAGATGCAGTGGGCTCGATCTTGCCTATCATGTCGATGCCCCACATGGAGAACGGCCACGGGGAGGACATGACATTTAACGGGCACGGCGGTACGTGAATCTTGTCAGCATAAATCTGGCATTTATGACATCTCTTCGCGAATCTGAAGCAATCAGCCTCCATCGTCAGCCAGTAGTATCCTGCTCTCAGGATCTTTCTTGTCATAGCATGCCCGCCGGCGTGCGTACCAAATGTGCCTTCATGGACTTCTTCCATGAGCATACTCGCTTCTTTCTCATCTACACATCTGAGTAGCACGAGATCATGGTTTCTTTTATACAAAACTCCATCAGGATTGAGATGAAAATTTCCAGATAGCCTCCTCAGAGTCTTCTTATCCTGGGTTGACGCTCCCGCAGGATACTCCTTAGTCATAAGGAAGGTCTGAATATCATGGAACCATGGTTTGCCGTCGGAGGCTCCCTCGATCGCAAAAACGAATGCAGGTCTATCAAAACGAGAAAGGACAATTCTTGGAGCTTCATTCCAAAAATTGACTTTATACATCAAAGCCAACGTGGCTAAGGCATCAGCCATCTGGTTTTCAGCCCTGGGCACATGATGGAGTTCCACTCGATCAAAGAACGGGAGCAGCCGTCTGGCATAATTTATGTACGACACCAAATTCGATTGGCGAGTCTCCCACTGCCCTTTAATTTGGTTGATCACAAGTGCCGAGTCACCATATACATCTAGGTTCTTAATTCTCAAATCAATTTCTTCTTCTAGACCCATGATGCATGCTTCGTACTCCGCTTCGTTATTGGTGACCGGAAACGTCAGTCTCGCGGTAAACGGGATGTGGGATCTATGGGGAGTCGTGATGATTGCCCCTATGCCACTTCCATAAGAGTTAACCGCCCCGTCAAATATCAATTTCCATTGGGATTTCCTATCTGGCCCCTCGTCAGGCAACGGTTCATCGCAATCTTTCACTTTGAGAAACATGATATCCTCATCAGGGAATTCAAATTTCATCGGCTGATAATCTTCGATCGGCTGTTCGGCAAGGTACTCAGACAATACGCTTCCCTTCATGGCCTTTTGGGAAACGTACTGAATGTCATATTCCGTCAACACCATTTACCATCTGGCAATCCTGCCCGAAAGCGCTTGCTTCTCGAAGACGTACTTGATCGGATCCCTCTTCGAAATTAGCATGATGGTGTGGTTGAGCATGTACTGTCGTAAACGTTTGGCAGCCCAGGCTAGTGCACAACACGTCTTCTCCAGCATTGAGTAACGGGATTCACAATCTGTGAACTTTTTAATCAAGTAATAAATGGCATGCTCCTTTCTGCCCGTCTCGTCGTGCTGACCGAGAACACACCCCATACTATTCTCAAGAACTGTCAAGTACATGATTAAGGGTCGTCCGACCACTGGGGGTATCAAGATTGGAGGTTCCTGTAGATATTGTTTTATCTTATCAAATGCCTTCTAGCAATCCTCGTTCTAAATAATCGCCTGATCTTTCTTTAACAGTTTAAACATCGATTCACACGTGGCCGTGAGCTGAGAAATAAACCTTGCAATGTAGTTTATTCTGCCCAGGAAACCACAAACTTCTTTTTCGGTTTTTGGTGCAGGCATCTCTTGTATCACTTTAATTTTCGCAGGATCAACCTCAATGCCTCTTTCACTCACGATAAACCCCAGTAGTTTTCCAGACCGTACTCCGAAAGTACACTTGTTAGGATTCAGCCTCAACCTGAACTTCCTAAGCCTCTCAAAAAGCTCCAGCAAATTGACCAGCTGTCCTTCCTCTGTTTGGGACTTCGCAATCATGTCATCAACATAGACTTCAATCTCATGATGAATCATGTCATGAAACAAAGTGACCATTGCTCGTTGGTAATTGGCCCCTGCGTTCTTCAGACCGAAAGGCATTACCTTGTAGCAAAACGTTCCCCAAGGTGTGATAAACGTAGTTTTCTCCATGTCTTCCGGCGCCATCTTGCTCTGATTATAACTGGAGAAGCCATCCATGAACGAAAATACGGAGAACTGAGCTGTATTGTCGACCAACACATCAATATGAGGCAGCGGGAAATCATCTTTAGGGCTCGCCCTATTCAAATCCCGATAATCGACGCACATTCGTACCTTACCGTCCTTCTTCGGTACATGCACTATGTTGGCGACCCACATAGGGTAAGTGGTGACCGCTAAGAAGCCAGCGTCAAGCTGCTTTTGCACTTCTTCTTTGATCTTAACGGCCATATCTAGTCGTGTCCTCCTAAGCTTTTGCTTAACGGGAGGACAATCTTCTCGCAGCAACAAGTGGTGGACCATGATGTCAGTATCAAGTCCGGGCATATCTTCGTATGACCAAGCAAAGATGTCACTATACTCTCTCAGCATCTCGACCAATCTCTGCTTGACATCACTCTGCAATGCAGCCCCTATCCTGACATTCCTGACCAGTTCTTTAAAACCCAAATTCACAATCTCAATTTCTTCCTCATGAGGCAGAATAACTTTCTCTTCTTGTTTCAACAAGCGGGCCAACTCTTCGAGAAGGTCTTCGTCTTCAGCAATCTCTTTTTCTGCTTGATAGATCGGGCAATCGAAGTCGAAGTGAGTCGTAGAAGGTCCAGAGTCGATGTCATCTGCTGTGTGGATCCTCGTCAAGCTGCTTTTGCACTTCTTCTTTGATCTTAACGGCCAACCCAAACTTGTCTTGCTTGTTAGGTATCTCTAGAACCCGCCCCCAGCCTGGGGTGGATCCGGCTTGAACAACGGCCTGGGCTTCCTTGAAGGAAGAGAGAGTCATCTCTGCTTTCTCAGTGATTACAGGAGCTACGTTCTTGATTTTAACAGCTTCGAACGCTTGGCATAGGGTTTCGTGGATTTCCCCATCCATCTCAACATACTTGAAGGACGACAAATGGCTCACCATTATATCTTCCTCGCCACAAACGGTCACGATGCTTCCTCCAACAGCATACTTGAGCTTCTGGTGCAACGTGGAGGTCACAGCACCAGCCGAATGGATCCATGGCCGGCCTAGGAGACAGTTGTAGGCAGGCATGATGTCCATAATGTAAAAGACCGTGCCGAATGTTTCCGGCCCAACTTGGATTGGCAACGTCACCTCCCCGAAAACATGACGTTTGGTTCCATCGAACGCCTTCACAACCAGATCACTGGGTGTGCAAATCACTCCGCGAGTATCTAACTTCATCAATGCTTTCTTCGGAAGAACATTGAGTGACGACCCCGTGTCCACCAACACGTGAGACATAATCGCTCCCTTACACTCTATCGAGATGTGCAGGGCGCTATTGTGGTTCCTCCCCTTCGGCGTCAGCTCCAGGTCATTGAACCCTAACCCGTTTCCAGCATTCACGTGGGCTACGACCCCTTCCAACTGGTTGACGGATATTTCCTGCGGTACATACGTGGCATTCAGCACCTTCAGCAGCGCGTTGCGGTGTGCCTCAGAACACAGCAACAGATTCAGGATGGAAATTTTCGAGGGTGTTTGATGGAGATGATCCACGATCTTGTAGTCACTCTTTTTAATCAACCTCATAAACTCTTCGGCGTCTTTAACAAGTAAGTCTTTTTCTACCCCACGAGGGATCTCTTCAACGACTTTACTCTTCCCTTTATCAGTTGCATCAACTTTGTCCGCTCTGTCCGCCACGACCTTGTTGCACCCCAAAATTTGACCAACTGGGTCTCGTATCTGGCTCGATGTTTCGACGCATAATCGCATTCGCATCTGCATATTGCATACAGTGCATTTTTCATCTGTTTTGATTTTATTGGGATCACAGCTCTCGTCTCGTGTTTCAGGTGTCTTTTATCAGTTTAAATAGGTAGAATTGTATTTTTGGGATATTTCGGTGCCCGTTTATTTTTACCGGCTATTTTGGTGCGCTCTCGCGGTGTTATGTGTCGTTCGGTGCTTATTTTGTTCCTCTGGGAATTACTGTGATTTTTCTGGATTTTATTGGCCATTTTTAGGGTTTAAATAGATTTTAATCATTTTAGGATAATATAGAATTTTATAGAATATTAATAGATTTTTCTTTTAGAATATTAATTGAATTTTTGAATATATTTTTAGATATAGAATATTAATAGGTTTTAATTTTTTTAATAGTTTTATTAGAATAATAGATTTTCTTTTATAATAAATAACATAGGTTTTATTAGAAATTAATTAGTGGAATTATTAGATTAGGGAATTAATAGAGTTTTTAGGATAACTCTCTTTTTAGGTTTAATTAGGATTTATAGAATTAATTAGATTAGTTTTCAGATTTAGTTAATTGAGTTAGTTTAGTTAATTAGGTTTAGGTTAATTAGTGTAATTGGGCTGATCTGTTTCATTGCAGTTTTTTTCCAGGGTTTATTATCATTTTTTTTCGTGGGCCCAAGTGATGTGCAGAGCCCAGTTCAGTCTAAGTCCAGAAGTCCAGAGTTTTCCAGCAAAAATCTAGAAGGATCCAGAATTAATCTCAGGCTATATATTCAGTCATCGCCACGTGTAACAGAGAGGGAGACCCCACGTTATGCCTTATCACTACGCCACCTCACAAACAGCTTCCCTCTCTCACTGCCACGCCATGGGCACGTGGCCACCATGCATCTGTCTTCCCCACTACCCTATCCACGTGTCTCCACCATAGCGCACCACCGGCCCTCGCCTGAAATCCTCCCCAGCCGGCATGCATGGCCGGCGGCCACCGCGAACTTCGCCGGAGAACGCCCAAAAACACAGTTCCCGATCAGAACTTCATCTTCCTCCCCTAATCTTCATCATCCTCAGCCCAGAAATTCCCAGAAACCCCCTATTCAACCTCCGATCAACCTCCACCTTCAACCGATCGTCAACCTTCAAGCGTCCAACCTCAACCATCAATCTTCATCGTCTTTCTGATCAACATCCTCATCAAGAAATACAATCATCATCATCATCACCGGTGTTCATCTCACCCTCACGAGTTCATCGTCTTCACAAGATTTCCCCAGAACCTTCAAGTGTTCATCAGCGAAGAGCACTCATCCATTTCCAGAAACGAGCACCAAGAACATGCAAGAGCTTCATCGTTCAACAATTCACGAACAAACTTCAGCGAACAATCTCCAAGATCCAAGAACTCCATCATCAGAAAATCAGAGAACATGAAGAGCGTCTTCATCGTCTCGACGACTCAACCTGAAGTTCACCATCGGGAAGCTTCATCAATCTTTCCCAGATCTCCATCGCTGATCAAGAAGATGAGTTCAGATCTCCAGATTTGGCCTTACATTCTTCGTCTGACGTGAGCGATGCGCGCATCTCCGTCTTCGTCGTGATTCTTCGTCAACGAGCTTCAACAATCCGTCAAGATCTCCTCCAAATGCGAACGAGAATCCATGATAAATTTCCAGATCTTCACCTCCATCGGTTGTTTTTAACAATGTCTTTATTTGTCTGAGGATAGACGAGTTTTGTGGTGGATCAGTTGGGGATTGAGGTTGTTCTAGGGTTGCAGAGAGGTAAACGCAGATTGAAACGGAGAAGAAGGTGAGAGTGATCAGGGAGAAGGAGAAAGAAAGGGAGGCGAGAGGGAGAGTTCAGAAGACGGCCATGAACAGTGGGAGTGTGAATTAGGGTTAGTGTGGGTTTGGGCCTCAAGGCCCAGAATCTGTTTTTTTTTCCCTCTTCCTCCGTTTTTCCTGGTTGATGGAACTGGGCCCAAGTCCAGCGAATTCCTCGTCAGCACCCCTCCATTTGTCCATACACCCCCGTTTCAGTTCTTTTGTTGAACCATGGGCTGGGCCCAGTTTGGTCCCTTTTTTTTGTTGTTACTTGTAACACCCCTGCAATCTGCAATTTACCCCTCCCTGTTTTCTTTTCTTTGTTTTTTATTTTGTCTAGTTTTAGAAAGAAAAGAAATATTGAAAAAAAAAACATGTGAAAAAAAAATAGAAAATAATAAAAAGAAATATGTTGAAAAAGAAGAGAAAATATTATGAGAAAAATTGAGAAAATATATTGAAGGAAAATAAGGAGAAAAATACATAGAAAAATAAGAAAAATATATGAAAATATTTTGAAAGAAAAAGAAGATAATAGTTGAAAAGAGATGTATGAAAAAGAGAAAAAATATTAGATGTATTATTTTTAAGAGTGTATTTTCTTCATAGGAGTTTATTTTCCTTTTAGGATAGTTTAGAAGTCCACTTGTTAGGGGACTCTTTTCCATTCGATTTTTTCAGGATAGGATAGGATAGTATTTCCTAGGAGATTATTTTTCAGTATTCACCCATTGTAATCATTTTTCAGAATGTTAATAAAACGAGATTTGAGCTGTGGTCCCGAAGTAGCCGAACTACAGCTGCTCTGATTCCTCGTATCAGACGAGGATATGTAGGCATAGGATGCGATATCCTAGCGAGCACACTAACGACTAACTTTTGTTCTCTCGCTGCTGTGCGATCGAGACTTTCCCGCTGACGACTAATTGTTACCCTTTTTCTCTCTTGCCCGAGTGCATTTGAGACCAAACCATAGTTTTGCCCATAGGTTTCCGTACCTTTGAAACCAGTTTAATTTCTCACTGCTGTGTGAGAACGCCCTGTTTAGCCGTAGTTAGCCTGAACTACGTAAAGCTCTGATCTTCCATGCAGTGTGGAAGTACGTAGGCACAAGACGTGGGGTCTTGGCGAGCCAATTTCCCCGTAGTCCCGAACTACGTTGACTCTGACTTTCTCTCTTGAGAATACGTAGGCATAGAGCGCGACGCTCTATCGAGTCAATTCCCTTCCGTTTAGATTTAGCAGCCGTAGATAGATTGTTTTTCATCCTGTAGACAACCCAAGCAAGCGTGGATCCCATCGAGTACGATGGACGTGAGGGGTGCTAATACCTTCCCCTTGCGTAACCGACTCCCGAACCCAGGTTTTGGTTGCGATGACCATACCTTTCCCCGTTTTTTGCGAGGTTTACTTCGAGCGTTTCCTTTCCCTCCGTTGGGATAAATACCGCACGGTGGCGACTCTTCTGTCAGCCGGCGCCGATTTTCGCAGTAGCGACAGCTGGCAACTCTGCTGGGGATCCAACGTCCCCTGGCTGCTAGGGACTGCGATAGTCCTTATGCATGTGGGATCCAACGTCCCCTAAGAGAGAGCCAATCCTAGCGCTTGTTTGCTTGTCTATTTGGTGCTTATTTATTGATATTATCTGTTGCTGTTGGGGTGTTACGGGTGTTCTATGATATTGAGAGAAGCCGGACCTGGGCTTGAGTGCACCTTAGACTTAGAGTAGAGATTAGTGGGCGCGTACATGCTTTGCATGTTCTAGTGTCCCGCGAAATCTACACTCAGACGAGGTTCTCCTGGTTGGCCTCTTGTCCCACCCTTTGGGTGGTTCGGGTTGCTGGTTAGTTGGATTGTCGACTCTGGGAACCGATCATTTGGAAGTTAGCTAAGTGAGGCCTCTTCAGGACTTAATGATGCCACTCCTTCTGAGAATCGTATCGTTAGTTCTGAAAGTCTGTGACGCTAACGACCGCATAGGATGCCGTACCTTGTCAGATATAGGTCCATACCTGTGTGTGGGGGGGTTTTTTGCAGGAAACTTGACTTCCAACCTACCCATTATATTGGTCTTCTCTTCAGAGCAACCGTACTCCGTCAGCAGTGCAGCAGTATTTAGATTGTGTGGGGGCTGTGATCCCGTGTTTGTTGCATTGCATTGCATTTGCATAGGCATCTTCGTATCATATTGCATACCATTCGCCAGCTAGTCAGAGCTCTTATCCAGCCATTATTTTGGTTCTGAAGGTGAATATTGAAGACGACCAAGAGGTTGAAGCAGATTTAAAGCATATTTGATCAGAGTCAAGCAGTGAAGTCAGCTGACAGTTGTTGGTAGCTATGTCAGAGAGCAGCTTCCAGTTTGTTGATACCTTGTCAGGTTTCACCGTGACGTCCAATCCTCTGTATGGATCTCCGCACGACGAAGACTTTCCGCAAGTGAACAACCTTACTGCAGCTCAGCTTGTGCAGCCATATGTTGAAGACCAAGGTCTGCGTGAGCAGTTTGTTGTCCGAGGTGAACGTTCTCCTTCTGTTGATGTCTCAGACTACCAGGGTTTTGCCTTCCCTGTGCCAAAACCCCGAAGAGAGGTCCCAACAGCAAAGAATGAAGACCCATTAGCTCCCGTGTATGCTGAAAGGTTTCGTGCATTAGATGAGAGATTCAAAGCCTTGAAAGGTAAAGACGCTGTTACTCCTAGTGCCGCAGATATGTGTCTGGTTCCTGGCCTAGTGTTACCTCCGAAGTTCAGAATGCCGAGGTTTGAAAGGTACAAAGGAGATAGTTGCCCGAAGCAACATTTGGTGATGTTCTGCCGAAGAATGACTTCATTTGTGCACAACGACAAGCTGATGATTCATTGCTTTCAAGATAGTCTGACTAGGGCACCTCTGAGTTGGTATATGCAGTTAGAGCGTGATCAGATCCGATCATGGATGGACTTAGCCAATGCCTTTCTGAAGCAGTACGACTATAATCTTGACGAAGCTCCTACTCGCGTGCAACTGCAAGAATTGTCTCAAGGGAACAATGAATCTTTCAGAAAGTATGTTCAGAGATGGAGAGAATTTGCTGGTAGAGTGCAACCACCACTCCTAGACCAAGAGATGAAAGGCATGTTCGTAAACTCCTTGGAGAGCCCGTACTTTGAAAGAATGTTTGAAACCCCACCAAATTTCTCTGAGTTGGTAAGGACGGGAGAGCGCATCGAGTATGGTGTAAAGACTGGAAGAATCCCGAATGTTTCAAGAGGTCAGGCCAGTGAAACTGAATCTCTCTATAGCTCTCAATCTGAAGATGAAACTATGATCAATGCGGTCCTGACAGATGTTGGATATCCTCAAGTCGAATCGGTGAAATCTGTTGGTTCTCCGTCTTCTTAGCGGTCAGTATCTTCTGTGTCTCGTTATTCTGGACAGACAACTGTGCCTGGGGCACCCCATCGGGAACCTTATGTCGCTCCTCTTGCAAGTCCACGAGCCCGTGGCCGAGGTTATCAGAATCAGCGTCAGAACCAGAACCGACCTCGTAACAACTTGGAACGAAGGAACGCTCCTTTCCATCCAGTACCTGTGCCGTATACCCAGATTCTTCCGCGTTTGATTCAGAATTCTTTGGTGGAACCAAAAGCTCTCAAGCCCGTGCCAGAGCCTTACCCTCCAGGATACAATCCCCACGCTCAGTGTGGTTATCATGGTGGATCTCCAGGGCATTCAACTGAAGATTGCAAAGCTTTCCAGGCGAAAGTGCAGCAGTTAATCGACAAAGGGTGCATTTCCTTTCCAGATGGAGTTTTGGTTGTACACGACAACCCCTCAGCTGTCTGAGCTCGCAGATTCAGAAGGGTTATTTCCAAAAGCCAGTGATCCAGACAGGCAGACGTCCTCAGCATTGGCAGTCCTCGGACTTTTTATCATTTGCATTTGTAGTTTCTTTTCTGTTAGTTACTACTTGCTGTTAAACATTGTATGTTTCGAATGGTGATATTAATAAAGTGACTATGCATTTTTCTGAATTAATCATGTCGTTGTCACTCATTTACTGCATTGTACTGACACTTCCACTTTAGTCATTCCACTTTATCACTATGATTAGTAATGAGTGGAGGGAGGATGATGAAAATGAATACTCATAACCGATGATCGTATACTTTCAGATAAAACCTTGCCGATGACGTACAAGGCATTGTTTCAAATCCCCTAAACACCGGAGAAATAAGGAAGAGAATCCCTTGTTAACCACTTCGAGCCAAGAATTAAGAGTTTCTTTCGGACTTTTGAACCCTCGCATCATAACCCGGGGCAGGGTAGTTGTCAGTTAGCTTGATCGAGCGTTCAAGTCTTATAGAGGATGTGTTGTCTTTCGAGGACCAATCACATCGTATTCCTCTCCAGAGGTCGTACCTCATCAACCACAATGGTTAAACCTCACCAATCAGGAGTGAGACAGTTACAAGCCTATCGGATGAATCCAGACAGCCAGTGTCGCACGACTCGTTTCAAAAAAAAAGGGATAAGAAAGCCCGCTAAGTAAAAAGAAAAAGCTGGAAAGCAAATACTTAGGCAAAAATCAGGGCATCCCGCTGGATTTCAAAAGAAAAATCGAAAAGAACTCTGAAGAGTCAGTCCAGGCAAAAATTAGGGAATCAAAAGAATGAAAAAGAAAGGATATAAAAAGAAAAATCCTCAAACAAGGACAAAGTCGTGTAGATACAGACACCGAAACGAAAGAGGAGTAACTGTCACTCCGAAACACCTTGTGAATTCTTTAACCAGTTGTTCCTAGTATTCAACATACCTCTCGAAGAGGCGAGCGCTCGAGCCAAGTTAACTGAACTTTAGGATCGGAGAACATCACGCAGAAGGGGTGGGTACAAATCATAATTTGAGCAAATATCCTTTGTTCCACGAACCGTGAACCCGACCACGATACAACCCTTAAAAGACCTAATTGAGGTAGGGTTTATTCTGAAAGCGCATTACGATAAGGTTGAGTAACCTGACTCCTACATGATTTGCTAATCATATCCTTATTATATTTTTCACTGATCGAATCAGCACTACGTTTGAACCCTTTGGTTCATTCGTCACTCACTGGCATGACACGTAAATGAGTGACAGCACCAGTACGTTTTTCAAAATCTGCATGAACACTGCATTAAAATTACCATTCGTGAATAGAAAATTTTAATTGCAGGTCAGTAGTTGATACGAAGGAATTCCAACGGAGAGTAGTCAATCAGGACTGAATCGTAGTAGTCTGGATCAGAACGGTATGCTGTGAAACCCTGTGAATCCGGGGCATTGACTTCCTGTGAGTTTGGAATCGGTTTGTCTGAGGACAAGTCCCGGAGTATCGGTTGATTATGGGGCAGTTTATGCAAGAAGCGGTTGATCGAAAGTGAATCTTCTAGAGACCCAATCAGGGGCAGTTATCCAGAATTCTTGCGATTTGAGGGCAGATCCCTTCAGTGTTCAATCAGAGCATGTTGAGTCGCTCATCGCTCGCTCAGGGGCAAACTACTTCAGAGATATTGAAGCCAACCATGCTGAGAGTTGATTAGTGGAGGATGAATCCTTCCGTTATACCGATATTGGGGCAAGCCATCTGAAGATTGTTTTGTTGCCAGCTGTTTTCTGTTCATAATGAATTTTCCCAAGAATCGAATTGGGGCAAGTTGAATTGCACTGGGGCAAGTTGTTCAAATAAGTTTGTTCACTCCAGCAGGAGTTGAGTGTCGGGGAATCGTGTCATTACCCTGCCAAAAACCTGAGCCTTCTGAAGAAGCCTTGCTGTCATTGGATCGTCATCCTACAGCCTAACCTATTACTTCGCTGAACCTAGTAACCAAATCGTCTTAAAGTCCAGCTCTCGTCTGGCAAGCCAGAGATCGGTCCTCGTCTGAAATCCAAACCAGGAACCAGTCATGTCGGGTCACCTTTTCTGTAACCCATTGTTTAACCAGTTCTCGTCTGGCCAACACAGTTTTAATGTCCAGTTCTCGCCTGGCAAACCAGAAATCAATTCCCGTCTGATATCCAGAACCCGTAGGTCAGTTCTCGTTTGACAACCTAACATGTTTCGCTATCAGCTCTCGTTTGGTAGTCCACCCTGAATGCTAGTCCTCGTCTAGTATGTCCCTTTCAAATCCACCTCTGTTGGTAACCAGAAATGGGTCCCTATCACCATAAACCTATCCCTAAACCAGAAAAAGCCTAAATACCTGGCCTGATGATTCCTAGTAACTCGTTTGTTGTCACATTCCACGACACAAGGCTCGAGTGATCCCAGCTCCATGATTGGTATTCTGTATTCCCTGTGTTGATGTTGTTGAATCAGGGTTGGTTTCTTAGTAGAGACGTACAATTGAGATTGTTTCCCCTGAGCAGTTTGACACTGCAGCAAGTTGAGATGTCATTCATCCCTTATCAGAATAGGATCAGGGTTATCCTCAGTAGGTTTGATTGATATTCCCGGCAGAGTATGGCCATCCTAAGCATTGAACATTGATTAGCCTAATGTGCTATTTCCCAAGTGGGTTGAGGCTGAAGCTTTCCCTGACCGGCGGATGTGGGTTTATTTCCCCAGCAGTGGGACTGATGCAATGTTGTATCTCAACAGAGTCCGAGTGTGACTCCCTTTCCCTCCGATTCTAGGTCATTGACTCATTCCTCAAGCAGAGGTCGACGGTGATTCCCTCATTGAGTAATCTCTAGACGGGTGGATTTTGACGTCAGCCAGAGAAGAGGTATTTCTCAGCAGATTGCTTCGTACCCTATAAGGACTTAGGGTGTTCAAAAAAGACCGTTCAGGGTTGTTTTCCTCTGTGAAGTGAGATTCAATTTCAGTGATCGATTGTTATCTGCCGCAGACGTCAGAGGTGTTTCCTTGATAGGATCAGTACAGCTCCATCAGAGTGAATAATGAGTAGCTAAGGATTGATATCCCCGAAGCAGGGCGAGCCCTCCTTCTCCAGCAGCGTTCAGTGGTCTCTCCTCCACAGAATCTGAACGCGAAATGGTGAGCATTGATATGTCTCCCCACGCAGAGATGATTCTCTTCCCCAAGCAGACGCATCCTGAAGGAACGTCATTTTCTCAGCTGAGTCGCGCGCCGAAGCTCATATGCCCCCTGCACCGGGTCACAAGTGCAGGTCTCATAGAAATGTTCGGGTGCCGAAGCTTGTGTTTTCCCCAGTAAAGTCGCCGAAGCAGGTGTCTTCCCTGGCACCGGGTCACAAGTGCAGGTGTCGTAGGAAATTGTTCGTACGTCGAAGTATGCAGTAACTGATGGTGCCAGACTAAGGTCTCCGGCGGAATTGAGATTCCCCATCAGAGCCGTATGCTCTCCTGAAGTGGGATGATTCCCTCTCCCCCAGTAGAGTATTGGAACAGCTGATGTTGTATTCCCCTGCAGAGTTGTACTCTCCCCCGAAGTCAGATGATTCTTTCTTCCCTAGCTAAATTGAAATTCCTCACCAGGGTCGTACTCTCCAGTGAAGTAGAATGATTTCTCTCCCCGGCTGAGTCCGCAGAAAAGCAAAATCCTTGGAAGAAGTTGAGACCGTGAGTGGTTTTCCTAGTAAAGCATTGAACAGCTGATGCTGTATTTCCCCAGAGTCGTACTTTCTCCAGCGAAGCAGAATGACTTCTCCTTCCTCAGCCGAGTTTCCAGATGTCCAAGAGAGTCGAGTCCTTGGAAGTTGATCAAACCATGATTGGTCTATTCCCCAGTGGAGTGTTGAGCAGCTGAAGTTGTTTCCCCACAGAGTGGTTATCCCCAGAAAAGTAGCCATGAAGGCCCCGCAGTTTGTTCTTGCGATCGATGTCACTTTCTCGTAGAGCTTCGTTCCCCTGCAGCAGATCAACTGAAGTTGTTTCCCCTGCAGCAGTCAACCGAAGATCATTTCCCCAGACAGAGTCCGATTGATATTGGCGCGTCCACGCTCTCCTCAGCAGGATGATTCCTTTATCTAAGTAGTCCCTTCTCCTTGACAGGAGAATCCCCCTTCGGCATTTATTTTGCTGACGGGATTGCATAGCATTGTGCATGATTGCATGGCATTTAGCATAAACGCATAGCATTCCCACCGTGTGGAGCATCGCGCCGAAGCATACGCATCATAAGCATGATCTAGGTTGCCATCATTCCTGTTTACAGGTGTTCCACCAAGAGACCAGTTGCTCAGGACGATTCCTGATATTCTCCCCAACGAGGTCGCTTCCTTAAGACGATTCTTAAAGACCCCGGTGTAATTCCCACAGTCGCTCGCTCGAGATGATTTTTGAGATCCCCAGCGAAGTCTTCAGTTCGAGATGATTCTTGAATTCCTCAGCAGGGCCGGGTTGCTTAAGATGATTCTTAAGACCTCAGTACAGCTTCCCGAGTTGTTTGCTTAGGATGATTCTTGAGCTCCCCAGTAGCGTCCCCAGCAAGAGTTGCCCAGGAAGATTCCTGGAATACCCAGCAGAATGAAGTCTCCAGCAAGGTCAGCAGTTCAGGATGATTCTTGAAGGTGCCCGACGGAGTTGTTCGTTCAAGATGATTCTTGAAGTCCCTAGCAGCGTGAAATGTTTGCTCCAACAGTGATGTCTAATCTGAAGATTGACTTCGTAAACGCCTGAAGGCGATATCAGAAGGTTCCTGTGGATTCAGATTTCCTGGTTGATGAATCAACGTTTGTCTGAAGACAGAGTTCAGGAGTTTGTAAATGCATCTTTTGTTTGCAAAGTGTTCCGTGTTGGCCTGAAGACCAAGTCAGTTGTCCTGAGGTGATGATTGATTGCGATCAAGTGAATAGTGTTTCTTCCGACTGAAGTCGAAGATGTTTCTCCAGCTGAAGCGGAGTTTGCCTGAAGGCAAAGTGTTTGAATCCCCGAAGAGTCATGAATGGCTCAGGATACCATTTCTCTGACTGAAGTCACAGATTTCCCAAGCTGAAGCGAAGGTTCCTGAAGGCAAGGTTATCCCCAAGGTCATGAATGACCTAGGATTCAGTTTTTCGGACTGAAGGCCGAAGTATATCCCTGACTGAAGTCACGGATACTCTATAGCAGAGGCGGATTTGCCTGAAGGCATATCCATGTATCCTTGAAGGCCAAGGACCATTTCTTCAGACTGAAGTCGAAGATACCTCCTGCAGAGTTGCCGACAGGCAAAAGTTTACATCCTCGAAGGCCAAGGAGGCTTATCTTCAGAAGTACTTGAAGATCTTTTCGAGCTGAAGCTGGAAGTGGCCAGGGGCCAGGGTTTCATACAGTTCTGATGTTGAAGTTCTACGGTGGGCTCAGTATGCAGTAGTATTCCGATGTTCGTTATGGTTCTGAGGGTGAACCCCAGATCAGAGCGTGCTCGGTTAAGTCTCTCATTCCCAGCGGAGTAGTTTCAAATACGCAAGTGTACTTTACCAGGGGTGAACCCCAGGTTAGATTTGTTCAGTGTTGTATTTTGTTCGACGGCGAGGTTGAATGTTTGTTTTGACGGCGAGGTCAGATGATGTTTGTTCGGCGGCGAGGTTGAATGTTTGTTTTGACGGCGATGACAAACTCTTTAATCCACAGCAGAGATGATGTTTGTACGACGGCGATGTCGAGTGTCTCTCAGAGGATGTTTGTTTCCGACGGCGATATCAGGTTTAGTCTTCCAGCGGTGATGTTGGGTGTTGTGGTTGTCTGAAGGCCATATCAGAAGAATTTAACGTGGATAACTGACGGCGATGTCAGATCAGTATTTCCCCAGCTAGTTGCCATGCAGCTAGTATTGCAGTATTCAAAGATTTATTCTCCGCAGAGTATCGTGTGCTCGTGCAGTTGGCAAATTTTTGGGTTTACCGGTATTCAACCGTCTCGCACCTTGATTGGCTGAGAGCCGTTCGCTCCTCACCCAGTCAGGTCCAAGCCGCTTGAATAGGGGCAGCTGTTGCACCCCAAAATTTGACCAACCGGGTCTCGTATCTGGCTCGATGTTTCGACGCATAATCGCATTCGCATCTGCATATTGCATACAGTGCATTTTTCATCTGTTTTGATTTTATCGGGATCACAGCTCTCGTCTCGTGTTTCAGGTGTCTTTTATCAGTTTAAATAGGTAGAATCGTATTTTTGGGATATTTCGGTGCCCGTTTATTTTTACCGGCTATTTTGGTGCGCTCTCGCGGTGTTATGTGTCGTTCGGTGCTTATTTTGTTCCTCTGGGAATTACTGTGATTTTTCTGGATTTTATTGGCCATTTTTAGGGTTTAAATAGATTTTAATCATTTTAGGATAATATAGAATTTTATAGAATATTAATAGATTTTTCTTTTAGAATATTAATTGAATTTTTGAATATATTTTTAGATATAGAATATTAATAGGTTTTAATTTTTTTAATAGTTTTATTAGAATAATAGATTTTCTTTTATAATAAATAACATAGGTTTTATTAGAAATTAATTAGTGGAATTATTAGATTAGGGAATTAATAGAGTTTTTAGGATAACTCTCTTTTTAGGTTTAATTAGGATTTATAGAATTAATTAGATTAGTTTTCAGATTTAGTTAATTGAGTTAGTTTAGTTAATTAGGTTTAGGTTAATTAGTGTAATTGGGCTGATCTGTTTCATTGCAGTTTTTTTCAGGGTTTATTATCATTTTTTTTCGTGGGCCCAAGTGATGTGCAGAGCCCAGTTCAGTCTAAGTCCAGAAGTCCAGAGTTTTCCAGCAAAAATCTAGAAGGATCCAGAATTAATCTCAGGCTATATATTCAGTCATCGCCACGTGTAACAGAGAGGGAGACCCCACGTTACGCCTTATCACTACGCCACCTCACAAATAGCTTCCCTCTCTCACTGCCACGCCATGGGCACGTGGCCACCATGCATATGTCCTCCCCACTACCCTATCCACGTGTCTCCACCATAGCGCACCACCGGCCCTTGCCTGAAATCCTCCCCGGCCGGCGGCCACCGCGAACTTCGCCGGAGAACGCCCAAAAACACAGTTCCCGATCAGAACTTCATCTTCCTCCCCTAATCTTCATCATCCTCAGCCCAGAAATTCCCAGAAACCCCCTATTCAACCTCCGATCAACCTCCACCTTCAACCGATCGTCAACCTTCAAGCGTCCAACCTCAACCATCAATCTTCATCGTCTTTCTGATCAACATCCTCATCAAGAAATACAATCATCATCATCATCACCGGTGTTCATCTCACCCTCACGAGTTCATCGTCTTCACAAGATTTCCCCAGAACCTTCAAGTGTTCATCAGCGAAGAGAACTCATCCATTTCCAGAAACGAGCACCAAGAACATGCAAGAGCTTCATCGTTCAACAATTCACGAACAAACTTCAGCGAACAATCTCCAAGATCCAAGAACTCCATCATCAGAAAATCAGAGAACATGAAGAGCGTCTTCATCGTCTCGACGACTCAACCTGAAGTTCACCATCGGGAAGCTTCATCAATCTTTCCCAGATCTCCATCGCTGATCAAGAAGATGAGTTCAGATCTCCAGATTTGGCCTTACATTCTTCGTCTGACGTGAGCGATGCGCGCATCTCCGTCTTCGTCGTGATTCTTCGTCAACGAGCTTCAACAATCCGTCAAGATCTCCTCCAAATGCGAACGAGAATCCATGATAAATTTCCAGATCTTCACCTCCATCGGTTGTTTTTAACAATGTCTTTATTTGTCTGAGGATAGACGAGTTTTGTGGTGGATCAGTTGGGGATTGAGGTTGTTCTAGGGTTGCAGAGAGGTAAACGCAGATTGAAACGGAGAAGAAGGTGAGAGTGATCAGGGAGAAGGAGAAAGAAAGGGAGGCGAGAGGGAGAGTTCAGAAGACGGCCATGAACAGTGGGAGTGTGAATTAGGGTTAGTGTGGGTTTGGGCCTCAAGGCCCAGAATCTGTTTTTTTTTTCCTCTTCCTCCGTTTTTCCTGGTTGATGGAACTGGGCCCAAGTCCAGCGAATTCCTCGTCAGCACCCCTCCATTTGTCCATACACCCCCGTTTCAGTTCTTTTGCTGAACCATGGGCTGGGCCCAGTTTGGTCCCTTTTTTTTGTTGTTACTTGTAACACCCCTGCAATCTGCAATTTACCCCCTCCCTGTTTTCTTTTCTTTGTTTTTTATTTTGTCTAGTTTTAGAAAGAAAAGAAATATTGAAGAAAAAAACATGTGAAAAAAAAATAGAAAATAATAAAAAGAAATATGTTGAAAAAGAAGAGAAAATATTATGAGAAAAATTGAGAAAATATATTGAAGGAAAATAAGGAGAAAAATACATAGAAAAATAAGAAAAATATATGAAAAATATTTTGAAAGAAAAAGAAGAAAATAGTTGAAAAGAGATGTATGAAAAAGAGAAAAAATATTAGATGTAATATTTTAAGAGTGTATTTTCTTCATAGGAGTTTATTTTCCTTTTAGGATAGTTTAGAAGTCCACTTGTTAGGGGACTCTTTTCCATTCGATTTTTTCAGGATAGGATAGGATAGTATTTCCTAGGAGATTATTTTTCAGTATTCACCCATTGTAATCATTTTTCAGAATGTTAATAAAACGAGATTTGAGCTGTGGTCCCGAAGTAGCCGAACTACAGCTGCTCTGATTCCTCGTATCAGACGAGGATATGTAGGCATAGGATGCGATATCCTAGCGAGCACACTAACGACTAACTTTTGTTCTCTCGCTGCTGTGCGATCGAGACTTTCCCGCTGACGACTAATTGTTACCCTTTTTCTCTCTTGCCCGAGTGCATTTGAGACCAAACCATAGTTTTGCCCATAGGTTCCCGTACCTTTGAAACCAGTTTAATTTCTCACTGCTGTGTGAGAACGCCCTATTTAGCCGTAGTTATCCTGAACTACGTAAAGCTCTGATCTTCCATGCAGTGTGGAAGTACGTAGGCACAAGACGCGAGGTCTTGGCGAGCCAATTTCCCCGTAGTCCCGAACTACGTTGACTCTGACTTTCTCTCTTGAGAATACATAGGCATAGAGCGCGACGCTCTATCGAGTCAATTCCCTTCCGTTTAGATTTAGCAGCCGTAGATAGATTGTTTTGCATCCTGTAGACAACCCAAGCAAGCGTGGATCCCATCGAGTACGATGGACGTGAGGGGTGCTAATACCTTCCCCTTGCTTAACCGACTCCTGAACCCAGGATTTGGTTGCGATGACCATACCTTTCCCCGTTTTTTGCGAGGTTTACTTCGAGCGTTTCCTTTCCCTCCGTTGGGATAAATAACGCACGGTGGCGACTCTTCTGTCAGCCGGCGCCGATTTTCGCAGTAGCGACAGACCTCAGGTGGTGCAAACACTCTCCCGCTACAGGTAATTCCGCTAACGCCCACTAGGTTTTCCACAGACGACCCTGATGGTTCCAATTCCAACTTTTGTCCGTTGTAGTAGACGTCTGCCCCATAATGCCATGGGACAACATTGGTGCTTTCGAAAGATATCGGCCCCGCTTTGGTGATGGTAATCGTGGGCAACCTGGGTGCAGAAATGGTGATCGTCCGGCGAGGGATGGTGATGGTGGCAACCTCATCCTCTTGCTTCAGCATTACCTCTCCCGATTCGCTTTCGGCCCTTCGGCTAAACTGCAGGATTCCTTCGGTCATCAGACTTTGAATCCCCTCTATCAACTGTTCACATCCATCAGGACTTGTCGCACATCCCATACACAGCTCTCCGCAGCCTGGAAAGAAACCCCTTTTCATCAGTTTAGCTTTAACGAAGCTAAGCGGTGTCTTCAGATCCTTGACATCAGTCAACAAATCTAAGCTCTCGTCTTCAATAATGGCGTTTACCCCACCTCCCCTATGATTCGGCATAGGGTTCTTCGTGACATTTGGCACATTATCTGAGAAATTGATGATCTTAGCGTCCACCATGTCTTGCACCTTGTGCTTGAAGGCTTTGCAATCTTCTATCGTATGGCCTGGTGCCCCTGAGTGAAATTCGCAAGTCGCATTCGCATCATAACCTGGCGGAGGTGCCCCTGTCAAGGGAGCCAAGGTTCTCTTTTGGATCAGCTGTAACTGGAGCAGAGTCTGTAACAGTTGAGCATAGGACATGAGCGGTGTCTAGAGGTGACGGCTCGATAGAGGTGCCATGTTCTGATACTTTTTGTACCCTTGTTGATTCGGCTGCTGCTGCTGCTGCTGTGGCTGGGGTTGTTGGTCAGCGGGGATAGTTATACTGGCAACCTGCTGGTAAGGGCCTTTACCTTTCCTTTGAGCGTTGGACACGACGCTCGTTTCTCCTTCCCTTCTTTTGCCACCATAAGGTTTCTTTCCTCCTCTAGCCGAGGACAGATCACCTTGAATTTCCCCAGTTTGATCCCATTTTCAACGTGCTCACCCGTGATAATGAGATCTGAGAAGCTTCCAGACATACTGCTGACCAATTTCTCATAATAAACCCCTAGGAGGGTGGCCACGAACATTTCAACAAGCTCGCGTTCAACCATTGGCGGCTGAACCCTAGCTGCCAACTCACGCCACCGCTGGGCGTATTCCTTGAACCCCTCGTTGTTCCTTTGTGACAGATTCTGCAGTTGGACTCGGTTCGGAGCCAAGTCACTGTTATATTGGTAATGGTGCACAAATGCTTCAGCAAGTTCCTTCCACGTGCGCACACTGGTAGGTTCCAGACTCATGTACCATTCCAGGGAGGGCCCGGACAGACTGTCTTGGAAGAAGTGCATCAGCAACTTCTCGTCCTCAGAATGAGCGGACATATTCTGGTAGTATGATCTCAAGTGGACGCGAGGGCAAGTGGTGCCCTTGTACTTTTCAAAGTCAGGTACCTTGAACTTGGGAGGCACCTTGAAATCAGCAATCAGTCCCAGCTTGGACATGTCAACACCCATGGTGTTCTGGTTCTCGAAATTCCTCATCTTGTCCTCGAGTGCCTTGAACCTTAGCCGTGCTTCAGCAGTCAGCTCCCCTTCAGCACCTCTCTGAGAGAACACATCGTCTTGACGGTCTTCTAACCACGGCTAAGGCCCGAACAGATTTCCAACACCCGCATTGCCGTTGCCCAGCCCAATATTGACGTTAGCTTCAAAATTCCCATTACCGACGCCCGTCGTATTACCGTTGAGTCCCATATTAGCTATCACATTGCCGTTGGCACTGCCATTCCCCCCGGTCACGGGGACGCCATTCTGGGGAGTTTCAACAGGTGGAGGGGTTGGCACAGTCCCACCATGGAGTACACCATTGCTGCCGACCCTTGAAATCAGAGGCTGAACCAAGGTTCTGAGCTGATCTTGGCCGTTGGCGACCACTTGCATGAGCTCCATGAAGCGGTTCATCCTTTCTCGGAGTTCCTGAACGTCAGTTTGCATTTGCTCCATAATTCTGGTTTGATTTGCTCTGGTCGGATAGCGGTGGATAGGTCTCTGATCAATCATGGAACAACCTGAAACAACCTGTATACACAAAAGGGTTAGAAAAAACGACTAAGTGCTCGTTATGCAAATGCTTCATGCAAATGCAAACGTGTGTCTGTGCGTTAGGGAGATTTCCCCCGATCCTAGTGCCTGAGTGCCAGTGCTGATAATAAGAAGTCCGAGTCCAGTCATGGAAATAACATCTCATATATATAAAGAAAGCCCATCAAGGCGGTACACAACGTCACTGAATACAAGGTGGATCCATAGCATGACCTCAACCAACAAGCCTGGTGATGGTCAGCATACAACAACGATCAAAACAAAAGGAATACAAATAGTCAAGCACGGCCACGGGCGCGAAACTCTTCTAACAACCCCTTCGTTTCTGGATGATCAGGCCGAGCGAGCAACCCTTCGACGAGTAACTCCCTTTGCATAATGGTGTATTGAAGACCTTCAACCGAATCTTCCCATGCTCCTTCGCTAAAACAATCTTCTAACTTCCGCTTCTTGGATGCAAACGTCAGCTTGCGCTCCTTCAGGTTAGCAAGAGCTTTGTTGAGCTGGCCTTCAGCGGCATATCGGCGAGCGGTTTCTTCATCAAACCTCTTCTCACTAGATTTCAGCTTGGAGATCTGTTGCTTCAGCTTATCCTCCCGTTCTTTGCCGTTGGCTAGGGTGGCCTTCCAATGCTGATTGAATTTGGATATTCTACGGTACGCTTCATCTAAGTGCTGCTTCTTGGTGGCCAGTACATCATTGACAGCTTTGAAGTCTCGACCCATGCGCTCGCGCTCAGCTATCTGCTTAGTCAGATCCGTACCTAACTAGTTCACCAGCTCTGTTTTCCTCTTGAAGGAATGAACAGGTTCGCTTCTCTCGCTTCTGAGTTGAGCCAATTCTTTCTCTAGTTCTTCATTTGCCTTTTTCAGCTCATCTCTCTCAGCTAACACCTGATTATGCTGCTGAATAGGCACGGTAGTCGGCTCTTCAATCACTGGAGGGCTTTCTGGCTTGGCAGGAGGAAACGGCATCCCTATAGCATCTGCTCTGGCTCTGATCCAGGTCACGTACGGAGCGTAGGCATGGTTGTTACTTTTTCCCAGTAACGGCTTTCCTCGCTTACTGATACCATTCCAAGCGTGCTGAAGCTTGGACAACATATCCCCCTCTAGAAGACCAGTGAGGTACAGAGATTCCTGCACCTCTTCATCCTTCGGCAGAGTTCTCAAAGCATAAGCAAACTGTCGGACCAGCAGCGATGGATTATAGTTTATATAGCCCTTCCTGCCTATCAAAGGCACATTCAGAAACCCGCTGCAGCTGAAGATAATCTCAGTACCCAACCTATCTCTATCAAACCAGGCAACGTCTTCCGCTGGCAGACTCGTCAAACGCTCAGACCACTCAGCTGTGGCTGCAGACGAAGCAAAGGGACCCTTCTTGGGTAGGTGACTATCAAGCCATCTATATAGTAGGGGCACACAGCACGAGACATTCTTGCCCCTTCTGTTCTCGTTTTTGTAGTGGATGGAATGGTAGACATCTTCTATCAAGGTAGGGACTGGATTCCCTGAAGCAAAGATGTGGAAGGCGTCGAAGTCCACAAAGTCGGGCATATTGGGGAACAGAATGATGCCATATATGCACAGAGCGAGAATGGCGTTGAACACGACCCAACATCCGTCTTTGGCGCACTGCTGAGCCTTTCCCACTAAGAACTGCAAGGAGAAACCGGGAACCCTGTTCCAACTAGACAAGACCAACTCGGAGGCGTCCAGATGAAGTGAAGGAGCTAGACTAGCCAGGTCAGACTCGACATCCATATGAACAAAAGGCATCTGACTCTTGATAGGCACACCTAATAAATCAACATACTCCTCTAGTGTGGGTGCGAGAACAAAATCCTGGAAAGTAAAGCATCTCAAAGGAGGATCGTAGAACTGCAGCAGGGCGTGCAACCCATTCAACTCAAACACAGAATCATCTGCTAAAGCAATCAAACCAGTCAGCTGAACAACATCAGTAGTGGGGAGCTTGTAAGCCACAGTCTTCCTCAGAGAACCCATGACAGCACAATAGTAGGCAAGAAAACCTGAATCGGGGGAACCGGTACCTGCAACACAGACACACGTTAATGAAATGCAGATGAAT
Source organism: Lathyrus sativus (assembly GCA_963859935.3). Lineage (NCBI taxonomy): Eukaryota > Viridiplantae > Streptophyta > Magnoliopsida > Fabales > Fabaceae > Lathyrus > Lathyrus sativus. Next base: position 282,954,022 of record OZ012738.1, read on the forward strand.
ATGCGAAACAATGTAAAATGCAATCATGCAGCAGGAGATCAAGACGACGGTGCTGTTGAGGAGATGAAGGTGAAGGTTCTGTATCAACAAAACCATAACACTGCTCTGTCAAGAACAACCACTGTCTCTGATGAGAAGAAAACCCTGATATCGGACCATAAATCTGCTCTGTCAAGAACAAACACACATCTGATAATAAGGACCTCTGCCACAAGACCAACTCTGCTCTGTCAAGAACACATATATCTGAAAATAAGGACCTCTGATACAAGACCATAACTCTGTTCCGTCAAGAACAAACATCTCTGAAAATAAGGACCTCTGATACAGGACCATAACTCTGTTCTGTCAAGAACAAACGTCTCTAAAAATAAGGACCTCTGATACAGGACCATAACTCTGTTCTGTCAAGAACAAACATATCGGATGAGAACCTCTGATACCAACAAAACTGATTCACTGTCAAGAAAACCAGGTAGTCTGAAGGTTAAGGTTTCCTGCAACAAACCCAACCCTGCTCACAGGTATGGACCTAAACTGACACAAGTTCGGCCTCCTATGCGGTCATCAGCGTCACAGACATTCAAGAGGGGTGATACGATACCCAGAAGGTGTGGTATCACCAGCTCCTGAAGCGGCCTCACTCAGCTGAATTCCAAATGATCGGTCCCCAGAGTCGACAATCCTCCAAACCAACAACCCCCTCAACCCAAAGGGTTGAAAATGAAGTAAACCAGGAGAACCTCGTCTGAGCGTGGATTTCATGAGACACTAGTGCCTGCAAAGCAAGCACGCGCCCACAAATTTCCACAACTAATGCTAGGTACACTCAAGCCTGGGTCTGGCTTCTCACTCATCAGAATGCCCCTCCCACAACAACGCAGATAATCATATCATACTGAAAATAAAGTGCGGGAAATAAAATGCGATAAATAAAACACAACCCAACAAGTAATCATACAAGCGCTAGGGTGGACTCTCGCAGGGGATGTTGGATCCCCAAACTGACTCGCATAAGGGACGTTGGATCCCAGGAAACTATCAAGATCCCCAGCAGAGTCGCCAGCTGTCGCTTCCGCGAAAATAAGGTGCCGGCAAAACAGAAGAGTCGCCACCTTTCGTTATTAATCCCTCAAAGCGGCAAAGGAAAAAATCGGAAAAACCTGACGAAAAGGGTATAAGACAAGGTCATCGCAACCGTTGTCTGGGTTCGGGAGTCGGTTACGCAAGGGGAAGGTATTAGCACCCCTCACGTCCATCATACTCGATGGGATCCACGCTTGTTGTGTTTATATGACGGGTTGGTTTTATCTATCTACCTATCAAGGCTGGTCTGAAAAGAAAAAGAAAAATGACTCGGCAAAGCGTCGCGCTTTATGCCTATGTATTCTCATCAGAGAATGAGAAATCAGAGTTAACGTAGTTCGGCTAACTACGGGTTACGGGGAAGGTGGCTCGCCAATACATCAGTATTGTGCCTACGTACTCTCAACAGATATGAGAGATCAGAACTTACGTAGTTCGGGATAATACGGATTACGGGGATTCAGATTCATCTTTTTTTATCGAGTAGGGTGTCGCTTGCGCGAAAATAAGGTGCCGGCATGACAGGAGAGTCGCCACCTTTCGTTATTTATCCCTCAGGGCGGGAAAGGAAACGATCGGAAAAAACCTGACGAAAAAAGGGTAAGACAAGGTCGTCGCAACCATTGTCTGGGTTCGGGAGTCGGTTACGCAAGGGGAAGGTATTAGCACCCCTCACGTCCGTCGTACTCGACGGGATCCTCGCTTGTTTGTTTACTTGGACGGGTTGGTTATAATCTATCTACCTATCAAGGCTGGCTGAAAAAGAAAAGAAAAATGACTCGGCAAAGCGTCGCACTTTATGCCTACGTATTCTCATCAGAGAATGAGAAATCAGAGTCAACGTAGTTCGGCTAACTACGGGTGAAGATGGGGGAAGGTTGCTCGCTAGGATATCGCATCCTATGCCTACGTACTTTCATCCGGTATGAAAGATCAGAGCAAACGTAGTTCGGGAAACTACGGGAAAAATGGCTCAACTAGGAGGGAGACTATCAAGTCCTACTGTTATCATGCCATGGATTCATCCTATGGTTGAGGTTTGAACAGGGAACTCCTAGATGTTGTCATGCATAGGTTTCAACCTAAAAGTCTATCATCAAATCCTCGTCAGAAGAAATGAGAGTCCTAAGGGATCATGTCAATGATACACCAAAACAGACAAAAGCATCAGCTTCAACAGTAAAATGCATGCAATGCAAGTGAGGGAGGAAATGTGTGTGGGGCTTCAGCCTCCACAAGCTCATCTCGACCTCAAGCCAGTCATGAAATAACAGTAATCATACTGAAAAATAATCAACATGCTATCAAGCAAAGAACCAGATAAAGGAAAGGAAGTACCATCAGGCAAACAAAACACACATGCTTGAGAAAGAATCATCTATCTAATCCTAACCCTAATCACAGAATCTAAACAAACCTAAGCACAGCCCTCAGGCAAAACCCTAAACAAGAGAAATCATTCCCAATCTTCAAGCTTCAGAATAAGCTTACCAAAGACAGGGAGCTAAGCAATCAGGCTCATAGTGTCTTCCTCAGGAAAGCACTAAGAGGTGGATACTCAGGAGTCATACCCTATGTGGCTCAACCACTGTGATCAGTTTACATCCCTCCTCAGGAGAGATTAAACTCACAAGCAGGCTCCAACATCACTGGATATTTAGGAAATCCTATCTGAACTAGTGGAACTAAGTGAATAGACTCATAGGACCTTCCTCAGGAAAGTACTAGGAGGCTTCCACTTAGGAGTTGTATCCCATGTGGCTCAACAACATGTGATCAGTTTACATTCCTCCTCAGGAGAAATTAAACTCACAAGTTGGCTCCAACATCATTGGATACTTGAGAAATCCTAGACAAACTAATGGAACTAAGTGAATAGACCCATAGGACCTTCCTCAGGAAAGTACTAGGAGGCTTCCACTTAGGAGTTGTATCCCATGTGGCTCAACAACATGTGATCAGTTTACATTCCTCCTCAGGAGAAATTAAACTCACAAGTTGGCTCCAACATCATTGGATACTTAAGAAAGAGGTGAGAAGGAAGGATGAAAGTTATTCATAGTGCCTTCCTCAGGAGAGTACCATGAACTTCCTTCAAACTTCAGGATCTCAAACCTCACCAACAGGGCATCAGCCAAGCTCTGGGTCTCTGCATCTTGATCTACAAGCTTCCCTTCATGATGCTCTCCATCAATATCCTCAAGGCAACACAAGCCCTTCAACCAATTCCTCAGAACGAACCCCACAGGTGAACAGATAACCCACTGAACAAACCAAATCATCAGGCAACTCAGAAAATACCTAAAAATACTAAACTAATGGGGAAAAAAATTTAACAGATATTCATAAGGGTCCTCACACCTACTCATAACATCTACAAAGGTTTCTACCTAAAAATCAAGATAAAACTCAATCAAAGAAAGGAATCATCACCTATGCACAATTCTAAACCCTAATTAAACTATCTTAAGTCAACCCTAATTAAACTAATCAAGATTAATTCTAAAAAATCTAGAAAAAATCCTATGGGGAAGTATGACTCATCATCTAATTGCACCAAAAAGAATGGGTAAAAAAGATCAAAGGAAAGTACTAAAACAATTCCTACAAAATCAAATATCAAAATGAAACTATTTAAGAGCTATTTAATTGGAAAATCTATTAAAAATATTAAACCTAAAAATAAAATCTCAATTTTATTTTTATAATTTTCTACACATTTTAATCTACTCATAGAAAAAAGAAGAAATTAAAAAACATTTTTCATCTATTTTTAATGCATTTTACAAAACAGAGAAATATAAGAAGAAAAATAAAACAATTAAAATGAACTAAAGGGAGGGGGTGTATTAAGCAACGCGCACTAGTTATATTGGTTGGGCCAGCAAATAAGGGGGGTGGGGATAGAATTCTGGGCCCAGAACGCCCCTTTAATGAAACGACCGCGTTTCATATAATTCAAACTTTCCCTCTCTTTCTCAGGCGCGATCACAGCCGCTGGATTGGGAGAATGAGTCAACCTTTGAAACTAATCTGATGGCTATCCTTTCGTCTTCTCCAAACGCCCTAGGGTTTTCAGAAACCCTAATCCCACACACTCATCTTCCAGCTCCTCCATCTCCCTCCACAGGCCACGGCTCCACACGACTCCAACACGAAAAAACATCTACGTCTCAAGCCCTACACAACCCTACGTTCACTTTCTCTTAATTCCTCGTGGATAATCCAAACAGAATGCTTACACATCTTGGTACCACCATGCTCGACCGATACCAACCTTCACCAAACTTCAACCTAATGACTTACAGATACTCTACAGGCTACCCTGGTCATTATACACTACTTCTTGATGATTGAAATGCCCTAAACTAATAGTTCTTGAAAATCAAAGTTTTCTGGTTCTGTTATGGATTGCCATGGAACAAACTGTAACTTCTAGGGTTTAATCCTCTAGCCTAGTACATCATTCTTATACCTATGAAACTAACTAAAACTCAATAATTTAGGAGATATAGGGTGAAGAAGGAACCTGTCAAGAAGATGATGGTGAGGCTCGTGGAGGTGGTTGCAGGGCTTGAAATGGCTTCAATGAGATCCTACAATGGTGAAGAAACTTCTGTTTGCACTTGTTGTGAAGGTGGTGGCTTGAAGTGAAAGAAAACTCAAGTTGCTTCAACTTGAAGAAACTTCTCCAATGGCTATGTATCCTTCTCTCTCCTCTGACTTGGCTCCACTTTCACCAACCCTAGACTCTCCATAATGCATTCCTTATATAACAATTGATGGAAGTTTCTAGAATCATCTAGAATGTGATGGAAGTTTCCTTAAAATCTCATGTTATGCCATATTGGTTATCTCATGATATATCACCTCTAACCAACTTACACACCTTTTAAAATCTCACCACATGATAATATGGAATGGTAAGGAAGCTCACATGCCTTGTAATTGCCTTATGTTAAGTTTTCCAACATTGCCTTCTTTTTCAAGTAACAAATTTCCAAAGGAACCTCATTTTTTAAGCCTCAAATGAAAATTCTACTTAAACCAAAGTTCTTAAAATGTTTTTTCCAATCAAAATGATATATTGGATGACCTATTTTGGATTTGTGGATCTCCCAAATCACTTTTCAATTTCAACTTTTCAAAGTTATAAGTCATTTTTAGTTCATTTTTGACCAATCATGGAATCTTGTGCTATGAGCTTTTTCAACAATTTGTGACCTTCTTTCTAGACTTAAAATCACATTTTGAGCAACTTTCATGTTTTGAGTTTTTCCATTTGAGACTTGGAAATAGGAGTTTTAGGCATTGGCTAAAATGGCCTATAACTGACAAATGACCAAAATACCCCTGCCTTGTTCAAACCATAAGTTGAGTTCCACAAATCCAATCAAGGACTTCTACCACTCAAATTAAAGCTAAGAAGATCCTCTTCAACATTCATGTTGACCAAGAAACCATAGGAATCAACCTACTAGGGCAAAAGTTGTCTGCAAGTTGGGTGACTTTCAAGGACCCAGATTCACACACATCAACTGACCTGTAATTTGTCAAAACCATAACTTGAGCTCTGTAACTCCTATCAAGGACTTCCACCACTCAAATTAAAGCTTAGAACAAGCTCTACAACATTCATGTTGTGGGGAAAATGAGATATCAAACACATCTAGTGCTAAAACTGCCTGGAAGATAGGGATCAAATTAGGGTTTTTCCACTGACAATCCTCAGAAACCCTAACTCAAAACTTCTCAAACTCCTCAATCATGAGGAGTTGATCTAGGAATCACCTTTACAACATCTCTATGCATCATTCCATGATCTCATGGCCCCTGGATTAAGTCTCAACCTTCTCCAAATCTTCAGCTGATCTAGGGTTGACCCAGTCAAAACCCTAATTCTACCATTCATGGTTGAATCTTCTGAATTCTTGCATAATGACTTCTCTGGGCTTCATGAAGGCTATCAAGGCATCTCATAAGCTTTCTCAAGACATCAAGTTCATTCTCAAAGTCTCAGAATCATCTGAGGAGCACCCACAACTCTCAAGTTAGGAGGCACACAACCCTGGTTTCAACCAATTCCTCTGAGGATATCTTGAACTTTCTGATGAAGGTACTAACTTTCAAACACTCAATGAATGAATAAATGTTGGTCAAATTTTGGGGTGCAACAGCTGCCCCTATTCAAACGGCTTGGACCTGACTGGGTGAGAAGCGAACGGCTCTCAACCAATCAAGGTACGAGACGGTTGAATATCGGTAAACCCGAAAATTTGCCAACTGCATGAGCACACGGTACTCTGCGGGGAACAAACCTTCGAACACTGCAACACTAGCTGCTCAACAACTAGCTGGAGAGATACTGATCTGACGTCGCCGCCGGAAACAAACATTATCTCTACTGGGGATTTAAAGAATCTGACATTGCCGTCAAACAAACATCCAACCTCGCCGTCAGACAAATATCCAACCTCGCCGTCGAACAGCATACAACACTGAACAAATCTGACCTGGGGTTCACCCCTGGTAAATGGAACAAAAGGTACACTTGCGTATTTGAAACTACTCTGCTGGGAAGGAGAGACTTAACCGAGCACACTCTGATCTGGGGTTCACCCTCAGAACCATGACGAACATCGGAATACTGCTGCACACTGCCCGTCGTAGAACTTCAACATTAGAACTATATGAAACCCTGGCCCCTGGCCACTTCCAGCTTCAGCTAGAAAATATCTTCAAGTACTTCTGAAGATAAGCATCCTTGACCTTCAAGGATGGCAACTCTGCAGGAGGTATCTTCGACTTCAGTCGGAAGAAAATGATCCTTGGCCTTCAAGGATACATGGATCTGCCTTCAGGCAACTCCGCCTCTGCTATAGAGCATCCGAGACTTCAGTCAGGGGTATACTTCGGCCTTCAGTCCGAAACACGAATCCCAGGTCCTTCACGACCTTGGGGGATAACCTTGCCCTTAGGCACCTTTGCTTCAGCTTGGGAAATCTGTGACTTCAGTCAGAGAAATGGTATCCTGAGCCATTCATGACTCCACGGGGATTCAAACACTTTGCCTTCAGGCAAACTCTGCTTCAGCAGGAGAAACATCTTCGACTTCAATCAGAAGACGTATCATTCACTTGATCGCGCTCAATCATCACCTCAGGACAACTGACTTGGTCTTCAGACTCACACGAATCACTCTGTTGTATCTACAACCCTGGAACCTTGTCTTCAGCTACCTGTTGATTCTTCAACACGGAAATCTGGACTCACAGGAACCTTCTGGTATCGCCCTCTGGCGCTTACGAAATCCATCTTCAGATTAGACATCATTGTTGGAGCAGACATATCATGCTGCTGAGGACTTCAAGAATCAATCTTGAACAAACAGATCCGTCGGGCACCTTCAAGAATCGTCCTGAATCGGTAACCTTTCTGGAGCAAACATTCTGTTGGGAATTCCAGGAATCTTCCTGGGCAACTCTTGCTGGAGGTGCTATTGGGGAGATCAAGTATCATACTAGGCAAACAACTCGGGAAGCTGCACTGGGGTCTTAAGAATCATCTTAAGCAAACGGCCCTGCTGAGGGATTTGAGAATCATCTCGGACCTGAAGACTTCGCTGGGGGTCTCAAAATCATCTTGAGTAAGCGACTGCGGGGATCACACCGGGGTCTTTTAGAATCATCTAAGAAAACGACCTTGTTGGAGAGAATATCAGGAATCGTCCTGAGCAACTGGTCTTTTGGTAGTACACCTGTAAAACAAGGATGATAATGACCTAGGTCATGCTTATGATGTGTATGCTTCTGCGCTTACGCCCCACATGGTGGGAATGATATGCGTTTATGCTAAATGCCATGCAATCATGCACAATGCTATGCAATCATGCACAATGCTATGCAATCATGCACAATGATGTGCAATCATGCACAATGATTCGATCCCGTCAGCAAAATAAATGCCGAAGGGGGGAATCCTCCTGTCAAGGAGAAAGAACCACTCAGGTGGAGGAATCATCCTGCCGAGGAGAACGTGAACACGCCAATATCAATCGGGCTCTGTCCGGGGGATTGATCTTCCGCGAACTGCTGCAGGGGAACAACTTCAGCTGACTGCTGCAGGGGAACCACTTCAGCTGACTGCTGCAGGGGATGAAGCTCTACGAGAACTTGGATCTGCTGATATCAATCGCTAGAATGAACTGCGTGGCCGTCTCGGCTACTCTTCTGGTGATGACAACTCTGTGGGGAAACAACTTCAGCGGCTCTACACTCCGCTGGGGAAAAACCAATCGTGATCTGATCAACTTCCAAGGATCCGGATCTCTTGGACATCTGCAAACTCGGCTGAGGAAGGAGAAATCGTTCTGCTTTGCTGGATAGAGTACGACTCTGGGGGAAATACAGCATTGGCTGCCCCACGCTCTGCTGGGGAAAATTGATCATGATCTGATCAACTTCCAAAGATTCTGCTTTTCTGCGGACTCGGCCGGGGAGAGAAATCATTCTACTTCACTGGAGAGTACGATTCTGATGGGGAATTCTATTCCACTGGGGGAGGAAGAATCATCTGACTTCGGGGAAGAGAGTACGACTCTGCAGGGGAGCACAACATCAGCTGTACCAACATTCTACTGGGGAAGAGGGAATCATCGATCTTCAGGAGAGAGCATGATTCTGGTGAGGAATCTCAATTCCACTGGAGACTTCAGTCTGACACCATCAGTTACTGCATACTTCGGTATACAAACAGCTTCCTACGAGACCTGCACTTGTGACCCGGTGCGGGGGGAGAAAATCCTGCTTCAGCGACTTTACTGGGGGAAAACACGAGCCTCAGCTTCCCAAACATTTCTATGAACTCTGCACTTGTGACCCGGTGCTGGGGAAAGGCAACATCAGTCTTTGGCGCTTGACTCAGCTGATGAGGTGACACTCCTTCAGGATGCGTCTGCTTGGGGAAGAGAATCACCTCCACCTGGGGAAGACATATCAATGCTCACTATTCTGATTCTGATTCTGCGGAGGAGAGACTACTGAACTCTGCTGAAGAAGGAGGACTCATCCTGCTTCGGGGATACGCACGGCACATCTTCTGGCGAGGTGTCACACCTGCAACAAACAAACAGACAAGATACCCTCCTCAAAGGGGCCTATCAGGGTTATTATCTCGCGACAACGTTCAATTAATTAATTGTTTCAACAATCAATGGGCTTAGGCCCGCAAGTTTATGTATGCGCATTTTATCAACAAAACACATCGGCGTTATCGTTCGCAAACAAAACAGATAAATGCTAAACAGACAAGTAGAATTGCTGAATAATGTGCATTTTATTGATGATGAACCCCTGAATGGGCAAAAATGTTTTACAACAGAGGCAAGCTCCTGAAATGAGGAAGCCGCGCAAAAAAAGAAAACATAAATATACATCAGTATATACAAATGTCGGCAATCGAGGCGTGGACGAACACCATGAGTTGATCCTTCTAAGACCCACTCGACTTCGATACTTCGCCGATGCTTCAGCTTTGGAAGAGATTGATTCAGATAAACGGCCCTCAGGTCTTCCGAACCACTAAACAATGAAAGTCCATACGCGGAACGCAGTCATTTGCTTATTTAAATCCCTAACTTTTGCGTGAACCGCCCTTTCGGGTTTTCAGTTCACCGGGATACCCTTTTTTGCCGAAGCCGCCCAGTGTAGGTTTTCGACTTCGCGGGTGTACATTTTTTCAATATATCCCTAATTTTTGCCCGAACCTTTTATTCTGTTTTTGGTTCGCCGGGATGCCCCTTTTTTGCCTGGACTCTCTTTTTTTGTCCAGCGGGTCGCTTTCAAGCAAAGTATTTTTTAACTGCGTCCGCGTTCACCGGGGATGCAAAATCTTCACCATCCATCGTGGACAACAACAAAGCTCCTCCCGAGAAGACCTTGCTGACGACATACGGCCCTTCGTAATTCGGAGTCCACTTGCCCCGGTGATCGGAATGTGGCGGAAGAATCTTCTTCAGGACGAGATCACCCGTCTGAAAGCTTTGAGGACGCACCTTCTTATCATAAGCTTTCTTCATTCGGCTTTGGTACAGGCGACCAAATGCAATCGATGCTAACCTCTTCTCGTCCATCAGGCTGAGCTGGTTCAGGCGATTCGTCACCCATTCTGCCTCATCAAGTTTTACATCAACCAAAACTCGCAAAGAGGGAATCTCCACTTCTAGCGGTAGGACAGCTTCCATACCGTACACCAAGGAGAAAGGAGTTGCCCCGGTCGACGTACGCACCGTCGTACGATAACCGTGCAAGGCAAACGGCAGCATCTCGTGCCAATCTTTATACGTCACAACCATCTTCTGAACAATCTTCTTTATGTTCTTATTGGCCGCTTCAACGGCGCCATTCATCTTCGGCCGATAAGGAGATGAGTTGTGGTGTTCAATCTTGAAGCTCTGGCACAGCTCCTTCATCATCTTATTATTCAAATTCGAACCATTATCAGTAATGATCCGCTCGGGAATTCCATAGCGACAGATGATGTCCCTCTTAATGAATTTAGCAACCACCTGCTTGGTCACATTAGCGTACGAGGCTGCCTCCACCCACTTGGTGAAGTAGTCGATAGCTACCAGAATAAAACGATGACCATTGGATGCGGTGGGCTCGATCTTGCCTATCATGTCAATGCCCCACATGGAGAACGGCCAAGGGGAGGACATGACATTCAAGGGGCACGGCGGCACATGAACTCTATCAGCATAAATCTGGCATTTGTGACATTTCTTCGCGAATCTGAAGCAATCCGACTCCATAGTCAACCAGTAATACCCTGCTCTCAGGATCTTCCTCGTCATGGCATGCCCGCCGGCGTGCGTACCAAATGTGCCCTCATGGACTTCCTCCATGAGCATACTTGCTTCTTTCTCATCTACACATCTGAGTAGCACGAGATCGTGGTTTCTCTTGTAGAGCACTCCATCAGGATTGAGGTAAAAGTTTCCAGATAACCTCCTCAGAGTCTTCTTATCCTGGGTTGACGCACCCGCGGGATACTCCTTAGTCCTAAGGAAGGTCTGAATGTCGTGGAACCATGGCTTGCCGTCAGTGGCATCCTCGATTGCGAACACATATGCTGGTCTGTCAAGACGCGAAAGGACAATGCTTGGAGCCTCATTCCAAAGATTGACCTTATACATTGAAGCCAACGTGGCTAAGGCATCAGCCATTTGATTTTCAGCCCGGGGTACATGATGAAGTTCTACTCGGTCGAAGAACGGAAGCAGCCTCCTGGCATAATTCATGTACGGCACTAGATTCGGTTGACGAGTTTCCCACTCCCCTTTGATCTGATTGATTACAAGCGCTGAGTCACCATATATGTCTAGATTCTTGATTCTCAAATCAACTGCCTCTTCTAGACCCATAATACATGCTTCATACTCGGCTTCGTTGTTGGTAACTGGAAACGTCAGTCTCGCAGTAAACGGGATGTGGGATCCGTGAGGAGTCGTGATGATAGCCCCGATACCACTTCCATAGGAATTAACCGCTCCGTCGAATATCAACTTCCACTGAGACTTCCTATCCGGCCCCTCGTCGGGCAATGGCTCTTCGCAATCCTTTGCTTTGAGAAACATAATGTCCTCATCAGGGAACTCGAACTTCATCGGCTGATAGTCTTCGATTGGCTGTTCGGCAAGGTAATCAGACAATACGCTTCCCTTAATGGCTTTCTGAGAGACGTACTGAATATCATATTCCGTTAACACCATCTGCCATCTGGCAATCCTGCCCGAAAGAGCCTGCTTCTCGAAGACGTACTTGATCGGATCCATCTTCGAAATCAGCATAGTGGTGTGATTGAGCATATACTGTCGTAGACGTTTGGCGGCCCAAGCTAGCGCACAACACGTCTTCTCCAGCATCGAGTATCGAGATTCACACTCAGTGAACTTTTTACTCAAGTAATAAATGGCATGCTCTTTTCTGCCCGTCTCGTCGTGCTGACCGAGAACACACCCCATGCTATTCTCCAGAACTGTCAAGTACATGATTAATGGCCGTCCAGCCACTGGGGGTATCAAGATTGGAGGTTCTTGAAGATACTGCTTTATCTTATCGAATGCCTTCTGGCAATCCTCATTCCAAGTAATCGCCTGATTTTTCTTTAACAATTTGAACATCGGTTCACAAGTGGCAGTGAGCTGAGATATAAACCTCGCAATGTAGTTTATTCGGCCCAAGAAACCACGAACTTCTTTTTCTGTTCTCGGCGCTGGCATCTCTTGGATAGCTTTTATTTTCGCAGGATCAACTTCAATACCTCGTTCGCTAACGATAAACCCCAATAACTTTCCGGACCGCACTCCGAAAGTGCACTTGTTAGGATTCAGCCTCAGCTTGAACTTCCTAAGCCTTTCAAACAGCTTCAGCAAATTGACCAGATGCTCCTCCTCCGTTTGGGACTTCGCAATCATGTCATCAACATAGACCTCGATCTCATGATGAATCATATCATGAAACAAAGTTACCATTGCCCGTTGGTAAGTGGCCCCTGCGTTCTTCAGACCGAAGGGCATTACCTTGTAGCAAAACGTGCCCCAGGGGGTAATAAACGTTGTTTTCTCCATGTCCTCCGGTGCCATCTTAATCTGATTGTAACCGGAGAAGCCATCCATGAACGAAAACACGGAAAACTGGGCTGTATTGTCGACCAACACATCGATATGAGGCAACGGGAAATCATCCTTAGGGCTCGCCCTATTCAAATCCCGATAATCGACGCACATGCGTACCTTACCGTCCTTCTTCGGTACAGGCACTATGTTGGCGACCCACGGAGGGTAGGTGGTGACGGCTAGAAATCCTGCGTCCAACTGCTTCTGGACCTCTTCTTTGATTTTTACAGCCATGTCTGGTCTCGTCCTCCTAAGCTTCTGCTTGACTGGAGGGCAATCTTCTCGCAACGGCAAGCGATGAACCACGATATCTGTGTCAAGTCCAGGCATATCCTCATATGACCAAGCAAAGACGTCACTATGCTCTCGAAGCATCTCGACCAGTCTATGCTTGACATCGTTCTGCAGCGCAGCCCCGACTCTGACATTCCTGATAAGCTCCTCAGAACCCAGATTTATGATCTCAATCTCCTCCTCATGAGGCAGAATAACCTTCTCCTCTTGTTTCAACAAGCGGGCCAACTCTTCCGGAAGGTCTTCATCTTCATCAATCTCATCCTCGGCTTGATAGATCGGGCAATCAAAGTCGTAGTGAGCCGTAGAGGGTCCAGAGTCGATGTTGTCTGTTACGTGGATCCTGCAATAACAAGGGTTAAGTTTAAAGCAGGAATATGCAGGTTAGCACGAACCTCGTTGCCACTTTGCTGTTTTTCAAAACAAACATAAAATATGAATAACAGAGAACACAATATTTGATTACGAAGAAAACGCCTTTTTATTTATTAACAAAATGTGTACACATAATCCAACAAGGCCCTGACAGTAAAACCACTATGCCCCGGGCAGGACATAGGGTTGTACAAAGATTGTAAAAAGCAAATCATTACTCTTCACTTGTCAGTTCGATAATCTCCTTGATGGTCCAGTTGTGAAGGCGCTCGCCTGGCTTGCTCGGTTGAATCCAGGCATCGAGATCACAGTCACTGTCCCCGCTGTCCTCTGACGCTGCGTTGACACTTTCGAATATTACTCCTCCCTTGGTGAATAGGATCGGCCCCTTTCCACGAGATGAGCTACCAGAAGAAGTTGAAGCTTCAGCTTCAGGGGAATATCCCAATCCAAACTTATCCTGTTTGAATGGTATATCCAAGACGTGCCCCCAACCTGGGGTAGAACCAGCTTTGACAACGGCTCTAGCTTCCTTAAACGAAGAGAGGTTCACCTCTTGCTTCTCTGCAACAACGGGAGCTACCTCCTTCACCCTGACGGTTTCAAACGCCTGGCAAAGAGTCTCATGGATCTCGCCATCCATTTCGACATACTTAAAGGACGACAGGTGACTTACCATGATGTCCTCCTCTCCACAGACTGTCACTATGCTGCCCCCAACAGCATATTTAAGCTTCTGATGCAGCGTGGACGTCACGGCACCAGCAGAATGGATCCACGGCCGACCCAAGAGGCAACTATAGGCGGGCATGATATCCATAATATAGAACACCGCATTAAACGTCTCTGGACCAACTTGAATTGGCAAGGTCAATTCTCCAAAGACGTGGCGTTTGGTCCCGTCAAAAGCCTTCACGACCAGATCACTGGGCGTGCACAACAGTCCCCGGGTATCCAACTTCATCAGTGCTTTCTTCGGAAGCACATTAAGTGAGGAACCCGTATCTACTAGGACATGTGACATAATCGTGCCTCTGCACTCTATCGAGACGTGCAAGGCATTGTTGTGATCTCTTCCCTTGGGCGTCAGCTCCAAATCTGTAAAACCCAGCCCATTACCAGCGTTGACATGAGCTACTACTTCCTCAAGTTGGTTAACTGATATCTCCTGCGGCACGTAAGCAGCATTCAATACTTTCAGCAACGCGTTGCGGTGTGCTTCAGAACACAGCAACAGGTTGAGAATTGAGATCTTCGACGGAGTCTGGTGAAGATGATCTACAATCTTGTAGTCACTTTTCCTGATCAGCCGCATGAACTCTTCGGCGTCTTTAACCAACAAGTCTTTCTCTGCCCCTGCAGGAACCTCTTCAACAGCTTTGCCTTTGCCTTTGTCCACAGCATCAGCCCGGACTACCTTCTCTGCCGCACCCTCTGCCGGCGCGAACACTCTGCCACTTCTGGTGATACCACTGGCCTCAGCAAGATTCTGCGCAGTCGATCTGGGCGGCTCAATCTCTACCTTCTGGCCATTACAATACACTTCAGCGCCGTAATGCCATGGCACGGCATTGGTACTCTCGAACGGGATTGGTCCAGCTCTGGTGATGGTAATAGTAGGCGGACGAGGTGCAGAAATAGTGATAGGGTGGCGAGGAATGGTGATGGTAGCAACTTCGTCCGCCTGCTTCAGCACGACTTCCCCTGACGCATTCTCAACGCTTCGACTAAACTGCAAAATACCCTCGGTCATCAGACTCTGGATACCTTCACTCAACTGCTCACACCCATCAGGAAGTGCAGCACATGCCATACAAAACTCCCCACATCCGGGAAAGAAGCCTTTCTTTAGCAGCTTAGCTTTAACAAAACTCAGTGGCGTCTTTAAATCTCTGACATCAGTCAGTAAGTCTGAATTCTCTTCAGTGATAACAGCATTTACTCCGCCGCCCCTATGGTGAGGCATTGGATTCTTGGTGACGTTGGGCACGCTGTCAGAAAAGTTGATAATCTTGGCATCAACCATGTCTTGAACTTTATGCTTAAAAGCTTTACAGTTCTCAATTGTATGGCCAGGTGCCCCAGAATGAAATTCACAAGTAGCGTTAGCATCGTACCCCGGTGGTGGTGCCCCTGTCAAGGGAGCCAGCGTCCTTTTCTGAACTAATTGGAGCTGCAGCAGCGTCTGCAGAAGCTGTGCATATGACATGGGAGGAGTTTCCAAATGACGGTTTGCCAGGGGACCCCGATGCTGATATTTCTTATATCCCGGATTATTCTGTTGCTGAGGCTGCTGCTGCGGCTGCGGGGGAGCAGCTGGGATGTTTATGCTAGCGATCTGAGACTGAGGGCCCTTGCCCTTTCTCCTAGCATTAGAGACAGCACTGGCATCGCCCTCCCGACGCTTGCCAGTATAAGGTTTCTTGCTGGCTCCTCCAGATGAGGATGATTCGCCTTGAATCTTGCCGATCTTGATACCATTTTCAACATGCTCGCCCAAAGTAATGAGGGCCGAGAATGTCCCGGACATGCCACTAACCAACTTCTCATAATAGACTCCGGGAAGAGTAGCCACGAACATCTGTACCAACTCACGCTCAACCATCGGCGGTTGAACCCGAGCAGCCAATTCACGCCACCGCTGGGCGTACTCCTTGAAGCTTTCATTGCTCCGCTGCGAGAGATTCTGAAGCTGAACTCGGTTGGGAGCCAAGTCGCTATTATACTGATAGTGGAGAACAAACGCTTCAGCGAGATCTTTCCATGTTCGCACAGCAGCGGGTTCCAAACCCATATACCATTCGAGCGATGGGCCAGAAAGACTATCCTGAAAGAAGTGCATCAGCAGCTTCTCATCATCGGAGTAAGCGGACATCTTTCTGTAATACGATCGGAGATGAACACGGGGACAAGTAGTGCCTCTATACTTCTCAAAGATAGGCACCTTAAACTTGTGAGGTACTTTAAAGTCAGCAATCAGCCCAAGTTTGGACATGTCAACGCCCAATGTGTTCTGATTTTCTATATCTCTCATTTTATCTTCCAGTGCCTTGAACCTGAGTCTAGCTTCAGCAGTCAACTCAGCCTCTGCACCTCTCTGAGAGAAAATGTCGTCCTGATGGTCCTCCAGCCACGGTTGAGGCACTACCATATTTCCTGCGCCAACATTGCCGTTGATCGGCCCCACGGTAACATTGGCTCCCAAACCACCATTGACGGCGCCCGCCGCATTAAGTCCGAGATTATTCATAAGATTGCCGTTAGCACTACCGTTGCCCCCGGCAGCAGGAACAACGTTCTGAGGAGTATCACCTTGAGGAGGAGGAGTGGGTACGGCCCCGCCGTGAAGAACTCCATTGCTGTCAACCCTGGAGATGAGAGGTTGAACCAAAGTCCGTAGCTGGTCTTGCCCGTTCGCAACTACTTGCATCAACTCCATAAAACGATCCATCCTTTCACGAAGCTCCTGAACATCTGATTGTACCTGGTCCATGATTCTCGTTTGATTGGCGCGAGTCGAGTAGCGGTGGATGAATCTTTGATCAATCCTGAAAGCAGCTCGGAACTTGAGTACCTGAAAAACCTGTCAAGATCAAAGGTTAGGAAAAGCAACAGAATGTATGTCATGCAAGAATGCTTCATGCAAATGCATGCGTGAGTCTGTGTGCTTGAGAGATTTCCCCCGATCCTGGCATCTGCTGACAATAATAAGGAGAGGAATTTAGGCCCAATCATGGAGACAGCAACCTCACAGACACATGCTAATGGAATGATTATGCAAGCTAATGCAAAATGCAGGCATGCAACAGTATATCCAAGGCTGCTGTGGAGATTCGATGTCAACAGTCACTGCTGAGAAGGAAACCCCGGTGTAAACCCGCTGATCTGATCTGTTGTGAATAACCATCTGGTAGGATCGAGATCAAGATTCTGCTCTGACAAGAACGAAGGCCTGATAATGAAAACCCTGGATGCAAGATCAAGGAATATCTGTTGGAGAAGTCTTCAGACCCCAAATCACAAATCTGCCCTCTCAAGAACAAATACACGGCTGCTGATGAGATCTTCAAACCTCACTCAAAACCTGCCCTATCAAGAACAAAATAACAACTGCTGACGAGATCCTCAGACCTCACTCAAAAATCTGCTCCATCCAGAACAATCCTCTGATAACAATACTCTGATCAAAGCCTGCTCTATCAAGAACAGCCAAAACACCTGATGACAAGATCCTCTGATCAAACCCTTGCTCTATCAAGAACATATCTGCAACTGAGAACTCAACATAACTGATTCACTGTCAAGAAAACCAGGTAGTCTGGAGGTATAAGTTCCCTGCAATATCCCGACCCCACTCACAGGTATGATGGACCTAATCCACGGTCAAAGGTACGGCATCCTATGCGGTCGTCAGCGTCACAGACATTCATGAGTGACAATACGATTCCCAGAAGGAGTGGCATCGTCAAGTCATGAAGAGGCCTCTCTTAGCTGACTTCCAAATGATCGGTCCCCAGAGTCGACAATCCTTACGTCTGGACTCCCCTCAGATCCTCAGGACCGGAAAGGAGCACCTCTGCAAGAATCTCGTCTGAGCGCAGATTTTCGTAGGGAACTGTGCCTGCTCAACAGACAGGTTCGTCTACTACTTCTCCACAACTATATCTAGGTGTGTACTCAAAGCCCAGGTCCGGCTTTTCACTCACAGTAACATCCCTCTCCCACAGCAGCACAGATAATCATATCAAACTGGAAATAAATGCGGGAAATAAAATGCGGGAAGTAAAAATGCGATAAATAAACGCAACCCAACAAGCAAACACACAAACGATAGGATTGACTCTCATAGGGAACCGGAGAACCAGAGATTCTGGGTTCGTTCCCCAGCAGAGTCGCCAGCTGTCGCTTGCGCGAAAATAAGGTGCCGGCATGACAGGAGAGTCGCCACCTTTCGTTATTTATCCCTCAGGGCGGGAAAGGAAACGATCGGAAAAAACCTGACGAAAAAAGGGTAAGACAAGGTCGTCGCAACCATTGTCTGGGTTCGGGAGTCGGTTACGCAAGGGGAAGGTATTAGCACCCCTCACGTCCGTCGTACTCGACGGGATCCTCGCTTGTTTGTTTACTTGGACGGGTTGGTTATAATCTATCTACCTATCAAGGCTGGCTGAAAAAGAAAAGAAAAATGACTCGGCAAAGCGTCGCACTTTATGCCTACGTATTCTCATCAGAGAATGAGAAATCAGAGTCAACGTAGTTCGGCTAACTACGGGTGAAGATGGGGGAAGGTTGCTCGCTAGGATATCGCATCCTATGCCTACGTACTTTCATCCGGTATGAAAGATCAGAGCAAACGTAGTTCGGGAAACTACGGGAAAAATGGCTCAACTAGGAGGGAGACTATCAAGTCCTACTGTTATCATGCCATGGATTCATCCTATGGTTGAGGTTTGAACAGGGAACTCCTAGATGTTGTCATGCATAGGTTTCAACCTAAAAGTCTATCATCAAATCCTCGTCAGAAGAAATGAGAGTCCTAAGGGATCATGTCAATGATACACCAAAACAGACAAAAGCATCAGCTTCAACAGTAAAATGCATGCAATGCAAGTGAGGGAGGAAATGTGTGTGGGGCTTCAGCCTCCACAAGCTCATCTCGACCTCAAGCCAGTCATGAAATAACAGTAATCATACTGAAAAATAATCAACATGCTATCAAGCAAAGAACCAGATAAAGGAAAGGAAGTACCATCAGGCAAACAAAACACACATGCTTGAGAAAGAATCATCTATCTAATCCTAACCCTAATCACAGAATCTAAACAAACCTAAGCACAACCCTCAGGCAAAACCCTAAACAAGAGAAATCATTCCCAATCTTCAAGCTTCAGAATAAGCTTACCAAAGACAGGGAGCTAAGCAATCAGGCTCATAGTGTCTTCCTCAGGAAAGCACTAAGAGGTGGATACTCAGGAGTCATACCCTATGTGGCTCAACCACTGTGATCAGTTTACATCCCTCCTCAGGAGAGATTAAACTCACAAGCAGGCTCCAACATCACTGGATATTTAGGAAATCCTATCTGAACTAGTGGAACTAAGTGAATAGACTCATAGGACCTTCCTCAGGAAAGTACTAGGAGGCTTCCACTTAGGAGTTGTATCCCATGTGGCTCAACAACATGTGATCAGTTTACATTCCTCCTCAGGAGAAATTAAACTCACAAGTTGGCTCCAACATCATTGGATACTTGAGAAATCCTAGACAAACTAATGGAACTAAGTGAATAGACCCATAGGACCTTCCTCAGGAAAGTACTAGGAGGCTTCCACTTAGGAGTTGTATCCCATGTGGCTCAACAACATGTGATCAGTTTACATTCCTCCTCAGGAGAAATTAAACTCACAAGTTGGCTCCAACATCATTGGATACTTAAGAAAGAGGTGAGAAGGAAGGATGAAAGTTATTCATAGTGCCTTCCTCAGGAGAGTACCATGAACTTCCTTCAAACTTCAGGATCTCAAACCTCACCAACAGGGCATCAGCCAACCTCTGGGTCTATGCATCTTGATCTACAAGCTTCCCTTCATGATGCTCTCCATCAATATCCTCAAGGCAACACAAGCCCTTCAACCAATTCCTCAGAACGAACCCCACAGGTGAACAGATAACCCACTGAACAAACTAAATCATCAGGCAACTCAGAAAATACCTAAAAATACTAAACTAATGGGGAAAAAAATTTAACAGATATTCATAAGGGTCCTCACACCTACTCATAACATCTACAAAGGTTTCTACCTAAAAATCAAGATAAAACTCAATCAAAGAAAGGAATCATCACCTATGCACAATTCTAAACCCTAATTAAACTATCTTAAGTCAACCCTAATTAAACTAATCAAGATTAATTCTAAAAAATCTAGAAAAAATCCTATGGGGAAGTATGACTCATCATCTAATTGCACCAAAAAGAATGGGTAAAAAAGATCAAAGGAAAGTACTAAAACAATTCCTACAAAATCAAATATCAAAATGAAACTATTTAAGAGCTATTTAATTGGAAAATCTATTAAAAATATTAAACCTAAGAATAAAATCTCAATTTTATTTTTATAATTTTCTACACATTTTAATCTACTCATAGAAAAAAGAAGAAATTAAAAAACATTTTTCATCTATTTTTAATGCATTTTACAAAACAGAGAAATATAAGAAGAAAAATAAAACAATTAAAATGAACTAAAGGGAGGGGGTGTATTAAGCAACGCGCACTAGTTATATTGGTTGGGCCAGCAAATAAGGGGGGTGGGGATAGAATTCTGGGCCCAGAACGCCCCTTTAATGAAACGACCGCGTTTCATATAATTCAAACTTTCCCTCTCTTTCTCAGGCGCGATCACAGCCGCTGGATTGGGAGAATGAGTCAACCTTTGAAACTAATCTGATGGCTATCCTTTCGTCTTCTCCAAACGCCCTAGGGTTTTCAGAAACCCTAATCCCACACACTCATCTTCCAGCTCCTCCATCTCCCTCCACAGGCCACGGCTCCACACGACTCCAACACGAAAAAACATCTACGTCTCAAGCCCTACACAACCCTACGTTCACTTTCTCTTAATTCCTCGTGGATAATCCAAACAGAATGCTTACACATCTTGGTACCACCATGCTCGACCGATACCAACCTTCACCAAACTTCAACCTAATGACTTACAGATACTCTACAGGCTACCCTGGTCATTATACACTACTTCTTGATGATTGAAATGCCCTAAACTAATAGTTCTTGAAAATCAAAGTTTTCTGGTTCTGTTATGGATTGCCATGGAACAAACTGTAACTTCTAGGGTTTAATCCTCTAGCCTAGTACATCATTCTTATACCTATGAAACTAACTAAAACTCAATAATTTAGGAGATATAGGGTGAAGAAGGAACCTGTCAAGAAGATGATGGTGAGGCTCGTGGAGGTGGTTGCAGGGCTTGAAATGGCTTCAATGAGATCCTACAATGGTGAAGAAACTTCTGTTTGCACTTGTTGTGAAGGTGGTGGCTTGAAGTGAAAGAAAACTCAAGTTGCTTCAACTTGAAGAAACTTCTCCAATGGCTATGTATCCTTCTCTCTCCTCTGACTTGGCTCCACTTTCACCAACCCTAGACTCTCCACAATGCATTCCTTATATAACAATTGATGGAAGTTTCTAGAATCATCTAGAATGTGATGGAAGTTTCCTTAAAATCTCATGTTATGCCATATTGGTTATCTCATGATATATCACCTCTAACCAACTTACACACCTTTTAAAATCTCACCACATGATAATATGGAATGGTAAGGAAGCTCACATGCCTTGTAATTGCCTTATGTTAAGTTTTCCAACATTGCCTTCTTTTTCAAGTAACAAATTTCCAAAGGAACCTCATTTTTTAAGCCTCAAATGAAAATTCTACTTAAACCAAAGTTCTTAAAATGTTTTTTCCAATCAAAATGATATATTGGATGACCTATTTTGGATTTGTGGATCTCCCAAATCACTTTTCAATTTCAACTTTTCAAAGTTATAAGTCATTTTTAGTTCATTTTTGACCAATCATGGAATCTTGTGCTATGAGCTTTTTCAACAATTTGTGACCTTCTTTCTAGACTTAAAATCACATTTTGAGCAACTTTCATGTTTTGAGTTTTTCCATTTGAGACTTGGAAATAGGAGTTTTAGGCATTGGCTAAAATGGCCTATAACTGACAAATGACCAAAATACCCCTGCCTTGTTCAAACCATAAGTTGAGTTCCACAAATCCAATCAAGGACTTCTACCACTCAAATTAAAGCTAAGAAGATCCTCTTCAACATTCATGTTGACCAAGAAACCATAGGAATCAACCTACTAGGGCAAAAGTTGTCTGCAAGTTGGGTGACTTTCAAGGACCCAGATTCACACACATCAACTGACCTGTAATTTGTCAAAACCATAACTTGAGCTCTGTAACTCCTATCAAGGACTTCCACCACTCAAATTAAAGCTTAGAACAAGCTCTACAACATTCATGTTGTGGGGAAAATGAGATATCAAACACATCTAGTGCTAAAACTGCCTGGAAGATAGGGATCAAATTAGGGTTTTTCCACTGACAATCCTCAGAAACCCTAACTCAAAACTTCTCAAACTCCTCAATCATGAGGAGTTGATCTAGGAATCACCTTTACAACATCTCTATGCATCATTCCATGATCTCATGGCCCCTGGATTAAGTCTCAACCTTCTCCAAATCTTCAGCTGATCTAGGGTTGACCCAGTCAAAACCCTAATTCTACCATTCATGGTTGAATCTTCTGAATTCTTGCATAATGACTTCTCTGGGCTTCATGAAGGCTATCAAGGCATCTCATAAGCTTTCTCAAGACATCAAGTTCATTCTCAAAGTCTCAGAATCATCTGAGGAGCACCCACAACTCTCAAGTTAGGAGGCACACAACCCTGGTTTCAACCAATTCCTCTGAGGATATCTTGAACTTTCTGATGAAGGTACTAACTTTCAAACACTCAATGAATGAATAAATGTTGGTCAAATTTTGGGGTGCAACATAGGGTTAACAAACAGTTCCAGCAGTTTGGTGTACGCAGCTCGACCCTTGGAGACTTAGGCGTTACCGTTTGCGGTAGAACTAGGAGTTAACGACACTCTTTTCTTCAAAAAAGCTTTCCTTTGAATTATGGGCCCACGGGGCAAAAAGGTTTGAAGTTTGTTTTCTGTCTTTTACGAAAGAACTGTTTTTTATGGATGTTTGCAACTAATATCGCACTAGAGACTATGACCTGAGAGTGAATACGTCGCATGTCACCCAAAGGGGGCCATACTAAACATCCAAGCTGTTGAAAAGAACTCTCCAACAACTCTTTCTCAGATAGCTTAATGCTCGTAACGTACGACGTCAGTTAACGTTCATTACTGTATTTTAATTTGTTTTGAGATGAGAAGAGAGAACAGGCTCAACTATGGGGAGACTATCAAGTCCTACTGTTGTCATGCCAAGGATTCATCCTATGGTTGAGGTTTGAGACAGGGAACTCCTAGAAGTTATCATGCATAGGTTTCAACCTAAAGTTCTAATCATCACTTCCTTATCAAAGGAAGTGAGATTCCTAGGGGATCATGTCAATGATAAACAGAAACAGATAAAACATCAGCTTAAACAGTAAACAGTAAACGACTGTAAAATGCATGCAATGCAAGTGAGGGAGGAAATGTGTGTGGGGCATCAGCCTCCACAAGCTCATCTCGACCTCAAGCCAGATATGAATAACTGCAATCATACAGAGGAAATAAAATGCTGTCAAGCAAAATACAATAATAACTGCAATCATACAGAGGAAATAAAATGCTATCAAGCAAACACAAACCACATAGGCAAGGGAGCAGAGCTCTACCGAATACCCGCAAGCAAAGCCATACAGTAACAATACAAGCAGAGGGAGCAACTCAACCTCTAGTGCAATCATGCTCCTAGCTTAACACAATATAGATATGAACTTATTCTAATGCATCAAGCAAATCAGACAAGTCACATCAATACAATTGCACAGAAAGAAAACAGACAGGAAAGAAAGCAGATCAACAGCTTCCACAGCTTCACAGTAAAGCAACATCCTGACAACAGTCCAGTCTTCAGACTTCACCTGCCCTTCAAGACTATCATCTTCAATAGCAAGTATCAACTTGCTTCTACAAGCTTCTAACACATCAAACATAAGTATCAACTCATTCCCTCTTCTCCAAGCCTCAGCTCTTCAGTAAATTCCACCTTCAGGCTCCACTTCTAACTACAAGTATCAACTTGTTCTTTCAGGGACTCAATGTATCAACATAAGTGTCAACTTATCCTTTATTCCTCAAGCCTCATCTCTTTACTCAATCTCAATTTGGTCTTCTTCACAAGTGTCAACTTGGTCTTCAAGCTTCAACTCTCTCTTCTCTACCAGTATCAACTTGCTCCTCTTCATCTACAAGCTTCAGCTTCTTAGAGTAATCTTCAAACACAAGGAAGTATCAACTTCATCCTTCAATCTTCTTCAAGAAAGGAACTCCATCCTCTAACATGGGAGAAAGATACATCCATCAAGAGCAAAGTTTGGATGATTGACAGCAGAGTGAAGACCAAAGGTCACCACTAAGCATCCTATCATCAGAGAAAGGGACCCTCAAAGGTTCTACCAACTGGTAAAGAGCCACACATCCTACCAAAGGAGGGATGAGGCCTTTACAAGGTGACCTTACATCATAGGGAAGAATGGAAGTGATCAACATCTTCCATGTTTATGAAGGAAGGGGATCTATCTAGAAGCTCTGCCTACAAAACCCTACTCTTAACACCTAATCAAAACTACACCAAAAGAAGGGAAGATCCTCACATCCAAGCTTCTTCAAGCATTCCAATGCATCTTCAACTTGTATTCAACATCATCCAAGAACAAGCAAAGCAACACCCTAATCTAAGGGAGCTAAAGAAGTCATTCTAGTTGAATTAGTGCCTCAGAATCATCTAAGCCTAGCATCTAAACTAAAACCAAACAAAAATAGTAAACTTCATTGAAAATTCCTACAAAAAATCCTAAGGGACCATAATTCACTCATGAATCTACCCATACAAAAATCAGAGGTTGAATCATCCACCAAGTTCTTAACATAAAATCCAAATCACAAGGCATCAACCATAAACCCTAAAAATGGAGCTTCTAAAGGTTTCAACCTAAACTACCACTTATGTTCATCACAAAAGTGTAAGAAAAATCTATGGTGAGCATGCATATCTATGCTAACTACTCACAAAAAATCAAGACAAAAATCATCATCACATGATCAAACCAAATTCACCAATATCAAGCATCAAACATGATTATTTTAATATCAATTAAAATGTAAAAAATCCCATAAAATCAGAAAATGCATGAAATAATAATATTTTTTATCTAAAACATACTAGATCCTATCATGAATCCAATGCAAAAAGAATGGGATCAATTGAATCATTTTTCCATTTTTTACGAATTAATCCCTAACCATGAATAAAATGAAAAATGATATGAAAATCAACATAAAATAACAAACACGTGGTGCAGGTAGCAAAAGAATTCAGTTCATTTTTAGGATTGGGCCATAAAGGGGGTGTGATTAGCACTTGGATTCTTAAGCCCAAAAACAACTGATTAATGAAACACATCGTTTCATTTAGTTCAGAGATGCTTCACAAATTTCATGCACGCGTGGCCGTTGGATGGGGTCTTCAGTCAAAGCCCAACCTTGATCCAAGGGCTCTGGGATTATCTTCCCCAATTCAAATCTCTGAAGCTCAGGCCACCTGCGCGCCCAAAGTCACCGCCGGTGACATTCTCTGATCATCATTTCACAACCTTATCTTGCCATAGAATCCACCATTGGCCACGATTCCTTAATGAAACTTGTCCCAAATTTCACAAGGAACTCAATCATACCATTAATTCAACCTAAAACCTCAAGATTCGCAAGAACCACATCTCACCCAAAAATGGTAACAACCCTAATTGGTCACTAACTCTCAAATTAATGATCTGAAAACCTCCCTACACCATTCTCTTATGCATCTAACACAATAATTCCTCCTAATTCTGCCTAATTTAAGCTGGAGATTGAAAGTTACTAACCTGAGAATCTCGTGTGCACAGAGGTAGTAAACCTTCAAATCAAGCTCTCAAATGCTCCAGACTCCTTCAGTGAATCAATTCCAAGCTTCTGTATGCAATAAACTTGATTGAAATGGATTCAATTCTTGGATTCGATTCTGAGTTGCAGGTGACAAAATCTGAGATCAAGAACACCAATCAGCCACGAATTTGCCTTGATTATGATCTGGAATCATTCACTAGCCTCCATGGAAGAGATTGCAATCAAGAAAATGGATGGAAAGTGAATGGAAATGTGTAATCGAATTCAGTTGCAAGCAATGAGTTTTCAATCTCAATCTCTACTCTCTCCTTCAATCATCACCAACCTTGGCCTTGGATCATCTCATCATCATATATAGAACATGTATGGATAATCTAGAAAGCTCTAGATCCTTCTAATGAGATATTCAATTTCTCATGTCATGAAGATTTCAATCTCATGCCATGGTATGCACAATTCTGCTAGCAGCTTGTATTCACCCTCATTCCCTTCCAATTTCTCCCCTAATGGTATTTTGGATGTGTTTGGATTGAAACGGGCCTTGGTCATGCCTTGAATTTTGGTTTGGCAATTGTTACTTAAGATGTAAGTAACTACTTTTCAAAGCAAGTCCACAAATTAAAATTCAATTCAAAATTATGGCTAAACCAATGTTCTTAAAATGTGTTTTAGAATCAAAATGACATATTACATGCCTTGGTTTGGCCATGTAGATCAAAAATACCAATTTCCATCTTTGGTTCATTTGAAAATCATCCTTATTTTAAGCCATTTTTGCAACTTTGAGCTACAAGCCATTCCAACATCTCATGACCTCTTGGTTAGACTTAAAACATCATTTTGGACAAGTTTGATGTTGAACATTTTCCCATTTGAAGCTTGGAAATAGGAGTTATGGCCTTATGCTTGAAATGACCTATAATCTCCAAATGACCAAAATGCCCTTGACTTGTCAAAGCCATAACTTGAGTTCTACAAATCCTATCAAGGACTTATAGTACTCTCTAGAAGGCTAAGAGGATAAGGAACAACATTCATGTTAACCAAAAGTTCATAGGAATCATCCTTCTAGGGAAAAGTTTCATGCAAGTTGGACAACTTTCAAGCTCCAAATTCACATACCTCAGATGACCTGTAACTTGTCAAAGTCACAACTTGAGTTCTACAAATCCTATCAAGGACTTATAGAACTCAAATTAAATCTAAGATCATGCTATACAACATTCATGTTGGGGGCAAGATGAGATGACAATCATATCTTGAGCTAAATTGCCTTGAAGATAGGGGTCAAACTAGGGGATTTTACATTGTCAAGCCTTAGAAACCCTAGCTTGAACCTTCTCAAACTCTTCAATAATGATGAGTTGACCTTGGAATCATCCTTATAACATCTCAATGCATCAATCCATGATCACATGGCCCTTTGAATTAGGTCCCAACCTTCTTCAAATCATCAGTTGACCTAGGGTTGACCCAGTCAAACCCTAATTGCACCACTCATGGCTGAGCCTTCTTAATCTTGCACAATGACCTGTCTAGGCATCAAAGTGATCTTCAACACTTCTCATGAGCTCTCTCAAGACCTCAAATCCATCTCCATGACCTCAGAATCCTCTGATGGCTTCCCACAACTCTCAAGTTTGGAGACCTACACACTTGGTTTCAACCACTCTCTCTGAGGACCTTTTTACTTCTCTGACAAGGATATCAACCCTTGAACACTTGAATAAGCCTCTTTAGCTAGCTTCAAAGTCTTGTAGCCCTTGATTGATAATCATACCTCTTGATCTCCTGCATACATGTCAATGAAATGCAAATGATAATGCTAATGTGAATGAAATGAAACATAAGCTAGGTAAAGAAATGTTGGGCAAATTTTGGGGTGCAACATCACCCTTCTGCTTTTTTATGATGCTCTATGAGGCATTGCATATTAGGTTTTGCTGGAGGTCTTTTGTGAAGTATAACTTCATTCTTTTGTCGGTTAGCTCTAATATGTAGCACCGGGTAGTTAGGATTGTATAGTATTCTTTTGGGATACATTTAGTATATGTATCTGATGGTAAATGTTTATGTAAACACGAATGATGTGTTGAAACAAACTGAAGGATATGTATTTATATGATTAAATGTTTTAAGTGATTCAATGTTTAAATTTTCCACTTTAATTCTAAATATTGAGATGTGGGTGTAAGGACTAAGTTTCTCCGTTGAAGCTACCCCATTGTTACATGTCTTTTATAGAGCAGGTGTTGTATGTTATTTTGTGCATGATGTGGCATACTTCTTTTATACCATGTTTCAAATTTACTCAGATGGAATTTTTTTATGTGATTTATTTGTTTATTTGGGGGTATAGAAGGGGTGTTAAATTAAGTGGTATCAGAGCAGGTCGGTCTGTTGACCAAGTTGTTAGTATGTTCATTCCCTTATGCATTTGGTATATGTGTGTAGCACCATCCATATGGTTGTTCTAAAGAGGATTTATTGTGGGAATCAAGAACAGTGGTTGCAGGCATAAATGATGAAGTGATTGTTGAGGCTTTGGCGATGTTGGCTGGAGCGATTGGGCAAAATCCTCAAGCCAATGTGAATGCTGGAAACAGCGCTGATGATGAGTTCCGTGCTTTGGGAAGGTTTCAAAGGAACAATCCACCGATTTTCAAGGGAACCCATGAATCTCACAAAGCACAAGTATGGCTGAAAGCGATTGAGAAGATCTTTCGAGTCATGAACTGTTCGGATGCGCATAGAGTGCAGTTTGGCACTCATATGCTTGAAGAAGAAGCTGAGGACTGGTGGGGTAATGCTCGCCAAAGGTTTGAAGAAGATGAGGTTGTGGTTACTTGGGATGTTTTTAGAGAGGCATTTCTGGAGAAGTATTTTCCAGAAGATGTGCGTGGTAAGAAGGAAATTGAATTCCTTGAGCTGAAGCAGGGTAACTCAACTGTAGCCGAGTATACCGCAAGGTTTGAGGAATTGATTAAGTTTTGTCCTCTTTATAACACTGTTAATTCTGAGAGATCCAAGTGTCTCAAGTTTGTGAATGGTCTGAGGCCAGAAATTAAGCAAGTTGTTGGTTATCAGGAAATTAGGCGATTTTCTGAGTTGGTGAACAAGAGTAGAATTTATGATGAAGATAGTAGGGCTCAGTCTAGTCACTACAAGATTTTAAATGATAAGAAAGGAAAAGGTCAATTTAGAGGGAAGCCGTATGTGACTCCTGCTGATAAGGGGAAACAGAAAGCTAGTTACGGCAAGAAGCCGAGTGGGGGAGGAGTTTCCACTCCGGTGAGATGTTTTAGATGCGGTGAAGAGGGACATCGTGCTCCCGAGTGCAAAAGTGTGGAGCAGAAATGTTTTAAGTGTGGCAAGCCAGGCCACAAAGCTCTTGAGTGTAGAAGCAATGGGAATGTGACTTGCTACAACTGTGGTGAGCAAGGGCACATTAGTACCAAGTGTGACAAGCCAAAGAAGACTCAGGGGAGCGGGAAAGTGTTTGCTCTATCAGGATCGGAGACTGCTAGTGAAGATCGATTGATCCGAGGTACGTGCTTCATTAATGGTATACCTTTGATCACTATAATTGATACTGGAGCTACACATTATTTTATTTCCTTTGATTGTGTTAAGAGGTTAAATCTTGAGTTGTCTGTTATGAGTGGTGGTATGGTTATTGATACTCCTGCTATGGGTTCAGTGACTACCCCATATGTGCGTTTGAATTGTCCGTTGAGTATTTTTGGTAAAAACTTTGGAGTTGATTTAGTGTGTCTTCACTTAGATCAACTTGATGTTATTCTTGGGATGAATTGGTTGGAATTCAATTGTGTCTATATTAACTGTTTTGATAAAACGGTTATTTTTCCTGAACCTGATGAGGAAAGAGATTTGTTTATGACTGCTAAGCAAGTGAAGGAATCAATGCAAGATGGTGCAAAGGTATTCATATTGATGGCAACTTTGAGTATTGGTGAAAGTGAAGCAATGGATGCTTTACCAATTGTCCGTGATTTTCCAGAAGTTTTTCCTGATGAGATAAGTGACTTACCGCCGGAACGCGAAGTGGAGTTTGTGATCGACTTGATTCCTGGAACTAGTCTGATATCGATGGCTCCATATCGTATGTCCGCATCGGAACTGAAAGAGTTGAAGAGTCAACTTGAAGATCTACTTGAGAAAAGGTTTATTCGTCCGAGTGTGTCACCGTGGGGTGCACCAGTGTTGTTGGTTAAGAAGAAAGAAGGTTCTATGAGACTTTGTGTGGATTATAGGCACTTGAACAAGGTGAATATGAAGAATAAGTATCCACTTCCGAGGATTGATGATTTGATGGATCAGTTCGTTGGTGCAAGTGTGTTCAGTAAGATAGATTTGAGATCTGGGTATCATCAAATTCGTGTGAAGGCTGAGGATATTCAGAAGACTGCTTTTAGCACGAGGTATGGATATTATGAGTATTCTGTGATGCCATTTGGTGTGACTAATGCACCAGGTATATTTATGGAGTACATGAATAGGATTTTCCATCCTTATTTGGACAAGTTTGTGGTCGTGTTCATTGATGATATTTTGATTTATTCGAAGAATGAAGAAGAGCATGTCGAACATCTGAGGATTGTGTTGTCTGTGTTGAAAGAGAAGCAGTTGTATGTGATACTTTATAAGTGTGAATTTTGGTTGAAGGAAGTGAGTTTCCTTAGTCATGTGATTTCGAGTAGAGGTATTTTAGTTGATCCATCGAAGGTTGAAGCGGTATCGTAGTGGGAGACTCTGAAATCAGTTTTTGAGATTAGAAGTTTTCTTGGTTTGGCAGGTTATTATCGGAAATTTATTGAAGGATTTGCTAAGTTAGCATTGTCGTTGACGCAGTTGACTAGAAAAGGTCAAGCTTTTGTTTGGGATGCAAAGTGTGAAGAAAGTTTCCAAGAGCTTAAGAGAAGATTGACGACAGCTCCTGTTTTGATTTTGTCGAATCCGGCAGAACTGTTTGTTGTGTATTGTGATGCTTCTTTGATGGGTTTAGGAGGTGTGTTGATGCAAGATATACAATTTGTAGCTTATGCTTCGAGGCAACTCAAAGTACATGAGAAGAATTATCCGACACATGACTTAGCGTTGGCCGCCGTTGTATTTATGCTGAAGCTTTAGAGGCATTATTTGTTTG
Organism: Lathyrus sativus; assembly: GCA_963859935.3. NCBI lineage: Eukaryota > Viridiplantae > Streptophyta > Magnoliopsida > Fabales > Fabaceae > Lathyrus > Lathyrus sativus. Next base: position 282,985,323 of record OZ012738.1, read on the forward strand.
GTTCGAGATTAAAGATGTTTAGTGATCACAAGAGTTTTAAGTATCTCTTTGATCAGAAAGAATTGAATGCAAGGCCAAGGAGATGGTTAGAACTTCTGAAGGATTATGATTTTGGTTTGAATTACCATTCGGGTAAAGCGAATGTGGTAGCGGATGCATTGAGTAGGAAATCGTTGCATATGTCGATGATGATGGTAAAAGAGTTGGAATTGATTGAGAAATTTCGTGACTTGAGTTTGGTGTGTGAGAAGACTTCTTACAGAGTTAAGCTTGGTATGTTAAAACTTACTAGTGGTATTCTTGACGAGATTCGAGAAGGACAAAATCTGATTTGAGTTTAGTTGATCGATTGACTCTGATCAATCAAGGTCAAGGTGGTGATTTTCGGATTGATGAAAATGGTATCATGAGGTGTCGTGATAGAGTTTGTGTTCCAAATGTTATTGACTTGAAGAAGAGTATTCTTGAAGAAGGACATCGTAGTGGATTGAGTATTCATCCGGGTGCTACTAAGATGTATCAAGATTTGAGGAAAGTGTTTTGGTGGCCTCGTGTGAAGAAGGATATTGTCGAGTTTGGGTATTCTTGTTTGACTTGTCAGAAGTCAAAGATTGAGCATCAGAAACCGTCGGGTTTGATGAAACCGTTGTTTATTCCTGAGTGGAAATGGGATAGCATTTCTATGGATTTTGTGTCTGGTTTACCTAGGACACCGAGTAACTTTGAAGCTATTTGGGTCATTGTGGATAGATTGACCAAATATGCTCACTTTATTCCTATGCGAATGGATTACCCGTTGGAGAAATTAGCAAAGTTGTACATCGAGAGATCTGATGTTTACTTTGAGATTTTGGGAGAGTTTGCAAAGTGCTTTGGGTACGAAGTTGCATTTGAGTTCTGCTTACCATCCGCAGACCGATGGTCAGACAGAGAGGACGATTCAGTCACTTGAAGATCTTTTGAGAGCTTGTGTATTGGAGAAGGGAGGAGCTTAGGATAGCTACTTACCTTTGATTGAATTTACTTACAACAACAATTTTCATTCGAGTATTGGTATGGCACCGTTTGAGGCCTTGTATGGTAGACGGTGTAGGACGCCATTGTGTTGGTATGAGTCGGGAGAGAGTTCTGTGGTTGGACCCGAGATAGTCTAGCAGACTACCGATAAGATTAAGATGATTCAAGAAAAGATGAAGGTTTCTCAGAATTGTCAAAAGAGTTATCATGACAAGAGGAGGAAGACACTTGAATTTCAAGAGGGAGATCATGTGTTTCTTCGAGTCACTCCGATGACTGGTGTTGGTAGGGCATTGAAGTCGCGTAAGTTGACACCGCGTTTCATTTGTCCTGTAAGTGCTCTTGATTGGCTGCATTTTATGGCAAAATATGAGTACATGTATGAATGTCACGTTTGATGTTATTACATTCATAATATGGACTGTGCAGGGTAAGTTAACTAAGCTAACTATAAGTTAAGCTGGATGTCATACTCAATGTTATGACATAGGTTGTATGACATCAAGCAGAAGTTTATTATTCTGGTAGCTATAACTCAGGAAACAACTCAGAAGCTCAAGCTGGAATGCAGGAGACATTTTAGACGCCCTAGGGGAACTAATATGTACCTCATTAAACAGGCAAACATGCAGAATACAAAATTGAAGTTTTATGATGGATAAAACCTAATGTATGCGCCCAGGCCCAAGGACTGATCTGCTGCTACAAATACTAGGAGAGGAAATCTTAGAAGGCAGCTGTTGAAGATAGAGAAGCAGAGAAATCACCATAGTGGTTTAGAAGTGAAGAGATTGTTCTTCACGTTTGTGTCTTAGGAATACTTGTAACCCAAGCAACTTTTGAGTGCATTGGTTAGGTAGTTTCTAGGTTGTGTTACACTTGAAGCTGTTAAGCAAGAGTGTGTGTTCCTTGATCAAAGCTTTGAAGCAAGATCAAGGTGTGTGTGTGTGTGTGTGTAGGTGAAGTGTCTCTTCAATATACTATTTAAATTCTAATTGTTTGTTATCACTGGTATGTGATTGTAGGGAGTGAGTGGGTATACTCAGGTCTAGAGTGTCTCTAGGTTAAATTATCATTGCGTAGTGATTAAGTGAGGAGTGCAAACTAGAGGTTTGACTCTGAGTTGATACTGCTGATAGTGAAAATTCTCCCTGCCTTGGTAGCCCCTAGATGTAAGTATGTTGCACTAAACTGGGTCAACAACTAACTGTGTTATTTACTACTTTGTTATTACTGCATAATAGTAGATCTGTAGTGTATGTCACAGTGGATGTTATAACTTCTGTTAGAACATCCATCGTGTGCAGGCCAAAATTTTCAATTGGCATCAGAGTAGGCACCCTGCCTGTTTATTACTGGGTGAGATCTAGGGAAACAAAATTCTGGTAAAACGGATAAAGATATTGGCTTCACCAATAGATCTCCAATTCTGGATGGTTCAAATTATGACTATTGGAAGCCTAAGATGATTGCCTTCCTAAGGTCCTTGGATAGCAAGGCTTGGAGAGCTGCAAACTCTGGCTGGGAACATCCTATGAAGACTGACAAGGATGGAGTATCTGTGCAAATTCCTGAAGAGGAATGGACCAAAGAGCAAGAGGCATTGGCTCTTGGAAACTCTAAAGCATTGAATGCACTCTTCAATGGTATAGACAAAAACATATTTAGACTGGCCCACCACTGTGAACTAGCAAAGGATGTTTGGGACACTCTCAGAACTACTCATGAAGGAACTTCCAAGGTCAAAATTTCTAGACTCCAAATGCTGACCACAAAGTTTGAAAGTCTAAGAATGAAGGAAGATGAGACCATTCATGACTTTTACATGAATGTTCTTGAACTATCTAACACCTCAGGAGCTTTGGGAGAAAAGATGGCTGAAGAAAAGCTTGTAAGGAAAATACTAAGGTCACTACCTAAAAGGTTTGCCATGAAGGTAACAGCCATTGAAGAAGCTCAAGACATTTTCCACATGAAAGTGGATGAACTCATTGAATCCTTTCAAACTTTTGAGATGGGGATGTGTGATCAGGCTGTGGAGAAAAAGAGCAAAAGTATAGCCCTTGTCACAAACTCTGCAGAGGAGTCAGGTGAGGAAGAAGTGGAGAATCTATCAGAGGTAATAGCCCTGCTTGGGAGACAGTTCAACAAACTGGTCAAAAGGATAGATGTCAAGTCTAAACCTTATTCCAAAAGCCTGGCTTCTGACAAAGAAAAGTCTGAGGAAAAAATCAGTATAGTTCAGTGCCATGAATGTGAAGGGTATGGTCATATCAGAAAGGAATGTCCAACATATCTCAAGAAAAAAGGAAGAGGCCTGACTGTCACATGGACTGACTCTGACAGTGAATCAGAAGAAGAAACAGCCAAACAGGTCACTACTCCCTCCAGGGTGTACTTATCTGATGGTGATTCAAGTGAATAGGAATTGAGTTTTGAAGACCCTACAACCTCATATCAGAAGCTACACATCAGAAGTATATAACTGTACCAACAAGGAGAGCTTCAGAAGGAAATGATCAAGGCCTTAGAAGCTGAAAGGAAAGAGCATCTAGCCACGATACACTCCCTCAGAGGTGAGGTAAATGATCTGAAAAATGAGAAGGATCAAATGGCTAAATCCATAAGGATGCTCAACTCTGGGACTGACGCCCTAGAGGAGATCCTTCAGAGTGGGCAGAATGCAGGAAGTAGGTCTGGTATAGGATTTGTTGATAAACAAACCTCTGTCTTGAACCTCAAGAGGTTGCAGCCTGAGTCTCAAATGTTAAACAGGATGTCACGACCAATGACACAACATTCACCACACAGAAACTGGAAGCAAATCAAGAGAAAATTCCAAGGACATAGATGCTACCATTGTGGAAAACTTGGGCACATTAAAGTTGTGTGCTTCTGGCTGAATGGTTTCCCCGGCCAAAGAAAAACCAAACAAGGTATGCATGGCAACAGACATCATCATGCCATACCAATGAGGGAAGTGCCTACAAGCAAAGAAAATGGGTAGCCAAGACGGTTGCACACATAGCTCACACCTCTCTAAGAGTATCAGCCAAAGAAGACTAGTATTTTGACAGTGGCTGCTCTAAGCACATGACTGGCATAAAGAGTCTTTTGATAGACATCAAACCACACTCCACCAGCTATGTGACTTTTGGTGATGGAGTAAAAGGAAAGATCAAAGGTGTTGGAAAACTGGAGTGCCCTGGAGTCCCTACTCTAGACAAGGTGTTATTGGTAAAAAGGATAACTACCAACTTGATCAGCATCAGCCAGCTCTGTGATCAAGGACTAAGTGTGAAGTTCTCTAAGGAAGAATGTGTGGTCACTAATGATGGAAATAAAGAAGTCATGAAAGGACATAGATCCAAAGATAACTACTATCTGTGGCAGCCTCAGGACATGAGTAAATCCACAATTTATGCTATGGCAAGAGAAGAAAAGGAAGTAAAATTGTGGCATCAAAAACTTGGACATCTTCATTTAAGGGGAATGAAGAAGATCATCTCCAAGGAGGCTGTGAGAGGGATACCTAAACTGACTATTGATGAGGGAAAAGTGTGTGGGGAATGTCAAGTGGGCAAACAGACCAAGACTTCTCATCCTAGAGTTGGACATCTAACCACCTCCAGATGTCTGGAACTACTGCACATGGATCTGATGGGACCAATGCAAATAGAAAGCCTTGGTGGGAAAAGATATGCATATATGGTGGTTGATGATTACTCCAGATTCACCTGGATAAGATTTATCAGAGAAAAGTATGATGTGTTTGAAGTCTTCCAAGAATTGTGTATCAAACTCCAAAGAGAAAAAAAGAGTGTGGTTATCAGGATCAGAAGTGATCATGGTAAGGAGTTTGAAAACTCTAAGTTTGCTGACTTCTGTGCAGCTGAAGGCATAAGCCATGAATTTTCCTCGCCTATCACCCCTCAACAAAATGGAGCAGTTGAAAGGAAGAATAGAACCATTCAAGAATCTTCTAGAGCCATGATCCATGCAAAGAAGTTGCCTATACACTTCTGGGTTGAAGCTATGAATACAACATGCTATGTACACAACAGGGTAACTCTAAGAAAGGGAACATCCTCCACTCTGTATGAATTGTGGAAAGGAAGAAAGCCTAATGTGAAGTATTTTCATGTGTTTGGAAGCAAATGCTACATTTTGGCAGATCGTGAACAAAGGAGGAAAATGGATCCCAAAAGTGATGAAGGAATATTCTTGGGATATTCCACCAACAGCAGAGCCTACAGAGTATATAACTCCAACACTAAAGTATTAATAGAATCCATAAATGTTGTCATTGATAATCAGATTGATGAAGCCAATGTCATAGAGGATGTGGAAACATTGGTTGAGACTCCATCTGAGGAGACTGAAGATTCCCAATCAAGCCCAAGTACTGAAGCAGATACAGCCACCAAGGAACCTTCTATTAGGCTTCTGAAAGATCATCCCAAAGACCTGATCATTGGAGACCTCAACAGTGGAGTGAGGACCAGAACAAGAGATGTCATCTCAAACTCTTGTTTTGTGTCCAAGGTTGAACCCAAAAATGTAAAGGAAGCCCTCTCTGATGAATACTGGATCAAGGAAATGCAAGATGAATTGGAACAGTTCAAGAGGAATGAGGTATGGGAACTGGTGCCTAGACCTGAAGGGACCAATATCATTGGAACAAAATGGATCTACAAGAACAAGTCAGATGAAGAAGGAATCATAGTCAGGAACAAAGCTAGACTAGTGGCACAGGGATACACTCAAGTTGAAGGAATTGATTTTGATGAAAGCTTTGCACCAGTTGCAAGGCTTGAGTCTATCAGGCTGATGTTAGGAATTGCCTGCATCCTGAAATTCAAACTCTTTCAAATGGATGTAAACAGTGCGTTTCTGAATGGATATCTAAGTGAGGAAGTATATGTGGCACAACCCAAGGGATTTGAGGACCCTAACCTGACAGACCATGTCTACAAGCTAAGGAAGGCTCTGTATGGATTGAAACAGGCACCTAGAGCATGGTATGAAAGGATCACTGAATTTATCACCACCAATGGATACAGAAAAGAGGGAATTGACAAAACTTTGTTTGTGAAAAATGAAGGTGGAGAAATTATGATAGCACAAATTTATGTAGATGACATAGTGTTAGGTGGGGTATCAGAAAGGATGGTGAAGCAATTTGTCAATCACATGCAGTCTGAATTTGAAATGAGCATGTGTGGAGAATTGACATATTTTCTTGGGCTACAAGTCAAACAAATGGAAGATTCCATCTCTCTCTCATAAAGCAAATACACCAAAAATATAGTCAAAAAGTTTGGAATGGACAATGCCAGTCACAAGAGGACACCTGCCCCCACTCATCTAAAGTTGACCAGAGATGAAAATGGTACTATTGTGGATCAAAGGCTATACAGAAGCATGATTGGAAGCCTACTATACCTAACAGCCAGCAGACCAGACATTGCATTTGCTGTTGGAGTGTGTGCCAGATATCAAGCTGATCCTAAAGTCAGTCACATGAACCAAGTGAAAAGGATTCTCAAATATGTGAATGGAACTTGTGACTATGGCACACTCTATTCTCATGGGTGTACCCCTACTTTGTCTGGTTACTGTGATGCAGATTGGCCTGACAGTGCGGATGATAGAAAAAGCACATATGATGGATGTTTCTTCTTAGGTAACAACCTAATATCCTAGTGTCGCTACTGCGGAAATCGGCGCCGGCTATGACAGAAGAGTCGCCACCGTGCATTATTTATCCCAACGGAGGGAAAGGAAACGGTCAGAGTAAACCTAACGCAAAATGGGAAAGGAATGGTCATCGCAACCAAATCCTGGATTCGGGAGACAGTTACGCAAGGGGAAGGTATTAGCACCCCTCACGTTCGTCGTACTCGATGGGATCCATGCTTGTTTTCTAATACAGATTGTTATTCTATCTACTCTACAGGTCTAGGGTTAAAAAGAAAAGAAATGACTCGGCAAAGTATCGCACTTTATGCCTACGTATTCCCGTCTGAAACGAGAAATCAGAGTCAACGTAGTTCGCCTACCTACGGGAAAGGAGGGGAAGGTTGCTCGCTAGGATACGGCATCCTATGCCTACGTACTTTCATACAGCATGAAAGATCAGAGCAAACGTAGTTCGGGCTACGGAAGACACAGATTTGTCTGACTGTTTTTTATCTTTCTGAAAAGGTTTTCTCCTGATTACGGGTCCAAGCAGATAAAAAGACGTTTTGATTGGTTTTCAGTCTTTTACGCGAGAACTGTTTTTTATTGTGTTTGAAACATTATTGTGTTTTTTGATTGTTTCGAGATGAGAAGAGAAACGACGCTCTAAAATCCTATGGTTGAAAAAGGGAATAAAACTAACCTAATGTTGTGATGCATGGATTACACCCTAATGCCTGTCATAATTCCCTCCTGCACAGAGGAAATCAGAGATCCTAGGGAACAAACAGCAAAAGAAACAGATATATACAATAAGCAGTAAAATGCATGAGATGCAGCAGTACAAGCGAGGCAAGGGAGTCCCACTCAACCTCGAACCTGGGAAAACAATAGGCAAAGTGAAACAGCTTCACTTCAAACCTAAGGGGCAAGCTGAACAAGCCAACAGACAATACAGTAAAAGAAATAAAACCCAACACCAGCTCTGACAGCAACACCAGCTCTTACAGTAAGCAATTCAGACAGCAACAACTCTGACAGCTACGGTTGATTAACAGCAAACAATTGACAGCACCAACTTCAAGCAAGACCCCCTCTTCACTCTTCAATGATCCCCAAGCTTTAGATAAGCTCTTGTCTCCCAAAATTTCCAAACTCTGACAAGCAATGAACCCCAACAAATAGACAGCTTCAATCAGCAGCAAGACCCTAGCTTCAACAAGTAACCAGCTTTGACAGGTACAGGCTTTATCTTCACCAATCTTCAATGAACTTTACCCTCAATAGGTCCCCATCTTCAATGCAGACACTCCAGAAGAGAATCAACTAATAGATGAAGTGGAAATGTTAAGAGGCTCAGTGACAACCCAGGGACATCACTAAGATCTTAACATAGCAAGTGAAAGGTATCCTCAAGGTTCTACCCAACCAAAGCATGCTCTACATCCCTCCTAAGGATAGATGGAACTTCTTTGGGGGACCTTGTGTCATAGGATGGAATAGAGGCACAAGAAGCTCTCTATGTTTGAAAGAAGAAACCAGTCTAGTCTAAAGCTCTCCCTATATCTCCTATCTCCTAAGTCTTCAAAAGCAACCTTCAAGGATAAGAATCTCATGCATCAAGCTCCATCCTTTGTCTTCAGTTATCTCCAATGTCTTCATGAGCTCCAACAAGAAAAACTCAAGCCCCAAGCCCAATTAGAATAGCCCAAACCAAGCAAACAAACCAAATGCCAAAGGGGAAACACACAAACATCATACAAGTTACAAAAATCAAATAAAATAGTAATACTCATCCTAAAATCCTATATTAATTTCTAAGGGAACCTAACTATATACCCTATACCCCACATAAACCCCAAGGCCTAAATCAAACCCTAAGTCTCCAAATTATTCCCTAAACTACACCTAAGTCTTGTAAAACCCTAATCCTAGCACCCTAAAGTTCATTATTCAAAACTAACCTAAATTTCATCATAAAAATATGAGAAAAATCCCTAAGGGAGCATGTATCTCTAATCTAATCAATCCAACAAGAATCAACTCAAAAACATTCACCAATTGATCACAAGAAAATCCACAAAATCATGTAGCAAATGTACAAAATTAAAGAAATTAATAAAATGGAGAAAATCAAATTAAATTGAAAAATGGGTAAAAGTGAGATTTATGAATTTCATAAAATCACAAATAAATCCAAGATCATGGAGGTATTTTTAAAATATTTTTCTGATCAATATTGGATTTATTATGATTTTTAGAAATTAAATGGAATAAAATAAATCCCAAAAGAATAAAAAAAAGAAAATAAAATGCTGGATTAAACATGGAGCGTAGGATGAGAAGACAGGGTAATCAAATCTGAGAGCTGAGGGTGCGTCCACGTGGGGATCCAGTCACCAGCTGACTGGATAAATGAAACGCTGCGTTTAGCAGCCAAAGTCAGCCAAATCAAAACAAAACGTGGTCGTGGGATGAGCTGAAATAGTCAAGGTCCAAGCAAGATCCAACGCACGTGGCTCATCGTCCCCATTCAAACCTCTGATGGAGGGAACCCTATTCAGGTGGCCGGAGAAGACTTCCGGTTGTCTTCTCCGACGAGCAAGCGATCACAGTCAACCAAAAACCATAATCCTTATATGAATCTCACTCAGAAAATCACCAGAATCACGAATATCACATTCATTTCATTCAACTATCAATGGAAATCTAAACACGAATCAAAACTCAGAAGGTGTCACATTTTCAATCCTCACCATTTGCAAAATTGAATCCATAGAAATGATCACCATCTTTCAGTGATCATCATGAGCTATCCATCCTGATTTGAACCCTTAAGCTCGTGCATAACCGTATCCAAACAGAAATTGGGCATCACACTTAATTGTCACCAATCAACTCCAAACCAATCCAGAAACGTTCCTTATCATCTCTAGGTCATAACCACATGGTCAATTCTACCTAACTCTCCCTAGATTGTGAAGGAATTCAAGAAGTACATACCTGTGGAAATGGGATCAACAGAGGGATGAAATGCTCGATTCAAGCTCCAAAACTTCCCAGACACGATCAAGAATGATAGTAGAAGCTTTTTGCACACTCAATTTGGCTTGAATCCTCTCAGAACTCAGAACACGATTTCTGTTGAAGCTCTTGAAATCCCAACTGCTACCTCTCTTTCTTGCACAAAAATGGCACCAAAAATCATCTGGAAACATTCTAGAACTTAAATATGAAGTGTTTATGGGCTTATCTAATCAAATCCAGGCCTAATTCACTTGATCCACAATTCTGATTTTGCCATGAAAATGCAATGTACCAATCATGATTCTGAGCTTCCAGATTGCTCTATAAGGTTCTATCCAACTGCAAATTAGTTATGGAGTGAGTTTAAGTAATTAGCTTGGCCTGAATTGCCTTGATTTTTGTTTTGGCATTGTGACTTATAATGCAAGTAACCACTTTTACAAAGCAAGTCATGGAATTATCCCTCAGCTTAAAATTGTGTAAATGTCATTGTGTCCAAAATGTATTTTCCAATCAATTTGGTATGTCATATGGCTTGGTTTGGACCTATAGCTCAAAAATCTCAATTTTCCTCTTTGGTTCATTTAAAATCCTTCCTTATTTTAGGCCATTTTTGCAATTTGTGATACAAGCCATTCCAAGCTCTCATGACTTCTTACCTAGCCTAAAAACATCATTTTAAGCACATCTCATGTTGAACATTTTTTCATTTGAGGAGTGGAAGATAGAGATTTTGACCTATGTTGGAAAATGACCTATATTTCAACTTTCCCAAAATACCCCTAGATTGCCAAGACCATAACTTGAGTTCCACAAATCTTATTGAGGACTTCTAGTACTCAAATTAAAGCTAAGATCAAGCCCCACAATTCTTATTTTCCAAGAATTCATTTGAAAGCTCCTTGATGGGAAAACGTTGCTTGGAAGTCAAGTGACTTTCACAGATAAATTTCAATGTCCTCTGATGACCCATAACTTGCAAGAACCATAACTTGAGTTCCACAAATCTTCTTGAAGACTTCTAGTACTTAAATTAAAGATATTGAGAAGCTCTACAAGTTTCATGTTGGCCAAGAATACATTTGAAACTTTTATTTTGACTTATCTGGCTTGGAAGTTAGGCCTAAATTAGGGGATTTTACACTGAAACCCTAATTTTGCCACTCCTCCCACTCTTAATCCTCTTTGATTTATCCTTGGCACAACACCACACATGTATCAACATATCAATTAATGAATCCCACAACCTACAATTAAGCCTTGATGCTCTTCAATCACTCAGTTGACCTAGGGTTGACCTAGATGAAACCCTAGTTGACTGCACTTCAATTGTGGCTCTTGTACTTGAATCAATGACTTGTCTCATCTTCAATATGACCCTCTAGGCATTTCATAAGCTTTGTACACATTCCATACCCTCAATTCATAGCTCATACCCCCATTGATGACCCTCAATACACCTCAAATTAGGAGAGAAATCCACCTGTTGACACTCAAATCTCCTCAAAGCTTCAACCCATTCCTTGATGACTTGGATGTTCCTCAGCTTGAATAAGGCCCCTTGATGTGCTTCTTTAGATAAGAATGGAACTTGATCCCTTGTTGGATGCCTTGCTATGCTATGCTATGCAAATGATTAGATTATGTACATGATTTACTATGCAAATGACAATGCAATTGAAACATAAATCAGGTGAAATAGGTTGAGCAAATTTTAGGGTGCAACACCTAGTTCTGCAAGAAACAAAACTGTGTTTCACTATCCACTGCGGAGGCTGAATACATTGCAGCTGGCAGCAGCTGCTCTCAGCTGGTCTGGATTAAGCAAATGTTAATTGAATACAATGTCACTCAGGATGTCATGACGTTGTACTGTGACAATCTTAGTGCTATAAACATTTCCAAGAACCCCATCCAGCATAGCAGAACCAAGCACATTGATATAAGGCATCACTTCATAAGAGACCTTGTGGAAGACAAAATCATTTCCTTGGAGCATGTGTCCACTGAGCTACAGCTAGCTGACATCTTTACAAAGGCTCTAGATGCTGCCCAATTTGAAAATCTTAGAGGGAAGTTGGGTATTTGCATGTATGAGGTTGAATAGCAATTAATGTCACGAGAGAGTTTTAGGATATCAATGCAGTCAAAGTCTTTGAACAACAAAACTCTCCATTCCACACAAACGTGCCTCTCTGCTCCTAGTATCGGTCAGCATCCCTTCCAGGCCCTAAGTCCAGACAACAACGTGGCCTCGCATCATGAAGGATCTTCATCTAAATCCCCTGCCAAATTCACCAAAGATCCACCTCCCTCGACTGAGAAACCAAAATGCAAGTATCCTCCTCCCACTGAAGAAGAAATGAGGAGCATTTTGAACAAGGAAGGCACAACCTACGTGAATCAATCCATGGGGGAAATTGCTGACAACATCATCAGGAAAGGATTGCTTGTTAACGGCTTCACCGTGCCCCTGGCTCGCCTGGGTCCAGATGAGGATCTTCCAGAAGAAGACTCGTTTGATGGAAACCAAGACATCTCCCTCTCAGACTTGGATAGCAGTGACTCCAGCTCTTCCTCTAAAGAAGAACATTGAAGATTGGGTATGTACCTCAGACTGCTGTTGGTGATGAAGTGTGCAGCTGATCAATTTTTATTTGCTCTTGCATAAATAATTGGTAAAGCTCTCTATGAGCAGTTTTGTAATGTAACCCCATCCTTATGTATTGGTACAATTTATGGTCTATACTATGGGATGGTTGGATCTGAATTTGTGGCTAAAAAGGGGGAGAGTGTGATAAATAACAGCAAGTACAGATGCAGATGGAAGAATTGGTGGATAACCAATATGAGTACCATAGGTCATGTGGTAGTGGGAGTAACAGATGCAGGTGGAAGAACAAGACGGTCATGAGCAGTGATTGTGATTGAGCATATGCACCATAGTGCTTATGATATTAGTGTGCAGGTGATGTTGATGAGATGTGTGTGTGATAACAGCTGTTTGAGCTGTTACTGATATGTTATGTATGCCATGTATGTTAGAACTAGGACTCGCATATTGTAGGTACTAACATGGGTGATCCTAACAAGATGCTTAGGAATTCTATGCAAGGAGCAGAATGCATCCCTGTAGGGGGAGTAGCACAAATGTGTGACATCAGAAGGTCATGCTGAATGTTATAGCATCCAGTTCAGACTGGATATTGCCCAACTGATAAGTGCATCAGTTGAGGGGGAGTAACTATGTTACTCAAACAAGCAAAGGGTGACGTCTGTAGCAGAAGTCTACAGAGAGTTATCAAATTGAGTGCTAACAGGGCTGAAATCCAACTGTGAGGATTCTGAGAGCTTGAGCAGCAAGTGACTTACCTGCATGACAGGACCATTGTTAAGTCTTCTGCTGTGTAGGAAATCTTTGATGTAAGTACATAGTGTTTAAGCCAAAAATTTGCCAAAGGGGGAGTTTGTAAGTGCTCTTAATTGGCTGCATTTTGTGGCAAAATATGAGTACATGTATGAATGTCATGTTTGATGTTATTACATTCATAATATGAACTTTGCAGGGTAAGTTAACTAAGCTAACTATAAGTTAAGCTGGATGTCATACTCAATGTTATAACATAGGTCATATGAAATCAAGCGGAAGTTTGTTATTCTGGTAGCTATAACTCAAGAAACAACTTAGAAGCTCAAGCTGGAATGCAGGAGACATTTTAGACGCCCTAGGGGAACTAATATGTACCTGATTAAAGAGGAAAACGTGCAGAATACAAAAGTGAGGTTTTATGATGGATAAAACCTAATGTATGCGCCCAGGCCCAAGGACTGATCTGCTGCTACAAATACCAGGATAAGCAATCCTAGAAGGCATCTGTTGAAGATAGAGAAGCAGAGAAATCACCATAGTGGTTTAGAAGTGAAGAGATTGTTCTTCACGTTTGTGTATTAGGAATACTTGTAATCCAAGCAACTGTTGAGTGCATTGGTTAGGTAGTTTCTAGTTTGTGTTACACTTGAAGCTGTTAAGAAAGAGTGTGTGTTCCTTGATCAAAGCTTTAAAGCAAGATCAAGGTGTGTGTGTGTGTGTGTAGGTGAAGTGTCTCTTCAATCTACTGTTTAAATTGTAATTGTTTGTTATCACTGGTAAGTGATTGTAGGGAGTGAGTGGGTATACTCAGGTCTAGAGTGTCTCTAGGTTAAATTGTCATTGGGTAGTGATTAAGTGAGGAGTGCAAACTGGAGGTTTGACTCTGAATTAATACTGCTGATAGTGAAATTTCACCCTGGCTTGGTAGCCCCCAGATGTAAGTATGTTGCACTGAACTGGGTCAACAACTAACTGTGTTATTTACTGCTTTGTTATTACTGCACAATAGTAGATCTGTAGTGAATGTCACAGCAGATGTTATAACTTCTGTTAGAACATCCATCGTGGGCCGGCCAAAATTTTCAATTGGCATCAGAGTAGGCACCCTGCCTGTTTATTACTGGGTGAGATCTAGGGAAACAAAATTCTGGTAAAACGGATAAAGATATTGGCTTCACCAATAGATCTCCAATTCTGGATGGTTCAAATTATGACTATTGGAAGCCTAAGATGATTGCCTTCCTAAGGTCCTTGGATAGCAAGGCTTGGTGAGCTGCAAACTCTGGCTGGGAACATCCTATGAAGACTGACAAGGATGGAGTATCTGTGCAAATTCCTGAAGAGGAATGGACCAAAGAGCAAGAGGCATTGCCTCTTGGAAACTCTAAAGCATTGAATGCACTCTTCAATGGTATAGACAAAAACATATTTAGACTGGCCCACCACTGTGAACTAGCAAAGGATGTTTGGGACACTCTCAGAACTACTCATGAAGGAACTTCCAAGGTCAAAATTTCTAGACTCCAAATGCTGACCACAAAGTTTGAAAGTCTAAGAATGAAGGAAGATGAGACCATTCATGACTTTTACATGAATGTTCTTGAACTAGCTAACACCTCAGGAGCTTTGGGAGAAAAGATGGCTGAAGAAAAGCTTGTAAGGAAGATACTAAGGTTACTACCAAAAAGGTTTTCCATGAAGGTAACAACCATTGAAGAAGCTCAAGACATTTGCCACATGAAAGTGGATGAACTCATTGGATCCTTTCAAACTTTTGAGATGGGGATGTGTGATCAGGTTGTGGAGAAAAAGAGCAAAAGTATAGCCCTTGTCACAAACTCTGCAGAGGAGTCAGATGAGGAAGAAGTGGAGAATCTATCAGAGGTAATAGCCCTGCTTGGGAGACAATTCAACAAACTGGTCAAAAGGATAGATGCCAAGTCTAAACCTTATTCCAAAAGCATGGCTTCTGACAAAGAAAAGGCTGAGGAAAAAATCAGTATAGTTCAGTGCCATGAATGTGAAGGGTATGGTCATATCAGAAAGGAATGTCCAACATATCTCAAGAAAAAGGGAAGAGGCCTGACTGTCACATGGACTGACTCTGACAGTGAATCAGAAGAAGAAACAGCCAAACAGGTCATTACTCCCTCCAGGGTGTACTTATCTGATGGTGATTCAAGTGAAGAGGAATTGAGTTTTGAAGACCCTACAGCCTCATATCAGAAGCTACACATCAGAAGTGTAGAACTGTACCAACAAGGAGAGCTTCAGAAGGAAATGATCAAGGCCTTAGAAGCTGAAAGGAAAGAGCACCTAGCCACGATACACTCCCTCAGAGGTGAGGTAAATGATCTGAAAAATGAGAAGGATCAAATGGCTAAATCCATAAGGATGCTCAACTCTGGGACTGACGCCCTAGAGGAGATCCTTCAGAGTGGGCAGAATGCAGGAAATAGGTTGGTATAGGATTTGTTGATAAACAAACCTCTGTCTTGAACCTTAAGAGGTTGCAACCTGAGTCTCAAATGTTAAACAGGATGTCACGACCAATGACACAACATTCACCATACAGAAACTGGAAGTAAATCAAGAGAAAATTCCAAGGACATAGATAATACCATTGTGGAAAACTTGGGCACATTAAAGCTGTGTGCTTCTGGCTGAATGGTTTCCCCAGCCAAAGAAAAACCAAACAAGGTATGTATGGCAACAGACATCATCATGCCATACCAATGAGGGAAGTGCCTAACAAGCAAAGAAAATGGGTAGCCAAGACGGTTGCACACATAGCTCACACCTCTCTAAGAGTATCAGCCAAAGAAGACTGATATTTTGACAGTGGCTGCTCTAAGCACATGACTGGCATAAAGAGTCTTTTGATAGACATCAAACCACACTCCACCGGCTATAAGACTTTTAGTGATGGAGTAAAAGGAAAGATCAAAGGTGTTGGAAAACTAGAGTGCCCTGGAGTCCCTACTCTAGACAAGGTGCTATTGGTAAAAGGGCTAACTGCCAACTTGATCAGCATCAGCCAGCTCTGTGATCAAGGACTAAGTGTGAAGTTCTCTAAGGAAGAATGTGTGGTCACTAATGATGGAAATAAAGAAGTCATGAAAGGACATAGATCCAAAGATAACTACTATCTGTGGCAGCCTCAGGACACGAGTAAATCCATAATTTGTGATATGGCAAGAGAAGAAAAGGAAGTAAAATTGTGGCATCAAAAACTTGGACATCTTCATTTAAGGGGAATGAAGAAGATTATCTCCAAGTAAAATTGTGGCTATGATTTCTTTTCCTGTGTTTTCCATCCAATGTTTATTGTGTGGTTTGATTATGTTTAGTCCTTATCTGAATTGAATAGTTTGTGTACTATTGTGATAAGATGTGTTGTGGGTAGCCGTAAGGCGTGAATCCTGGGTTATGGAATTGATTATGAAATGTGGTCTTTTGACAAATTTACGCATTGTTTAAAATTGATTAAAACTGCATGACGAATATGATGAATGTGATTGTGTTCGTTGCCGTTGGCACGATATTGTGAATGCATATTGATTGTATGTGAAGAATGCATGGGAACATATCGTGAATATGTGTGCATTGCTTGATAATTATGGTGATGGTATTGAATTATGAATATTTTTTATTATTTGAGATATGTTGTGTGTGCAATCATTTATAATTCTTGAGTGATGAATTATTTAAATGCATGGGATTAAGATGCGAGAACGGTCTTAAGTGCATTTGGTGGTTGATTGCATATGCATCATTTAGTCAAGAGGCAATGTTTGCTAGTGTCGTGGAGACTAGTGACTTGTCCCAAACCTAGAAGGGTGGGTTTGAAAGCTTAGGGGACGGACTTTTGTTGTTATCGGTCTAGAATGGTTGACCCAGTTTAAATGTAAAAACCGAAAAATGATAACAAGTGTTGGTACCACATGACATTGAGTTGCATTGAGTCGTGTAATGCCCATTTTAATTATTTTTAGTTCAGTATTATTTTTATTCGCGGATGTGGTTGTGTGGGATTATTTGAGGATCAAAAGAAATCATAATATTAATATATAGTGATAAAATGTGATAATTAGTAGTAATGTTAATATTGCTATTAATTATTATTATTATTCCTAATATTAATATATATATATGAGTAAAATATAATTATTGGATTTTTGGAAATTAAAAGGAATAAGATTATTATTTATGGAATTAAGAAAATGTGGAGAATATTATTATTGGAATTATGGAATTAGAAGAATTATGAGAATCATATATTATTTGGATTAAAGGTGTATTTTGGGGTATTAAGGGTGTTATGGGTATTTGGAAGAATTAGAATTGGAAGGAAGAGAAAGAACACGAGGAAGGGAGCGTAGAACGCACGGTTGGAAAGAACAAGCAAGCCAAGAGCAAGCTGAACAAGAAGGAGCTTGATCGGGAGATTCTCGTGTGGGATTGTGGAGCTTCATCAACATCAGAACTTCAATTGAGGTAAGGGGGGGGGGGAGAATTTAACGGTTAAATGGTTTTACATGAGAATTGGTAAAAAGGGGAAAAATCCCTAATCCCCATAGATTATCGATAGTTTGATGTTGAATGCATGTTATTGTTATCGTGATTATGTTGTCAAAATATGTTAATTCGTTTGCATGTGGCTGTGCGGAGTGTTTGAGTGCATTGAGGTTTTCTGGGTAAATTCGAAGTTGAGCCAGAAGTTGGTTATTTGAGAAGAGTTGATGATTTGTCGGGTAGAATTGGGAATAGACCTTGTAATTGATTCGTAGTACGTTGTTTGGTTGCGAGTGGATGTTAGACTCGATTTAATCGGGCGGAATAGGTAATGGATGTTGTTTCAGCTGTGCAGAATTTTTCTGATTTCGCAGGTGTTCGCCAGCCTTCGCGGGGCGAATGAGGGGGCGAGCCTTCGCCAGGAGAACTGGCCAGTGAGTGCTGGCAGAAGCTACTATCTGGCTTCGCCATAAGTTTCTCCAGGCGAGTCCCAGCGAGTGTTCGCTGCGGGGCTTCGCCGGGCGAATGTGCCAGTGAGCCCGACAGCAGTTTGTGTTTCTACTGCTGTTCTGTTGGCTTTCCTTGTGGTTTTTGACCCTTGTTGGTCATGTTTGATGTTGGGCGTGATCGTGAGACGTGGTGAGTGTATGTATGGTGTAGGAGGTGAATTCCTTGATACTCCCTTAATTTGGGTGATTGCGTCGGTGTATGTTATGATTCATGTATGTGGTGATATAAGGGCGTTGAGTGCGATCGGATTGATGTGTTGAGATGATAGTTGGGTGCTAAGAGTGTGTTGAGGGTTATAAGGGCTGTGTGGCCGGAGTTTATCGCATTTGAAATAATCGGTGGATTATGTGTTAAGTTTAGATAAGTATGGATGTGTATGTGATATGTATGCACTATGTGCTATGTGTGGTGATGTATTGTGAGATGGATGTGGATCTGCAGGATCGATACGCTTGTTATGCGTTGCATTTATACGCTGTGGTATGAGGATTGGATCAGTAGGATCGTTACGCCTTGGGCGCGTGGTATTGATGTGTTGCGTGAGATATGTGGATCAGTAGGATCGTTGCGCCTTGAGTATGTTGTGGTGATATGTTGTGATGAGAGGATCCGTAGGATCGATACGCTTTACATGCGTCGTTTTTATGTGTTGTTGTGACGATTGGGTCAGTAGGACCGGTATGCCTTATGTGCATGATGTGTGATATGTTGCGTGGTGATTTGATCAGTAGGATCGATGCACTTTGTGTGCTTGTGTATGTATGCATTTTATGATGCGATGGATTAGTAGGATCGGGTGCACTGTGTGTGCTGTGTGGTTATGCATAGTGTCTTGCATAGCGTGTGGACGTGAGGTATGATGTACTCACGTGCTCCAGTGGGGAGCGTGAACGGGATTTCGATCGTTGCTCGGATGGAGTGTATGCGACCACTCGTGTCCCAAGTGGGGGACGTTGATGATGTGCTCCTTGTGAGGAGGGTGATGGCCCAGTGTCCATTGGTGTGATGCTCCCTGTGAGGAGGGTGATGGCCCAGTGACCATCGGAGATGTGCTCCCTGTGAGGAGGGTGATGGCCAAGTGCCCATCGATATTATTATTGTGCTCCCTGTAAGGAGGGTGATGGCCAGGTTTCCATCGGTGCATGTGCTCCTTTGTGGAGGGTTGATGGCCAAGTGCCCATCGTTGATGTGTACTCCTTTGTGGAGGGTTGATGGCCCGGTGCCCATCGTTGTTGTGAGTCGGTACCGTATATTGTTGAGTCAAGTGCATGTGTTGCATTGTGGTTTGTGTGAATTGTGGATATTGATGATGGGACAGTAGGCCCGGATGTGTTGCATTTGTGGTATGCATAGTGTGTTGGCATGGGATATTAGGTCCAGATATGTTGTATGTGAAATAATGATTTATTGTTTCTGCCTTTCATTTCATGTACTATTATAACATTATTATTGATCGTGATTCTCGCCCCTTTGCTGTTGTTGTGGTCTGTGCTTCTTCTGAAGTACAGATAATCTAGGTGTTTAGCTAGCTTGGATTGTGGCGTCATCGTAGGACTGCTCTGATACGTAACACCGGGGCTTTTTGGGAGTCTTATTGTTTTATTGTTGATGTGTGTGCCCCTGTGGCGTATCTGACTTTTGTGAGACGTGTGATGACATTATGTATGTTTTGGGCAGATGGCCGATTGTTATATATAATGATGTTGATGACATGGATGATGTATATATGTCGTTATGTGTTATGACAGACTTCTTTTTCCGCTGAAATTTTATTGGAAATCAGTTTTGAGACAATTTGTGGAATTATGTTGAAAATTGTGACATCCCGTTGTGGGGAAAACTCTGATGTGTGTTTATTTTAATTGTTTTATTCTATTTTGGGGAAACGGGGTGTTACGAGTCGCATAGCATAGATATCATTATTATATGAAGTATGCTTGTGTATGAATTGTTGAGTTGAGGATTATGGATGTGTGTATGATGAAAACATGCTTGATGATTTATCCATATTTGCTTGTACATATTGTGATATATCTGATGATTGTAACGAATTATGGTGAGAAAATGTGGAATATATGTAATCTATACTTGTGTATGTATGTATGGTTATATGCATTGATTATTATGATAATATTTCTCACCCTTCTGCTGTTTTATGATGCTCTATGAGGCATTGCAGATTAGGTTTTGCTGGAGGTCTTTTGTGAAGTATAGCTTCATTCTTTTGTCGGTTAGCTCTGATATGTAGCACCGGGTAGTTAGGATTGTATAGTATTCTTTTGGGATACATTTTGTATATGTATCTGATGGTAAATGGTTATGTAAACACGAATGATATCATGAAACAAACTGAAGGATATGTATTTATATGATTACATGTTTTAAGTGATTCAATGTTTAGATTTTCCGCTTTAATTCTAAATATTGAGATGTGGGTATAAGGACTAAGTTTCTTCGTTGAAGCTACCCCACTGTTACATGTCTTTTAGAGAGCAGGTGCTGTATGTTATTTTGTGCATGATGTGGCATACTTCTTTTATACCATATTTCAAATTTACTCTGATGAAATTTTATTATGTGATTTATTTGTTTATTTGGGGGTATAGAAGGGGGTGTTACAGCTAGCTTCAGGGAATCTGGTACCCACCCTTCTCGGAGATGTTTTATATTCTGTGCACCATAAGAATGAGAACTGAAGGGGAAAGAATGTGTCTTGTTGTGTCCCTTTATTATACAGGTGGTTTGCTAGTCACATGCCCAAGACGGGTCCGTTTGTTGCTACCGCTGGTACTTCAGAGTGGTCTGATAGGTTGATGGGTTTGTCTACGGAGAATATCACTTGGTTTGACAGAGACATGCTTGGTACAAATATTATTTATAGTTGCGGTGGATTTCCTAACATCCCTTTGGTCGGAAGGAAAGGTTGCATCAACTATAACCCGTCTTTATTGGTCAGACAGTTTGGATATGCACTGAAGGATCCTCCTAAAGAAGAGGAGATACAGGAATCTTTGTATCTCACCGGTTTATTGGAGGGCGATGCCTTAGCCAGATTAGAGCATGCTTGGAAGCCTTGGGGATGAGTAACAGCCGAGCATATGACCCTTACCTGACTTGGATTCATGATAGAGCTGCGAAGTTTCTGATGTCGTTTCTTTCAGTTGCACCTCTGTATCCTCTCATGATTGAGGAAACCATTACCGTAGACATTCAAAAGTACAATCAGGTATTGTTCGAGAAGGAAGAATTGAGAAAAGCTAATGAGGAGTTGGAGAAAGAAATTATTTAGCTTCGAAGTGAGAAGATTGAGATTATTCATTCCTTCAAGAAACAAACTGAGCTTGTAAACAAATTGGGTATGGATCTGACCAAGGAAACCAATTCTCGGGAGCGTTTGGGTTTGGATTTCAAGGCTGTTAATAGTGTTCTTGCTTCTAAGAAGGAAGATTTGGATAGAGCTTACTTGAAGATTTCTAAGTTTGAGAACCAATGGAATGCCACGCTCACCAACAACAAAGAGCACGAAGACAAATTGAAGCTACAAATCAGCAAGTTGAAGATGCAGCTCAATGCTAAAGACGAGAAGATTGCAGCGGAGGCGTCACTCAGACGGGTGAGTACAGGTTGAACGAAGCTATTGCAAACTTGAAAGATTTCAGGTTGAGAGCTGATTCCAAGAGATGCATGCTTGAGGCATGCTTTGGGGAAGGAGCTTGGGAAGACCATGTTGAGAGTTTACAGCATACTGTTAGCCAGCAAGAGTTACTTATTCAGGGACTACTTACTAGGCCAGATCATCCTGAGACGTTGGAGTTGTTAGAAGACTTCCGGTCACGTCGTCCTGCTTGACTATCTTGTTTATCTTTGTTGTAGTTTGATGCTTATTGCTTGTTGTACTAACCATCACCAGGCTTGTTGGTTGAGGTCATTTCTGTATGTACTCAGCTGTTGTTTGTACATTTCCTGTTGGCCTATGATTATATATGAGGAGGTTCTGTTATATGCTTATCTGTAGGGCTCTTCACTGTTGTGTTTCTCCCAGAAACTAGAATCGAGGGGGAAATTTCCCTGTTGCATACATACATGTCTGCATTTTTGCATTTTTCGCATTGCAGGTGCATCGGAACTGTTAAATGTTATTTTCTTGTGGTTCACTAGTGTTTCAAGATTGCCGATCTAACGACTCACTGGTATGAAACTAGGGGAAATCAGAAGAGAGTAATGGAGCAGATGCAAGCAGAGATGCAGGAAATAAGGGATCGGATGGCCTAGTTCATGGAGGTAATGCAAGGAGTGGCTAATGGACAAGAGCAACTCTAGACTCTAGTGCAACCCTTGATTGCACGTGTTGATGGCAACAGTGTGTTGCATGGTGGGAATGCTGCTAACCCTCCACATGTTGAGACTCCTAGAGCTGATAACTCCATGCCTACTTTGGTTATCCCTACTGTCGGAGGGAGTGGTAATGTTGCTAGTGCCGGTAATACTGCAGGTTTCAACAACACTGGTCTTTGTAATGTGGGAAGTGGTAATGTTAATGGGAATGGTTATGGTTCTGATACCACTTGTGTTATACACGGTAATACGGATCACCTCTGGAATGAAGACAGGCAAGATGATGTGTTCTCGCCGAGGGTTGTGGCTGTTAAGTTACCCTCTGAATTTGATAAGAGGATCAAGATGATTGAAGAAAAAATGAAGTCCCTTGAAAGTCAAAACTCTATGGGCCTTGATATGGCTAACCTGGGACTGATCCCGGACCTGAGAGTGCCGACGAAGTTCAAAGCCCTAGACTTTGACAAATACAAGGGTACCACCTACCCGAGAGTTAATTTGAGATCCTACTACCGTAAGATGTTTGCCTACTCAGACGATGAGAAATTGCTCATGCATTTCTTCCAGGACAGTTCGTCTGGTCCCTCGTTGGAATGGTACATGAGTCTGGAACCCGTGAATGTCCGCAGTTGGAGGGATTTGGACGAGGCCTTTGTGAAACACTATCAATACAACATCGACATTGCTCCTAACAGGGTCCAGCTTCAGAATCATTCGCAAAGGAAAAATGAATGTTTCAAAGAATATGCTCAAAGATGGCGAGAGTTAGCAGCCAGGGTGCAACCGCCTATGGTGGAACGTGAGCTCGTTGATATGTTTGTCCCCACTTTTCCTGGCGTTTATTATGAGAAGCTCATTAGTAGCATGTCAGGTAGTTTCTCTGACTTAATCATCACCGGAGAGAGGGTGGAAAATGGTATCAAGTTAGGGAAGATAAGTGCTGGTGAAATGCCCTCAGCTGGAGGAGGGAAGAAGGTGTTCGAGAACAAGAAACGAGAAGGAGATACTAACTCAATGTCTAGTTCTCGCAGGAGAGGTAGAGTTCAGAATCGTCAGCAACAACAAATTTCCAGTATTACAATTCCCGCAGTTCAGCAGCAACCACTACAACAACGTCAACAACAACAACAACAACCGCAACAGGGTTATAGAAGATTTCAGGACCGAGGTCGGGCGGCAGTGAATAGACATTTTGATGCGCCTCCCATGCCGTATTCTCAGCTATTCCAAGCTTTGTTGCAACTGCAGTTGATTCAAAAGAGGACCATGGCTCCCCTGACTGGGCGTCCTCCACCCGGGTATGACGCAAACGCTCGTTGTGAGTTTCATTCAGGTGCCTCGGGGCATAACATCGATAATTGTAAAGCCTTTAAGCATAAGGTGCAGGACATGATTGACAGTAAAGCAATTAACTTTTCTAATGATGTTCCTAATGTTGTACAAAATCCCATGCCAAATCATGGGCAAGCTGGGGTTAATGCAATTATCGAGGAGGATGTTTTGGATTTGGTAACAGACGTTAATGAGTTGAAGACACCACTGAGCTTTGTGAAAGCCAGATTGTTGAGGGGGGGTGTTTTCCCAGGTTATGCTGAGTGTCTGGGCAATCCTAAGGGATACAAGCAGTTGAAAAGCTATATTCAAGATATGATGGATAGCTAAGTCTTGCAGTTTGACCGGTCTGTTGAAAGAGAGCTTGAAGAGTTGGTAGCTGAGGAAAGGGATGAGATTGCAAAAATTTCCATTCTGTACAAAACCGTTACCATTTATACGCTAAAACCACCAACAATAACCATAACTAAAGCAGGTCCCGTACCGTTTGAAAGCACCAAGGCTATTCCGTGGAATTACGGAGCTAAAGTGTATTGCAATGGACAGAAACTAGACTTGAATGGTCCCCCTACGAATTCAGTAGATAATCTTGTGGGACTAGGAGGAATTACCCGTAGTGGTCGGGTCTTTTTGTCACCTGAAGTGGTTGTTGATAAGGTTGACAAGGGGAAGAGACCAGTGGTAGAGGAAACTCCTCACTCGGGAGAGAAGGAATCTTTGTCAAAGGATGCAGAAGAGTTTATAAGGCTGATACGGAAGAATGACTACAAGATAGTTGATCATTTGCAGCAAACTCCTTCTAAGATATCTATCCTATCTTTGTTACTATGTTCTGAAGCGCATAGGAATGCACTGTTGAGAATACTGAATACTGCTTACGTGCGGCAAGAAATTTTGGTTAATCAACTCGAAGGGGTTGTTGCACACATAAATGCAGGGAACGGCTTGGGGTTTACAGACTTGGATTTGACGCCAAGGGGCATGAACCATAACTGTGCGTTGCACATATCATTAGAATGTCGAGGGGCTTTTATGTCTCATACTTGTTGATACAGGATCATCCTTGAATGTACTTCCGAAGAAAGCCCTAATAAAGTTGGACATGCAGGGATCAATTGGCACACCAAGTGATTTGGTTGTGCGTGCTTTTGATGGTACCCGAAGGTCTGTGTTCGGAGAAGTGACATTGCCCATCTAGGTGGGACTGGAAGTATTTGATACAGTGTTCTACATTATGGACATCCAGCCTGCCTACAGTTATTTATTAGGCCATCCATGGATTCATTCAGCAGGAGTTGTGACCTCCACGCTGCATCAAAGGCTAAAGTATATGGTTGGCGGTAGTATTGTTACAATGTGCGGGGAAGAGGATATAATGATCAGTCACTTATCATCCTTCAAGTACGTCTAGGTGGACGGAGAAATACACGAAACCCTTTGTCAGGCTTTTGAAACAGTCAAGATTAAAGATAAATCTCCTGTTGTGAGCAAAGTGCCGGAAGTGGCCATGTCTTCTTTTAAAGAGGCCAAAGCAGTAGTACAGACTGGGGCAGCGCAAGGTTGGGGCCAGGTATTAGAGATTCCCCACAAGCAAGACAAGTTTGGTTTAGGGTATCGCCCATCATTTTCTTCCCCTTCATCATCGCAGAGTGCGCCGCGCTATAAAGGACCCGTGCAATTCACTAAGGGAGGAGTTATCTTCAAAAGGATCAACGTTGTGTCAGACGAAGAGGGAGATAGTGATTGTGATATGGATTCTTGGATCAAGCCTTGCACTCTAGGACAGAGCCTGCGCAACTGGTCTATTGAAGAATTCGTTCAAGTGACAACAGAACAGTAATGCTTTGTTTTTTCCGATTATTGTATTACCCTATGTTCTACCCGGAGCATAGCGGTATTTTGGTTCAGGGCCTTATTGTTTATGTTTGAGCATTGCTTTATCAATTAATCAAAGGGCGTTTTTCTCATTCAAATTTTGTGATCTTTGCCTTTCTTACTTTTATTTCTCACAATAAAATGGTAATGTGGTTTGTACTCGTTTGCATATCATTTGAAACATTTAACCATTTTTTATTGCAGGATTCCTATTGCAGATGACACCGATTCAGAACCTCCTATGACTCGCTTCGACTTTGATCAACCGATATATCAAGCTGAAGAAGAGATTGATGAAGATGAAGACTTGCCTGAAGAGCTAGCTAGACTCTTGAAACAAGAAGAGAAGATCATTCTGCCTCATCAGGAGAAAATCGAGGTTATCAATCTGGATTCTGAAGAAGTTTCCATAAATGTTCAGATAGGGGCTGCGCTGCATAATGACATCGAGAGTATAGTGACATCTTTGCTTGGTCGTACGAAGATATGCCCCGGCTTGACACTGATATAGTGACATCTTTCTGTTACAAGGTAATGCCTTTTGGGTTGAAAAACGCAGGGGAAACTTATCAGCGGGCTATGGTCACTTTGTTTCATGATATGATTCATCATGAGATCGAGGTCTATGTTGATGACATGATAGCAAAGTCGCAAACGGAGGAAAAACATCTGGTCAACTTGTTGAAGTTGTTTGAGAGGCTCAGGAAGTTCAGTTTGAGGTTGAATCCAAATAAGTGCACTTTTGGAGTTCGGCCCGGAAAGTTATTGGGGTTCATTTTCAGTGAAAAAGGAATCGAGGTCGATCCTGCAAAAATAAAAGCTATACAAGATATGCCAGCGCCGAAAACAGAAAAGGAGGTCAGTGGTTTCTTAGGGAGATTGAACTACATTGCTCGGTTCATATCTCATCTCACAGCCACGTGTGAACCAATTTTTACATTGCTAAAGAAAGATCAGGCGGTCGTCTGGAAAGAAAATTGTCAGAAAGCACTTGATAAGATAAAAGAATACTTGCAAGAGCCTTTGATATTTATACCCTCAGTAGATGGAAGGCCTTTCATCATGTACTTAACGGTTCTTGAGAACAGTATGGGTTGTGTTCTCGGTCAACACGACGAGACTGGAAGAAAAGAGCATGTGATCTATTATCTGAGTAAAAAGTTCACAGACTGTGAGTCCCGTTACTCAATGCTCGAGAAAACATGTTGCACACTTGCTTGGGCTGCCAAACGTTTGAGATAATATATGCTTAATCATACAACCATGTTTATTTCGAAGATGGATCCGATCAAGTATGTCTTCGAGAAGCAAGCGCTCTCAGGAAGAATTGCCAGGTGGCAGATGGTACTGACAGAGTACGATATCCAATATGTTTCCCAGAAGGCCATCAAGGGAAGTGTTCTGTCAGAGTACCTCGCCGAATAGCCAATCGAAGACTATCAACCTATGAAGTTTGAATTTACTGACGAGGATATCATGTTCCTCAAAGTGAACTCAAAGTGAAGGACTGTGAAGAGCCACTACCCGACGAAGGTCCAGAGAAAGGTTCTCAGTGGCAGATGATATTCGACGGTGCTGTCAACTCCAATGGTAGTGGAATTGGGGCAATCATTACAACTCCTCATGGTACTCATATTCCCTTCACTTCCACGTTGATGTTCCCTTGCACTAATAATGAAGCCGAGTACGAAGCGTGCATCATGGGTCTGGAAGAGGCTATTGATTTGAGAATCAAGAATTTGGACGTATATGGCGATTCAGCGCTAGTGGTTAATCAGATCATGGGAGAGTGGGAAACTCGTCAGCCAAATCTAATTCCTTAAAAGATTATGCAAGGAGGTTGTTACCCTTCTTTGACAGGGTAGAGTTTCGCCATGTGCCGCAAGCAGAGAATCAGATTGCAGACGCTTTGGCAACACTATCTTCGATGTATAAAGTGAATTTTTGGAATGATGCTCCAAGAATAATCATCTCTCGCCTTGATAGGCCCGCTTTCGTATTCGCCATTAAGGAGGCTGCTGATGGCAAGCCGTGGTTTTATGATATACAAAACATCCTTAAGAAGTAGGAGTATCCGCCAGGGGCGTCGACTCAGAATAAGAAGACGTTAAGGAGGTTGTCTGGTAACTTTTATCTAAACCCAGATGGTGTGCTCTACAGAAGAAACCACGATTTGGTGTTGTTGAGATGCATGGATGAAAAGGAAGCCACGTTGCTTATGGAAGAAGTCCACGAGGGTACTTTCGGTACACATGCTGGAGGGCATGCCATGTCTCGGAAACTGTTACGAACAGGGTATTATTGGCTAACCATGGAGTCAGATTGTTTCAAATTTGCGAAGAAATGCCATAAATGCCAGATTTATGTAGACAAAATTCATGTACCGCCGTGCCCATTGAATGTTATGGCTTCCTCGTGGCCTTTTTCCATGTGGGGCATTGACATGATTGGCAAGATTGAGCCAACCACATTCAATGGTCATCGTTTCATCTTGGTCGCCATTGATTACTTCACCAAATGGGTTGAAGCAGCCTCGTATGCCAATGTCACAAAGTAAGTCGTAGCCCGGTTTATAAAGAAGGACATCATCTGCAGATATGGAATACCCGAGCGAATCATTACTGACAATGGCTCGAATCTGAACAATAAGATGATGAAGGAATTGTGCCAGAATTTCAAAATCGAGCATCATAACTAATCTCCCTATCGTCCGAAGATGAATGGCGCTGTTGAAGATGCCAACAAGAATATCAAGAAGATAGTGCAAAAGATGGTTGTCACTTACAAGGATTGGCATGAGATGTTGCCCTTTGCTCTTCACGGATATCATACTGCGGTACGCACATCAACCGGGGCAACTCTTTTCTCGCTGGTATATGGTATGAAAGTTGTTCTACCATTGGAGGTCGAGATTCCTTCTTTAAGAGTTCTGGTCGATGTCAAGCTTGGTGAGGAAAAATAGATAAGGAACAGATTGAATCAGCTTAGCCTGATGGATTAGAAGAGGCTAGCGTCTATCGCATACGGTCGGTTGTATCATAGCCGGATGAAGAAATCTTTCGACAAGAAGGTGCGCCCTCGAAGCTTTCAGACGGGCGATCTTGTTTTGAAAAAGATTCTCCCACCACAATCAGATCACAGGGGCAAATGGACTCCCAACTAAGAAGGTCCATATGTCGTTCGAAAGGTCTTCTCCGAAGGAGCCTTGTTGTTATCCACCATGGATGGTGAGGATTTTACATCCCCTGTGAACGCAGACGCAGTTAAAAAATACTTTGCTTAAAGAGACCCGCTGGAAAGAAAAAGAATATCCAGGCAAAAATGGGGCATCCCGGCGAACCATAAAAAAGAGATTGGGTTCGGGCAAAAATTACGGATAAAAATGAAAAGATGTAAACCCGCAAAGTCGAAAACCTGAAAGGGAGACGTTGGCAAAAATGGGTATCCCAGTGAATCGAAAACCCGAAAGGGTGGTTCAGGCAAAAGTTAGGGATTGAAAAGCAAATGACTGCGGTCTGCGTTGGAACCTTCATTGCTTAGTGGATTGGGAGGACCTGAGGGCCGTTTATCCGAATCAATCTCTTCTAAAGACGAAGCGTCGGGAAAGCATCAAGGTCAGGCGAGTCATAGAGGGATCAGCTCATGGTGTTTGTCTGTGCCACATTGCCGACATTTCTGCACACTTTTGTATATTTCTGTGCATATCTGTATTGTTTTTGCGCAGCTTCCGCTTTTCAGGGGTTGCATCTGTTTTAAAACTTTACCTATTTACAAGCCATATATCAATAAACATATACTATTCAGTATCTCATTTGTTTTGTTTTAACTTTTACTGTTTTGTTTGTGAAAAACGCCCAATGTTTTGATAAACTTGCACATACATAACCTTGCAGGCCTTGGCCAATAATTGTTAAAACATTGAATTAATTGAACAACGTCACGAATGATGACTGAGATAGTTCCGTTTGCGTAGGATATCTTGTGTGTTTGTTCAGTTTTGTAGGGTCGTTACCCTTGGGGTAAAGGGTGTGGGTGAAATTCGTTTTATCTCCAACCGAAGTCTATTTCCCCAGCCAGCGGAATTTACGTCTTTATCCCCAATAGAATTGTATGCAGTTTGAGTGAGCAGGTAGCGTGTGCGCTTTCCCTTGACGGTTGGTGTACATTTAATCCCCCCGAAGTGCGTGTTCGTACTCCCTAGTGAATCATGAGTGGATGTTCTTCCCACCAAGTAATTTATAGCCTAGGTAGATTCGCTTCCAGTTGAGTAATCCCCGACAGGATGGAGGAATGTTGTTACCCCGGTATTTTCTTTATAGAAGGTCAGCGAAGGCCCGCTTCCTCGACATAAGTCCAATTGTTATTGGCATGAGTAGGTTGTTTCCCCAGCAGGGTGGTTTCTATATATCTAGCATTTATTTTGCTGATTCAGTTCTGTTGCATCTGCATTTGTGCATAGCATCTACCCAAATGTGTAGCATGTCCATTTCGTATGGAGCATTACGCCATTTTCAAACATATGCATATGAAACATAAACTAGGTTTTTATCTCTCTGTTTCAGGTGTATCTTGCAATTGGTTGATATCTTTTCCCATGTGGTATCTAAACCCCGGCTTATGTTATTTCCCCAGCGGAGTTTCCTTGTGATTGTTATCATCGGATGATTGTAAATTCACATGACTCTTGATGTTCGCTTTTATTTAGCGAAGGCCTGGCGGCGATGTCAGATGCCCTTATCTTCAGGTCCGATGCATAATTTTTTTATCCCCTACAGATGCCTGACAGTGATATCAGATGTTTCTCAAGTTTATAAATGCCTGACGGTGATGTCAGATGTTTCTCAGACTTTGTGGTTTACTGACGGTGATGTCAGATCTTTGTTTACTCTGTGGTGTTTTGGCGGCGATGCCAGGTATTTTCTCAATATTGGGTTTTGTTTGGCGACGATGTCAAACATTTTTCTGGCGGCGATGTCAGATGTTTTAACAACATGGTGACTATTTGACGGCGATGTCAGATGTTTACCAGAGGTGTGATTCTTTGACGGCGATGTCAGGATCTATTATCAAATTTATGTTGTTCTGGCGGCGATGTCAGAAGTTTGGTTTTCTGGCGGCGATGTCAAATGTTTGGCTTTCTGGCGGCGATGTCAAATGTTTTGGTTTTCCGGCGGTGATGTCGGATGTTTTGGTTGTCTGGCGGAGATGTCATATTTTTGTCTACTTTGTGGTTACTGGCGGCGATGTCATAGTTCTTTTATCCCCACAGGTGCCTGGCGGTGATGTCAGATGTCTTTACCTTTTGGGTTTGAAGTTTGCTTTTATTTAGTAAGTTACTAGCGGCGATGTCAGAGGTTTCTTAACTGCGCGGAGACTTGACAACGAGGTCAGTTTGTTTTATCCCCTGCAGGTTACTGACGGCGATGTCAGATGGTTTTTAAGTTCAATAAATGCCTGGTGGCGATGTCAGTACTTTGTGTGGATTTGATCTTCAGATTTGTCACTTGCTTTTATTTAGCGATGACCTGGCGGCGATGTTAGAGGATCGTTTCTTTGGATTCGATGTCTGTTTTTATTTAACAGAGGACTAATGGCGATGTTAGCTATTTTACCGACTTGAGGTAGAAGATTGACGGCGATGTCAAATGTTTTTATAGACGTAATTTCTATGCCCGACGGCGAGGTCAGGTGTCTGACGGTGATTTTAGAGGAATTTAATACGGGTAACTGATGGCGAGGTCAGATGTTTCTCCGAATTGGTGGTGATGCTAGAGGCTCACTCAAATTTGATGTTGGTATTTGACGGCGAGGTCAGGTGCTTTTCCAAATTGATGTTGATGCTTGACGGCGAGATCATGTATTCTTCAGACTACGTGTCATTTTTGGTTATCGGATTCGGTTATCTCCAGAGATTTTTGCGGTTGGCAAATTTCCGGGTTTGTTAGTATTCAACCGTCTTTTACCTCGATTGTTTAAAATCCATTCGCTTTTCACTCAGTCAGGTCCAAGTCGCTTGAATAGGGGCAGCTGTTGCACCCCAAAATTTTTCTAACCTTTTCTTAACCTGCTTTATGTTTTATTTCATTTTCTTCTAGCATTTGCATTGCATAGCATTGTTCGTTTAGCAGGGGATCAAGAGGTTGTGCATAGCAAGAGAAGGTTACCATGAGGTCGTGCATAGCATGAGTGGTCATCAAGTCACTAAGAAGTGGTCAAAGTTTTGTGAAAGAGTTGATGGGTGTATGTGGATCAGCTCCTAACATGGAGGCCAGTTGAAGGTTATTATAGGATTGTGAATTCATGATTATGGATATGGGATGTTGAGGGAGCTCATTGAAGGCTTTGAGAGCCATGTTGGAGTTTATTCAAGTTGTTGTGTCATGTGGAAGAAGCCACAGTCAAGAGTGGTACATCTAGGGTTTTCATCTGCTCAACCCTCAGTCAATTGTGAAATTGAAGGAGATTAAGACTCAATTCCAAGTATTTGTGATCATGGATTGTTGTGTTGAGATGTCTAATATATCATTTCAAGATTAAATCAAGAAGAATCAAAAGTGTGAGGTGTTACTAAATTAGGGTTCTCAGTGTAAAATCCCTTATTTAGTGACTAACTTCAAGACCACATATCTCAAGATACAAGTCTCATCTCATCTTGACCCTAACATGAAACTTGTATAGCATGTTTTTAGCTTTCTTTTGAGTACTAGAAGTTCTTCATCTGATTTCTAGAACGCAAGTTATGATGCTGACAAGTTACAGGTCATCAGATGAATGTGATTTTGGTCAACAAAAGTCAACCAATTTCCAAGACATTTTTGACTTAGAAGGATGTTTCTCCTCACTTTGACCCAAACCTAAAAGTTGTTCCTCATGATCTTAGATTTCCAAAGAGTACTAGAAGTCCTTCATCTGATTTGTAGAACTCAAGTTAGGAACCTTACAAGGCATGGGTATTTTGGGAAAGTAAGATTACAGGTCATTTTCATTATAGGTCCATTTCACTATCTTGCACACTTCAAATGAAACATTTCTCAACATGAAACTTGCTCCAAATAGTCCTAATTGCATCACCAAACCATCTCATGTCATGATTGAAGCTTGGATTGGAGAATTGGTGTGAGACTTTTTCATGAAGAAAGCTTAAAAGGGGGGAATGGAAATTAATTGATTTTGAACCAAAACAAGTCATGTTTATACATATTTTGAGTGCCAAAGATATAAGGAACATGATGCAAGTATTGGATTTCAATTTTGGTGCCATTTTCACATGTAGTTCAATGGCCATTTCAAGTGGAAAATTGACAAACCAATCTTAACCATGTGATCAAACCAAGGGCTGAATCTCATCCACATGATCAAATTAAGTTCCCAACAAGCTTTTTGAATGAAAAACAAGGAGAATTGAGGTTGTTTCACGTGTGCACGAGCATGAAAAAAGTGGAATTGGACATTTTGCAAATTCACATAATTGAGTTGCAATTAGGCCTCCAAATGATTCCCAACCCATCATATATAAAGTTAAAATGAATTTTGAGCATTCATTCATGCTAATTCGTGTCCAGAAAGCTCAAGAGTAGTTGGAGTAAGCAAGCCAAATTCCAAAATTGTGAATCATAATTGAGGAGTTTTCAAAGCAATTCAAGGTCAAATTCATCTTCCTCAAGCTTCCTTGAGTGGATCTGCAGACCTTCATCAAGTTTCAACCTCATTTCAAGGCTCAGTGGAAGCTCTCCACTAGGTAAGCTTCAATTTAACAATTCTCTCTGTATATGATGCAATTGAGTGCCATTTTTGCTTAATGGTGATCTATGAGATGTGTAGTTGGATTCTGGATACAATTGATTGTTGTTCATGAACTTTTGTGATTTGAGCTTCAAATTGTTTGTGTTTGATTTGCTCTATTTATGAACTAAAACTGAAAAAAACCATGGATTCGTGTTCTATGTTGCATGAGGATGAATTTGGACTATGATTTTGTGTGTTTTGGTGATGTTTGGATCCACTGGTTATTTTGAGCCATCGGAGAAGATGACCGGAGCCACCGTGGTCCGGCCACCTGCATTTCTCCCTCTTTTTAAGTTTAAATGGTGAATATGAGACGCGGCTTGCTTGTGTTCATTGGATCTGTGTCTGATTATTTAACTAGGACTTGATCTGATGGTCCTGATTTGTTTTCATTTTTGTGTTGGGGATTCATTAATTGTGTGGCAACCTAATGGCCTTTGGATGACAGACTAGTAATCACAATGTATGGCCAAGATTTTGTTGACTGCATTTAAATGAAACACTGTGTATTGCAGCTTGTCCCTCAACCCTTGGATTGCTTGACCTAGACATGATCTTGTGGTTGTGGTTCATTTTTGTTTTGTGTTTTGTTTTTGATACACGCGTGTCATTTTATGGACTCTTAGATGATGGACTGGTATTTGGATCGTATGGCTGGAATTGTTCCTTGGATCAGTTGACTGATTTAATGGACTGGGCCCTCAATTGCTTTTGGCAAACCCCTCAAGCCAGGCCCAGCTGTTTACACGTTATTTTGTTGCTATCTGCACCTTTTATTTTCTTATTTTATTTTATTTTCTTTTTTCTTTTTGTTTTGATCTGTTTTGAATTAATTCAATATAAAATATTCCTCCAATTGATAAATTCATCAAAAACTACTTTCTGGACAATTTGAAATGTCTTTTATTTTTTAGAATTTTTATTTTATTTTTTTGGATTATTTTTCATTTGAAAAAAGAATTATTAATTGGAGGTGTATTGTTTGGGTTAATTTTTGACATTGTTTGGTTTTTGATTTGTTTCTCCCTTTTCCTTTTGATCCAATGATTGAAAATTAATCCTCATATCCATGATGAGTTGATTTATTTTTTAGGACCATTTTGCCCCTGTTTTGTTGACTTTTGGTTTGACTTTGATTGCATTTCATTTGATCCTCGACAATCCTCATTCACAATGGGACACCCTTGTGAATCAATTTATTTGGTGGTATTGTGAATTGATTTTGATTGTGATTTCTTTGCCTCTGTTTGCCAACATGTTTATGAAATTTGTGCATTTTATTTGGCTATTTTTGAATCATTTTCCTAATTTTGAGGTAACTTGCAAGTCAAGTTACCCCAAAGAGAAGTTCATACATACACATTGACCTAGTTTTCCTTGGATATGACTTTGATGGATCCTTTGAGCCTTCAATTCATTTTCATTCATGTTGCTAACATGTTAAGGTTGATGGTTGCTTAGTTTTAGGTCATGATATTGTGTTTTGCTTGTTCAAACTTGTGTTTCTTTTTGAGTTTCCATTTAGGGTTTCCATATGTGACATGCTTGCATTCTCTTGTGTATAAGCTTGTTTTCTCTTATGATGTGATTGCTTTTTCTTTCAAATTCTTTTCTCTCATCTCCCATTATGTCCCATGGCCTTGGAGTATCATTTAAGGTGGCTTAGTACCTCCTTGGGAGGTACTTGATGCATTCCTAAAATGATGAATCCTTGAGGACTCCTTTGTGCTTCTTTTGCACTTTGTTTGTGATGCTTATAGTTGAGTGCATATTATGAGTTCCTTGTTGTCCTCATATAGCCTCCCATCCTCACTTTTGTTTTGAGCTTCTTTTCCTTTCATTTGATTTGGCTTTTTGCACTTGTGGTTAATGTTGTTTGACTTAGGTCATTTCATCCCACTTTTGGTGCATTTTTGTGTGGTTTCTTGTTGCTGTTTAATTTCATCTTGTGCATTTCTATCTCTCTTATTCTTTTGCATTCTCATATGCATGCTTGAGGTTGAGATGAGCTTGTGGAGGCTACTTCCCCACACATATTTCCTCCCTCGCCTTCATCCTAATTGTGCATTCTATGTTTACATTCTAGCATTTTTATCTTCTTTCTTCTTTTTCTTATTTTGTCTCTTTTTCCCTTAGGACCTCTAATCTCTATTCTTCAAGAGAGGTTATTATAGACATTAGGTGCTTAACCATGCATGATAACATTAGGTAGTTCCCTTTTGTATCCCAACTCTAAGTCCACTTTGCATGATAACTTTAGGATTGAATTAGTCTCCCATTAGTAGTCCTTTCTTCTCTTCTCATCTTCATACAATCTTAACATACTTAATAAGGATAATGGATGTTGTGCCATGAGCCTTATACTTGGGAAGTAGTGATTGAGCGGTTACCTCTCAATTACCTAGAGTGTTTAGTATACGTCCTTAGGACGATACGCGACGCATTCGATCCTAGGTTCTAGACTTTAGTACAACATACATTATAAACACTCAATAATTAAAACACTTCTTCTCTAAAAAACACAAAAACACTTCAAATCTTTTTCACCCCTTGGGGTTCTTAATCAGGAAAATGTTTTCAGATAAAAGAGTGTTGTTAACTTTTAGTTCTACCGCAAACGATAACGCCTAAGTCTCCAATGGTCGAGCTGCATACACCAACTTCTAGAACTACTTGTTAACCCTACTCGGGCCTAAAAACTTTTGAACCAACCTGTGGTCTTTTTAGCCCGAACTATGTTTGCTCTGATCTTTCATACCAGATCAAAGTACGTAGGCACAAGACGCGACGTCTTGGCGAGCAACCTTCCTCCCTTTCACCCGTAGTTAGCCGAACTACATTGACTCTGACTTTCCCATTGCACGAGGGAATACGTAGGCACAGAGCGGCGATGCTCTTTCGAGTCTCCTTTATTTTTCTTTTTTCCCTTGACCTTTAGCTAGATAGATGATCACTCTTTTAGATAGACAACATAAGCATGGATCCCGTCGAGTGCGACGGACGTGAGGGGTGTTAATACCTTCCCCTTGCGTAACCGACTCTCGAATCCAGACTTGGTTGCGATGACCTTGTCTTTCCCTTTTTCGTCATGGCTTTTCTAATCGTTCCCTTTCCCTCTCTTTGGGATAAATAACGAAAGATGGCGACTCTTCTATTTTCCGCCGGGTTTTTTTCGCAGTTGCGGCAATGTTTGTCAACATTTACCATTTTTTCATCAAATCTCCATATGAAGTTCATCCGTTCATCAACAATTTTCCAAAAACTCCAATATTTCTTCAAATCTCACCGGAGGTTCATCCGTGTTCATCATTTCGCCGGAACGTTCAAGCACGTTCATCACAACTTCAAGTTTTCCCCAGAACTTCATCATTCATACTATCCATATTCAAACCTTCACGAATGTTTCTTAGATCTACTTTCAACCTCTCATCAGTCCAGATCTAAACCATCAACATCATCACCAGATTCACCTCCATCGAAACCTCACAGATCTAGCTAACAAACTATTGTTTCATCATTTTTCGTTAGCCATCACCTTCAATAAGAAACTCAAGTTTTCACCTCCAACTCGTCCTTCTTCATTCTTGTTTTAGCAACACAAAATCATCAACATCCAGATCTTCATGAATGAATCTTCAACGCTCAACAATATCCATCGAGTTCACCACGGATCTTCAACATGCAAACCAATCTCTGAAAATCCTACTTCACCTCACACCTCACACGAACCAGATCCGTCCAACATACATGTCTTCCTCATGATGATGATATTTGAAGTAAACGAACTGAGAGTTTGGAGGTTGTTTGATTTGAATGTCGAGTTGCGTATGTGTTGGTGAGGAGGTTGGTTTATGGAAGCTTCATCAAACGAAAAATGGCGGAGTTAGGTTGAAGAAGAGGAAAACCTAAAGATAGGGTTTGACTGAAGAGGAAGATGAGTGCTAGCGGACCCCTTCAGGATTGTTAGTGGGCTCTTTGGGCCCATCCTTTCGTTTTTCTGAGCTACCCTCCATTATCCTACATGCACCCCCTCTGCTTAACCTTTTTGTTGTGAGTTTGGGCTCAAGGCCCAACCGAATTTCAAACTGAACCCTTGTTTCAATGTTGTACCCTCTGTGCTGAATTTTATTTTTGTAAATACATTTGCAACCATGTATCATATTTTATTTTAGATATTGCATATAAATATTTTACATAGAATTTGTATTCTATTTTTTAGATATTATTTTTCATTTAGAAAATTATGGTATTTTCTTTTTAGAATATTATGACATATATTTTTTTTGCATAGAACTTTATATTCTATGTTATAATTCAATTTCTTGTAATATTTCTTTAGAAACTTAATTTTTCTATTAGAAGTTTTATTTCCATTTTTAGAAGTTGAATCCCATTTCCATTTGTTATTGGACTTGTCATCTCATTTTCATTTTGTATAGGTCGATGATGATACTCCCGTAAGTCGTTATTAATCGAATAGTCGATGGATAATGTAGGATCCGAGACCACTTTTTCCTCTCCTCATTTCTCTTCTCTTTCTGATTTTATTTTGGACTTTCTTCTGTTCTGGTCTGTGTGACACGATTCAATTGGAGAATGATTCTCAATATCATCTCTTTTATTTGACCGTCAAGTGTTGTGAGCTATAGCGTTAGATACATGGGAAATGATGAGTGGGTGGCTTCCTCTCACTCGTCTAGAGTGTTTAGTATACGTCCTTAGGACGATATGCAACACATTCGCTCCTACGTCTTAGGACTTAGCGTGTGCATCCCGTTCTGAACCTTTTATGTCGCATCCTGGCGATTGAGACCTTTTCTCTCGCATCCTGGCGATTGAGACTTCCCTTTTTCTCTCGCATCCTGGTGATTGAGATCCCTTATCTTGCCAACGTGCAATTGAGACCGTTTTCCGTAGTTGGCTGAACTACAGCTGCTCTGATTTATCATGCCAGATGAGAATATGTAGGCACAAGACGTGATGTCTTGGAGAGCACACTAACAACTAACTTCTCTTTTCTCTCACTTCCGTGCGATCAAGAATTTCCCGCTGACGACTAATCTATCCCTTTCTCCTGCCCTAGCGCAATTGAGGCTAGCCCATAGTTCTAGTTCCCTTAGGTTCCCGTACCGTTAAACTAATGACATACTACGTTCGTTCTACCGCAAACAGGTAACGCCTAAGTCTCCAATGGTCGAGCAGCAATACACCTAACTGCTAGAATGCGTGCATTAGTATCGTCTACCTTTTCTCTCACCCCCGCGTGATTGAGAACACCCACGTTTACCCTTAGTTGGCCTGAACTACGTTCTGCTTTGATTTCTCATACCTGATGAGAATACGTAGGCACAAGACACGATGTTTTGGCGAGCAAATCCCCCCGTAGTTTCCCGAACTACGTTGACTCTGACTTTCCCATTGCACGAGGGAATACGTAGGCATAGGGCGGCGATGTCCTATTGAGTCAGTTCTTTCCGTTTAGCTTTAGAAGCGGTAGATAGTTTGTTTTTCACCCATAGACTAGACAACCAAGCGTGGATCCCGTCAAGTACGACGGACATGAGTGGTGCTCATACCTTCCCCTTGCGTAACCAACTCCCGAACCTAGGACTTGGTTGTGATGACCGATCTTATCCCTTTTTTGTAGGTTTTCCCTGATCGTTTCCTTTCCCTCTTTTGGGATAAATAACGAACGGTGGCGACTCTTCTGTCATTGTCGGCCTCTTTTTCGTAGTAGCGACACTATGGGGGCCCAGAAGTAACCTCAGTGGCTTGGTCCAAAAAGAGAAGAAGGATCAACTGTGGCTGGGGAAAGGAAAACATCTTCTAAAAATAGAAAGGACCATGTCCAAAACAGTAGCAAGAGGAACTTCAAAGTCTACTTCATATAGTAGGACATGATGTGGTAAAAGTCGTGTGGGCAGGCATGCTAAGAAGGGACACCCAAAGAATGATCATCAGGGAAATCTGGATATGTTATACTGGAACCTAATGGAGTCCATGGAAGCTACCCAACATACAGGGAGCAATGTCATGCAGAATGTCATGACATTGTTTTGTGACAATCTCAGTGCCATAAATTGGAAACCAAGTCAGCCAAAGAAAGCCATGAAAAATATTGACTAGCATCACCTTGGGAAAGAATATGAGGAAATAAGAGACTCATAAGCATACAGTGATCACAGGGATACAAGGGATCTCAAGACCACTCAATTTGAAAATTCATTAAGTAAGTTGAGAACTGGGCCTAATACTGAATTTTAGCAATTAATAGGGAATTATATTTTGAAAAATAATCATATTCTGATTGGTCAAAATATTGAATTCCCTCCACTTCTTCAAGCAAACCCTTCGAGCCCCTTTTGCTTCTACCAATTCGCCTCTTTCCTTACCTCACATAACCTCATCAGGAAACCTCTTCCGATATAACCTAAGTCATCTACAACGTCTCAACATCATACCCCTATCCCTACCAAGCCCGACTCTGCTCAGCACAAGAGCATCTCTATGGATGATGTGATGAATGTCATTCTTCTAAGTATGAATTTTGGAAGAGGTACTGAAGGCCAAACTTCAGTTCCTTCACATGCAGAGCAAAAAGGTAAGAATTCTGAATCCTCCTTAAACAACAATAACAAAATGGAGGACTCTAGACATAAGGACAGATATATATATATATATATATATATATATATATATATATATATATATATATATATATATATATATATATATATATATATATATATATATATATATATATATATATATATATATATATATATATATATATATATATATATATATATATATATATATATATATATATATATATATATATATATATATATATATATATATATGTATATATATATATATATGTATATATATATATATATATGTATATATATATATATGTATATATATATATATATATATATATATATATATGTATATATATGTATATATATATATATATATATATATATATATATATATATATATATATATATATATATATATATATATATATATATATATATATGAACTGGTCTCCAAACTATTCCATGAAGGTTGTGAGGTACAAGGGATAACCATTCCCCTATCTAGGGCAGATCCATCTCCATGTAACAATGAAAGACATGAAGATGACTCTGATTGTTTCTCTGCTAAGTCTAACCCTAACACAGAGAACCTTGAAAATCTAGCTAATTCTGTGGTACAGGAGGAAGGTCTGGATGATGACCAACATGATGAAAACAAGAGCTCAGAAATTGAGGAAGAGATAAATGAAGCTGCTGGAAATGGTGATCATGTTGTAGATGTGTCATCAGATGATGAATTCATCAAGAATGTTGCCCCTGGTATAGCCAGGAAACTAGTGATCAAGAAAGTAAAAGCAGTACTTGAAGGAAATCAGTCAAATAGTCAGAGAAAAAGAACTCCTGTTGGTCCTTCGAAATCTTGGAACAAAGCATCAACTGCATCTAAGAGAAGGAAAGTTACGAACAGTAACTATGAGTCTGATGGTGATGTGGTAAGAGATGTTCCTAACATCTTCAATGTGAAGAAATCCTCAAGTAAGAAAACTCTGAAACCCATGCCAGCTGCTCTTCTAAACAATATCTCTTGTCATTCCATTCACAGTGTGACAAAATGGAGGTATGTCTATCAAAGAAGAATAGCCCTTGAGAGAGACTTGGGAGAGGATGCCTTAGAAATCAAGAAGGTAATGGATCTTATCAACAAGGCAGGACTGATCAAAACATTTGCCGGTTTTTCAAAATGCTACGAAGGACTGGTGAATGAGTTTATTGTCAACATACCTGATTCAATATCAAAAAGGGACAGCAAGGAGTTCATGAAGGTATTTGTCAGAGGAAGGTGTGTGCAGTTTTTACCAGCTGTGATCAACGGGTACTTAGGGCGAACAAATGGGGGTGAGAAGGAGTTGGTTGCCTCAGACAACCAGGTTTGCAAAGTGATCACTGCAAATCAAGTCACTACCTGGCCATCTAAAGGGAAATTGTCTACAACACTGTTGAGTGTAAAGTATGACATTCTTCATAGAGTTGGTTAAACTAATTGGGTGCCTACCAACCATACTTCCACCATTGCAGTTGGCCTTGGCAAGATCATTCATGCCATAGGTAACAAAATTAACTTTGACTTTGGTCTATACATCTTTGATCAAGTTGTTAAGCACTCCACAACCAGTGCTATCAAGCTGCCCATTGCCTTCCCTTCCCTCATTTGTGAGATCATACTCAATCAATACCCTGCAATCCTGAACTCAAGTGATGTTGCTAGCAAAAGGGAACCTGCACTGTCCCTTCACTTTAAACTATTTGTAGGAAGACATATACCAGATATGACTTTCACTTCTAGTGAGAGGCCCAAGATCTCTAAAAGAATGGCAACTACACGAAAAATCAAGTTAGAATCATTTATTCAAAGTCTTGAAAGAGATACTACTGATGGTGTAGCTATGTCTGGTGCAGATTCTGATGACTGTGACAAGGATGTCTCAACCGATGCTCATAACATTGGTTCCAGCTCTGAAGAGGAAGAAGGTTGATGAAGTGGTAGCCTATTGTGTGGCTCAGGCTGATGGTTGCTCAGCTGAAGATGTGCTGCTGTTTTGAAGTTTTCTTTGGTTTGAGTTTCCTTTTGGTTAGATTTTTTTCAAGAATTTGTGATGCTCTCCATGAGCAGTTTTTGTTTGTAATGACCCCAAACATGTGTAATGTTACTCATTATGATCTATACTTATATTAGTTTGATCTTAATTTGTGGCTAAAAAGGGGGATAGAGTGTTGTTAAATTAGATAACAGCAGGTTGAAGACTTGCTTATGCTGCTAGAGCAAGGGTGTCCTGCTGTTGATTTGTGTCATAACAGCTGATGATGTTAGTGATATGTGAGTTCCTAATAAGTATAGGAATGTATGTTAGAATTATGTGTGTTCCTTGATGGAACCTAGTAGCTTTATAGCTGCTAGTGTTGTGTGTATCTGCAAGATGATTGCAGAATGTTGTGCATCTCTTCAAGGGGAGTAGCACGGGTTGTTCCACAGCCGGTGTGCTTCAGGATGTCATCCTGAATGTTGTAACATCCAGAGCAGGCTGGATGAATATGTGTGACTGCAGGGTGTGTGAAGGTT
This sequence comes from Lathyrus sativus, assembly GCA_963859935.3. Lineage (NCBI taxonomy): Eukaryota > Viridiplantae > Streptophyta > Magnoliopsida > Fabales > Fabaceae > Lathyrus > Lathyrus sativus. The sequence goes on from OZ012738.1 coordinate 283,027,933, forward strand.
TTGTACAACTGGTGTGATATGCATCAGTTGAGGGGGAGTAAATTCTGATATGTTACTCAACAAATTGTGACATCTGTAGTGCTGACTAACAGATGGTATTATGAACAGGTTGATCCTGAGAGCTAACAGTTTGAGTTTGTGTAGACAACACTGAAAGTGTGTAGCTAGTACCTTTCCTGCATGGTAGGTTAAGACTTCTACTGCTTGTAAACTCTGATATGTTAACAGGGTGTTTTAGCCAAAAATTAGCCAAAGGGGGAGTTTGTAAGTGCTTTTGATTGGCTGCATTTTATGGCAAAACATTAACGTATGAGTAAATGTCATAACTGATGCTAGGACATACATGAAGAGTGTTATACAAGGAAAGCTATGAGTAAGTGAAGCTGAATGTCATGACTGAATGTTATGACATTGATCGTATGACATCAAGGCGCGCAGAGTTTGTTTTTCTGTTATTAGCTCAAGCTATACTTCAGGAAACAAACCAGGAAGCATAGTTATTTTAGGCAACAAAACATGCATTGCTGAGGATAACATAGAAGGCTCCTGACCTAATGATAAATGCGCAGATTCATGAAGAAAGGTTTATCTTGGGTAAACCTAAATTCTCTACGAAGGTACAAAGCAGGTCTGCTATTATAAATAGCAGAAGGAGCATTCCTAATGGGCAGACACAAAGAGGAGAGAGCATCTAGTGAGAGATCATAGAGTTTGTTTGTGAGTGAAAAACTTTGTTCTTCATGTTAGTCTAGGAGTCTTAGGATTCATGTGTGCCAAGCAATTGTATGCTGTAGAATTGATGTGGTTATTATGTATGAACAGGTGTGTTCATTGAGTCACTCAAAGCTGTTAAGCAAGAGAGTGTGTCCCTTGATCAAAGCTGTGAAGCAAGATCAAGGTGTGTTTGAAGTTTATCTTCATATTGGTTTTGTAATTGTGTATTGATATCACTGAGGTGATTGAGGGGGAGTGAGTGGGTATACTCAGGTCTAGTGGTCTCTAGGCTGAAGTGTCATTGGGTAGGTCTTAATTGAGGAGTGCAAACTAGGATTGTTTGACTCTGAATTAATTCTACTGATAGTGAATTTCCTCCCTGGCTTGGTAGCCCCCAGATGTAAGTGTGGTTGACACTGAACTGGGTGAACAATTACTTGTGTTATTTACTACCTTCCATTTATAGCTTATTATTAAGTGCAGTAGTACATGCTACAATGGATGTCATAACATCTACAATAACATACATCGTGTGCTAGCCAGAATTTCACAAATGATGTGCATTGTTGATTTCCTTGGTGTCCCTCAACCCCCTTGACAACCCCAAAGGGAATGGATAAGAGAAAATCCATGGTTAGTTTTGGAAGAAGACCCCACAATCAACCAAGTTCAACGAAATGTACCCCATGTGAACATATTAAACCAGGGGGCAGGAGTCGAACCTCCTAGAATTGAACAACCATTCCTAATAGAACCAAAGGTAGTAATGGTAAATAGAAACTAGAATGTTATTGAAGTCATAAATCAGGTTCGATGCGATGATGTTGCAGCAAATAATAATGTAGCAACCATGGTCAAAATAATTATGGCTAGGAATGGGGTGAATATTGGCCTTCATAGGCCAAATTATACTTCACCGTTATCTGAATACATTTTACAGTCAAATTTACCCCCTAGGTGGAAAGTCCCTAAGTTTACTAAGTTTTCTGGGGATACTAATGAGTCCGCAGTCGAACATGTGGCAAGATACCTTATAGAGGAAGGCGAAATCGCTAACAATGAAAACTTAAGAATAAAATATTTCCCAAGCTCACTTACCAAAAATGCCTTTACTTGGTTTACGATACTACCAGTAAACTTGATTCACAACTAGACTTAATTGGAGAGATTGTTCCATGAATAATTCTATATGGAACAATCAATGATATGTCTGAATGAATTGGCTAGCATTAAGAGGAAATTATCAGAGCCAATAGACGACTATTTGAATAAGTTTTGATTTCTTAAGGCTAGGTGTTTTACGCAAGTGCCTAAGCATGAGTTGGTCGAAATGGCCGCTGATGGCCTTGACTACTCAATTAGGAAGAAGTTGGATACCTAATACCTGAGAGATATGGCCTAGTTGGCTGACAGAGTTCGACAGGTAGAATGACTGAAGGCTGAGAAGGCTAGGAAAAACAAGAATAAAAAGGAATGGGTACTCTAAGTCGAATTTAAAGAAGATAAATAAGAAACTAGTATTGATCCCTTTTTCGACAAGACTGAAATTGACCTTACTGAACTAAAGTAAGGACCACCTTGTGCCTGTAAAGTCTTAACACCATCGTATGGAAAAAATCCAGTTGAATTAGAGAAGATTGACAGGTTCCCTAAAAGAATCTACACCTTCTATGTCACTAAGTGTTGCGAAATATTTGATTTATTAGTTAAGGATGGCCAAATGATAATACCTTCTGGTGCTAAAATGCCACCTTTAGAAAAGAGAAAGAAAAGAGGTATTCGCAAATACCACAATTTTTTGGGTCATAAAACTTCTCAATGTTTCCTTTTTGGGGTTCTGGTTCAAAATGCCATCAAGGAGGGGAGACTCAGGTTTGCTGATAAGTCAAAAAACTAGATGAAGATCGATGTTGACCCTTTCCTTATAGAAGATGCACATTATACTGAACCTTCAATGGTTAACATGGTAGAAGTTGTTGAAGACTTCACTGATGATATTGTGATGGTCGAAGTTGCTGATGGCTTCACCGCTGGGGCCATTGAGAATTCCACCAAAGAAACCACTAAGGGTTTCACCCAAGAAGCTGCTGAGAACTTAAACCAAGAGGTTACTAATGGCCTCGACAAGGGAGATACTGAAAGCTTCTACAAAGGGACTACTGAAGGTTCCAACCAAACAATTATAATTCATGAGACTAATGAAGGTTTCATGTAAGTTAACAACGAAAATAAGGTTGCTAAAGGCCTTAGGATTAAGTTTCAAGATTTTGGCATTACTGAAGGTGTTAATCTCAGGGTAAACATGGTCTAAATAACCCAAGTATTTACGATGGAGGTAGACAAATCCATCCTCAAGCAGGAAGATTATGTTAAGGTGGCTTATCCTAAACAAGAGGAGAATCTAGCTGAATTCCTCCAGAGGTTCCAAAAAAAGAATTCTAAAGTAATGTTGTGCCCTAGGTGCAGTGCGGTCTTTGACAGGAAGGCTAAGAAGAATATTCGTGGAGTTCGACGAGCAAAGGCCAAGAATAACTAGAGGGATTCTAGGAACCATGGTGCCTTCGACAAGAGATAAGAACCTTAGAGACATGATAAAAATGAACAAAGGCTTCATGGAAAAAATCCTTCCACATTCAAACCCACTGCAAATGCCCCTAGGGACAAGTGGGTAAAACCGGTTGAAGAGAGGAAATAAGGCCAGAAACAGTGGCAGAGCTTTGAAGTCAGACGAGGTTCGTCAATAGCCTACCAAATAGAGTTTCAAGCCTTTAAACAATCATTATGGTGCTCAGGGAATTACAAAGGTGAAAATCCCATGTCGAGATCCCAATGGAGACAATAATAGAGAAGGCGTAAAGCTGAAAGGGAGGCTGCAGTGAGTTTGAAAGCAAAGTCTAGAAACAATATGCCTATCGGGAAACACAGGAACGATGATAAAAATCCTATCAGAAGGAGGTTACTCACTGATAAAAATAAAGACGTGGCGCAGAGATCATACCATGTTGCTGTAGACGATGATATGCTCACAAATAACCTCGACTCTGGGTCAGAGTTGTCGTTAGACATTGTTTGCAATGTAGTTTTTGTCTTACCTATAGAGTATGACGGGATTACGGAGTTGGAAGACCCAGAAGACGAAGTTGAAATAGAGGTAGCCTCTCACAGGCCAGTGTCTTATTGCATATTAAATAATGGATGCATCGAAGAGCAAAATTTCTTTTTCGAAAGGATCGGCGCATATATGAGAAATCATCTTAAACCTCTGTTTATCAGAGGCAAGATAGAGAATGTTAGGGTCAATAAGATCATGGAAGAACGACAGCTAACTTGATATTGCATTATTTGTTGAAGAAAATTGGGAAGAGAGACTCTGAGACAAAGCCTCGCAAGATGGTTCTTTCGAATTATTAAGGGAAGGTGGGCACCACTATGAGAGTCATACAAGTAGATTTAATCGATGGCACAATAACTAGGCCAACGATGTTCATGGTGATTGCTTCAAAAGAAAATTATAATTTTCTCCTTAGAAGAGAGTGGGTACATGGAGTAGGCGCAGTCCCCTCCTCACTTCACCAACATATCTCCATTTGGTGAAATGATGGGATTATCGAAAACATCGAGGCGGACCAGAGCTACTTCATGACGGAAGTCAACTAAGTCAACAGACAAGATTTCGACAGGAATTTAGCCCATATAGTGCCTTGTAACCCAACGGGGTTCGACATGGCCCCCACAGAAAATGCCTTATGTTCGTTGTACCTACATCCGACCCACAGATTTCAGTGGGACAAGGAAGTGATAGGCGAAGAAGACTTCATCTTTGGAACAGATGAAATCCAACCTATGGATTGGGGTAGCGAGTTCAGTGACAATGACTGAGTCATTAGAACTTAGAAAGATTTCGGCTTATATAGCTGAAAATAAGTTGAAACGACTTTAGAGGCTGAGGTAAAATACATGGTTGTCGAAGCCAAAAATGAAGAAGATCACTTCAAAGGACATGGGAAGGACTTCAATCCGGAGCCACCTGAAAGAGATTACGTCAAAGTGGAAAGCCAAAGGCTAGATGCCATATGTAATGATGAGCCTTTAGGTTTTGAAAAGCATCCGCTAGCCAATAATGTCAAGATGCTGGCGCAAGAACCATTAGAAGAAATCGACCTAGGAGAAAGGACAACGAAAAGGCCAACATACATTAGTACCAGTATCAGCCCATAGCTCAGAGTCGAAGTGATCCAACTACTGAAGGAGTTCAAAGACTACTTCGTGTGGGATTATGACGAAATTCCTGATTTGAGCAGAGATCTGGTCGAACTGAAGTTGGCAATAAAGCCTGGGAAGAAGCCCATCAAGCAGACTCTGAGGCGCTTTGCACCTGAAGTTCTTTCGAAGATCAAAGAGGAGGTCGAAAGACTACTATGATGAAAGTTCATCCATGCGAACAGGTATGTCGAATGGATTGCTAATATTGTTCCAGTTATTAAGAAGAATGGAACTTTAAGGGTTTACATAGATTTTAGAAACTTAAATGTTGCAACCTGAAAAGATGAGTATCCAATGCCCGTGGTGGAAATGATAATCGACTCTGCTGCATGGCATGAGTATCTTAGTATGCTCGGAAAATAATCTGGGTACAATCATATTTTCATTGTTGAGGAAGATGTGTCAAAAACAACCTTTTGATGCTCTGGAGCCTTAGGCACTTTCGAGTGGGTAGTAATGCCCTTTAGCCTAAAGAACGCTTAGGAAACTTATCAAAGAGCAATGAATTTCATATTTCATGAATTCATTGAGAATTTTATGCAGATATATATTAATGATATTATAGTTAAGTGAGTTTCAGGAAGAAGTCATATGAACCATCTTTGACAATCATTTGAAAGAATGAGGAAGCATGGTCTCAAGGTGAATCCTCTCAACTGTGCTTTTTGAGCACAGGCAGGGGATTTCCTAGGCTTCGTGGTCTATAAAAAGGAAATATAGATTAATTAGAACAAGAACAAGGCCATCATGGAGGCGAAAGCGCCTTCAACAAAGAAGAAGTTACAAACATTGCTAGGAAAGATCAATTTCCTGAAGAGGTTCATCTCCAATTTAAGTGGCAAGACGTAAGCCTTCTCACCTCTACTTCAAATCAAGCAAGAAGGATTTAAATGGGGCCAAGCACAAGAAGAAGCATTCAACATGATTAAAGACTTTCTTGCTCAGCCTCTAATTTTGGCGCCTCCTTGTAGAGATAGGAGTATGAGATTGTACATAGATGCGTCTGACAAGACTTTAGGGAGCACTTTAGCTCAAAAGGATAAAAATGGAATCGAAAGATCTATTTATTACTTTAGTAGAGTCTTGAATAATGCAGAAACTAGATATAGTATAGTCGAAAAATTGTGTCTTTGTCTATACTTCTCTTGTACAAAATTAAAGAATTATATAAAGCCAGTTGAAGTTTATGTTTCATCTCATTTCGACTTTATTAAACATATGCTTTCTTAACCTATTTTACACAGTCGAATTGGAAAATGGGCACTGGAATTAACTGAAGATTCTTAACTTATAGGCCTCTAAAGGCTGTTAAGGGACAAGTGGTGGCAGACTTTATAGTCGACCACTCTATAGTCAAAAGATCCCCAAGACTATGTAGAACTTGAACCATGGAAGTTGTACTTCACCGGTTCTAGTCATAAGTATGGAACGGGAGTGGGTGTTTTAATTATTTCTCCTAACAAAATTCAAGTACAAGGTCAAAGGCCTTTGTTCAAATAACGAAGCTTAGTATGAAGCTTTAATTGTTGGACTTGAAATCTTGTTGGAATTAGGGGAAACTCGAGTTGAAATAATGGGTGACTCATAGTTGGTCATAAAGAAAATTACGAAAGAATATAAATGTGTTTAGGAGAATCTTATCATGTACTTTGTGATAGCCAATAGGTTGTTACGAAGATTCAAAATGGTAAGTATTCGACACATACCTCTACTTGAGAATCAAGAGTGCAATGACTTGGCCCAGATTTCTTCTGGATACAAAATTTTGAAAGAAAAATTTCAAGATGCAATCGAAGTCAGAGGAATATTTTCATCAACTAAACTATCCCAACCAAACTTAGAAACAATGAATCTAGGATATGTTGACGAAGAGAGCTTTGAAATACTGGCTATAGATAGTTTGACAGCCGAAGATTGAAGGAAGCCAATAATAGACTACTTGTAAAACCCAACAACTTCTGTCAAGCGAAAGGTTAAATATCGTGCCTTAAGTTATGTTTTGATCAGGAACAAACTATTTAAAAAGACACCAGAGGGTGTCTTACTCAAATGCCTTAGTGAGTCTGAGGCATACTTGGCTCTTTCTAATGTCCATAGCGGGGCATGTGTGTAGCACCCAAAAATTTTCCCTTTCGATTTTAACCATAATTGGCTTATACTTCTGCATTTTTTCATGTTTTCATATCATGGCATTGGCTCTTGAGCCATAGGATCAAGGTGTTTCTGTGGCTCAAGGTTTTCTTCTATTGCAAGTTTGTACAACAAGCATCAAAGGCTCCAACAATCATTTTGTTCGGTAATCGGATATTGGGTTTTATGTTTTTAGCAGGGAATTTTAAGTGCATGAGACATGTCACAAGTTATTTCAGGCATTTTCACAGATACAATATCAGAAGGCAAGTTTCAGAGGCTTAATGTGGCTCAGAACAGGTGGCAATGGATGATTATGCAAGTTTCCCTCCCAAAGGCACCAAAATTCAAATTTTCCTTGTGTTAATCGGTTAACACATTTGCAATGGAAAATGGTTAATCGAATAACCAAGGCGTAATTTGTCCAAATATTTGAATTTTCAACACTGCATAATTTAAACCAAAATTCTACCACTTGATTTCACATGTGCATCATTGGAAGGATCTAGAATTGATTCATTTTCACCATTTCCCTCCAAAATTCAAACACCCCATTCCTATTTTCACTCTTGATTTCCATTCCTCACACTAATCCACATTTCAAACCATATTTCAATTCCTAACCTAGGTGTTATTTAATCAAATTTATTCCAAACCACACTCATTCACTCTCATTTTCACCTTCATTTTTCAGAATTTGCTCTCAATTCTCTCTCACTTTTTCATTCTCCATTTTCATCTTCAACCTTCACCAAACCTCTTCCATTAGAATTCTCAAATTCTTCATTGGAATTTGTGAATTCTAGAGCTAGACCTTCATTACTTCCTCTCGTCCTCACTAATTTTGCAGTAACAACTTGTTTGGATCTATATTCAAGGTTTTGGAATCACTTCTTAGAGAGCTTTTTGCTTATTTGTGGTAATTGCTTGCATCTTAAAGTTTTCTTGTTAAAGCTTCATATATCTATGGTTTTCTTGCTTTGATTCATCAATTTCAGTTTGCAACACTCACCAAAGCAATTCTCCGCTTTGTAGGTTGGTAAATTTCATATCCAAACTTATTCTAGCTTATTTACAACTTTTGCAATGTAGATCCTTGAGTTTTTGATGTGAATTGGTTCATTGTTGGATATGATTTTAGATCTTGATGTTTCGTGATTCAATTGGTGTTTAATTGTTGTTATTTGATGTAATTTTCGTGATTAATTGCATGTTCTAATGTGTGAAGATTAAGCGATTAAGTTGCTGAAAAGTTCTTTTATGTTGAATTTTATGTTGTTGTTTTTACAGTGTTAACATATTAATAGTTACAGTGCAAAACTGGCTAATCAATTAACCAGTGTATTTTTCATATTTTTTGGATTTTCTAAAGGGGTTAATCGATTAGCGACTTTTGCACTTTAAATGGTTAATCGATTAAGACTTATGCAAAATGTGATTTTTGTGCATTTTCAAGCTTGTTTTGATTCCTTTCCACTTTTAACCTTCATAGATTGATACAATGCATATATGTGGATTGTTCTTGAGATGCTTTACTTCATATGATGGTTTGAATTTAACTCTTCGACGCGCGACTTTTGTTTTCCGTAACCCATGTGCACAATTCGTTTGTTTTTCATTCTTGATGCGATGAGCATGTTGCATAATCCTTTGTGCGAATGTGATTACTTATTCTTGATGTTTACATTGCTGGAAATATGATTCATGTTCATGTTTTGTTTCCGATTCCATGTTTGCGTGTTCGTTTCATGCGATTAATTGTCGAATTGTCTATGATGCTTTTGATGAGTGGTTAAGTATGTGATGCCATTGAAACTTGTTCATGCCTATTTGTTCGTGCTTAATTGTCTACACATGTGAATCAATTGCTTTTGCTTGATGCTTGTTTATGTTTGAAATTCATGTGTGATTGGTTAAATGTGAAGGCATGCTTTTGATCTTTTCTTTTAATGCATGATTATGCTTGGTGATGAAACACGTTCATTATTGATTGATCAATCTTGGATGCATACTTGATATTGTGTTGTTACATGATTGTACATGATTGATGCCTGTCCATATGCATTTGTCTTGATGCAAAACTATTGTCTTTTACACCTTCTATTTTGGAGTTTCACATGCTGTTAAATATGCATATGTTCTGCCTTGCTGCCTTTTACACTTTTTATGTGCTGAAACACATGAGCTGTTAAAAATTGTCTTGCTTGTGTGCTGGATTGTATTGTTGTTTTATGCAGGAAGCATTGTTGTAGCTGCTGTTTTTGCCTTGTTTTCTTGTTTTTATCTTGTTCTCGCATGCTCCCTTAAGGCCTCCTAGTCCAACTTAATTTTCGATTAAGCTTGGAGTAGGATAGACATTAGGAGTTTAATCAATGCATGATAACATTAGGTTAGTCCCTTTTAACCTCAACCTTAGGTCCATCTTTTGCATGCTAACATTAGGATATAATTTCCTTCTGCATCCCGACCTTGGGGCCACTTTGCATGACGACATTAGGACCAAGTTTCCCTTTAGACCTTCCGTGTGTCTTTCTCTTCTTCTCATCTCAAAACAACTTCAAAACATTTAATAAATACGATGCACATTGTGCGCCATAAGCCTTAATTATATGGGAAATTATAAGCGAGGGGTCTCTCCTTGTTTGTCTAGAGTGTACTATTTTGCCTATGTATTAATAAAGGGGATTTCCTTGAATGTCGATCTCAAGGACTACTTGACAATATAGAGTTCTGGTTTTATTATAGTTAAATAAAAGCTCTAGGGTTTTAAAAAGGTTTTTGTTTAATTAGAAAAATCTTTTCAAGTGAAAAGGGAAAATTGACTAAGTAGTTTGGAAATATATGAGTAACATGCTAGGGAAAGTGTATGATCTGACTTAGTAACTGAAGGAAGGGAAACACTGAGAAGGGGGGGGGAGGGGTTGAATAAGGGTTTTCAAAAACAAATAAGGCAATAAAAATAACAATTATTTTTATACTAGTTCGTTTTAACTCAAACTACTCTAGTCCACCCGGCCAAGGTGATTTCGTCTCTCTCAAAAGAGGACTTAATCCAATAATCAAAAACTGATTACAAACTTTTCACTAAGACAAACTTGTCTTAGTTTTCTCAAGAATATTGACCACAACTTGGTGTCTCAAGGATCTTTTACAAAGTAATATAATAAAGTATGTTTAAGTGCTTCTTAGAAAAGCTTTTTCACAACAATGATCTAACACAAATGAAGACCAACGAAACTTTCTATTTGCTAGTATGTTTGTTGTAGAATAATATTGTGTGTATATTTGAATTGTTGTTGAAGACTTGTTTAAATACTACCATTTCTCAAATAGCGTGAAGATGCTTTTTTTTTTGTCTTCTTTGACTGTTTCTTTCCAGGAAAGGAATGTTCAGAGATAACCTTTTTGTCCTGAAAACCTGTCTCATACACAAAGGAGGAATAGTGTCGTTGGATGTAGACAATGAATTTCGCAACAAATCTTTCTTGATCATCATCTTTTTAAATGAACGAATATGGAAATATTTCCTGCATCAGATCCTCTGATGATGTTCCATTTTCTTCTTATCAGAGTAACTCACTTCCAGAGTTCTGCAACTTAGTGCTAGCGTGATTGTTTTAACAAACTGTTCATTCAGAACAGCGCTTTAGATCAGAGCAGATCTTTGCTCTTACGTGTTATCTGTGTTATCCATATGTACCACTTTGTTACTAACGTTTCAGAGTCTTACGTGTTTTGATTCTCAGAGCCTCTGCAGTTGCAGCGTTGAGTTTAGTACGATCAGAGTTTTCTGAATCTTCGCTTTATACTCTACGCTCAAAGCCTTCTGTAGCTTCGCTTTTTACCAAACGCTCAGAGTCTTCTGTAGCTTCGCTTTTTACCAAACGCTCAGAGCCTTTTGTGTGATGTAGCTTAACGTTCAAAGGAATATTCCGTTCAGAGGAATATTTATTATGTTACCTGAAACAAAAACACTTGAACAAAATTAGCGTATATATTTTCTCCATACAAAATTTCATTATTGTTATCATCAAAACATTGAGATATATTAATAACCAATCTGTGTTCTAACAGTAACAACCCTGAATTAACATTGCAACAACTTATTGTAACTACTAATTACAGATTCTTTAGAATGTTTGCTCCTAAGTCCTTAGTGAGAAAACCTTTAATCATCTACCCTAATTCCTATGTCCATAGAGAATTATAAGTGAGATTAAGCAATCAATTATCAAGAACTATTCCGGTTCATATAGGGTATCCCTAGTCCTAGGTGATATCTACTATAGGATGATCTAAAGCAAAGCCTTAACAACGACGATCTAGCCTAATCATTAATCGTAAATCAAACACTGATGGTCCAACAGGGCAAGCTTTAAGAACAACTACAGATCAAATCAGTTATGAAAACAAAGAAAATGTCATTGCAATAATAATATCAGAGTCATTACAAATTTAGATCAGGGACACCCCCTAGCATTAGGGGTTTAGCTACTCATAATATTCGAAGAAAATACAAAGCAAAAATTAGACATTACAAGATAATAGGATTCTTGGATTTTCAATTGCTTCCGCTCATGAAAACCTTCAGTTTCCCAATAACCTTGATCTCTCCAATCCTAATAGTGCAATTCTTCTCCGACCAAAAAGTCATGTTTTCCTTCTCAAAATTTGTCTCAAATACTCCCAGGTCCAACACAGTAATAGGAAAATACCCAAATACCCATAGGGATCACAGAGGCCCAAAAAATCAGAAAATTGGAAGATGACTTGCTTCAGCTAACACGGGCCGTGTCAGCTGACACGGGCGGCCGTGTTGGCCCCTTGATTATCTAATAACAAAACTTCACTGCTCCAGACTTGCTGACACGAGTCATGTCAGCTGACATGGGCACCCGTGTCAACCCCCTGTCTAAAACTCCATCTTCATTCTTCTAGTACTATCCTGACACGGGATGTGTCAGTTGACACAGATGGCCCTGTCAGGCTCTTGTTTCACTTTTAAAAGTCATCCAAATTACTGTTGTTTTTCTCAGTTTTTGCTCCGATTCTTCTTGATTGCGTACCTGAACCTAAAAGCAATGGAAATGCCAAACCAACGCATAAAATGCGATAAAAGGAAATAAAATGCAACTAAACGTATACGATAATTAGTTAAAACTCATGGTAAAATAACGTATAAAAATCATTGATCAAATACCCCCAAACTTAAACCGTTGCTTGACCTCAAGCAACAAGCTTGGATAAACACTTTTCAGATCAACCGCTATAAATCAAATAAAAGACTTGTGACAGCAAGATGTTCGGTACTCATACGTGAGCCTTTGTTCCAATCGACCAAAACTAGTTCTCTTGGTAATTGTTCGTTAACGAAGGTATTACACAAACACATATTGTAGTAACACCACTGACCTAAATCCCCCTTTCAGTCACCTCTCTAACTATGCTTTGGGCTTAAGTCTTTTCTTCGATTTTCTACCCCTTTCATTCGAATAATCAGATTAAGGCACTTTGGTTCGCTTTCCCTCACATGTATAAGATTTGATCGAGACTTTTTTTAAGGAAACTTTATTCTCTTTATTTTTTCTCGCGCATTGGCGTTTATTAGTCCACTTTGGGACGACTATAGAGATTCAACCACCGTCAGGCTAAATAACCAGGTTAGGGTTACCCAATTTAGAAGGATCAGTTGTCTTTACCGTCATTATTCATCATTTGTTTTGGTTCCATAAGTCATTATCTCAATTAACTTTGTACATGCAATTCTTTTTAATCGTGCCAGACCATCACTATGAACTAATCAAGGAACACTTCTCAAATCCAAGTACTATGGCACAAATCTACACGTTGGACTCATTACCTTACTTCGGGGAATCTAGGGTGTTCAAGTTATACCTCGATTTCCAAACTTTCTCAAATTCCCTAGTTTCATATTTTCTTCCCTCAAACTCTATATACTTTTCTGACTACTTCACACATTTCAGTATTCACAAGAAATTTTTTTTACGGTCCTCATTCGAGGAGAGTTCACAGCGATTTTTAAACAACAGGACCCAAACACAAATAAAAAGTGCTTAACACGACAACTCAAAATAGTTAAAACTCCCCCAAACTTGAACTAAACATTGTCCTCAATATTTTAAAACAGGACTAGGAGAGATGTACTCACAGAGATCCTTACTGAGGAATTGGAGGGTAGTGCAACACTCTAGCTTGTAAGGTCTCATTTATTTCCTGGAAATAAAACAAAATAATAACAAAAAGAAAATGCAAAATTATTAAAATCGTGGGTTGCCTCCCACGCAGCGCTTCGTTTAACGTCACATGGCTCGACGGATCACTCCCCATTATTATGGGGGGTATCTTAGCTTCCACGCTTTGTTGCTTGACCTTTCCACAATAGAGGACCGGTCAGGTTCAGAGATACACGCAACTTAGTGTATCATATCACATCTAACTTTTCTATTCTTGACTTCTCAAATGAATTTTGGAGTCTTGCTATGTGCCTTGGATGCATGAGACATTGCAACCTAATAAATTACACCAGAGACTTTTCCAAAAGTGGTTTAGAATTTTTACCTATTTTCACTGTTTTGATCGTTCCAACTGAAGGTTGATGATTTTCCTCTTTACCTCGCTTCTTGATGTCCAAAACTTTTAAAGTTATTTCTTCATCAAAAGATTTCATCGTTAGAGTACCTATGTCAATATCAACATTGCACCGACTAGTGAGCAAGAATGGCCGGCCAAGTATGATGGTAGTATCTTCATCTTCTGGAATATCCATGATCTCAAAATCAATTGGGAAGGTGAAGTTATCAATTGTCACTAGTACATCCTCTACTAGCCCATATGACCTCTTAGTCGTGTGGTCGGTAAACTTCAAGCTTGTTCCCATGTCGCTCACTTTTCCTATACCCAGCTTTTTGAAAATAGATAAAGGCATGAGACTCACATTAGCACCTAAATCAACGAGGACCTTCTTGAAGGTTCTATCTTTTATAGTGCAAGGAATTGCTACAGGTCTAGGATCTTTCCGCTTGACGGGGATTCTCCTTCCTTGTGATATTTCACTACACCGCTCAGTTGAGATTTTCTGCTACTCACCATTGTTATGTTTTTCCCTATTACCTCTTTCATGAATTTTTGGTACAAAGGAATTTGCTCGAGCGCTTCAAAGAACAACATATTGATTTCTAACTTTTTGAACAACATGTTGAATTTTTCAAAGTCTTTCTCTTTCTGATTCTTCTTTGTAACTCTCTGAGGGTAAGGTAGCTTGACTTTTGGTTTAACTTCCTCTTTCTTTTTCTCTTCAATTGGCTTCACAAGTGGTAAGACTCTTTCCGGTTCTTTCTCATTTTCTCTCACTACAAGCTCAAATTCTATACACTGATAATCATTTGTTTCTTTTTCTTCCTCTTCTTCAATGTCTCTCTAACTTCTTGTGGTGACAGCATTGACATTCTCAGGATTTTTTGGATTCGGCATTGTCGTGCTCGGGAGGATTCGTTGAGTCTACGTGGATATTTGTTGGGCTATTTGTCCCATATGAACTTCAAGACGCTTTAGAGCAGTTGTGGTGTTCCTCTGATTACTTTGTGTCTCTTCTTGGAAGTGAATATTGTAAGTTGCCATCTTTTTAAGAGCTATTTCCCATTCTGCTTTCTGAGGAGCCTGTTGTTGCTGTTGATATTGAGGTTGATTATGATCTTTCCAAGAACAGTTAGGATGATTCTTCCATCCTGGATTATAAGTCTGAGAGTAGGGATTATTCTGCCTCAGAAACTTTATCTCTTCAATTTGTTGAGCAGTCACAACACAATGCACAGTAAAATAGAGTCCACTACAAATCTCACAACTTAGATAGGTTGAACTTTAGCCACAGGTTGAGTACTTACATTCATTGCTTTAAGCCTTTTTTCTACTTCAGCTTTGATTTGATCTTCCATGTTCACAACTTGAGTAGCCATCTTCAAATCAATTTTTCCTTCAAGTATACTCACACTACGGTCCTAGATCTCTAAATGTGCATTTACAGTAATGGCTTCAATGATCTTCTTAATACCAGTGGATGTTGTAAAGTTTCATGAGCCACCAGCTGTTGTATCAATCAGTTGCTTAGTCTTCATCTTGATACCATTCAAAAACATTTGCATCTTCTCAGTTTGATCCAAGTTATAAGTAGTACATGCAACCAATAACCGTTTGAACCTTTTATACGCATCGCCCAATGATTCTTCCTCCCTCTATTTAAAATTCATGATATCATATCTTTTACGAATATACACAGAGAGGGGGAAATACTCATTAAGAAAGGCCTTCTCCATCTCTTCCCAAGTAACAATACTTCATGTGGGTAACGAGTAAAACCATTCTTCAACATCTTCAGATAGAGTGAACGAAAAAATTCTTATATTCTTTGCTTCATAAGTGTGCCCCTCTATCTTTAGAGTAATGCTCATAGTCAGAAATCTTCGTAGATGTTTGTTGACATCTTCATTAACCTTTCCGGTGAAAGGTTTCCACTCAAGTTGGTTGATACTGCTCGGATGCAACTGGAAATTTGTCACATTCACTGGTTGGTTTACAATTGTTAACCTACCAGCCGGTGCATTAGCCCCACTGTAATCACCACGTAGTCTCTCTGCTGCTGGAACTTCACCCATAGTCTCAGTATCTGAGTCTGAACCTGCCAGTCTTACTTGTCTATGCCTCCCGTGTCAAGTTCTTTCTATCTCCACGTCAAAAGAAAAATTAGTTGAGGATTCTCCTCGCATGAAAATGTTAAACGCAGATTAGTAATAACATAATGCAAATAATAAAAATAATAATAAAATAAAATAACAAAAAAATTGAAAATACAATTTTGGTCGCAGAGCAATAAAATTTCAATTGAATTATAATAAACTTATTTTTCGGCAGTCCCCGACAACGGCAACAAAAACTTGATCGAGAAAATAACAAGTGTACTATTTTGCCAATGTAGTAATAAAGGGGATTTCCCCGAATATCGATCTCAAGGACTGCTTGATGATATAGAGTTCTAGTTTTATTTTAGTTAAACAAAAGCTCTAGGGTTTTAAAAAGGTTTTTGTTTAATTATAAAAAAAAAATCAAGTGAAAGGGGAAAATTGACTAAGTGGTTTGGAAATATATGAGTAGCATGCTAGGGAAGGTGTATGATCTGACTCAGTAACAACCCTAAATTAACACTGCCACAACTTATTGTAACTACTAATTACCGATTCTTTAGAATGTTTACTCCTAAGTCCTTAGTGAGAAAACCTTTAATCATCTACCCTAATTCCTACATCCATAGAGAATTATAAGTGAGATTAAGAAATCAATTATCAAGAATTATTCCGGTTCCTATAGGGTATCCCTAGTCCTAGGTGATATCTACTACACGATGATCTAAAGCAAAGTCTTAACAACGGCAGTCTAGCCTAATCATTAATCGTAAATCAAACACTGTTGGTCCGATAGGGAAAGCATTAAGAACAACTAGAGATCAAATCAGTTATAAAAACAAAGGAAATGTTATTGCAATAATAATATCAGAGTCATTACAGATTTAAATCAGGGACACCCCCTAGCATTGGGGGTTTAGCTACTCATAATATTTGCAGAAAATACAAAGTAAAAATTAGACATTACAAGATAATAGGATTCTTGGATCTTCAATTGCTTTCGCTCATGAAAACCTTCAGTTTACCAATAACCATGATCTCTCCAATCCTGATAGCGCAATTCTTCTCCGACCAAAAAGTCTTGTTTTCCTTCTCAAAATTTGTCTTAAATACTCCCACTTCCAACACAATAATAGGAAAATACCAAAATACCTATAGGGATCACAGAGGCCCAAAAAATCAGAAAATTGGAAGATGTCTCGCTTCAGCCAACACGAGCCGTGTCAGTTAACACGGGCGGCCGTGTTGCCCCCCCGATTATCTGATAACAAAACTTCACTGTTCCAGACTTGCTGACACGGGCACCCGTGTCAGCCCCATGTCTAAAACACCATCTTCATTCTTCTAGTACCATCCTGACATGGGCCGCGTCAGGTGACACGGGTGGTCGTGTCAGGTGACACGTGTGGCCGTGTCAGGCCCCTGTTTCAGTTTTAAAACTCTTCCGAATTACTGTTGTTTTTCCTAGTTTTTGCTTCGATTCTTCTTGATTGCAAACCTGAACCTAAAAACAATGGAAATACCAAACCAACACATAAAATGCGATAAAAGGAAATATAATGCAACTAAATGTATAAGATAATTAGCTAAAACTCATTGTAAAATAACGTATAAAAATCACTGATCACATAGGACGGCGAAGTCCTATCAAATTTGCTTTTTTATTTTTTTGCTCCCGTTTCTGTTTAGCAGTAGGCTTTAGATAACAAACCCTTTTATTAGATAACAAGCGTGGATCCCGTTAAGTACAACGGATGCGAGGGGGTGCTAATACCTTCCTCTCGCGTAACCGACTTCTGAACCCAAGATTTGGTTGCGACGACCTTGTCTTCTCCCTTCTTTTCAGGTTTTCTTTGATCGTTTCCTTT
Organism: Lathyrus sativus; assembly: GCA_963859935.3. Taxonomy (NCBI): domain Eukaryota; kingdom Viridiplantae; phylum Streptophyta; class Magnoliopsida; order Fabales; family Fabaceae; genus Lathyrus; species Lathyrus sativus. Next base: position 283,045,601 of record OZ012738.1, read on the forward strand.
CCCTACGTTGGGATAAATAACATTTGGTGGCGAATCTTCTATTTTTTCCGCCAGATGTTTTTAGCAGTTGCGACAGCTGGTGACTCTGCTGGGGATTTTGGTTCCCTGTGCAAGTCAATCCTAGCGCTTGTTTGTCTCTGTTATTTGGGTGTTTATTTTTATGTTTTATATACATTATTTGTTGTATATTATTGCATTTTATTTGCATTTGATTATTGTTATTATATTGGTTTGCTGCTGTTAGATGGGTTTGTTCCATGAGAGATAAGCCCACTACCCAGGCATGTGTATACACTTAGGATTAGAATGGAGAGTAGTATGGCTTTCGTGGCGTCTGGCCACGTGTAGTTGACATGAAATTCACATCCAGACGAGGATTTCTTTGGAGATACTATATCCTGTGCGTCTGGTGCAGATGATCGAGTGTTGACTTAGAGAGCTTATGACTCTGGAGACCGTTAATGGGAAATCGGCTGAGGCCTCCTTGATTGGTGATTATGCCAAACCAGAAATGGTAAGTGTATCATCATTTCTTGACCTGAGAGTCTGTAATACTGATGACCTGCATAGGATGCCATGTCCAAGACTAGAACCCACATGTGAGAGGGGATGCATTTTTTGTGTGTGCAGGAGACCATGACTTTAAACCTACCCGATTTTCTTGTTTTCTTGTTAGTGTGGACTTTTGATCTTAGGTATTATGATTATTCCGGTATTTTGGTATTCTGCTTAGAGCAGAGTTTTGAGCTTATTTCATCATCAGCACAATAATTATTCAGAATTTTTAGAAGCCTTGATCCCATGTCTCTGCATCCATATCATCATAACATGTTTGCATTCTGACATCCATGCTCGTTTATTTCCAAGGATCTTAACTTTGAGACTCGTTGTTGAGCATTCCATTTATTTCTTATGGTTCTTCTGTGAAAAACTTGAATCAAAGTAGAAAGATTCCTCAGAAATAATTGGACATGACATTTGCATTCTCAAACTCATATGCATAGCAGGTGTTCAAGGATGGGGATTCATCCTCTGACTTGGTATTCTCTCTAGAACTGCAAACCTGACTTCTCACCACTATGCAACTCGAAGCAACCAGAGGCGAATCATGGATTAGGTACAATCAAAATTGTCAGAATTCCATACTCATATGAATCAGTTCATGGAAGTAATGCAAGGTATGGCTTAGCGTCAAGAAAAATTGAGGGCGCTTATCCATAGGTCTGCTATTGTTATCCCATAGGTTGGCAATGGGAATGTTGTTGGTGGAAATTCTCCAGGCAGAGATGTGAATCCTCCGCGTACTGAGCTTTCTCCACCCCCTCCTACGAGTTAATCAAGGAGAAGGACTGCTGAGATTCCTGTTCCTCGCCTGGAGGTGGACAATCATAATGAACATTTCTACGATGCTGAGATGAGTTTTCCTACCAAGGAGAAAAAGAAGTTTTGTATGCTTAAGGAGAGAATGAAGGCTTTTGAGAGTCAGAGTACTTTGGGTATATATATGGCTGACTTAGGTTTGTTGCCAGATGCAAAAATCCCTCCAAAGTTCAGGGTACCTATTTTCGACAAGTACAAGGGAACCAGCTTCCCTAAGACGCACATTAGGGCCTATTTCAAGAAAATGTCTACATATTCGGATGATGAGAAGCTATTGATGCATTTCTTTTAGGACAGCCTAGCTGGGGCATCCTTAGAGTGGTATATGCAACTAGAGAGGACTCATATCCGCAACTGGAAGGATTTGGCAAAAGCTTTCACCAAGCATTACTAGTACAATACAGACATGGCTCCTAACAGAGCTCAGCTGCAGAGTCTTACACAAGGACAAAACGAAAGCTTCAAAGAGTATGCCCAAAGGTGGCGTGAATTAGCTTCTTGGGTTCAACCTCTTATGTTGGAAAGAGAGCTTGTGGGCATGTTCATGAACACTTTGCAAGGTCCCTACTACGACAGGTTGGTTGGTAGTGCTTCCATCGGTTTCTTAGATCTAGTAAGGGTTGGAGAAAGAGTAAAAAATGACATTGAAATGGGAAAGATTCAAGGTGTGGCTGATTCCTCTGAGGATGGAAAGAAACCTTATGCTGGGGGGATGGAGAAACTAATGTTGTGTATATGCCACCTACTGCTCAACATCCTGTTCAGTACCGACAACCTTATGCTCCTCAGCAACAGAGACAACAAAGGTCAAGGAGGCCTGAGAGAAGGTTCGATACACTCCCTATTCCTCACAGTCATGTTCTTGCTCATCTGCTCGAAGGTTTTCTGGTTTAACTAAGGGAGGACAAACCTGTTCCAAAACCTATTCCTCCTGGTTATGACATGGATGCTAGATGTGAGTATCACTCGGAAACACTAGGCCTTTCAATTGAATATTGCAACGTGTTCAAGTACAAGGTGCAAGATTTGGTCGACTCAGAGGTCATCACATTCATTACAGACGGTTTGCACATCAACTAAAGCCTCATTTCTCATGTGAGCACCCAGACTGTAAGTACATCGTCAAAAGAAATAAGTCCAGATAGAGCCAGGCCTCCTCAATAATGGCAATCATCATCTTTTTAACTGCATTTTCATTTGTTTTTTCATTGTTTGCTAATGCTCTATTTGCATGTAAAAACTTGTTTGTGTTGAATGATAATTATAATACAATGAGTATGTTTTTCTTGAAGTAATCCATTTGCGTTCACTTATATAAAAGTTTATGTGCATTGTAATGCCAACTTTCTTGCTTAAACTCTTGGAGGGAGGGTGATGAAATGAAAACGCAAAATCTCTGGTTGTATGCTTTTGGATAAAACGTTGCTGATGATGTACATGCATTGTTTCAAATCCCTAAACATTGGAGATATAAGGGAGATAGACCCTTGTTAACCCCGTTTATCCTTGAAGTAGGAGTTTCTTTTTGTATGAAAAAACCCTCACATTTAACTTAGGGGTAAGGTAGTTGTCAGTTGATTTGACCAAACCTTCAAATTTCAAAAGGGATGTGCATCTAAGGATCAATCACCTTTTATTCCTCATGCATCAGAAGGTCAAAAAGGACGTGAAACCATAATGGTTATCCCTCATCGAACAAGGAATGAGGCGATCACAACCTTTTCATAAAAATCAAGGAAGCCAGTATCACACAATTTGTTCAAAAGAAAAAGAATCAGAAGAAAAAAAGCCTGCTAAGTCGAAACCTGGAAAAAAAAATGACTCAGGCAAAAATTAGAGCATCCTGCTGAGCATGAAAATGAAAGAATTCAAAAGAATCAATCCTGGAAAAGTCAGAGAAATAAGTAAAAAATAAATAAAAATAATGAAAAGAGAAAAGGATAACAAAAATAAAAATCCTCGAGCAAAAACGAAGTCGTGTGACCACAGACACAAAGACAAAAAAGGTGAATGTCGCTTCGAAAACCTTGTGGGTTCCTTAACCATCACTTCTACCATTAAATAACCTTTTGAAAGGTGAGTGCTTGTGCCAAATTAGCTGAACGTAGGACTGGAGAACATCAAGGAGAATGGGTGGATACAAACAAAATTTTGAGCCATAAATCCTTTTTTTTCAAACCGTGAACCAGGCCACGTTACAACCCTCAAAAGTCCAAATTAAAACATGGTTTACTCTGAAAGCGTACTTTAAAGAGATAGCATTTCTGACTCTCATGAGTTATGCTAATAAGATTTTTGTTGGTATTGCATGTGCATAATGTCTTCCATTCAAAAATCAATGACGCATTCTAGCTAGTGACTAGTTCACAGGGTTTTGTGACATCTTTTCAATAAAAACTTCAAGATTAACATGCATGTTGTATTAGAATTATCATTCTCATAATAAACATTTTCTGCTTGCATACATGTATTCAACGAAAATGAGCTTACATAATGAACATCAGTCGAGAAGCTTGATCCTTCCAAAATGCCCGAAATTTTCGAAGGACATCCATGTTAGGCGACATGTTGCCAAGAGACTCTGTGAAGCATGAGCTTTCCCAGTAAGTCGTATTAGGATGTAGCTAATCTGAGGCAGTCACGTTGAGAAATCTCTCCAAATTTTACCAAACTGGGGCAATCATGTTGAGATTTAGATAATCTCTCTAAGAGAAGTTAGTCTGGAACATTCCCTTAAAGATCAAATAGTCCTGGGCAAAGTTACTTCAAGGTTCATATCGAGGCAGGCCACCTCAAGAGCACGAGAAGTTATCCTTTCCAAAAGATGGTTAATCAGAAGTACCTTCCCAAGATTCAGAATACTAGGCAGATATCTCAAGATATGGTGGTACAAGGTTCTTTATGAATCCTCTCGAGGCAAATTCCTTCATAAACCCTGCAGTATGGGGCAAGTTAAGAATTAAAGGAATCGTTGTTTACTCCTGGTAATCAGTATGCATTTGATCAGCAGAAGCTAGAAGCGCCAAGGTTTTTCCTAGTATGAGGTTTCTCTTCTTCAACAAGGTGACAGGAGGTATCTTTTCCCCGACAAGGTGTTGGAAGTTCTATTCTCCCCAAGCAGAGAATCAGCCTCAAGTATTGAAGGGTTCTTTATGAGGATTTTCTTATCCCTAGTAGTGTAGGAGGATTATTCATTCCCAACATCGTAAGATGATGGAATATTCCCCAATCGGTTGGAAGACAGTGAGAAGTCAGAGTATTCTCTTCCTCAAAGGTCAGATCTGATAATTCCAAACAAGTCAAAGTTCAATGGTTATTGGCATTCGCGGTAGTTCGAAGTCCAATCTTCATTGGCATCTCCCCAACAGAGTTTGCAATTCAGCTTGCAGTTCCCCGACAGAGTTTGCAGCGCTAGTGTTATTGGTGGTATAGTTGGTTATCTCCCTACATGAGATCGGATATTGGTGGTCCCTTCCTTAGTGAAGTTTTCTTGTTCCGTTTTACGCATTCCCTAGTGGATTGTCCGCTCATTCTTGCATATATTAATCATCATTACATTACCTCTACTAAAACACGTAGCATTTCCATTTGATATGGAGCATTACGCCATAGAAAAATTAAAATATGCATCGAAGCATAAGCCAGATTTGCTACCTTGCACGAAAGCCCAGATCAACCCTCAATTAGGACGATGATTCCATTCCTCTGAAAGAAGCATTACCCGTTCAAACTCCAACCTCCGAGTTGACGCCTCTTTTTCCAACCTTAGAGTTGATGTCTAACTTGTCTATCTCCAACCTTAGCGTTGATGTCAGCCTTTTATTCAACCTCAAAGTTAATGCATTTCCTTATCTTACCCAACCTTAGAGTTTATACCTGTCTTTTTCCAACCTCAGAGTTGACACCTTATATGTCCCAACGTCGGAGTTGATGCTTGTCTTTTCTCAACCTCAGAGTGATGTTTCGTCTCCAACCTCAAAGTTGACGCATTTTTCCCCAACCTAAGAGTTGACGCCTTTTTTCCCCAACCTCAGAGTTGATGACTTTTTTCGATAACCTTAGAGTTAACGCCTTTTTGATTCCTTTCTTCCCCAACCTCAGAGTTAACGCCTTTTTCCCCAACCTCAGAGTTGACGCCTTTCGTCCCCAACCTCAGAGTTGACGTCTCTCTTTTCCTAACCTCAAAGTTGATGTGTACGTCTTTCTTCCCCAACCTTAAAGTTAACGCCTTTCTTCCCCAACCTCAAAGTTGACGTATATCCTTTGCTCCAACCTCAGAGTTGACACATGTCCATTTTTTCTTCAACCTCCGAGTTGACGTTTACCTAATTTTTTTCTCAGCCTCAGAGTTGATGTCGTAATCCTGGTCAATTAAACTAGCCTTCCAATCGCCATCCTAATATCATACAATGTACTTTCCCAGTCGCGGAGCTGACGACTATCCTTTTTATTATCGCGGGGTTCTTTGTAATATAAGTTTCATTCCCCAATAGATCTTTTAATCAATTCCCAGGGTCGTAGATTCGTTGGTTGTACCCATGGTCTACCTTTTTTTCCCCACAGTATGAAAATTTTCAGGTTCTCTTGGTATTCAATCTTCGTGTACCTTGAATGTCTGAAAGTCGTTGCTATCATCCCTTCAGGTCCAAGTTGATTGAATATGGGTGTCGCTTCCGCGAAAATAAGGTGCCGGCAAAACAGAAGAGTCGCCACCTTTCGTTATTTATCCCCCAGAGCGGGAAAGGAAACGATCGGAAAAACCTGACGAAAAGGTATAAGACAAGGTCATCGCAACCGTTGTCTGGGTTCGGGAGTCGGTTACGCAAGGGGAAGGTATTAGCACCCCTCACGTCCGTCGTACTCGACGGGATCCATGCTTGTTGTGTTTACTGGACGAGTTGGTTTATCTATCTACCTATCAAGGCTGACTTAAAAAGAAAAGAAAAATGACTCGGCAAAGCGTCGCGCTTTATGCCTACGTATTCTCATCAGAGAATGAGAAATCAGAGTCAACGTAGTTCGGCCTACTACGGGTTACGGGGAAGGTGGCTCGCCAATACATCAGTATTGTGCCTACGTACTCTCAACAGGCATTAGAGATCAGAGCTTACGTAGTTCGGGATACTACGGATTACGGGGATTCAGATTCATCTGTTTTATCGAGTAGGGTTAAACAACAGTTCCAGTAGTTAGGGACAAAGCCTGTTTGCGTTGGCGCTGAAGTTTAACGACACTCTTTTCTTCAGAAAAGCTTTCCTTTGAATTATGGGCCCACGGGGCAAAAAGGTTTGAAGTTTGTTTTCTGTCTTTTACGAAAGAAGTGTTTTTTATTGTGTTTGCAATTTCAATCGCACTAAAGACTATGACCTGAGAGTGAATGCGTCGCATGTCACCCAAAGGGTACCATACTAAACATCCAGACTGTTGAAAAGAAACTCTCCAACAATCCTTTCTCAGATAGCTTAAGGCTCGTAACGTACGAAAGAAATCATTCATGATTACTGTATCTTAAGCTGTTTTGAGATGAGAAGAGAACAGGCTCAACTAAGGGGAGACTATCAAGTCCTAATGTTGTCATGCCAAGGATTCATTCTATGGTTGGGGTTTGAAACTGCGAACTCCTAGAAGTTATCATGCATAGGTTTCAACCTAAAGTTCTATCATCACTTCCTTATCAAAGGGAGTGAGATTCCTAAGGGATCATGTCAATGATAAACAGAAACAGATAAAGCATCAGCTTAAACAGTAAACAGATAAACGACTGTAAAATGCATGCAATGCAAGTGAGGGAGGAAATGTGTGTGGGGCAGCAGCCTCCACAAGCTCATCTCAACCTCAAGCCAGATATGAATAATTGTAATCATACAACAACAATAACAACATGCTATCAAGCAAGATATAAGAAACTGTAATCATGCAGAAGAAAATAAAATGCTATCAAGCAAAATAAACCACATGGGCAAGGGAGCTGGGCTCTACCGAATACCCGCAAGCAAAGCCATACAGTAACAATACAAGCAGAGGGAGCAACTCAACCTCTAGTGCAATCATGCTCCTAGATTACAGTCAGTCTAGATATGAACTTATTCTAATGCATCAAGCAAGTCAAACAAGGCACATCAGCACAGAAAAGAAAACAGACAAGAAAGCAGATCAACCCCTCTCTTAATTCCAAGCTTCAGCTCTTCTGACAGCAATCCAGTCTTCAGACATCAAACACCCTTCAAGGCTATCAGCTTCACTAACAAGCATCAACTTGCTTCTCCAAGATTTCAAACCACCAAATATAAGTGTCAACTTATCTTCTCTTTTCCAAGCTTCAACACTCCATTCAATTCCACCTTCAGGCTTCACTTCTAACTACAAGTATCAACTTGATTCCTTCAGGCTCTCCAAGCATCAATGTAAAGATCAACTCATCTTTTATTCCTCAAGCCTCATCTCTTCACTCAATCTTAATTGAATCCTCTTCATAAGTATCAACTTAGTTCTCAAGCTTCAGCTCTCTTTGCTTTACCAGTCTCAACTTGGTCTTCTCCTCCTACAAGCTTCAGCTTCTCAGAGTAGTCTTTAATCACATGGAAGTGTCAACTTCATCCTTCAATCTTCTTCAAGCAAGGAACTCCTCACTCTTCATTCAATCTCCACTGGATCTTCAAGTATCAACTTGTTCTTCTTGCTCTTCAAGCTTTAGCTACAATGGCAATGCTCAAGGAATCATCCTCTCCCACACTCTTCAATGAAGTCCTCATCTTCAAACTCAAGTCTAACATCTTTCAAGATACTCAGCTCAGAAGACAATTGATTTAACAGGATGAGAGGAAATGATAAACAGCTTACTGACAACCAAAGGAAGCCTGTAAGGGTTCATCATTATGAGAGACTAGTTCCCTCAAAGTTCTACTTCCCAGATAAAGCCACTCATCCTTCAAAAGGAGGGATGTGAATATCTGAGAAGGACTTTTAGTCATTGGGAGGAATGGAAGCACAAGATGCTTTCCATATTTGTGAAAGAAATCATTCTAACTATAAGGCTCTCCCTATGTCTCCTATCTCCTAAACTTTCCTCAGACACCTTCAGGCACAAACAAATCCAAGCTCCAAGCAACTTCAATCATGAGTAAAATGCAAAAAGAATGGGATTAATTGGATTAATTTTCAATTTATTATGAATTTAACAAGAACCATGTATAAAATGAAAATTAAAAGAAAATCAATGGAAATTAATCACACGCGCGGTGCAAATAGTAAACAGGATCAGTTCAAACTATGGGTTGGGCCCTCAGGGGGTGTGGATAGCAGCTATTTCACTAAGCCCAAAACTACTGATTAAATGAAACGGTGCGTTTCATTCACTCAGATCCTTCACAAATTGGGATTAAAACGTGGTCGTTGGATCAAGCTTCTAGTCAAAGTCCAACCCCCATCCAACGGTGCTAACATCATCTTCTACCTTTTGAATGCCTGAACTTCGCGCCCAGCTCCGGCCACCACCGGTGGTGCTCCGGTCACCATCGCCAACCCTAGTTCTCTCTAGGAGCCTCCATTGCAAATGGTCAACACATGAAACTTGTCCCAAATCTTGTCACGAATTCAACCATACCCTTAGCTTCCTCTGAAACCTCAAGATTCACCATATCTAATTCTCAACCGAAAATGGTAGTTCACCTATTTTGTCTCTAATTCTCCAATTAACTATCTGAAATCCATCCTACACCATTCTACAATGAATCTAACACCTTAATTCACCTTAATTCAACCTAAATCATGCTATAGGAAGAAAGTTACCAACCTGAAAATCTTGGATGAACATATGCACTAAACCTCCAATTCAAGCTCTCTAATCTTTCAGACGCGATCAATGAACCCTCTCCTTGCTTCTGTATGCAAAAGAACTGGTTGAGAGCTCCTAAATCTTGAAACCCGATGGTGAGTTGCAGGTGGAAAATTCTGAATTCAAGAGCACCAATTAGCCACGAATTCTTCTTGATTATGATCTGGAATCACTCCTTGGCATCCATGGAAGAAGCTTCAATCAAGAAAATGGATGGAAAGTGAAGAATTTGATGAAACCGAATTCAAATGCAATTCAAGAAAACTCAATCTCAATCTATGCTCTCTCCTTCAATCATCACCAACCTCTTCAATGGATCACCTCTACTCAATATATAGATGATGTATGAGTGATCTAGAACCCTCTAGATACTTCTAATGAGAGTTTCCACTTCTCATGTCATGAGATTTTCAAACACATCTCATGATATGCACCATTCTGTTTGCAGCTTGGAATCAATCCCTTTCTCTTTCAATTTCTCCCCTAGTGACATTTTGAAAGGGTTTAGCTTGCCAAGGGCCTTGGTCATGCCTTGATTCTATGTTTTGCACATGTTACTTAATATGCAAGCAAGTACTTTTCAAAGCAAGTCCACAAATTGAATCTCAACTCAAAAATATGGCTAAACCAATGTTCTTAAAATGTTTTCTAGAGTAAAAATGATATATTACATGCCATGGTTTGGATGTGTAGGTTGAAAATATCAATTTCCAACTTTGGTTTATTTAACTTATGCCCTTATTTTAGGTCATTTTTGCAACTTTGAGCTAAAAGCCTTTCCATCATCTCATGACCTCCTTACTAGCCTTAAAACATCATTTTGAACAAGTTTTATGTTGAACATTTTTCCATTTGAAGCTTGGAAATAGGAGTTATGGCCTTATGCTTGAAATGACCTGTAATCTCCAAATGACCAAAATGCCTTTGACTTGTCAAATCCATAACGTGAGTTCTAAAAATCCTATCAAGGACTTCTAGTACTCTATAGAAAGCTAAGAGGATAATGAACAACATTCATGTTTACCAAAAGTTCATAGGAATCATCCTTCTTGGGAAAAAGTTTGATGCAAGTTGGGTAACTTTCAAGGCCCCAGATTCACATACCTCAAATGACCTGTAACTTGTCAAAGTCATAACTTGAGTTCTATAAATCCTATCAAGGACTTCTAGTACTCAAATTAAATCTAAGAACAAGCTATACAACATTCATGTTGGGGGAAAGATGAGATGACAATCACATCTTGGGCTATACTGCCTTGAAGATAGGGGTCAAACTAGGGGATTTTACACTGTCAAGCCTTAGAAACCCTAGCTTGAAATTTATCAAACTCCTCAACCATGATGAGTTGACCTTGGAATCATCCTTATAACATCTCAATGCATCAATCCATGATCACATGGCTCTTGGATTAGGTCTCAACCCCCTCCCAATCATTAGTTGACCTAGGGTTGACCCAGTCAAACCCTAATTACACCAGTCATGGCTGAGGCTTCTTAATCTTGCACAATGACCTATCTAGGCTCTATGATGGCTTTCAAGACATCTCATAATCTCTATGAAGGCTTCAAGTCCATATTCTTGACTTTAGAATCATCTGAGGAGCTCCCACAACTCTCAAGTTAGGAGGCCCACAACCTTGGTTTCAACCACTCTCTCTGAGGATCTTTTATCTTCTCTGGCAAGGATATCAACCCTTGAACACTTGAATAACCTTCATGGCTAGATTCATAGTCTTGTATAGCTCTTGATTGGTACTCATACCTCTTGATCTCCTGCATACATTACAATGAAATGCAAATGATAATGCTAATGTGAATGAAATGAAACATAAGCTAGTAAAAGAAATGTTGGTCAAATTTTGGGGTGCAATAGCTGCCCCTATTCAAGCGGCTTGAACCTGACTGGGTGAGAAGCGAACGACTCTCAAACAGTCAGTAAAAGACGGTTGAATACCAACAAACCCGGAAATTTGCCAACTGCGCAAGCACACGGTACTCTGATGGGGACAAATCTTCGGAAACTGAAGCAGTAGCTGCACGACAACTAGCTGAAGAATTGGTCACACAGTAACCGGTGATACATGGTCGATCATGCCGTCAGGCATCAGGATTCCTCGGGACTCATCAGGTCACCAATCAAATTAATCATGCCGTCGGGCGTTCAGAGAAATTTTTGGGCGTCAGCCGGACTTCATCAGTAAGTCGGGAATAGAATTCTTGGTCAATCATGAACCAATTGAGGATATCCAACTTCTACCATCGGGCACTCCGCCTCATCTGGGAGAACTGCTCCGTCAATACGGGTAGACTTCAATCATTAAGTCTTCAGGGGAAGTTTCAACTTTGCTGTTCAGAAACCTGCTAGGGATGACGCATCTCCGCTGGGGATTCTGGAGAACTATCAAGTAACTCTGCTTCGGGGATTCAAAAATCATTCTGGGTGAATCAACTCTGCTGAGGTCTTCAAGAATCATCTTGGACAAATAACTCTGCCGGGGACTTCAAGAATCATCCTGTACCAATAACTCTGCTGGAGATTTCAGGAATCATCCTGAGCAAACACTCTGCCGGGGACTCTAAGTATCAACTCGAGCAACCAACTCTGGCGACTTCACAGGGGATTTTAAGAATCATCTTAAGCACACAACTTTGCTGGGGAATTCAAGAATCATCTTGAGCAAGCGACTCTGCGGAGAAACACCTGCAAAACAAGAACGATAACGACCTAGGTCATGTTTAGTATGCATATGCTTTGACAATGGCACAATGCTCCACACGGTGGAAATACTATGCGTTTATGATAAATGCTATGCAATCATGCAAAATGCTGCGACCCCATCAGCAAAATAAATGCTGAAGGGACGATCCCCATGTCAAGGAGAAAGAACCACTCTGGTGGAGGAAGGAATCATCCTGCCACGGAGAAAAGGTCACACCAATCTCAATCGGACTCCGCACGGGGAAACAAACTTCAGTTGACTGCTGCAGGGGAACGAAGCTCTACGAGAACCCAGACCTGCTGAGGAAAGCGATGTCAATCGCGGAAATAAACTGCACGGCCTTCATGGCTACTTCCCTGGAGATAACGACTCCGGTGGGGAAATACGGCATCAGCTATTCAACACTCTACTGGGGAAAACCAATCATGGCCCTAACTGCTCCCAAGGACTCGGCTCTCTCAGGGATCTGCAAACTCGGCTGGGGAAGAAGGAATCATCCTGCTTACAGGGGAGAGTGCGACTCTGTGGGGAATTTCAATTCTGCCGGAGACTTCAGTCTGGAACTATCAATTGCTGCACACTTCAATGAATAGTCTCCTACGAGACCTGCACTTGTGACCAGGTGTTGGGGGATGAACACACGCTTCGGCGCCTGACTCAGCTGGGGAGATGCCGCTCCTTCAGGATACATCTGATTGGGGAGAGAATCTTCTCTTCATGGGGGAACATATTAATGCTTGACGATCTCATGTTCAAACTCTGCTGGGAGAGGCTGCTGAAATTTGCTGGAGAATAAGGAATCATCCTGCTTGGGGACGCACACGGCGCACTGCCTGGAATATGCCATACCTGCAACAACACAAGCAAACAGACAAGATACCCTTCTCAAAGGGACCTATCAAGGTTATAATCTTGTGACAATGTTCGAGTAATTCATTGTTTCAACAATCAGTGGCCTAGGCCAGTAAGTTTATGTATGCGCATTTTATCAAAAACATCGGCGTTCTTTTTTCGCAAACAAAACAGGTAATGCTAAACAGACAAACAGAATTGCTGAATAGTATACATTTTATTGATAACGAACCCCTGAATGGGTAAAAATGTTTTACAACAGATGAAAGCTCCTGGAATGAGGAAGCCGCGCAAAAATAAACATAAATATACATCAGTATATACAAATGTCGGCAACGAGGCGTTGACGAACACCATGAGTTGATCCCTCTATGACCCACTCGACTTCGATACTTCTCTGACGCTTCAGCTTCAGAAAAGATTGATTCAGATAAACGGCCCTCAGGTCTTCCAAACCACTAAACAAATACAGTCCACACGCAGAACGCAGTCATTTGCTTTTTCAAATCCCTAACTTTTGCCTGAATCGCCCTTCCGGGTTTTCGATTCACCGGGATACCCTTTTTTGCCAAAGTCGCCCATCCGGGTTTTCGACTTTGCAGGTGTACATTCTTTTCAATTTATATCCCTAATTTTTGCTCGAACCTTTTTCCTTTTTTATGGTTCGCCGGGATGCCCCATTTTTGCCTGGATACTCTTTTCCTTTCCAGCGGGTCGTTTTTTAAGCAAAGTATTATTTAACTGCGTCCACGTTCACTGGGGATGCAAAATCTTCGCCATCCATCGTGGATAACAACAAAGCTCCTCCCGAGAAGACCTTGTTGACGACGTACGGACCTTCGTAATTGGGAGTCCACTTGCCCCGGTGATCGGAATGTGGAGGAAGAATATTCTTCAGGACGAGATCACCCGTCTGAAAGCTTCTAGGACGCACCTTCTTATCATAAGCTTTCTTCATTCGGCTTTGGTATAGACGACCATATGTAATCGATGCTAATCTCTTCTCGTCCATCAGGCTGAGTTGGTTTAGTCGGTTCTTAATCCATTCTGCCTCGTCGAGTTTCACATCAACCAAAACTCGTAAAGAAGGGATCTCCACTTCTAGCGGTAGGACAACTTCCATACCGTACACTAAGGAGAAAGGAGTTGCCCCGTTTTACGTACTTACCGTTGTACGATAACCGTGCAGTGTAAATGGCAGCATCTCGTGCCAATCCTTGTAGGTCACAACCATTTTCTGAACAATCTTCTTTATGTTCTTATTGGCCGCTTCAACGACGCCATTCATCTTCGGCCGGTAAGGAGATGAGTTATGGTGTTCAATCTTGAAACTCTGGCATAGCTCCTTCATCATCTTGTTATTCAGATTCGAACCATTATCGGTAATGATCCGCTCGGGAATTCCGTAACGACAAACGATGTCCCTCTTTATGAATTTAGCCACCACCTGCTTGGTCACATTAGCATATGAGGCTGCCTCCACCCACTTGGTGAAGTAGTCGATAGTTACTAGGATGAAGCGATGACCGTTAAATGCAGTGGGCTCGATCTTGCCTATCATGTCGATGCCCCACATGGAGAACGGCCACGGGGAGGACATGACATTTAACGGGCACGGCGGCACATGAACTTTATCAGCATAAATCTGGCATTTATGACATCTCTTCGCAAATTTAAAGCAATCCGACTCCATCGTCAGCCAGTAATATCCTGCTCTCAGGATCTTTCTCGTCATAGCATGTCCGCCGGCGTGCGTACCAAATGTGCCTTCATGGACTTCTTCCATGAGCATACTTGCTTCTTTCTCATCTACACATCTGAGTAGCACGAGATCATGGTTTCTTTTATATAAAACTCCATCAGGATTGAGATAAAAATTCCCAGACAGCCTCCTCAGAGTCTTCTTATCCTGGGTTGACGCTCCCGCAGGATACTCCTCAGTCATAAGGAAATTCTGGATGTCGTGGAACCATGGCTTGCCGTCGGAGGCTTCCTTGATCGCGAAGACGAATGCAGGTCTATCAAGACGAGAAAGGACAATTCTTGGAGCTTCATTCTAAAAATTGACTTTATTCATCGAAGCCAGCATGGCTAAGGCATCAGCCATCTGATTTTCTGCTCTGGGCACATGATGGAGTTCCACTCGATCAAAGAACGGAAGCAGCCTTCTGGCATAGTTCATGTACGGCACCAAGTTCGATTGGCGAGTTTCCCACTCCCCTTTAATCTGGTTGATCACAAGTGCTGAGTCACCATATACATCTAGGTTCTTGATTCTCAAATCAATTTCTTCTTCTAGACCCATGATGCATGCTTCGTACTCCACTTCATTATTGGTGACCGGAAACGTCAGTCTCGCAGTGAACGGGATATGGGATCCTTGGGGAGTCGTGATGATCACCCCGATGCCACTTCCATAAGAGTTAACCGCCCCATCAAATATCAATTTCCACTGGGATTTCCTATCTAGCCCCTCGTCGGGCAACGGTTCATCGCAATCCTTCGCTTTGAGAAACATGATATCCTCATCAAGGAATTCAAATTTCATCGGCTGGTAATCCTCGATCGGCTGTTCGACAAGGTAATCAGATAATACGCTTCCCTTGATGGCCTTCTGGGACACGTACTGAACATCATATTCTGTCAACACCATTTGCCATCTGGCAATCCGTCCCGAAAGCGCTTGCTTCTCGAAGACGTACTTGATCGGATCCATCTTCGAAATTAGCATGGTGGTGTGATTGAGCATGTACTATCGTAAACGTTTGGCATCCCAGGCTAGTGCACAACACGTTTTCTCCAGCATCGAGTAACGAGATTCACAGTCTGTGAACTTTTTACTCAAGTAGTAAATGGCATGCTCCTTTCTGCCCGTCTCGTCGTGCTGACCGAGAACACACCCCATACTATTCTCAAGAACTGTCAAGTACATGATTAGAGGTCGTCCAGCCACTGGGGGTATCAAGATCGGAGGTTCCTGCAAATACTGTTTTTCTTGTCGAATGCCTTCTGGCAATCCTCATTCCATATAATCGCCTGATCTTTCTTCAGTAGTTTGAACATCGGTTCACACGTGGTCGTGAGCTGATAAATATACCTTGCAATGTAGTTTATTCTGCCCAGGAAACCACGAACTTCTTTTTCTGTTTTTGGCACTGGCATTTCTTGTATCGCTTTAATCTTCGCAGGATCAACCTCGATGCCTCTTTCACTCACGATAAACCCCAGTAACTTTCCGGACCGTACTCCGAAAGTACATTTGTTAGGATTCAGCCTCAACCTGAACTTCCTAAGCCTCTCAAAAAGCTTCAGCAAATTGACCAGATGTCCCTCCTCCGTTTGGGACTTCGCAATCATGTCATCAACATAGACTTCAATCTCATGATGAATCATGTCATGAAACAAAGTAACCATTGCTCATTGGTAAGTGGCCTCTGCGTTCTTCAGACCGAAAGGCATTACCTTGTAGCAAAACATTCCCCAGGGAGTGATAAACGTCGTTTTCTCCATGTCCTCTGGCGCCATCTTGATCTGATTGTAACCGGAGAAGCCATCCATGAACGAAAACACAGAGAACTGAGCTGTATTGTCGACCAACACATCAATATGAGGCAGCGAGAAATCATCTTTAGGGCTCGCCCTATTCAAATCCCGATAATTGACACACATTCGCACCTTACCGTCCTTCTTCGGTACAGGCACTATGTTGGCGACCCACGGCGGGTAAGTAGTGACCGCTAAGAAGCCAGCATCAAGCTGTTTCTGCACTTCTTCTTTGATCTTAACGGCCATATCTGGTCTCGTCCTCCTAAGCTTCTGCTTAACGGGAGGACAATCTTCTCGCAGCGGCAAGTGGTGGACCACGATGTCAGTATCAAGTCCGGGCATATCCTCATATGACCAAGCAAAGACGTCACTATACTCTCTCAGCATCTCGACCAATTTCTGCTTGACATCGCTCTGCAATGCAGCCCCTATCCTGACGTTTCTGACGAGTTCTTTAGAACCCAAATTCACAATCTCGATCTCCTCTTCATGAGGCAGAATAACTTTCTCCTCTTGTTTCAACAAGCGGGCCAACTCTTCAGGAAGGTCTTCGTCTTCATCAATCTCTTCTTCGGCTTGATAGATCGGGCAATCGAAGTCGAAGTGAGTCGTAGAAGGTCCAGAGTCGATGTCATATGCTATGTGGATCCTGCAATAACAAGGGTTAAGCTTAAAACAAGGATATGCAGGTTAGCACAAACCTCATTGCCATTTTATTGTTTTTCAAAACAAATATAAAACAGGAATAACAGAGATCACAATATTTGAATACGAAGAAAAATGCCTTTTGATTTATTGATAAAATGCATGTACATAATCAAACGAGGCCCTGACAATAAAACCACTATGCCCCGGGTAGGACATAGGGTTGTACAATGATTGGAAAAAGTAAATCATTACTCTTCGCTTGTCATCTGGATGATATCCTTGACAGACCAGTTGGCGAGGCTCTCGCCTGGCTTGCTTGGCTGGATCCAAGAGTCTAGGTCACAGTCGCTATCTCCGCTGTCTTCAGACATTGCATTGATGCTTTCAAATATCACCCCGCCGCTGGTAAATTAGATCAGCCCTTTACCTCGCGACGCACTGCTAGAAGAAGAAGCTTCATCTCCAGGAGAGTATCCCAACCCAAACTTGTCTTGCTTGTTAGGTATCTCCAAAATTCGCCCCCAGCCTGGGGTGGATCCGGCTTGAACAACGGCCCGGGCTTCCTTGAATGAAGAGAGAGTCATCTCTGGCTTCTCAGTGACTACAGGAGCTATGTCTTTGACTTTAACAGCTTCGAACGCTTGGCATAGGGTTTCGTGGATCTCCCTATCCATCTCAACATACTTGAAGGACGATAAATGGCTCACCATTATGTCTTCCTCGCCGCAAACGGTCACGATGCTACCTCCGACAGCATACTTGAGTTTCTGGTGCAACGTGGAGGTCACGGCACCTGCGGAGTGGATCCATGGCCGCCCCAAGAGACAGCTATAGGCAGGCATGATATACATAATATAAAAGACCGCGTCGAACATCTCTGGCCCGACTTGGATTGGCAACGTCACCTCCCCGAAAACATGGCGTTTGGTTCCATCGAACGCTTTCACAACCAGATCACTGGGTGTGCAAATCACTCTGCGAGTATCTAACTTAATTAATGCCTTCTTCGGAAGGACATTGAGTGACGAACCCGTGTCCACCAACACGTGCGACATAATCGTTCCCCTACACTCTATCGAGATGTGCAGGGCGCTATTGTGGTTCCTCCCCTTCGGCGTCAGCTCTAGGTCAGTGAACCCTAGCCCATTTCCAGCATTTACGTAGGCTACGACCTCTTCTAGCTGGTTTACCGATATTTCCTACGGTACATATGCGGCGTTCAACACCTTCAGCAACGCATTGCGGTGTGCCTCGGAACACAGCAACAG
Organism: Lathyrus sativus; assembly: GCA_963859935.3. NCBI lineage: Eukaryota > Viridiplantae > Streptophyta > Magnoliopsida > Fabales > Fabaceae > Lathyrus > Lathyrus sativus. The sequence goes on from OZ012738.1 coordinate 283,063,849, forward strand.
GTTCAGGATGGAAATCTTCGAGGGTGTCTGATGGAGATGATCCACAATCTTGTAGTCACTATTTTTAATCAACCTCATAAATTCCTCTGCATCTTTAATGAGTAAGTCTTTTTCTACCCCACGAGGGATCTCTTCGACGACTTTACTCTTACCTTTATCAGTTGCATCAGCTCTGTCCGCTTTATCTGCCACGACCTCAGGTGGTGCAAACACTCTCCCGCTGCGAGTGATTCCGCTAATGCCTGCTAGGTTCTCCACAGATGACCCGAACGGTTCTAGCTCCAACTTCTGTCCGTTGCAGTAGACTTCAGCCCCGTACTGCCATGGGACAGCATTAGTGCTTTCGAACGGTATTGGCCCAGCTTTGGTGATGGTAATCATCGGCGGTCTGGGTGCAGAAATAGTTATCGTCTGGCGAGGGATGGTGATGGTGGCCACCTCATCCCCTTGCTTCAGCATTACCTCTCCCAATCCGCTTTCGGCCCTCCGGCGAAACTGTAAAATCCCTTCAGTCATCAGACTTTGAATTCCTTCTACCAACTGCTCGCATCCATCAGGACTCGTCGCACAGCCCATACACAACTCTCCGTAACCTGGAAAGAAACCTCTTTTCATCAACTTAGCTTTAACGAAGCTAAGTGGCGTCTTCAGATCTCTGACGTCAGTCAACAAATCCAAACTCTCGTCTTCAATAATGGCGTTTACTCCACCTCCCCTATGATTCGGCATAGGGTTCTTCGTGATGTTTGGCACATTATCGGAGAAGTTGATGATCTTAGCGTCCACCATGTCCTGCACCTTATGCTTGAAGGCTTTGCAATTTTCTATTGTGTGGCCTGGTGCCCCTGAGTGAAATTCGCAAGTCGCGTTCGCATCATAACCTGGAGAAGGTGCCTCTGTCAAGGGAGCCAAGGTTCTCTTCTGGATCAACTGTAGCTGAAGCAAGGTCTGCAATAGTTGCACGTACGACATGGGCGGTGTCTCGAGGTGACGGCTCGACAGGGGTGCCCGATTCTGATACTTTCTGTACCCTTGTTGATTCGGCTGCTGCTGCTGCTGCTGTGGCTGTTGAACTGTCGGGATGGTTATGCTGGCCACCTGTTGGTGAGGGCCTTTAACCTTCCTTCGAGCGTTGGTCACGCCGCTCGTTTCTCCTTCCCGTCTTTTGTCACTATAAGGTTTCTTACCGCCTCCCCCAGCTGAGGATGACTCACCTTAAATTTTCCCGAGTTTGATCCCATTTTCAATGTGCTCACCCGTGATAATGAGATCTGAGAAGGTTCTAGACATGCCGCTGACCAATTTCTCATAGTAAACCCCTGGGAGGGTGGATATGAACATCTGCACAAGCTCACATTCAACCATCGGCGGCTGAACTCTGGCTGCCAACTCACGCCACCGCTGGGCGTATTCCTTAAACCCTTCGTTGTTCCTTTGCGACAGATTCTGCAATTGGACTCGGTTCGGGGCCAAGTCGCTATTGTATTGGTAGTGGTGCACAAATGCTTCAGCAAGGTCCTTCCACGTGCGCACACTTGTAGGCTCCAGACTCATGTACCATTCGAGGGAGGGTCCGGACAGACTGTCTTGAAAGAAGTGCATCAGCAACTTCTCGTCCTCAGAATGAGCTGACATTTTCCTGTAATACGATCTCAGGTGGACGCGAGGGCAAGTGGTGCCCTTGTACTTTTCAAAGTCAGGTACCTTGAACTTGGGAGGCACCTTGAAATCAGCAATTAGTCCCAACTTGGACATATCAACGCCCAGGGTATTCTGGTTCTCGATGTTCCTCATCTTGTCCTCGAGTGCCTTGAACCTTAGCCGTGCTTCAGCAGTCAGCTCCCCTTCAGCACCTCTCTGAGAGAACACATCGTCTTGACGGTCTTCTAACCACGGCTGAGGCCCAAACAGATTCCTAACACCTGCATTGCCGTTGCCCAGCCCAACATTGACATTAGCTTCCAAATTCCCATTACTGACGCTCGTCGTATTACCGTTGAGTCCCATGTTAGCTATCACATTGCCGTTGGCACTCCCATTCCCCCCGGTCACGGGGACGCCATTCTGAGGAGTTTCCACAGGTGGAGGAGTAGGCACGGTCCCACCATAGAGTACGCCATTGCTATCGACCCTTGAAATCAGAGGCTGAACCAAGGTTCTGAGCTGATCCTGGCCGTTGGCGACCGCTTGCATGAGCTCCATGAAGCGATCCATTCTTTCGCGGAGCTCTTGAACATCAGTTTGCACTTGCTCCATGATTCTGGTTTGATTTGCTCTGGTCGGATAGCGGTGGATAGGTCTCTGATCAATCCTGGAACAACCTGAAAACACAAAAGGGTTAGGAAAAAACGACAAAGTGCTCGTTATGCAAATGCTTCATGCAAATGTAAACGTGTGTCTGTGCGTTAGGGAGATTTCCCCCAATCCTAGTGCCTGAGTGCCAGTGCTGATAATAAGAAGTCTGAGTCCAATCATGGAAATAACATCTCATATATAGAAAGAAAGCCCATCAAGGCGGTACACAACATCAGCGAGTACAAGATGAATCAATAGCATGACCTCGACCAACAAGCTTGGCGATGGTCAGCATACAAAAACAAAAGGAATACAAATAGTCAAGCACGGCCACGGGCGCGAAACTCTTCTAACAACTCCTTTGTTTCTAGATGATTCGGCCGAGTGAGTAACCCTTCGACGAGTAACTCCCTCTGCATAATGGTGTACTGAAGACCTTCGACCAAATCTTCCCATGCTCCTTCGCCGAAACAATCTTCTAGCTTTCGCTTCTTGGACTCAAACGTCAGTTTGCGCTCCTTCAGGTTAGCGAGAGCTCTGTTGAGCTGACCTTCAGCGGCATATCTGCGAGCGGTTTCTTCATCAAACCTCTTCTCACTAGCCTTCACCTGGGCTTTCGGCTTGGAGATCTGTTGCATCAGCTTATCCTCCCGCTCTTTCCTGTTGGCTAGGGAGGCCTTCCAGTGCTGGTTGAACTTGGATATCCTCCGATATGCCTCGTCCAAGTGCTTCTTCTTCGTGGCCAGTACATCGTTGACAACTTTGAAGTCTCGACCCATGCGTTCACGCTCAGCTATCTGCTTAGTCAAATCTGTCCCCAGCTGGTTCACCAGCTCTGTTTGCCTCTTGGAGGAATAAATGGCTTCGTTTCTCTCGCTTCGGAGTTGAGCCAATTCTTTCTCCAGGTCTTCATTTACCCTCTTCAACTCGTCTCTCTCAGATAACACCCGATTATGTTGCTGAATGGGCACGGTAGTAGGCTTTTCGATCACTGGAGGGCTTTCTGGCTTGGCAGGAAGAAACGACATCCCTATAGCATCTGCTCTGGCTCTGATCCAAGTCACATACGGAGGGTAGGCTTGGCTATTGCTTCTCCCTAGCAATGGTTTTACCCTCTTACTGATGCCATTCCAAGCGCGCTGAAGCTTGGATAATAGATCCCCCTCTAGAAGACCAGTGAGGTACAGAGATTCCTGCACCTCTTCATCCTTCGGCGGAGCTCTCAAAGCATACGCGAACTGTCGGACCAGCAAAGACGGATTATAGTTTATACAGCCCTTCCTGCCTATCAAAGGCACGTTCGGAAACCCAATGCAGCTAAAGATAATCTCGGTACCCATCCTATCTCTGTCAAACCAGTCAATATCCTCTGCAGATAGACTCATCAAACGCTCGGACCACTCAGCTGTGGCTGCAGACGAAACAAAGGGACCCCTCTTGGGCAGATGACTATCAAGCCATTTATAAAGCAGGGGCACACAACACGAGACATTCTTACCCCTTCTGTTCTCGTTTTTGTAGTGGATGGAGTGGTAGACATCTCCTATTAAGGTAGGGACTGGATTCCCTGATGCGAAGATGTGAAATGCGTCGAAGTCTACAAAGTCGGGCATGTTGGGGGAACAGAATGATGCCATATATGCACAGGGCGAGAATGGCATTGAACACGACCCAACATCCGTCTTTGGCGCACTGCTGGGCCTTTCCCACTAGGAACTGCAAGGAGAAACCAGGAACCTTGTTCCAACTAGACAACACCAACTCGGAGGCATCCAGATGAAGTGAAGAAGCTAGACTAGCCAGATCAGGCTCAACATCCATATGAATAAAGGGCATCTGCCTCTTGATAGGCACACCTAACAAATCAGCATATTCCTCTAGCATGGGTGCGAGAACAAAATCCTGGAAAGTAAAGCATCTCAACGGAGGATCGTAGAACTGCAGCAGAGCGTGCAACCCATTCAACTCGAACGCAAAAGGTTTACGAACAAAACTGAGCAATTTGCCGTAAGACTTTCTGAACTCATCTCTCACAGAATCATCTGCTAAAACAATCAAACCAGTTAGCTGAACCACATCAGGGGCAGGGAGCTTGTAAGCCACGGTCTTCCTCAGAGAACCCATAATAATACAACAGAAGGCCAGAAATCCTAAATCGGGGAAAACGATACCTGCAACACAGACACACGTTAATGAAATGCAAATGAGTATGCAAAGCAATGTAAAATGCAATCATGCAGCAGGAGATCAAGGCAACTGTGCTGCGGAGATTCTGTGTCAACAAAACCATGACGCTGCTCTGTCAAGAACAACCACTATATCTGATAATAAGAAATCTCTGGTATTGGACCACAAATCTGCTATGTCAAGAACACACACACATAGGGCCATAAATCTGCTCTGTCAAGAACAACCATCTGATAATAAGGACCTCTGATACAGGACCAAAACTCTGCTCTGTCAAGAACAAACATACATCTGCAGATGAGATCCTCAGATCCCAATCATAAACCTGCTATGTCAAGAACAAATACATATCTGATGATAAGATCCTCTGATCCCAATCCAAAACCTGCTCTGTCAACAACAAATCATATATCTGCAGATGAGATCCTCAGATCCCAACAAAACTGATCCACTATCAAGAAAACCAGGTAGTCTGAAGGTCAAAGTTTCCTGCAATAAACCCAACCCTGCTCACAAGTATGAACCTAAACTGACTCAAGTTCGGCATCCTATGCGGTCATCAGCGTCACAGACATTCAAGAGGGGTGATACGATACCCAGAAGGTGTGGCATCACCAGCTCATGAAGCAGCCTCACTTGGTTGAATTCCAAATGATCGGTCCCCAGAGTCGACAATCCTCCAAACCAACAACCCCCTCAACCCAAAGGGTTGAAAAAGAAGTCAACCGGGAGAACCTCGTCTGAGCGTGGATTTCATGAGACACTAGTGCCTGCCAAGCAAGCACGCGTCCACTAATTTCCACAACTAATGCTATGTCCACTCAAGCCTGGGTGTGGCTTCTCACTCATCAGAATGCCCCTCCCACAACAGCACAGATAATCATATCATACTGAAAATAAAATGCGGGAAATAAAGTGCGATAAATAAACACAACCCAACAAGTAATCATACAAGCGCTAGGATTGACTCTCGCAGGGGACGTCAGATCCCCAAACTGACTCGCATATGGGACGTTGGATCCCAGGAAACTATCAACACCCCATCAGAGTCGCTAGCTGTCGCTTCCGCGAAAATAAGGTGCTGGAAAAACAGAAGAGTCGCCACCTTTCGTTATTTATCCCTCAGAGCGGGAAAGGAAACGATCGGAAAAACCTGACGAAAAGGTATAAGACAAGGTCATCGCAACCGTTGTCTGGGTTCGGGAGTCGGTTACGCAAGGGGAAGGTATTAGCACCCCTCACGTCCATCGTACTCGACGGGATCCATGCTTGTTGTGTTTACTGGACGAGTTGGTTTATCTATCTACCTATCAAGGCTGGCTTAAAAAGAAAAGAAAAATGACTCGGCAAAGCGTCGCGCTTTATGCCTACGTATTCTCATCAGAGAATGAGAAATCAGAGTCAACGTAGTTCGGCCTACTACGGGTTACGCGGAAGGTGGCTCGCCAATACATCAGTATTGTGCCTACGTACTCTCAACAGGCATGAGAGATCAGAGCTTACGTAGTTCGGGATACTACGGATTACGGGGATTCAGATTCATCTGTTTTATCGAGTAGGGTTAAACAACAGTTCCAGCAGTTAGGGACAAAGCCTGTTTGCGTTGGCACTGAAGTTTAACGACACTCTTTTCTTCAGAAAAGCTTTCCTTTGAATTATGGGCCCACGGGGCAAAAAGGTTTGAAGTTTGTTTTCTGTCTTTTACGAAAGAAGTGTTTTTTATTGTGTTTGCAATTTCAATCACACTAAAGACTATGACCTGAGAGTGAATGCGTCGCATGTCACCCAAAGGGTACCATACTAAACATCCAGACTGTTGAAAAGAAACTCTCCAACAATCCTTTCTCAGATAGCTTAAGGCTCATAACGTACGAAAGAAATCATTCATGATTACTGTATCTTAAGCTATTTTGAGATGAGAAGAGAACAGGCTCAACTAAGGGGAGACTATCAAGTCCTAATGTTGTCATGCCAAGGATTCATCCTATGGTTGGGGTTTGAAACTGGGAACTCCTAGAAGTTATCATGCATAGGTTTCAACCTAAAGTTCTATCATCACTTCCTTATCAAAGGGAGTGAGATTCCTAAGGGATCATGTCAATGATAAACAGAAACAGATAAAGCATCAGCTTAAACAGTAAACAGATAAACGACTGTAAAATGCATGCAATGCAAGTGAGGGAGGAAATGTGTGTGGGGCAGCAGCCTCCACAAGCTCATCTCAACCTCAAGCCAGATATGAATAACTGTAATCATACAGCAACAATAACAACATGCTATCAAGCAGGATATAAGAAACTGTAATCATGCAGAAGAAAATAAAATGCTATCAAGCAAAATAAACCACATGGGCAAGGGAGCTGGGCTCTACCGAATACCCGCAAGCAAAGCCATACAGTAACAATACAAGCAGAGGGAGCAACTCAACCTCTAGTGCAATCATGCTCCTAGATTACAGTCAGTCTAGATATGAACTTATTCTAATGCATCAAGCAAGTCAAACAAGGCACATCAGCACAGAAAAGAAAACAGACAAGAAAGCAGATCAACCCCTCTCTTAATTCCAAGCTTCAGCTCTTCTGACAGCAATCCAGTCTTCAGACTTCAAACACCCTTCAAGGCTATCAGCTTCACTAACAAGCATCAACTTGCTTCTCCAAGATTTCAATCCACCAAACATAAGTGTCAACTTATCTTCTCTTTTCCAAGCTTCAGCTCTCCAGTCAATTCCACCTTCAGGCTTCACTTCTAACTACAAGTATCAACTTGATTCCTTCAGGCTCTCCAAGCATCAATGTAAAGATCAACTCATCTTTTATTCCTCAAGCCTCAGCTCTTCACTCAATCTTAATTGAATCCTCTTCATAAGTATCAACTTAGTTCTCAAGCTTCAGCTCTCTTTGCTTTACCAGTCTCAACTTGGTCTTCTCCTCCTACAAGCTTCAGCTTCTCAGAGTAGTCTTTAATCACATGGAAGTGTCAACTTCATCCTTCAATCTTCTTCAAGCAAGGAACTCCTCACTCTTCATTCAATCTCCACTGGATCTTCAAGTATCAACTTGTTCTTCTTGCTCTTCAAGCTTTAGCTGCAATGGCAATGCTCAAGGAATCATCCTCTCCCACACTCTTCAATGAAGTCCTCATCTTCAAACTCAAGTCTAACATCTTTCAAGATACTCAGCCCAGAAGACAATTGATTTAACAGGATGAGAGGAAATGATAAACAGCTTACTGACAACCAAAGGAAGCCTGTAAGGGTTCATCATTATGAGAGACTGGTTCCCTCAAAGTTCTACTTCCCAGATAAAGCCACTCATCCTTCCAAAGGAGGGATGTGAATATCTGAGAAGGACTTTTAGTCATTGGGAGGATTGGAAGCACAAGATGCTTTCCATATTTGTGAAAGAAATCATTCTAACTATAAGGCTCTCCCTATGTCTCCTATCTCCTAAACTTTTCTCAGACACCTTCAGGCACAAACAAATCCAAGCTCCAAGCAACTTCAAGCAACTTCAAGCATCCTCACCTTGCCTTCAACTTGTCTTCAATCTCAACCAAAGGCAAACCTAGCACAAACCCTAATCTAAGGGGACTAAGGAAGTTAAACTAGTTGAATTAGTAAGTTAGGATCACCTAAAACCTAGTACTAAAGTTAGTCCTAACTAAAATACTAAAACCAATTGTAAAATCCTACAAAAATGACTATGGGAACCTAGGTCAATCATGACTCTACCATATTAATTCCAGAGATCAAATCATCAAATTAGACCTAGAACTAAATTCTACATTACAAGGTATCAAACCTAAACCCTAAAAGGGAGCACCTAAATATCAATCTAGAAAGCATATCTATTTTCATCACAAAAATGTGAGAAAACTTATATGGGATCATACATGTCTAACCTAATCACACACAATATATAGATGATGTATGAGTGATCTAGAACCCTCTAGATCCTTCTAATGAGAGTTTCCACTTCTCATGTCATGAGATTTTCAAACACATCTCATGATATGCACCATTCTGTTTGCAGCTTGGAATCAATCCCTTTCTCTTTCAATTTCTCCCCTAGTGACATTTTGAAAGGGTTTAGCTTGCCAAGGGCCTTGCTCATGCCTTGATTCTATGCTTTGCACATGTTACTTAATATGCAAGCAAGTACTTTTCAAAGCAAGTCCACAAATTGCATCTCAACTCAAAAATGTGGCTAAACCAATGTTCTTAAAATGTTTTCTAGAGTCAAAATGATATATTACATGCCATGGTTTGGATGTGTAGGTTGAAAATATCAATTTCCAACTTTGGTTTATTTAACTTATGCCCTTATTTTAGGTCATTTTTGCAACATTGAGCTACAAGCCTTTCCATCATCTCATGACCTCCTTAATAGCCTTAAAACATCATTTTGAACAAGTTTTATGTTGAACATTTTTCCATTTGAAGCTTGGAAATAAGAGTTATGGCCTTATGCTTGACATGACCTGTTATCACCAAATGACCAAAATGCCCTTGACTTGTCAAAGCCATAAACTGAGTTCTACAAATCCTATCAAGGACTTCTAGTACTCTCTAGAAAGCTAATAGGATAAGTAACAACATTCATGTTGACCAAAAGTTCATAGGAATCATCCTTCTTGGGCAAAAGTTTGATGCAAGTTGGGTAACTTTCAAGGCCCCAGATTCACATACCTCAGATGACCTGTAACTTGTCAAAGTCATAACTTGAGTTCTATAAATCCTATCAAGGACTTATAGTACTCAAATTAAATCTAAGAACAAGCTCTACAACATTCATGTTAAGGGAAAGATGAGATGACAATCACATCTTGGGCTATACTGCCTTGAAGATAGGGGTCAACCTAGGGAATTTTACACTGTCAAGCCTTAGAAACCCTAGCTTGAAATTTCTCAAACTCCTCAATCATGATGGGTTGACCTTGGAATCATCCTTATAACATCTCAATGCATCAATCCATGATCACATGGCTCTTGGATTAGGTCTCAACCCCCTCCCAATCATTAGTTGACCTAGGGTTGACCCAGTCAAACCCTAATTACACCAGTCATGGCTAAGGCTTCTTAATCTTGCACAATGACCTATCTAGGCTCTATGATGGCTTTCAAGACATCTCATAATCTCTCTGAAGGCTTCAAGTCCATATTCTTGACTTTAGAATCATCTGAGGAGCTCCCACAACTCTCAAGTTAGGAGGCCCACAACCTTGGTTTCAACCACTCTCTCTGAGGATCTTTTATCTTCTCTGGCAAGGATATCAACCCTTGAAAACTTGAATAACCTTCTTGGCTAGCTTCATAGTCTTGTATAGCTCTTGATTGGTACTCATACCTCTTGATCTCCTACATACATGTCAATGAAATGCAAATGATAATGCTAATGTGAATGAAATGAAACATAAGCTAGTAAAAGAAATGTTGGTCAAATTTTGGGGTGCAACAATGGGCAGCTGTAGCACCCCAAAATTTTCCTTTTCATTTTTAACCATAATTGGCTTAGATTTATGCATTTTTTCATGTTTGTGTATCATGACATTGGCTCTTGAGACATAGGATCAAGGTGTTTTTGTGGCTCAAGGTTTTCTCTATTGTAAGTTTATACAACAAGAATTAGAGGCTTTAGCAGTCATTTTGTTCGGAAATCGGATACCGGGTTTTATGTTTTCATCAGGTTATTTTAACCGCACGAGACAAGTCACAACTTGTTTCAGGAATTTTACAGATACAATATCGAAAGGCAAGTTTCAGAGGCTTAACGTGGCTCAGAAAGTATGGCAACAGATGATTATGCAAGATTCCCTCCCAAAGACACCAAAATTCAAATTTTCCATGTGTTAGTCGATTAACACATTTGCACTGGCAAATGGTTAATCGATTAACCAAAGCGCAATTTGCCCAAATATTTGAATTTTCAGCACTGCAGAATTTAAACCGAATTTATACCACTTGATTTCATATGTGTATCATTAGAAGGATCTATAATTGATTTATTTTCACCATTTCCCTCCAAAATTCAAACACTCCATTCGTAATTCCACTCCTAATTTCCATTCCTCACACTAATCCATATTCCAAATCATATTTCAATTCCTAACCTAGGGGTTATTTAATCAAATTTACTCCAAACCACACTCATTCACTCTCATTTTCACCTTCATTTTTCAGAATTTGCTCTCAGTTCTCTCTCATTTTTTCATTCTCCATTTTCATCTTCAACCTGCACCAAAGCTCTTCCTTTATAATTCTCAAATTCTTCATTGGAATTTGTGAATTCTAGAGCTAGACCTTCATTACTTCCTCTCATCCTCACAAATTATGCAGTAGCAACTTGTTTGGATCTAGATTCAGGGTTTTGGAATCACATCTTAGTGAGATTTCTGCTTATTTGTGGTTATTTTTTGGATCTTCAAGTTTTCTTGTTAAAGCTTCATAGATCTCTGGTTTTCTTGCTTTGAATCATCAATTTCAGTTTGTAACACTCACCAAAGCAATTCTCCGCTTTGCAGGTTGGTAAATTTCAGATCGAAGCTTATTCTAGCTTATTTACAACTTTTACAAAGTAGATCCTTGAGTTTTTGATGTGAATTGGTTCATTGTTGGATTTGATTGTAAATCTTGATGTTTGATGGATTCTGAAGGTGAGAAAAACACTTAGAAGGGGGGGGGGGGGTTAAATAAGGGTTTAGAGAAATTATGGCAATAAAAACAACACAAGATTTTTATCCTGGTTCGTTGAACTCAACTATTCCAGTCCACCCTATCAAGGTGATTTGCCTTTCTCCACAAGGACTTAATCCACTATATTCAAACAGATTACAGTGTCAACCACTAAGAACAACTGTCTTAGTCTTCTCAAGAAATTCTGACCACAACTTGGTCTTCTCAAGGAACCTTTTACAAATTAATGTAAACTAAACAAGTGTTTAAGATGTTTCTAAAAAGCTATATCACAAACTATGATTTTTACACTTAGATTAAGAACGAATAAAAACTATTCAGCTTATGAAACAAAATTTGTATGAGAGCTTGAGAGTAGTTTTTGATTTGATTTCTCAGTAATTCGTCAACTTTGAAGAGATGTTGAAGACATCCTTTTATAGTGCTGAAAGTCCAAGGCTTGAAGACTGTGCAAGTAGAGTAGCTGTAGCCTTTTGTCTTCACGTGACTTTTCCTTTCTCAGAAGTAGAATGTTCAGAGAAATGTCTTTTTCCTGAATCCTTGTGTCTATCACAAATAAGGAATAGTTTTGTTAGAGAGGACGTTGAGAATAGTACCAAGTCTATTCACGTGCTAACATCTTTTCAAACGTAAACAACATCAGATCCTCTGATGTGTTTCTTGTTCTTCAGATCAGATTCAATGTTATTAGAGTTGCAGCAATAGTGCTTCAGCGTGAGTGATCTGATCAGAGCATAACTATTTATCAGAGCCTCTGTACTTGCAGCGTAAAGTACATTCAGAGTCTTCTGAAACAATGCTTTAAACTCTTCATACAAAATCTTCAGCTACGCTTCAGATGCTTCTGCAGCTTCTGCTTCAGAGTCATCTGCAGCTTTTACTTCAGAGTCTTCTGCAGCTTCTGCTTCAGAGTCTCTTCTGGCAGCGCTCAGAGTCTTTTGATGACTTGCTTCTGATGCTTTAAAGCTTTGTGTATCTTGCTGTTCAGATGCGTTTTGCTTCCGTAATGATATTTATTTTAATATCTGAAACACAAAACACTTGAACAAAATTAGAGTATATATTTTCTTAATACAAAATTTCATTAGAGTTATCATCAAAACATAGAGATATAATTAAACACCAATCTGTGTTCTAACAATCTCCCCCTTTTTGATGATGACAAAACATAGGAAATTTTGTTCAATAAAAAAGGATAAATATATAACTCCCCCTGAATTGAATACTCCAATAGAAGAAAATACTTCCCTTTTTGCATGAGTAAACTTTTCAGATGAAGAGCCTGGTTAAAAACTTCTAGATAGAATCCTGGTTAGAATATACTTTCCAGAATCAGAGCTTGGTAATAACTTGATTTGCTTTCCAGAACCAGAGCCTGGATTAATCTTATTGATTTTTTTCCAAGAACAGAGCCTGGTTTATTTTCCATAATCAGAGCCTGGTAATTAGAACCTGGTTTGACTTATCAGAGCTTGGTTAAACCTGGTTTGAGTAAAAGTTTGGTTTGGGGATTCTCAGGGTAACTTCAATGAATTTTGTCAGATGATACGTTATAGTTCTGAAAGACTAAAATTCAATGTTAGATATAATTTGTTATGTCTGAATTTCATTTTAGTAACTATTTATATTTGAACAAACAAAATTTCTTTTTCTCCCCCTTTTTGTCATAATCAAAAAGAAAACTTTTTAAGACAGAAAATAGTATAAAGCTGATAACATCAACAGATGTAAAACAAATGATCAAACAGACAAATTCATTCATAAATAATCAGAGTACATTCAGAACAAAACATGATTCAGAAAAAGGCAGAAATAGAACAAAATAACACTTAAAGTGCACAAACATAAGAACTAAGATAAAGTTGATGCAAGAAATTTAAGGATGTGGGTCATCTCAGAAGTAGATTCCTCTTGCTTAGCCATCCATTTCTGTATGTTGTCTGTCTTCTCATCTTGTTTTGCCATCCAAGATTTAATTTCAGATTGACCAGCTTCCAGCACAGTAATCTTGTCTTCTAGGTCTGGATTCTCTTTCTTAACTTCAGAAGAAGTAGAAGGAGCAGATTCAGATGCAGGAGTGGGATCAGAGTTAATGATCATTACAGATGCAGATTCTGGAGGCCCAGATTCAGATGGTTGATCTACAATCATCAGAGCTAATGGATTGGTTTCCAAAGTGACTTCAGGAGTAGATTCTTCAAAATCTCAGAAGTAGAAGTTACTTCAGAAGTTGAAGGTGCATCATCAAGAAGCAATGTTGGAGATATGTTCATATTCCATAGCGTATGTTTGACAACTTCAGCAAATCTGACCTTTGCGTCATCATAGAAAATGGTCTTCAGATTAGAAGCCACAGAGTCGAATCTGGCAATGAACTTATTCCAGCATTCTTCAGAAGCTTCTGGATTAATGCTCGAGAGACATTCCTCCTTAACAGAGTTTAAACTCTTCCTTATTTCTTTCTTGAAATTAGCAAATAAGGCATTAACATCTAATCTGGATTTAGGTTTAAGGTAGGCGTCCAGAGGTGATGGTTTGGGTTGTTCAGGTGGGGGTGGTATGGTAAAGGTTGGGATAATGAACAAAGGACAAGGATAAGAAGGTAATGAAGGGTGTTTAGATGATGAAGTGAAAGCTTTTAATCTGGATGAAGATGAATTGGGAAACAGGAACTTTTTGAAATTTGATGCAGAGGGAATGACATCAAATGGTGTAGAAGTGTAGGGGATAAAAGCAGAATTTTGAGAGTGCAGAGGTTCAGGTGAAATGATGTCTGGTTGTTGTGTTAGATAGGCTTGAAGTACAGATGGAAGGATAGTTGAAGAAATAGGTTTATATGGAATGGTAGGGTCAGATGCTTCTATTCTGGTGTAAGAGTTTTTGAGTTTTAGACCAAATGGAAGGGGATCAGAAGGATGAGGTTTGAAAGAAGAAAAGGATACAAACTCAGATGTTCTAGGTTCATAGCCACGAAGAGAGGGTGGTGAGTTTATTTCTGGTGGTAAGTCAGATTCAGATGAATCTGATGATTTAGATGAATGACAGGATGTGGGAGATATATCAACCAGAGTTGTCAAAGGTTGAATATCTAGAACTACAGAATCAGGTATGAAAGGTTCAGATGGTTGAATAGATTCTGGTTCAGGATTAGAAGGAATGGATTGTTCTGGTTGTGGTTGTTGTTGTTCTGTTGGTTTTGGTTCTGATGGTGTTGGTTCAGTAGGTTTAGAAGTTTATGGTTCTGGTGGGGGAATATCAGATGATAGTGGTGCATGTGTTTGTGTGTCAGATGGGGGAATATCAGATGGTTGAGAATGTGTTGGTTCAGAGGTATACTTTTCAGATGGAGTTGCTTGAGGTTGGGGTACAGAGGGAGCTGTTACAGAAGGTTTCTTAGGTTTAGAAACACGAGGAGGAGAAGGTGAAGGTGATGGTATAGGTTCATGGGTAGTTTGGTCAGATGTTAATACATCTTTAACAGTTTCAAGAATAGAATCTAAACTTGCCTCTGGAGGATCAACCTTTTTCTTCTTGACCCTCTTAGGCTTGACAACAGTAGCTTCACCAGTAGCCTTCCTCTTGGGTTTAGAACATCCTTCTTCAGCAACCTTTCTCTTCTTCTTGTGTCTGGCCTCATACAGATCTGGAGCAGGTTCACCTACCTTCTGAACCAGATTTGCTGGTAGAGGAGTTCCATCCTTCAGACACTGTGCAATGTACTTCAGAATAATCTCCCTTGGTTCATTAGCGAAGAACATGGGAAACTTATCAACTGGAATCCTTCTTTGAGAAACCTCTTCAAAATTTATTTTCTTTGGTGTAGAAGTGACTTCTTCTACAACTTTCATCCTCTGAAGACTCTTCCCATTCAGAGGTTTTCAAACTGCAGAAGCTAACTCTTCTTTCAATCCAGCTTCTACCAGATGATCAACAAGACCATTCTCAGTCAGAATGTCTGAGATAAGTTTTCCCATTGGAATCCAGTTCCTCAGCTTCTGATGTTTGGTTCTGACCTCTTCCCTTGACTATTTAACGTGTGTCCACAGATGATTAAACAGAATATATGGCTGTTGCACCCCAATATTTGACCAACCAATTATCGCATTTGGCTTATGTTTCGACTCAGTTTGCATTATGCATTTACATACCGCATACATTGCATTTTTGCAGTTAGATTGATTTTATCGGGATTACAGCCTCTCCTGACGCTTCAGGCATTTCAGGCCAATACGAGGATTTATTTTGAGAATTTGTGCTCGTCCCGGTGTTTTCAGCTCTCGCTGTTATTTTTTAGGACATTTAGGTGTCCGGTTTTTACCGCTTATTTCGCTATAGTCGCGTATCTGTTTTCTAATCGATTTAATTGGCTTCCTTGCATTTTTAGATTTTTCCCTTTATTTCCTAGAATTTTTAAATGGATTTTAATGGATTTAATTGACTTTTCTAGATATTAAATAGGAATTTTTAAATATATTCTTATAGATTTAATAGTTTTTTCTAGAATTTTAAATAGATAATTCTTTTTAAATAGTTTTAAATAGATTTTTGTTTCTAGATATTAAGTAGATTTTTAAATGGTTTTTTTAATAGGATAACTCTTTTTTCTATTTTTAATAGAGTTAGGAATTAATAGGGTTAATTGGAGTTTAATTTCTTTTTGTAATTAATTCATAGAGATTAATTAGATTTTAATCATTTTTTAATTAGGATATTAATCATTTCTTTTTAATTAGATATTAATCATTTTTGTTAATTAGGGTTAATTAGAAGTTAATTAGCAGAATTAATTGCTTTGGTTTCCATTAATTCGTTTTTAATTTGAGTCAGCTTTTAATTAAAGTGTAATCATGGCATTAAGTGGATCAGTTAATTGAGTCTGAGTAATTGCAGTCTTTTTGTTTGTTATGGGCCAGGTGGCCATTTCTGGAGGCCCAAGTCCAAACACGCCACATGTCATGCATATAAGTAGCCCACGTGTGGCACTCTCTCTCTACCACCTCATTCACACGTGTAGCCAACTGACACCACACACTTCTCTGCTCACGCCACCTCACCCCGCACGTGGCCTCCGTTCACCCCCTCTCTCCCATGCGTGTTGACACGCGTCCTCCACCTTCCTCCCTTCACCGGCCGGCCATGCAACCGCCGCCGGAGCCATCCTAACCATCACCGGTAACCGTTTTTTCGCTGGAAAATTGCAAGTCACCGATGAACATCCATCTTCTTCATCCATCATTTTCATTTAACCGTCGCCGGAAAACTCGAATCCCCGCCGGAAACTGCATCACCTTCGTGCAATATTCATCATCTTCATTCAAGAAATTCCCAGAAAACCTTTAGATCCTGAAGAACGTCATGGCGTTCTTCACGAGTTTTCCAGATCTACGAAGATCTTCTTCAACGATCCACTCATCAGTGTTCATCAGAAGCGCCATCAAGCATGTTCATCGCTCACCTCCAAGAACGATCCAGAAATCCTCCACAACTTCGAAGAATCTCTTCCTCTGTTTGTCAACGATCCAGATCTGGATCTTGATCAATGTTCATCTTCAAGACTCATAACAACCTCAACCGTGTTCATCCATTATTTCAAGAATCTTCATCGGCGTTCATCAAGCGTCTAGAAACTTCTTCAACCTTCATCAGGTTCTTCATGTTCATGTGTTCTTCGCCCGTTCATGCGCGTTTGTCCACCGTTTCCCAGATTTGTTCAAGGATCGTAATGATCGTCATCTTTAATCTTCATCATCCACCACGAGCGGTTCATCGACAACATCAAGTTCCGTCGCGATGGCATCAACGGGGGCTTCACTGTCTTCAGTGCGTTTGATGTTAGGTTGTGAGATGAGGGGAGTTAAGGATGAGGTTGAGACGGTGAGAAAGTTGAGGGTGGGCGAAGAGCAGAGACGGCGGCGCAGCTGAGTGAGGGAGAAAGATTAGGGTTTCTGTTGGAATTAAGAAAGGAGAAAGATGAGGAGCCTTGGACTCAGTTGAGTTAATGGGTCGCGAGGCCCAATCGTTTGGGTCTCTTTCTGATCCATACACCCTTCGTTCTGCATACGCGCCCCGTCCCTAGTTTTTCTGATGTTTTTTTTTGTTGTTGTTGGGCTGGGCCCAACAATAATTTTTCTGGCCTCATACACCACACGTTTACCAGCGCACCCCCCCCCCCCCTCCCCAGTTTTTTATTTGTTTAGTTTTTTGAATTTTGTATTGTGGGCTGGGCCCAGAGTGGTTTTTTTTTCTGTATTCCCCCCAGTTTTGCAGATTGTACCCCCTCCCCTTTTATTTTTAATTTCTCTCGTGTATTGGACATGTGATTGTAATAATCATAGTTTTATTTTTCTATTTTTTTTTAGGGATTATAGTTCATAGTTTAGGATATTATTGCATATTTTTTACTATAAAATTTTAAAGAGGATATTGCATTAATATAGATTTTTTCATTCTAGTTTTCTTTATAGAATATTATAGATTTAATATAGTTTTTCTATTCTCTTTATAGAACGTTATAGCATTTTAGGATAGAATTTTCATGCTATTTTTCTTATACGCATTTCATTTTAATATTTCTTTAGAATATTTTTCATTAGGATTTAATTGCCGTATTTTAGGAGTAGCATTTTATTTCCATTTAGTGTTGGATTTCTCTCCTATTTTCGTTTCTATCTGATTCTACTGTTGATTTTATTTCTTGGCTGGCCGTGTGACATGATTCAATTGGAGAATGATTTTCGATATCATTTCTCTATCTTGTCTTTGACACGGATATCAATACGCTACCTCTTAGAGTTCGATTTCTTGTATAAGTCGAACCATGACGGTCTAAGCATTACAGTGTTCCTGATTCGAGCGTCCTCATCAAGGATCCAGAGAGGAGAAGATTGGAATGGAGTTTGCGCACATGTCAGGAGCCAACGGAGCCGCTTCGTTCAACATCATCATCTTATTCAAGTCTTCAGGCAACTGTCGAGTGTTGTGAGCTGTATCGTTAGATACATAGGAAATGACAGTGAAGGAGTTTCTTCTCAATCGTCTAGGATGTCTAGTATGGTACCCTTTGGGTGACATGCGACGCATTTGCTCCTACGTCTTAGGTTCTTGCGTGTGTGTCCCGAGTTCCTTCCTGTTTAGGCGTAAGCCTGCTTCCTCTTTGTTCTCGCCCCCTGTGCGATCGAAACCCTTTTCTCTCGCGTTCAGGCGATTGAGACCCCTTCTCTTGCCCCTGTGCAATCGAGACTCGTTTTCCCATCGAACTAAGTTTGCTCTGATCTCTCGTGCCAGACAAGAGTACGTAGGCATATGATGCGATATCCTAGCGAGCTACCTCCCTCCCGTTTCCCTTTTTCCCTGTTTTGCTATAGTTAGCTGAACTACAGCTGCTCTGATTTCTCGTACCAGACGAGAATACGTAGGCATAGGATGTGATATCCTAGCGAGCTACCTCCCTCCCGTTTACCTTTTTCCCTGTTTTGCTGTAGTTAGCTGAACTACAACTACTCTGATTTCTCGTACCAGACGAGAATATGTAGGCATAGGATTCAATGTCCTAGCGAGCACACTAACAACTAACTTCTCTGTTCTCTCGCTGCCATGCAATCGAGACTTTCCCGCTAACGACTGATGTTCCCTTGCTCTTGCCCGAGCACAATCGAGACCAGACCATAGTCCTAGAACCCGTAGGTTCCCATACCTTCAAAACTCGACGTACTACGTTCGTTCTACCGCAAATAGGTAACGCCTAAGTCTCCAATGGTCGAGCAGCATACACCTAACTGCTAGAATGCGTACGCTAGTATCGTCAATCCTTTCTCTCACCCACGTGTGATCGAGAACACCCTGTCTAGCCGTAGTTAGCCCGAACTACGTAAGCTCTAATCTCTCATTCTCTAATGAGAATACGTAGGCATAGAGTGTGATGCTCTATCGAGTCAGTTTCTTTCCGTTTAGCCTCAGAAGCCGTAGATAGATTGTTTTTCACCCGTAGACAAACCCACAAGCATGGATCCCATCGAGTATGATGGACGTGAGGGGTGCTAATACCTTCCCCTTGCGTAACCGACTCCCGAACCCAGACATTGGTTGCGATGACCTTGTCTTATACCTTTTCGTCAGGTTTTTCTGATCGTTTACTTTCCCGTTCTGAGGGATAAATAGCGAAAGGTGGCGACTCTTCTGTTTTACCGACACCTTATTTTCGCGGTAGCGACAGCTGGCGACTCTGTTGGGGACTTCAACGGTTCCTATGCGAGTCAATCTGGGGATCCAACGTCCCTGCGAGAGTCAATCCTAGCGCTTGTTTGGTTGTCTGTGGGTGTTTATTTTTGTGTTGTATGTTGTATACTGATGTATTTACATTTCCCCCACTATATTATTATCTGTTGCTATTGTGTTGTTGTGGGGAGGGGAGCTCTGATGAGTGATAAGCCAAACCCAGGCTTGAGTGTACCTAGCATTAGTTGTGGAAATTAGTGGGCGCGTGCTTGGTTTGCAGGCACTAGTGTCTCATGAAATCCACGCTCAGACGAGGTTCTCCCGGTTGACTTCTTTTCCAGCCCTTTGGGCTTGAGGGGTTGTTGGTTTGGAAGATTGTCGACTCTGGGGACCGATCATTTGGGATTCAGCTAAGTGAGGCCGCTTCAAGAGATGATGATGCCACACTTTCTGGGTATCGTATCATCGTTCTTGAAAGTCTGTGACGCTGATGACCGCATAGGATGCCGAACCTGTGTCAGTTTAGGTCCACACCCGTGAGTGGGAGGGTTTTTGCAGGAAACTTGATTTCCAGCCTACCCGGTATTTTGGTTTTCTCTCGTCAGAGCAAACTTATCCCGTCAGCAGCGCAGCAGTAATCAGAGCTTTGTGGGGGCTGTGATCCCGTGTTTTCTGCATCTTGCATCGCATTTGCATAAGCATCTTTGCATCATATTGCATATCATTCTCCAGCTAGCCAGAGCTCTTATGCAGCCTTTGTTTTGCTTCAGAGGGTGATTCTCCGGTGTTTGGTCTGAGCAAGTGTTGATTGTTGGAAGACGACCAAGGGGTTGAAGCAGATTTGAGCAGGATCAAGCAGTAAAGTCAGTTGAAAGTTGTTGGTAGTTATGTCAAAGAGAAACTTCCAGTTTGTTGATACCTTGTCAGGTTTCATTATGACGTCCAATCCTCTGTATTGTTCTATGCCTGAAGAAGACTTTCCGCAAGTGAACAACCTTACTGCAACTCGACTTGTACAACCTTCTGTTGAAGACCGAGATCTACATGAGCAGTTTGTTGTCAGAAGTGAACGCTCTCCTTCTATTGATACCTCAGACTATCAGGGTGTTTTTTCCCTGTGCCAAATTCCCGAAGAGAGGTCCCGATAGCAAAGACTGAAGACCCATTTGCTCTCGTGTATGCTAAAAGGTTTCGTGCGTTGGATGAAAGATTCAAAGCCTTGGAAGTTAAAGATGCTGTTAACCTCAATGCTGCAGACATGTGTCTGGTTTCTGGCCTAGTGTTACCTCCGAAGTTCAGAGCGCCGAGGTTTGAGAAGTACAAAGGAGATAGTTGCTCGAGGTAACATCTAGTGATGTTCTGCCGAAGAATGAATTCGTTTGTGCATAACGACAAGTTGATGATTCACTGCTTTTAGGACAGTCTGATTGGGGCATCTCTGAGTTAGTTTATGCAGTTAGAGAGTAATCAGATCCGATCATGGGTGGACTTAGCCAATGCTTTTTTGAAGTAGTATGACTACAATCTTGATGTAGCTCCTAGTCGCATGCAGCTGCAAGAATTGTCTCAAGAGAACAATGAACCTTTCAGGAAGTATGTTCAGAGATGGAGAGAATTTGCTGCTAGAGTGAAACCACCGCTTCTAGACTGAGAGTTAAAAGGCATGTTCGCAAACTCCTTGCAGAGCCCGTATTTCGAAAGAATGCTTGGAGTTGCACCAAATTTCTCTGAATTGGTAAGGGCAGGAGAGCGCATCAAGTATGGCGTTAAGACTGGAAGAATTCAGAATGTTTCAAGCATTCAGGCTGGTGAAACCGAATCTTTCTGTAGCTTTCAAACTGAAGATGAAACTGTGGTCAATGCAGTCATGACAGATGTTGGGTATTCTCAAGATGAATCGGTGAAATCTATTGGTTCTTCGTCTTCTCAGCGGTCAGTATCCTCTGTGTCTCGTTATTCTGGACAGACGACTGTGCCTAGGGCACCACATCGGGAACTTTATGTCGCTCCTCTTGCAAATCCACGAGCCCGTGGCCGAGGTTATCAGAATCAGCGTCAAAATCAGAACCGACCTCGTAACAACTTGGAACGAAGGAATGCTCCTTCTCATCCGGTGCCTGTGCCGTATAGCCAAATTCTGCCACATTTGATTCAGAATTCTTTGGTGGAACCTAAAGCTCTTAAGCCCGTGCCAGAGCCTTATCCTCCTGGGTACAATCCCCATGCCCAGTGTGGATACCATGGTGGATCCCTGGGGCATTCAACTGAAGATTGCAAAGCTTTTCAGGCAAAGGTGCAACAGTTAATCGACAAAGGGTGCATTTCCTTTCTAGAAGGAGTTTTGGTTGTGCACGACAACCTCTCAGCTGTCTGAGCTCGCAGATTCAGAGGGTTAGTTCTAGAGGCCGGTGGTCCAGACAGGCAGACGTCCTCAACATTGGCAGTCCTCATACTTTTTATCATTTGCATTTGTAGTTTCCTTTCTATTAGTTACTACTTGCTGTTAAACATTGTTTGTTTCGAATGGTAATATTGATAAAGTGACTATGCATTTTTTGAATTAATCATGTCGCTGTCACTCATTTATTGCATTGCACTGACACTTTCTTTATATTCACTCCACTTTATCACTATGATTAGCAAAGATTGGAGGGAGGATGACGAAACTGAATACTCATAACCGAGGATCGTATGCTTTCGGGTAAAACCTTGCCTATGGTGTATAAGCATTGTTTCAAATCCCCTATACACTGGATATATAAGGAGTTAGTCCCTTGTTAGCCACTTCGAGCCGAGAAGTAGGAGTTTCTTTCGGACTTTTAAACCCTCTCATCTTAACCCGTGGCAGGGTAGCCGTCAGTTAGCTTGACCGAGCATTCAAGTCTTATAGAGGAGTGTTGCCTTTCGAGGACCAATCACAGTTTATTCCTCTCAAGAGGTCGTACCTCGTCAACCGCAATGGTTAAACCTCACCAATCAGGAGTGAGACAGTTACAACCCTTTCGGAGCAATCAAGACAACCAGTGTCACACGACTTGTTCCAAGCAAAAGAAAAAGAAAAAAAAAGAGAGAGAGCCCGCTAAGTAAAAAGAAAAGAAAAGCTGGAAAGCGAATACTTAGGAAAAAACCAGGGCATCCCGCTAGACTTCAAAAGAAATCGAAAAGAACTCAAAAGAGTCAATCCAGGCAAAAATTAGGGAATCAAAAGAA
Organism: Lathyrus sativus; assembly: GCA_963859935.3. Taxonomy (NCBI): domain Eukaryota; kingdom Viridiplantae; phylum Streptophyta; class Magnoliopsida; order Fabales; family Fabaceae; genus Lathyrus; species Lathyrus sativus. The sequence goes on from OZ012738.1 coordinate 283,086,449, forward strand.
TAAAATGAAAGGATCTCAACAGAAAAATCCTCAAACAAGGACAAAGTCGTGTGGATACAGACACCGAAAACGAAAGAGGAGTATCTGTCACTCCGAAAACCTTGTGAGTTCCTTAACCATTGTTCCCAACATTCCTCGAAAAGGCGAGCGCTCGTGCTAGGTTAACTGAACATTAGGATCGGAGATCATCACGTAGAAGGGGTGGGTACGAATCATGACTTGAGCCTAATATCCCTTGTTTCACGAACCGTGAACCCGACCACGATACAACCCTTAAAAGACCTAATTGAGGCAGGGTTTATTCTGAAAGCGCATTACGATAAGGTTGAGTAACCTAACTCCTACATGATTTGCTAATCATATCCTTGTTGTATTTTTCACTGATCAAATTAGCACTACGTTTGAACTCTTTGGTTCATTCGTCACTCACTCTCATGACACGTAAATGAGTGACAACACTTTTTTCGAAATCTACATGAACACTGCATTAAAATTACCATTCGTGAATAAACAATTTTAATTGCAGGTCAGTGATTGACATGGAGGAAATTCCAACAGGGAATAATCAATCAGGACTGAATCATTTAGTAGTCTGGATCAGAACGGTATACTGTGAAGCCCTGTGAATTTGGGGCAGGGACTTCCAGAGAGTTTGGAATCTGTTGGTCTGAGGACAAGTCCTGAAGCATCGGTTGATTATGGGACAGATTATTCAAGAAGCAGTTGATCAGAAGTGAATCTTCTCGAGACCCAATCAGGGGCAGTTATCCAGAACTCCTGTGATTTAAGGGCAGATCCCTCCAGTGTTCAATCAGGGCAGGTTAAGTCGCTCAACGCTCGTTCAGGGGCAAGCTACTTCAGAAGTATATTGAAACCAACCATGCTGAGAGTTGGTTAGTTGAGGATGAATCCTTCTGTTGCACAGATGTCGGGGCAAGCCATCTCGAGGTCGCCTCGTGGCAAGCTGCTTTCTATTCAGAATGAATATTCCCAAGAGTCGGATTGGGGCAAGTTCAATTACACTGGGGCAAGTTGTTCATACGAGTTTGCTCACTTCAGCAAGAGTTGAGTGTCGGGGAATCATGTCATTACCCTACCCAAAAACCTAAACCTTCTGAAAAATCCTTGATGTCATTGGATTGTTATCCTACAGCCTAAACTTGTTACTTACCGTGTAACCAAAGTCATTTCCAAAGCCCAGTTCTCGCCTGGCAAACCTCCAAAGCCCAGTTCTCGCCTGGCAAACCTCCAAAGCCCAGTCCTCGTCTGGAAAACCGGTAACCAGTTCTCGCCTGGTCCAGCTTTCTTAGAATACCAGTTATCGTCTGGTGCGTGTCAGCTTTTAAACCATTTCTCGGCTGGTCACCTTTTCCTTGACCCACTGTTTAACCAGTTCTCGTCTGGCTAACGTCTGGCTAACGCATTTTTAAAGCCCAGTCCTCGTCTGGCAAACCTGAAATTAGTTCCCGTCTGATATCCAAAACCTAGAAGTCAGTTCTCGTCTGACAACTTAAACCCTTTGGCCACCAGTTCTCGTCTGGTAGTCTACCCTCAAATGCTAGTTCTCGTCTAGTATTTCCCTTTCAAATCCACTTTTGTTGGTAACCAGAAATAAAGCCCTATCACCATAAACCTATCCCGAAAACTAGAAAAGCCTAATTGTACCTGGCACGATATTCCCGGTGACGTGTGCTATCACGTTCCCTGACACGCGGCTCGAATGACCTCAGTTCTCCATGATTGGTGTTCTGTATTCCCTTAGGGGGCGATGTTGTTAAATCAGGAAATTTTCTTCAGCAGAGATGTGCAGTTAAGATCGACTCTCCTCAGCTGTTTGAGATTGCAGCAAGTTGAGATGGCACTTGTCCTTTATCAGAGTAGGGTCAAGATTATCCTCAACAGGGCGAGATTGATATCCCCGGTAGAGTATAGCCATCCCCGGCAGATTGATTGTGCACTCCCAACGGTTTAGGATCGAAGTTTTCCCTGAGAAGCGGATTTGGGTTTATTTCCCCAGCACTGGGTCAGGGTGCAGTTTCTTGTAGGAGACTATTCACAAGTGTTCAGCCCTCGATAGCGCAGACTGAAGTCTCCAGCGGAATTGAGATTCCCCACAGAGTTGTACTCTCCCCGGCAGGTAGGAGTGATTCCAACGTCTGGTTGCCTATCCTCAGTCGAATTTGTAGTTTCCCAAGAGAGCCGAGTCCTTGGAAGCCGTTGAAGCCACGACTGGTTTTTCCCCCAGTAGCGTGTTGAATAGCTGATGCTGTATTTCCCCATCAGAGTCGTTATCTCCAGGAAAGTTTTGCCGCAAAAGTCGTGCAGTTTATTTCTGCGACTGATATCGTTTCCTCAGCAGTTGTGGTTCGTACACCTAGATGAGCAGGTCTAGGTTCTCGTAGAACTTTGTTCCCCTGCAGCAGTCGACTGAAGTTCGTTTCCCCAGGCGGAATCCAATTGAGATTTGTGTGACTTCTTCTCCTCGGCAGGATGATTCCTTCCTCTACCAAAGTGGTTCTTTCTCCTTGACAGGAGGATTCTCCCTTCAGCATTTATTTTGCTGATGGGGTCGTAGCATCTTGCATGATTGCATAACATTTACCCTAAAAATGCGTAGCATTTCCACCGTGTGGAGCATTACGCCATGGTCAAACATATGCATACGAAACATGAGCTAGGTCGTTACCGTTCTGGTTTTGCAAGTGTTCCTCCGCAGAATGGTTCGCTCAAGATGGTTCTTGAATTCCCCAGCGAAGTTGATTGCTTAAGATGATTCTTAAAATCCCCGGTGAAGTCGCCAGAGTTGGTTGCTGAAGTTGATGTCTAGGATTCTCGGCAGAGTTTGCTCAGGATGATTCCTGAAATCTTCAGCAGAGTTATTGGTTCAGAATGATTCTTGAAGTCCCCCGCAGAGTTATTTGTCCAAGATGATTCTTGAAGTCCCCCGCGAAGTTGATTATGCAAGAGGATTCTTGGTTCCCTCAGTAGAGTTTATTTGTCCAGAATGATTTCTGAATCACCTGAAGCAGAGTTACTTGATAGTTATCCAGAATCCCCAGCGGAGGTGTGTCATCCCCAACAGGTTTTAAACAGAAAAGTTGAAATATCCCTTATTGACTTACTGATAAAGTCCGACGAAGATGTTGTCGACGTTCCTAGCGACACGATGAGTCCATAGGTGACGATAAGGAATTCTTCTGCTATGACACAAAACGTATGACGACATAATTGACCATCCATTACAAGTTACCGAGTAACCGGTGACCCCTTGACAACTTGAGGACGAAGATCTGCAGCCAAATCAGATAATTATCCTGACGGAGATTTGAGATTAGACCTTTCACCAACTACCATGTGACCAATTCCTCAGCAGAGTTGCCGTACAACTGTCATGCTTAGTTTTTGAAGATGTGCCTACCAATTAGAGTATCGTTTACTTGTGCGGTTGGTCGATCGCCCGTTGCCGAGTAACCGGTGATCCCTCGATGATTTGAGGACGCAATGATATCAGATGAATCAGAGAATCATCCTGACGGAGGTTCAGATCAGTATTTCTCCAACTAGTTGTCGTGCAGCTATGATTTCAGTTTCCGAAAGATTTATTCCCATCAGAGTACCGTGTACTTGTGCAGTTGGCAAATTTCTGGGTTCTTTTGTATTCAACCGTCTTCCACCTTTGAATGTTTGAAAGCCGTTCGCTTTTAAACCCTTCAGGTCCAAGCCTTTTGAATAGGGGCAGCTGTTGCACCCCAAAATTTGACCAACCAATTATCGCATTTGGCTTATGTTTCGACTCAGTTTGCATTCTGCATTTACATACCGCATACATTGCATTTTTGCAGTTAGATTGATTTTATCGGGACTACAGCCTCTCCTGACGCTTCAGGCATTTCAGGCCAATACGAGGATTTATTGTGAGAATTTGTGCTCGTCCCGGTGTTTTCAGGTCTCGCTGTTATTTTTGAGGACATTTAGGTGTCTGGTTTTTACTGCTTATTTCGCTATAGTCGCGTATCTGTTTTCTAATCGATTTAATTGGCTTCCTTGCATTTTTAGATTTTTCCCTTTATTTCCTAGAATTTTTAAATGGATTTTAATGGATTTAATTGACTTTTCTAGATATTAAATAGGAATTTTTAAATATATTCTTATAGATTTAATAGTTTTTTTAGAATTTTAAATAGATAATTCTTTTTAAATAGTTTTAAATAGATTTTTGTTTCTAGACATTAAGTAGATTTTTAAATGTTTTTTTTAATAGGATAACTCTTTTTTCTATTTTTAATAGAGTTAGGAATTAATAGGGTTAATTGGAATTTAATTTCTTTTTGTAATTAATTCATAGAGATTAATTAGATTTTAATCATTTTTTAATTAGGATATTAATCATTTCTTTTTAATTAGATATTAATCATTTTTGTTAATTAGGGTTAATTAGAAGTTAATTAGCATAATTAATTGCTTTGGTTTCCATTAATTCGTTTTTAATTTGAGTCAGCTTTTAATTAAAGTGTAATCATGTCATTAAGTGGATCAGTTAATTGAGTCTGAGTAATTGCAGTCTTTTTGTCTGTTATGGGCCAGGTGGCCATTTCTGGAGGCCCAAGTCCAAACACGCCACATGTCATGCATATAAGTAGCCCACGCGTGACACTCTCTCTCTACCACCTCATTCACACGTGTAGCCAACTGACACCACACACTTCTCTGCTCACGCCACCTCACCCCGCACGTGGCCTCCGTTCACCCCCTCTCTCCCATGTGTGTTGACACGCGTTCTCCACCTTCCTCCCTTCACCGGCCGGCCATGCAACCGCCGCCGGAGTCATCCTAACCATCACCGGTAACCGTTTTTTGCTGGAAAACTGCAAGTCACCGATGAACATCCATCTTCTTCATCCTTCATTTTCATCTAACCGTCACTGGAAAACTCGAATCCCCGCCAGAAACTGCATCACCTTCGTGCAATATTCATCATCTTCATTCAAGAAATTCCCAGAAAACCTCCAGATCCTCAAGAACGTCATGGTGTTCTTCACGAGTTTTCCAGATCTGCGAAGATCTTCTTCAACGATCCATTCATTAGTGTTCATCAGAAGCGCCGTCAAGCATGTTCATCGCTCACCTCCAAGAACAATCCAGAAATCCTCCACAACTTTGAAGAATCTCTTCCTCTGTTCATCAACGATCCAGATCTGGATCTTCATCAATGTTCATCTTCAAGACTCGTAACAACCTCAACCGTGTTCATCCATTATTTCAAGAATCTTCATCGGCGTTCATCAAGCGTCCAGAAACTTCTTCAACCTTCATCAGGTTCTTCATGTTCATGTGTTCTTCGCCCGTTCATACGCGTTTGTCCACCGTTTCCCAGATTTGTTCAAGGATCACAACGATCGTCATCTTTAATCTTCATCATCCACCACGAGCGGTCCATCGACAACATCAAGTTCCGTCGCGATGGCATTAACAAGGGCTTCACCCTCTTCAGTGTGTTTGATGTTAGGTTGTGAGATGAGGGGAGTTAAGGATGAGGTTGAGACAGTGAGAAAGTTGAGGGTGGCCGAAGAGCAGAGACAGCGGCGCAGCTGAGTGAGGGAGAAAGATTAGGGTTTCTGTTGGAATTGAGAAAGGAGAAAGACGAGAAGCCTTGGACTCAGTTGAGTTAATGGGCCGCGAGGCCCAATCGTTTGGGTCTCTTTCTGATCCATACACCCTCAGTTCTGCATACGCCCCCCGTCCCTAGTTTTTCTGATGTTTTTTTTTGTTGTTGTTGGGCTGGGCCCTAAAATAATTTTTCTGGCCTCATACGCCACACGTTTACCAGCGCACCCCCCCAGTTTTTTATTTCTTTAGTTTTTTGAATTTTGTATTGTGGGCTGGGCCCAGAGTGGTTTTTTTTCTGCATTCCCCCCAGTTTTGCAGATTGTACCCCCTCCCCTTTTATTTTTAATTTCTCTCTTGTATTGGACATGTGATTGTAATAATCATAGTTTTATTTTTCTATTTTTTTTAGGGATTATAGTTCATAGATTAGAATATTATTGCATATTTTTTACTATAAAGTTTTAAAGAGGATATTGCATTAATATAGAATTTTTCATTCTAGTTTTCTTTATAGAATATTATAGATTTAATATAGTTTTTCTATTCTCTTTATAGAACGTTATAGCATTTAAGGATAGAATTTTCATGCTATTTTTATTATACGCATTTCATTTTAATATTTCTTTAGAATATTTTCCATTAGGATTTAATTTTCGTATTTTAGGAGTAGCATTTTATTTCCATTTAGTGTTGGATTTCTCTCCTATTTTCGTTTCTATCTGATTCTACTATTGATTTTATTTCTTGGCTGGCCGTGTGACATGATTCAATTGGAGAATGATTTTCGATATCATTTCTCTATCTTGTCTTTGACACGTATATCAATATGCTACCTCTTAGAATTCGATTTCTCATATAAGTTGAACCATGACGGTCTAAGCGTTACATTGTTCCTGAGCGTCCTCATCAAGGATCCAGAGAGGAGAAGATTGGAATGGAGCTTGCGCACATGTCAGGAGCCAATGGAGCCGCTTCGTTCAAAATCATCATCTTATTCAAGTCTTCAGGCAATCGTCGAGTGTTGTGAGCTGTATCGTTAGATATGTAGGAAATGACAGTTGAGGAGTTTCTTCTCAATCGTCTAGGATGTCTAGTATTGTACCCTTTGGGTGACATGCGACGCATTCCCCCCTATGTCTTAGATTCTTGCGTGTGTGTCCCGAGTTCCTTCCCGTTTAGGCGTAAGCCTGCTTCCTCTTTGTTCTTGCCCCCTGTGCGATCGAAACCCTTTTCTCTCGCGTTCAGGCGATTGAGACCCCATCTCTTGCCCCTGTGCAATCGAGACTCATTTTCCCGTCGAACTACGTTTGCTATGACCTCTCGTGCCAGACGAGAGTCCGTAGGCATAGGATGCAATATCCTAGCGAGCTAACTCCATCCCGTTTCCCTTTTTCCTTGTTTTGATGTAGTTAGCTGAACTACAGCTGCTCTGATTTCTCGTACCAGACGGGAATACCTAGGCATAGGATGCGATATCCTAGCGAGCTACCTCCCCCCCCCCCCCCCCCCCCCGTTTCCCTTTTTCCCTGGTTTGCTGTAGTTAGCTGAACCACAGCTGCTCTGATTTCTCGTACCAGACGAGAATATGTAGGCATAGGATTCGATGTCCTAGCGAACACACTAACAACTAACTTCTCTGTTCTCTCGCTGCCTTGCGATCGAGACTTTCCCGCTAACGACTGATGTTCCTTTTCTCTTGCCCGAGCGCAATCGAGACCAGACCGTAGTCCTAGAACCCGTAGGTTCCCATACCTTCAAAACCCGACGTACTACGTCCGTTTTACCGCAAACAGGTAACGCCTAAGTCTCCAATGGTCGAGCAGCATACACCTAACTGCTAGAATGCGTACGCTAGTATCATCAATCCTTTCTCTCACCCCCGTGTGATCGAGAACACCCTGTCTAGCCGTAGTTAGCCCGAACTACGTAAGCTCTGATCTCTCATTCTTTGATGAGAATACGTAGGCATAGAGTGCGATGCTCTATCGAGTCAGTTTCTTTCTGTTTAGCCTCAGAAGTCGTAGATAGATTGTTTTTCACCCGTAGACAAACCCGCAAGCGTGGATCCCATCGAGTACGATGGACGTGAGGGGTTCTAATACCTTCCCCTTGCGTAACCGACTCCCGAACCCAGACATTGGTTATGATGACCTTGTCTTATACCTTTTCGTCAGGTTTTTGCGATCGTTTCCTTTCCCGTTCTGAGGGATAAATAACGAAAGGTGGCGACTTTTCTGTTTTGCCGGCACCTTATTTTCGCGTTAGCGACAATGGCAGATCCATTTTTGTGCTCTGACTCAGACAATACATGAAGTATAGCTGATCACTGTTAACATAGTCTGGAGAATTGGAAGATTTTCTATGATGAATGCAACTCATGAAAATCTTAGCCCAGATCCTGTAAACTGGCTTCAAATCCTTAACCTTGTTAGAAGCTTCTCCAGATGAGAAATCTTCTCTATACACATCAGTCATATTCACACGCCCAGCTGGCATATTGGTGACACCATCAGTTTCCTCATACCCTATGAGTTTTCTTATAAGATCTTCAGTTATAACAATTTCTTTACCCAGAACATAAGAAACTATGAACTTAGGGCAAGTAGAAGCATGTATACAGAATTGCTTCTCCAGACAAGGATAAACTGGTCCCATCAGCCTATCAAAAAATTTGGTCCAACACTATGCATCAACAATGGGACGAAGATCATACCCATTTTCAGCAAAAGATTCAAAGTTAACAATGGATTCACACAAAACTTCCAACTTGTCAACAGGTGTGAGTAATGTTCTAATAGGTTCCTTAAACGCAACAGCACCCATGTTTGAAGAAGAAACAGCAGCCATTGAAGATTGAAACTGATCAGAAGTTGATGATGAAGTGGCCATTGATGTTCTTGAAGATTTAGTGTTACGGAGATGTTTGGGTTTGAGAGATAGATGAAAGGAATGAAACAAGAAGAAATGCATACAAGGTGTTCGTGAGAGTGAAAAGTGTGAAATGTGTAAAGTTGTGGCATTTATAAAAGAAATTAGGGCACACAAGAGTCACACATTCAGCACGCTTGCACTTAGCATTTAATGAAAAGAATATAATCATTTCAAGCAATTAATGATTCTGACAATTGGGGGAAAACGAGAAACTCAATATTCAAAAACAGTACCTCAAACGTCAATTCAGTATTGTGCACTCCACCTTTTCAGATTCAGAGTTACATGTGTTTGCTTGCATGTGCTTCTGAAACTTCTTTGAGAAATGAAACGTTAGCCAACGTTCAGATCCTCTAAGGTTTGTTAGTTCAGATTTGCACACAATAAATAAAATAATAAATAATAAATTAATAGATGTAATACTTCAGAGTTAAAACATTTTCATATGAGAAAATTTTCTTCTGATAAACATTTTATTCTGGACAGAAATCCATACTTATATTTTTCAGAATAAATTTAAATCTATCTTCAGCAAGGGGTTTTGTAAAGATATCAGCCCATTGATGATCTGTATCAACAAAGTTTAAACTGATAACTCCCTACTAAACATAGTCTCTGATGAAGTGATGTTTTATCTCTATATGTTTTGCCTTAGAGTGTAAAATAGGATTTTTAGACAAACATATAGTAGAAGTATTATCACAGAAGATTGAAATGTTACTCTCATGGATCTAATAGTCTTCTAGTTGACTCTTCATCCGGAGCATCTGAGTGCTACAACCGGCTGCAACAATGTATTCTGCTTCTGTTGTTGAAAGCGCAATAATGGGTTGCTTCTTGCTGAATCAAGAAATCAGATGACTTCCAAGAAACTGGCAGCTTCCAGAAGTACTTTTTCTTTCAACTCTGTCTCCAGCGTAATCAGCATCACAGAATCCAACTAATTTATAATCATCAGATCTTCTGTAACACAAACCCACATTAGTAGTAACTTTCAGATACCTTAGAATCCTCTTAACAGCTTTTTAAGTGTGATTCTCTAGGATCTGATTGGAATCTGGCACACAGACAAACACTGAATAGAATATCAGGTCTAGAAACAATCAAATACAGAAGAGATCCAATCATACCTCTGTAAAGCTTTTGATCCACTTTCTTACTTACCTCTTCGTTACCAAGAGTGCTTGTAGGATGCATTGGAGTTTTGGCCAACTTGCTTTCAGTCACATTAAACTTCTTCAGAAGCTCCTTCACATACTTAGTCTGATGTATATAGGTGCCTTCTGGAGTTTGATTGACTTGGATTCCCAGAAGGAATCTGAGTTCTCCCATCATGCTCATCTCAAATTCAGCCTGCATAGAAAGAGCAAACTCCTTTCCCAGCATAACATTGGTAGATCCAAATATAATATCATCTACGTAAATTTGAAAAATTAACAAATCTTTCTTGAATGATTTACAGAAGAGAGTTGTGTCCACTTTTCCTCTGATAAAATTCTTTTCCAACAGAAAATTACTTAATCTCTCATACCATGCTCTGGGAGCTTGTTTTAAACCATAGAGTGATTTTTTAAGTTTGAAAACATGTTCTGGAAATTTATCATTTTCAAAGCCAGGAGGTTGGTGAACATAAACTTCCTCTTCTATAATACCATTTAAGAAGGCACTCCTAACATCCATCTGATAAAGAGTGATGTTATTTTGTGAAGCAAAAGAAATAAGTAGGCGTATAGGCTCTAACCTGGCCACAGGAGCATAAGTCTCTGTGTAGCCAATTCCTTCTTGCTGACTATTCCCTTGAGCAACTAGCCTTGCTTTGTTCCTTACAACTTCTCCTTGCTCATTCAATTTGTTTCTGAAGACCCATTTAGTTCCAATAATATTGAACCCTTTTGGTCTTGGAACCAGATCCCAAATGTCATTTCTGGTGAATTGATTTAGCTCTTCTTGCATAGAAATTATCCACTCATTATCATTCAGAGCTTCATCAACAGAAGTTGGTTCAATGATAGACACCAACCCAAAAAGTGATGTTGCAGATGATCTGAGGAAAGACCTTGTTCTGATAAGGTCATCCTTCTTTCCAATTATCACATCCTCTAGATGAGAGGCCTTGGCTCTGGATGATGATCCCTTAACATTTTGTTCTTTCGAAATATTCAAATTGTTCATATGAGCAGCCAATGGAGTTGTATTTGGCGTTGCTTCTGGTTCTTTCACTTGAGCCTTTTCTGCCTCTGAGACTTCAGAGTCTGTGAGAATGACTTATCTATCTGCAGAATTATCAAGCTGCTTTGGCTTTTGATTGCCAAGCTTATCATCAAATCTAACATGTATTGATTCCTCCATAATCTGTGTCTCAGTATTGTATACTCTGTAGCCTTTAGAGCATTCAGAATACCCAAGCATGAAACATTTCTTTGCTTTAGGATCAAACTTGTTCAGATTCTCTTTAGTATTCAACATAAAACATACACATCCAAAAGGATGGAAATAAGAAATGTTGGGCTTTCTATTCCTCCACAATTCATAGGGAGTCTTCTCCAGAAGAGGTCTTACAGACACTTTGTTCTGAATATAACAAGTTGTGTTTATTGCTTCTGCCCAAAAATGTTTTTCCAGATTAGTCTCGTTGATCATGGTTCTGGCCATTTCTTGTAATGTTCTATTTTTCCTCTCTACAACTCCATTCTGTTGTGGAGTTCTAGGGCAGGAAAAATCATGTGCAATGTCATTTTCATTAAAATATTTGTTTTCAAATTCACCTCCATGATCACTTCTGACTTTAACAATTTTAAAATCTTTTTCATTCTGGACTTGTTTGCAGAAGTCAAAGAACACAAAATGTGACTCATCCTTGTGTTTTAGGAATTTCACTGATGTCCATCTGCTGTAGTCATCAACAATGACTAATCCATACTTCTTGCCTCTGATGGATGGAGTTTTCACTGGTCCAAACAGATCAATATGAAGTAACTTTAATGGTCTTGAGGTTGAAACAACATTTTTAGTTTTAAAAGAAGATTTTGAAAATTTTCCTTTTTGACATGCTTCACCAAGAGCATCTGAGTCGAACTTCAACTGAGGAAGTCCTCTGACCAGATTGAGTTTATTAATCTGAGATATACGTCTCATACTAATATGCTCCAATCTTCTGTTCCAGACCCATTGCTCATCATTAACAGACAGAAGGCATTTTACGTTCTGAACCTTAAGTTCTGAAAGATTGATTTTATAAATGTTGTTCTTCCTTTTTCCATTAAATAGGATTGAGCCATCCTTTTGACTGACAGCCTTGCAACATTTTTGATTGAATATTATGTCATAACCATTGTCACTTAATTGACTTATGGACAATAAGTTATGTGTTAATCCTTCAACGAGTAAGATATTAGAAATGGAAGGAAGATTACCATTGCCAATAGTTCCAGAGCCAACTATCTTGCCCCTCTGGTTCCCTCCAAACTTGACGTCTCCTCCAAATCTAAGTTCCAGGCTTTGGAACATAGACCTTTTTCACGTCATGTGACGCGAGCAGCCAGAGTCCAGGTACCAAGATTGGTGTTTTGACTTTGCTGCTAAAGATGTCTGCAACAGATATTATTTTGTCTTTAGGTACCCAGATCTTTTTGGGTCCTTTAGGGTTAGTTGCCTTAAAGTTTTGTCTGAACTTCTATCTTCTGACAGCAGGTTTGTTCTGACTAACTTTAGGTTTAAACACAGGAATGTTCTGACCAGAACGTGCGTGTTTAATATCATTAAGATGACCAAACTTAAAAGTAGAATATAGAGGAGTATGCTTAATGATTAGTTTATCAACAGATGTTGGATTTAAATCTTTCTCAGAAGAAGATTCATATCCAATACCCTTCCTGTTATTTCTGCTTACACCATAGATCATTGAAGCCATCTTGCTTCTCTCTAGGCTTCTTACCAGAAATCTCTGAAAACTATAGTCATATTCTTCTAAAATGGTTTTAGATTTTGACTTAGTTTCAACTTCAGAATCTTGTTGAGCTTTTTCTAATTCATTTTTAATTTTCAAATTGTTTTCTTTGAGCTCAGCAACTTCTGATTTCAGTAGATCATTCTCAGATACAAGATTGCTTTCAAGCTTCTTGTACTTAAGCTTAATCTTACTATAGTTTTCTAACATTTCTGATAAACTCTCAATAAGCTCTGCTCTAGAAAGTTCAGAAAATACCTCCTCAGAATCTGACTCTGATTCTGATTCTGATCCAGATGTTTCTGCATGGTCTTCTACGTCAGCCATGAGTGCCATGTTTGCACATTCCTCATCTGAGTTTGATGAAGATTCAGATGCATCTGAATCATCTCAGGTTGCCATCATAACTTTCTTTTTATTATCATACTTCCTTCTTGGCTTCTCCTTCTGAAGCTTTGGGCATTCATTCTTGTAGTGCCCAGCTTCCTTGCATTCATAGCAGACAACCTTTTTCTTTCCAGATCTTCTGTGTCCAGAAGACTCTTTACGTTGATCTGGTTTCTTGAAGTTCTTGAACTTCCTCTGTTTATGCTTCAGGAGTTTGTTGATCCTTCTGGACAACAGGGACAATTCATCTTCTTCTTCAGAAGAAGATTCTTCAGAACTTTCTTCTAAAACCTGCAAAGCTTTGGCAGATTTGTTAGACTTTAAAGCAATAGACTTACCTTTTTCTGGGGTTCGTCTTCTTCTAGTTCAATCTCATGACTCCTCAGAGAGCTGATCAGTTCCTCCAGCGTGATCTTGTTCAGATCCTTTGCTAGCTTCAGAGCATTGACCATTGGTCTCCATCTGATTGGCAAACTTCTGATGATCATTTTAACATGATCTGCAGTGGAGTAACCCTTGTCCAGAACTTTCAAGCTAGTTGTGAGAATCTGGAATCTAGAGAACATAACTTCTACAGATTCAGATTCCTCCATTTTGAAGGCTTCATATTTGTGGATCAGCGCCAGAGCCTTGGTCTCCTTGACTTGAGAATTCCCTTCATGAGTCATCTTCAAAGATTCAAACATACCAAATGTTGTTTCTCTGTTAGTAATCTTCTCATACTCAGTATGAGATATAACATTTAGTAGTATGGTTCTTGCTTTATTCAATCATAGATTTTCTATCTATCTTTTTGCCATCCCCATCAGTGGGGTGAACATAGCCATCAATGACTAAATCCCAAAGGTCAGCATCATATCCTAGAAAGAAACTTTCAATCCTATCTTTCCAGTAGTCAAACGTTTCCCCATCAAACATAGGGGATTTAGTGTTGATTCTATCTCTGTCCTCATATCTGTTGTTGTTGGATGTTGAAGCTTCAGCCATAATGTATCAACCAAAAAATATCAAGAGTTTTCTCAACTGGATCTTTTCTGTTCACGGTGAAGTGAGAGCACTAACAGAACCGGAGCTCTGATGCCAACTGAAGGTGAGAAAAACACTTAGAAGGGGGGTTGAATAAGGGTTTAGAGAAATTATGGCAATAAAAACAACACAATATTTTTATCCTGGTTCATTGAACTCAACTAATCAAGTCCACCCTATCAAGGTGATTTGCCTTTCTCCACAAGGACTTAATCCACTATATTCAAACAGATTATAGTGTCAACCACTAAGAACAACTGTCTTAGTCTTCTCAAGAAATTTTGACCACAACTTGGTGTTCTCAAGGAACCTTTTACAAATTAATGTAAACTAAACAAGTGTTTAAGATGCTTCTAAAAAGCTATATCACAAACTGAGATTTTTACACTTAGATTAAGAATGAATAAAAACTATTCAGCTTATGAAACAAAATTTGTTTGAGAGCTTAAGAGTAGTTTTTGATTTGATTTCTCAGTAATTCATCAACTTTGAAGAGATGTTGAAGACGTCCTTTTATAGTGCTGAAAGTCCAATGCTTGAAGACTGTGCAAGTAGAGTAGCTGTAGCCTTTTGTCTTCACATGACTTTTCCTTTCTCAGAAGTAGAATGTTCAGAGAAATTCCTTTTGCCTGAATCCTTGTGTCTGTCACAAATAAGGAATAGTTCTGTTGGAGAGGACGTTGAGAATAGTACCAAGTCTATTCACGTACGACATCTTTTCAAACGTAAACAACATCAGATCCTCTGATGTGTTTCCTGTTCTTCAGATCATATTCAATGTTATTAGAGTTGCAGCAATAGTGCTTCAGCATGAGTGATCTGATCAGAGCATAATAGTTTATCAGAGCCTCTGTACTTGCAGCGTAAAGTACATTCAGAGTCTTCTGAAACAATGCTTTAAACTCTTCATACAAAATCTTCAGCTACGTTTCAGATGCTTCTGCAGCTTCTGCTTCAGAGTCTTCTGCAGCTTCTGCTTCAGAGTCTCTTCTGGCAGTGCTCAGAGTCTTCTGATGGCTTGCTTCAGGTGCTTCAGAGCTTTGCGTAACTTGCTGTTCAGATGCATTTTGCTTCCATAATGATATTTATTTTAATATCTGAAACACAAAACACTTGAACAAAATTAGAGTATATATTTTCTTAATACAAAATTTCATTAGAGTTATCATCAAAACATAGAGATATAATTAAACACCAATCTGTGTTCTAACATATTCAATTGGTGTTTAATGTTTGTTATTTGATGTAATTTTCGTGATTAATTGCATGTTCTAACGTGTGGTGATTAAGCGATTAAGTTGTTGAAAAGTGCTTTTATGTTGAATTTTATGTTGTTGTTTTTACAAGGTTAATAGATTAACCAGTTACAGTGTAAAAATAGTTAATCGATTAACCAGTGTATTTTTCATGTTTTTTGGATTTTCTAAAGGGGTTAAGCGATTAACGACCTTTTCACGTTAAATGGTTAATCGATTAACACTTACGCAGAATGTGATTTGTGTGCATTTTCAAGCTTGTTTTGATTCCTTTCCACTTTTAATCTGCATAGATTGATACTATGCATATATGTGGACCGTTCTTGAGATGTTTTACTTCATGTTATGGTTTGAATGTAATTCTTCAGCGTACGACTTTTGGTTTCCGTAACCCATGTGCATAAATCGTTTATTTTGCATTCTTGATGTGATGAGCATGTTGCATAATCTTTTGTGCCAATGTGATTGCTTATTCTTGATGTTTACATTGCTGAAAGTATGATTCATGTTCATGTTTTGTTTTCGATTCCATGTTTGCGTGTTTGCTTCATGTGATTAATTGTCGAATTACCTATGATGCTTTTGATGAGTGGTTAAGTATGTAATGCCATTGAAACTTATTCAGGCCTATTTGTTCGTGTTTAATTGTCTACACATGTGAATCAATTGCTTTTGCTTGATGCTTATTTATGTTTGAAATTCATGTGTGTTTGCTTAAATGTGAAGGCATGCTTTTGATCTTTTCTTTTGATACATGATTATGCTTGGTGATGGAACACGTTCATTATTGATTGATCAATCTTGGATGCATACTTGATATTATGTTGTTACATGATTGATGTCTATCCATATGCATTTGTCTTGATGCATTGTTGTTGTCTTTTACACCTGCTGTTTTGGAGTTTCACATGATGTTAAATGTGCACATGTTCTGCCTTGCTGCCTTTTACACATGTTATGTGCCGAAACATAAGCTGTTAAAAGATGTCTTGCTTATGTGCTAGATTTTATTATTGTTTTTTGCAGGAAGCGCTGTTGTAGCTGTTGTTTTTGCCTTGTTTTCTTGTTTTTATCTTTTTCTTGCATGCTCTCTTAAGGCCTCCAAGTTCAACATAATTTTCTATTAAGCTTGGAGTAGGATAGACATAAGGTTAGTCCCTCTTAACCTCAACCTTAGGTCCATCTTTTGCATGCTAACATTAGGATAGAATTTCCTTTCACATCCCGACCTTAGGGCCACTTTGCATGACAACATTTGGACCAAGTTTCTTGAAATTCTGGTATGCAGATCTCATATGTCCCAAGAACATTGATCTCTGCTGAAACAAGGGCGAGGACAGATCATGAACAATTTAATTTTCTTTAAATTGTACCAATGTCATGACCAACGTCATGACCTCTGTTGTGACATCTGCAGGCTGACAGACCTATTTATCTAACCATTTAAATTGTGCATAATTGTAAATGCAGAAAGATAAATAACACCAGTAATTGTTTACCCAGTTCGGTGCAACGTCACCTACATCTGGGGGCTACCAAGCCAGGGAAGAAATACACTATTAGCATAATCAATTCAAAGTCAAACAACCAGTTTTCACTTCTCACTTAATCTCTACCCAATGCAACTTCAGCCTAGAGACACTCTAGTACCTGAGTATACCCACTCACTCCCCTTCAATCACACAACAGTGATTTCAATACACAATTACAAAATTCAATATGAAGAGACACTTCATACACACATTGATCTTGCTTCACAACTTTGATCAAGGAACTCACACACTCTTGCTTCATAGCTTTGAGTGAGACATATCCTAGAATCTACCTATCCAATGCAATCATCCACCAGACAATTGCTTGGAGTACAAGTATTCCTAAACAGAATTCACACGTGAAGACTAGCCTTCTTCACTTACAAATATGTCTACCACAATATATCAAAAGATACAAAGGGTGACTTACACACAAGGGACTCTCAAACCCTAGACCTTTTTTCTACACTCTGGTTTTTCTTGATGTGAGTGCTTGCTTTCTTTTGCTTCTGCTCCTCCTTTTATAGCACTGCAGACTGGGCTTGGGCTGCTCCAAAGTAACAAATATTAGTTTTAACAAAGTAAAACTAATTTCCACAATTCAAAGTGCTGTCAAATTAGGTCATGGCTTTTCATGATATGGTCAACACTGCCTAGAATCTCTCCTGAGATAGCTCAAGAGTCATAACAGGTTTCCTGAAGTATAGCCTGAGTTTCCTCTTGCAATATAACAGAAAACCAACATGCCTGTTGTGCACGCCTGATGTCATACGCTCAATGTCATATGACATCCAGTATGACATCCAACTCTCTTTGTGCTTAGCTAACCAACCTTGCCCTGCTGAACACTCCTGCAGAATCTTCTTTGTACCAGTAGAAACAAGCATATTATAGTTTCCTAAGAAGTCTCACAGATCCTTTTTATGAACCCCAACTAAATCTGCACTTTGTTCCTACTAATTCTCTTTGGCCTGCACATACTGATGAGGTATAATCAAGGCACTTCTGTCAAGTGATATACACTAGCAGCTCCTTCTATTATCATGCAGCTATGTCCTGCTTAAAACACATGACATCACACCTCACTCACCACCTGTGAAGAACTTCATCACAACTCAACTTATTTTGGCTACTGCTAACACATAGCAGCAATGATACTTAGTATGACATCCATGACAGCAGTTATGTCATCAGCTCCTACTGCACCAGTAGCAATGTCATGAGTCATCAGCCCCTGCTTCACCACTACTCTTGTTGTTTCTCACACATGACAGTAGTTCTGTCATGACAGCAGATGGATGTTGTGATGGATGTCACGATATTCAGCATGACATTCACATTAAAACACTCCACAGCAGTTCTGTCACCACAGCAGATGGAGATGTTATAATATCCTACTTATCATTAGTGCAGGATCATGTTTTACCAAAATTTATCCAATCATAGAACCATGGATAGAATCATGGCACTAACAATCTCCCCCTTTGGCAAATTTTGGCTGAAGCACCCAAATAACTTATCAGGGCAACAACAGTAGTTTACACAAACTATCATGCTCCCCCTTAATAGTTGCATCCAGCAAGCAACAGCATAGCAGCAATAATGCTTTTCTCCCCCTTGGTTTAGTCAAAACTTTGACAACAAATGGAGCAATTGTACATACATATGCTCAACACAAACTGTACATACAGTCATTTCACCATCTCCCGAGAAATACACAAGCTGCTTGACCTCTACTAAAGACTGCACCACTTCAGCACCAATCCATGGACAAGCCTTTAAACCACCCTTGTTGAACTCACTCAGTCAGTGTAAGATCATTCCTGAATCATAGCTCCTTGAGAGTACCCCATGAACAGTCTTGAGTCTTGAGTTCTTGCCTTGTCTGAAGCTGCACCTTCAGGAATGACACTTTTGTCATCACCAATTAAAGGATAATCAATTAAGTACTTGCCATAAGTAACAATTGATCTTAAATCCCCAATTTGAGACACACATATTCTCATCAGTGGTCCAAGGACACAAGCTTGCCTGAGCTTCAGCAAACTTTGTACACATCTTCATGTTAGTACAATGCTAACACAAGTAATGTAGCTACATATCAGACAGGTACACAACTCCCCCTGTAAAGCATACTCAGTACTCCCCCTAAAAGATAGAGTCCAACCATATGAAGACTTTCTTCAACATATTCATACTGTAGCTTTACATTCCTACAGACCATACTGGAACAGATAGCAGAAGAGTTGCAGGATAACTATCTGTAAGATCTCCAAAAAGTCAGGGTAAATGCCATGTTTCCTTGACTTTTACAGAACCAGAGCTGATGATGTCTTGATCTTCACCTTTGTGTAATCTGATTTGGTCCATTGACACCTAATGACAGAGCCAAAAGGAATACCTTGTCATCTTCACCATGAGCTTGGAGCAGCAACCCAATGTCACAACATCTTGTCTGGCATTCTGCCTTCACCAAGTCCCAGATTTGTTTGAAACCACAAACAATCTTGACACATAACTGGACTTCTTGCAGCAACCCATCCTAGATAGAAGTATATCTCCCCATATCAAGGGTAACCAGTGCACATGAATGGAAAACATAAGACGCATCTTCATGTCTTCAAGAACTCATTCTCTATTCAACACACATGTTAAACGCATTCACTATAAGCAAATAGTACACCCATCAACCAAAAGCTCTCCCCTATCTTTGACAAACGCTGCTCCAAGATCACCACATTATCTCTCATGACCAACTCCATGCTCATATAGTGAGAGGACATCAAACTAATCCACCTCTTCCTAGAGTTACTTGTAGCAGAAGAGACCACTTCTCCACAAGTATTCTGATCTTAGGCTGAGTACAAGATAGACACCCCATAATCCAAGACATTCTTTCTCATCATTTTCCCATATGATAAGTTAGAAAGCGTCTGAATTAACTGGTGAATCTTCTTATCAGAATCCAAACATTCATGCAGTCAATCAATGATCCACTCCAGTTTTGTCCAACCCTTTCACATCATACTCCAAGATAGTCCTTTTACCTCTTCATTCTCCCGTATGACAATATAGAGTACTTCTTAGTCAAGATGTGAATTACAAGTTCTACACTAGATCTTCAAGTCCTTTACCAAGGAAAACCAAACTATATCCACTGGTTCACAACTGGACTTACTTCTGCCTAGTAATCCAACTGAAGAACTTCAGAGAATACAGCTCCACCAGCTTGATCAACTACATCTCCAAAAGAAGGAAATCTTCTATACACAGCTTAGGGCTTCTACCACAAGCTCCAATATATGAACAGAAACAGATCCTCCTTTGGTCTTCAACCAATTACCCTTCTGCACAAGAGTAATCAGTTCCAAGCATGAACAGTCCCAGAACCTTCTGTGGTCTTCAAATAACTACCCTTCTGCACAAGAATAGTTCTCTAAAGGCACACTGCTTAAATAACCAAATTCCACTGTTTGGTTATTCAGCATCTTTCAGAGCTCTAGAAAATCTGCTAATCCACCAGGCCATTTTGATCTTCAAATTCTTCTTGCTCCAAAGCAAGGCATCTACTCCTTCACACAGCTCCCGCAAACTGCATGATATAAAGCATTAATTCCATTTATACCTGAGAAGATCAACTTATCTTCAAATGATGTGCCACAACATCACTTGAGGCCTTGAAGTTTCTGCTTGATGTCACAACTTTGGTTAAGACATTCAGCTGGAGAGTTCAGGCTTTCATTCTCCCACTTAGAAGATTCTCTTTACTCAATTAGAACAAGAGTACATAGGCTTGATATCCAGTTGGAGTAGACAACCTCAATCCTACTTTGTTGTACCACAACAATTACCTTGAAGTGAATTTGCTTCATGAACTCCTCTTAAGAGATACCAAACGTCCCAAGGCTTGACTCTTTAATGAGGAAGGGTCACAAAAGAAATCTTTACACAAGGATTCCCGATTTCCTTAAGTAGAGACTTCTTTAGAAAGTCAGAGATAACTGCCACTTATCCTTGACCTCCAATATGACCAGGGTCATATGCTCCTATGCACTTAGATCAGAGATAAACTGACCTAAGCAGTGCTATCACCAATGTAACACCCCACTTCCCAAATTAAAATAAAATGCGATTAAGTCAAATAATTATCAGAGTTTCCATTCAAAAAAGTGGGATATTACATTCACAAATTCAACAAAACACTTCTTTATATGGTTTTCAAAATAAAGCAGCGGAAAAATTATCATTAATATATATATCATTCACGGCCATCCGCCAAAATGCACAAAATATTCATTAATCATCAAGGTTCACCAAAATATGATACGTCACAGGAATACAACAATTTTATCATAAAACAAATAAACTCCCAAGTCCCATGTTACGTATCAGAGCATCTTAGGACTCGACTCGCACACCACTATCCAAGCTAGCTATGCACCTGGATTATCTGTACCTCTGAAGAAGCACATACCACAACAACAACAGAGGGGTGAGAAAACATGATCAAAATTATCATAAATAAAATAAATGAATAAAAAGGCAGTAAATAAACAATCATCACCCCACCAACATCAAACAGGACCTACTGTCCAATCATCAACACAACATATCATAATGCAAGAATGCAACCCAACAAATGCATGCGGTACCGACTCATCATCACTGACGGACACCGGGCCATCAACCCTCCACAAGGGAGCACATCATAAACAGGATAGATCACTTACGCTCCTCCTGAGACATGATCTATCCCCACAATTCTCCACAAAGGAGTACGGGTGAATCACTTACGCTCCTCCTGAGACATGATTCAACTCCGCAATCATTGATGGACACTGGGCCATCAACCCTCCACAATGGAGCACCTCATAAATAGGATAATCACTTACGCTCCTCCTGAGACATGATCTATCCCCACAATTCTCCATAAAGGAGTACGGGTGAATCACTTACGCTCCTCTTGAGACATGATTCAACTCCACAATCACTGATGGACACTGGGCCATTAACCCTCCACAATAGAGCACCTCATAAACATCATAAGAGAGTATGGTTAAATCACTTACGCTCCTCCTAAGACATGATTCAACCCTACCAAGACACCATGATATGCACAAGCCCAAATACACAACATACAACCATCAAGAACACTAAGTTCCTACTCATCACATCACCATACATCACACACAGATATATATATATATATATATATATATATATATATATATATATATATATATATATATATATATATATATATATATATATATATATATATATATATATATATATATATATATATATATATATATATATATATATATATATATATATATATATATATATATATATATATATATATATATATATATATATATATATATATATATATATATATATATATATATATATATATATATATATATATATATATATATATATATATATATACGAACCCCGAGTACACATGATCCTCCCGATCACCTCACTATGCATCATATACATATTACATATATATGTCTTACCCACCATTTAATCATGTCAATTAAATTCAATAATTCATAATTCACCTTTCCACATCAAGTATACTCTCTTTACCCCTAAACACATCTCTCGACCTATCACAACCCAAGGAATCCTACAAAACAAATCACAAGGTAAAACAGCACAAAAATCACATTTTGTCACGCTCGCTGGCTCACTCGCCTAGCGAGGCCTCAGGGAACGCTCACTGCCTCATTCGCCTAGCGAACCTGCTAGCAAGTGCAGACAGTGGCTACAGGAAGTGTTCGCTACCCAACTTGCCTAGCGAATACTCGCTACTAGCTCGCTCAGCGAAGGTGCTGGCGAATGTCTGCGATTTTAAAAAAATCTCACTGTTCAGAAATTCATCAGAAGCTCAAAAATCATCTGATTCTCACCACACCAGTCCTAGTAGTCTTAGTCTATTATTCTACGACTAAACCACACTATTTATTCCAGATCTCACCCGATAAATCACCAACTCTACCGATTAAATCATTTCCGACCTAAACGGTAAACTACTCAGAACACCCAACAATCCTCACATAGTCACATGCAAGGCTGGAATAACAGGACTTCACCAATTTCTAACAACATAAACACAATTCATCCATGGAAACAACAATCAAAATATTACAGTATCTTAATCATAGTCATCATATCCCTATGGGGTTAAGGAATCCCCAACTACTCCGTTCATGCAATTACCAATTTTAACCCGTTTCTCCCCCCTTAACTTGACTAGTTGCTTCGATCGATGAAAACTTCCAAGAATATGATTACTCTCCCTTGTTCTTCTTCCTCTTGTTCTTGTTCTTCTTCCTCACTCTTCTCCCAAATAAACTGTGTTTCTCTTTCTTTTTTTTCTCTCCCAACTCACTAATACCCCCTTAAAACACTTATTCCCCATTTCTTTTTAATTCCAATAATATTAATAATAATAATAATAATAATAATAATAATAATAATAATAATATCATTATTATTAATTATCAATTATTATCATTATTAATTTTATTATACTAATATTAAAGGCCATAGCTTCTTAAATAATCCCCACAAAAGACATGCCGAATTAAAATAACACCGGAATGATTAAATAATTAAAATGGGGGTTACAACTCTCCCCCACTTTAATTATTTTCTTCCTCGAAAATTACCTGATGGAAACAATTATGGATACGCTTCTCGCATCCTGATTTCCAATTCCCAGGTCACACTGCCTCCTGCAGCACCTCCTCAAGCCACTTTCACCAAGGATATCTGCTTCCCTCGGAGTTGCTTCATCTTACGATCCTCGATCCTCAACGGCATCGTTTCAACGGTAAGATTCTCCCTGACTTGAACTTCATCTCTTTGGATCACATGAGATGGATCTGAGACACACCTTCGAAGTTGCGACACATGAAACACGTCATGCAATTCGACAGTTCAGGCGGCAACGCCACCCTATAAGCCACAACACCAATTCTTTGCAAAATCTGATACGGCCCAATAAACTTAGGATCCAACTTCTTGGACTTCAACGCACGACCCACACCAGTCACTGGGTTAACCCTTAAGAACACATGATCACCTTCACTTCCAGCTCTTTCCTTCGGTAATCATGATAGCTCTTCTGCTTACTCTGAGACGCTTTTATTTTCTCAAGAATCATTTGAATTGTCTCAGTAGTCTACTGCACAATCTCTGGCCCCAATACCACATTCTCACCCGTCTCATACCAACACAGAGTTGTTCTGCATCTCCTACCATACAAAGCTTCAAACAGTGTCATTCCAATACTAGAATGGTAACTGTTGTTGTACGTGAACTCGATCAACGGTAAATGAGTATCCCACGCACCACCCTTTTCTAACACACAAGCCCTTAGAAAATCCTCTAGCGATTGAATAGTCCTTTCTGACTGACCATCAGTTTGCGGATGGTAAGCCGAACTCAACTTCAACTTAGTACCCAAGGCTTCCTATAAACTCTTCAAAAATTCTGAAGTAAACCTCAGATCTCTATCCGACACGATATTGCACCCCAAAATTTGCTCAACATTTCTTTACCTAGCTTGTGTTTCATTTCATTCACATTAGCATTATCATTTGCATTTCATTGACATGTATGCAGGAGATCAAGAGGTATGATTACCAATCAAGGGCTATACAAGACTATGAAGGTAGCTAAGAAGGTTGTTCAGATGTTCAAGGGTTGATATCCTTGTTAGAGAAGTTAAAAGATCCTCAGAGAGAATGGTTGAAACCAAGAGTGTGGGTCTCCTAACTTGAGAGTTATGGGGAAGACCATCAAATGATTCTGAGGCCATGAAGATGGACTTGAGGTCTTGAGAGAGCTCATGAGAAGTGTTGAAGATCACTTTGAGTCCTAGATAGGTCATTGTGCAAGATTAAGAAGACTCAGCCATGAGTGGTGCAGTTAGGGTTTGACTGGGTCAACCCTAGGTCAACTGATGATTTGGAGAAGGTTGAGACCTAATTCAAGAGCCATGTGATCATGGATTGATACATTGAGATGTGATAAGGATGATTCCAAGGTTATCTCATCATGATTGAAGAGTTTGAGAAGTTTCAAGCTAGGGTTTCTAAGGCTTGACAGTGTAAAATCCCCTAGTTTGACCCCTGTCTTCAAGGCAATTTAGATCAAGATGTGATTGTCATCTCATATTACCCCCAACATGAATGTTGTAGAGCATGATATTAGCTTTAATTTGAGTGCTAGAAGTCCTTGATAGGATTTGTAGAACTCAAGTTATGACTTTGACAAGTTACAGGTCATCTGAGGTATGTGAATTTGGGGGCTTGAAAGTTGTCCAACTTGCATGAAACTTTTTCCCTAGAAGGATGATTCCTATGAACTTTTGGTCAACATGAATGTTTTTCCTTATCCTCTTAGCTTTCTAGAGAGTACTAGAAGTCCTTGATAGGATTTGTAGAACTCATGTTATGGCTTTGACAAGTCAAGGGTATTTTGGTTATTTGGAGATTATAGGTTATTTCAACCATAAGGCCATAACTCCTATTTCCAAGCTTCAAATGGGAAAATGTCCAACATCAAACTTGTTCAAAATGATGTTTTAAGGCTATTAAAGAGTTCATGAGATGTTGGAAATGCTTGTTGCTCAAAGTTGCAAAAATGACCTAAAAAGAGGGTATAAGTTAAATGAACCAAAGTTGGAAATTGATACTTTTGATCTACACATCCAAACCAAGGCATGTAATAGGTCATTTTGACTCTAAAAGCATTTTAAGAACATTGGTTTAGCCACATTTTTGAATTGAGGTCTAATTTGTGGACTTGCTTTGAAAAGTAGTTACTTACATCTTAAGTAACATTTGCAAAACTCAAATTCAAGGCATGATCAAGATCCCTTGCAAGCCAAAAACTTCCAAAATGTCATGAGGGGAGAAATTGGAAGGGAATGGGATTGATTTCAAGCTGTTTGCAGAGTTGTGCACACCATGGCATATAAGTGAACTTCTCATGTCATGAGAGATTGGATTTCTCATTAGAAGGATCTAGAGGGTTCTAGATCATCCACACATGTTCTATATATTGAGTAGAAGAGGTTTAGATGAAAGTTTGGTGATGATTGAAGGAGAGAGCAGAGATTGAGATTGAGATTTCATTGCTTGCAACTGAATTCGGTTACATCATTTCACTCACTTTCCATCCATTTTCTTGATTGCAATCTCTTCCATGGATGCTAGGGAATGATTCCAGATCATAATCAAAGGGAATTCGTGGCTGATTGGTCTTCTTGAGCTCAGATTTCTCCACCTGCAACTCAGATTCGAATCCAAGAGTTGAAGCCATTTCAATCAATTCTATTGCATACAGAAGCTTGGAAGTGATTCACTGAAGGAGTCTGGAGCATTTGAGGGCTTGATTTGAGGTCTTGCTACTTCTGTGCATGCGAAAATTTCAGGTTTGTAACCTTTGATCTCTGGCTTGTTGTAGGTAGAATCAATAGGAATTAGGATGTTAGATGCATTGTAGAACGGTGTAGGAAGGTTTTCAGATAGTTAATTTGAGAATTAGTGACCAATTAGGGATGTTGCCATTTTCGGTTGAGAATTGGTTATTGCGAATCTTGAGGTTTCAGAGAGAATAAAGGGCATGAATGAATTCGTGAGAAAATTTGGGACAAGTTTCATGTATAGACCACTTGCAATGGAGGATCCTAGAGAGAGTTAGGGTTGGGGACGATGACCGGAGCTGTGCGCGAGGTTCAGAGATTCAAAAGGTTGAAGATGATCCCAGAGCCCTTGGATCAGGGTAGGACCTTTGACCAGATGAAGATCCAATGGCCACGAATGGATTTCAATTTGTGAAGAGTCTGAGTTTTAATGAAACGCATCGTTTCATTTAGTTGCTGATTTTGGGCTTAGTGAATTGGTTGATACCTGCACCCCCCTGATGGCCCAATCCATGATATGAACTGGATTTTATTTCTATCTGCACCGTGGTTTTGTCATTTTACTTGGATTTTCTTTAATTTCTTCATTTTATTTATGGTTCATGATTAAATCATAAAAAATGGAAAAATAAGTCAATTAACCCCATTCTTTTTGCATTAGATTCATGATAGGGTCTAGTATTTTTTAGATAAAAAATATTTTTATTTCATTCATTTTCTGATTTTATGGGAATTTTTACATTTTAATTGATATTAAAATAGTCATGTTTGATGCTTGATTTTGTGGAATTTTGTGTGATCATGTGATGATGATTTTGATCTTGATTTTTTGTGAGTAGTTAGCATAGATATGCATGCTACCAATAGATTTTTCTCACATTTTTGTGAATAACATAGGTGGTAGTTTAGGTTGAAACCTTTAGAAGCTCCATTTTTAGGGTTTATGGTTGATACCTTTGGATTTAGGACTTAATTTTAGGACTTAATAGGTGATCTAGTCTCTGGTTTTTGTATGAGGCATTCTTAATTGAATTAGGATCCCTTAGGAACTTTTGTAGAAATTTATAAGATAGTTTACTATTTTTGATTGATTTTAGTTTAGGTGTTAGTCTTAGATGATTCTAAGGCACTAACTCAACTAGATTAACTTCTTTAGTTCCCTTAGATTAGGGTTTTGCTTTGCTTGTTCTTGGATGATGATGAAGACAAGTTGAAGATGCATTGGATGGCTTGAAGAGGCTTGGATTTGAAGATCTTCCCTTCTTTTGGTGCAGTGTTGATTAGGTTAAGATTAGGGTTTGTAGGCAGAGCTTCTAGATAGTTCTCTTCCTTCATAAGCATGGATGATGTTGATCACTTCCATTATTCCCTATGATGAAAGGTCCATTTGTAAAGGCCTCATCCCTCCTTTGGTAGGATGTGTGGCTCTTTGCAAGTTGGTAGAACCTTTGAGGGTTCCTTTCTCTGATGACAGGATGCTTAGTGGCGACCTTTGGTCTTCACTCTGCTACCAGTCATCCCAACTTTGCTCTTGATAGATGAATCTTTCTCCCTTGTTAGAGGATGGAGTTCCTTGCTTGAAGAAGATTGAAGGATGAAGTTGATACTTCTTTGTGTTTGAAGATTACTCTGAGAAGCTGAAGCTTGTAGATGAAGAGGAACAAGTTGATACTGGTAAAGCAAAGAGAGCTAAAGCTTGAAGACCAAGTTGACACTTATGAAGAAGATCAAATGGAGATTGAGTGAAGAGCTGAGGCTTGAGGAATAAAGGATAAGTTGACACTTATGTTGATGCATTGAGAGCCTGAAGGAATTAAGTTGATACTTGCAGTTATGAGTGAAGCCTGAAGGTGGAATTGACTGAAGAGCTGAGGCTTGGAGAAGGAAGAACAAGTGGCTACTTATGTTTGATGGGTTGAAACCTTGGAGGAGCAAGTTGATACTTGTTATTGAGGATGATAGCCTTGAAGGGTGATTGAAGTCTAAGGACTGAGCTGCTGTCAGAAGATTGCTTTGTTGTGAAGCTGTGGGAGTGGTTGATCTGCTTTCTTTTCTTGTCTGCTTGTTTTCTTTACTGTACTGATGTGCCTTGTTTGACTTGCTTGATGCATTAGAATAAGTCCATATCTAGACTGATGTAAGCTAGGAGCATGATTGCACTAGAGGTTGATTTGCTCCCTCTGCTTGTATTTTTATTGTATGGCTTTGCTTGCGGGTATTCGGTAGAGCCCAGCTCCCTTGTCTATGTGGTTTGTGTCTGCTTGATAGCATTTTATTTCTTATGTATGATTGCAGTTACTTCTATTTTGCTTGACAACATGTTATTT
Organism: Lathyrus sativus; assembly: GCA_963859935.3. Taxonomy (NCBI): domain Eukaryota; kingdom Viridiplantae; phylum Streptophyta; class Magnoliopsida; order Fabales; family Fabaceae; genus Lathyrus; species Lathyrus sativus. Next base: position 283,114,912 of record OZ012738.1, read on the forward strand.
CCTCTGTATGATTGCAGTTATTCATATATGGCTTGAGGTTGAGATGAGCTTGTGGAGGTTGATGCCCCACACACATTTCCTCCCTCACTTGCATTGCATGCATTTTACAGTCGTTTACTGTTTACTGTTTAAGTTGATGCTTTATCTGTTTCTGTTTACCATTGACATGATCCCCTAGGAATCTCACTTCCTTTTATAAGGAAGCGATGATAGAACTTTAGGTTGAAACCTATGCATGATAACTTCTAAGAGTTCCCTGTTTCAAACTTCAACCATAGGATGAATCCTTGGCATGACAATATTAGGACTTGATAGTCTCCCTTTAGTTGAGCCTGTTCTCTTCTCATCTCAAAACAGCTTAAGATACAGTAATCATGAATGATTTCTTTCGTACGTTACGAGCCTTAAGCTATCTGAGAAAGGATTGTTGGAGAGTTTCTTTTCAACAGTCTGGATGTTTAGTATGGCACCCTTTGGGTGACATGCGACGCATTCACTCTCAAGTCATAGTCTTTAGTGCGATTGAAATTGCAAACACAATAAAAAACAGTTCTTTCGTAAAAGACAGAAAATAAACTTCAAACCTTTTTGCCCCGTGGGCCCATAATTCAAAGGAAGCTTTTCTGAAGAAAAGAGTATCGTTAAACCTCAGCGCCACCGCAAACAGGCTTTTTCCCTAACTGCTGGAACTGCTGTTTAACCCTACTCGATAAAACAGATGAATCTGAATCCCCGTAATCCGTATTATCCCGAACTACGTAAGCTCTGATCTCTCATATCCGTTGAGAGTACGTAGGCACAATACTGACGTATTGGCGAGCCACCTTCCCCGTAACCCGTAGTTAGCCGAACTACGGTGACTCTGATTTCTCATTCTCTGATGAGAATACGTAGGCATAAAGCGCGACGCTTTGCCGAGTTATTTTTCTTTTCTTTTTCAGCCAGCCTTGATAGGTAGATAGATAAAACCAACTCGTCCAGTAAACACAACAAGCGTGGATCCCATCGAGTACGATGGACGTGAGGGGTGCTAATACCTTCCCCTTGCGTAACCGACTCCCGAACCCAGACAATGGTTGCGACGACCTTGTCTTATACCTTTTCGTCATGTTTTTCCGATCGTTTCCTTTCCCGCTCTGAGGGATAAATAACGAAAGGTGGCGACTCTTCTGTTTTGCCGGCACCTTATTTTCGCGAAAGCGACAGCTGGCGACTCTGCTGGGGACTTGGTAGTTTCCTGGGATCCAACGTCCCATATGCGAGTCAGTTTGGGGACCCAACGTCCCCTGCGAGAGTCAATCCTAGCGCTTGTATGATTACTTGTTGGGTTGTATTTATTTATCGCACTTTATCTCCCGCATTTTATTTTCAGTATGATATGATTATCTGTGCTGTTGTGGGAGGGGCATTCTGATGAGTGAGAAGCCAGACCCAGGCTTTAGTGAACATAGCATTAGTTATGGAAATTAGTGGGCGCGTGCTTGCTTGGCAGGCACTAGTGTCTCATGAAATCCACGCTCAGACGAGGTTCTCCCGGTTGACTTCTTTTTCAACCCTTTGGGTTGAGGGGGTTGTTGGTTTGGAGGATTGTCGACTCTGGGGACCGATCATTTGGGATTCAGCCGAGTGATGCCGCTTCATGAGCTGGTGATGCCACACCTTCTGGGTATCGTATCACCCCTCTTGAATGTCTGTGACGCTGATGACCGCATAGGATGCCGAACTTGTGTCAGTTTAGGTCCATACCTGTGAGCAGGGTTGGGTTTGTTACAGGAAACCTTAACCTTCAGACTACCTGGTTTTCTTGATAGTGAATCAGTTTTGTTGGTACCAGAGGTTCTCATCATCAGATATGATTGTTCTTGACAGAGCAGGTTATTGATTGGGATCAGAGGATCTCATCGGCAGATGTATGTTTGTTCTTGACAGAGTAGAGTCATGGTCCTATATCAGAGGTCCTTATTTCCAGAGATATGTGTTCTTGACAGAACAGAGTTGGTCTTGTGACTGAGGTCCTTATTATCAGATATGTGTGTTCTTGACAGAGCAGATTTGTGGTCCGATGCCAGGGTTTTCTTATTATCAGATACAGTGGTTGTTCTTGATAGAGCAGGATTATGGTTTTGTTGATACAGAATCTCCACAGCACAGTCGTCTTGATCTCCTACTGCATGATTGCATTTTACATTGCTTTGCATACCCATTTGCATGTCATTAACGTGTGTCTGTGTTGCAGGTACCGTTTTCCCCGATTCAGGATTTCTTGCCTTCTATTGTGTTATTATAGGTTCTCTGAGGAAGACCGTGGCTTACAAGCTCCCTGCTCCTGATGTTGTTCAGCTGGCTAGTTTGATTGCTTTAGCAGATGATTCTGTGAGAGATGAGTTCAGAAAGTCTTATGGCAAACTGCTCAGTCTGGTTCGTAAACCTTCTGCGTTTGAGTTGAATGGGTTGCACGCCTTGTTGCAGTTCTACAATCCTCCGTTGAGATGCTTTACTTTCAAGGACTTTATTCTCGCACCCACGCTAGAGGAGTATGTTGATTTTTTAGGTGTGCCTATCAAGAGTCAGATGCCCTTTGTCCATATGGATGCCGAGCCTGACCTGGCTAGTCTAGCTCCCTCACTTCATCTGGACGCCTCCGAGTTGGTCTTGTCTAGTTGGAACAGGGTTCTCGGTTTCTCTTTGCAGTTCTTAGTGGGAAAGGCTCAGCAGTGCGCCAAAGACGGATGTTGGGTCGTGTTCAACGCCATTCTCGCTCTGTGCATATATGGCATCATTCTGTTCCCCAATATGCCCGACTTTGTGGACTTCGACGCCTTCCACATCTTCGCTTCAGGGAATCCGGTCCCTACCTTGATAGGAGATGTCTACCATTCCGTCCACTACAAAAACGAGAACAGAAGGGGTAAGAACGTCTCGTGCTGTGTGCCCTTGCTCTATAAATGGCTTGATAGTCATCTACCCAAGAGGGGTCCCTTTGTTGCGTCTGCAGCCACAGCTGAGTGGTCTGAGCGTTTGATGAGTCTATCAGCGGAGGATATTGACTGGTTTGACAGAGATAGGTTGGGTACTGAGATTATCTTCAGCTGCAGCGGGTTTCCGAACGTGCCTTTGATAGGCAGGAAGGGCTGTATAAACTATAATCCATCTTTGCTGGTCCGACAGTTTGCTTACGCTTTGAGAGCTCCGCCGAAGGATGAAGAGGTGCAGGAATCTCTGTACCTCACTGGTCTTCTAGAGGGGGATATGTTATCCAAGCTTCAGCGTGCTTGGAATGGTATCAGTAAGCGGGGAAAACCATTGCTGGGGAAAAGTAATAGTCAAGCCTACGCTCCGTATGTGACTTGGATCAGAGCCAGAGCAGATGCTATAGGGATGTCGTTTCCTCCTGCCAAGCCAGAAAGCCCTCCAGTGATTGAAGAGCCTACCGCCGTGCCTATTCAACAACATAATCAGGTGTTAGCTGAGAGAGATGAGTTGAAGAAGGCAAATGAAGAACTGGAGAAAGAATTGGCTCAGCTCAGAAGCGAGAGAAGCGAAGCCGTCCATTCTTTCAAGAGGCAGACGGAGCTGGTGAACCAGTTAGGGACAGATTTGACTAAGCAGATAGCTGAGCGTGAGCGCTTGGGTCGAGACTTCAAAGCTGTCAATGATGTACTGGCCACTAAGAAGCAACACTTGGACGAAGCGTATCAGAGGATATCCAAGTTTAACCAGTGTCGCTTCCGCGAAAATAAGGTGCCAGAAAAACAGAAGAGTCTCCACCTTTCGTTATTTATCCCTCTGAGCGGGAAAGGAAACGATCGGAAAAACCTGACGAAAAGGTATAAGACAAGGTCATCGCAACCATTGTCTGAGTTCGGGAGTCGGTTACGCAACGGGAAGGTATTAGCACCCCTCACATCCGTCGTACTCGACGGGATCCACGCTTGTTGTGTTTACTGGATGAGTTGGTTTATCTATCTACCTATCAAGGCTGGCTTAAACAGAAAAGAAAATGACTCGGCAAAGCGTCGCGCTTTATGCCTACGTATTCTCATCAGAGAATGAGAAATCAGAGTCAACGTAGTTCGCCCTACGACGGGTTACAGGGAAGGTGGCTCGCCAATACATCAGTATTGTGCCTATGTACTCTCAACAGGTACGAGAGATCAGAGCTTACGTAGTTCGGGGTAATACGGATTACGGGAATTCAGATTCATCTGTTTTATCGAGTAGGGTTAAACAACAGTTCCAGCAGTTAGGGACAAAGCTTGTTTGCGGTGGCGCTGAAGTTTAACGACACTCTTTTCTTCAGAAAAGCTTTCCTATGAATTATGGGCCCACGGGGCAAAAAAGTTTGAAGTTTGTTTTCTGTCTTTTACGGAAGAAGTGTTTTTTATTGCGTTTTCAATTTCAACCGCACTAAAGACTATGACCTGAGAATGAATGCGTCGCATGTCACCCAAAGGGTGCCATACTAAACATCCAGACTGTTGAAAAGAAACTCTCCAACAATCCTTTCTCAGATAGCTTAAGGCTCGTGACGTACGAAAGAAACCATTCATGATTACTGTATCTTAAGCTGTTTTGAGATTAGAAGAGCAGGGGCTCAACTAAAGGGAGACTATCAAGTCCTACTGTTGTCATGCCAAGGATTCATCCTATAGTTGAGGTTTGAAACAGGGAACTCCTAGAAGTTATCATGCATAGGTTTCAACCTAAAGTTCTATCATCACTTCCTTATCAAAGGAGATGAGAGTCCTAAGGGATCCTGTCAATGATACACAGAAACAGATAAAGCATCAGCTTAAACAGTAAACAGTAATACGGTAAAATGCATGCAATGCAAGTGAGGGAGGAAATGTGTGTGGGGCAGCAGCCTCCACAAGCTCATCTCAACCTCAAGCCAGATATGAATAACTGCAATCATACAGCAAAAAAACAACATGCTATCAAGCAAGACAATAAGAGACTATAATCATACAGAAGAAAATAAAATGCTATCAAGCAAACAGACCACATGGGAAAGGGAGCTGGGCTCTACCGAATACCCGCAAGCAAAGCCATACAGTAAAAATACAAGCAGAGGGAGCAACTTAACCTCTAGTGCAATCATGCTCCTAGATTAAAGTCAGTCTAGATATGAACTTATTCTAATGCATCAAGCAAGTCAAACAAGGCACATCAACACAGAAAAGAAACAAACAAGAAAGCAGATCAACCCCTCTTTCAATTCCAAGCTTCAGCTCTTCTAACAGCTATCCATTCTTCAGACTTCAACCACCCTTCAAGGCTATCAGCTTCACTGGCAAGTATCAACTTTCTTCTCCAGGTTTCAACCCATCAGCATAAGTTTCAACTTATCCTTCTTCTCCAAGCTTCAGCTCTTTAGTCAATTCCACCTTCAGGCTTTGCTTCTAACTACAAGGGTCAACTTGATTCCTTCAGGCTCTCCAAGCTTCAATGTAAGGATCAACTCATCTTTTATTCCTTAAGCTTCAGCTCTACACTCAACCTCAATTGAATCCTCTTCATAAGTATCAACTTAGTCTTCAAGCTTCAGCTTTCTTTGCTTTACCAGTATCAACTTGGTCTTCTTCTCCTACAAGCCTCAGCTTCTCAGAGTTGTCTTCAATCACATAGAAGTGTCAACTTCACCCTTCAATTCTTTCTCAAGCCTCAGCTCTTCATTCAATCTCCATTGTACCTTCAAGTATCAACTTGTTCTTCTTGCTCTTCAAGCTTCAGCTGCAAGGACAATGCTCAAGGAATCATCCTCTTCCACACTCTTCAATGAAGTCCTCATCTTCACACTCAAGTCTAACATCTTTCAAGATACTCAAACCAGAAGACAATTGATTTAACAGGATGAGTGGAAATGATAAACAGCTTACTGACAACCAAAGGAAGCCTGTAAGGGTTCATCATTATGAGAGACTGGTTCCCTCAAAGTTCTACTCCCCAGATAAAGCCACTCATCCCTCCAAAGGAGGGATGTGAATATCTGAGAAGGACTTTTAGTCATTGGGAGGAATGGAAGCACAAGATGCTTTCCATGTTTGTGAAAGAAATCATTCTAACTATAAGGCTCTCCCTATATCCTCTATCTCCTAAATCTTCCTCAGACACCTTCAGGCACAGACAAATCCAAAGCTCCAAGCAACTTCAAGCATTCTCACCTTGTCTTCAACTTGTCTTCAATCTCAACCAAAGGCAAACAAAGCAAAACCCTAATCTAAGGGGACTAAAGAAGTTAATCTATTTGAGTTAGTAAGTTAGGATCACCTAAAACCTAGTACTAAAGTTAGTCCTAACTAAAATACTAAAATCAATTGTAAAATCCTACAAAAATATCTATGGGAACCTAGGTCAATCATGACTCTACCACATTAATTTCAGAGATCAAATCATCAAATTAGACCTAAAACTAAATTCTACAATATAAGGTATCAAACCTAAACCCTAAAAGGAAGCACCTAAATATCAATCTAGAAAGCACACCTATTTTCATCACAAAAATGTGAGAAAACATCTATGGGATCATACATGTCTAACCTAATCATACACAAAAAATTAGCCCAAGAATCATCACTACATGATCAAACAAAATTCCACAAAACTAGGTATCAAACATAACCATTTTAATATCAATTAAAATGTAAAATTCCCATTAAATCAGAAAATACATGAAATGAAAATATTTTTTCTCTAAAAAATACTAGACTCAATCATGAGTAAAATGCAAAAAGAATGGGATTAATTGGATTAATTTTCAATTTATTATGAATTTAACAAGAACCATGGATAAAATGAAAATTAAAAGAAAATCAAATTAAAATAATAACACGCGCGGTGTGGATAGCAACGAAACACAGTTCAAATCATGGGTTGGGCCATCAGGGGTGTGTGAATATCACTTAATTCATTAAGCCCAAAACACTGAATAAATGAAACGGTGCGTTTCATTATCAGAATTCCTTCACAACTTCAAATTAAAACGTGGCCATTGGATTGCTTCCTCAGTCAAAGTCTAACCATCATCCAACGGTATCCTCATCATCTTCTACCTTTTGAATGTCTGAGCTTCGCGCCCAGCTCCGGCCACCACCGGTGGAGCTCCGGTCATCACCCTCAACCCTAGTTCTCTCTAGGAGCCTCCATTGCAAATGGTCAAAACATGAAACTCATCCCAAATCTTGCCACGAGTTCAACCATACCCTTAATTTAACCTAAATCCTTAAGATTCATCATATCCAAATCTCAACCGAAAATGGTAATGCACCTATTTTGTCACTAATTCTCAAATTAAGTATCTGAAATCCATCCTACACCATTCTACAATGAATCTAACACCTTAATTCACTTTAATTCTACCTAAATCATGTTAGGGGAAGAAAGTTACCAACCTGAAAGTCTTGGATGAACAGATGCACTAAACCTCCAATTCAAGCTCTCCAATCTTGCAGACACGATCAATGAACCTTCTTCTTGCTTCTGTATGCAAAAGAACCAGTTGAAAGTGCTTGAATCTTGAAATCCGATGGTGAGTTGTAGGTGGAGAAGTTCACTTGCTCATACACTATTCAGCCACGAATTCTTCTTGATAATGATCTGGAATCACTCCTTGGCATCCATGGAAGAAGTTTCACTCAAGAAAATGGATGGAGAGTGAAGAATTTGGTGAAACCGATTGCACTTGCAAGCTATGAAATTTCAATCTCAATCTATGCTCTATTCTTCAATCATCACCAACCCTTGCATTGGATCAACTCTATTCAATATATAGATGATGTTTGGATGATCTAGAACCCTCTAGATCCTTCTAATGAGAGTTTCCACTTCTCATGTCATGAGATTTTCACTCACTTATCATGAGATGCACAATTCTGTTTGCAGCTTGAAAACCATCCCAATCTCTTTCAATTTCTCCCCTAGTGACATTTTTGAAGAGTTTAGCTTGCCAAGGGCCTTGCTCATGCCTTGATTTTGAGTTTTGCAAATGTTACTTAATATGCAAGTAATCACTTTTCAATGCAAGTCCCCAAATTGAATCTCAACTCAAAAATGTGGCTAAACCAATGTTCTTAAAATGTTTTCTAGAGTCAAAATGATATATTACATGCCATGGTTTGGATGTGTAGGTTGAAAATATCAATTTCCAACTTTGGTTTATTTAACTTATGCCCTTATTTTAGGTCATTTTTGCAACTTTGAGCTACAAGCATTTCCATCATCTCATGACCTCCTTAATAGCCTTAAAACGTCATTTTGAACAAGTTTGATGTTGAACATTTTTCCATTTGAAGCTTGGAAATAGGAGTTATGGCCTTATGCTTGAAATGACGTGTAATCTTCAAATGACCAAAATGCCCTTGACTTGTCAAAGCCATAACTTGAGTTCTACAAATCCTATCAAGGACTTCTAGTACTCTCTAGAAAGCTAATAGGATAAGGAACAACATTCATGTTGACCAAAAGTTCATAGGAATCATCCTTCTTGGGCAAAAGTTTGATGCAAGTTGGGTAACTTTCAAGGCCCCAGATTCACAAACCTCAGATGACCTGTAACTTGTCAAAGTCATAACTTGAGTTCTACAAATCCTATCAAGGACTTCTAGTACTCAGATTGAAGCTAAGATTATGCTCTACAACATCCATGTTGGGGGCAAGATGAGATGACAATCACATCTTGGGCTAAACTGCCTTGAAGATAGGGGTCAAACTAGGGGATTTTACACTGTCAAGCCTTAGAAACCCTAGCTTGAAACTTCTCAAACTCTTCAATCATGATGAGTTGACCTTGGAATCATCCTTATAACATCTCAATGTGTCAATCCATTATCACATGGCCTTTGGTTTAGGTCTCAAACCTCTCAAAATCATTAGTTGACCTAGGGTTGACCCAGTCAAACCCTAATTACACCACTCATGGCCGAGGCTTCTTAATCCTGCACAATGACCTGTCTAGGCTTCATGATGGCTTTCAAGACATCTCATAAGCTCTCTCAAGGCTTCAAGTCCATCCTCATGGTTTCATAATCATCTAAGGTCTTCCCACAACTCTCAAGTTAGGAGGCACACCTTCTTAGTTTCAACCATTCTCTCTGAGGATCTTCTCACTTCTCTGACAAGGACATCAACCCTTGAGCACTTGAATAACCTTCTTAGCTAGCTTCATAGTCTTGTGTAGCCCTTGATTGGTACTCATACCTCTTGATCTCCTGCATACATGTCAATGAAATGCAAATGATAATGCTAATGTGAATGAAATGAAACACAAGCTAGGTAAACAAAAGTTGGTCAAATTTTGGGGTGCAACAGCTGCCCCTATTCAAACGGCTTGAACCTAACTGGGTGAGAAGCGAACGACTCTCAACCAATCAAGGTGCGAGACGGTTGAATACCGACAAACCCGGAAATTTTCCAATTCCACAAGTACACGATACTCTGATGGGAACAGATCTTCGAAAACTGATATATTAGCTGCACGACAACCAGCGATAACCAGCGATACATGATCGATCATGCCGTCAGGCACCAAGATTCCTCGATACTCTGATGGGTCACACGGTAACCAGCGATACATGATCGATCATGCCGTCAGGCACCAAGATTCCTCGGGACTCATCAGGTCGACAATCAAGTTAATCATGCCATCAGGCATTCAAAGAAATTTTCGGGCATCAGCCGGCCTTCGTCACTAAGTCGGGAATAGAATTCTCAGTCAATCATGAGCCAATTGGGGATGCCCAAACTTCTACCATCAGGCACTCCGCATCAGCTGAGATAACTGCTTCGTTAATACGGTTGGACTTCAATCATCAAGTCTTCAAGGGAAGTTTCAACTTCGCTGTTCAGAAACCTGTTGGGGATGACCCATCTCTGCTGGGGATTCTGGAGAACTATCAAGTAACTCTGCTTCGAGGGTCCAGAAATCATTCTGACTGAATCATCTCTACTGAGGAAATCAAGAATCATCTTGAACAAATAACTCCGTCGGGGACTTCAAGAATCATCCTGAACCAATAACTATGCTGGAGATTTCGGGAATCATCCTGAGCAAACACCCTGCCGGGGACTCTAAGCGTCAACTTGAGCAACCAACTCTAGCGACTTCACAGGGGATTTTAAGAATCATCTTAAGCAAATGACCTTGCTGGGGAAAAATTCAAGAATCATCTTGAGCAAGCGACACTGCGGAGGAACACCTGCAAAACAAGAACGGTAACGACCTAGCTCATGTTTCATATGTATATGCTTTGACAATGGTGCAATGCTCCACACGGTGGAAATGCTACGCGTTTATGATAAATGCTATGCACTCATGCAAAATGCTATGGCCCCGTCAGCAAAATAAATGCTGAAGGGAGAATCCTACTGTCAAGGAGAGAGAAACACTCTAGTGGAGGGGAGGAATCATCCTGCCGAGGAGAAGAGGTCACGCCAATCTCCGTCGGACTCCGCACGGGGAAGCAAACTTCAGTTGACTGCTGCAGGGGAACGAAGCTCTACGAGAACCCAGACCTGCTGAGGAAAGCAACGTCAATCGCGGAAATAAACTGCACGGCCTTCGCGACAAAACTTTCTTGGAGATAACGACTCCGACGGGGAAATACAGCATCATCTATTCAACATTCTACTGGTAAAAACTAATCATGGCCCGAACTGCTTTCCAAGGACTCGACTCTCTTGGGGAACTGCAAACTCGGCTGGGGAAGACGAAATCATCCTGACTTCTGGGGAGAGTACGACTCTGTGGGGAATCTCAATTCCGTCGGAGACTTCAGTCCGGAACTATCAAGTACTGCACACTTCAGCGTATGACTCAGCTAGGGAGACGACATTCCTTCGGGATGCATCTGATTGGGGAGAGAATCTTCTCTGCCTGGGGAGACATATCAATGCTTACGGTCTCACATTCAGACTCTGTGGGGAGAGGCTGCTGGACTTGCTGGAGAGGAAGGAATCATCCTGCTTGGGGACGCGTACGGCGTACTGCCTGGAATATGCTACACCTGCAACAACACAAACAAACAAACAAGATACCCTTCTCAAAAGGACCTATCAAGGTTATCATGTCGTGAAAATGTTTGAGTAATTCATTGTTTCAACAATCAGTGGCCTAGGCCAGTAAGTTTATGTATACGCATTTTGTCAAAAACATCGGCGTTCTTTTTCGCAAACAAAACAGATAAATGCTAAACAAACAAACATAATTGCTGAATAGTATACGTTTTATTGATAACGAACCCCTGAATGGGTAAAAATGTTTTACAACAGATGCAAGCTCCTGGAATGAGGAAGCTGCGCGAATATAAACATAAATATACATCAGTATATACAAATGTCGGCAACGAGGCGTAGACGAACACCATGAGTTGATCCCTCTATGACCCACTCGACTTTGATACTTCTCCGATGCTTCAGCTTCAGAAGAGATTGATTCAGATAAACGACCCTCAGGTCTTCCAAACCACTAAACAATGAAAGTCCACACGCGGAACGCAGTCATTTGCTTTTTCAAATCCCTAACTTTTGCCTGAATCGCCCTTCCGGGTTTTCGATTCACCGGGATACCCTTTTTTGCCAAAGTCGCCCTTCCAGGTTTTCGACTTTGCGGGTGTACATTCTTTTCAATCTGTATCCCTAATTTTTTCCCGAACCTTTTTCCTTTTTTATGGTTCGCCGGGATGCCCCATTTTTGCCGGGATATTCTTTTTCTTTCCAGCGGGTCATTTTTAAGCAAAGTATTTTTTAACTGCGTCCGCGTTCATCGGGGATGCAAAATCTTCACCATCCATCGTGGATAACAACAAAGTTCCTCCCGAGAAGACCTTGCTGACGACGTACGGGCCTTCGTAATTAGGAGTCCACTTGCCCCGGTGATCGGAGTGTGGAGGAAGAATCTTCTTCAGGACGAGATCACCCGTCTGAAAGCTTCTAGGGCGCACCTTCTTATCATAAGCTTTCTTCATTCGGCTTTGGTACAGATGAACATATGCAATCGATGCTAACCTCTTCTCGTCCATCAGGCTGAGTTGGTTTAGTCGGTTCTTAATCCATTCTGCCTCGTCGAGTTTCACGTCAACCAAAACTCTCAAAGAAGGGATCTCCACTTCTAACGGTAGGACAGCCTCCATACCGTACACTAAGGAGAAAGGAGTTGCCCCGGTTGATGTACATACCGTTGTACGATAACCGTGCAGTGCAAATGGCAGCATCTCGTGCCAATCCTGGTAGGTCACAACCATCTTCTGAACAATCTTCTTTATGTTCTTATTGGCCGCTTCAACGGCGCCATTCATCTTCGGCCAGTAAGGAGATGAGTTGTGGTGTTCAATATTGAAACTCTGGCACAACTCCTTCATCATCTTGTTATTCAGATTCGAACCATTATCAGTAATGATCCGCTCGGGAACTCCGTAACGACAGATGATGTCCCTCTTTATGAATTTAGCCACCACCTGCTTGGTCACATTAGCATATGAGGCTGCCTCCACCCACTTGGTGAAGTAGTCGATAGCTACTAGAATGAAGCGATGACCGTTAGACGTCGTAGGCTCGATCTTGCCTATCATGTCGATGCCCCACATGGAGAACGGCCATGGGGAGGACATGACATTCAAAGGGCACGGCGACACATGAACTTTATCAGCATAAATCTGGCATTTATGACATCTCTTCGCGAATTTAAAGCAATCTGATTCCATCACCAGCCAGTAGTATCCTGCTCTCAGGATCTTTCTTGTCATAGCATGCCCGCCGGCGTGCGTACCAAATGTGCCTTCATGGACTTCTTCCATGAGCATACTCGCCTCTTTCTCATCTACACATCTGAGTAGCACGAGATCGTGGTTTCTTTTATACAAAACTCCATCAGGATTGAGATAAAAATTTGCAGACAGCCTCCTCAGAGTCTTCTTATCCTGGGTTGACGCTCCCGCAGGATACTCCTTAGTCATAAGGAAGTTCTGGATGACATGGAACCATGGCTTTCCGTCAGCGGCTTCCTCAATCGCAAAGACGAATGCAGGTCTATCAAGACGAGAAAGGACAATTCTTGGAGCTTCATTCCAAAAATTGACTTTATACATCGAAGCCAACGTGGCTAAGGCATCAGCCATCTGGTTCTCGGTCCTGGGCACATGATGGAGTTCCACTCGATCAAAGAACGGAAGTAGCCTTCTAGCATAATTCATGTACGGCACCAAATTCGATTGACGAGTCTCCCACTCCCCTTTAATCTGGTTAATCACAAGTGTTGAGTCACCATATACGTCTAGGTTCTTGATTCTCAAATCAATTGCCTCTTCTAGACCCATGATGCATGCTTCGTACTCCGCTTCATTATTGGTGACTGGAAACGTCAGTCTCGCAGTGAACGGGATGTGGGATCCGTGGGGAGTCGTGATGATTGCCCCAATGCCACTTCCATAAGAATTAACCGCCCCGTCAAATATCAATTTCCACTGGGATTTCCTATCTGGCCCCTCGTCGGGCAACGACTCATTGCAATCCTTCGCTTTGAGAAACATGATATCCTCATCAGGGAATTCAAATTTCATCGGCTGGTAATCCTCGATCGGCTGTTTGGCAAGGTAATCAGACAATACGCTTCCCTTGATGGCCTTCTGGGAAACGTACTGAATGTCATATTCCGTCAACACCATTTGCCATCTGGCAATCCTGCCCGAAAGCGCTTGTTTCTCGAAGACGTACTTGATCGGATCCATCTTCGAAATTAGCATGGTGGTGTGATTGAGCATGTACTGTCGTAAACGTTTGGCAGCCCAGGCTAGTGCGCAACACGTTTTCTCCAGCATCGAGTAACGAGATTCACAGTCTGTGAACTTTTTACTCAAGTAGTAAATGGCATGCTCCTTTCTGCCCGTCTCGTCGTGCTGACCGAGAACACACCCCATATTATTCTCAAGAACTGTCAAGTACATGATTAAGGGTCGTCCAGTCACTAGGGGTATCAAGATCGGAGGTTCCTGCAGATACTGCTTTATCTTATCGAATGCCTTCTGGAAATCCTCGTTCCAGATAATCGCCTGATCTTTCTTTAGTAGTTTGAACATCGGTTCACACGTGGTCGTGAGCTGAGAAATAAACCTTGCAATGTAGTTTATTCTGCCCAGGAAACCACGAACTTCTTTTTCTATTTTCGGCACTGGCATTTCTTGTATCGCTTTAATCTTCGCAGGATCAACCTCGATGCCTCTTTCACTCACGATAAACCCCAGTAACTTTCCGGACCGTACTCCGAAAGTACACTTGTTAGGATTCAGCCTCAACCTGAACTTCCTAAGCCTCTCAAAAAGCTTCAGCAAATTGACTAGATGCCCCTCCTCTGTTTGGGACTTCGCAATCATGTCATCAACATAGACTTCAATCTCATGATGAATCATGTCATGAAACAAAGTAACCATTGCTCGTTGGTAAGTGCCCCTGCGTTCTTCAGACCGAAAGGCATTACCTTGTAGCAGAATGTTCCCCAAGGAGTGATAAACGTAGTTTTCTCCATGTCCTCCGGCGCCATCTTGATCTGGTTGTAACCGGAGAAGCCATCCATGAACGAAAACACGGAGAACTGAGCTGTATTGTCGACCAACACATCAATATGAGGCAGTGGGAAATCATCTTTAGGGCTCGCCCTATTCAAATCCCGATAATCGACGCACATTCGTACCTTACCGTTCTTCTTCGGTACAGGCACTATGTTGGTGACCCACGGAGGGTAAGTAGTGACCGCTAAGAAGCCATCATCAAGCTGCTTCTGCACTTCTTCTTTGATCTTAACGGCCATATCTGGTCGCGTCCTCCTAAGCTTCTGCTTAACGGGAGGACAATCTTCTTGCAGCGGCAAGTGGTGGACCACGATGTCAGTATCAAGTCCGGGCATATCTTCGTATAACCAAGCAAAGACGTCACTATACTCTCTCAGCATCTCGACCAATCTCTGCTTGACATCACTCTGCAATGCAGCCCCTATCCTGACATTCCTGACGAGTTCTTCAGAACCCAGATTCACAATCTCGATCTCCTCTTCATGAGGCAGAATAATTTTCTCCTCTTGTTTCAACAAGCGGGCCAACTCTTCAGGAAGGTCTTCGTCTTCATCAATCTCTTCTTCGGCTTGATAGATCGGGCAATCGAAGTCGAAGTGAGTCGTAGAAGGTCCACAGTCGATGTCATCTGTTATGTGGATCCTGCAATAACAAGGGTTAAGCTTAAAACAAGGATATGCAGGTTAGCACAAACCCCATTTCCATTTTATTGTTTTTCAAAACAAATATAAAACAGGAATAACAGAGATCACAATATTTGAATACGAAGAAAAACGCCTTTTGATTTATTGATAAAATGCATGTACATAATCAAACGAGGCCCTGACAATAAAACCACTATGCCCCGGGTAGGACATAGGGTTGTACAATGATTGGAAAAAGTAAATCATTACTCTTCGCTTGTCATCTGGATGATATCCTTGACGGACCAGTTGGTAAGGCCCTCGCCTGGCTTGCTTGGCTGGATCCAAGAGTCGAGGTCACAGTCGCTATCTCTGCTGTCTTCAGACACCGCGTTGACGCTTTTAAATATCACCCCGCCACTGGTAAACTGGATCGTCCCTTTACCTAGCGACGCACTTCTAGAAGAAGAAGCTTCAGCTCCGGGAGAATATCCCAACCCAAACTTGTCTTGCTTGTTAGGTATCTCCAAATTCGCCCCCAGCATGGGGTAGATCCGGCTTGGACAACACCCCGGGCTTCCTTGAAGGAAGAGAGAGTCATCTCTGGCTTTTCAATGACTACAGGAGCTACGTCCTTGACTTTGACAGCTTCGAACGCTTGGCATAGAGTTTCGTGGATTTCCCCATCCATCTCAACATACTTGAAGGACGACAAATGGCTCACCATTATGTCTTCCTCGCCACACACAGTCACGATGCTACCTCCGACAGCGTACTTGAGCTTCTGGTGCAACGTAGAGGTCACGACACCCGCAGCATGGATCCATGGCCGGCCCAAGAGACAGCTGTAGGCAGGCATGATGTCCATAATGTAAAAGACCGCATCGAATGTTTCCGGACCAACTTGGATTGGCAGGGTCACCTCTCCGAAAACATGGCGTTTGGTTCCATCGAACGCCTTCACAACCAGATCACTGGGTGTGCAAATCACTCCGCGAGTATCTAACTTCATCAATGCCTTCTTCGGCAGAACATTGAGCGACGACCCTGTGTCCACTAACACGTGCGACATAATCGTTTCCCTACACTCTATCGAGATGTGCAGGGCGCTATTGTGGTTCCTCCCCTTCGGCGTCAGCTCTAGGTCAGTGAACCCTAACCCATTTCCAGCATTCACGTGGGCTACGACCTCTTCTAACTGGTTTACCGATATTTCCTGCAGTACATATGCGGTGTTCAACACCTTCAGCAGCGCGTTGCGGTGTGCTTCAGAACACATCAATAGATTCAGGATGGAAATCTTCGAGGGTGTCTGATGGAGATGATCCACAATCTTGTAGTCACTCTGTTTAATCAACCTCATAAATTCCTCGACATCTTTAACAAGTAAGTCTTTTTCTACCCCACGGGGGATCTCTTCAACGACTTTACTCTTACTTTTATCAGTTGCATCAGCTTTGTCCGCCTTGTCTGCCACGACCTCTGGTGGTGCAAACACTCTCCTGCTGCGAGTGATTCCGCTAATTCCCGCAAGGTTCTCCACAGACGACCCAAACGATTCTAGTTCCAACTTTTGTCCGTTGCAGTATACTTCAGCCCCATAATGCCACGGGACAGCGTTAGTGCTTTAGAAGGGTATCGGCCCGACTTTGGTGATGGTAATCGTAGGCGGCCTGGGTGCAGAAACAATTATCGTCTGGCGAGGTATGGTGATGGTGGCGACCTCATCATCTTGCTTCAGCATTACCTCTCCCGATCCGCTTTCGGCCCTCCGGCTGAACTGTAAAATCCCTTCAGTCATCAGACTTTGAATTCCCTCTATCAGCTGTTCACATCCATCAGGACTTGTCGCACAGCCCATACACAGCTCTCTGCAACCTGGAAAGAAACCTCTTTTCATCAGCTTAGCTTTAACGAAGCTAAGCGGCGTCTTCAAATCTCTGACGTCAGTCAACAAATCCAAACTCTCGTCTTCGATAATGGCATTTACTCCACCTCCCCTATGATTCGGCATAGGTTTTTTCGTGACGTTTGGCACATTATCGGAGAAGTTGATGATCTTAGCGTCCACCATGTCATGCACCTTGTGCTTGAAGGCTTTGCAGTTCTCTATTGTGTGGCCTGGTGCCCCTGAGTGAAACTCACAAGTTGCATTAGCGTCATAACCTGGCGGAGGTTCCCCTGTCAAGGGAGCCAGGGTTCTTTTCTGGATCAACTGTAGCTGAAGTAAAGTCTGTAACAGTTGCGCGTACGACATGGGCGGTGTCTCGAGGTGACGGCTCGACAGAGGCGCCCTATTCTGATACTTTATGTACCCTTGTTGATTCGGCTGCTGCTGCTGCTGCTGTTGAACTGCCGGGATAGTTATACTGGCCACCTGTTGGTGAGGGCCTTTACCCTTCCTTCGAGCGTTGGTCACGGCGCTCGTTTCTCCTTCCCGTCTTTTGCCACTATAAGGTTTCTTTCCCCCTCCTCCAACTGAGGATGACTCACCTTGAATTTTCCCCAGTTTGATCCCATTTTCAATGTGCTCACCCGTGATAATGAGATCTGAGAAGGTTCCAGACATACCGCTGACCAATTTCTCATAGTAAACCCCTGGGAGGGTGGCTACGAACATCTGCACGAGCTCACGTTCAACCATCGGCGGCTGAAGCCTGGCTGCCAACTCACGCCACCGCTGGGCGTATTCCTTGAACCCTTCATTGTTCCTTTGCGACAGATTCTGCAGTTGGACTTGGTTCGGGGCCAAGTCGCTGTTGTATTGGTAGTGGTGCACAAATGCTTCAGCAAGGTCCTTCCACGTGCGCACGCTGGTAGGCTCCAGACTCATGTACCATTCGAGGGAGGGTCCGGACAGACTGTCCTGAAAGAAGTGCATCAGCAACTTCTCGTCCTCAGAATGAGCGGACATTTTCCTGTAATACGATCTCAGGTGGACGCGAGGGCAAGTGGTGCCCTTGTACTTTTCAAAGTCAGGTACCTTGAACTTGGGAGGCACCTTGAAATCAGCAATTAGTCCCAACTTGGACATATCAACGCCCAGGGTGTTCTGGTTCTCGATGTTTCTCATCTTATCCTCGAGTGCCTTGAACCTTAGACGTGCTTCAGCAGTCAGCTCCCCTTCAGCACCTCTCTGAGAGAACACATCGTCCTGACGATCTTCTAACCACAGCTGAGGCCCGAACAGATTCCCAACACCTGCATTTTCGTTGCCCAGTCTAGCATTGACATTAGCTTCCAGACTCCCATTACCGACGCCCGTAGTATTGCCATTGAGTCCCATGTTAGCTATCACATTGTCGTTGGCACTGCCATTCCCCCCGGTCATGGGGACGCCATTCTGAGGAGTTTCAACTGGTGGAGGGGTTGGAACAGTCCCACTGTGGAGTACGCCATTACTATCGACCCTCGAAATCAGAGGCTGGACCAAGGTTCTGAGCTGATCCTGGCCATTGGCGACCGCTTGCATGAGCTCCATGAAGCGATCCATTCTTTCGCGGAGTCCTTGAACATCAGTTTGCACTTGCTCCATGATTCTGGTTCGATTTGGTCTGGTCGGATAGCGGTGAATTGGTCTCTGATCAATCCTGGAACAACTTGAAACAACCTGAAAACACAAAAGGGTTAGGAAAAATGACAAAGTGCTCGTTATGAAAATGCTTCATGCAAATGCAAACGTGTGTCTGTGCGTTAGGGAGATTTCCCCCGATCCTAGTGCCTGAGTGCCAGTGCTGATAATAAGAAGTCCGAGTCCAGTCATGGAAATAACATCTCGTATATATGAAGAAAGCCCATCAAGGCAGTACACAACGTCAGTGAGTACAAGATGAATCAACAGCGTGACCTCAGCCAACAAGCCTGGTGATGGTCAGCATACAACAATGATCACAACAAAAGGAATACAAATAGTCAAGCACGGCCACGGGCGCGAAACTCTTCTAACAACCCCTTCGTTTCTGGATGATCAGGACGAGTGAGTAACCCTTCGACGAGTAACTCCCTCTGCATAATGGTGTATTGAAGACCTTCGACCGAATCTTCCCATGCTCCTTCGCCGAAACAATCTTCTAGCTTCCGTTTCTTGGACTCAAACGTCAGTTTGCGCTCCTTCAGGTTAGCAAGAGCTCTGTTGAGCTGGCCTTCAGCGGCATATCTGCGGGCGGTTTCTTCATCAAACCTCTTCTCACTAGCCTTCACCTGGGCTTTCAGCTTGGAGATCTGTTGCATCAGCTTATCCTCCTGCTCTTTCCTATTGGCTAGGGAGGCCTTTCAGTGCTGGTTGAACTTGGATATCCTCCGATACGCTTCGTCCAAGTGCTGCTTCTTCGTGGCCAGTACATCATTGACAGCTTTGAAGTCTCGACCCATGTGCTCACGCTCAGCTATCTGCTTAGTCAAATCTGTCCCCAGCTGGTTCACCAGCTCTGTTTGCCTCTTGAAGGAATGAATGACTTTGTTCCTCTCGCTTCGGAGCTGAGCCAATTCTTTCTCCAGTTCTTCATTTGCCTGCTTCAATTCATCTCGCTCAGCTAACACCTGATTATGCTGCTGAATGGGCACAATGGTAGGCTCTGCAATCACTAGAGGGCTTTCTGGCTTGGCAGGAAGAAACGACATCCCTATAGCATCTGCTCTGGCTCTGATCCACGTCACGTACGGAGGGTAGGCTTGACTATTGCTTCTCCCCAGCAATGGTTTTCCCTTCTTACTGATGCCATTCCAAGCGCGCTGAAGCTTAGATAACAGATCCCCCTCTAGAAGACCAGTGAGGTACAGAGATTCCTGCACCTCTTCATCCTTCAGTGGAGCTCTCAAAGCATACGCGAACTGTCGGACCAGCAAAGACGGATTATAGTTTATACAACCCTTCCTGCCTATCAAAGGCACGTTTGGAAACCCGCTGCAGCTGAAGATAATCTCGGTACCCAACCTATCTCTGTCAAACCAGTCAATATACTATGCAGATAGACTCATCAAACGCTCGGACCACTCAGATGTGGCTGCAGACGAAACAAAGGGACCCCTCTTGGGCAGATGACTATCAAGCCATCTATAGAGCAAGGGCACACAGCAAGAGACGTTCTTACCCCTCCTAGTCTCGTTTTTGTAGTGGATAGAATGGTAGACATCTCCTATCAAGGTAGGGACTGGATTCCCTGAAGCGAAGATGCGAAACGCGTCGAAGTCTACAAAGTCGGGCATATTGGGGAACAAAATGATGCCATATATGCACAGAGCGAGAATGGCGTTGAACACGACCCAACATCCGTCTTTGGCGCACTGCTGAGCTTTTCCCACTAAGAACTGCAAGGAGAAACCAGGAACCTTGTTACAACTAGACAATACCAACTCGGAGGCATCCAGATGAAGTGAAGGAGCTAGACTAGCCAGATCAGGCTCAGCATCCATATGAACAAAAGGCACCTGCCTCTTGATAGGCACACCTAACAAATCAGCATATTCTTCTAGCGTGGGTGCGAGAACAAAATCCTGGAAAGTAAAGCATCTCAACGGAGGATCGTAGAACTGCAGCAGAGGGTGCAACCCATTCAACTCAAACACAGAGGGTTTACGAACCAAACTGAGCAATTCATCTCTCACAGAATCATCTGCTAAAGCAATCAAACCGGTCAGCTGAACCACATCAGGGGCAGGGAGCTTGTAAGCCACGGTCTTCCTTAGAGAACCCATAACAATACAACAGAAGGCCAGAAATCCTGGATCGGGGAAAACGGTACCTGCAACACAGACACACGTTAATGAAATGCAAATGAGTATGCAAAGCAATGTAAAATGCAATCATGCATCAGGAGATCAAGGAAACTGTGCTGTGGAGATTCTGCATCAACAAAACCATAATCTTGCTCTATCAAGAACAACCACTTTCTCTGATAAGAAGAAAACCCTGGTATCGGACCACAAATCTGCTCTGTCAAGAACACACACATATAGGACCATAAATCTGCTCTGTCAAGAACAAACATCTGATAATAAGGACCTCTGATACAGGACCAAAAATCTGCTCTGTCAAGAACAAACATCTGATAATAAGGACCTCTGATACAGGACCAAAACTCTGCTCTGTCAAGAACAAACATCTATATGCTGATGAGACCCTCTGATCCCAGTCATAAACCTGCTCTGTCAAGAACAAATACACATCTGATGATAAGATCCTCTGATCCCAATCAAAAACCTGCTCTGTCAAGAACAAATACACATCTCTGAATATAAGGTCCTCTGATACAGGACCAAAGCTCTGCTTTGTCAAGAACAATCATATATCTGATGATGAGAACCTCCGGTACCAACAAGACTGATTCACTATCAAGAAAACTAGGTAATCTGAAGGTCAAAGTTTCCTGCAATAAACCCAACCCTGCTCACAGGTGTGGACCTAAAATGACTCAAGTTCGGCATCCTATGCGTTCATCAGTGTCACAGACATTCAAGAGGGGTGATACGATACCCAGAAGGTGTGGCATCACCAGCTCATGAAGCGGCCTCACTTTGCTGAATCACAAATGATCGGTCCCCAGAGTCGACAATCCTCCAAACCAACAACCCCCTCAACTCAAAGGGTTGAAAAAGAAGCCAACCGGGAGAACCTCGTCTGAGTGTGGATTTCATGAGACACTAGTGCCTGCCAAGCAAGCACGCGCCCACTAATTTCCACAACTAATGCTATGTTCACTCAAGCTTGGGTCTGGCTTCTCACTCATCAGAATGCCCCTCCCACAACAGCACAAATAATCATATCATACTGAAAATAAAATGCGGGAAATAAAATGCGATAAATAAACATAACCTAACAAGTAATCATACAAGCGCTAGGATTGACTCTCGCAGGGGACGTTGGATCCCCAAACTGACTCGCATACGGGACGTTGGATCCCAGGAAACTATCAAGTCCATAGCAGAGTCGCCAGCTGTCGCTTCCGCGAAAATAAGGTGCCGACAAAACAGAGGAGTCGCCACCTTTCGTTATTTATCCCTCTGAGCGGGAAAGGAAACAATCGGAAAAACCTGACGAAAAGGTATAAGACAAGGTCATCGCAACCATTGTCTGGGTTCGGGAGTCGGTTACGCAAGGGGAAGGTATTAGCACCCCTCACGTCCGTCGTACTCGATGGGATCCACACTTGTTGTGTTTACTGGACGAGTTGGTTTATCTATCTACCTATCAAGGCTGGCTTAAACAGAAAAGAAAATGACTCAGCAAAGCGTCGCGCTTTATGCCTACGTATTCTCATCAGAGAATGAGAAATCAGAGTCAACGTAGTTCGCCCTACGACGGGTTACGGGGAAGGTGGCTCGCCAATACATCAGTATTGTGCCTACATACTCTCAACAGGTATGAGAGATCAGAGCGTACGTAGTTCGGGGTAATACGGATTACGGGAATTCAGATTCATCTGTATTATCGAGTAGGGTTAAACAACAGTTCCAGCAGTTAGGGACAAAGCCTGTTTGCCGTGGCGCTGTAGTTTAACGACACTCTTTTCTTCAGAAAAGCTTTCCTATGAATTATGGGCCCACGGGGAAAAAAAGTTTGAAGTTTGTTTTCTGTCTTTTACGGAAGAAGTGTTTTTTATTGCGTTTGCAATTTCAATCGCACTAAAGACTATGACCTGAGAATGAATGCGTCGCATGTCACCCAAAGGGTGCCATACTAAACATCCAGACTGTTGAAAAGAAACTCTCCAACAATCCTTTCTCAGATAGCTTAAGGCTCGTGACGTACGAAAGAAACCATTCATGATTATTGTATCTTAAGCTGTTTTGAGATGAGAAGAGAAGGGGCTCAACTAAAGGGAGACTATCAAGTCCTACTGTTGTCATGCCAAGGATTCATCCTATAGTTGAGGTTTGAAACAGGGAACTCCTAGAAGTTATCATGCATAGGTTTCAACCTAAAGTTCTATCATCACTTCCTTATCAAAGGAGATGAGAGTCCTAAGGGATCATGTCAATGATACACAGAAACAGATAAAGCATCAGCTTAAACAGTAAACCGTAATACGGTAAAATGCATGCAATGCAAGTGAGGGAGGAAATGTGTGTGGGGCAGCAGCCTCCACAAGCTCATCTCAACCTCAAGCCAGATATGAATAACTGCAATCATACAGCAAAAAAACAACATGCTATCAAGCAAGACAATAAGAGACTGTAATCATACAGAAGAAAATAAAATGCTATCAAGCAAACAGACCACATGGGCAAGGGAGCTGGGCACTACCGAATACCCGCAAGCAAAGCCATACAATAAAAATACAAGCAGAGGGAGCAACTCAACCTCTAGTGCAATCATGCTCCTAGATTAAAGTCAGTCTAGATATGAACTTATTCTAATGCATCAAGCAAGTCAAACAAGGCACATCAACACAGAAAAGAAACAGACAAGAAAGCAGATCAACCCCTCTTTCAATTCCAAGCTTCAGCTCTTCTAACAGCTATCCAGTCTTCAGACTTCAACCACCCTTCAAGGCTATCAGCTTCACTGGCAAGTATCACCTTGTTTCTCCAGGTTTCAACCCATCAACATAAGTTTCAACTTATCCTTCTTCTCCAAGCTTTAGCTCAAATTATTATGAATTTAACAAGAACCATGGATAAAATGAAAATTAAAAGAAAATCAAATTAAAATAATAACACGCGCAGTGTGGAGAGCAACGAAACACAGTTCAAATCATGGGTTGGGCCATCAGGGGGGTGTGAATATCACTTAATTCATTAAGCCCAAAACACTGAATAAATGAAACGGTGCGTTTCATTATCAGAATTCCTTCACAACTTCAAATTAAAACGTGGCCATTGGATTGCTTCCTCAGTCAAAGTCTAACCATCATCCAACGGTATCCTCATCATCTTCTACCTTTTGAATGTTTGAGCTTCGCGCCCAGCTCCGGCCACCACCGGTGGAGCTCCGGTCATCACCCTCAACCCTAGTTCTCTCTAGGAGCCTCCATTGCAAATGGTCAAAACATGAAACTCATCCAAAATCTTGCCACGAGTTCAACCATACCCTTAATTTAACCTAAATCCTCAAGATTCATCATATCCAAATCTCAACCGAAAATGGTAATGCACCTATTTTGTCACTAATTCTCAAATTAAGTATCTGAAATCCATCCTACACCATTCTACAATGAATCTAACACCTTAATTCACTTTAATTCTACCTAAATCATGCTAGGGGAAGAAAGTTACCAACCTGAAAATCTTGGATGAACAGATGCACTAAACCTCTAATTCAAGCTCTCCAATCTTGCAGACACGATCAATGAACCTTCTTCTTGCTTCTGTATGCAAAAGAACCAGTTGAAAGTGCTTGAATCTTGAAATCCGATGGTGAGTTGCAGGTGGAGAAGTTCACTTGCTCATACACTATTTAGCCACGAATTCTTCTTGATAATGATCTGGAATCACTCTTTGGCATCCATGGAAGAAGTTTCAATCAAGAAAATGGATGGAGAGTGAAGAATTTGGTGAAACCGATTGCACTTGCAAGCTATGAAATTTCAATCTCAATCTATGCTCTATCCTTCAATCATCACCAACCCTTGCATTGGATCAACTCTATTCAATATATAGATGATGTTTGGATGATCTAGAACCCTCTAGATCCTTCTAATGAGAGTTTCCACTTCTCATGTCATGAGATTTTCACTCACTTATCATGAGATGCACAATTATGTTTGCAGCTTGAAAACCATCCCAATCTCTTTCAATTTCTCTCCTAGTGACATTTTGGAAGAGTTTAGCTTGCCAAGGGCCTTGCTCATGCCTTGATTTTGAGTTTTGCAAATGTTACTTAATATGCAAGTAATCACTTTTCAAAGCAAGTCCCCAAATTGAATCTCAACTCAAAAATGTGGCTAAACCAATATTCTTAAAATGTTTTCTAGAGTCAAAATGATATATTACATGCCATGGTTTGGATGTGTAGGTTGAAAATATCAATTTCCAACTTTGGTTTATTTAACTTATGCCCTTATTTTAGGTCATTTTTGCAACTTTGAGCTACAAGCATTTCCATCATATCATGACCTCCTTACTAGCCTTAAAACATCATTTTGAACAAGTTTAATGTTGAACATGTTTCCATTTGAAGCTTGGAAATAGGAGTTATGGCCTTATGCTTGAAATGACGTGTAATCTCCAAATGACCAAAATGCCCTTGACTTGTCAAAGCCATAACTTGAGTTCTACAAATCCTATAAAGGACTTCTAGTACTCTATAGAAAGATAAGAGGATAAGGAACAACATTCAAGTTGACCAAAAGTTCATAGGAATCATCCTTCTTGGGCAGATGTTTGATGTAAGTTGGGTAACTTTCAAGGCCCCAGATTCACATACCTCAGATGACCTGTAACTTGTCAAAGTCATAACTTGAGTTCTACAAATCCTATCAAGGACTTCTAGTACTAAGATTAAAGCTAAGATTAAGCTCTACAACATTCATGTTGGGGGAAAGATGAGATGACAATCACATCTTGGGCTAAACTGCCTTGAAGATAGGGGTCAAACTAGGGGATTTTACACTGTCAAGCCTTAGAAACTCTAGCTTGAAACTTCTCAAACTCTTCAATCATGATGAGTTGACCTTGGAATCATCCTTATAACATATCAATGTGTCAATCCATGATCACATAGCCTTTGGTTTAGGTATCAACCCTCTCCAAATCATCAGTTGACCTAGGGTTGACCCAGTCAAACCCTAATTACACCACTCATGGCTGAGGCTTCTTAATCCTGCACAATGACCTGTCTAGGCTTCATGATGGCTTTCAAGACATCTCATAAGCTCTCTCAAGGCTTCAAGTCCATCCTCATGGTTTCAGAATCATCTGAGGTCTTCCCACAACTCTCAAGTTAGGAGGCACACCTTCTTAGTTTCAACCATTCTCTCTGAGGATCTTCTCACTTCTCTGACAAGGACATCAACCCTTGAGCACTTGAATAACCTTCTTAGCTAGCTTAATAGTCTTGTGTAGCCCTTGATTGGTACTCATACCTCTTGATCTCCTGCATACATGTCAATGAAATGAAAATGATAATGCTAATGTGAATGAAATGAAACACAAGCTAGGTAAACAAAAGTTGGTCAAATTTTGGGGTGCAACAACCAGCACTGGAAGGCCTCCCTAGCCAACAGGAAAGAGCAGGAGGATAAGCTAATGCAACAGATCTCCAAGCTGAAAGCCCAGGTGAAGCATAGTGAAGAGGTTTGATGAAGAAACCGCTCGCAGATATGCCGCTGAAGGCTAGCTCAACAGGGCTCTTGCTAACCTGAAGGAGCGCAAACTGACGTTTGAGTCCAAGAAACGGAAGTTAGAAGATTGTTTCGGCGAAGGAGCATGGGAAGATTCGGTCGAAGGTCTTCAGTACACCATTATGCAGAGGGAGTTACTCGTCGAAGGGTTACTCACTCGGCCTGATCATCCAGAAACGAAGGGGTTGTTAGAAGAGTTTTGCGCTTGTGGTCGTACTTGACTATTTGTATTCCTTTTGTTTTGATCATCGTTGTATGCTGACCATCACCAGGCCTATTGTTCTCACCCAGTCAGGTCCAAGCCGTTTGAATAGGGGCAACTGTTACACCCCAAAATTTGCTCAACATTTCTTTACCTAGCTTGTGTTTCATTTCATTCACATTAGCATTATCATTTGCATTTCATTGACATGTATGCAGGAGATCAAGAGGTATGATTACCAATCAAGGGCTATAAAAGACTATGAAGCTATCTAAGAAGGTTGTTCAGATGTTCAAGGGTTGATATCCTTGTCAGAGAAGTTAAAAGATCCTCAGAGAGAATGGTTGAAACCAAGAGTGTGGGTCTCCTAACTTGAGAGTTATGTGGAAGATCATCAGATGATTCTGAGGCCATGAAGATGGACTTGAGGTCTTGATAGAGCTCATGAGAAGTGTTGAAGATCACTTTGAGGCCTAGATAGGTCATTGTGCAAGATTAAGAAGACTCAGCCATGAGTGGTGCAGTTAGGGTTTGACTGGGTCAACCCTAGGTCAACTGATGATTTGGAGAAGGTTGAGACCTAATTAAAGAGCCATGTGATCATGGATTGATACATTGAGATGTGATAAGGATGATTCCAAGCTTAGCTCATCATGATTGAAGAGTTTGAGAAGTTTCAAGCTAGGGTTTCTAAGGCTTGACAATGTAAAATCCCCTAGTTTGACCCCTGTCTTCAAGGCAATTTAGCTCAAGATGTGATTGTCATCTCATCTTACCCCCAACATGAATGTTGTAGAGCATGATCTTAGATTTCATTTGAGAGCTAGAAGTCCTTGATAGGATATGTAGAACTCAATTTATGACTTTGACAAGTTACAGGTCATCTGAGGTATGTGAATTTGGGGGCTTGAAAGTTGTCCAACTTGCATGAAACGTTTGCCCTAGAAGGATGATTCCTATGAACTTTTGGTCAACATGAATGTTGTTCCTTATCCTCTTAGCTTTCTAGAGAGTACTAGAAGTCCTTGATAGGATTTGTAGAACTCAAGTTATGGCTTTGACAAGTCAAGGGTATTTTGGTCATTTGGAGATTATAGGTTATTTCAACCATAAGGCCATAACTCCTATTTCCAAGCTTCAAATGGGAAAATGTCCAACATAAAACTTGTTAAAAATGATGTTTTAAGGCTATTCAAGAGGTCATGAGATGTTGTAAATGCTTGTAGCTCAAATTTGCAAAAATAACCTAAAAAGAGGGTATAAGTTAAATGAACCAAAGTTGGAAATTGATACTTTTGATCTACACATCCAAACCAAGGCATGTAATAGGTCATTTTGACTCTAAAAAGCATTTTAAGAACATTGGTTTAGCCACATTTTTGAATTGATGTCTAATTTGTGGACTTGCTTTGAAAAGTAGTTACTTACATCTTAAGTAACATTTGCAAAACTCAAATTCAAGGCATGATCAAGATCCCTTGCAAGCCAAACACTTCCAAAATGTCATGAGGGGAGAAATTGGAAGGGAATGGGATTGATTTCAAGCTGTTTGCAGAGTTGTGCACACCATGGCATATAAGTGAACTTCTCATGTCATGAGAGATTGGATTTCTCATTAGAAGGATCTAGAGGGTTCTAGATCATCCACACATGTTCTATATATTGAGTAGAAGAGGTTCAGATGAAAGGTTGGTGATGATTGAAGGAGAGAGCAGAGATTGAGATTGAGATTTCATTGCTTGCAACTGAATTCGGTTACATCATTTCACTCACTTTCCATCCATTTTCTTGATTGCAATCTCTTCCATGGATGCTAGGGAATGATTCCAGATCATAATCAAAGGGAATTCGTGGCTGATTGGTGTTCTTGAGCTCAGATTTCTCCACCTGCAACTCAGATTCGAATCCAAGAGTTGAAGCCATTTCAATCAATTCTATTGCATAAAGAAGCTTGGAAGTGATTCACTGAAGGAGTCTGGAGCATTTGAGGGCTTGATTTGAGGTCTTGCTACTTCTGTGCACGCGAAATTTTCAGGTTGGTAACCTTTGATCTCTGGCTTGTTGTAGGTAGAATCAATAGGAATTAGGATGTTAGATGCATTGTAGAACGGTGTAGGAAGGTTTTCAGATAGTTAATTTGAGAATTAGTGACCAATTAGGGATGTTGCCATTTTCGGTTGAGAATTGGTTATTGCGGATCTTGAGGTTTCAGAGAGAATAAAGGGCATGAATGAATTCGTGAGGAAATTTGGGACAAGTTTCATGTATAGACCACTTACAATGGAGGATCCTAGAGAGAGTTAGGGTTGGGTACGATGACCGAAGCACCACCGGTGGTGGCCGGAGCTGCGCGCGAGGTTCAGAGATTCAAAAGGTTGAAGATGATCCCAGAGCCCTTGGATCAGGGTAGGACCTTTGACCAGATGAAGATCCAATGGCCACGAATGGATTTCAATTTGTGAAGAGTCTGAGTTTTAATGAAACGCATCGTTTCATTTAGTTGCTGATTTTGGGCTTAGTGAATTGGTTGATACCTGCACCCCCCCTAATGGCCCAATACATGATATGAACTGGATTTTATTTCTATCTGCACCGTGGTTTTGTCATTTTACTTGGATTTTCTTTAATTTCTTCATTTTATTCATGGTTCATGATTAAATCATAAAAAATGGAAAAATAAGTCCATTAACCCCATTCTTTTTGCATTAGATTCATGATAGGGTCTCTTATTTTTTAGATAAAAAATATTTTTATTTCATGCATTTTCTGATTTTATGGGAATTTTTACATTTTAATTGATATTAAAATAGTCATGTTTGATGCTTGATTTTGTGGAATTTTGTGTGATCATGTGATGATGATTTTGATCTTGATTTTTTGTGAGTAGTTAGCATAGCTATGCATGCTGCCCATAGATTTTTCTCACATTTTTGTGATGAACATAGGTGGTAGTTTAGGTTGAAACCTTTAGAAGCTCCATTTTTAGGGTTTATGGTTGATACCTTTGGATTTAGGACTTAATTTTAGGACTTAATAGATGATCTAGTCCCTGGTTTTTGTATGAGGCATTCTTAATTGAATTAGGATCCCTTAGGAATTTTTGTAGAAATTTATACGATAGTTTACTATTTTTGATTGATTTTAGTTTAGGTGCTAGTTTTAGATGATTCTAAGGCACTAACTCAACTAGATTAACTTCTTTAGTTCCCTTAGATTAGGGTTTTGCTTTGCTTGTTCTTGGATGATGATGAAGACAAGTTGAAGATGCATTGGATGGCTTGAAGAGGCTTGGATTTGAAGATCTTCCCTTTTTTTGGTGCAGTGTTGATTGGATGACTTAATAGACAAGTTCTCTTCCTTCATAAGCATGGATGATGTTGATCACTTCCATTCTTCCCTATGATGAAAGGTCCCTTTGTAAAGGCCTCATCCCTCCTTTGGTAGGATGTGTGGCTCTTTGCAAGTTGGTAGAACCTTTGAGGGTCCCTTTCTCTGATGACAGGATGCTTAGTGGCGACCTTTGGTCTTCACTCTGCTACCAGTCATCCCAACTTTGCTCTTGATAGATGAATCTTTCTCCCTTGTTAGAGGATGGAGTTCCTTGCTTGAAGAAGATTGAAGGATGAAGTTGATACTTCTTTGTGTTTGAAGATTACTCTGAGAAGCTGAAGCTTGTAGATGAAGAGGAACAAGTTGATACTGGTAAAGCAAAGAGAGCTAAAGCTTGAAGACCAAGTTGACACTTGTGAAGAAGATCAAATGGATATTGAGTGAAGAGCTGAGGCTTGAGGAATAAAGGATAAGTTGACACTTATGTTGATGCATTGAGAGCCTGAAGGAGTTAGGTTGATACTTGCAGTTATGAGTGAAGCCTGAAGGTGGAATTGACTGAAGAGCTGAGGCTTAGAGAAGGAAGAACAAGTGGCTACTTATGTTTGATGGGTTGAAACCTTGGAGGAGCAAGTTGATACTTGTTATTGAGGATGATAGCCTTGAAGGGTGATTGAAGTCTGAGGACTGAGCTGCTGTCAAAAGATTGCTTTGTTGTGAAGCTGTGGGAGTGGTTGATCTGCTTTCTTTTCTTGTCTGCTTGTTTTCTTTACTGTACTGATGTGCCTTGTTTGACTTGCTTGATGCATTAGAATAAGTCCATATCTAGACTGATGTAAGCTAGGAGCATGATTGCACTAGAGGTTGATTTGCTCCCTCTGCTTGTATTTTTACTGTATGGCTTTGCTTGCGGGTATTCGGTAGAGCCCATCTCCCTTGCCTATGTGGTTTGTGTCTGCTTGATAGCATTTTATTTCTTCTGTATGATTGCAGTTACTTCTATTTTGCTTGACAGCATGTTATTTCCTCTGTATGATTGCAGTTATTCATATCATGCTTGAGGTTGAGATGAGCTTGTGGAGGCTGATGCCCCACACACATTTCCTCCCTCACTTGCATTGCATGCATTTTACAGTCGTTTACTGTTTACTGTTTAAGCTGATGCTTTATCTGTTTCTGTTTACCATTGACATGATCCCCTAGGAATCTCACTTCCTTTGATAAGGAAGCGATGATAGAACTTTAGGTTGAAACCTATGCATGATAACTTCTAGGAGTTCCCTGTTTCAAACTTCAACCATAGGATGAATCCTTGGCATGACAATATTAGGACTAGATAGTCTCCCTTTAGTTGAGCCTGTTCTCTTCTCATCTCAAAACAGCTTAAGATACAGTAATCATGAATGATTTCTTTCGTACGTTACGAGCCTTAAGCTATCTGAGAAAGGATTGTTGGAGAGTTTCTTTTCAACAGTCTGGATGTTTAGTATGGCACCCTTTGGGTGACATGCGACGCATTCACTCTTAGGTCATAGTCTTTAGTGCGATTGAAATTGCAAACACAATAAAATTTTTTTTTCCGTAAAAGACAGAAAACAAACTTCAAACCTTTTTGCCCCGTGGGCCCATAATTCAAAGGAAGCTTTCCTGAAGAAAAGAGTATCGTTAAACCTCAGCGCTACCGCAAACATGCTTTGTCCCTAACTACTGGAACTGCTGTTTAACCCTACTCGATAAAACAAATGAATTTGAATTCCCCGTAATCCGTATTATCCCGAACTACGTAAGCTCTGATCTCTCATATCCGTTGAGAGTACGTAGGCGCAATACTGACGTATTGGCGAGCCACCTTCCCCGTAACCCGTAGTTAGCCGAACTATGTTGACTCTGATTTCTCATTCTCTGATGAGAATACATAGGCATAAAGCGCGACGCTTTTCCGAGTCATTTTTCTTTTCTTTTTCAGCCAGCCTTGATAGGTAGATAGATAAAACCAACTCGTCCAGTAAACACAACAAGCGTGGATCCCATCAAGTACGATGGACGTGAGGGGTGCTAATACCTTCCCCTTGCGTAACCGACTCCCGAACCCAGACAATGGTTGCGACGACCTTGTCTTATACCTTTTCGTCAGGTTTTTCCGATCATTTCCTTTCCCGCTCTGAGGGATAAATAACGAAAGGTGGCGACTCTTCTGTTTTGCCGGCACCTTATTTTCGCGGAAGCGACACACGATACTCGACAGAACACCATGAAGCTTCACTATTACCCGAATATAAATCTCTGCCAACTTCTCCAACGGAAAACTTATATTAATCGGCACAAAATATGCAGACTTCGTAAGTCGATCCACAATCACCCAAATAGCATCAAATCCTCTCGCCGTATTCGGCAAACCTGTAACAAAATCCATGGTTATACAATCCCATTTCCAAACCGGAACTTCCAACGGTTGCATCATTCCAGAGGGTCTCTGATGTTCCACTTTCGACTTCTGACATACCAAACAGGCGTAAACAAATCAAGCTATATCTCTTTTCATACCAGAATACCAAAATATTTTCCTTAAATCGTGGTAGATCTTCGTAGCTCTCGGATGGATACTCAAACTACTACGATGTCCTTCATTCAAAATTGACTTCTTCAACTCATCATTATCCGGCACACAAATCCTGCCTCTAAATCTCAACACACCTGTATTATCCAACTTAAAATCACTATCGGAGTTACTTCCTATTCCCGACATCAAATCCACTAACTTCACATCTAGCTTTTGGTTCTCTCTAATCATATCCAAGAAATCATTGTTCACTTGCAACTTGCCCAACATCACACCACCTACCATAAACTCACAAACCATGCTCAAATCTCTGAACTGCTCAATTAGCTCCAATTCTTTTACCATTAAAGCCGACATATGAATTGTTTTCCTGCTCAAAGCATCGGCTACCACATTCGCCTTTCCTGGATGATAACTCAAACTGAAATCGTAATCCTTTAAGAATTCCAACCATCTTCTCTGTCTCATATTCAGCTCCTTCTGATCAAACAGATATTTCAGACTCTTATGGTCACTGAACACTTCAAATCTCGAACCATACAAATAGTGCCTCCAGATCTTTAACACGAAAACTACCGCAGCCAATTCAAGGTCATGGGTAGGGTAATTCCTTTCATGCACTCTCAATTACCGCGAAGCGTAAGCCACCACCATACCGTTATGCATAAGAACCCCGCCTAATCCCATCTTAGACGCATCACAATACACCACAAAAGTTTCACTCGGATTTGGCAATATTAACACCGGTGTCGTAGTCAATCTCTTTTTCAGTTCCTCAAAGCTTTCTTCACAAGCAGTATCCCATACAAAAACTTGATCCTTCCTTGTCAATTGGGCCAATGGCAACGCCAAACGAGAAAAACCCTCAATAAACCTTCGGTAATAACCTGCCAAACCCAAAAAGCTTCTAATTTCCGTTGCTGTCTTCGGCGGTTCCCACTGCAGCACTGCACTCACTTTCGTTGGGTCCACCGCTACACCGTCACCAGATATCACATGCCCCAAGAAACTTACAGTTTTCATCCAGAATTCACACTTCGATAGTTTAGCAAACAACTTATTATCTTTCAACACTTGCAACGCAATTCTCAAATGTCCAGCATGCCCTTCTTCAGACTTAGAATAAATCAGTATATCATCAATAAACACCACAATAAACTGATCCAGATAAGAATGGAATATTCGGTTCATATACTCCATAAACACTCCTGGTGCATTAGACACTCCAAAAGGCATCACAGTATATTCGTAATGTCCATAACGAGTTCTAAATTCCGTCTTCTGAATATCACCTTCTTTCACTCTGATCTGATGGTAACCCGACCTCAAGTCAATTTTACTGAACACACGAGCTCCCACCAACTGATCCATCAAATCATCAATCCTTCGAAGAGGATACTTATTCTTAATGGTTACCTTATTCAAATGACGGTAATCAATGCACAAACGCATACTACCATCCTTCTTCATTACCAACAACACTAGAGCTCCCCAGGGGACACACTCGGTCTGATAAACTTCCTATCCAACAACTCTCCAATCTGAGATTTCAACTCAGCCAACTCCACTGCCGACATCATGTACGGCTCCAGAGATATAGGTCTCGTACCAGGAACAAGATCAATGCTAAATTCAACTTCTCATGTCGGAGGCAATGCCATAATATCACCAGGGAACACTTCGGGAAATTCATTCACCACCGCCAACTCTTCTATTGACGCCTTTCTGTCACCAGATAATGATGCAAATAAAGCAAACATTTTAGCTTCGTCTTCTAACAAGGTCCTCAATTCCTTATTAGACAAGGAATTCGCCAACGCTTCCTCTTCTGGAGTAAGGAACAACCACACCTTCTGAAAACAATCGATGTAGACTCGGTTGAACTCCAACCAGTTCATACCCAGAATAATATCCAGCTTACCAAGTGGCAGACAAATCAGATCCACTCCAAAATCTCTACCGAAAATAGTCAGTGGACACTTCAAACACACCAAAGAAGTAGTCACTGAACTAATAAAGGGAGTTTTAATAGTCACCCGATGCTCAAGAGTAGACGACACCAATCCTAATCTCTTCACACAATCAACAGAAATGAACGAGTGGGTTGCACCCGTATCAATCATAGCAGTCAAGGGAACATTATCGATAAAAAAAGTACCTTTGATAGAACGCTCCTCGCCAGCAGCTTGAGTTTCTACCACAGCAAACACTTTACCACTAGCCTGAGGCACCTGGGACTTCTTTGGCTTCTCGCAATGGGTACTGATAGGCCTTTCTCACCACAGTTATAACAGTTGGGCATAGTAGTCCTGCAATCCTCCATCACATGGCCTGGCTTACCATACCTGAAACACTTCTTCATCTCATCAGGACAATTATTCGCATGATGCCTCGCACCACCACATCGGAAACACTTCCCACCAGCAGACGCTCTCCCTTCTCTGGGCTTCTTATCAGCAGTAGCCTTATGTTTTCCTTTATCAGCAGGAACACTGTAAGGAGTACCACCAAATCTCTGCTTACCCTTCCGATCATTCACAGCCTTACAGTGTGCAATTCTGGCCCGGTTATCATTATCATAAATCTTGCTTCTGCTTACCAGCTCAGGATAATTCCTGATCTTCTGACAAGCGATCCCCATCCTAATCTCCAGACGCAACCCGTTTTCAAACATCAAACACTTGGAAGTCATTGCCTCTTCAGTATTGTAATGAGGACAATACTGTACCAACCCTTCGAATTTAGCAGCATACTCTGCTACAGTCAGATTACCCTGCTTCAGCTCTAGAAACTCTATCTCTGTAGCACTTCGTATATCTTCCGAAAAATACATCTCCAGAAAACCAGTTCGAACCACTTCCCAAGTAATAGCAGTTCCTGTAGCCTCCAACCTCTGGCGATTGTTGTCCCACCAAGCCTCAGCTTCACCTTCTAGCATGTGAGTACCGAACCTCACTTTTTTCTCATTATTACAACCCATCATCCTGAAAATTTTCTCAATTGCCTTCAGCCATTTCTGAGCAACTTCAGGATCCAAAATTCCCCCTTCAAATGTCGGTGGCTTGTTGCTCTGGAACTGTGCCAAATCTATGAGTTGTGCACCCGCGGCTTGGTTCTGATTAGTAACCGCCCGTGCCATCGCTTGCATAGCTGCAACCAAAGCATCATCATTCCTCCCTTCCATACTACTCAACCAAAACAATCACTAGGTTAAAAGGTACACAACTTTTATCCTAAGGACAGACTCAACAACTACACTGGTCGGACGGACCGACCTGCTCTGATACCAACTTGTAACACCCCACTGTTGCACCCCAAAATTTGCCCAACCTTTTCTTAACTTGGTTTATGTTTCATTTCATTTCTTTCTAGCATTTGCATTGCATAGCATTTTGCATTGAACAGGGGATCAAGAGTTTGTGTACATCAAGAGGAGTCTACTCAGAGCCACTCAGAGGGTTGAGCCTAAGCAAGGGGATTACTCAAGTTTTGGATGGTAATCAAGTTTTCAGGAAATGGACATTGGTCTTGTGAAAGAAAGGATGGATATAGTGGGTCAGCTCCTAGCATGGAGGCCAATTGAAGATTATCAGGGGATTGTGAATACATGGTTATGGATATAAGATGTTGAGAGATCTCATTGAGTGCCTTGAGGGTCATTGTGGAGCTCATTCAAGTGTTTGTGCTAAGCATGAAAGGTTACAGTTGAAGTTATTGCATCTAGGGTTTTCATCTGGTCAACCCTAAGTCAACTGGGAAATTGAAGGGGATTAAAACTCAATTCAAAGTCTCTATGGTCATGGGATGTTGTGTTAGGATATATGATATATGTCAGGAAATATTGTGTTAGGATGTTGTGTCAGGAAATGATATATGAGATATCATTTCAAGTTCAATTCATCAAGGATCAAATGTGTGAGAAGTTACTAAATTAGGGTTCTCAGGGTAAAATCCCCTATTTGGTGCCTGACTTCAAGACCACCTATCTCAAGATACAAGTTTCATCTCAACTTTTGACCAACATGGAACTTGTAGAGCATGCATGTTCTTAGCTTTCTTTTGAGTACTAGAAGTCCTTTATTGGATTTATAGAACTCAAGTTATGATCAAGACAAGTTACAGGTCATCCGAGGGATGTGATTTTAGTCAACAAAAGTCAACCAACTTCCAAGCCATTTGTGACGTAGAAGGATGTTTCTTCTCAACTTTTGGCCAACATGAAATTTATAGATCTTGGTCTTAGCTTTCCAAAATATACCAGGAGTCTTTCATCTGATTTGTAGAACTCAAGTTATGAGGTTTACAAGTTAGGGGGTATTTTGGGAAAGTGAGATTATAGGTCATAAAATTATAGGTCCATTTCCCCAACTTGCACACTTCAAATGAAGATTTTTCCAACATCAAACTTGCTCCAAATGGTGTTATTTGCTTAGTCAAGCATTGAGAAGTCATGGTTTATGCTTGGTTTGAAGAATGGATATGTGAATTTTCATGGAAGAAGGATTAAAAAGGCAAAATTGGAATTATTTCATTTTTGATCATTTTGGTGCAAATAAGTGCATTTTTTGAGTGCAAACAACATTTTGAGTACATTGGAATTTTTAGATTTTGGATTTGAGGTGTTTAAGTGAGCCATTTTCAAGATTTCTTCATCATGAAGTTACATAACAAATCTCAACCATTGAGATCAAACAAGGCTCCAATCCTAACCATTCATACTCCATGTGGTACCAGCAAGCATTTTCAACCATTTTGGAGCCAATTTTGAGTGAAATTTGTGTACATTAGTTAGCTCCATTTTCAATTCCTTGGATTTTCCATTGGGTTGTTAGAGGCTGAGTTTGGGCTCAATTATCATCAAGATCCATCTTATATAAAGTTTTCAACCTTCACAATTCATCAGAAGTGCAAATTGGAGCCAAATTGATCAGAAACGATTTTGAAAAAGTGTGGAAAATTCAAATTTCGAATTTGGAGATTGAGGCTGTTTTAAGAGAAATTGTGAATTGAGAAAGCTTTAGTGAAGTTCAGTGAACGATTCTGGGCAATTATCTTCAAGCTTGAGCTCCATTTGAAGGCTCAGTGGGAGTTCACCACTAGGTAATTGAAATTCAACTTTACACTCTTGATAAGCATCAATTCACTGCAATTTTTACATACTTGAGACGTAGGATCAATGTAGATCATTAAAATGTAAAACGAACTGGTATTGGTTGTGATTGTTGGATGATGCTTGAAAATGTTGGGATCTGTTTTGGCTTGTTTATGCATGATCTTGCTTGTTTAATGATGGATCTGTAACCTACGTGAGCTCTAGATGAGTTTTAAATCAAATTGAAGTTATTTTCATGAACTTTTGGATTTTGATGTTCAAGCTTGTTGGCTTCGGGTTTGGAGTTGCACGCATAATTAATGGTTTTTGAGGCCAGATATGAGATCCTCTTGATCTCTAGATGAGATTTGATATAAATTTCATGCGTTTTGATTGAGATTTGGATATGTGTATTGTAGTGGTTCTGTTCATGGTCGAGCTTGGCCGGAGAAGATGATGAATAGTAACTCCGGCCAGCTGGTTGTGTTCTAGGGTTTCTGGAGGAAGAAGATGACCTCGTGTCCATGTGTGGTTCGTTTGATCTGATGACTTTTCTCTCCAACGGTGGAGATTAAGACCTATGATGGTCCATTGTTGACTGATTCCACCTGATCACATTTGAATTTTCATTAATTTGCTGGCATGATTTCCACCACGTGATTGTTTACTGTTTGATCAGACGTTTGTGATTGAATCCCCATGGTATGCTTTGTTTGACATGTCACATGAGATTCCCAGGTTTATTTGGTTTTGATTTTTTCTGAGTGGGCCTAGCGCGCATTGCTATTCTCACCCCCCAGTTGGGCCCAGTGCATTTCTGAACTGATCTGGATTGCTATTTGCCACGCCTCTTTTATTATTTTTATTTTATTTTCTTTTTTTTAATTTTATTTTTCTGTTACAATTTTAATCAATTAAAATAGCTCCAATATGTTAAAAATTCACCAAAAATATTTTTTATCATCTTTGAGATGTCTACTTTTTTTTTTTGTATATTTTTATTTTACTTTTCCATTTTATTTTCAATTTAAAAATGAATTAAGTATTGGAGTTGTTCTAATTGAATTAAATTGTAACATGTTTTGTGTTTGCATTTATTTCTCTCATTCCTTTTGGATCCAATGATTGAAAATTGATCCTCATCTCAATGATGAGTTGATCAATTTTAGAGGGCCATTTTTCCCCTGGTTGTTGACTTTTGGGTTGACTTTTGTGGCTTTTCTTTTTGTACTTGTTTCTTCCATTTCAAAATGGTACATCCAAATGATTTGATTCTTTTGATGGTGCTTTGAGAGGACATTTGTCTTGATTTCTTGGCCTCTGGCTGCCAACTTCTGTAGCTTCTTTGTGCATTTTATTTGATATTTTTGAGCCTTTTTCCTATTTTTGGGGTGACTTACAAGTTAGGTCATCTCATAGGACAGCTCACACAAGTGCTTGACCAAGTTTGGATTGGAAATGATCTTTGTGGATCTAATAAGCTCTCAACTCTTCTTGTTTCACATTCTAGACATGTTGAGCTTGCTGTATGTTCATTTTTAGGTAAAAATTATGTTCATAGCTTGTTGTTTGATACTTTTCTTTTTGTGCTTTCAACTTGAACTCCTATGTGATACATGTTTGTTTCCCTTGTGCTTTTGCTTGCATTTATTTTTGGCTTGCTTTGATATTGATTGTCAGCTCTCTTCTCTTCATCTCCCTTCTGTCCAATGACCTTGGAGTGTCATTTAAGGTGGCTTGGTCCCTCCTTTGGAGGTATTTGAAGCATACCTAAAATGATGAATCCTTGAGGACACTTTTGGTGGTTCTTTGTGTTTGATAAGTGATGCTTATGGTTGAGTACCTATTATGGGGTCCTTGCTGCCCTAATTTGGTCTCCCATCCTCACTTGGCTTTGAGGTTTGCTTTACCTTTCTTTTGGTTTGTTTTTATTGGTGTGGTTGATGTTGTTTGACTTAGGTCATTTCATCCCATTCTTTTTGGTGCATCTTTATGTGGTTTGCTTGTGTTTGTTTAATTTCTTCTTGTGCACTTCTTTTTCTTCTCTTTTCTTTCATTTCCATATGCATGCTTGGTTGAGATGAGCTTGTGGTGGCTACTGCCCCACAGTATTTTCCTCCCACTATCATTCTGTTTGTGCATTCTATGTGTGCATCCTTTCATTTGCATATGCATTCTTCTTCTTCTTTTTCTTCTTTAGCTTTTCTTTGCCATGTTCCCTATAAGTTCTCTAACCTCTTGAGGTTATGATAAACATTAGGTGCCTAAATATGCATGATAACAATAGGTAGTTCTCTTTTGAATCTCAACTTTAAGTCCACGTTGCATGACAACTTATAGGGTTGATTAGTTTCCCATTAGTGTTCTTTCTTCTCTTCTCATCTTCAAACATTCATAAAACGCTTAATAAAGAATGACACGAGCTTTAAGCTACTTGAGAAATGGTAATTGAGGGGCCTCCTCTCAAGGACCTAGAGTGTTTAGTGTACACCCTTTGGGTGATATACGACGCATTCGCTCTCAGGTCATAGTCTCTAGTGCGACATGAGTTGCAAATCAAATTCAAAACACTTCTTCTTTAAAAAAAAATACAAAAACACTTCAAATCTTTTTCACCCTTTGGGGTTCTTAATCAGGAAAATCTTTTAACAAAAAGAGTGTCGTTAACTCTTAGTTCTACCGCAAACGGTAACGCCTAAGTCTCCAATGGTCGAGCTGCATACACCAACTGTTAGAACTATCTGTTAACCCTACTCGGGCTTAAAAACTTTTGAGCCAACCCGTGGTCCTTTTAGCCCAAACTACGTTTTCTCTGATCTTTCGTACCAGACGAAAGTACGTAGGCACGAGACGCGATGTCTCGGCAAGCAACCTTTCCCCCTTCTTTAGCCGTAGTTAGTCGAACTACGTTGACTCTGACTTTCCCATTGCACGAGGGAGTACGTAGGCACAGAGCGGCGATGCTCTGCCGAGTCACTTCTCTTTTCTTTTTCTTTTGTCCTTAAGCCTTTAGCTAGATAGTATCAACAC
The DNA here is from genome assembly GCA_963859935.3 of Lathyrus sativus. Lineage (NCBI taxonomy): Eukaryota > Viridiplantae > Streptophyta > Magnoliopsida > Fabales > Fabaceae > Lathyrus > Lathyrus sativus. The sequence goes on from OZ012738.1 coordinate 283,155,583, forward strand.
ACCCTTTTAGATAGATAATAATGCATGGATCTCGTCGAGTACGATGGACGTGAGGGGTGCTAATATCTTCCCCTTGCGTAACCGACTCCCGAATCCAGACATGGTTGCGATGACCTTGTCTTTCCCTTTTTCTTTAGGTTTTTGCGATCGTTTCCTTTCCCTCTCTTTGGGATAAATAACGAAAGTGGCGACTCTTCTGTTTTTCTGCCAGTGGTTTTTCGCAGTTGCGACAGCTGGCGACTCTGCTTGGAACTCTGGTTCCCTATGCGAGTCAATCCTAGCGCTTGCGTGTTTATCTTTGGGTGTTGTATATATGTGCTTTATTTACTTTCTCGCATTTATTTTCCGCACCATATATCATTACTGTTGTATTGTGGGGAGGGAAGTTACATTGAGAGATAAGCTGGACCTGGGCTTGAGTATACACCTAGCTTTTGTAGTGGAGATTAGTGGTGGGTGTGCTTGCTTTGCTCATACTAGCTCACCATGAAATTCACGCTCGGACGAGATTCTCTTACCAACTTTCTTTCTGGCCCTTTGGGCTCGAGGGAATTTTGGATTTGAGGGTTGTCGACTCTGGGGACCGATCATTTGTGAGTCATCTAAGTGAGGCCTCTTCTGGAGACGATGATGCCAAACCAGAAATGGTGAACGTATCATCATTTCTTGAAAGTCTGTGACGCTGACAAACGCATAGGATGCTGAACCTTTGTCTGTGGATAGGTTCATACCTGTGAGGGGGATTGGGTTATACAGGAAACTTTGGATTTCAGAATACCCGGTTCTTTGCAGTGTGAATTTTTTTATCAGTGGTTCTGTTATCGGTACTTTGTTCTTGCTAAGGCGAAGCTCCGGTTTTTCTCGACCAACAGCACATCAGTCTTGATCTCCTATTTGCATTTGCATTTGCATTTTCATCTGCATGTCATTAACATGTATTTGTGTTGCAGGTGTATATTTCTCCTTCGATTCCGGTGATCTTATTTCCTCCTTGCTGATATGGATTCTTTGAAGAGAACTGTGGCTTATAAGCTTTCGACTCCAGATGTCAGGTCTTTGCTGAGTTTGATTTCTCTGGCTGGCGGGAAAGTGATGGAGGATTTCAGGCAGTCTTATGGTAGATTACTGAGATGGGTCTACAATCCTTCAGCACATGAGGTGGATGGTCTTTATGCCTTTCTTCAGTTTTACGATCCGCAGTTGAGATGCTTTATTTTTCTTGACTACATTCTAGCACCTACTTTGGAGGAGTACTCAGTATTGTTGGATGTGCCTGTTCTCAGTCAGTTGCCTTTTGTTCATGTTGATGCTAAGCCTGATCTGGCTAAGCTAGCTGCCATAGTACATGTGGATGCTTCAGAGTTACAGGGGGTTTGACAGAGTGGAATGGAGTGCATGGTTTTCCTTTGGCTTTCCTAGTTGACAGAGCTAGACAGTTTGCTAAGGATGGTTGCTGGGTTGTGTCGCACCTCGAAAAATCACGGAGACATTTCGAACATACGACCCTCGCGTGAAAGGCGCGGAAATGCGGTTCGACAGAATCGCCACCGAACTTTATTTTTCCCGAATAAACGGGAGAGGAAAATATCGAGAAAACCTCTTAAAACGAAAGGATAGGAACAGGGTTGTCGCAACCATGTTCCGGGTTCGGGAGTCGGTTACGTGAGGGGAAGGTATTAGCACCCCTCACGTCCGTCGTACTCGACGAGAACCTCTTAAGGTAATTATGGGGAGTGTTGTTTTAGGTTTACTTGTTTTTATTCTCGTTGTTAAAGGTAGAATTGGTAGGGTAAAAGGTTAAAGACGCTAAGGAGAGATGGGTGGTTAGAGAATAGGGTGCTCGCCAAGGATTGGGACCCTTGTGCCTACGTATGCTCATTCGGACGAGAATGAGAAATCAGAGCGTCGTAGTTCGACTACGGGAAAGGATGGGGGGAAACGGAAGATGGATGGGATTGTGCTCGCTAAGATCATTGCAATCTTGTGCCTACGTATATTATATTCAAGAATGAATAAAGAATCAGAGCGTCCGTAGTTCGTGGTAACAACCACGAAAAGATGAGGTTTGAAAAGGGTTGAAGTTTGAGTTTGAGACGAAAGGGTGACTGACAAGCAACCCAAGAGCGCGCCTCAAGAGCTTGTCACTTAAGAATTCAAGGAATGCGAGATTCCAAGAACTCAGTTCTTTCGGGAATTGACTGAATAAGTTGAAGATAAAGAGTTGGATGTTCTGGAATCGAAAGAATGAATTAATAACAACTCAAGGGCGCACCTCGAGAGTTACTCATTCAAATATTCAAAGAATGCTAGATTCTAAGGATATCCCTCTTTCGTAAGTTTTTAAAAAATGTTTGTGAAAGGACCGGATCAAAAAAAATGGCATGCGAGGCCAAAAGGAAGTTGTTTTGAAGTAGCTCGACGACGTGTCGAGGATATGATTGAAGATGAAACCGACTTGACGACGTGTCAAGGGTTAGGATTGTGAGAAACAATATTGGTCCCTAAGGGTGCCCCCAATATTGAAACCATGATGAATTGTGATGTGTGTGCGAAATGTCGATGATTGCGAATGCGTACGAGCATTTGTCTTAGGAGAACGATTGGAAAATGATTGAGTTTGGCAAAGTCGAAAGGTTGAGTGAATAACAACTCAAAGGCGTGCATCGAGAATTATTCACTCGAAGACACAAGGAATGCTAAATTCCAAGTACCTTCTTCTTTCGAAGTTTTAATCGAGAAAATGTTGAGAAAATAAATTGGATTGAAATGAGGTATGAAAAGAGTTCGCGGCACGAGAGGTGAGAATACGAAATTGAATTCGAAAAGTGTAGGAGGAATGACGATTATTTGGTAAATGAGACGTAGGCCTCACAATCAATCAATCGGGGTATTATCGAGATGCTAGATCTCGACAACATCTTTTTCATTCGAAAATGTTTGGATGAACAAAGGAAATACCACACAGAATGCTAGATTCCTATGATATTTCTTTGCCCAAAAAAAAAAGGATAATATTTGAAAAAAAATGAGAAGTCGAATAACATATTATTTAAGGTGTACACCCCAATAATGATTATCCCAAAAATCCAAGAAGTGCTAGACTTCAAGGATTTAGTTTCTCATGATTTAATTTAAGAAATTATTTTAGTAATTAATAAATAAAAAAAAATATATTTAAATAAAGAAATGAATTTGAAAAGAAAATATTTTAATAAAATAAGTTTAAATAAAAGGGTAGAAAATAATAGTTTTGAAAATGAGTTTTAAAATATAATTAATATATAATATTCCAAGAATATAAATAATACTATAAAATTCTGAAGAAAAAAAAAGTGCAAAAATAAATTACTACACAAATGTAAATAAAACAGAGGGGTGTGTGACAGCCAGGCAAGGGTGTGAGGGAGTTCACACGGTTGGGCCTTGACCCCAACTCCTAAGCAAACAAAAAACAAATTAAACGGGGGGTAATGAGAAAAAATGGGGAGTACATACTGGTATGAGACAATTGGGCCTCTCGGCCCAATAACCACTTTGGAGCCCCAAAGGCTTTCTTCTTCCGCTCACTCTGGAACAAACCCTAGTTTTTTTTCCACTTCGCCGCCGCTGACTTTTCCCCTCACCGTCTCAACTTTTCATTTCCTCTTCCAAACTTTTCTCAAATCATTTCCGTCTGTTTCCCCATCATTACATGTTTGTTCGTAAAATCCAAAGACGGAGGTTGTAGATCGGTGAAGACGTAAAACTGTTGGTGCGTGGTGGTTCGAATCTGGAATGGAGGTTCGTTGTTTATGGTGATGGCTTGAAAAGATTGTGGAAATGAGTGTTTGGAGGCAGATGATAAACATGAGTTGACGAACGGTTACTGGTGAAGGTGAGTTAGAACGTTCATGGATGATCTGCGGAGGAATCGTTTGGGTGATTTCAGATCTGAAGTTTGGAAGGTGAAGGTTGAAGTGTTCGAGTGGTGTTTGATGTTTCCATTAGATCTGAAGGAAGTTGCGCTACGGTGGAATCTGGATCCAGATCTAAGGTTGCATGTGGTAAAGTGTTTGTAGATCTGGAGGTTGTCTTGGCTGAAGGCTCGTTGATGTTTACACGATGGTGATGAAGATTATAGATATGGTGAAAAAAATGGCGAATCAGAAGCTTATTTGGGGTTGGTGCTTGTAGATTTGAGTTACATTTGCAGATGGATCTGGAAATGGCGTTGGGATGATAGCTAGTGTGTTCATTGGAGGGTATGAAGATTATATGAATTTGGGAAGAACTTGATGAAGTTCTGGAAAAGTTGTTGAATATTGTTGTAAATCTGGAAAACAGGTTTGAAGGTTGGAAGTTTGGGGATGAAGATTTCATGATTTTCTGGAAAAAAAATATGAAGGTTGATGAATGTTGGGATGAAGGTTCGAAGGATCTAGAATTTGGTGGTTTGATGTTCATGGCGGAGGATGAACTGGTATGAATTTCTGGGGATTGGATGAATTTTTGAAGTTGTTATGAAAAATCTGGGAGAAAGTATGAACACAGTTGAAGGTTCAAAGAAGAAACTGGAAAAAGTTATGAACAAGAGATGCATTTTCCGGTCATGTTGAATTTTTCGGCGATGTTTCCGGTACGAAGGCGGTGGGATTTGATACGTTTGGATTTTGCCGGCGAAGTGAATCATGTTTGCATGGCGCCGTTAGGGTTTAGGGTTAGGTTTAGGGTTAGGGTCAGAATTAGGGTTAGGTGGCGGCTGTAGGGTAAAGGTCTCAGTCTTGGGAAAACGTGTCCCTCCATAAATACAGACAAATATCAAGCTTTATAGCCTGACAAATGGCATAACCACTGACCTAATGGGCCTTCAAAGCTGTCTAATGGACCAAAAAAAAAAAATCTCAGGAATTGTTAATTTAATGATAGATTAAAAAAAGAATGACTTAAACTTACCTAAATACATATTGTTAATACTTAAAAAAAAATAAAGCCTAATTAATATTAACTAACTAATAAGATTAAAACCTAATTAAGCTAAAATAAATATGGATAAACAAATAAATAAAAAGAAAATAATTAATACTAACAATATGATAATAAATAAATAAAACTAAACTTTAAATACTCTAGTTAATTATAAAATCTTAATAAATATTAATCTAAATCTAAATAAATAAAAAATAAAAAAGAAAATATAATTACTACTATTAATCTAAATAAATAAACAAAAACTTTAACAACTATATATAAAAGAAGTCTAATTTTTTTAAAAAAATCAAAAAAAGAAATTTAATTCTAATGTTAAATCTTAAAAAAGGCATCTATCTAACTTCTAATAAAAAATAAAATTATTCAAATAAACAATTCTACACCTAATTAAATTAAATAAATGATAAAATAATAAAAAAAAACAAAAATAAACAAAAAAGATAGTATTTGCAAAAAATAGGAAAATAAATATGGAAACAAAATTTACCAAAATGCCCCTCAGGCCACGTGTTACGCCCCCATTGGGAAAAATAATCAAGATTTTAAAAAAATCTCTATTACGGGTGGATACGCGTCTAAACGGCATGAAATAGTAAAATGCGAAAATATATATACAAAAGGGTAGGACAAATTTAGGGTATGACAGGTTGCATTTAGTGTTGTTCTTGCTCTTTGTATATACGACATTGTTTTGTTTCCTAATCTTCCAGAATTTGTAGATTTGGATGCATTTGATATATTGGCCTCAAGAACCCGGTGCCTACTCTTCTCGGAGACGTTTATCATTCTGTGCACTACAAGAATGAGAAACGGAGGGGTAAGAACATAACTTGTTGTGTTCCTCTATTGTATGCTTGGTTAGCTAGTCATATGCCTAAGACAAATCCATTTGTGTCAACTGCTAGTACTTCCAAATGGTCAGAGAGATTGATGGGATTATCTGCAGAGAATATTGTGTGGTTTGATCGAGACTTGCTGGGTGCATATATTGTTTATAGTTGTGGTGGCTTTCCTAACATTCCTTTGATTGGAAGGAAAGATTGCATCAACTATAACCCTTCTTTATTGGTGAGATAGTTCGGGTATGCATTGAGAGAGCCACCTAGAGAAGAGGAGATACAGGAAACTATGTATCTTACGGGCTTACTGGAGGGCGAGGCTCTGGGCAGACTTGAGCATGCATGGAATAACATTTGTCGGAAAGGGAAGTTAGCTTTGGGGAAGAGTAACAGTCGAGCGTATGACCCTTACTTGACTTGGATTCATGATAGAGCTGCGAAGTTCTTGATGCCATTCCCTGCAGTTGCACCACTGTATCCTCTCATGATTGAGGAACCCACTACTATAGATATCCAGAAATACAATCAGGTATTAGTGGAGAAGGAAGAGATGAGAAAAGCGAATGAAGAATTGGAGAAAGAGATTATCCAGCTTCGCAGTGAGAAGATATATGCAGTTCATTCTTTCAGGAGGCAAACCGAGCTTGTGAACAAGCTAGGTACTGATCTGACTAAGGAGACTAAGGAAAGAGAGCGCACAGGCCAAGATTTGAATGCTTCTTACAGGGTTCTTGCTACTAAGAAGGAGGAGTTGGATAAGGCTTACACAGGGATCTCCAAGTTTGAGTCGATATGGAATGCCACACTCACTAACAACAAGGAGCGTGAAGACTAGTTGAAACATCAAATCAGCAAGCTGAAGGCTCAGCTTAATGCCAAAGATGAAGAGATTGCAGCAGAATCATCACGTAGATGAGACAACGAGTGCAGGCTGAATGAAGCGATCGCGAACTTGAAGGACCTCAAGTTGAGAGCTGGTTCTAAGAGACGCAGACTTGAGGCATGTTTCGGGGATAGAGCTTTGGAGGATCACGCTGACAGCCTACAGCATACTGTGAGTCAGCAGGATTTGCTTATTCAGGGACTGCTTGCCAGGCCGGACCATCCAGAGACGTTGAGGCTGTTAGAGGATTTCCGATCACGTCATCCTGCTTGACCTGTTTTGTCTATTTCTGTTGTAGTTTTGATGCTTATTTTGGTGTATTTGACCATCGCCAGGCTTGTTGGCCGAGGTCTTGTCATTATTTGTACTCAGATGGAGTTTGTACTTTGCATGATGGCTTTTCAATCTATATACAAGGAGTTAGTATTCTATGCTTATCCGCGGGTTCTCCATTGTTATATTGTTCCTGGAAACTGGAATCGGAGGGGAAATATCCCTTTTGCATAAATACATGTCTGCATTTTAGCATTTTTCTTGCATTCGTAGGTGTACCGGAACGGTTAACCTTATTTCTTCTTGTGGTTTCAGTATTTTAGGATTGCTGACGTGACAACTCACTGGTACGGTACCAGAGGAAACCAGAAGAGGCTGATGGATCAGATGCAGGTAGAAATGCAAGAGATGAGAGATCGTATGGCACAACTGATGGAGGTCATGCAAGGGGTTGCTAGTGGTCAGGCTCAACTTCAGACTTCGGTGCAACCTTTGATTTCGCGGGTTGATAGTGATGGTGTGCTACACGGTGGGATTTCTTTTAACCCTCCTCATCAGGAAACTCCTCGGGTCGACAATTCTATGCCAATTTTAGTCATCCCTACTGCTGGAAGGGGTGGTCACGCTGCTGGTGCTGGAAATGTGACAGGTTTTAATCATGCTAGTTTTGCCAATGGTGGTAATGGTAATCGAAATGGCTATGGTTTTGGTCTCGACACTACCGGTGCTGTACATGGTAGTCTGGATCACACTTGGAATGAGGATAGGCCGGAAGATGTGTTTTCTCCAAGGATTGTGAATGCTGAAATACCTTCTGAGGCTGACAGAAGGATTAAGATGATCGAAGAGAAGATGAGGTCGCTTGAATGCCAAAATTCTATGGGGTTGGATATGTCTAATCTGGGGTTGATTCCAGGCTTGAGGGTGCCTCCAAAGTTTAAGGTGCCTGATTTCGATAAGTACAAGGGTACCACTTGCCCTAGGGTTCATCTGAGGTCTTATTATCGCAAGATGTCTGCGCATTTTGAGGATGAGAAGCTTTTGATGCACTTTTTCCAGGATAGCTTATCCGGACCATCGCTGGAATGGTATATGAGCTTAGAGCCCGCTAATGTTTGTAGCTGGAAAGAACTAGCCGAAGCTTTTGTAAGGCACTATCAGTACAACAGTGACCTTGCTCCGAATAGAGTCCAATTGCAGAATCTCTCTCAGAAGAGCAGTGAATGCTTTAAACAATATGCCTAGAGGTGGCGAGAGCTTGTTGCTAGGGTACAACCACCAATGGTAGAAAGGGAACTTGTGGATATGTTTGTTGCTACCTTACCAGGAGTGTATTATGAGAAACTCATCGGCAATATGTATAGAAGCTTTTCTGATCTGATTATCACCGGTGAAAGGGTGGAGAATGGAATTAAGATAGGAAAGATCAACGCTGGCAAAGGATCCTCGTCTGGAGGAGGAAACAAGAAAGTGTTTGGAAACAAAAGGCGAGAAGGTGACACTAATGTTGTATCCAGTTCAAGGGGAAGGAATAGGGGTCAGAATAGACAGCATCAGCAGATTGCTAGCATCACTATTCCAGCAGTTCAACAACCATAACAACAACAACGTCAGCAACAACAACAACAACGACCGCAACAAAATCAACAGGGGTATGATAGATACCAAGATAGAGGTCGGGCAGCAAATAGGCATTTTGATGCGCCTCCTATGCCTTACTCTCAGTTATTGCAGGCTTTGCTACAGCTGCAACTGATTCAGAAAAGGACTCTGGTTCCTTTAACTAGACAACCTCCACCTGGGTACGATGCAAATGTCTGCTGTGAATTCCATTCGGGTGCTCCAGGACATAATATAGACAATTGTAAAGCCTTCAAACATAAAATGCAAGATATGATTGACAATAAGGCTATCAATTTTTATAATGATGTTCCCAACGTGGTGCAGAATCGCATGCCGAATCAGGGGCAGGCTGGGGTTAATGCAATTGTAGAGGAAGAGGTGTTGAATTTGGTGACTAATGTTGATAAATTGAAGACAACCTTAAGCTTTGTGAAGGCTAGACTGCTACAGGGAGGTGTCTTTCCGGGCTATGTTGAAGGTTGTGATGATTGTTCTGCTGATCCTGAGAAAGGATGTGGTTTGTTGAGAAGCGGTATTCAGGGGATGATTGACGACGGAGTTTTGCAATTTGACCGTTCTGTTGGAAGAGAATCTGAGGATGTAGTGGCTGAAGAGAAGGATGAGATTGCGACAATCTCCATCCCTTATAAGACTGTTATTATCTATGCACCGAAGCCGCCAACGATAACTATCACCAAAGCATGTCCTATGCCGTTTGAGAGCACTAAGGCCGTTCCGTGGAATTATAGAGCCGAAGTGTATTGTAATGTGCAGAAGATAAACTTGAATGATGCCTCTGCAAGTTCAGTTGACAATCTAGTGGGTGCAGGAGGTCATACTCGCAGTGGCCGAGTCTTTTCATCGCCTGAGGTGATTGCTGATAAGGTGAACAAGGGGAAAAGACCGGTAGTGGAGGAGAATTCTCAATCTGGGGAAAGAGAATCTTTGTTGAAAGACGCGGAGGAATTCATGAGGCTGATCTGGAAAACCGACTACAAGATAGTCGATCACTTGCAGCAAACTCCGTCCAAAATATCTATATGGTCGTTGCTCCTTTACTCTGAGGCGCATAGGAATGCATTGCTGAGGATACTAAACACTGCTTACGTGCCACAGGAAATTTCAGTTAATCAACTTGAAGGAGTGGTGGCGCACGTAAACGCAGACAATGGCTTAGGCATTACGGACCTGGATTTGACACCCCGAAGCAAAAATCACAATTGTGCGCTGCACATATCTTTGGAATGCCGAGGGACTGTCATGTCTCACGTGCTTGTGGATACGGGATCTTCTTTAAATGTGCTTCCCAAGAAGGCTTTGATGAAGCTAGATATGAAGGGGTTGATCTGCACGCCAAGTGACTTGGTGGTGCGTGCTTTTGACGGAACCCGAAGATCCATGTTTGAAGAGGTAACTTTGCTGATTCAGGTTAGACCTGAAGTCTTTGATGCTGTGTTTTACATCATGGATATCCAGCCGGCCTACAGTTGTTTACTAGGTCGCCCTTGGATTCATTCAGCTGGGGCTGTCACATCAACTCTGCATCAGAAGCTGAAATATATGGTTGGCGGTAGCATCGTGACGGTATGCGGAGAGGAGGATATTATGGTCAGCCATTTATCATCCTTTAAGTATGTGAAGGGGATGGAGAGATCCATGAGACCCTTTGCCAAGCCTTCGAAACAGTCAAGATCAAAGACAAGTCTCCGGTTGTGAGTAAAGAGCCCGAGGTGGCTATGTCTTCCTTTAAAGAAGCACAAGCTGTGGTGCAAGCTAGTTCAGCCCAGGTGTAACACCCCGATTCCCAAATTAGAAAATAAACACTTAAAATAAGCACACATCAGAGTTTCTTCCCAAACGGGATGTCACAATTTCAACAAAGTCCACAAAGTCATTTTTTTTCAAAAATAGATATTCAATAATATCACAGCGGAAATAAGATTAGTCTGTCATAAACCACATATCACATATATACATCATCCATATCATCAATATTATCACCTACAACAATCGGCCATCTGCCCAAAATATACATAATGTCATATATCAACACATATCCCACAAAAAAAACAGATACGCCACAGGGGCACACACAATCAACAATAGACAATAAACTCCCAAAAAGCCCCGGTGTTGCGTATCAGAGCAATCCTACGACGACGCCACAATCCAAGCTAGCTAAACACCTGGATTATCTGTACTTCCGAAGAAGCACAGACCACAACAACAACAAAGGGGTGAGAATCACGATCAAATATTAACGGTATAAACGTACATGAACTAAAAGGCAGAAACAATAAATCAATTATTTCATATTTCTCACACCTGGACCTACCAGAGATTCTGGGTTCGATCCCCAGCAGAGTCGCCAGCTGTCGCTACTCGAAAAAATGCATCGCGCAACGATGGGGAGGCGAAAAAGATAGACAGAAGAGTCGCCCCCGAACTTTATTTATCCCATGAGGGGAAAGGAAAACATCGAGAAAACCTTAGGAAATAAATGGATAAGATGGTCTCGCAACCAAGAACGGGTTCGGAAGCCGGTTATGCGAGGGGAAGGTATTAACACCCCTCGCATCCATCGTACTCGATGGGAACCATTTGTTTGTCGACATGTGAATTTATTTGCTTAAACATTATGCTATAAGAAGTGTTCCACGGGGTAAAAGAAGGGTTAGAAACAAGAAAGTTAGGAGGAAAGAGAGAACGGGGAAGAAAAGAGAAAGAACAGACTCGGTAGGACTTCGCAGTCCTATGCCTACGTATTCTCAATAGATGTGAGAAAGTCAGAGTCGACGTAGTTCGGGGAACTACAGATATAGGGGGAATGTGCTCGGCAAGGATTGTGGCCCTTGTGCCTACGTATCTTTACTTGAAGAAGTAAAGAATCAGAGCAGCCGTAGTTCGGCCTACGGTGTGTGGGGAAGTTTTAGTAGACAATGTTAACGTGCGCATTCTAGCAGTTAGGTGTATTGCTGCTCGCTCGTTGGAGACTTAGGCATTACCTGTTTGCGGTAGAACGGACGTAGCATGCCTTTCTGGGAAAGGGTGAAAAAGAAAAAGGGTGCTCGCTAGGATATCACAATCCTATGCCTACGTATTCCCATTATGCATGAGAAATCAGAGCAACGTAGTTCGTGCCTACGGTGCGGATAACCGGTGTGTTTGGGGATGATGTTATCGTGCGCGTTCTAGCATTTTAGGTGTTTTGCTGCTCGCTCGTTTGGAGACTTATGCGTACCTGTTTGCGGTAGAACGGGCGTAACATATCCTTTGGGAGACTGGTTTTTTCCATGCGAGGCAAGGTGTCACGTTTGATTGGTTGAATTGTTTTTTAGGGGCGAGATAGGTCCTCGGATAGTAACCCCTATGGGTAGTACCCAATTCTTTATCTCAAAGTTTTTGTTATAAAAGGGTGTGGCGAACGAGGCGTCTTCGTATTGAAAGACGAGCATCGAAACCGCCCTCACTACAGTGGGCATCCCTACGCTCGGAGAAGAAGAGGTATACACCCAATCCTCTCTCTTTAATTCAATGCAAAGAGAACTTAGTTCTCTTATTAAAGATGTTTTTGGTTTTGAATGGTAAGTGCTTTGCGACAGAGAACCCTACGGTAAACGTCAGCACTCGGGATAGGAGAAGGCCTACGCCTAACCGCTCCACGAACATTCAAGTTTTTTTGTTGTGAAAAGGAGTTTGAAAGTGCACTCGGTACGGCACCGAGGTTTTAGGTGAAAAGGGTTACGGAATGAGGTTGTGAAAGGAAATGGTGGACAAAGTCGCGTCTTCGTATCGAAAGACGAGTATCAAGACCACCCTCACTACAGTGGGCATCCCAACACTCGGAGAAGAAGAGTTCTACACCCAATCTTCTCTCTTTAATTCGATACAAAGAGAAATCAATTTTAAAGATGGTTTAAAAAAGACTCGATACGAAATCGAGGTTCTTTAGGATAGGAGGGATCGAAAACGTCTTCGTATTGAAAGACGAGCGTCGAAACCACCCTCACTACAGTGGGCATCCCAACGCTCAGAGAAGAAGAGGTCTACACCCAATCCTCTATTTTCAATCCAATACAAAGAATTTGTTTGAAAATGTTTTCGGGGATACACTCGGTACGGGACCGAGGTTTTAGGAGGAAAAGCGTTGAAAAGAAATGGTCTCAGATCCAACGTTATTTATCAACAGTTTGACTTAATAACGGTTTACGGAGGTCTCGTCATCAACCAAAAAAAGTGAAATGAAAATAAAGTCGAAAATAAAAAATCTTCAAATCCTTCACTTACAACAACCCCAAATATCCATCCGAAAAACCATCTCAAATCATCAACTCGAACCTTCCTCAAATCAACTGCAACAACCGTCTGATCCCTAAAACCCAACCCAGAAATTGATAAAGAAGAATAATGAGACATTTGGTTGGATTTGATTTTGAACAAAAAGCAAAAATTTGAACAGTGAGAGAGAGTATCGAACAGAATGAGAGGAAGTGGCTCTCTCTGAGTCGTTTCATCTTTCTTTATTTATTTTTTCTTTCTTTTTTTTTTAATTTATTTTTCTTGTTGATTGGTCTATTGGGCTCTCACGGCCCATCTTTTTCTTCAATTTGTTTTTACTCCCAGATCCAGTGTTAAAACCCCCCCTCAGTTTGGTTTAAGTTTTAAAAATTTTTTTGTATATTATTCATTAATTAAATATTATTAATATATTATCATGTATATATATTATATAAAACATTGTAAAATATATGTTATATTTTACTTTAATAAGTTTTGTTAGATTTTCATAAATAAGCTGATATTAAATATGTAAATATATTATATGTTAATTTCTTTTTATATTTTTATCAGAACATTTTATTTTTATTTTAGAAGTTTTATATATATACTATTTCATGTTCAATTTCTTTTAGAATTTCATTTTAATTCTTATTTGAAGTTAGATTTTATTATCATTTGTTATTGGACTTTTTATCTCATTTTCATTTATTTGGGTCGATGACGACGCTTCCATAAATCGATTACTAAGTCAATATTGATAAGTATCGTTGAATCCGAGACCCACCTCTTTCTCTCCTCATTTCTTATTATGTCTCGATTTTATTTTGACTCATGGATCGATGAAGTCTTGTATCCGCAAGCGTCGCGTATCGGAGTTGATAACCTTCCCGATTTCAAATCTATGGGGGATGACCATTGGGGTCTTCTTCCTTACTTTGGGATCGCGATAGGCTGCCTTCGATTAATCGACATTATGTTTGCGGTTAAGACGAGATCTCATTCTTTTGTGTCCCGGTTCAATCGACCAACTAACCAATAACCTTTACTTTCTGTCAAATATACAATTGCTTTAATTTTCTGTCAAATATTAACTGTTTTAATTTCAGTCATCTACATTCTTGTACATATTATATATTCTGTATATTATTATCTTGTAAATATTCAAACACTTGTACATTGTTTTAAAACACTTAATAAATATTGAAACCATTAAAATCCTAATTGGTGGACTGTTTCATATTCTGTATATTATTTGTATCTTGTATATTTTGTCTCCATTTTTCATCTCTTTGCAGGTTCTCAAAAACATCTTCAATAAAGGGATCGAGTTATATTCGTATTGAATTAAAAAGAGAGGATTGGGTGTAGACCTCTTCTTCTCCGAGTGTCGAGATGCTCACTGTAGTGTGGGTGGTTTAGACACTCGTCTTTCAATACGAAGACACTTGTATTCTTCGCGCACCTCCTCCTAAAAACCTCGGTTTCGTACCGAGTGCATTTTCAAAAACTCATCATCTTTGTATTGAACTAAAATAGGGGATTAAGTGTAGACTTTCTTCCTCTCCGAGTGTCGAGATGCTCACTGTAGTGTGGTTGGTTTAGAAACTTGACTTTCAATGCGAAGACGCTTCCATTTTTCAAACCATTTTCTTCCCAAAACCTCAGTCATGTATCGAGTCCATTTTCAAATCTCTTCAATAAAGGGATCGAGTTATATTCGTATTAAATTAAAAAGAGAGGATTGGGTGTAGACCTCTTCTTCTCCGAGTGTTGAGATGCTCACTGTAGTGTGGTTGGTTTCGATACTCGTCTTTCAATACGAAGACGCTTTCCACACCCTTTCTCCTAAAAAACTTCGGCCCCGTACCGAGTGCATCTTCAAAACACTTTCAGAAACCGATTTCTCTTTGTATTGAATTAAAGAAAGAGGATTGAGTGTAGACTTCTTCCTCTCCGAGTGTCAGGATACTCACTGTAGTGTGTGTGGTCTTGATACTCGTCTTTCAATACGAAGACGCTTTCCACACCCTTTCTCCTAAAAAAACTTCGGCCCCGTACCGAGTGCATCTTCAAAACACTTTCAGAAACCGATTTCTCTTTGTATTGAATTAAAGAGAGAGGATTGAGTGTAGACTTCTTCCTCTCCGAGTGTCAGGATACTCACTGTAGTGTGTGTGGTCTTGATACTCGTCTTTCAATACGAAGACGCTACGTTCTCCACACCCTTTCATAGACAAAAACTTTGAGATAAATAATTGGGTACTACCCGTAAGGGTTACTATCCGAGGACCTATCTCGCCCCAAAAACAGTTTCAACCAATCAAAGGTAACACCTTGCCTCGCATGGTGCAAACCAGTCTTTCAAAAAGGATATGTTACGTCCGTTCTACCGCAAACAGGTAACGCCTAAGTCTCCTTACATGCGAGCAGCAAAACACCTAAATTGCTAGAATGCGCACGATAACATCATCCCCAAACACACCGGTTATCTGCACCGTAAGCACGAACTACGTTGCTCTGATTTCTCATGCATAATGGGAATACGTAGGCATAGGATTGCGATATCCTAGCGAGCACCCTTTTCTTTTTCCACCCTTTCCCAGAAAGGCATGCTACGTCCGTTCTACCGCAAACAGGTAACGCCTAAGTCTCCAACGAGCGAGCAGCAATACGCCTAACTGCTAGAATGCCCACGATAGCATCGTCTACCAGAACTCCCCCCGCACACCGTAGGCCGAACTACGACTGCTCTGATTCTTTACTTCTTCAAGTAAAGATACGTAGGCACAAGGGCCACAATCCTTGCCGAGCACATTCCCCCCATATCTGTAGTTTCCCCGAACTACGTCGACTCTGATTTTCTCACATCTGTTGAGAATACGTAGGCCTAGGACTGCGAAATCCTACCGAGTCAGTTCTTTCTCTCTTCTTCCCCCGTTACCTCTATTTTCCCCGTTTCTCACTCTTCTCTTTACCCCTAAGAACACACTTTTATAGCATAATATTTTAGCAAATATAATCACACGTCGACAAACAAATGGTTCCCATCGAGTACGATGGATGCGAGGGGTGCTAATACCTTCCCCTCGCATAACCGGCTTCCGAACCCGTTCTTGGTTACGAGACCATCTTATCCATTTATTTCTTAAGGTTTTCTCGATATTTTCCTTTCCCCTCATGGGATAAATAAAGTTCGGTGGCGACTCTTCTGTCTATCCTTTTCGCCTCCCCGTCATTGCACGATGCATTTTTCGAGTAGCGACAGCTGGCGACTCTGCTGGGGAGTTCTGGCGAGCCAAGCCTAATTTGTTTGTCGCGTGTGTGATTTTGTTTGCTTTTATCTTTTTTTTATGTTGTGTTAAATAACCTGTTGGGTTTATTCGATTGGTTTGTGAGGATAAAGCTTTCTACCCGAGCTTTCGAGTATACACTAAGTTAGGAGGTGGATTCTTTCTGATTTGCGAGACGTAGGACTCGTTGAGTTGGATCGAGTTCCACCGCTCAGACGAAACCCCTTTGGGATGATTATGTCTTACGTGTAGTCGTAATGGCATCTTTATTTCCAACTTGGGAGTCCGTGACTCTGAGGACCTTTTGTAGAACCTTATTCCGAAGGTTCCTAAAACATAACTCTGTGTTCATCCTTTAAAGGAAATACCGTCTTACGAGTAGTCGTTCTGATGGAAAACTTTTGAGGGTTAGTGCATGGGACTTTGTTTAAAGGCCTTTGGGATACCCTCTTATTAAACCAGTAGATTGCCCACCCGAGGGGAGAGATACCTTTTGTTGTTGTCTTGCAGGATCTGTGACTTTAATCGTTGTTGTGGATCTGTTCTCGTGTGCACTCATGGCATTGCATTTGCATAAGCATATCTGCATCATTTTGCATTTTCTTCCCTGACAAAGATTCCAAGCTTACCCATCCTCTGTTCATAACCCGCAGTTGATTTCCCGACACTCCCATTGAACTTGGGAGAGCTGTGAAGAGTTTGAAGCAAAGAGGAACGTAGACGCCTTGAAGGGCCAATCAAACAAGGCAAGTTGAGGTAGCTATGCCAGAGAACAACCGCCAGGATGTTGAGTCTCCACCAGGATTTACTGTGACAACTAATCCACTGTATGATCTTCCGCCGGATGGCCATCCTCCGCAAGTAAACGTTCTTACTCAACCCCAGAGGATGCCAACGACCGATCCCATAAAAGAAAAGCTTCGCGCCCTTGAGGAGACAATTCAAGCTATGAGAGTGTCTGACATGCCCGGCCTCGATGCTGCTGATATGTGTCTAGTGCTAGACTTGGTGATTCCTCCGAGATTCAAGATACCCAACTTCGAGAAATACACCGGCTTTAGTTGCCCGAGGCGTCATTTGGTGATGTACTGTCGAAAAATGACCCCTTACACTCATGACGATAAGTTGATGATCCACTATTTTCAAGAAAGTATGAGTGGTGCATCATTAAGTTGGTACACAGATTTAGTAAGGAGTCATATCCAATCATGGAGGGACCTAGCCAATGCTTTTCTAAAGTTTTACCAGTTTAATCTAGACACTCCTCCCACCCGCATGCAGTTGCAAAGCCTATCTCAGAATGAAAACGAACCTTTTAAGGGATATGCACAGCGGTGGAGAGAATTCGCAGCAAGAGTGCAACCACCACTCTCGGACAAGGAGCTGATTGACATGTTCCTCAACAGTTTGCAGGAATGACTGGTTGTACGCCATCAAGCTTCTCTGACCTTGTGATTGTAGGAGAGCGCATCGAAAGCTACCTTAAAAGTGGACAAATTCAAGAAGCCTCAAGCAGTCAGGCCAGTGAGACTGAACCCTTCAACAATTCCCATGAGGAAGACAAGGATGAAACCAACGCGTTCATAGCAAACGTTGAGTATTCTCACGATATACCAACAAAACTCTGTGGTCCCTCATCTGCTCAACAGGCATCATTACCAGTGCCATGTTATCCTTATGAGAAATCAGCCACGCCCAAAGCTTCATCCCATAAGCCATGGGTCGCTCCTCATGCAAATCAACGAGCGAATGGCCGAGGTCATCCGAATCAGCGCCGAAATCAGAATAGGCCCAACAACAACTTGGAAAGAAGGACTGCTCCTCTTCATCCAGTCCCTATGTCGCACAGTCAGCTTCTCCCACATCTGATTCAAAACTCATTGGTGGAGCCTAAAACTCTTAAGCCTGTGCCAGAACCTTACCCTCCTGGGTACAATCCCAATGTTCAGTGTGGATATCATGGTGGATCCATGGGGCACTCGACTGAAGAATGCAAAGCCTTCCAAGCCAAAGTGCAACAATTGATTGGCAAAGAGTACATATCTTTTATAGAAGGAGGTTTGGTTGTCCATGTCAACCTCTCAGTTGTCTAAGCTCGAAGATTCCAAGGGTCATTGTAGAAGCATGCTTCAGTCTCAAGTTTTGATGATGTCAATACTACTCAAGGTCATCTCTTGATTGCAAAAAGACAAGCCGTTCAAAGTCATCAAGATCAAGTCAAGCTATCTTTCAAGTCAAGCTACATATGGAACTATGATTCTTCCAGACTTGGCTGCATTACTGGTATATCAAATCCACCTTTATAATTTGATATACAAGTGTTCAAAAACATCAATCATTTATGCATAATACATAAGCATGTTTTTGAAACCTTAAAAATGGTATAACATTAATTTTAAAAAGCATTTTTCTGAAAATTAGCAGTGTTAACCGATTAACCATATAGGTTAACCGGTTAACCAATTTGAATTTTGAATTTTCTGGGCTAACGTACCAGTGTTAACCGATTAACCATATGGGTTAACCGATTAACACTGAACGTGCAGTGAAAAATTGCTTTGTTTCAAGTTCAAAAATTATTTTAAAAACATACCTTTTCATGGTTTGAATCTTTTAAAATCATACCTTTTCTGAAAGGTTATTTTACTGATATAAATTCTGAGTTTTTCATTTTTGAAAAAAAAAACAAAAACCAATAGAATATAACTCAAAAAACTTTTCAACCTCCAATACTCATTTTTTTAAAATTATCTTAGAATCAAATTCATTTTTCAAAAAGTGTTCATACTTGCATTGAAAATTTCATATTCATTGAACACTTGTATTGAAAAATTACAAAGAGTGAATTTTGATTCATTGGAGAAGATCACTTTGATAGTTATACTCAAACCAAATTCATTACAATTTTTCTATTTTTGACTTGTGATCCAGGATTGTTGGACACAAGGGTGAGTGTTTACAAGAGGACTGTTCTTGTACACTTGTGTTTTTGATTGTTTGATAGTAGGCCTCACCGGTTGATGGTGTGATAGGTTGTACTATTTTAAACAATAGTGAAAACTCTCTTTCATGTTGAAAGGGGAGTGGAGTACTCTCGGATTGTGAGGGGAACCACTATAAATCCTGTGTCTTCTTTCTTTCTGTTGATTTACTGCTTTCCATAACCAAGAACACCATCCAGTATATTTTCAAAGAACCATATAAAACCGGAAAAATTTCAAAAGTCCTAATTCACCCCCCCTCTTAGGCATACTCTGTTCTTACAATTGGCATCAGAGCAGGTTAAGGTAACCTGTTCCTAACGATTCAGTATGGCTTCCGCAAGTACCAACCCGGTTTTCAAAGATGGTGGAAGTAGTAACAAACCACCACTCTTTTCTGGAGAATACTTTGATTTTTGGAAAATCCGTATGAAGGCACATCTTGAGGCTCAAGGAGATGGTATATGGGAAACCGTTGAAACTGGTCCACATGTTCCTACAAGTGTGGTA
This sequence comes from Lathyrus sativus, assembly GCA_963859935.3. Lineage (NCBI taxonomy): Eukaryota > Viridiplantae > Streptophyta > Magnoliopsida > Fabales > Fabaceae > Lathyrus > Lathyrus sativus. The sequence continues at coordinate 283,175,231 of OZ012738.1, forward strand.
AATGGTGTTGGAACCCCAAAGATTAAATCCTCATATGATGAAGATGACAAGAAGAGAATCTTGAATGAGAAGAAAGCAATCAACATACTTCAAAGCGCTCTCAGTATGGATGAATTCTTTCGCATATCACAGTGTAAATCGGCAAAACAGATTTGGGATACCTTGGTAGAAACGCATGAAGGAACAACAGAAGTAAAAAGATCAAGACTTAACACGTTAAGTCAAGAATATGAGATGTTCCGTCTGCATCCCGGTGAATCTATTGTTGCCTTGCAAAAGAGGTTCGTTCATCTAACAAATCACCTGATTGCTCTTGGGAAGACCTTCACCAACGATGATCTCAACTTAAAAGTCCTAAGATCCTTGACAAGAGAATGGCAACCAAAGGTGAGCGCCATTTCGGAAAAGAAAAGTCTTTCAACGATGACATCTGCTTCATTATTCGGGAAACTTCAAGGGCATGAACTGGAACTTGGAAGGCTTGAGAAACATGAAAGTCAAGACAAGAAGTCCAAAGGAATTGCCTTGAAGACTGACACAAAGGATGACAAAATTGACGAATCTTCCGAAGACGAAAATTTCATGCTTCTAGTAAAGAAGCTTGGTAAGTTTTTCAATAATAATAAAACTTCTTCTTTTTCTAAAAAGAATAGACATTTCAGGAAAAAGGAGGCATCCACATCAAACCAAGAAATTACATGTTATGAATGTGGAAAACAAGGTCACATAAAGCCAGACTGCCCAAAACTCGCAAATAAAGGAAAATTCAAGGGCAAGAAGGACTTCAAAACAAAGAAGGCTTATGTCGCATGGGACGACAACGAAGTGAGTTCATCATCGGAATCAGATAGCGATGAATGCGCAAATATTGCCTTAATGGCCTCTCACCATTCCGATGACGAAAATGAGGTTAGTAGTAATTTTTCTGTCTATGATAATGATGCACAAGAAGTTATAGTTGAACTTCTAAAAGAGTGCAAGACTTTGTATAAAGACATCTCATCACAAAAGAAAAGAATTTTACTTTTAGAAAAACAAAATTCTGATTTCTTGAAAAATATTGAAGATGAAAAACAAAAAGTGATGGATGAAAAACAAAGTCTTGTATGTAAGAATTGTGAGTCTTTGTCTTTTCAAATTGTTCAACTTAAAAGAGTTTTAGAAAGATACGAAAAAGGTCAAATTGGCTTGGAAGAGATTCTTAAACATCAAAGGTATCCTAATGATAAAAGTGGATTGGGATATTCTAAATTTTCAAAACCAAGCACCAATAAGACCATTTTCGTAAGAGCAAGTGAACAAATTGTGAAGAAAGAGACAAGCACTTCTAAAACTCAGCATCAAAATCATAACAAGAAAAGAATTAATAAGAAAAAGAATTATATTCCTAGATATAGAAGTCATTTTCAACCTACATGTTTTTATTGTGGTATTAAAGGGCACACACCTAATGCCTGCTATGTACGTAATATTGGTGTTGCAAAGGGGCATTATGTGTGGGTTGAAAAAGGTACTAACTTTCAAGGACCCAAAGCAATTTGGGTACCTAACACTACCTAATTTTGTTTTGTAGGTATGCTTGAAGACAACCACAAATCAATGGTATCTTGATAGTGGCTGCTCGAAGCATATGACGGGAGATATAAACAAATTTTCAAGTCTATCATTAAAGGCCAAAGGATACGTCACTTACGGTGATGATAATAAAGGAAAAATTCTTGGAGTTGGAACCATTGGTGCACCTCCATGTACAATCATCGAAGACGTTCTTTTTGTTGAAGGCCTTAAGCATAACCTGCTTAGCATCAGTCAATTGTGTGACAAAGGGTTCAAAATCAACTTCACAAAGGAGGAATGCTTGATCGAACACAAAGTCACTCATGAGATTCTGCTAAAAGGTAAAAGATATAATAATATTTTTATGATTTCTTTTGATGACTCTTCCTTGAAGGTAAAGTGTCTTATGGCGAACAACAACGAGGCATGACTTTGGCATAAAAGATTTGCTCACATTCACATGGAGCATTTAAACAAATTAATCAAGCATGATCTGGTTGTTGGGCTTCCGAAGATAAAATTCATCAAGGATAAATTATGCGATGCATGTCAAAAGGGAAAACAGACCAAGACAACTTTCAAATCCAAGCAAGTTGTTTCTACATCAAGACCACTTCAATTGTTGCACATGGATCTTTTTGGTCCATCAAGAACGAAGAGCTTTGGAGAAAAATGATGCGTTTAAAGCATTCAAAAAGTATGCAAAACAAATTCAAAACGAGAAGTCACTCACTATAGCCTCCATAAGAAGCGACCACGGTGGAGAATTTCAAAATTCAGACTTTGAAGAATTTTGCGAAGAACATGGAATTTCTCATAATTTTTCGGCACCAAGAACTCCTCAACAAAACGGCGTCGTAGAACGGAAGAATCGTTCACTAGTTGAACTTGCTAGAACAATGCTCAGCGACACAAATCTTCCAAAATATTTCTGGGCAGAAGCAGTAAGCACGGCATGCTTTGTAAGCAACCGCGTGAATATTCAACCGCTACTCAAAAAGACTCCGTATGAGTTGTTCAAGGGAAGGAAACCGAATATATCATTCTTCCACATATTTGGCTGCAAATGCTTCGTTCTCAAAAACAATAAGGACAATCTCGGTAAGTTTGATGAGAAGTCCGACGAAGGTATATTTCTTGGTTACTCTCTTTATAGTAAAGCTTTTAGAATTTTTAATAAAAGAACTCTTACCATTGAAGAGTCCATTCATGTTTCGTTTGATGAGACTAACCCCTCGAAAGAGGATAATATTGTTTTGGATGATGATGATGATTTTGTAGATACTTCACAAAATGAAGAAATTGTTTCAAAAGATCAAACAATATTACAAGAAGATGTTACTCAAGAAAATCAAGATCTTCCAAAGGAATGGAGAACACACAGAGATCACCCAATTGATAAAGTTATTGGTGATATTAGTCAAGGCGTTGCAACTCGACTTAATTTAAAGGATGCTTGTCTCAACATGGCGTTTGTATCTCAAATAGAACCATCAAAGATCGATGAAGCTTTAGGCGACGACCAATGGATTATAGCAATGCAAGAAGAACTTAATCAGTTTGAAAGAAATCAAGTTTGGACCCTTGTACCGAGACCGGACAATAAGCATATTATAGGAACCAGATGGGTGTTCAAGAACAAACTTGACGAGAATGGGATTATAGTTCGTAACAAGGCAAGATTGGTCGCACAAGGCTACAACCAGGAGGAAGGAATTGATTTTGATGAAACATTCGCTCTGGTAGCAAGGTTAGAAGCAATTAGATTACTACTTGCTTACGCGTGTTCTATGAATTTTCAGTTATTCCAGATGGATGTCAAAAGCGCTTTCCTGAATGGGTACATTAATGAGGAAGTCTACGTCAAACAACCTCCGGGTTTTGAAGACTTCAAAAATCCCTCACATGTTTTCAAACTGAAGAAGGCTCTCTACGGTTTAAAACAAGCACCAAGAGCATGGTATGATCGCCTTAGCAACTTCTTATGTGAGAAAGGATTTACAAAAGGAAAGGTTGACAAGACGCTGTTTATAAAGAAGATCAAGGGTAACACCTTGTTAGTACAAGTCTACGTCGACGACATCATATTTGGATCAACAAACAAAGAACTGTGCGAAGAATTCTCACTCATGATGCGAGAAGAATTCGAGATGTCCATGATGGGAAAGTTAAATTATTTTCTTGGACTACAAATCAAGCAAACCAATGATGGAATCTTCCTCAACCAATCCAAGTACTGTAAGGAATTAATAAAGAAATTCGATATGGATAGTTGCAAGATGATGTCTACTCCTATGGGATCCGGAACATATGTTGATCAAGATGAATCTGGTACTCCAATTGATATTACTAAATATCGAGGTATGATTGGTTCATTACTATATTTGACGACAAGCCGTCCTGACATTATGTTTAGTGTTTGTTTGTATGCGCGCTTCCAAGCAAATCCGAAGGAATCACATCTCACTGCTGTGAAGAGAATTATCAAGTATCTCAAAGGAACGACCAACGTCGGATTATGGTATCCTAAAGGTAGTACTTGTTCTTTAGTTGGTTATTCTGACGCTGACTATGCAGGATGCAAAACCGATAGAAAAAGTACAAGTGGTACATGTCATATTCTCGGAAATGCTCTAGTATCATGGGCCTGCAAGAAGCAAGCTTGTGTAGCACTCAGCACCGCCAAAGCAGAATACGTCGCCGCAGGAAGTTGCTGTGCATAGATTTTATGGCTGAAACAACAACTTCTGGATTATGGTGTTGACCTCGGATGCATTCCTCTACGATGTGACAATACTAGTGCCATAAATATCACAAAGAATCCGGTTATGCATTTCAGAACAAAGCACATCGATATCCGGCATCATTTCCTTCGAGATCACGTATTAAACAGAGATGTTGATGTTACTTTCGTCGACACACACAACTAACTCGCCGACATCTTCACCAAGCCTTTGGCAAAAGAATCATTCTACAAAATTCGGAGAGAACATGGGATTCTTGATGAAGGTGACATCTGATCTTTGTCTCTATTATATGTATGCATTATTTGTGATATGTTTTCATGTGTATGCATTCTGTTTTTTATGTATTTTTCAAAAATTCGAGCATGTTAATCGATTAACCATATGGGTTAACCGATTAACACTGTTGAATTTTCAATTCTGATTAAATTTTTTAATGTGTTAACCGATTAACCTATATGGTTAACCGATTAACACTGTTAATTTTTCAAAAAATCAGAAACGAAAATGAATTAAATTTTTGAAAATTTTATTTTTTTTCTTTATATATTTTGTGTGGTCCATATTCTCTTAAATATCCACATCCATATCCAAAATCCACATTCCCTCTTAAAAATCCTAACTTCTCTCTCCCACTCTTAAAAGTTGGAAAAACTCCCCACAACTTCTCTAACCCTAACTTCCTCAGAACCCACAACCCCAGTTCTCTCAAACCTCCATCCATGGCTTCAGCATCAAACCGCGGAAAGGGAAAACTTCCAGAACACCATTCTGCATCAGAATCAGATGACGACAATATTCCAATGGAAACCACCAAAAAGAGACTGATGGATTTCAAAGTGCGTGTTCGTCAACTTATGTCGGTAAAGTATGTGAATCTTCGAGCTTTTCCTGTAATATCTTTTGATTTTCCTACTCTGTTGGAATATCAGCGTATCGACAAGTTCGTCACCGACTCTGGTATTATCTATCCTGATCTGGTTAAAGCTTTTATGAATAAAATGTCTGTATATCTGGACATGGATGAGAACCACATGATCCGGTCCACCATTAGAGATCATGAGTTTGTTGAGAATTTATCCACCCTTGCTAGACACCTTAAGATTCCATCAAAGGGATGCTTCCTGAGGAAAGGTGTAAACCATGTAGATGGACCCTGGGCAAACTATGATAAAATGGAGTATTACTATCAGATTTGCAGGTTCCCAAAAGAAACCGTTATTGCAAACTCTCGCACTGCTCGTATGCTATGCTATGCCAAGAATCTGACAGTATCTGATCGAATGCTTCAATACATTATCTGTTATGTCCTCATTCCAAAGGACTCAAATCACTCTCAGATCAACGACTTGGAAATGCAGCTGATCTTTGCTATTAAGAATCGCATCAGAGTCAATTGGATTTTGACTATTATGTATCATCTGCAGCAACAACTTCATTGCATTACCCGGCTGCCGTATGCTCGCTTGGTTTCTAGAATTCTGGAATTAACTGAACTTGACCTCAACAGAGAACCATCCTCCAAGATGAAACCTACAACCAACGAGATCAATGAGATTAATATTGTGAAGAATACTGGAATCATCAAGGCGGCTGACGGTACCTACAGGTATACTGATGACGGTCCTGTGCATCACGCTTATCCAATGCCTGAAGGGGGTCTTACCAGTGAGTTTCTCTACACAACCATGATGAACCAGCATCGAGAATCCATGAATATGCATAGAGAGACCTCCCGAGCAATTGCCTCCCTTAGAAACCTCATTCTTAACCCTCCACATTCCAGCACCCGAGTTGTGGACGATGAGATTGAAGAAGAGGTTGATAGTGATGAAGAAGAAGAGGAGGAGGATATGGCGGATGAGGATTTTTAGAGAATATGCTGCTGCTGTTGTTTTTTATTGCTTTGCTTTCTAGTTTTAAGTTTTTATGCTTTCAGTTGAACTATGTTTTATTGTAACAAGTACAATTTCTATTTGCTGCATTTTATATGTACTACTGTTTGTGCTTTGTGTTTACTTGACTTTGCATGTGCTTATTACTATATATACTGCTATCTTGTGATTTCTTTGAAAGCTCTTCCTTTTTGCTGATGTCAAAGGGGGAGAAGAGCTTGGTTCTGTTAATGTCTCTCTGTGTGCAGATTTCTTTTCCTCTGTTAAGATAGGGGGAGTTGCTAGAAATAGGGGGAGAACCAGATCAAGAACCAAGAGATATCGCACAACATTTTTTGATTGCCATCATCAAAAAGGGGGAGAATGTAGAAGCATGCTTCAGTCTCAAGTTTTGATGATGTCAATACTACTCAAGGTCATCTCTTGATTGCAAAAAGACAAGCCGTTCAAAGTCATCAAGATCAAGTCAAGCTATCTTTCAAGTCAAGCTACATATGGAACTATGATTCTTCCAGACTTGGCTGCATTACTGGTATATCAAATCCACCTTTATAATTTGATATACAAGTGTTCAAAAACATCAATCATTTATGCATAATACATAAGCATGTTTTTGAAACCTTAAAAATGGTATAACATTAATTTTAAAAAGCATTTTTCTGAAAATTAGCAGTGTTAACCGATTAACCATATAGGTTAACCGGTTAACCAATTTGAATTTTGAATTTTCTGGGCTAACGTACCAGTGTTAACCGATTAACCATATGGGTTAACCGATTAACACTGAACGTGCAGTGAAAAATTGCTTTGTTTCAAGTTCAAAAATTATTTTAAAAACATACCTTTTCATGGTTTGAATCTTTTAAAATCATACCTTTTCTGAAAGGTTATTTTACTGATATAAATTCTGAGTTTTTCATTTTTGAAAAAAAAAAACAAAAACCAATAGAACATAACTCAAAAAACTTTTCAACCTCCAATACTCATTTTTTTAAAATTATCTTAGAATCAAATTCATTTTTCAAAAAGTGTTCATACTTGCATTGAAAATTTCATATTCATTGAACACTTGTATTGAAAAATTACAAAGAGTGAATTTTGATTCATTGGAGAAGATCACTTTGATAGTTATACTCAAACCAAATTCATTACAATTATTCTATTTTTGACTTGTGATCCAGGATTGTTGGACACAAGGGTGAGTGTTTACAAGAGGATTGTTCTTGTACACTTGTGTTTTTGATTGTTTGATAGTAGGCCTCACCGGTTGATGGTGTGATAGGTTGTACTGTTTTAAACAATAGTGAAAACTCTCTTTCATGTTGAAAGGGGAGTGGAGTACTCTCGGATTGTGAGGGGAACCACTATAAATCCTGTGTCTTCTTTCTTTCTGTTGATTTACTGCTTTCCATAACCAAGAACACCATCCAGTATATTTTCAAAGAACCATATAAAACCGGAAAAATTTCAAAAGTCCTAATTCACCCCCCCCTCTTAGGCATACTCTGTTCTTACAGTCATCTCCTAAAGCCAGTGCTTCAGACAGGCAGACATCCTTAACATTGGCAGTCCTTGAGCGCTTTTTATCATTTGCATCTTGTAGTTTATTTCCTGTTAATTGCTACTTGTTTTTTTTAAACATTGATTGTTTCGAATGGTAATATTAATGAAGTGATTATGCATTTTCCGAATCAGTCACGTCGTATTCACTCATTATTTCCACTTATCACAAACACATACACCTTTTATTCACTCCACTTCATCACTGTTATTTTAGCAAAGATTGGAGGGAGGATGACGAAAACGAAATACCCATAATAGCAAACTGTATGCTTTCAGACATAATCTCGTCAATGATGTACAGACATTGTTTCAAATCCCCTAAACACCGGAGATATAAGGAGTTAATCCCTAGTCAACCACTTCGAGCCTAGAAGTAGGAGTTTCCTTCGGATATTCAAACCCTTACACTCAACCTGGGGCAGGGTAGTTGTTCAGTTAGTCCACTATGCATAAAGCAAAATCCAGAAGACGGTTTTTCATTAATGACCCACGACATGGCAGTCACAATTCGCCAGCAAAATCAGAAAAAAAATATCAAAAGCCTGCTAAGTCAAGCACCTCAAATGGGACTTAGGCAAAAAATCAAGGCTATCCCGATGGATCTAACAAGCAAAGTCAGTCCATGCAAAAGTTAGGGATCAAAACAAAACCAAAAGAGGTCCTCAAACCCTCAACCAAAAACAAAATAAGATTCAGTGACCATCCAAAAGGGGTCACTGACATCCGTCAAAATAAGGTGGCTGCCATTTCAAGCAAACCTTGAACCATCAAGATTACACCGTCAAGGTAAACATGTTCAGAATTAACTGAACGTAGGTATGGAGATTATCAATAAGAAGGGGTGGGTATAAATTATACTTTGAGCTTAATATCCTTTGTTTCATAACCGTGAACCAGACCACGTTACAACCCTCGAAAGACCTAATTGAGGCGAGGTTTATTCTGAAAGCATACTATTGCGAGGTTGTGTAACCTGACTCCTTACATATTTGCTAATCATCAGTATTGGTGTCAATATTCTTGCTATAATCAAATTAGCACAACGTTTGGACTAACGGTCCATTCGTCTCACAATCACGACACTTAATAAATGACATTTCTTTCAAACTTGCATGAACGCCGCATTAAAATTACCATTCGTGAACAAAACAATTTTAATTGCAAGTCAGTAGTTGGCATCAAGGAAGTTACAACACAAAGCAATTAAACAGGACTGGATCATTCAGCTATCTGGATCAGAATCGAGTATACCATATAACCTTATGGATCTGGGGCGTCGTCATCCCGCAAATTGGGAATCAGTCAGTCAGAGGCAAATCCCTAAGCATCGATTGATAATGGGGCAAATCATTCAATAAGCGGTTGATCAAAAGTGAATCACACCAATCAGGGGCAGGCCACCCAGAATTTCTTTGACTTCAGGATAGATCCCTCCAATGTTCAATCAGGATAAGTCAAGTCGCTTCAACGCTCTTTCAAGAGCAAACTACTCCAAAGAGTATATTGAAGCCAACCACCAAGAGTCGGTTAAACAACGATGAATCCTTTCGTGGTACAAACTCTAGGGCAAGCCATCTTAAGGTCATCTCATGGAAAGCTACTCAAGCAAGTTCATCTTCATCAGCAACTATTGAGTTCAAAACAAGTGTCAGGGAATCACACCGCCCAACTCACCCAACCCTAACCTTCCGAAAAGGCCTTGCTGTCATCGGATTTTCATCCCCACAACCTATTACCAGCCCAATTTGAAACCTTCAAAGTCCAGTTCTTGTCTGGCAAACCTTTAAACCAATCCTCGTCTGGTCAACCTTTCGCTGAATACCAGTTCCCGTCCGGTATATGTCAAACCTTCAAACCAGTCCCATCTGGTCAACCCTTCGCTGAATACCAATTCCCGCTTGGTATATGTCAGCTTTTAAACCAGCTCTCATCTGGTCACCCTTCCTTTTAGCCTACCATTTAACCAGTTCTCGCCTGGTAAACCTTACCACAAAGTCAGTTCCCGTCTGACACCAAACCTAGAAGTCAGTTCTCGTCTGACGGCTTAACCTTTCGCCACCAGTCCTTGTCTGGCGGTCTACTCTCCGAATACCAGCCCTCATCTGGTACTTCAAACCCAAAGTCCAATCTACATTGGCAACCACCCAAGTCCACCATGTCGGCACATGCATTTCCATCACCCATCTGCAATCGTGTGCATCATACGCATCACATTCAACATCATAAGCATCTTGCTTCATAAGCATCTTGTATCATATGCATCCCAGAATCATATCATACTCTTCCCTAGCTCTTGCATCTCCGCATATTAGCATTTGCATTTTCATTTCCATTTATGGAACACCATTATCATCAAGCATCCGTATATGCGAGGTCATATCCAGGATTAATCTCAAAGATTTTCAAGATCATAATCAGCCCAGTCAGGGGCATCTTCCGCAAGAGTGTCGATAATCCCCACAAAGTTGTGCAACTTTTGTTGGGCAAACTCAAGAGCTTCAAAGCAACATCCAGCCCGGTCAGGGGCATCATCTACAAAGACTGTGGGTACTCCCACAAGATTCCAGAATATCAAAGCAAAATTCAGCCCAGCCAGGGGCATATTTTCAAAACCATGGGTGTATCGCATGACATATTTCAACCTCGTGGTTAATCAAATCTTCAAATCAACATTCAGCCCAGACAGGGGCGTTTTCAGTAAATCCGTGGGCGTTTCCCAGTGAGTTGTCTCCAACAAACATCAACGATAAGTGGCAATCTCTTCAGAGAAGCTTATCCCCTACATCCTTTTGGGTGTCAGGTTTGTTTATATTTCAATTCTCAAACTTTTGTTTTCCTTTTCGGACAAATTTAGGATATTCTTTGTATCTAATTGACTTCTACTTTGAAAAATGAACGCTGCAGCAATTCATCTTACTCGGTCTAAGCCAATTAGATAGGGGCATCTGTCATACCCCAAATTTGCCCGCCAGCTTTTGTAAATATTTTTGCTTTTTTTATTTCACATTTTTCACGCCGTTTAGTGGTGTGTGGTCTTGATACTCGTCTTTCAATACGAAGACACTTTCCACACCCTTTCTCCTAAAAAAACTTCGGCCCCGTACCGAGTGCATCTTCAAAACACTTTCAGAAACCGATTTCTCTTTGTATTGAATTAAAGAGAGAGGATTGAGTGTAGACTTCTTCCTCTCCGAGTGTCAGGATACTCACTGTAGTGTGTGTGGTCTTGATACTCGTCTTTCAATACGAAGACGTTACGTTCTCCACACCCTTTCATAGACAATAACTTTGAGATAAATAATTGGGTACTACCCGTAAGGGTTACTATCCGAGGACCTATCTCGCCCCAAAAACAGTTTCAACCAATCAAACGTAACACCTTGCCTCGCATGGCGCAAACCAGTCTTTCAAAAAGGATATGTTACGTTTGTTCTACCGCAAACAGGTAACGCCTAAGTCTCCTTACATGCGAGTAGCAAAACACCTAAATTGCTAGAATGCGCATGATAACATCATCCCCAAACACACCGGTTATCTGCACCGTAAGCACGAACTACGTTGCTCTGATTTCTCATGCATAATGGGAATACGTAGGCATAGGATTGCGATATCCTAGCGAGCACCCTTTTCTTTTTACACCCTTTCCCAGAAAGGCATGCTACGTCCGTTCTACCGTTAACAGGTAACGCCTAAGTCTCCAACGAGCGAGCAACAATACGCCTAACTGCTAGAATGCCCACGATAGCATCGTCTACCAGAACTCCCCCCGCACACCGTAGGCCAAACTACGACTGCTCTGATTCTTTACTTCTTCAAGTAAAGATATGTAGGCACAAGGGCCACAATCCTTACCGAGCACATTCCCCCCATATCTGTAGTTCCCCGAACTACGTCGACTCTGATTTTCTCACATTTGTTGAGAATACGTAGGCCTAGGACTGCGAAGTCCTACCGAGTCAGTTCTTTCTCTCTTCTTCCCCCGTTACCTCTATTTTCCCCGTTTCTCACTCTTCTCTTTACCCCTAAGAACACACTTTTATAGCATAATATTTTATCAAATATAATCACACGTCGACAAACAAATGGTTCCCATCGAGTACGATGGATGCGAGGGGTGCTAATACCTTCCCCTCGCATAACCGGCTTCCGAACCCGTTCTTGGTTTCGAGACCATCTTATCCATTTATTTCTTAAGGTTTTCTCGATATTTTCCTTTCCCCTCATGGGATAAATAAAGTTCGGTGGCGACTCTTCTGTCTATCCTTTTCGCCTCCCCGTCATTGCACGATGCATTTTTCGAGTAGCGACAGCTATCATCAAAAATCACACACACACACAACCACAATGCAACACATGCACTCGACTCGACAATATGCGGTACCGACTCAACTCAGGATAGATCATATACACTCCTTCTGAGCAACGATCTATCCCTACCACGCTCCTCATGAGCTCATATAATCACATATCAACGTCCCCCACTTGGGACACGGTGTTGCACCCCAAAATTTGCCCAACCTTCCTAACCTAGGTTTATCTTTCAATTGCATAATCATTTGCATTGTCATCATGTACATAGTGCATTCATCTGCATTGCATAGCATAGGCAAGCTATCTTAATCAGGGGATCAAGTGCCATTCTTGTCTCAAGAGGTATGTTCTAGGGGTTTCATTCATATTCAAGACTACTCAGGTCATCAGGGAAGAATTTGAGCTTTGAAGTGTTGACAGATCACTCATTGGGTTCTCCCCTATCTTGAGGTTATTTGGGGATCATCAGAGGAAGTGTGAGCTATGAGCCAAGAGCATGAGGTGTGTATGGATGTTATGAAGAGCCTAGATGATCATTTTTAAGGAGTAACCAAGTCATTGGAATGATTTCAAGAGCCTCAGTTGAAGTCAGTCAACTAGGGTTTTATCTAGGTCAATCCTAGGTCAAAGACTTGTTTTGAAAGGCATCAAGGCTCATTTGAAGAATGTGGGATTCATTATTTGCTATATGGATATGGATGTGGTGTTGTGCCAAAGAAAAATCAGAAGGAGTCAAGGAGAAGAGGAGTTACCAAATTAGGGTTTCAGTGTAAAATCCCCTGATTTAGGTCAAACTTCCAAGTAGTGTAACTCAAAATGCAAGCTTCATATGAATTTCTGGTCCACATGAAACTTTTATAGTATCTTCATAGCTTTAATATGAGTGGTGGAAGTCATCAAGATGATTTATAGAACTCAAGTTATAGCTCTTGCAAGTTACAGGTCATCTGAGGACACTGAAATTTGTCTGTGAAAGTTGTCTGTCTTCCAAGCAACTTTTGACCTTCAAGGAGTTTTCAAATGAATTCTTGGAAAACATAAGAGTTGTTCCTCATGATCTCCCCTTTCCAAAAAGGTATGGTATGCCTTCATCTGATATGTGAAGCTCAAGGGGTATTTTGGGAAAGTGGAATTATAGGTCATTCTTAGCCTATGCCTAAAACTCATACAAGGAAGCTTTAAATGAAAAACTTCACAACATCAAAGTTGCTCAAAATGTCATTTTAAGGCTTAAAAAGAGGTCATGGCATGTTGGAAAAGCTTGTAGCAAGAATTGACCAAAGTTGGTGAAAATGACTTAAAAAATGGACATAAGTTGAAAAAGTTCAAATGGAAAATTGGTTTGGGCAACCTATAAATCCAAAATGGGTCATGTAATATATCAAATTGAGTCTAAGGAACATTTTAGAGACATTGGTTCAGCCACAATTTTGAGATAAGGCTTTAAAAATGGAGTTGCTTTGTAAATCCATTACTTGCATAATAAGGTATTCATGTGAAACTTAACACAAGGCAAGGGATTAGCTTGGTAAGCATCATACACTCCTCAATAACTCATGTCATGAGATTTTCAAAAGTGTTTAAGGGGCTGCAAGTTAGATTGAAGGGAGATATCATGAGATGGGGATTATGTCATAACATGAGAAATTCATGAAGTTTCTAGAATCATCCTAGACTGATCTAGAAGACTCTAGATTCTTCCATGGTTCTCTATATATTGGATTGAGATCATTTATGAAAAAGGTTGGTGAATAGAGAGAGAGAAGAGTGAGAATTTCTTGGTTGCTTCAAGTGTAAGAAAGAGTGTGATCATTCATCCTACACCATTTTCTGTTCAAATTCCATCTTCATCTTCAATCCATAACTCATATTGAGTGATTGTAAGCAAGCTTAGGGGTCTGTTAATGGAGGTGTGAAGAGCTAGCATTGAAGATTCAAGAATCTACACCAGATTTGCAGCCATCATTACAAGCCTTCTCACACCATACTATTGCAAACAGAAGGCACTACTCCATTAGAGGATCATTTGGAAGGAGAATCAGGCCTTGAATCAAGCTCTCCATACACCTGCCATTACTACCTAGCAGGTTTGAGTTCTTCTTCATATCTCCTTAATTATGTGTATTCAGTTAGATTGTTAGGGTTAGAATTGCTAGGTTAGGTTAGAGGATCATTTCCATAAGGTTTGAGAAGGTTTCATGGAGGTTAATGACAGACCCTAGAATCTTTAAGGATCAAGATCAGTTTGGATATTGAGTTTTAATTAGCATGTTATGGCTTAATGAGATCAGTGTAACATAGGGAACACGATAGTACCATCAAGATTAACAATAACCATGGTTAATATCAGTGTAAAATGGTGGAACCAAGGCCTTCATGCTCACTGTTTGGAAGATTTAGGAAGTTCCAGTTGAAACCAAGGTCATGGTTGGGTTCCTTGGAGTTAGTAGATCAATTTAGGTCTTTGGAGTTTTTAATTTCGTGGCCATATGAGAGAGCATGATGAGGTGCAAGATTCGTGCATGAGGCTGTATGAAGATTGAAAACCCTAGTTCACGTGAAGAAGATAAAGTGTTAGCCGTCAGATTAGATTTAATTCATTGACCTAGAAGACTAATCCTACGGTCCACGTTTGAACTTCAAAACAGAGGGAATCCACAAAGCTGCAACGCAACGTTTAACTTAAAGTCTGATCCCTGGGCCTAGCACCACTTGCTATACACACCACCCATCCCTGGCCCATCTAGAAATACAACTAGGCGCAGTCAATTTTGACACCCCCCCTCCCCATTTAATTCATTTTCTTTGATTTTATTTTCTTTATCATTTTTAGCATCTTGGATAATTCATATAAAATCAGAAAATTGATATTTTTCACTTCTTGTTTTTTCTATAGGTCAATAATCATGTCTAGAAAATTAATAAAAATAAAAATGGCATTTTATTTTTCGTTTAATATTTTTTGCATATTTTTCTTTTAAATAGCTTTTTAATGAGATTAAGCTAGTACTTCATTTTGTAGAATTTATTTTAGGACTTTCCCTCAATCTTTTTTATCCATTCTTTTTAGTATGATTAGGTATTGATCTTAACTCCCTCTGGTTTTTATACCAAGATTTTTAGGATTAAATTTAGTTAATTTGATTAGGTGAGATTAGAGTGATCAAAATTAGGGTTTAGGCTTAACATAGGTGAAGTAAATCATTTATTTTAGGAGTTTTAGTTTGATTTTGGGTATGGGACTATAGGGATATTATGGGTAAGTATAATAGACCCTTGTGAATAAACATTAGATTTTTCCCCCTTTGTTTAGTATTTTTAGGGTATTTTCTGATTTGATTGGTTGTATTGAATGCTTTATGATGATTGTCTATCTTGTGGGGTTTATCTTTGGGGTATTATTGTGGGGCTTGGTTTGCTTTGAGAACCTTGTTGAAGGAGCATATCAAAGGAGAAGATTGAAGACTAGAGATCCAGAAGTTGAAGATGTTTGAAGCTTGCTGGGAGCTGCTGAAGGCTTTAAGGTTTAGGAGCTAGGTAGAGCTCTAGATTAGAGATTTGATTCATGAAACATGGAATGCTTCCTGTGCTTCCATTCTTTCCCAGTGACTAAAAGTCCCTCTAAGAACTCACCTCCCTCCTTTGGAGGGATAAGTGATTGGTCTTAGAGGTAGAACTTTGAGGGAACCTGTCCCACTATGCTAATCCCTTATGAGCTTCCTTTGGTTGTTCATAAGCTGATTAGCATGCCATATTATCTCTCTTGATTCTTTTCTGTTATCCTGGAGTGCTTACCCTTGAAGATGGAGATCATTGAAGATGAAGACTGTCAAAGCAGGAAGCTAGCCAGAGCTTGGGGGGTCCAATGATGAAGATTGAGCTTGGAGATTCACTTGGAAGAGGATGTGCTGTGCATCAACTTTGGAGTTAGCTGTCAGAGCTTAGGGTTTTTTCTGTATTGTGTGTGATAATTCCCCTAGGTTTAAAGTGAAATGTGCTTCACTTTTGCCTATTGTGTTCAGGTTCAAGGAAGAGTTTGGCTCCCTTGCCTAGCTTGTTTGCTGTATTCCTCATATTTTACTGTTTACTGTATCTGTTTTTGCTTTCCGTTTATTCCCTTAGGAGCTCTGTTTCTCTCCGTGCAAGAGAGTAACATGATAGACATTAGGAGCTAACCCATGTATGATAACATTAGGGTAGATTTTATTCCCTTTGTAACCCTAGGATTTTAGAGTGTCATCTCTTCTTACTTCAAAACAACAGAAAAACATTAATAAAGGTTATAACAAAATCAATTCATTTCTTCCGTCAAAAGATTTGAACAAACATCAACCTTTTTGCAATAAGAAAACCCTTGTTTAAGGTGAGATTTTTCATAAAACACACTTGAACAGCTTGTGTCGTGCGTAGCCCGAACTACGTTTGCTCTGATCTTCCATGCTGTGTGGAAGTACGTAGGCATAGGATGCGATATCCTAGCGAGCAACCTTCACCCATCCTCCCCCGTAGTTAGGCGAACTACGTTGACTCTGATTTCTCGTTCCAGACGGGAATACGTAGGCATAAAGTGCGATGCTTTGTCGAGTCATGTTTTCTTTTCTTTTCAGACCTCACCCTTTAGTTTAGATAGAAGTGTAATCCGTACAAACAAGCAAGCGTGGATCCCATCGAGTACGATGGACGTGAGGGGTGCTAACACCTTCCCCTTGCATAACCGACTCTCAAATCCAGATTTTGGTTGCGATGACCATACCTTTCCCGTCTTTGCGTTAGGTTTACTTCGAGCGTTTCCTTTCCCTCCTTGGGATAAATAACGCACGGTGGCGACTCTTCTGTATTGCTGGTGCCGATTTTCGCAGTAGCGACACACAGGTGGTCGCATACACTCCTTCCGAGCAACGATCCAAATTCCCGTCCACGCTCCCCATTGGAGCACGTTAGTGTATCACACACCACGTCCACGCTCCCCACTTGGAGCATGCGAGTAACTCATACACCGCGTCCACGCTCCCCATTTGGAGCACGTGAGCAACTCATGCCTCACGTCTACGCTCCCCACTTAGAGCACGTGAGTGAATCGCATATGCTCCACCGAGCAACGATTCACCATGTCCACATGCTATGCAAGACACTATGCATAACCACACGACACACACAGTGCACACGATCCTACTGATCCACTCATCATATAATGCATATACGCACAAGCACGCAAAGTGCATCGATCCTATTGATCCAATCCATCACAACAAGACATCAATATAATGCACACCAGGCATATCGATCCTACTGATCACAATCCATCACACAACAGTATTTAACCACAAGGCATATAAAGCGTATCGATCCTACTGATCACAATTCATCATATATCAAGATATCTCACTCATCGTCACCGTCATCCCTCATAATATACTCCGATGCAATATCATAATCATATGGACATCATATAATTGTGTCCCGATGTCCTTCATACACTCACCACAGCTCACTAATAAGCTACTCACCAAGCATGACCAACAAGGGTCCAAAATCACAAGGAAATCAGCACGAAACCGCAACCAAAACACAAACTGCTGTCGGGCTCGCTGGTGCATTCGCCTGGTGATGCCCCGCAGTGAACACTCGCTGTCCATTCGCCTGGCGAAGCCTCGCAGCGACCACTCGCTGGAACTCGCCCGACGAAACAAAACAGAAGCTACTGGCAGCGTTCGCTTCCCAGTTTTCCTGGCAAAGCCTGGCGAAGGCTCGCCCCCATATTCGCCCAGCGAATGCCTGCGATTGCAGAAAAATAAACTCTCAGCTCTGAGTCGGCAATACTCTCTGAACTCAGCCGATTCTACTCCAAGCCAAACCCCATCATACCCGACAACTGTTCCACAACCTGATTACACCTCTATCCTTGATTTCACCCGATAAATTCGCACCTCTGCTCAATTCACCAACTTCCGGCATTAACTTCGAATTACCCGAAAACCCCAACCGCTCTCAAACGACTCTCACAACCACATGCAACAAAATTAACACAATCCAACACGATATTACAGCAACATACAAGTACAATCAACTTCAAACAATCGTTATCTATGGGGATTAGGGATTTTCCCCGTTCTACCAATTTCATGCAATATACCCAATTAACCGATCAATCCCCCCCCCCTTACCTCAAATGAAGTTCTGATAATGATGAACCTTCACAATTTTACAGCTTCGATGATCTCTTCAAGCTTGCTGAACCGTGTCCTTCTCTTCCTCACTCGTGTTCTTCTTCTTTCCACCGTGTGTTCTTTTTCCTTCTTCCAATTCTATTTCCACCAAAATGCCAATGTTACCCCTCATCCCAAATAATTCCTTATTATTCCAATTATATTAATAATCTCATTTTCTTAATTTCCAAAAATTAATATTATCACTTCATAATACCAATATTAATAATAATAATAATAATAATAATAATATCAACATTAATATTAATCCTTAATTATTATCATTATCAATTATCCAATATTAATATTATGCCTCTATTCTTCACTAATTCCCACACCAAAACACGTTGACGAATAAAATAACACCGGAACTAAAAATAATTAAAATGGGTGTTACACCAGGGTTGGGGGCAGGTGATTGATATACTGCAGAAGCAAGACAAATTCGGTCTGGGGTACCGCCCATCATCTTCACATAGAAAGCCGAAGTTCAAGGGGCCGATCAGGTTTACTAGCGGAGGTGTCTTCTTTGAGCAGATCAGCGCCATTTCTGATGATGAAGCTGGAGACAGTGACTGTGACATGGATGCCTGGACCAAGCCATGTATTCCAGGACAGAGCCTATGCAACTGGTCAATTGAAGAAGGCATTCAAGTGACGACCGAACAGTAATGCTTTGTTTTTCCGATTATTGTACTACTCTATGTCCTACCCGGGGCATAGCGGTATTTTATTTCAGGGCCTTACTTGTTTATGTCTGAACATTGTTTATCAATTAATCAAAGGGCGTTTTCTTATACAAATTTTGTGATCTCTGTTTTTCCTATTTTCATTTTTCCCAATAAAATGGCAATGTGGTTTATGCTTGTTTGCAAATTGTTTGAAACATTTAACCATTTCCATTGCAGGATTCCTATTGCAGATGACACTGATGCAGAACCTTCTATGACTCGCTTCGACTTTGATCAACCGATATATCAAGCTGAAGAAGAGATTGATGAGGATGAAGACTTGCCTAAAGAATTAGCCATACTTTTGAAACGAGAAAATCATTCTGCCTCATCAAGAGGAAATTGAGGTCATTAATCTGGGTTCTGAGGAAGTGGTCAGAAATGTTCGGATATGGGTTGCGCTACAGAGCGATGTCAAGCATAGACTGATCGAGATGCTTCGAGAGTATAGTGACATCTTTGCTTGGTCGTATGAGGATATGCCTGGACTTGATACCGACATAGTGGTTCATCGCTTACCGTTGTGCGAGGAATGTCCGCTGGTCAAGCAGAAGCTTAGAAGAACAAGACCAGATATGGCGGTAAAAATCAAAGAAGAGGTCCAAAAGCAGTGGGATGCTGGATTCTTAGCTATGACTACCTACCCTCCGTGGGTCGCTAACATAGTAACTGTACCAAAGAAGGATGGTAAGGTGCGTATGTGTGTTGATTATCGGGATTTGAACAAGGCGAGCCCTAAAGATGATTTCCCGCTCCCTCACATTGACGTATTGGTCGACAATACGGCTCAATTTTCGGTGTTTTCCTTCATGGATGGTTTCTCGGGGTATAATCAGATAAATATGGCACTGGAGGACATGGAGAAAACAACATTCATTACACCGTGGGAAACGTTTTGCTATAAGGTGATGCCTTTTGGCTTGAAGAATACCGGAGAAACATATCAGTGTGCTATGACAACGCTCTTTCATGACATGATGCATAAAGAGATTGAGGTTTATGTTGACGATATGATTGCTAAATCCCAAACAGAGGAGGAGCACATGGTTAACTTGTTAAAGTTGTTTGAGAGGCTTAGAAAGTTCAGACTAAGGTTGAATATGAATAAGTGCACTTTCGGAGTTCGGTATGGAAAGTTATTGGGGTTTATTGTCAGCGAAAAAGGAATCGAGGTCGATCCTGCAAAGATAAAAGCCATACAAGACATGCCGACGCCGAAAACAGAAAAAGAAGTCGGTGGTTTCCTGGGGAAATTGAACTACATTGCTCGGTTTATATCTCATCTCACAGCCACGTGTGAGCCAATGTTCAAGTTGTTAAAGAAAGATCAGGCGGTTGTCTGGAATGAAAATTGTCAAAAACCATTTGATAAAATAAAAGAGTATTTGCAGGAGCCTCCAATATTGATACCCCCAGTAGCTGGAAGGCCTTTAATCATGTACTTAACGGTTCTTGAGAATTCCATGGGTTGTTCTCTCGATCAACACGACGAGACTGGAAGAAAGGAGCATGCGATTTATTATTTGAGTAAAAAGTTCACAGATTGTGAGTCCCGTTACTCAATGCTCGAAAGAACATGTTGTGCACTTGCTTGGGCTGCCAAACGTTTGAGACAGTATATGCTCAATCACACAACCAAGCTAATTTCGAAGATGGATCCGATCAAGTATGTCTTCGAGAAGCAGGCGCTTTCAGGAAGAATTGCCAGGTGGCAGATGGTACTGACAAAGTACGATATACAGTATATTTCTCAGAAAGCCATCAAAGGAAGTGTTCTATCAGAATACCTTGCTGAGCAGCCAATCGAAGATTATCAACCGATGAAGTTTGAATTTCCTGACGAGGATATCATGTTTCTCAAAGCGAAAGATTGTGAAGAACCACTGCACGGTGATGGTCTAAATAAGGGTTCTCAACGGCAAATGATATTCGACGGTGCTGTCAACTCTTATGGTAGTGGAATTGGGGCAATTATTACAACTCCTCATGGTACTCACATCCTGTTCATTACCAGATTGACATTCCTAGTCACCAACAACGAAGCTGAATACAAAGCATGTATCATGGGTCTGGAGGAAGCTATTGATCTGAGGATCAAGAATCTCGATGTATATGGAGATTCAGCGCTGGTTGTTAATCAGATCAAAGGAGAATGGGAAACTCGTCAACCGAATCTGATTCCTTACAGAGATTATGCAAGGAGGTTGTTACCATTTTCCGATTGTATAGACTTCCACCATGTGCCAAGAGCGGAGAATCAGATGGCCGATGCTTTGGCAACGCTATCTTCGATGTACAAAGTGGACTTCTGGAATGAGGCTCCCAGAGTTGTCATTTCTCGCTTGGACAGACCCGCTTTTGTATTTGCCATTGAAGAGGCTACTGATGGCAAGCCATGGTTTTACGATATACAAAACTTCCTCAAGAGGCAAGAGTATCCACCAGGGGCTTCGACCCAGGATAAGAAGACGCTGAGGAGGTTGTCTGACAACTTTTACCTAAACCCAGATGGTGTGCTTTATAGAAGGAACCATGATTTGGTGTTATTGATATGTGTGGATGAAAAAGAAGCATCGTTGCTTATGGAAGAAGTCCACGAGGGTACTTTCGGTACGCATGCCGGCGGACATGTCATGTCTCGGAAGCTGTTACGAGCAGGGTATTATTGGCTAACAATGGAGTCAGATTGTTTCAAATTTGCGAAGAAATGCCATAAATGCCAGATTTATGCAGATAAGATACATGTACCCGTCGTGCCCATTGAATGTTATGGCGTCCCTGTGGCCTTTCTCCATGTGGGGCATTGATATGATTGGCAAGATTGAGCCCACCGCATCCAACGGTCACCGTTTCATCTTGGTTGCCATCGATTACTTCACCAAGTGGGTGGAGGTAGCTTCGTATGCCAATGTGACCAAACAAGTGGTAGAAAGATTCATAAAGAAGGACATCATTTGCAGATATGGAATTCCCGAACGAATCATTACTGATAATGGTTCGAATCTGAACAACAAAATGATGAAGGAGTTATGCCAGAACTTCAAGATTGAACATCACAACTCATCGCCCTATCGGCCGAAGATGAATGGCGCTGTTGAGGCGGCCAATAAGAATATCAAAAAGATAGTGCAAAAGATGGTTGTCACCTACAAAGATTGGCATGAAATGTTACCTTTCGCCTTGCACGGTTATCGTACGACGGTATGCACATCAACCGGGGCAACTCCTTTCTCGCTAGTGTACGATATGGAAGTTGTCCTACCGCTAGAAGTCGAGATCCCTTCTTTGAGAGTTTTGGTCGATGTAAAACTTGATGAGGCAGAATGGATTAAGAATCGTTTGAATCAGCTTAGCCTGATGGATGAAAAGAGGCTAGCATCAATTGCATATGGTCGTTTATACCAGAGCCGGATGAAGAAAGCTTATGATAAGAAGGTGCACCCTCGAAGCTTTCAGACGGGCGATCTCGTGTTGAAAAAGATTCTCCCACCACAATCAGATCACAGGGGCAAATGGACTCCCAATTACGAAGGTCCATATGTCGTTCGAAAGGTCTTCTCCGGAGGAGACTTGTTGTTAGCCACCATGGATAGTGAAGATTTCATATCCCCTGTGAATGCAGTCGCAGTTAAAAAATACTTTGCTTAAAAGAGACCTGCTGGACACAAAAAGAAACGTCCAGGCGAAAATGGGGCATCTCGGCGAACCATAAAAAAGGAAAAATAGGTTCGGGAAAAAATTAGGGATAAAAATGAAAAGATGTAAACCCGCAAAGTCGAAAACCTGGAAAGGCGACTTTGGCAAAAATGGGTATCCCGGTGAATCGAAAACCCGGAAAGGGCGGTTCAGGCAAAAGTTAGGGATTGAAAAGCAAATGACTGCGGTCTGCGTGTGAACTTCATTGCTTAGTGGATTGGGAGAACCTAAGGGATGTTTTTCATCCGAATCAATCTCTTCTGAAGATGAAGCATCAGGAAAGCATCAGAATCAGGAGAGTCATAGAGGGATCAGCTCATGGTGTTTGTCTGTGCCACGTTGCCGACATGTTTGTACACTTTTGTATATTTTTGTACATACCTGTATTTGTTTTGCGCAGCTTCCTCTTTTTAGGAGTTGCATCTATTGTAAAGCTTTGCCTATTTACAGGCCTTTCATCAATAAACATATACTATTCAGTACTTGATTTGTGTGCTTTGTTTTAACTTTTACTGTTTTGTTTGTGAAAACGCCCAATGTTTTGATGAACTTGTGCTAACATAAACTTGCTGGCCTTGGCCAATAATTGTCAAAACTTTGAATTAATTGAACAACGTCACGAATGATGACTAAGATGTTTCCGTTGCATAGGATATCTTGTCGGTTTGTTCAGTTTTGCAGGGTCGTCACTCTTGGGGCAAAGAAGTTGGATGAAGTCTGTCCTATCCCCAGCTTGATTCTTTCCCCGATCAGTGAAGTTCGTACCTCTACCCTCGGTAGAGTGGTTGTATTTAATCCCCACAAGGTGCATGCTTGTAGGTACTCCCTAGCGAGTCGTGTTTAGATTTTCTCCCCACAGGGTATTTTGTAACTTGGTTAGGTTCGTTCCCTATAAGAGCAATCCCCAGCGAGTTGAAAGGATTGGTTCCCCAGCAATGTTTGTTCTCTCTTCCTCAGCAGGATAGAAGGATGTTGTCACGTCGGTATTTTCCTTTGTAGGAAGCCAGCGAAAGCCCGTTTCTCGACATAAGTCCAATCGTTATTGGCATGAGCTAGTCTGTGCTCTATCCTCGGCAGAATCGTTGGTTCCCCAACAGGGTTATTTTTCTTGCCCCAGCAGGGTGTTGTCTATATCTCTAGCATTTATTTTGCTGATTCAGTTCTGGTGCATCTGCATGCGTGCATAGCATCTACCCAAATGCGTAGTGTTGCACCCCAAAATTTGCCCAACATTTCTTTACCTAGCTTATGTTTCATTTCATTCACATTAGCATTATCATTTGCATTTCATTGACATGTGGGCAGGAGATCAAGAGGTATGATTACCAATCAAGGGCTACATAAGACTGTAAGGCTAGCTAATAGGCTTATTCAGGTGTTCAAGGGTTGATATCCTTGGCAGAGAAGTTAAAGGATCCTCAGAGGGAGTGGTTGAAACCAAGTATGTGGGTCTCCTAACTTGAGAGTTATGGGGAAGACCATCAGATGATTCTGAAGCCATGAAGTTAGACTTGAGGTCTTGAGAGAGCTCAGGAGAAGTTTTGAAGATCACTTTGAGGCCTAGACAGGTCATTGTGCAAGAATAAGAAGGCTCAGCCATGAGTGGTGCAATTAGGGTTTGACTGGGTCAACCCTAAGTCAACTGATGATTTGAATAAGGTTGAGACCTAATTCAAAGGCCATGTGATCATGGATTGATACATTAAGATATTATAAGGATGATTCCAAGGTTAAATCATCATGATTGAAGAGTTTGAGAAGTTTCAAGCTAGTGTTTCTAAGGCTTGACAGTGTAAAATCCCCTAGTTTGACCCCTATCTTCAAGGCAATTTAGCTCAAGATGTGATTGTCATCTCATCTTACCCCCAATATGATTGTTGTAGAGCCTGATCTTAGATTTAATTTGAGTGCTAGAAGTCCTTGATAGGATTTGTAGAACTCAAGTTATGGCTTTGACAAGTTACAAGTCATCTGAGGTATGTGAATGTGGAGCTTGAAAGTTACCCAACTTGCATGAAATGTTTGCCCTAGAAGGATGATTCCTATGAAATTTTGGTCAACATGAATGTTGTTCCTTATCCTCTTGGCTTTCTAGAGAGTACTATAAGTCCTTGATAGGATTTGTATAACTCAAGTTATGGCTTTGACAAGTCAAGGGTATTTTGGACATTTGGTGATTATAGGTCATTTGTGATCATAGGCTATTTTCACCAACTTAGAGGTCTCAAATGAAATTTTGTTCAACTATAAAGTTGCTCAAAATGGGGTTTTAACCTTGGCCATGCATCAAGGAGGCATTGAAATGGCTCAAGGAGAGATTTGGTTCAAGAAATTTTGAAAAAGGAAGAATTAAAAGGATTAAATGACCAAAAATTCAAATAATTCATTTTGTGACCAAATGGAGCAAAATAAAAGGTCAAATTGATTGGAAAAATGATTTTAGAAACAATGGCAATGTTAGAATTTTGATTTGAGGTCATTTCCATACCATTCCATTTCATTTCTTCATGATGAAGCAACATAATCAAACTCACACCATTGGATTACAAACAAGGAAACAATCACCACCATTCAATTCCTTAGCTCATGAGGAGTGAAAACCAAGTTTGTTGAGGCCCAAACAGAGGAGATATTGGATATGCCATGAATGATATTTGGAGGAGAAATTGAAAATCCAAAATCTCATTTGGATGGATCCAGAAGTTTCTAGATGAATCTAATCACTTTTATATAAGTCATTGAGTGAGTTCAGTGCTTTTTTTGGAAGGCATAGAAGTTGGTTGCAGAGAGGGAGATCAAAGTTTCATGAATGCAAGTTGAGATCGAATTTTCAATTCAAGGAAGAACCAAGCCAATTTGACGTGTGCATTAGTTTCAGAGGGAAATTTGGAGTGAATCTGGATTGTTGTGGAGGTTGAATCGTGCAAGAACCACTTCTGTTGCAAGCTTGAACACAGGTTGGTGAATTTCTTGATTATGCATGATTTAGGCAGTGATAGATAGAAATTCACATGCGGTTAGGATCCTGGTGATGAGTAGTTGGATTTAGGATGTTTAATTGCTTGATTAAAGATGATTTAGGTCAGATGCCATTTTCGGTTGAGATTGATATTTCATGATTCATGCGTTTTGAGGATGAATAATTGGTATGGTTGAATTGCTGGGAAGATTCTGGTCAAGATTCATTCAGGAATCGTGGCAAATGGTTGGCTGTAGAGGAAGTTAGGGTTTTGCAGGGGTGGCCGGAAAAGTCACCAGCGATGGCTGGTTCGCGCGCAGGTTGCAGGTTCAAATTGGGGACGATGAACAAGAACCCTCAGATTAGGGTTTGACCTTGGACTCAGGCGTGTGTTGAATGGCCAGGATTGCTTCTCAAATCTGAAGAGAGAGTTCCAAATGAAACGCACCGTTTCATTAATTGGTTGGTTTTGGGCTTAGCACTCAGAGTGATATTCACACCCCCCCCCTTTGGCCTAATTCTTTGAAATGAACTGTCTTGGGTTGCTATTTGCCACGCATTGTTTACCAATTTCATTTATTTTCTTTTAATTTTCATCATTTTATGTGACTTAGAGATTAATTCATAAAAAATAGGAAATTAACTCAATTAATTCCAAACTTTTTTCCCCTGATTCATGATTGAATCTAGACTTTTGTAGATTAAAAATATTAATAATTCATGCATTTTTGATTTTATTTGCATTTTTTGAATATTAATTGATATTAAAATGGCCATGGTTGATACCTTGTTTTGTTGAATTTTGTTTGAGTAGTTGGTGATGATTCTTGCCTTGATTTTTTTTGTGTAGCTAGCATAGATATGCATGATCCCCTTAGATTTTTCTCACATTTTTGTGAGGAAGTTAGGTGGTATTTTAAGTTGAAACTTTAGGTGCTCTATTTTTAGGGTTTATGCTTAGTACCTTGTGATCTAGGTTTTATTTCTAGGACTTGGTGGATGATTCAACCTCTAGATTTTGTATGGTAGATTCATGATTGAATTAGGGTCGCATAGTTATTTTTGTAGGATTTTACAATTTGTTTTAGTATTTTAGTTAGGACTAACTTTAATACTAGGTTTTAGGTGATCCTAACTTGCTAATTCAATTAGATTAATTTCTTTAGTTCCCTTAGATTAGGGTTTTGCCTCTCTTGCTCTTGGATGGTGTTGAAGACAAGCTTGGGCTACCATGGAGTGCTTGAAGAAGCTTGGATGTGAAGACTTCCCTTCTTTTGGTGTAGTTTTGTTTAGGTATTAAGATTAGGGTTTGTAAGTAGAGCTTCTAGATAGATTCCCTTCTTTCATAAACATGGAGGGTGTTGATCACTTCCATTCTTCCATATGATGTAAGGTCCCCTTGTGAAGGCCTCATCCCTCCTTTGGTAGGATGTGTGGCTCTTCACAAGTTGGTAGAACCTTTGAGGGTTCCTTTCTTTGATGATGGAGTGCTTAGTGGTGACCTTTGGTCCTCACTCTGCTGTCTATCATCCAAACCTTGCTCTTGTTAGATGAGTCTTTCCCCCTTGCTTATGGATGGAATTCCTTGTTAGAAGATTGAAGATGCTAGAGGTTGCCACTTCCCTATGTCAGAAGATTGCCATTGAAGCTGAAGCTTAAAGATCAAGAAGAGCAAGTTGATACTGTGTGTGAAGAAGATCAAATTGAGATTGAAGAAAGAGCTGAAGCTTGAAGGAATAGATTGATACTTGTGTGTTCAATGCATTGAGTGCTTGAAGGAACAAGTTGATGCTTGCAATTGGGATTGAAGCCTGAAGGTGGAGTCTACTTTGGAGTTGAGGCTTGAAGAAGAGAGAATAAGTTGATACTTATGGTTGATATATTGAAAGTTTGAAGAAGTAAGTTGGTATTTGCTATTGAAGATATAGACTTGAAGAGCAGTTGAAGACTGAGGACTGAACTGCTGTCATAGGGGAGCTTTGCTGTGAGATTGTAGAAGCTGTTGATTTGCCTTCTTTCCTGTCTGTTTGCTTGTTGTGCAACTGTATTGGTGTGACTTGTTTGATTTGCTTGATGCATTAGAATAAGTCCATATCTAGATTCTCCTAAGCTAGGAGCATGATTACACTAGAGGTTGAGTTGCTCCCTCTGCTTGTATTGTTACTGTATGAATTTACTTGCTGGTATTTGTTAGAGCCCAGCTCCCTTGCCTATGTGGTTTGTGATTTGCTTAATGGCATTTTATTTCATTTCTTCTGTATGATTGCAGTTATTGTATTTTGCTTGATAGCATGTTGTTTCTTCTTTGTGATTGCAGTTATTCATATCTGGCTTGAGGTTGAGATGAGCTTGTGGAGGCTGATGCCCCACAAACATTTCCTCCCTCACTTGCATTGCATGCATTTTACAGTCGTTTACTGTTTACTGTTTAAGCTGATGCTCTATCTGTTTCTGTTTATCATTAACATGATCCCCTAGGAATCTCACTTCCTTTGATAAGGAAGTGATGATTAGAACTTTAGGTTGAAACCTATGCATGATAACTTCTAGGAGATCCCTGTTTCAAACTTCAACCATATGATGAATCCTTGGCATGACAACATTAGGACTTGATAGTCTCCTTTTAGTTGAACATGTTCTCTCTTCTCATCTCAAAACAAATTAAAATACAGTAATAAAGGTTAACTGACGTCGTACGTTACGAGCCTTAAGCTATCTGAGAAAGGATTGTTGGAGAGTTTCTTTTCAACGGTCTGGATGTTTAGTATGGCACCCTTTGGTTGACATGCGACACATTCACTCTCAGGTCATAGTCTCTAGTGCGATATTGGTTGCAAACATCCATAAAAAACAGTTCTTCCATAAAAGACAGAAAACAAACTTCAAACCTTTTTACCCCGTGGGCCCATAATTCCAAGGAAGCTTTTCTGAAGAAAAGAGTGTCGTTAACTCCCAGTTCTACCGCAAACGGTAACGCCTAAGTCTCCAAGGGTCGAGCTGCGTACACCAAACTGCTGGAACTGTTTGTTAACCCTACTCGAAAAACAGATGAATCTGAACCCCCGTAATCCGTGTTATCCCGAACTACGTAAGCTCTGATCTCTCATACCTGTTAAGAGTACGTAGGCACAATACTGACGTATTGGCGAGCCACCTTCCCCGTAACCCGTAGTTAGTCGAACTACGTTGACTCTGATTTCTTATTCTCTGATGAGAATACGTAGGCATAAAGCGTGATGCTTTGCCGAGTCACTTTCTTTTCTTTTCAAGACCAGCCTTGATAGGTAGATAGATTAAAACAACCCGTCAGATAAACACAATAAGCGTGGATCCCATCGAGTACGATGGACGTGAGGGGTGCTAACACCTTCCCCTTGCGTAACCGACTCCCGAACCCAAACAATGGTTGCGATGACCTTGTCTTATACCTTTTCGTCAAGTTTTTCCGATCGTTTCCTTTCCCGTTCTGAGGGATAAATAATGAAAGGTGGCGACTCTTCTGTTTTGCCGGCACCTTATTTTCGCGGTAGCGCCAGCTGGCGACTCTGCTGGGGACTTGATAGTTTCCTGGGATCCAACGTCCCGTATGCGAGTCAGATTGGGGATCCAACGTCCCCTGCGAGAGTCAATCATAGCGCTTGTATGTTTACCTGTTGGGTTTTATTTATCGCATTTTATTTCCCGCATTTTATTTTCAGTATGATATGATTATTTGTGTTGTTGTGGGAGGGGAATTCTGATGAGTGAGAAGCCAGACCCAGGCTTGAGTGTACTTAGCATTAGTTGTGGAAATTAGTGGGCGCGTGCTTGCTTTGCAGGCACTAGTGTCTCATGAAATCCACGCTCAGACGAGGTTCTCCCGGTTGACTTCTTTTCCGGCCCTTTGGGCCTGAGGGGTTGTTGGTTTGAAGGATTGTCGACTCTGGGGACCGATCATTTGGGATTCAGCTAAGTGAGGCCGCTTTAGGAGATGGTGATGCCACACCTTCTGGGTATCGTATCACCCCTCTTGAATGTTTGTGACGCTGATGACCGCATAGGATGCCGGACTTGTGTCAGTTTAGGTCCATACCTGTGAGCAGGGTCGAGTTTGTTGCAGGAAACCTTAACCTTCAGACTACCTGGTTTTCTTGACGGTAAATTAGTTTTGTTGTTATCAGATGTTCTCATCATCATATGTGAATTTGTTCTTGACAGAGCAGAGTTATGGTCCTGCATCAGAGGTCCTTATCTCCAGAGGTGGATTTGTTCTTGACAGAGCAGAGTTATGGTCCTGTATTAGAGGTCCTTATTATCAGATGTATGTATGTTCTTAACAGAGTAGAGTTATAGTCTGACATCAGGGGTTTCTCCTCATCATCAGATATATGTGTGTTCTTGACAGAGTAGGTTTATGGTCCGATACCAGAGTTTTCTCCTCATCAGAGATAGGGTTGTTCTTGACAGAGCAGTATTGTGGTTTTGTTGATACAGAACCTTCATCTCTTCAACAGTACAGTTGTCTTGATCTCCTGCTGCATGATTGTATTTTACATTATTTTGCATATTCATTTGCATTTCAATAACGTGTGTCTGTGTTGCAGGTACCGTTTCCCCCGGTTCAGGTTTCTTGCCTTCTATTGTGCTACTATGGGTTCTCTGAGGAAGACTGTGGCCTACAAGCTCCCTACTCCTGATGTTGTTCAGCTGACTGGTTTGATTGCTTTGGTAGATGATTCTGTGAGAGGTGAATTCAGAAAGTCTTACGGTAAACTGCTCAGTCTGGTTCGTAAACCCTCTGTGTTTGAGTTGAATGGGTTGCACGCCCTGCTGCAGTTCTATGATCCTCCTTTAAGATGCTTTACTTTCCAGGACTTTATTCTCGCACACACACTAGAGGAGTATGTTGATTTGTTAGGTGTGCCTATCAAGAGTCAGATGCCCTTTGTTCACATGAATGCTGAGCCTAATCTGGCTAGTCTAGCTCCTTCACTTCATCTGGATGCCTCCGAGTTGGTCTTGTCTAGTTAGAACAGGGTTCCCAGTTTCTCCCTGCAGTTCTTAGTGGGAAAGGCTCAGCAGTGCGCCAAAGACGGATGTTAGGTCGTGTTCAACGCCATCCTCGCTCTGTGCATATATGGCATCATTCTGTTCCCCAATATGCCTGACTTTGTAGACTTCGACGCCTTTCACATCTTTGCAGCAGGGAATCCAGTCCCTACCTTGATTGGAGATGTCTATCATTCCGTTCATTATAAAAACGAGAACAGAAGAGGCAAGAATGTCTCGTGTTGTGTGCCCCTGCTCTATAGATGGCTTAATAGTCACCTACCCAAGAAGGGTCCCTTTGCTTCGTCTACAGCCACAACTGAGTGGTCTGAACGTTTGATGAGTCTATCAGCAGAGGATATTTCCTGGTTTGATAGAGATAGGTTGGGTACTGAGATTATCTTCAGCTGTAGTGGGTTTCCGAATGTGCCTTTGATAGGCAGGAAGGGCTGTATCAACTATAATCCATCTCTGCTGGTCCGACAGTTTGCTTATGCTTTGAGAGCTCCGCCGAAGGATGAAGAGGTGCAGGAATCTCTGTACCTCACTGGGCTTCTAGAGGGGGATATGTTATCTAAGCTTCAGCACGATTGGAATGGTATCTGTAGGCGGGGAAAACCATTGCTGGGAAAAAGTAATAGCCAAGCCTACGCTCCGTGTGTGACTTGGATCAAAGCCAGAGCAGATGTCATAGGGATGCCGTTTCCACCTGCCCAGCTAGAAAGCCCTCCATTGATTGAAGATCCCACCACCGTGCCCATTCAGCAGCATAATCAGGTGTTAGCTGAGAGAGATGAGCTGAAGAAGGCAAATGAAGAACTGGAGAAAGAATTGGCTCAGCTCAGAAGCGAGAGAAGCGAAGCCGTCCATTCCTTCAAGAGGCAAATAGAGCTGGTGAACCAGTTAGGGACAGATTTGACTAAGCAGATGGCTGAGCGCGAACGTTTGGGTTGGGACTTCAAAGCTGTCAATGACGTACTGGCCACTAGAAGCAGCACTTGGATGAAGCGTACCGGAAAATATCCAAGTTTAATCAGCATTGGAAGGCCACCCTAGCCAACGGCAAGGAACGGGAGGATAAACTGAAGCAGCAGATCTCCAAGTTGAAAGCCCAGGTGAAGGCTGGTGAGAAAAGGTTTGATGAAGAAACCGCTCGCAGATACACCACTGAGGGCCTGCTAAACAAGGCTCTTGCTAACCTGAAGGAGCGCAAACTGACGTTTGAATCCAAGAAGCGGAAGTTAGAAGATTGTTTCGGCGAAGGAGCATGGGGAGACTCAGTTGAAGGTCTTCAATACACTATTAGGTAGAGGGAGTTACTGGTCGAAGGGTTACTCACTCGGCCTGATCATCCAGCAACGACTGATCTGTTAGAAGAGTTCCGCGCCCGTGGCCGTGCTTGACTATATTTGTAATCCTTTTGTGTTGATCATTGTTGTATGCTGACTATCACCAGGCTTGTTGGTTGAGGTCATGCTATTGATTCTGCATGTACTCAGTGACGTTGTGTACCGCCTTGATGGGCTTTCTTTATATATATGAGATGTCATTTCCGTGACTGGACTCGGACTTCTTATTATCAGCACTGGCACTCAGGCACTAGGATCGGGGGGAAATCTCCCTAACGCACAGACACACGTTTGCATTCGCATGAAGCATCTGCATAACAAGCACTTTGTCGTTTTTTCTAACCCTTTTGTGTATACAGGTTGTTTCAGGTTGTTCCGGGATTGATCAAAGACCAATCCACCGTTATCCGACCAGAGCAAATCAAGCTAGAGCAATGGAGCAAGTGCAGACTGACGTTCAGGAGCTCTGAGAGAGGATGGACCGCTTCATGGAGCTCATGCAAGTGGTTGCCAACGGCCAAGACCATCTCAGAACATTGGTCCAGCCTCTGATCTCAAGGGTTGACAGCAATGGTGTGCTCCATGGGGGGAGTATTCCAACCCCTCCGCCTGTTGAAACTCCTCAGAATGGCATCCCCGTGAACGGGGGGAACGGTAGTGGTAACGGCAATGTGATCGCTAACATGGGGCTCAATGGTAATACGAATAGCATCGGTAATGGAAATTTTGAACCTAATGTCAATGTTGGGCTGGGCAACGGCAACACAGGTGTTGGAAACTTGTATGGGCCTCAGCCATGGCTAGAAGACCGTCAAGAGGATTTGTTCTCCCAAAAGGGTGCTGAAGGAGAGCTGACTGCTAAAGCACGCCTGAGGTTTAAGGCACTCGAGGACAAGATGAGGGATTTTGAGAACCTGAACATTATGGGTGTCGACATGACTAAACTGGGATTGATTGCTTATTTCAAGGTGCCTCCTAAATTCAAGGTACCCGACTTTGAGAAGTACAAGGGCACCACTTGCCCTCGCGTCCACCTGAGATCATACTACCGGAAAATGTCTGCTCACTCTGAAGACGAGAAGTTGTTGATGCACTTCTTTCAGGACAGCTTGTCCGGGCCATCCTTGGAATGGTACATGAGTTTGGAACCTACCAGTGTGCGCACGTGGAAGGAACTTGCTGAGGCATTCGTGCACCATTACCAGTATAACAGTGACTTGGCTCCGAATCGAGTTCAACTGCAAAATTTGTCACAGAGGAACAACGAAGGGTTCAAGGAATACGCCTAGCGGTGGCGCGAATTGGCAGCTAGAGTTCAGTCGCCGATGGTTGAACGGGAGCTTTTTGAAATGTTTGTAGCCACCCTCCCAGGGGTTTATTACGAGAAATTGGTCAGCAGTATGTCTGGAAGTTTCTCAAATCTGATCATCACCGGCGAGCACGTTGAAAATGGGATCAAACTGGGGAAAATTCAAGGTGTCGATCTAGCCTCAAACGGAGGAGGAAAGAAACCGTATGGTGGCAAAAGGCAGGAAGGAGAGACGAGCACCGTGTCCAACGCTCGAAGGAAAGGTAAAGGCCCTCACCAGCAGGTGGCCAGCATAACCATCCTCGTTGTCCAACAACCCCAACCACAGCAGCAGCAGCAGCAGCCGAATCAACAAGGGTACATAAAGTATCAGAACAGGGCACCTCTGTCAAGTCGTCACCTCGAGACGCCGCCCATGTCTTATGCTCAACTGTTACAGACTCTGCTTCAGTTACAGCTAATCCAGAAGAGAACCCTGGCTCCCTTGACAGGGGCACCTCCGCCGGGTTACGATGCGAATGCAACTTGTGAGTTTCACTCGGGGGCACCAGGCCACACGATAGAAAACTGCAAAGCCTTCAAGCACAAGGTGCAAGATATGGTGGATGCTAAGATCATCAATTTCTCAGATAATGTGCCAAATGTCACGAAGAACCCTATGTCGAATCATCGGGGAGGTGGGGTGAATGCCATTATTGAAGACGAGAACTTGGATTTATTGACTGATGTCAAGGATCTGAAGACACCGCTTAGCTTCGTTAAAGCCAAGCTAATGAAGAGAGGCTTCTTTCCGGGCTGTGGAGAACTGTGTATGGGCTGTGCGACTCGTCCTGATGGATGTGGACAGCTGACGGAAGGGATTCAAAGTCTGATGACCGAAGGAATCTTGCAGTTTAGTCGAAGGGCCGAATGTGGATCTGGAGAGGTAATGCTGAAGCAAGATAATGAGGTTGCCACCATCACCATCCCTCGCCGGACGATCACCATTTCTGCACCTAGACCGCCCACGATTACCATCACCAAGGCTGGGCCGATACCTTTCGAAAGCACCAATGTTGTCCCGTGGCATTATGGGGCAGACGTCTATTGTAACGGACAGAAGTTGGAACTAGAACCATCTGGGCAATCTGTGGATAACCTAGTGGGAATTGGCGGAATCACTCGCAGCGGAAGAGTATTTGCTCCACCTGAGATTGTGGCGGACAAAGCGGACAAAGCTGATGTAACCGATAAAGGAAAGAGTAAAGTCGTTGAAGAAACCCCTCGGGAGATAGAGAAGGACTTACTTGTTAAGGACGCTGAAGAGTTCATGAGGTTGATTAAGAAGAGTGACTACAAGATCGTGGATCATCTCCATCAAACACCCTCGAAAATTTCAATCCTGAATTTGTTGTTGTGTTCGGAGTCACATCGCAACGCGCTGTTAAAGGTCTTGAATGCCACGTATGTACCGCAGGAGATATCGGTCAACCAGATAAAAGGGGTCGTAGCCCACGTGAATGCTGGAAACGGGTTAGGGTTCACTGACCTGGAGTTGACGCCGAAGGGAAGAAGCCACAACAGCGCCCTGCACATCTCAATAGAGTGTAGGGGAACAATTATGTCTCATGTGTTGGTGGACACAGGGTCATCACTCAATGTTCTTCCGAAGAAAGCATTGATGAAGTTAGATACTCGAGGATTGACCTGCACACCCAGTGATTTGGTTGTGAAGGATTTCGATGGAACCAAGCGTCATGTCTTTGGAGAGGTAACGCTACCAATCTAAGTCGGGCTGGAAACTTTCGACGCAGTCTTCTACATTATGGACATCATGCCTGCCTACAACTGTCTCTTAGGCCGGCCATGGATCCATTCTGCTGGCGCCGTGACCTCCACGTTGCACCAGAAGCTTAAGTATGCTGTCGGAGGCAGCATCGTAACTGTTTGTGGCGAGGAGGACATAATGGTGAGCCATTTGTCATCCTTCAAGTATGTTGAGATGGATGGGGAAATCCACGAAACCCTATGTCAGGCGTTCAAAGCTGTTAAAGTCAAGAACGTGGCTCCTGTAATCACTGAAAAACCAGAGATGACTCGCTCTTCCTTCAAGGAAGCCCGGGCCGTTGTTCAAGTCGGATCTACCCTAGGCTGGGGGCGAGTTCTGGAAATACCTAACAAACAGGACAAGTCTGGGTTAGGATACTCTCCTGCGGCTGAAGCCTCCTCTTCTCGCAGTGTGTCACGAGGTAAAGGGCCGATCCAGTTTACCAGTGGCGGGGTGATATTTGAAAGTGTCAACGCAGTGTCTGAAGACGGCGAAGACAACGATTGTGACCTAGACTCTTGGATCCAGCCAAGCAAACTAGGCCAGAGCCTCACCAACTGGTCCATCAGGGATACCATCCAAGTGACAGGCAAAGAGTAATGATTTACTTTCTCCAATCATTGTACAACCCTATGTCCTACCTGGGGCGTAGTGGTTTTATTGTCAGGGCCTTGTTTGATTATGTACATGCATTTTACCAATAAATCAAAAGGCGTTTTTCTTCGTATTCAAATGTTGTGATCTCTGTTATTCCTGTTTTATATTTGCTTTAAAAAACAATAAAATGGCAATAGGGTTTGTGCTAACCTGCATATCCTTGTTTTAAGCTTAATCCTTGTTATTGCAGGATCCACATAGCATATGACATCGACTCTGGACCTTCTACGACTCACTTCGACTTCGAGTGCCCGATCTATCAAGCCGAAGAAGAGATTGATGAAGACGAAGACCTTCCAGAAGAGTTGGCCCGTTTGTTGAAACAAGAAGAAAAAGTTATTCTGCCTCACGAAGAAGAGATTGAGATTGTGAATCTGGGTTCTGAAGAGCTGGTCAGGAATGTCAGGATAGGGGATGCATTGCAGAGTGATGTCAAGCAGAGATTGGTCGAGATGCTAAGAGAGTATAGTGACGTCTTTGCTTGGTCATACGAAGATATGCCCGGACTTGATACTGACATCGTGGTCCATCACTTGCCGTTGCGAGAAGATTGTCCTCCCGTTAAGCGGAAGCTTAGAAGGACGCGACCAGATATGGCCGTTAAGATCAAAGAAGAAGTGCAAAAGCAACTTGATGCTGGCTTCTTAGCGGTCACGACTTACCCTCCGTGGGTCGCCAACATAGTGTCTGTACCGAAGAAGGACGGTAAGGTGAGAATGTGCGTCGATTATCGGGATTTGAATAGGGCAAGCCCTAAAGATGATTTCCTGCTCCCTCATATTGATGTGTTGGTCGACAATACAGCTCAGTTCTCTGTGTTTTCATTCATGGACGGCTTCTCCGGCTACAATTAGATCAAGATGGCGTCAGAGGACATGGAGAAAACTACGTTTATTACACCTTGGGGAACATTTTACTACAAGGTAATGCCTTTCGGTCTGAAGAACGCAGGGGCTACTTACCAACGAGCAATGGTTACTTTGTTTCATGACATGATTCATCATGAGATTGAAGTATATGTTGATGACATGATTGCGATGTCCCAAACGGAGGAGGGGCATCTGGTCAATTTGCTGAAGCTTTTTTAGAGGCTTAGGAAATTCAGGTTGAGGCTGAATCCTAACAAGTGTACTTTCGGAGTACGGTCGGGAAAACTACTGGGGTTTATCATGAGCAAAAGAGGCATTGAGGTTGATCCTGCGAAGATAAAAGCAATACAAGAGATGCCAGCGCCAAAAACAGAAAAAGAAGTTCGTGGTTTCCTGGGCAGAATAAACTACATTGCGAGGTTTATTTCTCAGCTCACGGCCACGTGTGAACCGATGTTCAAAATACTAAAGAAAAATCAAGCGATTATCTGGAACGAAGATTGCCAGAAGGCATTTGATAAGATAAAGCAATATCTACAGGAACCTCCGATCTTGATACCCCCAGTGGCCGGAAGACCCTTAATCATGTACTTGACAGTTCTTGAGAATAGTATGGGGTGCGTTCTCGGTCAACACGACGAGACAGGCAGAAAGGAGCATGCCATTTACTACTTGAGTAAAAAGTTCACAGATTGTGAATCTCGTTACTCGATGCTGGAGAAGACGTGTTGTGCACTAGCCTGGGCTGCCAAACGTTTACGACAGTACATGCTCAATCACACAACCATGCTAATTTCGAAGATGGATCCGATCAAGTACGTCTTCAAGAAGCAAGCGCTTTCGGGCAGGATTACCAGATGGCAAATGGTGTTGGCGAAATATGACATTCAGTATGTTTCCCAGAAGGCCATTAAGGGCAGCATATTGTCTGAGTACCTTGTCGAACAGCCGATCAAAGATTATCAGCCGATGAAATTTGAATTCCCTGATGAGGATATCATGTTTCTCAAGGCAAAAGATTGCGATGAACCGTTGCCCGGCGAGGGTCCAGGCAGGAAGTCCCAGTGGAAATTAATATTTGACGGGGCGATTAATTCTTACGGATGTGGCATTGGGGCGATCATCACGACTCCCCATGGATCCCACATCCCGTTCACCGCTAGACTGACGTTTCCGGTCACCAATAACGAAGCGGAGTACGAAGCATGCATCATGGGTCTAGAAGAGGCAATTGATTTGAGAATCAAGAACCTAGATGTATATGGTGACTCGGCGCTTGTGATCAACCAGATTAAAGGGGAGTGGGAGACTCGTCAATCGAATTTGGTGTCGTACATGAACTATGCCAGAAGGCTGCTTCCATTCTTTGATCGAGTGGAACTCCATCATGTGCCCAGAGCAGAAAACCAGATGGCTGATGCCTTAGCCACGTTGGCTTCGATGTATGTTGCACCCCAAAATTTGCCCAACCTTTTCTAACCTAGGTTTATGTTTCAATTGCATAGTCATCATGTACATAGTGTATTCATCTGCATTGCATAGCATAAGCAAGTTATCTTAATCAGGGGATCAAGTGCCATTCTTGTCTCAAGAGGCATATTCAAGGGTTGTCATTCATATTCAAGACTACTCAGGTCATCAGGGAAGAATTTGAGCTTTGAAGTGTTGACAGGTTGATCAGTGAGTTCTCCCCTATCTTGAGGTTATTTGGGGATCATCAGAGGAAGTGTGGGCCATGAGCCAAGAGCATGAGGTGTGTATGGATGTTATGAAGAGCCTAGATGATCATTTTTGAGGAGTAACCAAGTCATTGGAATGATTGCAAGAGCCTCAGTTGAAGTCAGTCAACTAGGGTTTTATCTGAGTCTTATCTAGGTCAACCCTAGGTCAAAGACTTGTTTTGAAAGGTATCAAGGATCATTTGAAGAATGTGGGATTCATTATTTGATATATGGATATGGATATGGTGTTGTGCCAAAGAAAAATCAACAGGAGTCAAGGAGAAGAGGAGTTACCAAATTAGGGTTTCAGTGTAAAATCCCCTGATTTAGGTCAAACTTCAAAGCAGTGTAACTCAAGATGCAAGCTTTATATGAATTTATGGTCCACATGAAACTTGTAGAGTATCTTCATAGGTTTAATTTGAGTGGTGGAAGTCATCAAGATGATTTATAGAACTCAAGTTATAGCTCTTACAAGTTACAGGTCATCTGAGGGCACTGAAATTTGTCTGTAAACGTTGTCTGTCTTCCAAGCAACTTTTGACCTTCAAGAAGATTTCAAATGGATTTCTGGACAACATGAGAGTTGTTCCTAATTGTCTTAGCTTTCTAGGAAGGTATGTTATGCCTTCATATGATTTATGGAACTCTACTTATGTCCTTGGTAAGCAAAGGGTATTTTGGTCATTTGAGAATTACAGGTCATTCTTAGCCTATGCCCAAAACTCATACAAGGAAGCTTCAAATGAAAAACTTCACAACATCAAAGTTGCTCAAAATGGCATTTTAAGTCTAGAAAAGAGGTCATGGTATGTTGGAAAAGCTTGGAACAAGAATTGACCAAAGTTGGTGAAAAATGACTTAAAAATGGCATATAACTTGAAAAAGTTCAAATGGAAAATTGGTTTGGGCAATCTACAAATCCAAAATGGGTCATGTAATATACCAAATTGATTCTAAACAACATTTTAGAGACTTTGGTTCAGCCACAATTTTGAGATAGGGCTTTAAAAATGGAGTTGGTTTGTAAATCCATGACTTGCATAATAAGGTACAAATGCCAAACTTAATGAAATGCAAAGAATAAGCTTGCTATGCATCTAGACCTTTCCAATAACTCATGTAAGGAGGTTTTCAAGCATAATTAAAGGGATGTACCAAGTCTAGGCATGAGATATCATAAGAGATGAGATAAAGGATCATATCATGACATGAGATATTCTAGAATCATCCTAGAGGGATCCAGAAACTTCTAGGCATTTCCATCATCATCTATATAATGAATTGGGATCATTGATGGAAGAGGTTGGTGAAAAGAGAGATAGAAAAGTGAGAATTTCATTGTTGCTTCAATTGTAAGGAAGAGTGAAACTCCATATTCAACATCAATTCAATTGATTCTTCTTCTTCATTCATGATCCATTGATCTTGTTGAGTGCATAGAAGCTGCTTCAGAGGCTTATCCATGGAGGATTGAAGAGTTAGGGTTGAAATTGCAAGAATCCATATCAGATTCGAATCTCATACTACAAGCTGCTTCACACGATTTCTCCGCATACAGAAAGTTTAATACATCCTAAGGACCATTCTTGAAGATTTGCCAAGCTTGAAGTGCAAGAATCCATAACTGTTTTCACCAAATTTCAAGGTATGCAATCCAATTCGTGCACCCTTAATTATGCCATATTAGTGTTTGTTTTTAGGTTAGAAGTGTTAGGTTAGGGTAGAGGATCATATATGAAAACTGTTAGAGCCATTAGTGATGATTTGAGTTAGGGCAGTCAAACTTTCATGATCAAGAATTCGTAGGTTAGGGCATATTAACCTTAGTGTAATAGCATAGAATAATGAGTGCAACACATAGAGTACATTAGTGTAAGAGTTATCAAGAATCTTCAAAGTGCATGACAGGGATATTTCTTTGTGCCCAAGATTTCCAGCCATCGGGTTTTGCATAGGAGTGAGTTTTAAGAGGAATTAATACCATGGCTGTGTAGAGGGGAAGAAGTAGATTAATTTTGGCGTTGGAAGTTTTTGTTTTCATGGTGAATTGAGAGAGAACGAGGAGATGGAAAGAGCGTGCATGGGACTGGTTTTCTGAAACCCTAGAAGCTAATTGGAGAAGATGATGGATGATCGTTGGATGGCATGTTAGACTTTGACTCCAAGACCAATCCAATGGCCCTCATTCAAACTCGAGAAACGGAGGGAAAGAATAAGCTGCAACGCAGCGTTTCAATAAGTGACCTGACCTGGGCCTAACCAATTGTTGTTATTCACACCCTCCCCATGCAGCCCAATCAAAAATACACTGAAAAATGTTACTAAATGCACCGCGCGTCCATTTCTTTTTCTTTTATTTTCTGATTTAATTTCTAATGACCATGGGCTCAGTAAACTTGCTACGCGCACCACCCACCTCCTGGCCCATCTAGAATAATACTAGGCGCAGTTTCTAAACACACCCCCTCCCAATTTAATTCATTCCTTTGATTTTATTTTTCTTTTATATTTTTAGCATCTTTAAAAAATCATATAAAATTGGAAAATTGATATTTTTCATTTATTGTTTTTTCTATAGATCAATAGTTCTGTTAAGAAAAATAATAAATAATAAAAATAGCATTTTATTTTGTTTTAGTATTTTTTGTGTATTTTTCTTTTTAATAGCTTTTTAAGTGATTTAATTTAGCACTTAATTTTGTTGATTTTAGTTCAATTAGCTCCCCTTAGATTTAGGGTCCATTCTTTTTAGGGTGATTAACTTAGGGCTTTAGCTTCCTCATAGGATTTAATTCATAATTTTAGGATCATTTTTTTAGATGATTTGATTAGGTGAGATTAGAGTGGTTAAAATTAGGGTTTTAAGTGAACATAGGTGAGATAGATCATTTCTTTTAGGAATTTTAATTTGATTTTGGGGTATGGGACTATAGGGGTTATAGGTAGATAATAGATCCCTTAGAAAATATTAGGCTTCCCCTATTACTATTAGTATATTGCTTGTATTTGATTGACTGTGTGGTGTGCCCTCTCTAGGGTTATTATTTGACTGTGTGGGGTATTGGGTTTATTTGGGGCTTGGGGTTTAAGCTGAAGACTGTGCTGATGAGACCCATTTGAAGATCAAAGAGAATGAAGACCAACTTCCAGAGTTGATGAGGAGTATCTCTTGCTGGTAGCTGTTGAAGGTTATAGGATCTAGGAGTTAGGCAGAGCTCTAGAGTAGAAAACTTGATTCTCAAACATGGAAGGTCTTGATTGCCTCCATCCCTCTCTATGATGCAAAGTCTCTCTA
The DNA here is from genome assembly GCA_963859935.3 of Lathyrus sativus. Classification (NCBI taxonomy): domain Eukaryota; kingdom Viridiplantae; phylum Streptophyta; class Magnoliopsida; order Fabales; family Fabaceae; genus Lathyrus; species Lathyrus sativus. The sequence goes on from OZ012738.1 coordinate 283,216,931, forward strand.
AGACACTCACCCCCTTCCTTTGGAAGGCTTGGTGATAGTGTCTAAGAGATAGAACTCTTGAGAGAAATATTCTATGTGTTGTTAGCAGTCTGTTTGCCACCTTTGGTGGTCAACTAATTGCTTAACACCCAGTTCATTCTTGTGATTGGTTCCTCAGCTTGGAGAGTTAGGACTTGAAGAAAAGCCATTGGGAGATTGAAGATAGAGACTTTGCTTGAGAGCCTGTTGATGAAGACTGCTTTTGCTGTTTATTTTAGCTGTTGATAATTTTTGATGTATTGTGTGAATTTCCGTGACTGTATTGTTTGCTGTTTAACCTGTTAGGTTGAAAGTGAATTCTGTTCACTTTTGCCTATTGTTTTCTAGGTTCGAGGTTGAGTGGGACTCCCTTGCCTCGCTTGTATTGTTGCCTCCATGCATTTTACTGCTTTATTGTATATATCTGCTGTTTCTGTTTTCGTTTATCCCTTAGGATCTCTGTTTCTCTCTGCGCAAGAGAGGAATATGATAGACATTAGGTCTTAACCCATGCATGATAACATTAGGGTAGATTTTATCCCCTTTTTCAACCCTAGGATTTGTAGAGTGTCATCTCTTCTTTCTTCAAAACAACAGAAAAACATTAATAAAGGTTATAACAGAAATCAATTCATTTCTTCCGTCAAAAGATTTGAACAAACATCAACCTTTTTGCAATAAGAAAACCCTTGTTTAAGGTGAGATTTTTCATAAAAGACACTTGAACAGCTTGTGTCGTGCGTACCCGAACTACGTTTGCTCTGATCTTTCATGCTGTATGAAAGTACGTAGGCATAGGATGCGATATCCTAGCGAGCAACCTTTCCCCACCTTCACCCGTAGTTAGGCGAACTACGTTGACTCTGATTTCTCGTTCCAGACGGGAATACGTAGGCATAAAGTGCGATGCTTTGCCGAGTCATGTTTTCTTTTCTTTTCAGACCTCATCCTTTAGTGTAGATAGAAGTGTAATCCGTACAAACCAAGCAAGCGTGGATCCCATCGAGTACGATGGACGTGAGGGGTGCTAATACCTTCCCCTTGCGTAACCGACTCCCGAATCCAGGTTTTGGTTGCGATGGCCATACCTTTTCCCGTCTTTGCGTTAGGTTTACTTCGAGCGTTTCCTTTCCCTCCTTTGGGATAAATAACGCACGGTGGCGACTCTTCTGTTCAGCCGGCGCCGATTTTCGCAGTAGCGACAACTGGCGACTCTGCTGGGGATCCAACGTCCCCCGGCTGCTAAGGACTGTGATAGTTCCTTATGCATTTGGGATCCAACGTCCCTTGAGCGAGTCAATCCTAGCGCTTGTTTTCCCGTCGTGGATTTTGTATGGATTCATATTTCTGTCATTTACTTTCAGCATTATATTATTGTTATTATTGTTGTATTGGGGTGTGACGGGTGTTCTATGATTGAGAGATAAGTCGGACCTGGGCTTGAGTGCACCTAGAATTAGAGTGGAAATTAGTGGGCGCGCACGTGCTTTGCATGTCCTAGTGTCCCACGAAATCCACACTCAGACGAGGTTCTTCTGGTTGGCCTCCTGTCCTGCCCTTTGGGTGGCTCGGGTTGCTGGTTAGTTGGATTTTCGACTCTGGGAACCGATCATTTGGAAGTTGGCTAAGTGAGGCCTCTTCAGGATTTGATGATGCCACTCCTTCTGGGAATCGTATCATCAACCCTGAAAGTCTGTGACGCCGACGACCGCATAGGATGCCATACCTTTGTCAGTTACTAGGACACCTACCTGTGAGAGGGTTTTGGGGTTATGCAGGTAACTAGACCTTCAGATACCGGTTGTTTCTCGATCTGACATCCTGAGTATTTATGGACAGTTGTGAGGTCTATCAGAGACCAGTCAGAGTTATGGTATGAGGTCTATCAGAGACCAGTCAGAGTTATGGTATAAGGTCTATCAGAGACCAGTTGGAGTTATGTTATGGGGTCTATCAGAGACCAATGTTAGAGCTTTGTATTGGGTCTATCTGAGACCAGGGTTTAAGGAATGCTGGAGGGTCTATCTGAGACTTTTGATATGGTTCAGGCTTCTCAGCCATGGCATTTGGTCCCTGTTGCATGTTACTTGCATTGCATTATTTGCATAACCATTATCATTGCATCCCATTAACGTGTGCCTGTGCTGCAGGTGCATTTGCATATTCCCTGGTTCTAGTGTCTGGACTCCTGAGTATTGATCATGGCTGGTTTGAGGATGACAGTTTCCTACAAGCTACCTATCCCTGATATTACTCCCCTCATGGGTCTGATTTCTCTTGCTGATGAGGATGTCCGTAGAAGCTTCAGGCAGAGTTACGGACGGCTGTTGAGTTTGGTTCGCAAATCCACTGATGATGAATTGAATGGGCTGTATACGCTGATGCAATTCTATGACCCGGCTTTGAGGTGTTTCACGTTTGCTGATTTTATCTTGGGGCCCACCATGGAGGAGTATGTAGAGTTTACTGAGCTGCCGGTACAGAATGCAGTTCCTTTTATTCATTCTGCCGCTGAGCCCAAGTTGGAGGATTTAGCTAAGGCCTTGCACATGAATGCTTCTGAGCTGTTGATGACTTCGTGGCGAGGGGTTCCAGGTTTCTCTCTCCAGTTTCTGGTTGGTAAGGCTCAAGAATACGCCAAGAACGGGTGTTGGGTGGTCTTTAACGCTGTTTTGGCTCTATGCATTTATGGGATAATGTTGTTTCCCAATTTCCCAAACTTCGTGGACATGGATGCATTTCATTTGTTCGCTGCTGGCAACCCGGTACCCACATTGATCGGGGACTTTTACCATTCGATGCACTACAGAAATGAGAACAGGAGAGGCAAGAACGTCTCTTGTTGCGTGCCTTTGCTGTACATGTGGTTTAAGAGCCATATTCCCCTGAAGGGACCTTTTGTGGATAGTGCAACTACAGCTGACTGGCCAGAGCGTATGATGAGGCTATCTTCTGAAGACATTGAGTGGTTTGACCGAGATTTGTTGGGGTCTGAGCTTATTTTCAGTTGTTCTGGGTACCCTAATGTTTCGTTGATAGGAAGAAAAGGGTGAATCAATTACAACCCATCTCTGTTCGTCCGCCAGTTTGGATATGCGTTGAAGAACCCACCTCAAGAGGAAGAAGTACAGGAATCTCTGTACTTCACCGCTGATTTGAATGGAGAGTTACTAGCTAAGCTTCAGCGTGCCTGGATGCGTATTAACAGAAGAGGGAAACCACTGTTGGGGAAGAATGATTGTCAGGCATATGCACCCTACAAAGTTTGGATCCAGGAGAGGGCAAGACAGTTACTGATGCCATTTCCAGCTGCGCCAGTCCCTGTTCATATTCCGGTGGAAGAACCAACCACTGTCACTATGGAGGTCTACGAGCGAGTTGTGAAAGAAAAGGAAGTCTTGATGAAGATTAATGAAGGGTTAGAGCAGGAACTGGCTCAGATGCGCAGTGAGAAGAACAAGGCTGTGCATGCTTTCCAACAGCAGATCGAACTAGTAAACAGGCTAGGTGCTGAGTTGACTGAAGAGAAAAAGAAGCGTGAACGTCTGGGTCAAGAGTTCAGAAGCTCTCATGACATGTTGGAGTCCAAAAAGAAAGCACTCGATGCCGCTCACCGAGAAATCTCTTCTTGTAACAAGACGTGGAATGCTACGCTAACCAACAACAAAAAGAGGGAAGATAAATTGAAGCAGCAAATTTCTGAACTCGAAGAGCAGTTGAAGGCTAGCATTAAGAAGCATGAAGAAGAGGTAATGGCCAGATATAGTCTCCAGAATGCATTGAACAAGGCCATCGAAGGAAGGAACGAAGCTGTGTCTCAGTAGCGGAAGCTAGAGGATCGCTTCGGAGAAGGGGCATAGGAGGAAACCGCTGGTGACGTGCGACGTGTTCTCAAACGAAGAAACCAACTTGTCGAGGGGCTGCTTACCCGACCAAGTCATCCAGAGACTAAGAAGTTACTAGAAGAGTACCAGGCTCATGAGCGTACTTGACCATTTCATATATTAATGTGTACGTTTTATTTGCATTTGTGCTGACCATCACCAGGATTGTTGGTTGAGGTCATGCCTTCTTATCATACACTTAGTGATATTGTATTCTTGGATTTCTCTGCAATATACGAGGTTCTCTATGATTCGGCTCCAATCACTGTCTTGCTAGCACTGTCACTGCACTGGCACATTCACACTAGAATCGGGGAATGATAATCCCTAATGCACAGAAACATATTGCACTTTGCATACATACTCATATTTGCATTACAGGTTTGTGATCTGTGTGTCTTATCTCCTGCATCCGTTCCAGGTATTTTCAGGATTGCAGAAAAGCGGGTCCACCGTTACTCTACCAGAACTAATCACAAGAAGATCATGGACAACGTGCAGAGTGAAATGCAAGAGATGCGTGACAGGATGGCCCTGCTCATGTAAACCATGGAGACTATCGCCAAAGGACAAGAGCAGCTACAGAATCTGGTTCAACCGATAGTCGCACGGGCTGAAAACAACGGGACACCGCATGGTGAAAACATTGCTGCTTCTCCCCGAATTGAGAATCGTCAAAGTGCTGATGCTATTCCCGTAACCGGTTTGAATGCTGGAGAAACTGGTCCTGTAGGTGGAGGTGGGAACACCGGTAACATGAATGTCCATACAGATACTGCTGGGGTATTTGTGAGTAATATCAACCAGGGTTTCAATGGGGGCGTTGAGAATGTTGGAATGAATGGTATTAATGGTAATCAGGGCTTCAATGGTGTGAACATGGGGTATGGCAGCATGGCTGGCGCCAAGGCTGGGTTTGGTGGCTATGGTAATCTTGGATATGGAACTGGCGCATACAACGCTCAAGAGATGGGTAATTTGAGGTATGACCCCAGGTACTTCCAAACGGGTCCGGGCCGTGATGCAGATTACGTTGGATATGATGCAGTACCTCGCTGGGAGGATCGTCAGGAGGATGTGTTCTCTGGTCAGAACGAGGGTTATGAAAGAGCCAGGGATGACAACCATCGGATGAGATTGCTAGAAGAGAAAGTGAACGGATTGGCCAGCCAGAATGCTCTTAGGCTGGATATGTCAAATATGGGGTTAGTCCCAGGGTTAAGGGTCCCGCTGAAATTCAAAGCGCCGTCATTTGATAAGTACAAAGGGGATACATGCCCTAGGGTGCATGTACGCGCGTTTTACAGGCGTATGTCTGCGTATTCTGAGGATGAAAAGATGATAATGCACTTCTTCCAGGATAGCTTGTCAGGGTCATCGCTGGAGTGGTACATGAGCTTGGAGCCCACGCAGATCAGGAGTTGGAAAGAGCTGGCAGAGGCTTTTGTCCGACATTATCAATATAATAGTGATCTCGCCCCTAACCGAGTCCAGTTGCAGAGTATGTCTCAAAAGTCTAGCGAGAGCTTTAAAGAATACGCCCAGAGATGGCGAGATTTGGCTGCTAGGGTGCACCCTCCGATGGTGGAGCGCGAAATGATGGATATGTTCATAGGAACTTTTTCTGGAATGTACTATGACCGGTTGCTCAATTTTTCGATGAGTACTTTCTCTGAGTTGATCTTGATGGGGGAGCGCATTGAAAACGGGGTGAAGATTGGTAAAATTCAAGCGGGTGAGTCCAGTTCCACAGGAGGTAATAAGAAGACGTTTGGTGGTAAAAGGCAGGGTGATACCAACGCCGTATACAGTGCTCGACGAAGGAATAAAGGTCAGAACTGGCGTCAGCAGTCGCAAGTTGCAAGCGTAACCATTCCAGGGCCTTCTCAGCAGCAGAGACAACAACCACCACAGCAGGCTAATAATAATCAGCATAGACTTCAGAACCCACGACCGAGGAGAGTATTCGAGGTACCGCCAGTATCATATGCAGAACTCCTTCAAACTTTGTTGAAATTGCAGCTAGTCGAGAAGAGGACCTTAGCACCACCAACTGGCCAGCCGCCAGTCGGATATGATGTTAACGAGCACTGTGACTTCCATTAGGGTGCACCAGGGCACAATATTGAAAATTGCCTAGCTTTCAAGCATAAAGTACAGGATTTGCTTGATAGTACGGCTATTAACTTCGGGAAAGAAGGTCCCAATATCACGCAGCAGCCAATGCCCAAGCATGGTGGGGCTGGAGCCAATGCAATCCTGATTGATGATGGGTTGAACTTGGTCTCAGAAGTGAGCGAGCTGAAAACCCCTTTGAGTTACGTAAAGCAGCGTTTATTGAAAGGAGGTGTTTATCCCGGATGCATTGAAGAGTGTGTTGATTGTTTGGTTCAACCTGAGGGCTGTGAGAAGTTGAAAAGGGGAGTTCAAGGTTTGATTGATGAAGGAATCCTGCAATTTGACAGGTCTGTGGGGCGAGAGAAGTCTGTCGAGACAGAATCTGAAGAAGAGCGCAGGGAGATTGCTACGATCACCATTCCGTTCAAATCAGTGACAATTTCGGCATCATCGAAAAGGCCGACCATTACTATTACCAAGGCTAAGCCAGTCCCTTATGAAAGCACAAAGGCAGTCCCGTGGAGTTATGGTGCTGAGGTGTATTGTAATGGGGAAAAGATTGACTTGAATGATCCGCCAGCGGGATCTGTAGATAACATAGTGGGAGCGGGTGGTATAACCCGGAGCGGGAGAATTTTCACTTCACCTGAGGTTGAAGCAGAGAGGCTTGCCAGAGGTAAGAATAAAGTTGTTGAGGGGGAATCTTCGGGGAGTAAAGAAAAAGAGCCGATAACCAAAGATGTGGAAGAATTCATGAGGTTGATCCGCAAAAGTGATTACAAGATTGTAGAGCACCTGCAGCAGACCCCGTCAAAGATCTCCATATTATCGCTGTTGTTGTGTTCTGAGGCGCATAGAAATGCCCTGTTAAAGGTACTTGAGACATCCTTCGTGCCGCAAGAGATTTCAGTTAATCAGCTGGAGGGAGTCATGGCACATGTTAACGCTGGGCATGGATTGGGATTCACGGATTTTGACCTAACGCCTAGAGGGCGCGATCACAATAATGCCTTGCACATCTCTATCGAATGCCGGGGCACTATTTTATCCCATGTGCTGGTGGACACTGGGTCCTCGTTGAATGTATTACCAAAGAAAGCCCTGTTGAAATTGGATACTCGTGGGTTGTTGTGCACACCTAGTGATTTGGTAGTAAGGGCCTTTGACGGAACAAGGAGGTCAGTATTCGGGTCAGTGACGTTACCTATCCAGGTAGGTCCGGAGGTGTTTGATACAGTGTTTTACATCATGGACATCCATCCTGCATATAGCTGTTTGATCGGGAGACCTTGGATTCATGCCGCTGGGGCAGTTACTTCTACGCTCCATCAGAAGCTGAAATATATGGTTGATGGGAGTATTATGACGGTGTGTGGCGAAGAGGATATCTTAGTTAGTCAGTTGTCTTCCTTCAAGTACGTGGAGGTAGATGGAGAGATTCATGAAATGCTGTGTCAGGCGTTCGAAGGGGTGAAGGTTAAAGAAGAGGCTCCGGTGAAGAGTGAAGGGCAAGAGGTGGTAGTCTCCTCATATAAAGAAGCCAAGGCGTTGGTACAAGCAGGAGAGACTCCGAAGTGGGGGCAGGTTCTGGACATCCCAGTGAAGCAAGATAGGTATGGTTTGGGGTACCGCCCATCTCCCTCGCAGAGTGCGCCTAAGTACAAGGGACCTGTGGTGTTCACGCCCGGAGGAGTTAGCTTCGAAAGGATTAACGCCGTGTCTGATACGGAGAAAGTGGATAGCGATTGCGACATGGACGCATGGATTCGACCCAGCACGCCGGGGAAAAGCCTATGCAACTGGTCCATCCAGGACGTCATCCAAGTCACCAAACAGTAATGCATTGTTTTTTCAATCTTTGTATGATCACATGCCTTGCCCGGGGCATCGTTGATCTTGTCTTAGGGCCTAACTGTTTACCTGTATGTTTGCATGATCAATAAATGACGGCGTTTTTTACATTCAAATATTGTGATCCTTTTCTTTCTGCTTTTATTTTTCAATAAAATGGCAGCATGGTTATGCATTTTGCTTGTACATCATTTTGAAGCACTTAACCGTTTCCCTCGCAGGATTCATGAATTTTCAGATGACACCGACCAAAAGCTTCCTATGACTCGTTTAGACTTCGAGCATCCGATCTTCCAAGCTGAGGAGGAGATTGTGGAGGATAGTGACTTACCAGAAGAGCTTAGGCGGTTATTGAAGCAAGAGGAGAGAGTCATTCTGCCTCACCAGGAAGAGATTGATATTGTCAACTTGGGGTCTGAAGAATGCGTCAGGAATATCCGTATAGGGGTTGCATTGCAAGTTGACATCAAACAGGAGCTTATTGAGATGCTGCGTGAATACAGTGATATATTTGCTTGGTCCTACGAGGACATGCCAGGTTTGGATACTGATATGGTTGTTCACCGTCTGCCGTTGAAGGAAGATTGCCCGCCTGTGAAGCAGAAACTCCGAAGGACTCGTCCTGACATGGCCGTAAAGATAAAGGAAGAAGTGCAGAAGCAATGGGATGCTGGGTTCCTGGCTGTTACCACTTATCCCACTTGGGTCGCTAATATCGTACTTGTGCCAAAGAAAGATGGCAAGGTTCAAATGTGCGTTGATTATAGGGATCTAAACAAAGCGAGCCCGAAAGATGATTTCCCGCTGCCGTATATTGACGTGTTAGTTGACAACACGGCTCAGTTTTCAGTGTTTTCCTTCATGGATGGCTTTTCAGGGTACAACCAGATCAAAATGGCTTCGGAAGATATGGAAAAAACGACCTTTATCACCCCGTGGGGGACCTTCTGTTATAAGGTGATGCCCTTTGGTTTGAAAAATGCTGGGGCGACGTACCAGCGGGCCATGACAACGCTTTTTCACGACATGATGCACAGAGAGATTGAGGTGTATGTCGATGACATGATTGCCAAGTCTCAAACAGCGGAACAACATCTGGTTAATCTGCTGAAGTTGTTCAAGAGGCTGAGGAAGTTCAGGCTGAGGCTGAATCCTAATAAATGTACCTTCGGAGTGAGATCCGGGAAGCTACTGGGGTTCATTGTGAGCAAGAAAGGAATCGAGGTCGATCCTGCAAAAATAAAAGCAATACAAGAGATGCCAGCACCGAGAACAGAAAAAGAAGTTCGTGGATTCTTAGGGAGGTTGAACTACATTACTAGGTTCATCTCTCACCTAACGACCACGTGTGAACCATTATTCAAACTGTTAAAGAAAGATCAAGCGGTGGTCTGGAACGACAATTGCCAAAAGGCATTTGAAAAGATAAAAGAATACTTGCAGGAACCTCCGGTGTTGATACCCCCAGTAGCGGGACGACCACTGATTATGTACCTGACGGTTCTGGAGAACAGTATGGGTTGTGTTCTCGGTCAACATGACGAGACAGGAAGGAAAGAGCATGCAATTTATTACTTGAGTAAAAAGTTCACAGATTGTGAATCTCGATACTCTATGCTCGAAAAGACGTGTTGTGCATTGGCGTGGGCTGCCAAACGTCTAAGACAGTACATGTTGAACCATACAACCATGCTGATATCGAAGATGGATCCGATCAAATATGTGTTTGAGAAGCAAGCGCTCTCTGTAAGGATTGCTAGATGGCAGATGGTATTGACAGAATACGATATCCAGTATGTTTCCCAGAAGGCCATTAAGGGAAGTGTTCTGTCCGAATATCTGGCCGAACAGCCAATTGAGGATTACCAGCCTATGAAGTTTGAGTTTCCTGATGAGGACATAATGTACTTGAAAGCTAAGGATTGCGACGAGCCGTTGCCTGGTGAAGGTCCCGAGCGGAGTTCTCAGTGGCAATTGATTTTTGATGGGGCTGTCAATTTGTACGGTAGCGGGATCGGGGCAATCATTACAACTCCCCATGGGTCGCACATCCCGTTCACAGCCAGATTGGCTTTTCCAGTGACAAATAACGAAGCAGAGTATGAAGCCTGCATTATGGGGTTAGAGGAGGCTATTGATCTGAGGATCAAGAGCCTGGATGTATATGGGGATTCAGCGTTGGTTGTGAATCAGATTAAGGGAGAGTGGGAGACACGCCAACCTAATCTGATACCGTACATGAATTATGCGAGAAGGTTGCTACCTTTCTTTGATAAAGTAGAGTTTCATCATGTACCTCGGGCGGAGAATCAAATGGCAGACGCCCTTGCAACATTATCCTCGATGTATAAGGTCAACTACTGGAACGAGGCTCCCAGGATTGTCATATCTCGCCTTGATGGGCCGGCCTTTGTATTTGCAATTGATGAAGCATCTGACGGTAAACCTTGGTACTTCGATATACAGAACTTCCTGAAGAATAAGGAATATCCGGCTGGGGCATCCAGTCGTGATCAGAAGACTCTAAGGAGATTAGCAGGCAACTTCTATCTGAATCCCGACGGTGTTTTGTATAGAAGGAACCACGATTTGGTACTCCTCCGGTGTGTAGACGAGAAGGAAGTCAACTTGCTCATGGAAGAGGTCCATGAGGGAACTTTTGGTACACATGCTGGTGGGCATGCTATGACTCGAAAGTTGTTGTGGGCGGGGTATTATTGGTTGACGATGGAAACTGACTGTTTCAGATTTGCCAAGCGGTGTCACAAGTGCCAGATCTATGCAGATAAGATCCATGTGCCACCCGGTCCACTGAATGTTATGGCTTCTCCGTGGCCTTTCTCCACGTGGGGAATCGATATGATCGGCAAGATTGAGCCTACTGCTTCTAATGGGCATCGCTTCATCCTGGTTGCGATCGATTACTTCACCAAGTGGGTGGAAGCAGCATCTTACGCCAATGTGACGAAGCAGGTGGTGGCCAGATTTATAAAGAAGGATATAATTTGCAGATACGGTATTCCTGAACGGATCATTACTGATAATGGTTCGAATTTGAACAACAAGATGATGAAAGATCTGTGTCGGGATTTCAAGATCGAGCATCATAATTCATCTCCCTACAGACCCAAGATGAATGGCGCTGTTGAAGCGGCCAACAAAAACATAAAGAAGATTGTTCAGAAGATGGTGGTAACGTATAAGGATTGGCATGAGATGCTGCCATTCGCTTTGCACGGTTATCATACTACAGTGCGTACATCAACCGGGGCAACACCGTTCTCACTAGTATATGGCATGGAGGCAGTCCTGCCATTGGAGGTTGAGATACCATCTTTGAGGGTTTTGCTTGATGTTCAGCTGGAGGAGGCAGAATGGGCGAGAAGTAGATTGAATCAGCTGAGCTTGATAGATGAGAAGAGACTGGCATCCATTGCACATGGTAGGCTGTATCAGAGCCGGATGAAGAAAGCGTTCGACAAGAAGATTCGACCTCGAAGCTTTCAGACGGGTGATCTTGTGCTGAAAAAGATTCTCCCACCGCAATCGGATCACAGGGGCAAATGGACTCCTAATTACGAAGGTCCATACGTCGTGAGAAAGGTCTTCTCTGGAGGAGCCTTATTGTTATCCACCATGGATGGTGAAGACTTTTCGTCCCCTGTGAACTCGGACGCAGTTAAAAAATACTTTGCTTAAAATTGACCCGCTGGACAGTAAAAAGAGAGTCCAGGCAAAAATGGGGCATCCTGGCGAACCAAAAACAGAACAAAAAGGTTCGGGCAAAAGTTAGGGATAAAATGAAAAAATGTACACCCGCGAAGTTGAAAACCTACACTGGGCGCCTTCGGCAAAAAAGGGTATCCCGGTGAATCGAAAACCCGCGAAAAGCGATTCACGCAAAAGTTAGGGATTTGAGAAGCAAATGACTGCGGTCCAAGTTTGATTGTTAGTGGTTTGGGAGCATCTGGGGGTCAATTATCCAAAACAATCTCTTCCGAAGACAAAGATCGGGAAAGCGTCAGAGTCCGACGAGTCATAGGAGGATCGGTTCATGGTGTTCGTCTGTAACACGTTGCCAACATGTGTACAAATTTTATTCTGTATATTTGTATACTTCTGCATTTTGTTTATGTGTGACTACCTCTTTTCAGGAGTTGCATCTGATGTACAAATCTTGCCTATTCTCAGGCCGTTATCAATAAAGTATTTTATTCAGTATAGGGTGCGACTTTGGTTTTAATTTTTTACAGTTTTGTTTGTAAAAAGCGCCGATGTTTTGATAAACTTACATGCGTGTAAACAGGCGGGCCTCGGCCGATGATTGTTAAAACCGGAAATTACCTAAATGGTTGTCGTGGGTGACTACCAAGATGTTTCTTTTTTGCATAGATTGCCTTGTGTTTGCTTGTTGACTTTTGCAGGTATTCAAAAGCTCACAAAGTTCCCCGCCAGAGTCCATGGTAGGTTGGTACCCTCTCCAGAGGATGAACGTTGTGCCCTTCCCCAGTGAAGTCACCCCAGGTAAAATTGAATGTTGTCTCCCCAGGAGAGCAGAGATTGCGTCAAAGGAAAAGATCAATGTATCTTTAGTAGTTTAGAGTTGGCTTATCAAGCAGAGCAGAGTCCTCCCCAGCGAAGGTCGAGACGAATATGATTAACTTCCCCAAAGAGTTTCCTGGGTAGTGCGAACCAGAGCACACTGGTCAATCCCCAGCTCAGTGATAGCAGGATGAAGTATCCCTACAGGGCGTATTCAGAGTGTGGATGCATTTGAAAGCGGTTTTCGGGATTGCTTTTCTCTTTCCCCAACAGGTTGATCTTTCCTCGTCAGGACGATCATCTTCAGCAGAGGTTGAAGTTTTGAGTTTGTGAGCTACCTTCCCAACAGGATGGTCATCCCCAGCGGAGTTAGTTCCTCTTTCCAACATTTATTTTGTTGGAAGCGTATCGGTAGTATTCCGGTCATCCCCAGCGGATCCAGTTTGTCTTCAGCATTTATTTTGCTGAAGTAACTCTTTGCATAAGCAAGCATCATGAGCATTTGCATTTTACACGAGTATGTAGCATTTCCATGCTGTGTGGAAGCATTACGTCATTATCAAACGTGCATTTTGGAAACATAAGCCAGGTTGGTTACCTCTTCCGTTTCAGACATGTTTTTCCCTGCCGATAAGAGAGAAGTCGTGGTTCAGGAAGATGTTGATTTGTGGCCCAAGTATGCAGTGATCGTATTTGTACCATCTACGGGGTTCATATTGTAAGGCACGCAGTGATCGTGTTGATTTTGAGATGTTGATTTGTGGCCCAAGTACGCAGCGATCGCAATTGTACTATCTATGGGGTTCATGTTGTGTGACACGCAGTGATCGTGTTGATCTTGGTATGTGTATCTGTGGTCGAATGGCGCAGTGATCGTATTCGTCCCGATCTAAGAAGATTGTTTTGTAAGGCACGCGGTGATCGTGTTGGTATCATCTCGGGGTTTTATTGGGCAGGACGCGCAGTGATCGTGTTCACTCTATTGGTGGTGCAGGACACGCAGTGACCGTGTTTACCATATCATGGGATGTTTGGTGGTCGATATACGCAGTGATCGTATTCGTCCGTTATACAGTGGTTATAGATTGACATGCAATGATCGTGTTCATCCGGTTTTGTTGGTCGGTATACGCAGTGATCGTATTCGTCCGTTATACGGTTTAGTTATAGGGTGAGGCACGCAGTGAACGTGTTCATCTGGTTGTTTGTGGCCGAAGTACGCGGTGATCGTATTCGTCCCATGTTTGAAGTTGTGTCACAGCACGCAGTGATCGTGTTTCCTCTAGTCAAGAGGGTCGTGACATGAAACGCACAGTGATCGCGTTTACCCTATGTATGGTTGGAATATGCAGTGATCGTATTCGTCCAGTTGTGTGGGTTAGTTGAGACACACAGCACGCAGTGATCGTGTTTTCTCCAGTCAAGAGGATTGTGGCTCAGAGCACGCAGTGATCATGTTCAAGCACGCAGTGATCGTGTTGATAGTACCATGGGAACTTGTGATGCGGAGCATGCAGTGATCGTGGCTATCGTATCAGTTGGTTTTGTTGGCCGGCATACGCAGTAATCGTATTCTTCCTATTACATGGGTTGGTTTTGTGGCACACGCAGTGATCGTGTTGACATCATTTTGGGGGTTTGTTGGTCGAGATGCGCAGTGATCGTATTCGTCCTATTGCAGCACACGCAGTGATCGTGTTCGTCATATTGGTGGTTGAAGTACGCAGTGAACGTGTTCACCTCTTCTATGTGGATTTATTCCCCCTGGCACGCAGTGATCGTGTTTACCTCATCCGGTTGGATTTATGGTCGATGTGATTTTGATTGTAACACCGCGCGCAGTGATCGTGTCCGTCGTGTTTGTCCCTTTAGTGGATGTTGTTTGTGATACACGCAGTGGTCGTGTTAGTTTTATGATTGTGGATTTATGGCGTACGACATGCAGTGATCGTGTTCGTCATGTCATATTCCCCTAGCAGAGTTGCTTGATCAAGCACTTCTTTTTCTCCCCAGCCGAGTCTCTATCAGAGTACGGTGGAAATAGCATGATGCAGATTTTGGGTGGTTACCCACAGTTGCCCCAGTAGAGACGTAATCCCCAGCGGGGTGGTCTTCAACGAGATACTTGGTTAAGTTCCTCGTAGTCCCCGGCATGGTATTCTTTGACAAGTCACTTGGTTAAGTTATTTGTATTCCCCCAGCTGAGTCTTTCTCAGGATGCTGTGGTGTCAGCATTAGAAGATGGTAATGCAGATTTTTGGGTGGTTACCCGTAGTTCCCCCAGCAGAGTTATGTTCTCCAGCAGGGTGTTACTTCAATGAGTTACTGGGTTTAAGTTCCTCATAGTCCCCAGCAGGGTATTCGCCACAGGAGTTGTTTGGTTAAAGTCCTCGTATTTTTCAACAAGGTTATTCTCGTCAGGGTGCTTGGTTAAGTTCCCAATTGCCCCAGCAGGTGTTTGACGGCAGTCGTCAGAATTGTCCTCTCAGAGTTGCTTGGTTAAGTTTCTCGTGGCCCCGCAGGATGCTTGTTCAGGTACAAACGAAAGGTTGATCAGTGAAATCAGCATTGTCTCGTTTGGTTAAGCGTTTGCTCGTCTCTTCAAGATACGAAAGGTTGATCAGTGAAATCAACATGACAAATGAAGTCACTATTCTCCCGCTGGTTAGCGTGGGCTCGGTTGATAAGTGAGATCAACAGAGGTTGATAAGTGATGTCAACAATTTCTCGTTGTGTGGTGTGTGCTCATTTCTTCAGAATGGAGTGGTCTGCGGACAATATCAGATTATTTTACAAAGGCAGACTGACAGAGGAGTGGTTAGTTGTTGCCGTGACAACAAAAGTCATTTCCCTGAAGGGTTTTCCCCCCAAGCAGTGGTCGTATACGCAATTTATTTTTACGGTTGGAAAATTTCGGGGTTCTTTCGTATTCAACCGTCTCGTACCTCGAATGTCTGAAGGCTGCACGCTCTTCATTCAGCCGGGTCCAAGCCGCTTGAATAGGGGCAGCTGTTGCACCCCAAAATTTGCCCAACCTTTTCTAACCTAGGTTTATGTTTCAATTGCATAGTCATCATGTACATAATGTATTCATCTGCATTGCATAGCATAAGCAAGTTATCTTAATCAGGGGATCAAGTGCCATTCTTGTCTCAAGAGGCATATTCAAGGGTTGTCATTCATATTCAAGACTACTCAGGTCATCAGGAAAGAATTTGAGCTTTGAAGTGTTGACAGGTTGATCAGTGAGTTCTCCCCTATCTTGAGGTTATTTGGGGATCATCAGAGGAAGTGTGGGCCATGAGCCAAGAGCATGAGGTGTGTATGGATGTTATGAAGAGCCTAGATGATCATTTTTAAGGAGTAACCAAGTCATTGGAATGATTTCAAGAGCCTCAGTTGAAGTCAGTCAACTAGGGTTTTATCTGAGTCTTATCTAGGTCAACCCTAGGTCAAAGACTTGTTTTGAAAGGTATCAAGGATCATTTGAAGAATGTGGGATTCATTATTTGCTATATGGATATGTATATGGTGTTGTGCCAAATAAAAATCAACAGGAGTCAAGGAGAAGAGGAGTTACCAAATTAGGGTTTCAGTGTAAAATCCCCTGATTTAGGTCAAACTTCAAAGCAGTGTAACTCAAGATGCAAGCTTCATATGAATTTCTGATCCACATGAAACTTGTATAGTATCTTCATAGCTTTAATTTGAGTGGTGGAAGTCATCAAGATGATTTATAGAACTCAAGTTATAGCTCTTACAAGTTACAGGTCATCTGAGGGCACTGAAATTTGTCTGTAAAAGTTGTCTGTCTTCCAAGCAACTTTTGACCTTCAAGGAGATTTCAAATGGATTTCTGAACAACATGAGAGTTGTTCCTAATTGTATTAGCTTTCTAGAAAGGTATGTTATTCCTTCATATGATTTGTGGAACTCTACTTATGTCCTTGGCAAGCAAAGGGTATTTTGGTCATTTGAGAATTACAGGTCATTCTTAGCCTTTGCCCAAAACGCATACAAGGAAGCTTCAAATGAAAATCTTCACAACATCAAAGTTGCTCAAAATGGAATTTTAAGTCTAGAAAAGAGGTCATGGTATGTTGGAAAAGCTTGGAACAAGAATTGACCAAAGTTGGTGAAAAATGACTTAAAAATGGCATATAACTTGAAAAAAGTTCAAATGGAAAATTGATTTGGGCAATCTACAAATCCAAAATGGGTCATGTAATATACCAAATTGATTCTAAACAACATTTTAGAGACTTTGGTTCAGCCACAATTTTGAGATAGGGCTTTAAAAATGGAGTTGCTTTGTAAATCCATGACTTGCATAATAAGGTACAAATGCCAAACTTAATGAAATGCAAAGAATAAGCTTGCTATGCATCTAGACCTTTCCAATAACTCATGTAAGGAGGTTTTAAAGCATAATTAAAGGGATGTACCAAGTCTAGGCATGAGATATCATAAGAGATGAGATAAAGGATCATATCATGACATGAGATATTCTAGAATCATCCTAGAGGGATCCAGAAACTTCTAGGCATTTCCATCATCATCTATATAATGAATTGGGATCATTGATGGAAGAGGTTGGTGAAAAGAGAGAGAGAAAAGTGAGAATTTCATTGTTGCTTCAATTGTAAGGAAGAGTGAAACTCCATATTCAGCATCAATTCAATTGGTTCTTCTTCTTCATTCATGATCCATTGATCTTGTTGAGTGCATAGAAGCTGCTTCAGAGGCTTATCCATGGAGGATTGAAGAGTTAGGGTTGAAATTGCAAGAATCCATATCAGATTCGAATCTCATACTACAAGCTGCTTCACACGATTTCTCCGCATACAGAAAGTTTAATACATCCTAAGGACCATTCTTGAAGATTTGCCAAGCTTGAAGTGCAAGAATCCATAACTGTTTTCACCAAATTTCAAGGTATGCAATCCAATTCGTGCACCCTTAATTATGCCATATTAGTGTTTCTTTTTAGGTTAGAAGTGTTAGGTTAGGGTAGAGGATCATATATGAAAACTGTTAGAGCCATTAGTGATGATTTGAGTTAGGGCAGTCAAACTTTCATGATCAAGAATTCGTAGGTTAGGGCATATTAACCTTAGTGTAATAGCATAGAATAATGAGTGCAACACATAGAGTACATTATTGTAAGAGTTATCAAGAATCTTCAAAGTGCATGACAGGGATATTTCTTTGTGCCCAAGATTTCCAGCCATCGGGTTTTGCATAGGAGTGAGTTTTAAGAGGAATTAATACCATGGCTGTGTAGAGGGGAAGAAGTAGATTAATTTTTGCATTGGAAGTTTTTGTTTTCATGGTGAATTGAGAGAGAACGAGGAGATGGAAAGAGCGTGCATGGGACTGGTTTTCTGAAACCCTAGAAGCTAATTGGAGAAGATGATGGATGATCGTTGGATGGCATGTTAGACTTTGACTCCAAGACCAATCCAATGGCCCTCATTCAAACTCGAGAAACGGAGGGAAAGAATAAGCTGCAACGCAGCGTTTCAATAAGTGACCTGACCTGGGCCTAACCAATTGTTGTTATTCACACCCTCCCCATGCAGCCCAATCAAAAATACACGAAAAATGTTACTAAATGCATCGCGCGTCCATTTCTTTTTCTTTTATTTTCTAATTTAATTTCTAATGACCATGGGCTCAGTAAACTTGCTACGCGCACCACCCACCTCCTGGCCCATCTAGAATAACACTAGGCGCAGTTTCTAAACACACCCCCTCCCAATTTAATTCATTCCTTTGATTTTATTTTTCTTTTATATTTTTAGCATCTTTAAAAAATCATATAAAATTGGAAAATTGATATTTTTCATTTCTTATTTTTTCTATAGATCAATAGTTCTGTTAAGAAAAATAATAAATAATAAAAATAACATTTTATTTTGTTTTAGTATTTTTTGTGTATTTTTCTTTTTAATAGCTTTTTAAGTGATTTAATTTAGCACTTAATTTTGTTGATTTTAGTTCAATTAGCTCCCCTTAGATTTAGGGTCCATTCTTTTTAGGGTGATTAACTTAGGGCTTTAGCTTCCTCATAGGATTTAATTCATAATTTTAGGATCATTTTTATAGATGATTTGATTAGGTGAGATTAGAGTGGTTAAAATTAGGGTTTTAAGTGAACATAGGTGAGATAGATCATTTCTTTTAGGAATTTTAATTTGATTTTGGGGTATGGGACTATAGGGGTTATAGGTAGATAATAGATCCCTTAGAAAATATTAGGCTTCCCCTATTACTATTAGTATATTGCTTGTATTTGATTGACTGTGTGGTGTGCCCTCTCTAGGGTTATTATTTGACTGTGTGGGGTATTGGGTTTATTTGGGGCTTGGGGTTTAAGCTGAAGACTGTGCTGATGAGGCCCATTTGAAGATCAAAGAGAATGAAGACCAACTTCTAGAGTTGATGAGGAGTATCTCTTGCTGGTAGCTGTTGAAGGTTATAGGATCTAGGAGTTAGGCAGAGCTCTAGAGTAGAAAACTTGATTCTCAAACATGGAAGGTCGTGATTGCCTCCATCCCTCTCTATGATGCAGAGTCTCTCTAAGACACTCACCCCCTTCCTTTGGAAGGCATGGTGATAGTGTCTAAGAGATAGAACTCTTGAGAGAAATATTCTATGTGTTGTTAGCAGTCTGTTTGCCACCTTTGGTGGTCAACTAATTGCTTAACACCCAGTTCATTCTTGTGATTGGTTCCTCAGCTTGGAGAGTTAGGACTTGAAGAAAAGCCATTGGGAGATTGAAGATAGAGACTTTGCTTGAGAGCCTGTTGATGAAGACTGCTTTTGCTGTTTATTTTAGCTGTTGATAATTTTTGATGTATTGTGTGAATTTCCCTGACTGTATTGTTTGCTGTTTAACCTGTTAGGTTGAAAGTGAATTCTGTTCACTTTTGCCTATTGTTTTCTAGGTTCGAGGTTGAGTGGGACTCCCTTGCCTCGCTTGTATTGTTGCATCCATGCATTTTACTGCTTTATTGTATATATCTGCTGTTTCTGTTTTCGTTTATCCCTTAGGATCTCTGTTTCTCTCTGCGCAAGAGAGGAATATGATAGACATTAGGTCTTAACCCATGCATGATAACATTAGGGTAGATTTTATCCCCTTTTTCAACCCTAGGATTTGTAGAGTGTCATCTCTTCTTTCTTCAAAACAACAGAAAAACATTAATAAAGGTTATAACAGAAATCAATTCATTTCTTCCGTCAAAAGATTTGAACAAACATCAACCTTTTTGCAATAAGAAAACCCTTGTTTAAGGTGAGATTTTTCATAAAAGACACTTGAACAGCTTGTGTCGTGCGTACCCGAACTACGTTTGCTCTGATCTTTCATGCTGTATGAAAGTACGTAGGCATAGGATGCGATATCCTAGCGAGCAACCTTTCCCCACCTTCACCCGTAGTTAGGCGAACTACGTTGACTCTGATTTCTCGTTCCAGACGGGAATACGTAGGCATAAAGTGCGATGCTTTGCCGAGTCATGTTTTCTTTTCTTTTCAGACCTCATCCTTTAGTGTAGATAGAAGTGTAATCCGTACAAACCAAGCAAGCGTGGATCCCATCGAGTACGATGGACGTGAGGGGTGGTAATACCTTCCCCTTGCGTAACCGACTCCCGAATCCAGGTTTTGGTTGCGATGACCATACCTTTTCCCGTCTTTGCGTTAGGTTTACTTCGAGCGTTTCCTTTCCCTCCTTTGGGATAAATAACGCACGGTGGCGAATCTTCTGTTCAGCCGGCGCCAATTTTCGCAGTAGCGACAATGTATAAAGTCAATTTTTGGAATGAAGCTCCAAGAACTGTCCTTTCTCGTCTTGATAGACCTGCATTCGTCTTTGTGATCGAGGAAGCCTCCGACGGCAAACCATGGTTCCATGACATCCAGACCTTCCTTATGACTAAGGAATATCCTGCGGGAGCGTCAACCCAGGATAAGAAGACTCTGAGGAGGTTGTTTGGAAATTTTTATCTCAATCCTGATGGAGTCTTGTATAAAAGAAACCACGATCTCGTGCTACTCAGATGTGTAGATGAGAAAGAAGCGAACATGCTCATGGAGGAAGTCCATGAAGGCACATTTGGTACGCACGCCGGCGGGCATGCTATGACAAGAAAGATCCTGAGAGCAGGATACTACTGGCTGACGATGGAGTCGGATTGCTTTAAATTCGTGAAGAGATGTCATAAATGCCAGATTTATGCTGATAAGATTCATGTGCCGCCGTGCCCGTTGAATGTCATGTCCTCTCCGTGGCCGTTCTCCATGTGGGGCATCGACATGATAGGCAAGATCGAGCCCACTGCGTCTAATGGTCATCGCTTCATTCTAGTAGCCATCGACTACTTCACCAAGTGGGTGGAGGCAGCCTCATATGCTAATGTGGCCAAGCAGGTGGTGGCTAGATTCATAAAGAGGGACATCATCTGTCGTTACGGAATTCCCGAGCGGATCATTACTGATAATGGTTCGAATCTGAATAACAAGATGATGAAGGAGCTGTGCCAGAGTTTCATGATTGAACACCACAACTCATCTCCTTACCGGCCGAAGATGAATGGCGCCGTTGAAGCGGCCAATAAAAACATTAAGAAGATTGTACAGAAGATGGTTGTGACCTATAAGGATTGGCACGAGATGCTGCCATTTGCACTGCACGGTTATCGTACAACGGTACATACATCAACCGGGGCAACTCCTTTCTCACTGGTGTATGGTATGGAAGCTGTCCTACCGTTAGAAGTCGAGATTCCCTCTTTACGAGTTTTGGTTGACGTGAAACTCGATGAGGCAAAATGGATTAAGAACCGACTAAACCAACTCAGCCTGATGGACGAGAAGAGATTGGCATCAATTGCATATGGCCGTCTGTACCAAAGTCGAATGACGAAAGCCTATGATCAGAAGGTGCGTCCTAGAAGCTTTCAGACGGGTGATCTCGTCTTGAAGAAGATTCTTCCTCCACACTCCGATCACCGGGGCAAGTGGACTCCCAATTACGAAGGTCCGTACGTCGTCAGCAAGGTCTTCTCGGGAGGAGCCTTGTTGTTATCCACGATGGATGGCGAAGATTTTGCATCCCCGGTGAACGCGGACACAGTTAAAAAATACTTTGCTTAAAAAACGACCCGCTGGAAAGAAAAAGAATACCCAGGCAAAAATGGGGCATCCCGGCGAACCATAAAAAAGGAAAAAGGTTCGGGAAAAAATTAGGGATATAAATAAAAGAATGTACACCCGCAAAGTCGAAAACCTGGAAGGGCGACTTTGGCAAAAAAAGGGTATCCCGGTGAATCGAAAACCCGAAAGGGCGATTCAGGCAAAAGTTAGGGATTTGAAAAAGCAAATGACTGCGTTCCGTGTGTGGACTTTCATTGTTTAGTGGTTTGGAAGACCTGAGGGCCGTTTATCTGAATCAATCTCTTCTGAAGCTGAAGCGTCGAAGAAGTATCGAAGTCGAGTGGGTCATAAAGGGATCAACTCATGGTGTTCGTCTACGCCTCATTGCCGACATTTGTGTATATACTGATGTATCTTTATGTTTTTATATTTGCGCAGCTTCTTCATTCCAGGAGCTTGCATCTGTTGTAAAACATTTTTGCCCATTCATGGGTTTGTTATCAATAAAATGTATACTATTCAGCAATTCTGTTTGTTTGTTTAGCATCTATCCGTTTTGTTTGCGAAAAAGAACGCCGATGTTTTTGATAAAATGCGCATACATAAACTTACTGGCCCAGGCCACTGATTGTTGAAACAATGAATTACTTGAACATTGTCACAAGATGATAACCTTGATAGGTCCCTTTGAGAAGGGTATCTTGTCTGTTTGTTTGTGTTGTTACAGGTAGGGCCTATTCCAGACAGTATGCCGTATGCGTCCCCAAGCAGGATGATTCCTTCCTCTCCAGCAAATTCAGCAGCACCTCCTCGGGGAGTTTGAACATGAGATCGTAAGCATTGATATGTCTCCCCAGGAAGAGAAGATTCTCTCCCCAATCAGATGTATCCTGAAGGATCGTCATCTCCCCAGCTGAGTCATATACTGAAGTGTGCAGCACTCGATAGTGCAGACTGAAGTCTTCAGCGGAATTGAAATTCCCCGCAGAGTTGTACTATCCCCTGTAAGCAGGATGATTCCTACTTCCCCAGCTGAATTTGCAGATCCCCAAGAGAGCCGAGTCCTTGGAAGTCGTGCGGGCCATGATTGGTTTTCCCCAGTAGTGTGTTGAACAGCTGATGCTGTATTTCCCCAACGGAGTCGTTATCTCTAGGAAAGTTCTATCTGCGAATGTCAGGCAGTTTATTTCTGCGATTGACATCGTTTCCCTTAGCAGTTTGTGGTTCGTACACCTAGTTGAGCAGGGTCAGGTTCTTGTAGAACTTTGTTCCCCGGCAGCAGTCGACTGAAGATCATTTCCCCAAGCGGAGTCCAATTGAGATTGGTGTGACTTCTTCTCCTCGGCAGGATAATTCCTCCTCTCCCCTAGAGTGGTCCTGCTCCTTGACAGGAGGATCTTCCCTTCAGCATTTATTCTGCTGATGGGGTTGTAGCATTTTGCATGATTGCATAACATCTACCTTAAACGCATAACATTTCCACCGTGTGAAGCATTGCGCCATTGTCAAAGCATATGCATATGAAACATGAGCTAGGTCATTACCGTTCTTGTTTTGCAGGTGTTCCTACGCAGAATGGTGTGCTTAAGATGATTCTTGAATTCCCCAGTGAAGTCGCCAGAGTTGGCTGCTCAAGTTGATGCTTAGAGTCCCCGGTAGAGTGTTTGCTCAGGATGATTCCTGAAATCTCCAGCAGAGTTATTGGTTCAAGATGATTCTTGAAGCCCCGACGGAGTTATTTGTCCAAGATGATTCTTGAAGTCCTCAACAGAGTTGATTCACCCAGAATGATTTCTGGATCCCCGAAGTAGAGTTACTTGATAGTTCTCTAGAATCCCCAGCGGAGATGTGTTCTCCCCGGCAAATTCTAAACAGAGGAGTTGAAATGTCCTTGAAGACTTGGTGATTGAAAGTCTCATTGTATTAACGAAGCAGTCTTCTCAGCTGATGCGGAGTGCCTGATGGTAAAAGATTGCATATCCTTATTTGGTTCATGATTGACCGAGGATTCTATTCCCGACTTACTGACGAAGTCCGGCTGACGCCCGAAAATTCCTTTGAATGCCTGACGGCATGATTAACTTGATTGTTAAAAAGTTCCTAATGACCTGATGAGTCCCGGGGGATTCTTCTGCAGCAGTGCCGCAGAATGCCTGACGGCAATATCAGCCATGTATCGCCGGTTGCCGAATGACCCGCGACCCCTTAATGACTTGAGGACGAGTATCTATAGCAAAATCAGATGATCATCCTGACGGAGATTTGAGATTAGACCTTTCACCGGTTACCGTGTGACCAATTCCCCAGCTAGTTGTCGTGCAACTTTTATTTCAGTTTCCGAAAATTTGGTCCCATCAGAGTACCGTGTACTTGTGCATTTGGAAAATTTCCGGGTTTGTTGGTATTCAACCGTCTTTAACCTTGATTGTGTGAGAGCCGTTCACTTCTCACCCAGTCAGATCCAAGCCGTTTGAATAGGGGCAGCTGTTGCACCCCAAAATTTTCCCAACATTTCTTTACCTAACTTATGTTTCATTTCATTCACATTAGCATTATCATTTGCATTTCATTGACATGTGGGCAGGAGATCAAGAGGTATGATTACCAATCAAGGGCTACATAAGACTGTGAGGCTAGCTAAGAGGCTTATTCAGGTGTTCAAGGGTTGATATCCTTGTCAGAGAAGTTAAAGGATCCTCAGAGGGAGTGGTTGAAACCAAGTATGTGGGTCTCCTAACTTGAGAGATATGGGGAAGACCATCTGATGATTCTGAAGCCATGAAGTAAGACTTGAGGTCTTGAGAGAGCTCAGGAGAAGTTTTGAAGATCACTTTGAGGCCTAGACAGGTCATTGTGCAAGAATAAGAAGGCTCAGCCATGAGTGGTGCAATTAGGGTTTGACTAGGTCAACCCTAAGTCAACTGATGATTTGAAGAAGGTTGAGACCTAATTCAAGGGCCATGTGATCATGGATTGATACATTAAGATATTCTAAGGATGATTCCAAGGTTAACTCATCATGATTGAAGAGTTTGAGAAGTTTCAAGCTAGGGTTTCTAAGGCTTGACAGTGTAAAATCCCCTAGTTTGACCCCTATCTTCAAGGAAATTTAGCTCAAGATGTGATTGTCATCTCATCTTACCCCCAACATGATTGTTATAGAGAATTATCTTATCTTTAATTTGAGAGCTAGAAGTCCTTGATAGGATTTGTAGAACTCAAGTTATGGCTTTGACAAGTTACAAGTCATCTGAGGTATGTGAATGTGGAGCTTGCAAGTTACCCAACTTTCATGAAACTTTTGCGCTAGAAGGATGATTCCTATGAAGTTTTGGTTAACATGAATGTTGTTCCTTATCCTCTTAGATTTCTAGAGAGTACTATAAGTCCTTGATAGGATTTGTAGAACTCAAGTTATGGCTTTGACAAGTCAAGGGTATTTTGGACATTTGGTGATTATAGGTCATTTGTGATCATAGGCTATTTTCACCAACTTAGAGGTCTCAAATGAAATTTTGTTCAACTAGAACGTTGCTCAAAATGGGGTTTTAACCTTGACCATGCATCAAGGAGGCATTGAAATGACTCAAGGAGGGATTTGGTTCAAGAAATTTTGAAAAAGGAAGAATTAAAAGGATTAAATGACCAAAAATTCAAATAATTCATTTTGTGACCAAATGGAGCAAAATAATAGGTCAAATTGATTGGAAAAATGATTTTAGAAACAATGGAAAATATTAGAATTTTGATTTGAGGTCATTTCCATACCATTCCATTTCATTTCTTCATGATGAAGCAACATAATCAAACTCACACCATTGGATTACAAACAAGGAAACAATCACCACCATTCAATTCCTTAGCTCATGAGGAGTGAAAACCAAGTTTGTTGAGGCCCAAATAGAGGAGATATTGCATATGCCATGAATGATATTTGGAGGAGAAATTGAAAATCCAAAATCTCATTTGGATGGATCCAGAAGTTTCTAGATGAATCTAATCACTTCTATATAAGTCATTGAGTGAGTTCAGTGCTTTTTTTGGAAGGAATAGAAGCTGGTTGCAGAGAGGGAGATCAAATTTTCATGAATGCAAGTTGAGATCGAATTTTCAATTCAAGGAAGAACCAAGCCAATTTGAGGTGTGCATTAGCTTCAGAGGGAAATTTGGAGTGAATCTGGATTGTTGTGGAGGTTGAATCGTGCAAGAACCACTTTTGTTGCAAGCTTGAACACAGGTTGGTGAATTTCTTGATTATGCATGATTTAGGCAGTGATAGATAGAAATTCATATGCGGTTAGGATCCTGGTGATGAGTAGTTGGATTTAGGATGTTTAATTCCTTGATTAGAGATGATTTAGGTCAGATGCCATTTTCGGTTGAGATTGATATTTCATGATTCATGCGTTTTGAGGATGAATAATTGGTATGGTTGAATTGCTGGGAAGATTCTGGTCAAGATTCATTCAGGAATCGTGGCAAATGGTTGGCTGTAGAGGAAGTTAGGGTTCTGCAGGGGTGGCCGGAAAAGTCACCGGCGATGGCTGGTTTGCGCGCAGGTTGCAGGTTCAAATTGGGGACAATGAACAAGAACCCTCAGATTAGGGTTTGACCTTGGACTCAGGCGTGTGTTGAATAGCCAGGATTGCTTCTCAAATCTGAAGAGAGAGTTCCAAATGAAACGCACCGTTTCATTAATTGGTTGGTTTTGGGCTTAGCACTCAGAGTGATATTCACACCCCCCTTTGGCCCAATTCTTTGAAATGAACTGTCTTGGGTTGCTATTTGCCACGCATTGTTTACGAATTTCATTTATTTTCTTTTAATTTTCATCATTTTATGTGACTTAGAGATTAATTCATAAAATATAGGAAATTAACTCAATTAATTCCAAACTTTTTTCCCCTGATTCATGATTGAATCTAGAATTTTGTAGATTAAAAATATTAATAATTCATGAATTTTTTATTTTATTTGCATTTTTTGAATATTAATTGATATTAAAATGGCCATGGTTGATACCTTGTTTTGTTGAAATTTGTTTGAGCACTTGGTGATGATTCTTGCCTTGATTGTTTGTGTGTAGGTAGCATAGATATGCATGATCCCCTTAGATTTTTCTCACATTTTTGTGAGGAAGTTAGGTGGTAGTTTTAAGTTGAAACTTTAGGTTCTCTATTTTTAGGGTTTATGCTTAGTACCTTGTGATCTAGGTTTTATTTCTAGGACTTGGTGGATGATTCAACCTCTGGATTTTGTATGGTAGATTCATGATTGAATTAGGGTCCCATAGTTATTTTTGTAGGATTTTACAATTGGTTTTAGTATTTTAGTTAGGACTAACTTTAGTACTAGGTTTTAGGTGATCCTAACTTGCTAATTCAATTAGATTGATTTCTTTAGTTCCCTTAGATTAGGGTTTTGCCTCTCTTGCTCTTGGATGGTGTTGAAGACAAGCTTGGTCTACCATGGAGTGCTTGAAGAAGCTTGGATGTGAAGACTTCCCTTCTTTTGGTGTAGTTTTGTTTAGGTATTAAGATTAGGGTTTGTAAGTAGAGCTTCTAGATAGATTCCCTTCTTTCATAAACATGGAAGGTGTTGATCACTTCCATGCTTCCATATGATGTAAGGTACCCTTGTGAAGGCCTCATCCCTCCTTTGGTAGGATGTGTGGCTCTTAACAAGTTGGTAGAACCTTTGAGGGTTCCTTTCTTTGATGATGGAGTGCTTAGTGGTGACCTTTGGTCCTCACTCTGCTGTCTATCATCCAAACCTTGCCCTTGTTAGATGAGTCTTTCCCCCTTGCTTATGGATGGAATTCCTTGTTAGAAGATTGAAGATGCTAGAGGTTGCCACTTCCCTATGTCAGAAGATTGCCATTGAAGCTGAAGCTTAAAGATCAAGAAGAGCAAGTTGATACTGTGTGTGAAGAAGATCAAATTGAGATTGAAGAAAGAGCTGAAGCTTGAAGGAATAGATTGATACTTGTGTGTTCAATGCATTGAGTTCCTGAAGGAACAAGTTGATGCTTGCAATTGGGATTGAATCCTGAAGGTGGAGTCTACTTTGGAGTTGAGGCTTGAAGAAGAGAGAATAAGTTGATACTTATGGTTGATATATTGAAAGTTTGAAGAAGTAAGTTGGTATTTGCTATTGAAGATATAGACTTGAAGAGCAGTTGAAGACTGAGGATTGAACTGCTGTCATAGGGGAGCTTTGCTGTGAGATTGTAGAAGCTGTTGATTTGCCTTCTTTCCTGTCTGTTTGCTTGTTGTGCAACTGTATTGGTGTGACTTGTTTGATTTGCTTGATGCATTAGAATAAGTCCATATCTAGATTCTCCTAATCTAGGAGCATGATTGCACTAGAGGTTGAGTTGCTCCCTCTGCTTGTATTGTTACTATATGAATTTACTTGCTGGTATTTGGTAGAGCCTAGCTCCCTTGCCTATGTGGTTTGTGATTTGCTTGATGGCATTTTATTTCATTTCTTCTGTATGATTGCAGTTATTGTATTTTGCTTGATAGCATGTTGTTTCTTCTTTGTGATTGCAGTTATTCATATCTGGCTTGAGGTTGAGATGAGCTTGTGGAGGCTGATGCCCCACACACATTTCCTCCCTCACTTGCATTGCATGCATTTTACAGTCGTTTACTGTTTACTGTTTAAGCTGATGCTCTATCTGTTTCTGTTTATCATTAACATGATCCCCTAGGAATCTCACTTCCTTTGATAAGGAAGTGATGATTAAAACTTTAGGTTGAAACCTATGCATGATAACTTCTAGGAGATCCCTGTTTCAAACTTCAACCATAGGATGAATCCTTGGCATGACAACATTAGGACTTGATAGTCTCCTTTTAGTTGAACCTGTTCTCTCTTCTCATCTCAAAACAAATTAAAATACAGTAATAAAGGTTAACTGACGTCGTACGTTACGAGCCTTAAGCTATCTGAGAAAGGATTGTTGGAGAGTTTCTTTTCAACGGTCTGGATGTTTAGTATGGCACCCTTTGGTTGACATGCGACACATTCACTCTCAGGTCATAGTCTCTAGTGCGATATTGGTTGCAAACATCCATAAAAAACAGTTCTTCCGTAAAAGACAGAAAACAAACTTCAAACCTTTTTGCCCCGTGGGCCCATAATTCCAAGGAAGCTTTTCTGAAGAAAAGAGTGTCGTTAACTCCCAGTTCTACCGCAAACGGTAACGCCTAAGTCTCCAAGGGTCGAGCTGCATACACCAAACTGCTGGAACTATTTGTTAACCCTACTCGAAAAATAGATGAATATGAACCCCCGTAATCCGTGTTATCCCGAACTACGTAAGCTCTGATCTCGCATACCTGATGAGAGTACGTAGGCACAATACTGACGTATTGGCGAGCCACCTTCCCCGTAACCCGTAGTTAGTCGAACTACGTTGACTCTGATTTCTCATTCTCTGATGAGAATACGTAGGCATAAAGCGCGACGCTTTGCCGAGTCACTTTCTTTTCTTTTCAAGACTAGCCTTGATAGGTAGATAGATAAAACCAACCCGTCAGATAAACACAACAAGCATGGATCCCATCGAGTACGATGGACGTGAGGGGTGCTAACACCTTCCCCTTGCGTAACCGACTCCCGAACCCAGACAATGGTTGCGATGACCTTGTCTTATACCTTTTCGTCAGGTTTTTCCGATCGTTTCATTTCCCGTTTTGAGGGATAAATAACGAAAGGTGGCGACTCTTCTGTTTTGCCGGCACCTTATTTTCGCGGTAGTGCCACGTAGCATTTCCATTTCGTATGGAGCATTACTCCATTTTCAAACATATGCATGTGAAACATAAGCCAGGTTGTTATCTCTTTGTTTTAGGTATAGCTTCGGAGGTTTTGATCTTTTCCTTGGTATCCAGACCAGGTGATCTCTCCTAGCCCGCGTGGTATCCAGACCCCGGCTCATGTTATTACCCAGCAGTATCCTCGGATCTCAGAGGATCAGGATAAGTTTGTGTTCCGTTGAGTATCCAGACTCCGGTCTATTCCCAGTTGATGGGGTTTTCTTTTTTCATCGAGTATCCAGACTCTGGTAAAGATGGTTATGGTATCCAGACCACGGTGATTGATATTATTGTTCTTTCCCCGTAGAGTAGCCAGACTCCGGTAAAGACAGTGGAGGTGTTCAGTTTTGATAGGTATATTTGAGATAGTTTCCTCTCGTCCATTGAGTATCCCGACTTCGGTCAAATTTCGTCGAGTATTCAGGCTCCGGTTTCTCCGTTGAGTATCCAGACTCCGGTGAATGTTTCATTTGCAAAGCGTTGCTTTCTCCGCTGAGTATCCAGACTTCAGTAAAGTTAAACTTTGGTAAGTTTTGTGATAGTGCTCCTTCTCCGTTGAATATCCAGGTTCTGGTGAATCTTTGATTTGTGGTATTTGGTTTTGTCCGTCGAGTATCTAGGCTCCGGTCAATTTTCCGTCGAGTATCCAGACTCCGGTAGTTTTCGTATGATGATGGCTCTCTTGTCCATTGAGTATCCAGGCTCCGGTCACTCACATTGAGTGTTCAGGCTCCGGTGTATTTTCGTCGAGCATCCAGGCTCCGGTTTATTTTCATTGAACATTTAGGTTCTGATATATTATGTTGAGTATCCTGACTCCGGCCAATTTTCTAGTATGTGGTAACTTTTCTTGTGCGTTGAGTATCCAGACTCTGGCAAATTTTCAGTGATTCCAGTTTCGTTGAGTGTCCAGGCTCCGATAAGATTCCAGTTTGTGGTATACTTCTTGTTTTGTTGAGTGTTTAGGCTCCGGTTATTGCATTGAGCGTTCAGGCTCTGACTCCTCCGTTGGGTATCCAGGCTCTGGTGAATGGGTAGGTGATATATCCTTTTGTTTGTTGAGCGTTCAGGCTCCGGCTTCTCTGTCGAGTGTTCAGGCTCCGGTTAATCTTGCGTTGAGCGTTCAAGCTCCAGTCAATCTTACGTTGAGTATTCAGACTCCGGATTTTACGTTGAGCATTCAGGCTCCGACAAATTTCATTGATTCATTTTGTTCGTTGAATATTCAGATTCCGGCAATTTGAAGTATTTCCCTATTTCCAGGGTTTTCCTCAAGCAGAGTTACTTGGTTAAGTTTCTCTTTTCCCTAGTGGGATGTGTTTGTAATCAGAGCAGTTACCCCAGGAGGGTTTACAGTTTTATTTTCTGCGATTGGCAAATTTCCGGGTTCTTTGGTATTCAACCATCTTTTACCTTGACTGTGTGAAACCTGTTCGCTTTTCACTCCTTCAGGTCCAAGTCGTTTGAATAGGGGCAGCTGTTGCACCCCAAAATTTGCCCAACCTTTTCTTAACTTGGTTTATGTTTCATTTCATTTCTTTCTAGCATTTGCATTGTATAGCATTTAGCATTGAACAGGGGATCAAGAGTTTGTGTACATTAAAAGGATTCTACTCAGAGGTTTGAGCCTAAGCAAGGGGGTTACTCAAGTTTTGGATGGTAATCAAGTCAGCAGGAAATGGACATTGGTCTTGTGAAAGAAATGATGTATGTATGTGGGTCATCTCCTAGCTTGGAGGCCAATTGAAGATTATCAGGGGATTGTGAATACATGGTTATGGATATAAGATGTTGAGAGAGCTCATTGAGTGCCTTGAGGGTCATTGTGGAGCTCATTCAAGTGTTTGTGCTAAGTATGAAAGGTTACAGTTGAAGTTATTGCATCTAGGGTTTTCATCTGGTCAACCCTAAGTCAACTGGGAAATTGAAGGGGATTAAAACTCAATTCAAAGTCTCTATGGTCATGGGGTGTTGTGTTAGGATACATGAGATATCATTTCAAGTTCAATTCATCAAGGATCAAATGTGTGAGAAGTTACTAAATTAGGGTTCTCAGGGTAAATTCCCCTATTTGGTGCCTGACTTCAAGACCACCTATCTCAAGATACAAGTTTCATCTCAACTTTTGACCAACATGGAACTTGTAGAGCATGTTCTTATATTTCTTTTGAGTACTAAAAGTCCTTGATTGGATTTATAGAACTCAAGTTATGATCCAGACAAGTTACAAGTCATCAGAGGGATATGATTTTGGTCAACAAAAGTCAACCAACTTCCAAGCCATTTTTGACCTAGAAGGATGTTTCTCCTCAACTTTTGGCCAACATGAAAGTTGTAGATGTTGGTCTTAGCTTCCCAAAATGTACTATAAGTCTTTCATCTGATTTGTAGAACTCAAGTTATGAGGTTTACAAGTTAGGGGTATTTTGGGAAAGTGAGATTATAGGTCATAAAATTATAGGTCCATTTCCCCAACATGCACACTTCAAATGAAGATTTTTCCAACATCAAACTTGCTCAAAATGGTGTTATTTGCTTAGTAAAGCATTGAGAAGTCATGGTTTCTGCTTGGTTTGAAGAATGGATATGTGAATTTTCATGGAAGAAGGATTAAAAGGGCAAAATTGGAATTATTTCATTTTTGATCATTTTGGTGCAAATAAGTGCATTTTTTGAGTGCAAACAACATTTTGAGTACATTGGCATTTTAATATTTTAGATTTGAGGTGTTTAAGTGAGCCATTTTCAAGATTTCTTCATCATGAAGTTACATAACAAATCTCAACCATTGAGATCAAACAAGGCTCCAATCCTGACCATTCATACTCCATGTGGTACCAACAAGCATTTTCAACCATTTTGGAGCCAATTTTGATTGAAATTCGTGTACATTAGTGAACTCCATTTTCAATTCCTTGGATTTTCCATTGGGCTGTTAGAGGCTGAGTTTGGGTTCAATTATCATCAAGATCCATCATATATAAAGTTTTCAACCTTCACAATTCATCATAAGTGCAAATTGGAGCCAAAATGATCAGAAATGATTTTGAAAAAGTGTGGAAAATTCAAATTTCGAATTTGGAGATTGAGGTTGTTTCAAGAGAAATTGTGAATTGAGAAAGCTTTAGTGAAGTTCAGTGAACGATTCTGTGCAATTATCTTCAAGCTTGAGCTCCATATGAAGGCTCAGTGGAAGTTCTCCACTAGGTAATTGAAATTCAACTTTACACTCTTGATAAGCATCAATTCACTGTCATTTTTGCATACTTGAGACGTAGGATCAATGTAGATCATTAAAATGTAAAACGAACTGGCATTGGTTGTGATTGTTGGATGATGCTTGAAAATGTTTGGATCTGTTTTGGCTTATTTATGCATAATCTTTCTTGTTTAATGATGGATCTGTAACCTACGTGAGCTCTAGATGAGTTTTAAATCAAATTGAAGTTGTTTTCATGAACTTTTGGATTTTGATGTTCAAGCTTGTTGGCTTCGGGTTTGGAGTTGCACGCATAATTAATGGTTTTTGAGGCCAGATATGAGATCCTCTTGATCTCTAGATGAGATTTGATATAAATTTCATGCGTTTTGGTTGAGATTTGGATATGTGTGTTGTACTGGTTCTGTTCACGGTGGAGCTTTGCCAGAGAAGATGATGAATAGTAACTCCGGTCAGCTGGTTGTGTTCTAGGGTTTCTGGAGGAAGAAGATGACCTCGTGTCCATGTGTGGTTCGTTTGATCTGATGACTTTTCTCTCCAACGGTGGAGATTAAGACCTATGATGGTCCATTGTTGACTGATTCCACCTGATCACATTTGAATTTTCATTAATTCGCTGGCATGATTTCCACCACGTGATTGTTTACTTTTTGATCAGACGTTTGTGATTGAATCCCCATGGTATGCTTTGGTTGATTGTCACATTAGATTCCCAGGTTTATTTGTTTTTTGATTTTTTTTTTTCTGAGTGGGCCTAGCGCGCATTGCTATATGCACCCCCCAATTGGGCCCAGTGCATTTCTGAACTGATCTGGATTGCTATTTGCCACACCTCTTTTATTATTTTCATTTTATTTTCTTTGTTTTTTATTTTATTTTTATGTTACATTTTTAATTAATTAAAATAGCTACAATATGTTAAAATTCACCAAAAATATTTTTTATCAACTTTGAGATGTCTAGGTTTTTTTGTATATTTTTATTTTATCAACTTGGAGTTGTTCTAATTGAATTAAATTGTAACATGTTTTGTGTTTGCATTTATTTCTCTCATTCCTTTTGGATCCAATGATTGAAAATTGATCCTCATCTCAATGATGAGTTGATCAATTTTAGAGGACCATTTTGCCCCTGGTTGTTGACTTTTGGGTTGACTTTTGTGGCTTTTCTTTTTGTACTTATTTCTTCCATTTCAAAGTGGTACATCCAAATGATTTGATTCTTTTTATGGTGCTTTGAGAGGACATTTGTCTTGATTTCTTGGCCTCTGGTTGCCAACTTGTGTAGCTTCTTTGTGCATTTTATTTGATATTTTTGAGCCCTTTTCCTATTTTTGGGGTGACTTACAAGTTAGGTCATCTCATAGGACAGCTCACACAAGTGCTTGACCTAGTTTGGATTGGAAATGACCTTTGTGGATCCAATAAGCTCTCAATTATTCTTATTTCACATTCTAGACATGTTGAGCTTGCTGTATATTCATTTTCAGGTCAAAATTATGTTCATAGCTTGTTGTTTGATGCTTTTATTTTTGTGCTTTCAACTTGAACTCCTATGTGATACATGTTTGTTTCCCTTGTGCTTTTGCTTGCATTTCTTTTTGTCTTGCTTTGATATTGATTTTGAGCTCTCTTCTCTTCATCTCCCTTCTGTCCAATGATCTTGGAGTGTCATTTAAGATGGCTTGGTCCCTCCTTTGGAGGTATTTGAAGCATACCTAAAATGATGAATCCTTAAGGACACTTTTGGTGGTTCTTTGTGTTTGATAAGTGATGCTTTTGGTTAAGTACCTATTATGGGGTCCTTGCTACCCTCATTTGGTCTCCCATCCTCACTTGGCTTTGAGGTTTGCTTTACCTTTCTATTGGTTTGTTTTTATTGATGTGGTTGATGTTGCTTGACTTAGGTCATTTCATCCCATTCTTTTTGGGGCATCTTTGTGTGGTTTGCTTGTGTTTGTTTAATTTCTTCTTGTGCACTTTTTTTTCTTATCTTTTCTTGCATTTCCATATGCATGCTTGGTTGAGATGAGCTTGTGGTGGCTACTGCCCCACACTATTTTCCTCCCACTATCATTCTATTTGTGCATTCTATGTGTGCATCCTTTCATTTGCATATGCATTCTTCTTCTTCTTTTTCTTCTTTAGCTTTTCTTTGCCATGTTCCCCATAAGTTCTCTAACCTCTTGAGGTTATGATAGACATTAGGTGCCTAAATATG
Source organism: Lathyrus sativus (assembly GCA_963859935.3). Lineage (NCBI taxonomy): Eukaryota > Viridiplantae > Streptophyta > Magnoliopsida > Fabales > Fabaceae > Lathyrus > Lathyrus sativus. The sequence goes on from OZ012738.1 coordinate 283,251,772, forward strand.
CATGATAAAAATAGGTAATTCCCTTTTGAATCTCAACTTTAAGTCCACATTGCATGACAACTTTTAGGGTTGATTAGTTTCCCATTAGTGTTCTTTCTTCTCTTCTCATCTTCAAACATTCATAAAACACTTAATAAAGAATGACAAGTGTGGCACGCTACAAGCCTTAAGCTACTTGAGAAATGGTAATTGAGGGGCCTTCTCTCAAGGACCTAGAGTGTTTAGTGTACACCCTTTGGGTGATATACGACGCATTCGCTCTCAGTTCATAGTCTCTAGTGCGACATGAGTTGCAAATCAAATTCAAAACACTTCTTCTTTAAAAAATACAAAAATACTTCAAACCTTTTTCACCCTTTGGGGTTCTTAATCAAGAAAATCGTTTCACAAAAAGAGTGCCGCTAACTCTTAGTTCTACCGCAAACGGTAACTCCTAAGTCTCCAATGGTCGAGCTGCATACATCAACTGCTAGAACTATCTGTTAACCCTACTCGGGCTTAAAAACTTTTGAACCAACCTATGGTCCTTTTAACCCGAACTACGTTTGCTCTGATCTTTCGTACCAGATGAAAGTACGTAGGCACGAGACGCGATGTCTCGGGGAGCAACCTTCCCCCCCTTCTTTAGCCGTAGTTAGTCAAACTACGTTGACTCTGACTTTCCCATTGCACGAGGGAGTACGTCGGCACAGAGCGGCGATGCTCTTCCGAGTCACTTCTCTTTTCTTTTTCTTTTGTCCTTAAGCCTTTAACTAAATAGTATCAACACACCCTTTTAGATAGACAACAATGCATGGATCCCGTCGAGTACGATGGACGTGAGGGGTGCTAATACCTTCCCCTTGCGTAACCGACTCCCGAATCCAGACATGGTTGCGATGACCTTGTATTTCCCTTTTTCTTTAGGTTTTTGCGATCATTTCCTTTCCCTCTCTTTGGGATAAATAATGAAAGTGGCGACTCTTCTGTTTTTCCGCCTGTGGTTTTTAGCAGTTGCGACAGCCACTTCCCAAATTAAAATAAAATGCGATTAAGTCAAATAATTATCAGAGTTTCCATTCCAAAAGTGGGATATTACATTCACAAATTCAACAAAACACTTCTTTATATGGTTTTCAAAATAAAGCAGCGGAAAAATTATCATTAATATATATATATATATATATATATATATATATATATATATATATATATATATATATATATATATATATATATATATATATATATATATATATATATATATATATATATATATATATATATATATATATATATATATATATATATATATATATATATATATATATATATATATATATATATATATATATATATATATATCATTCACGACCATCTGCCAAAATACACAAAATATTCATTCATCATCAAGGTTCACCAAAATACGATATGTCACAGGAATACAACAATTTTATCATAAAACAAATAAACTCCCAAGTCTCGGGTTACGTATCAGAGCATCCTAAAACTCGACTCACACACCACTATCCAAGCTAGCTATGCACCTGGATTATCTGTACTTCCGAAGAAGCACAGACCATAACAACAACAAAGGGGTGAGAAAACATGATCAAAATTATCGGTAATAAAATACATGAATAAAAAGGCAGTAAATAAACAATCATCACCCACCAACATCAAACAGGACCTACTGTCTAATAATCAACACAACATATCATAATGCAAGAATGCAACCCAACACATGCATGCGGTACCGAATCATCATCACTGATGGACATCGGGCCATCAACCCTCCACAAGGGAGCACATCATAAATAGGATAGATCACTTACGCTCCTCCTGAGACATGATCTATCCCCACAATTCTCCACAAAAGAGTACGGGTGAATCACTTACGCTCCTCCTGAGACATCATTCAACTCCGTAATCATTGATGGACATTGGGCCATCAACCCTCCACAATGGAGCACCTCATAAACAGGATAGATCACTTACGCTCCTCCTGATACATCTATCCCCACAATTCTCCACAATGAAGTACGGGTGAATCACTTACGCTCCTCCTGAGACATGATTCAACTCCGTAATCATTGATGGACACTGGGCCATCAACCCTCCACAATGGAGCACCTCATAAACAGGATAATCACTTACGCTCCTCCTGAGACATGATCTATCCCCACAATTCTCCATAAAGGAGTACGGGTGAATCACTTACGCTCCTCTTGAGACATGATTCAACTCCACAATCACTAATAGACACTGGGCCATCAACCCTCCACAATGGAGCACCTCATAAACATCATAAGAGAGTATGGTTGAATCACTTACGCTCCTCCTGAGACATGATTCAACCCTACCAAGACACCATGCTATGCACAACCCCAAATACACAACATACAACCATCAAGAACACTAAGTGCACACGATCCTACTCATCACATCACCATACATCACACACACACACACACACACACACACACACACACACACACACACACATACACACACATATATATATACCAATCAATTGTATCAATCAAGTTAAATATTATGGGAAATCACATTCGAACCCCCGAGTACACACGATCCACCCGATCACCTCACTATGCATCATATACATATTACATATATATGTCTTACCCAACATTTAATCATGTCAATTAAATTCAATAATTCATAATTCACCTTTCCACATCAAGTATACTCTCTTTACCCCTAAACACATCTCTCGACCTATCACAACCCAAGGAATCCTACAAAATGAATCACAAGGTAAAACAACACAAAAATCACATTTTGTCACGCTCGCTGGCTCACTCGCCTAGCGAGGCCTCAGCGAACGCTCGCTGCCTCATTCGCCTAGCAAAACTGCTAGTGAGTGCAGACAGTGGCTACAGGAAGTGTTCGCTACCCAACTCGCCTAGCAAATTCCTAGCAAATGCTCGCTACTAGCTCGCTCAGCGAAGGTGCTGGCGAATGTCTGCGATTTTACAAAAATCGCACTGTTCAGAAATTCATCAGAAGCTCAAAAATCGTCTAATTCTCACCACACCAGTCCCAGTAGTCCTAGCCTAGTATTCTATGACTAAACCACACTATTTATTCTAGACCTCACCCGATAAATCACCAACTCTACCGATTAAATCATTTCCGACCTAAACGGTAAACTACTCAGAACACCCAACAATCCTTACATAGTCACATGCAAGGCTGGAATAACAGGATTTCACCAATTTCTAACAACATAAACACAATTCATCCATGGAAACAACAATCTAAACATTACAGTATCTTAATCATAGTCATCAAATCCCTATGGGGTTAAGGAATCCCCAACTACCCCATTCATGCAATTACAAATTTTAACCCGTTTCTCCCCCCTTACCTCGACTAGTTTCTTTGATCGATGAAAACTTCCAAGAATCTGATTACTCTCCCTTGTTCTTCTTCCTCTTGTTCTTGTTCTTCTTCCTCACTCTTCTCCCAAATAAACCGTGTTTCTCTTCTTTTTTTTCTCTCCCAACTCACTAATACCCCCTTAAAACACGTATTCCCCATTTATTTTTAATTCCAATAATTTTAATATTATTAATAATAATAATATCGTTACTATTAATTATCAATTATTATCATTATTAATTTTATTATACTAATATTAAAGGCCATAGCTTCTTAAATAATCCCCACAAAAGATATGCCGAATTAAAATAACACCGAAAAGATTAAATAATTAAAATGGGTGTTACAACCAACACCATCTTCTAGACAAGTTTCTTGCCAGGAAACTTTCTAGATATGCTTCTAGTAGAGACTAGAGCACACCTGTTGCACTCCAATAAGCTGATTCAAGAGAACTGTCAGAGTCAATGTAGTTCGGAAAACTACGGGGGAGGTTGCTCGCCAAGACATCGTCGTCTTGTGCCTAACAATCCTCATCTGGTATGAGAAATCAGAGCAAACGTAGTTCAGGAAACTACGGGACAGGATCTCGATCGTACGGGTGCGAGAGAAAAGGTTCTCGATAACAGGTTAGTCTCGATTGCATTGGGGCAAGAGAATGAGTCTCGATCACACGGAAGGGAACCGGATCGGGACGCACTACGCTAAATCCTAAGAAGTAGAAGCGAGTGCGTCGCATATCGCCCAAAGGGCATACGCTAACACTCTAGACAACGTGAGAAGAGGCTCCCCACTCATCATTTCCTATATATCTAACGCTTAACTAACAACATTCATCGCGGTTATAGGTAGAAAACGGTCCGAAAGGGGGAAGCGAATCGAATCGGGACCAATGTGACGCTAAACCGTCGTAGCTCGACTTATGAGGGAAGTCAAACTATAGGAGGTCGCGTAATTGATATATGTGTTAAGGACAAGATAGAGAAATGATATTGAGGATCATTCTCCGATTTAATCATGTCGCACAGACCAAATTAGTGAGATATCGTCTTAATCACAAACATTATGTTGATTAATCAAAGGTAGCCTATCGCGATCCCAAAGTAGAGAAAATGACCCAAATGGTCAATTTCCATAGATTTGAAATCGGGAAGGTTATCGACTTCGATAATCTAATGCTCACGAATACAAGACTTCAACGATCGAGGAAAGCCAAAACAAAATCGAAGATGAAGAAGAAATGAGGAGAGAAAGAAGGTGATCTCAGATCCAACATTATTCATCAATAATTTCACTGGTAACAGTTTATGGAAGTCTCGTCATAGACCAAAAAGCGGTAAAAATGAAATAAAGATGACATAAAGTCGAAAATGAAAAGAGAAAGAAAATGGTATCGGGCTTGTCGTTTCCATCAATAATTTGACGTATAACAACTTGGAGGTCTCGTCATCGACCAAAAACGAGGAAATATGAACATAAATCCTCAAATAAAAACAATAAAATCTAATCTTAAAGAAATGTGTTAAAATTCTAAAAGAAATAAACTAAATCTTAAAATATATAGAAACTTTAAATAACTACGTTATAATAATAAAGAAAAATGTATTAATAATTTTAAAAGAAAACTATAATTTAGTAAGTATTTACAAACCTAAAAAATTAGTTTATAAAAGCTATATTACATACTAATAATATATTACATTTTTAACAATAAAAAGAAAGGGGGATATCAAAAAAAAGGGGTGTAAAGAGTGGATCATTTGGGTCTGAAAACGAAGTCCCCCATCCAATCTAGTTAAAAGGTCGGGTTGCATTTAAGAAACAACGCAACAAAATAAATGGTTCATACAAAGTTCAAGTAAATCTCCAACAGAGAACAAATTGGAATGAGAGCAAGATATCCCACGGCCGCTATCGACTCAACATTAAAACACAATTAAGAAAAATGACACGGCCAAGCATAATACTCCAACCTTTTTCGTGTTACAAACATCTCATCCGTCTCATTCTCTTCCTCTCGTATGCTCTCTCTTCTTCTGTCGTTTTTTAGAGTTGAGCGAAGGTTGTGCCGCAAGGTTGTTGGAGCTTTACGTTATTGTTATTGACGAGGTTGTCACATTGTTGAATCTGAAACCCAAACCACAACAAATCTGAAGCAAGACGATCCTTCCTTGAATGCTTTGTTCTTTTGTTGCAGCGGTTGCAGGACTCGTAGTGTTGATGGCGGAAGGTTTAGTGTTTAACGGGATGATGAGTTTGTGGAGAGATTAGGGGTCGGATGTTCTGAGGGAGGTTTGGAGGAAATGGGTTTCGTTTTCAGTTTGGATTTGGATGTGGGTTTGAGGAAGACGGTTGTGGGTTATGAAGGAGAAATGGTGAGGTTTGAATCTGGGTTTATTTTGATGAAGGGGTTTGTGGTTTGTCGGAAATGGGTTTTGTGTGGTGAGTTTCGGTGGATTGATGGTTTGACGGAGGATAGTTGGAAATGGGTTTCGCAATTTGAAGGGAGGTCTGAGTTGTTATGGGTGTTTGTGAATGTTGAGATTGGTCGGAGAACGATGGTGATGGTGATTATAGATGATGATGATGTTTCTGGGTTTTAGGAGGAAGAATGGAAGCAGAAGACGAGCGGTTGTTGTTGGAGGTTCTGAGTGAGGTGCGATGGAGGTTATGGGTTGAAGAGGTTTCAAGATGATTATGGTGGTTCCATGTGGTGCGAATCTGGGTTTTCAATGATTTGTGTTGTTTTTGTTAAATCACGGTGGAGGTGGAGGATTGAAAGGGTTTGCGAAGGAAGCTTTGATGGATTTCCGCAGCTGTTTGGAGATCGTGATGGAGAAGCGTTTTTCTGATGAAGAAGGTGAATAGGGTTGATGGGTTTTACGTCTCTTTTGGGAAGACGATAAACAGTAGACAAGGGAGGAGGTGAGCTAGGGTTCTCCCAAAGAAGGAAAAGAACAGAGACCTGACCTTTATACTGTTGCCACGTGGCCATGTGTTGGCTGAATTTTTTGTCCTCTTTGATTAATTAAAGTGCTAATTAAAAGGAATTCTGATTAAATGATAACTAAAGAAATAATACATTCTAACCTAAAGTTCTAGCCTAATCCTTAATTATAATCCTAATTAAAACTAATCTAATAATTCCACTTAAAATCCTAAATTCTAAATTTTAATTCTATTTAAAATCTAAATCTATTTCTAAAAAACTATTTTAACTCTAATAAAAATCTATTCTAGTAATTCTATTTCTAAACTAATAAAAATCTAAATTAAATAAATAATTCTAAAAACTAAAATCTATCTAGATTCTAATTCTAATAAAATTATATAAAAAATTAATACTATATTATAAAACTATAAAAATAAACTAAAGCAAAAATAGGAATAAAATCACAAAAAATGCAGCGAAATAAAAACGGAAAAAAGGCGAACACCGAAACACAACAGGATAATCAGCACGAAATGAACCACCAAGCAGAGAACAACTTTCGCTTGATGCCAAAATAAATCTCCTCATCTGAACTGGTTTGAATTGTCTAAAATGCGAAGGAAGCGAATGTGATCCCGATAAAGCCAGTCAGGTTGATAACATGAGCAGCATGCGAGAAATGATCGACCTGAATGATATGCAGATGAAATGCGAAGAAAAAGCCAGTCAGAGGTGGGAAAATTTTGGGGTGCAACATCTGCCCCTATTCAAGCGACTTGGACCTGAAGGGATGAAAAGCAACCACTTTCAAACATTCAAGGTAAAAGGTGGTTGAATACAAAAGAACCCAAAAATTGCCAACCGCAAAAATAAACTGTAGAACAAGTCCACCAAAGTGGAATCAAGATCACTGGAGAAAGTGTATCTGAAAGTGTAGGAAAGTGAGCTAACCCACCACCAATTAGAAAGCATCGACGCGTAGTCGGAAGAAACATCTGCTAACACACAGGCATCTGTTAAACAAACTAGGCAACGAACCCGAAGGCCGACTCAACACGAAGTTGAGAACATCTGCTAATCCAAGCAGGCATCTGTTAATTAAAACAGGAATTGAACCCGAAGGCCGACTCAACACGAAGTTGAGAACATCTGCTAATCCAAGCAAGCATTCGTTAATTAAAACAGACATCGAACCCGAAGGCCGGCTCAACACGAAGTTGAGAAGAGAATCCGCCGATTCACAATCTGGAAGAAGAATTCCGCTGAGGAAGAACAAACTTGAATAAGTAAACTCTGTTGAGGAGAATGTGACAAGATGAACACACCTGCCAAGGATTCTTGCTAGGGAACAACAAACTGGAATATTCGCCGGGGTCTGGACACCACACAGGCTCATGAAAAAAAAACATCAATATTCGTTGGAGATGTCAAATAGTAAAATGAACACATCTATCAATAACTTTTGTCGGGGTCTGGATACCACGCAGGCTCAAGAGAATACACCAATAACTCTGTCGGGGTCTGGATACCACACATGCTCGAGAGAATATACTGTTATCTGCTAGAGATACATTTGAAAACAAGAGGTAACAACCTGGCTTATGTTTCGAATGAATATGTTTGAATATGGCGTAATGCTCCATACGAAATGGAAATGCTATGCGTTTGGGAGGACGTTATGCACAATGCAAATGCAAAGGAACCAAACAAACAAAATAAATGCTGAAGAAACAACTCCTCTGGGAATGAGCGGACGCCAGTACGATTGGACTTTTGCTGGGGAAAACAAACCATGGATGGACTTCCTAGAAAAGAACTCCCCTGGGTAAACTGCCTTGCTGAGAATAAATCTGCTTCGCTGGGGATTAATTCAACTCTGCTGAGAAAAACGCCCTGAACGGCCCTCCAGAGTGCAACTACTTTGAGGAACAAACGACTCGGCTGGGGAAACGCCCTGAACGACCTTCTAGAATACAACTCTTCTGGGGAAACAAAGCAAACTGCTGGGAATGACTCCACTCTGCCGGGGATTCCACTTTGCTGGAGATTAATTTCAATCTGCTAGGGATTAAGAATAAGATTTACTGGGAAGTTATCCCAAACTCTTCCTGCTGAGGATGGAGAGTAACATTCTCTGGGGCAATCCCACTATGCGGGGATTTGAATCCACTCTGAGGGGAATTAAGAGAGACAATTCTTCTACCGGGGATAAAATCAGTGCCGAAAGGGATAAAATCTGCTTTGAAGGGGAATTAGAGAAACAAACATTGGGAATTTAACCCAAAATCTCGCTTCGAAGAAGACTAAATAACCACTGGACTCTACTGAGGAGAACAACTTCACCGATAAATACTTGTTGAGGGAATCAGTATCAACCTCTACTTGGGGAATAATGTGAATAACACCCAACAACATCAACCTCTGCTTGGGGAATGAGTTAATGACTTAGATTCTATGGGGAAACAAACTTTGAACTTGTCCCACTGCCGGGGGATAATCCCATATATACCTGCCAAGGGATGAGTGCACACCACAATCTCAACCTGCTGGGGAAATTCAATCTCAACCTGTTGGGGAAATTCAATCTCAACCTGCTAAGGATAACCATAATCTCAACCTGCTGGGGAGATATTTCAGGTCTGACATCATCACCCTGTGGGGATACAGAATCTCTACTATGGAAAAGTGAGATCAATCGAGCCTTGTTTCGGGGAATGCGATAGCATGCAAGTCACTGGGAATATGGTTAGGCTTCTTGGTTTAAGGATGAGACCAGGTTTATGGTGATTGGATTTATGGATACCAAAAAAAATGGATTTTAAAAGGGAATTACCAGACGAGAACTGGTATTTAAAAGGTAGACTACCAGGCGAGAACTAGTGGCAAAAAGGTTAAGTTGTCAGACAAGAATTGACTTTATGATTTGGTATCATACGGGAACTGATTTTGTGGTTTGGTATCAGACGGGAACTGATTTTGTGGTTTGCCAAATGAGAACTGGACTTTGAAAATGGGCACGAGTTTAAAAGCTGACGTGTACCAGACGGGGACTGGTGTTTACTGATGGGTTGACCAAGTGAGAACTGGTTTGAAGGTTTGAAGGTTTGGCCAGACGAGAACTGGGCTTTGAAATTGATTTCTTTTTGGTTACAAGGTTCTGACAGGTAACAGGTTCAGGCTATTGGATGAGGTGATGACATGATTCCTCGACACTCAACTCTTGCTGAGGAGAATAAACTCGTTTGAGTAGCTTGCCATAGTGTAGTTCAACTTGCCTCGGTCTGATCTTTGGGAAAGTTCATCTTGAAAAAGGAAGTAGCTTGCCATGAGACGACCTCGAGATGGCTTGCCCTAGAATTTGTACCATGAAAGGATTCATCCTTGATTAACTGACTCCCAGAGTAATTGGCTTCAATGTACTCTTAAAGTGACCTGCCCCTGAATGAGCGTTGAAGCGACTTAACTTGTTCTGACTGAATATTGGAGGGATCTGCTCTCAAGTCAAAGAAAACTCTAAGTGATTGCCCTTGATCGGTAGAGTCTCGAGATGATTCACTTTTGATCAACCGCTTCTTGAATGATTTTCCCCATAATCAACCGATGCTTGGGGATTTGTCTCAGACTGACTAATTCCAAACTCTTCATATTCCAATGCCCCAGATCTAGACTGCTGAATGATCTAGTCCTGCTTGATTTCTCCCTGTTGGAATTTCCTCCATGTCAACTACTGACCTGCAATTAAAATTGTTTGTTCATGAATGGTAATTTTAATGCGGTGTTCATGCAGATTTTGAAAAGTCAATCATTTATTAAGTGTCATGATAGTGAGATGAATGGACCATTTAATCCAAAGGTTGTGCTAACTTGATTGGTGTGAAAGATAAAGCAAGGATAACGACACCGATTCTGATGAGTAGCAAATATGTGGGGATCCATTTTACGCAACCTTGCGATAGTATGCTTTCAGAATAAACCCTGCCTCAAATAGGTCTTTTAAGGGTTGAATTGTGGTCTGGTTCACGATTATGGAAACAAAGGATATTAGGCTCAAAGTATGATTTGTACCCACCCCTTCTCCATGATGATCTCCAATTCTACGTTCAGTTAAGGAACCTACAAGGTTTTCGAAGTGACAGTCACCCCTCTTGTCTTTTGTGTCTGTAGTCGCACGACTTTGTTCTTGTTAGAGGATTTTTCTTCTGAAATCCTTTCTTTTTATTCTTTTATTCCCTAATTTTTGCCTGGACTGATTTTTATTTTGAAGTCCAGTGGGATGCCCCAATTTTGCCTAAGTTTTTGCTTTCCAGTTTTTCTTTTTTAACTTAGGGGGCTTTTTCTTTTTTTTAAAAAACAAGTCATGTGACACTGGTTGTCTTTATTCCTCTGCAAAGGTTGTGACTGTCTCACTCCTGATTGGTGAGGTATAACCATTGTGGTTGATGAGGGACGACCTCTTGAGAGGGATAATTGATCCTTGAATGGGGACACTCCTTTATAAGATTTGAACGCGCGGTCAAATTAACTGACAACTACCCTATCCCAGGTTAAGATGTGAGGGTTTAAAAGTCCGAAAGAAACTTTTACTTCTAGGCTCGAAGTGGTTAACTAGGGACTAACTCCTTATTTCTCCGGTGTTTAGGGGATTTGAAACAATGCGTGTACATCATCAGCAGGGTTTTATCCGAAAGCATACGATCAGCAATTATGAGTTTTCACTTTTTGTCATCCTCCCTCAAATCTTTGCTAAACAATAGTGATAAAGTGGAGTGGGTAAAAGGTGTATGTGTCTTTGCTTTATGATAAGAATGAGTAATGCGACATGATTGATTCAGAAAAATGCATAATCACTTCATTAATATTACCATTCAAAACAACAATGTTTAAAAGCAAATAGTAACTAACAGGAAAGAAACTACAAATGCAAATGATAAAAGATGCCCAAGGACTGCCAATGTTGAGGACGTCTGCCTGTCTGGACCACTAGCTCTTGGAGACAACTCTTGAAATCTTTGAGCTCAAACAGCTGAGAGGTTGACATGAACAACCAAACTTCCTTCTGGAAAGGAGATGCACCCTTTGTCAATCAACTGTTGCATTCTGGCTTGGAAGGATTCGTAATCTTCGGTTGAATGCCCCATGGATCCTCCATGATATCCACACTGAACATGGGGATTGTACCCAGGAGGGTAAGGTTCTGGCACAAGCTTAAGAGTCTTGGGCTCCACCAATGAGTTTTGAATCAGATGTGGCAGGAGCTGACTGTACGACATAGGGACTGGATGAAGTGGAGAAATCCTTCTTTCTAAGTTGTTGCGAGGCCTATTCTGATTCTGGCGCTGATTCGGATAACCTTGGCCATGGGCTCGTTGATTTGCATGAGGAGCGACCCAAGTTTTCTGATGTGGTGCCCTAGGCACAGTCGTCTGTCCATAAGAATAACGTGACACCAGAGGTAATGACTGCTGAGAAGATGAAGAACCAAAAGATTTCACCGGTTCACCCTGAGAATAACCAACATCCGCCATGACTGCATTGATAACATCTTCTTCTTCCTCTTGGGAGCTACTGAGAGATTCAGTTTCACTGGCCTGACTGCTCGAGACATTCTAAAATTTTCCACTCTTTATGCCATTCTCAATGTGTTCTCCTACTGTTACCAGGTCAAAGAAGTTTGGTGTAATTCCAATCATCCTTTCAAAGTATGGGCTCTACAAGGAGTTCATGAACATGTCTTCTAACTCTTGGTCTAGAAGCGGCGGTTTCACTTTGAAAGCAAATGCTCTCCATCTCTGAGTATACCTTCTGAAGGGTTCATTGTTCTCTTGAGACAAACTTTGCAACTGCATGCGACTAGGAGCCATGTCAAGATTATATTCATACTGCTTCAGAAAAGCCTTATCTAAGTCCAACCATGATCCGATCTGACTACTCTCTAACTGCACGTACCAACTCAAAGACTCCCCACTCAAACTGTCCTGGAAACAGTGAATCATCAACTTGTCGTTGCGCACAAACGAAGTCATTCTTCTACAGAACATCACCAAATGTTGTCTCGGGCAGCTATCTCCTTTGTACTTCTCAAACCTCGACGCCTTGAAATTCAGAGGTAATGTCAGGCCGGGTACCAGGCACATGTCCGAAGCTTTGAGACCAAAAGAATCTTTAACTTCCAAGGCTTTGAGTTTTTCATCCAACACATGAAACCTTTTAGAATACTCAAGAGCTCTCGGGTCCTTAGTCTTTATCATTGGGACCTCTCTTTTGGAATTCAGCACAGAAAAAGCAACATCATGACAATCTGTAGTATCAAGAGAAGAAGGATGTTCACTTCGAACAACAGACTGTTCATGTAAGTCTTGGTCCTCAACAGAGGGCTGCACAGGCTGAGCTTGAGTAAGGTTGTTCACTTGTGGAAAGTCTTCATCGGGTAGAGAACCATATAGAGGGTTGGTCGTCACAGTAAAACCTGGTGGGATATCAACATTCTAGAGGTCGTTTCCTGACATAGCTACCAACAACTCCCAACTTGATTTCACTTCTTAACACTGCTCAATCCTTCTTCAAACACTTGGTCGTCTCCCAACAATTACCACTTGTTCAGAACGAGTACTGGGGAATCAACTTCTAATCAAAAACAAAGGCAGGATGAGAGCTCTGGCTGGATGAAGAATGATATGCAAAATGATGCAAATATGTTTATGCAAATGCAATGCAAAATGCAAGGGATCACAACTTCCACAAATATCTGAATAACTGTTGCATTGCTGACTGAAGAAGTTCAAAAGTCTGCTCTGAAGAGAAAACCAGAATACCGGGTTGGTTGGAGGTCAAGTTTCCTGCATAACCCTCCCACTCATAGGTATGGACCTAATTTATGATAAGGTACGTCATCCTATGCAGTCGTCAGCGTCACAGACTTTCGAGAAACGATGATACATTCACCATTTCTAGTTTGGCATCATGGCTAAACGAAGCGGCCTCACTTAGCTGACTCCCAAATGATCGGTCTCCAGAGTCGAGAGTTTCCAGATCCAACATCCCCTCCTGACCAATGCACATGATAGGATGTCTTCAAAGAAAACCTCGTCTGAATGCGAATTTCATAAGGACTAGTGCATGCTAAAACATACAGGTCCATCACTACTTTCCACTCTAATGCTATGTGTATCCTCAAGCCTGGGTATTGGGCTTATCTCTCAATGGAACAATCCAACCCAACAACACATCAACAATAGATAATAAAGTGCGGGAAATGTAAATACAACAATATACAAAAATACAACACACAAATATACAAACTCACTAACAAAAACAGACAAGCACTAGGATTGACTCGCATAGGGGATGGGAAGAGTCCCCAGCAGAGTCGCCAGTTGTCGCATTGCTGCGAAAAAGGGTTGGCAAAGACAGAAGAGCCTCCATCATTCGTTATTTATCCCAAAGAGAGGTAAAGGAAACGGTCAAAGAAAACCTATGAAAAAAGAGAAAAGACAAGGTCATCACAACCAAATCTAGGGTTCGGGAGTCGGTTACGCAAGGGGAAAGTATGGGCACCCCTCATATTCGTTGTACTCAATGGGATTCATGCTTGTTGTCTAAATCTATGGGTAAAAACTATCTAATGCTACTGCTAAACGGGGGGGAAAGAAAGAACAGACTCGATAGGACATCGCCGCCCTATGCCTACGTATTCCCTCGTGCAATGGGAAAGTCAGAGTCAACGTAGTTCGGAAAACTATGGGGGAGGTTGCTCGCCAAGAGATTTTCGTCTTGTACCTACGTATCCTCATCTAGTATGAAAAATCAGAGCAAACATAGTTCGGAAAACTACGGGACAAGATCTCGATCGCACGGGTGCGAGAGAAAAGGTTCTCGATAAAAGGTTAGTCTCGATTGCGCTAGGGCAAGAGAAGGGGTCTCGATCACTTGGAGGCGAGAGAAGAGTGTCCTAGGCCTGGAACGCCTAAATGGAAGGGAACCGGATCGGGACGCACTATGCTAAATCCTAAGACGTAGGAGCGAGTGCATCACATATCGCCTAAATGGCATACGCTAACAATCTAGACAACGTGAGAAGAGGCTTCCCAATCATCATTTCCTACGTATCTAATGTAACAGCCCAATTTTCGATAACTGATTAATTGTACTAATTGATTGGTTTAGGTGGTTTATCTGATTTAAATAAGTTATGAGATTTATTTAATATGAGTTAATGGATTTAACTAATTTATTCTATTTGGTGGAATAAGGTGGGCTTAGTAGATATTTTCCAATTAATGATAAAATGAGATAATTGTGAAGAGAGAAATGGAATGGAAAGAAAATAATAGAGAGGAAGGAAAAAAGAAAAAAAGAAATAAAAGGATATAAAAAGGGGATTGGAGAGAAAGAGAAAGATAGAAAGAAAAAGAAAGAAAAGAGAAAGAAAGAAGAAGAGGAGAAATGAAGAGGAAAAGGGAAAAAGCTTGGAGAATCTTCAAGAACCAACATCAAAGCTCCGATTAATCGAGGTAAGGGTGAGAAATGTTTCTATTTGATCATTGCATGATGTTATGTATGTTGGGTTGAGGTTTTGGTAGAGTTTTCATCACTTTCCATTTTAGGGCAAGTTGGATTAATCGGTAGAATGATGATTTAATCGGTTGAAACTTGGAAATAATGTCGTAGAATAGTCGAGTAACATGAGGGTATGTTGTTTGAGCTGATTTTGATGATTAAGTGGTTGGTTGATGGTGGGATAAAGGGAGAAGACAGAATGGGGTTCTGTTCTGCGCAGGTTCGCTGGCTCTCGCCAGGCGAGTGAAGGCGAAGCTTCGCCGGGCGAAGCCCAGCGAATGCTGGCGAATAATTAAGTTTAAGTTCCAGTGGACTTCGCTGGCGAGTTTGCCAGGCGAAGTTGGATAGCGAAGGTTCGCCCAGCGAAGGTGCTGGCGAATGGTGGCGAATGAAGTCAGTAGCTACTGACTTGGGCTCGCTGGGAAGTCTCTCCAGGCGAAGCCTAGCGAGTGTTCGCTGAGAGAGTTCGCCAGGCGAAGGCCAGGCGAAGGTTCGCTGCGAGGGTTCGCCAGGCGAATGAAGGCGAATGTGACAGCATTTTTCTTTTGCTGTGTTGCTCATGTGGTGATTGTTTGGTTGATTCACATAGGTTAATACCTCCATGATATGAATAAGTATGTGATCCATGGTGATGATATGTGTTGTGGGTAGCCTTTGGGCGTGAATCTTAGACTTGTGGTATGAGTATTAATCAGATCGATTATAAATACATGAGAACATGATAATGATTATGTGTGTATTATTTAATAATGGTAATGTGCGTATTATTTGATGAGTTTGTGAAGGTTTGATGTAGTGTACAATTAGGTAATAAGTATGCATGAGAACATTGTGGATATATGTGTGCATAGCTTATAATTGTATTATTGGTACTGTGACATGTATACCTTGTATGAAATGGTATGAGATGAATAATAAACATAATACAAAAATGTATTGTGGATGTATATTGTTTATATGCGGTTGTATGTTAAGATACATGAAGAATGCATGAGAGCATATTGATGGATATGCGTGCATCGTTTGATAAATATGATGTTTGTATTGATTGGATGCGATTATGTATGAACAATGCGTGAGAATATATCGTGAATATATGTACATTGCGTGGTAAATGTGTTATGCGTGTAAGCATGATGTAATTCTTGTATGATGAATTACTTGAGAATGCATGAGAACATATTGTGGATATGTGTGCATTGTTGATAATGCGGTGATGATATTGAATTGTGAATGTATATTGTTGGTATATGGTGGTATGAATAGAATGCATGAGAACATGTCATGGATACGTGTGCATTGCTTGATAGATGTTGTAAATGCATATGGTATGTATGTGATTAAATGTGAATAATGCATGAGAACATATCGTGGATATGTGTGCATTGTTTGATAACTGTGAAGAATGCATGAGAACATATCGTGGATATGTGTGCATTGTGAGTGATAATATGGTGATAGTGTTGAATTATGAATACATCAATGAATGTTATGTGAATATGTTGTGTGTGCAATCATAATGTAATTCTTGAAGAGATGAATTATTTGAATGCATGAGATTAAGATGTCGGTCTTAAGTGCATTTGTTGTGGCTGATTGTACATGCATCATTTAGTCAAGAGGCAATGTCTGTTAGTTTCGTGGAAACTAGTGGCTTGTCCCAAACCTAGAAGAGTGGGTTTGAAGGCTTAGAGGACGGGCCTTTGTTGTTATCGGTCTAGAAGAGTGGACCCGATTTAATGTAAAAATCGAAAAAAGATAACGGGTTATCAGGATAGAAGGGTGGACCCGGTTTAATGTAAAAACCGAAAAAAGATAACGAGAGTCGGTACCGCATTGCATTGAGTTGCATTGAGTTGTTGAGTCACATTATATAATGTCATTGATATATGAAGTATGCATGTGAATGAGATGTTTGTTGAATACTTATGAAGCGTGCATGAAGAGATGCTTACGTGTGAATGTTAAGATTGTGGAATTGTGGATGTATGCATGATGTAAAATGCTTGGTGAATATTCATGTTGTATATATATATAAGTGACGATGTAAGTGACTATGAGTTGAATTGTGGTGAGAAATAGGGAGTTAATTATATGATACCTATGTATACATGATTTTATGCTTTGATTATTATGGTAATATTTCTCACCCTTCTGCTGTTTTATAATGCTCTATGAGGCATTGCAGATTAGGTTGCTGGAGGCCTTTATGCAGTTCTGCTTGTAGTTCAAGGTCGCTACGTGTGTAGCGGTTTAGTAATTATTTATGGGTCGAGTCATGCTCTGGTCGTGTAACACGGGGATCGATTGCTTATGTTTTAGGATTACATTATGTAACCTAAGTTATGTTTTCATATTTGGAGTAATTGAGATAATGAGATGTTGGCCTTAGTGCCTAGAGATGTTGATTTTATATGATGAAAGTAAATTTTTCTTTTAAAGGATTTTCATTAATGAATCCGCTGCTAAATGGAAAGGTGTTTATGAGCATGACAGATTGTTTTAATGTGGTGCAAGTTTTGTGTGATGCCCTTTTATGGATGCATGTTAACTTTTACTCTGATTATGCATATATTATTTGCGGGGTTTAGAAGGGTGTTACATCTAACACTTAACTCACAACACTCGTCGCGGTTATGGATAGAAAATAGTCCGAAAGGGGGAAGCGAATCGAATCGGGACCAATGTGACGCTAAACCGTCGTAGCTTGACTTATGAGGGAAGTCAAACTATAAGAGGTCGTGTAATTGTATTCGTACTAATGACAAGATAGAGAAATGATATTGAGGATCATTCTCCGATTTAATCGTGTCGCACGGACCAAAACAGTGAGATCTCTTCTTAATCGCAAACATTATGTAGATTAATCGAAGGTGGCCTATCGTGATCCCAAAGTAGAGAAAATGACCCAAATGGTCATTTTCCATAGATTTGAAATCGAGAAGGTTATCGACTTCGATAATCCGACGCTCACGAATACAAGACTTCATCGATCGAGGAAAGCCAAAACAAAATCAAAGATGAAGAATAAATGAGGAGAGAAAGAAGGTGGTCTCATATCCAACATTATTCATCAATAATTTGACTGGTAACGGTTTACGGAAGTCTCGTCATTGACCAAAAAGCAATAAAAATGAAATATAGTCGAAAATGAAAAGAGAAAGAAAAATGGTCTCGGGCTTGTCGTTTCCATCAATAATTTAACGTATAACAACTTAGAGGTCTCGTCATCGACCAAAAACGAGGAAATATGAATATAAATCCTCATATAAAAACAATAAAATCTAATCTTAAAGAAATGTGTTAAAATTCTAAAAAAAAAAAAAACTAAATCTTGAAATATATAGAAACTTTAAATAAATACATTATTAAAAAAAAAGGAATAACAATTTTAAAAGAAAACTAGAATTTAGAAAGTATTTAAAACCTAAAAAATTAGTTTATAAAAAATATATTACATACTAATAATATATTACATTTTTAACAATAAAAAGAAACGGGGATATCGGAAAAAAAAAGGGGTGTAAAGAGTGGATCATTTGGGTCTGAAAACGAAGTCCCCCATCCAATCTAGATAAAAGGTCGGGTTGCATTTAAGAAACAACGCAACAAAATAAATGGTTCAAACAAAGTTCAAGTAAATCTCCAACAGAGAATAAATTGGAATGATATCAAGATATCCCACAGCCGCTATCCATTCCACACTAAAACACAATTAAGAAAAACGACACGGCCAAGCGTAATACTCCAACCTTTTTCATGTTACAAACATCTCATCCGTCTCATTCTCTTCCTCTCGTAGGCTCTCTCTTCTTCTGCCATTTTTTAGAGTTGAGCGAAGGTTGTGCCGCAAGGTTGCTGGAGCTTTGCGTTATTATTATTGACGAGGTTGTCACGTTGTTGAATCTGAAACCCAAACCGTAACAAATCTGAAGCAAGACGATCCTTCCTTGAATGCTTTGTTCTTTTGTTCCAGCGGTTGTAGGACTCGTAGTGTTGATGGCGGAAGGTTTAGTGTTTAATGGGATGATGAGTCTGTGGAGAGATTAGGGTTCGGATGTTCTGAGGGAGGTTTGGAGGAAATGGGTTTCGTTTTCAGTTTGATGTGGGTTTGAGGAAGACGGTTGTGGGTTTTGAAGGAGAGAGGGTGAGACGGGAATCTGGGTTTATTTTGATGAAGGGGTTTGTGGTTTGCCGGAAATGGGTTTTGTGTGGTGAGTTTCAGTGGATTGAAGGTTTGACGGATGATAGTTGGAAATGGGTTTCGTAATTTTAAGGGAGGTCTGAGTTGTTACGGGTGTTTGTGAATGTTGAGATTGGTCGGAGAACGGTGGTGATGGTGATTATTGATGATGATGGTGTTTCTGGGTTTTAGGAGGAAGAATGGAAGCAGAAGACGAGCGGTTGGTGTTGGAGGTTCTGAGTGAGGTGCGATGGAGGTTATGGGTTGAAGAGGTTTCAAGATGATTATGGTGGTTCTGTGTGGTGCGAATCTGGGTTTTCAATGATTTGTGTTGTTGTTGTTAAATCACGGTGCAAGTGGAGGATTTAAAGGGTTTGTGAAGGAAGCTTTATTGGATTTTCGTGGCTGTTTGGAGATGGTGATGGAGAAGTGTTTGTCTGATGAAGAAGGTGAATAGGGTTGGTGGGTTTTAGGTCTCTCTGGGGAAGACGATAAACAATAGACAAGGGAGGAGGCGCAGCTAGGGTTCTCCCGAAGAAGGATATGAACAGGGACCTGACCTTTATACTGCTGCCACATAGCCATGTGTATGCCGAATTTTTTGTCCTCTTTGATTAACTAAAGTGCTAATTAAAAGGAATTCTGATTAAATGATAACTAAAGAAATAATACATTCTAACCTGAAGTTCTAACCTAATCATTAATTATAATTCTAATTAAAACTAATCTAATAATTCTATTTAAAATCCTAAATTCTAAATTCTAATTCTATTTAAAATCTAAATCTATTTCTAAGAAACTATTTTAACTCTAATAAAAATCTATTCTAGTAATTCTATTTCTAAACTAATAAAAATCTAAATTAAATAAATAATTCTAAAAACTAAAATCTTTCTAGATTCTAATTCTAATAAAATTCTATAAAAACTTAATACTATATTATAAAACAATAAAAAGAAACTAAAGCAAAAATAGGAATAAAATCACGAAAAATGCAGCGAAATAAAAATAGAAAAAAGGCGAACTCCGAAACGCAACAGGATAATCAGCACGGACTGAACCACCAAGCAGAAAATAACTTTCGCTCGATTCCAAAATAAATCTCTTCATCTGAACTAGTTTGAATCGTCTAAAACGCGAAGGAAGCGGTTGTGATCCTGATAAATCCATTCAGACAGATAACATGAGCAGCACGCGAGAAATGATCGACCTAAATGATATGCAGATGAAATGCGAAGCAAAAGCCAATCAGAGGTGGAAAATTTTTGGGGTGCAACACCTACCATGCTTAAAAATTGTATTTAATTCGCTAAAGGTTGTTAAGAATGGCAAATACCTGCAGGCATTCAACATGTTCCTGCAAGCGAACAACATTCCATAGTGAAGCCCTGGCCCTTCAGAGGATTGGCTTTGGATTTAGTTAGGGAAATTCGACCAGCATCTGCCAAGATTTAAAGGTACATTCTAGTGGGGATAGACTATTTCACTAAGTGGATTGATGTTATACCATTGGTAAATATGGAACAAGATGCAGTGATTGAATTCATCCAAAAGCATGTTATTTACAGGTTTGGAATCCTAGAAACTTTTACAATAGATCAAGGATCAGTTTTTACTAGTCGAAAAATGCAAGAATTTGCTTCAGATATGGGGTTTAGATTTTTGACCTCCACATTTTATTATTCTCAGGCCAATTGTCAAGTCGAAGCGGCAAATAAGATGGTGATTGAGTTAATTAAGAAGTATGTAGGGAAGAAGCCAAGAAATTGACATAAGACATTAGACCAAGTTCTATGGGCATGTCGAACCTCCCTAAAGATGCTACAAACACTACACCCTTTCAACTTACATATGGTCATTATGCAGTGTTAGCAGTCGATTCAACTTACAATCAACTAGAATTCAGAGATAACATGAGATCCCATCTGAGTCCTATTGGAGTATGATTTTGGACTAATTAGTTGACTTGGATGAAGAAAGACTGAATGCCTTAGAATTATTAAAAAGGAAAAATTAAAGAGTAGAAAAGTCATATAATAAAAAGGTGAAAGTTAAGTTATTTTGGACTGGAGATTTAGATTGGAAATTAATCTTTGCCCATGGATCAAAAAGTTAGAACTTTAGGTAAGTGGTCTTCAAAGTGGGAAGGTCCTTTTCAAATTATCAAAGTCTTTTCTAATGGCACATATGAAGTCAAAGAGTTAAATGAGGATAGAAGAATCTTGAAAGTAAATGATAAATATTTAAAGAAATATAAGCTCGTACTTAAAAAAGTGATAATAAGTAAGGAGTAATTCATGCAAAGACACTTGAAGCCAAAATGGGATCAAAATAAAGTTTCCAAAATGACTCAGTAAATGCCACGCAGGGCTCAACATTAATACAGCAAAGAAACAAGTTCATTAGTTACAAACAGATTAAAAGGGAAAGGAGTCTTTCATCTTTTGATATTTTTATCCTTTGAAGCGTCAAGCGTCGTTCACAAATAATTTTGTTGGTCGAAAGTTCTTCAATTTCTTTCCCAATATTTTGACCTCTCTCGACGTGGTGCATATCGACTTCAAGTTCTTTGGCCGCTTCTTCATGATCAAACTTCAGAAGTTTGACTATGCGCTTCTTAGCCTAAGAAATCTTGGTCTGCAAGTCTTTGATTTGTTGCTCCCATTCTTCAACATTCTTGTCATAGGTTTCAATCTCCTTCTTATTTGTTCAAAGCCATTTTCCAATTCTGCAACCTTGGTAGTAGATTCAGCTGTTGCATCTTATTTAGCCAGTTGGGTTTCTGATTTGTTTTGTATCTTGTTCGAGAAATCTTTGAGGCGGTTGAAATCAGCGACAACAAGGTCAACTAGTAAGCCTAATTCAATTATAGCATCTACAATTTCTGGAGAAACCTCCAAGCCATTGACTTGTTTTAAGAGATTTTTGATCCCAAAACACTCTCAAGTATCGTTATCTAAAAGTTGAAACAAGTCAACATCGAAGATTTTCTCTTTAATCTGGGGAAGCAAATCATCCTCAGATTTGTTGGCAGATTGGTCGCCCGACGTAGTTGAAGTGCTAGCGCTTTTATCAGTCCAACTATATCTGGTGTTGATCACAGTGTTTAGATAGTCAAATGGTATTTGCACCTACAGTGATTGTAGCTCCTCATGAGAGAGGATGATAATAGTTGTTCCAATTGAAGCACCAGGCTTTGGATCAGTTTTCGACTGGTCATCTTGTTACTCTTCACTCTTCTCATTATCATATTTATCATCTTTTTCCTCTTCTTCATCTTCCACAACAATCTCCTCTTCATAGTCAAACATAGAACGATCTTCTTTTTCCTCTTCGTCTCTTTCACCGTCTGCACCCTGTTGGGTGTTGATTAGGGAGTCATCTCCATATTTGTCTCTGACAACCTTTTCTGCAGATGGCATTTCTATGTCACCTCCTGCATCAACTTAGGCATTCTCTTTTGGTGGACTCTTCTCATGATCAGATTCATTAGTTTGTGAAAGCTCAGTTGTAACCTTGGGCAGTGATTTCTTTTGACTTACTTCATCTGTGGATTCTTTGGCGGAACCCTTAGGAGAAGTTTGTTGTTGTGTGTGTGTGTGAGAGAGAGAGAGAGAGAGAGAGAGAGAGAGAGAGAGAGAGAGTGAGAGTGAGAGAGAGAGCACTTGTTGAATGGTAAGAAGGATCACTGTTGGTGGTAGAAAGGATTTGTTGAACAAGGGGTTGCCCTTTATCATCTTTAGCACCCTAAGAAGAAGAGATCAAGAAGAAAGGTCAGAGACAAGTTAGTCGAAGACAATAATAAAATACAAAAATGAAGATGAGGTTTATGCACCTTAGTTCCCTCAGCCCCAGGGCTGGAATTGTTACTTTCCACTTGATCTGGGTTTTTCTTGGTGGTTGCTTTTTTTGGTACTGTGGGTGGCATCAATCTCGACCAATTTTGGAGTGGAAGGTTTTTTCACATGAGCTTTAGTTGTTTTTGGTTGAGGTCGAAAACCGGCATCAATAATTTTTGTTTGTTTCTTCTTTTTCTTGGGTTGTTTGGAGTGATCTGGAGAAAGATCCCCATTATTTTATTCAATTATTTGAACCTCAAGTTCTTTTAGCTTTCACTTTTTTGGTGTTAGAGTTGGTCTTCAACTTCCCTGCTAAAATAACACATTTCAGATGTTAGAATGAGAAAGTAATGCATAACAAGGAAAATAATCACAGATTTTACCTTTGTTGTTGTTTTCTTGGTGTTGTCTTCGCCTTCTTCTTCGACGGCATCCTTCTTAATGACAGCAGGTTTCTTGGTTGGAATTTTTACAGTTGCCAAATAAATTAATGCAATTAGCATAAGTCAAGTACAAAACATAAATATAAAAAATGGATAGGAGAAGTGTAGTCGAAAAACCTCCCATTCCACACCTTTATATATTGGAAACTCCACACGAACATGTTCTATGCCAATATGAAGGTGTCCTTTGAAATCTTCCAAAGTATACTTAGTCGGAACCACTCGCTTAGCATGTTTTTGTGATTCCTATCGAAGGATTTTCACAAAATCCCCACAGACGAACCAGTCTGGAAATGGAGGGCTAAAAGCCACGCCAAAATTAGCACTGGGCAGTCAAGGGAATTTTGGGGGATATAAGTTTAAAGTTAGCTTGTACCTTTGATCAAATCTAACGTAAGAATGTAGCTTTAAACCCTCTAGTTTCTTTATAAACTTTACTTTTAATGTGACCGTTGCTTCGCTAATTTGGGGTATGACAGATGGTAACTAGGAAATAATTCTTTAACCTTAGCAGGGTCAGCAGTAAGGTCAGGAAGACGAGCTATCATAATGTTTATCTTACCAGAAACAAGAATGGGAATGAGTACCAGGGATTGGTAAATCTTGTGCTTCTCCTTTTCATGAGGTGGCTCAGGGATGTATTGTTGGCTTCCTACTGCATTGGGACCTAGAATTTTGTGAGCTGGAGCAAGTTCTCTAGATTTCTTGGGCTCTTTAGTGTTCTTGTTGGTATATTTGGAAGATTTTGTTTGAAGAAACAATTGATAAGGTGAGTTTGCAGAAAGAAGATTTAAAAGAGATGAAGATTTGAAAAAATCTATTTAAGGTCCACAGAGTGAAAACTGTGAAAATGGTGATTTTCTCTATTTAAAGGATGTATTAAGTGGACATGGTTACACTATACATTAATGGTAATAAGAATCATGGGATGCGTGTCATGCAAGGGTTGTGTGATGAGAAGATAACAATTAAGTCTGACCTACGATCTCCTAGGGACTAGACGTGTGATGATTAAAAAAGATTCACACAAGGATTTTCGGAGACACTTTGGAAAGGTTGTCATGGTGATGATGACTTCATAGCAGACCAAAGGTTTCTGGCGTCGAAGGAAAACTTCAAAAAATTCCCTTTTCTCCATTCAGTTGAAAATGATATTTTTTAGAGGAAATTTGTTGGATGGAAATTTCAACGCCAAGCTTTTTGTTTAATGACATTAAGTGAAACTCAAGTTTCTTGGGTTTTCTGACTTCGACAGGAGTCTGGGAGAAGCTTGGTCAAAGTAATCTCCATGAAGGGGATGTTTGGATAATACTTAGAAATATTTTTAAGTATGGAAAAGAAAATTTGACGAAGGATGTTTGAAGCCTTCCTTCGACGGAAGTTTGAAATTCAAAATATGGACAAATAATTGTCTTTTGTACTTATCCGTTTCTCAGGAATGAAGCATGGAGAATTGTAGCAAAATGAAGGCGTGCAGGGCGAAACGTGTCAGTATTTGGAGAAATTTACGTTGAAGAAACTTATTTCGACTTGTTATAAATAAGAGTCTTAGTATTAGGATTTATGGGTGTTCATTATTGTACAAATACTCAATATTTACTCAAAGTATCTAAGTCATGTGAGAAAAGAATTTGTCATTGAGAAATGACGTTGAAACACCACATTTAATTCAATAGAAAGTCACTTTCATTTATCAATTATCCTTTACTGCACTTTTACTTTGAAGTTTTCTTCATTGCATTTTCTTTATCAACTTTTACAAAGTTTATCTTTTTCCATAACATTCAAAATAATCTTTCATACAAATGAATATAGTCTAAGTGTTCTTCAATTTTCTATAAATATATTGAAACAATAGCTATATTTTTAGGATTCACTGGTTGATCCTGCAAGTAAACCAATTTTTTTGAAGACCATTGGTTGTTTACCAATTTTCACGATAAACAGGTTGCGCATGTTGATGTAGTTGAGGTTGCGGTTATGGTCATTACGGGTGCTGTGATGCGCATTGCAGTGTTAATTTTTATAGGGAGGTGTTTGAAATACAATTGTGAAAAACACTTAATGTTATGTTTTTTCATTACATAAGAAGTAAATTTGGTTTTAGGATTCTAATATTTTGATTTTTGGTGGAAATACATGAAGAAACGTTATTGAAATTTGAAGGGGTGAGAAACATAAGAAAGGGGGTTTGAATTTGGGTTTCACCAACAATGAACTTTTGTGTGGAATTAAAAAACAATTCTAACAAGAGAAATAAAAATAAATAGACACGACTATTTTTATCCTGGTTCACTGTTAACAAAGTTACTCCATTCCATCCACCAAGGTGATTTTGCCTTAGACAAGGACTTAATCTAATAATCTCAACAGATACAACCTCTAAGTGTTAGAAAACAACTTAACCCTCTCAAGTATCCAGACTAACGACTTAGTCACTTGAGGAATCTACACTTTGAAAAATGTTACAAAGGTGTGTACATGAATTGCTTCTAAACAAGCAGATGACACAACTGAAGTACAATAACACAAAAGTGTTTCTAGCAAGATATGAACAATAGCTCCTTACTAATATACAAAACTATATTAAGAATAATCTCATAGAGATTTACATCGTATAAGCATGAGTTTTTGAGCTTAAAAGTTTCTTTTAATGCTTCTCTCATTTCTTGTATAGCAGCGCTCTAATTTGGTTGAGCATTGAGCATCTTCTTCTTGAGCTTACAACTTGGTGCTTGCTTCTACCTTGCACATATACTATCTTTTTTTCTGCAGCTCTTTTACTTCTTGTACTAGTTACTCTCTCTTGATTTTCTCTTTTTCTCTTGCAGCATTTTGCACTTCGGCATTTTGAATTTTCACTTGGCTTGCAGTAGCAGCTAAAGCAGCTACATCAGCAGCATGCCAGCTACGACAGCTTATTCTTCAAGCATTCAGATCTTCAATATATAGAGCTTGAGAATAGATCCGTTGGAGGGTATAATAGGAAACATACTTCAAATGTAATATTCTAACATTCACTGAAGAAATGATCACATCATAATACAAAAAGTTGTCTTTGCGCCACCTAGTATAGGTAGAGGTCACATACTATTTTGTACTTTTATATTCAACGCTTTATCCAACCATTCTTAATCTTCTCTCTTCTAATTCTTCAGAGGTTTCAGATGTAAATTTTATGAATAATGTTGTAGAGAGATTAATACTTTTAACTTCAGAACCTAAGTCTTCAGAGTCTCAGATCTTCGTTCAGCAAAACTATCTTAAGACTCTTCAGCGCTTGGTCTTTTAAAAGTGATGTCTTCAGAATCTTCCAAACTCGTTCAATAGAACCTCATCTTCAGAATCTTCAGAACTTGTTCAACACATATTTGTCTTCAGAACTTTGTTCAACAACACCTTGTCTTCAGAGTCTTCAGAACTTGATCTTCAAAAATGATGTCTTTAGAATCTTCAGAACTTCGTTAAATAGAAACTTGTCTTTAGAAACATCAGAAATTGAACTTTAGAAATGATGTCTTTAGAATCTTCAGAACTTAGTTCAACAGAACCTTATCTTCAGAAACTTCAGAACTTGTAGTGATAGAAGCACATCTTTTAGAAAGCCTTCAAAGCTTAGTAACGAAGTCTCAATCAGAAGCTTTAGTATAAATGTTCTTCAGAACCGTCGTATTAAAAAAGCATTCCTGAATATTGACTTTAAATTGCACACAACATATGTTTTCTTCCAGAGTGTTTAGATCAGAGTCTGATGACGTCACACGCCTTTCTATAAGAGAAAGATATTGTTTAGCAAAAGGTACACACTAGACCGAAACCATAAAGTACTGAATTGTTTTATAAGATAACATGTGCAGTTATCATCAAAAAATAAAGCCATATCAAAACTTCTCTTGTTCTTACAATCTCTCTCTTTTTGATAATAACAAACCATGTATTTTGATAGAGCAATTCGTACAAGGTAATAACCATAAAACCACAGAATCAGAGTTAAGCTAACTAGCTCCCCCTGAATCTGTTACGCTCAAAATTCGTTTATGATTGTTCAGAGTCTCCCTCTGATACCAAGACTTACAAAATGAATTTGAAGTACAGAGCATACAAAAAGAGAAGGAATACTTCTCAAAGATGTCTCATTAGAGTCTTACTAGAACTGCATGGCCTTCATCTCAGAACCTAGCTTGCTATCAGAGCATGATTGACGTAATCAGAACTTGATTTGTAATTTTCTTGATGCTTCACATCATGTATTAGAAATAGGTTCTTTTAATATCTTAGGCATGTCACCAGAAGGTATAGAAATCAACATGTCATCAGAAGGTTCAAAACTTGAACATTTCCTTAATGATCATTTCTTGATTTGATATCCATAAGGCCCACAATCTTTGAAGTTCTAGATTCTAGCTACCATGCTTTCAGAGAGTTCACAACTTCTAATAAGCCTGAGGTATCAAAGCACTCACAGATGTTCTTTCAGATTGTTCTTTTGCTTCTGATTAATGAGTGGTCAAAGCCAATATTTCATTGAATAATATATTATATCAGAGCAAACTCATTTAGAGCATTCTTCTTGTTTCTTGAACATATCTTCTGATAACCTATTCAAACGGGTAGTGAACATTTACAAAGTTCCTGATCAAATATTAAACAAATGTTAGTGGTAAAAGCATATTGAAATATGTATTTGGGATCAAGATTCTTAGAATAGGTATATCCAAATCATTTCACTTTCTCCCCCTTTGTCAAAAATAAAAAAGGTTAAGAAATAGAAACAGAAAAACTAGTAAAGATAAAAAAAATTATTACCAGGAAAAGAGTACAAGCGAATCAGTGCAGAAACACAACAACTATGAAAATAACAACACGACCAAAAAGTTTCAGGGGTTGAGGTTGTAAGCTCCCCTCTGTGTCAATATAGTCTTAGAGAAGAGGTTTGTAAGCTCCTCCTAAGTTCTATTTGTGAAGTCTAAGATGTGAAGTTAGTTTCTCTGAAGAAGAACACAAAACATCATCAAGAATGAAATTAAAAAAGATAGTCAAAGAAAATATGAATATTAAAACAAGGAAAGAGAAATATTCATTCAACTATTAAACAGTTAATAAGAAAAAAAAAGGTAACCCTAATGTGCCTAAGGTAGGGAGGAAGAAGATGTTCTTAACATGAGCTGAGTGAGCAAGTTCTGAATATTCTTGTTGAATTCTTCTTACTTCTCAAATCTAGTTCTTAGTAGCTTCTGTTCTTTCTGAATATCTTTTTAGACATGTATCAATAGAGGAAAAAGATTAGTATCAGAATCAAGTGACTGATCAGGATTAACAGCATGACCTATAGAGGTTTCTGCAGATTCCTTTTCAGTGGCAACTGTTCCAACAACTTCTTTCTCCTTTTCTTTAGATATAACATTCCTTGCATCTTCTCCCTTTCTCTTTCTTCTTGAACTAGTTTCCAAATTATGTTCTTCAGATGCCCCAACCACATTTGTAATTAAGGACATATCTACCAGGTCTTAACCACAAAATGGTTTTCCAAAAACGATTTTCGGTGCAGATCGAGGATTCAATAACCCCATAATCTTGCAATCAATCAGAATTGAAGAGATTAATCTTCCATAGGGAATCCAGGTTCTTGGATTTTTGGAAACTTTTTTACCATGGTTGATAGAGGAACATAGATAGTAGAAAAGATAAGCAGACAAGTTGATTTTGTTCCCTTTAGCCAAATGAAACAACATGTACTTGGTGTCTATGTCCACATGCTTTACAGAGTTAGTTGTAGACTTGTGATAGATGCTTCTAGTGACAATCCGGAGCCAAACCCTTAGGTTATCAAACAGATTTGTTGCTGAGGATGAGTCTATTCCATCTTTGAAAATGGTAATGGTGACAATGCCGATAATCTATGTATAATTCATTGTGGATTTAAGCAGTATAACAACATTCTGGTTGTAACATAGAACACCTGAGTTGTCATAAAGAATTAATTTAGTAATGTCACTTTCACTAATGCTTATAATATTTCCCTTAATGTTTTAGTGAACCTTGCTGACATCCGAGACATATGCATTTTCCCAACTTTTTTTGACAAACTCCAGGTAAGTTGGCCCTTTTAGAAGGTTAAAGTAACTTTTCCAACCTTGGGTTTCCAGCATTTCCGAGAAATCAAAGCCATTAATATATAGATCTCTGAAATTGAATGTTAATTAAAATAGAACAATCAAGTGTTCTATAGGAATGGCTAAAGTGATTTGAGGAGAATTATCACTTTGAAGTTTTCCCAAACATTGTTGTTGTATAGCCATAAGTTGATTATTGGACATGTTATCAATAATTTGTTCAAGAAGAGGAGGGAACACACACTGGATTTTTAGCGTAAAGAGAGTGAAAGGATTGAAAGATTACAAGTGTGGGAATTTGTAGCATAGGTGTGTGATGTGAAGTGAGTGAGTATTGTAAGAGATTTCGCAATGATTATAATTAATTAGAGAACAGGAAAACGGTTCAATAAAGAGAGAGTGAAAAAGGTTTATCAAATAATCCTAAGAAAATATCGACGTGAGAACTAAGCGTGGTTACCAAAAAACAACCGTCTTATAATGACATCACAAACTCTTCACTTTTCCTGACAATGTGTTAATGAAGTAAACTCTTCAGTTTCCAACAATCAAAAACAAACTCAATAGAGCATTCTAACCATGGATACTTCAGATACATGATAACTTCACTTGTCAGAAGCCTCACATCTTAAAAGTAAGACACTACGAATCAAACATTAGAAACATATTTTTCTATTCTAGAAGACATATATGTTTTGAGATACTTCTTTTCATTCTGGACATAGAATAGAGTTCATATGTAAGAATGAGAACAAATTTATCTTCAGCAAGGAATTTGAAATAGATAACAGCTATAAGAAAGGACTGTATCAAATTTTTCTAAATAAAATGGTTCCTTTCTGAAAGAAATATCAAGGTTTTAATCCTAGAATATAAAAATAGATTCTTAGACAATTAAGTAAAAAGTGGTAAGAGTTAAAAAACATTACTTAATTATCTGGTAGACTTCCATCTTACTTCTTTATCTTGAAGATGTGCATGCTTCTTCAAAATCACCACTCAAATTGCTTCTACAGTTGAGGACGTTGTTGATGATGTCTCTAGCTGGACCAATAGAGAAAATTCTCCTTAGAAATTGTCTTCACAAAATCTTATTTCTTCCTTTAGATCTTGAATGAGATGTAGATGAGTATTTGAGTCTTGTGCAGAGACAAGATCGTCTTCATAGCTTCTTTGGTCATCTCATTCTGATGGATGAAACATCCCTCCTGATGTTTTTATAATCTAGATCATCAGAGAGGTCTGAGTAATCCCTTTAGCTTTCTGCTTTTGATCAACCGCTTCTATCTTCATTAATAATTGTTACTAGAAATTCAATTGATTCAATAAACTAATTCTTAATTCCAAATTTAGAAAACCAAATGCCATAAGCTGAGAGAACTTGTTGAATTCTTCTTACATCACTTGAGTATAATCTTTGATCGGACACTCTTCCTCAACAGATACAGATAACATTATGAACATTAAACCACCAAATATTTCTTCAGAGGGTTTAAATGTTGATATTGGTCTTATTGGCTTAGTTTTATCACCCAGAATCAGTACATCAGAGAGTAAAATCTCCTGTCTAAGCTTTCTCAAGGAAGTAAGAACTATGACGGCTTCTGATAGAGCAACTTTTGATTTCTCCATCTCGTACTTCTTCAGCAGCTCTAGTACCTTCAGCATCTAAAAAAGGTAATTTCTAGATTTGCAAACTTCCAATAAGCTTCGACTTTTAACTACCAAGCTTATCATCAAATATGACATCAAATTTATTCTTCAACAGAAATACTTCAACTCCAAGTATTTAATGACTTTGAGCATTCTAGTCATGATGCATTAGAAGTGATCTGAAAGGAGACCTGTTCAGATTAGCATGCTACAACTTCCTAAGAAATACTTTTTATGATAATTTCAAATATCATGATTTTATCCATTTCTTTTCAAGATCTTGTTCTCCCTTTTACATCTTTATCTGGTTGTAAAGAATAAGGACGTGAAGAACTCATTTTCATCAAATAGCTTCTCAAGCAGTTTGACCAAGATTATCTCTGATCTTAAATAATCTCATACTTTCATATATGCATTTGAGAGTAGAGAACACATAAGGATTCATCCTTGTGTGAAGATCCTTTACCCATGTCTATCCTATACTTACTAACAGTAACAAATCCAATACTTCATATCGTGGTATTTCATTAGGTCGAATATGTTAGTGTACAGAAACTCCAAGGGGTATCTATTCTGAAGCCAGTGATTTTTCTTCTTCTGATTACTTTTGAGAATCATTATCCGCAGGCTTAAGTCCTAGGCTTTGGAACATGTACCTTTAACCTGTGAAAATAGTTAGAAACCTGGTAACAAAGCCAGTGCTTCAGTTGCACTACTGAGAACTTCTGCTTAATCAAAACTATTTCATCTTCTGAGGAATCTTGATTTCTCTAGATGAAGAACCTATGATCTTCTGAGATATTCTGATAGATATAAGCATACCATACTTCCTCTCATATGACTTAAGTTGTTATAGCTTAATCTTCATGACTTATCAGCACGAACTCACCAATTCTTCTAGAAAAACATTGATCAGATCTTTTGTGATTGAGAAGCAGTTACTTATAAGCTTCTAAGTGAATGACAAGCTTCTGATAGTCTTCTTCAAGAGATCTGAAAAAGAGTAGCCTTAGTTCATAACTTAAATTTTTGCAACCAAAGTCTTAAAATTTTGAGAGCAACATCTCAATAGTTTCAGCATTCTTCGTCTTTGAAGTCTTCATGCTTCAGAATCAACACACGAGAAATTGTTTCCTTAACTAAAAGGAGTTCTTAATGAGTTTTTGAGAAAGTAAAAAAGACATAGCAGTATGTCTTTGAAAACATCCCATACTCAATAAGAATTATCTTTCAGCAAACAATGTACTTCTTGCTTTCTGGTGATCCTTTTCATCCTTTTCCAACTAATCATTCAAATTTGCTTTCAACCTTTTTACCAGTTTAATCTAAGGGACATATGTAATTATCAACTACCATATTCAAATTACCAGTATCACCTTTTAGAAATAACTTTCTAATATAGCTTTCCAATACTTAACCTTTTCACAAACAATGGTGGATGATAAAAACTGAGAGTATTTGAGACTTGAAGTAGCAGGTGATGGAGTGGAAACCATCAAGGTGTTTCTTAAAGATCGTATGGATCTTTATCTGACATAGTTAAGTGTTTGATAAACATCAATATCAGAACTAGAGCTCTGATACCAATTGAAGGGGTGAGAAACACATGAAATGGGGGGTTTGAATTGATTTTCATCAACTATGAACTTTTTTACGGAATTAAAAAACAATGCCAACCAAAGAAATAAAAATAATAAATAGACACGATTATTTTTATCCTAGTTCATTGTTAACAAATTTACTACAGTCAACACACCAAGGTGATTTCGCCTTAGACAAGGACTTAATCAATAATCTCAACAGATTACAACCTCTATGTGTTAGAAAACAACTTATCCCTCTCAAGTTATCGTACCTCAAAAAATATGATCCTCACGATGGATACGGAAAAACTTATTCGAACAGAGTCAACATCAAACTTTGATTTATTCCAATAAAGGAAAAGGAAAATATAGAGAAAACCTTTTAAGGAAAGGAAAATGGTCATCACAATCATATCCGGGTTCGGTATTAGGTTACGCAAGGGGAAGGTATTAGCAACCCCTCATGTGCGTCGTACTCAACGAGAACCTCTTAGTCTAACTAATGGTTTTGAGTGTCAACTACACTTATTTGTCTTCTTTGAATAATAAAAAGGAAAAATTTTGTTATAGGTTTTAACTAGGTCTTAAGGGAAAATGGTTGATTTTGTTTATTAGGGTGCTCGCCAAGGATTGGGGCCCTTGTGCCTACGTATTCCCTCATGCAATGGGAGAGTCAGAGCAATCGCAGTACGACTTGTGGGTATGTATTATAGATGCCAATCGCTCGAACACGAGAAACATATCTCGTACCCAAACAATTGAAATAGAGGAATGGAAGACTCCACACCCCTCTATTTCATCTTTAGTGAAATATTGTTAAGATATGATTAAGTATTTTAAGGAAATAGTCACTTGAACACGAGAAAGACATCTCGCATTCAAATAATTGAGGAGAAATTTTGAAGACTCAAAACCCCTCCTTTATTTTAATAAAAAGTATTTTGATTTTGATTATGTATCTTGAATTTGTTTGAGAATACTCGATGTACGATCGAGGTTTGAGATTATGATGGCTATTGCAAAAGGAAACCTACTTACAAGAGAAGAAACCACTTGACATTGGATCAAGGGTTTGCGTTTGAGTTGATGGTGATTGCAAAACGCAACAGACTTACGTGGTGTTTGAAAATGGTCGATGGTGAGGCCAAAGGCACTCGACTTACAAGTTTAGAGAAAATGCCACTTGACGTTGGATTAAGGGTTTGAGAAAGAGGTTTGGTCGATTCCTAGTCCCTAAGGGTGCTCATAGAAAACAAAACCACAACCAAAGAAAATGCGAGAAAGAATTATTACATGTCATGGGAAGGGGTAAATTTTGATAAATGGGACAAGTGCAAGTAAATAAAAGGTTCTCGTTGTAAGGAGGTCCAAAAGGAAACCACAACCGAATTTAGCTCTAAAGGTAATCACTCTATAAGAAGCCGAGAAAACACTTTATGCATCCATACAAATTTCGAAAGTTAAATTGGATTTCAACTCCGAATTCGCAACGCAATAATAAACAAAACAACCAAAATACTATTCTAGTAATATTACAATTTTTTCACATCAACTCAAAGTAATTAAAAAATAAAAAGCTAAACACAACACGCAGACGTTATAAACCAAAAGTTATATAATATAAATTGAAATTCACTGTAAATTTATATATATATATATATATATATATATATATATATATATATATATATATATATATATATATATATATATATATATATATATATATATATATATATATATATATATATATATATATATATATATATATATATATATATATATATATATATATATATATATATATATATATATATATATATATATATATATATATATATATATATATATATATATATATATATATATATATATATATATATATATATATATATATATATATATATATATATATATATAGCACTAAAATTTATATAATATACATTGAAATTCAATATGTAAGTTTTTATACATAACTAACAATCAAAAGTGACATGTATACTAAAAAAGCAAACAGTGAAATGTATATACAACAAAAAAAACCAAACATAAATATATATAAATAACTTCAACAGTAAATATGTATATGTAGAAACAAAAAAAACAAACTAACATTATATTTATATATACAAAACCAAGGACATAAGGTATATATATATATATATATATATATATATATATATATATATATATATATATATATATATATATATATATATATATATATATATATATATATATATATATATATATATATATATATATATATATATATATATATATATATATATATATATATATATATATATATATATATATATATATATATATATATATATATATATATATATATATATATATATATATATATATATATATATATATATATATATATATATATATATATATATATATATATATATATATATATATATATATATATATATATATATATATATATATATATATATATATATATATATATATATAAAATAAAGTAAGTAATAGTAGCATTTAAAAAATTTAAAAACATAACATTAATAACTAAAATAATAATAAAAGGTTCAAACCTAGGACCTTATGCTTGAATATTCTTGAATTCTCATTTCACTACCAAATGGACTATTTCATTTGTTCAAAATAAAATATGATTAAAATCCATATAATAGTAAAGTGCCCGGACAAAATTAGGGATTGACAGATGCCCATATTTAATTAACTTGAACCAGACGGTATGAATGACAACGATCTTCATATATTCATGGTGGAAGATAATTAAATATTAAAAAACCCCAAATATTATCTAATAAAGAAAGTGTGATGAGTTTTAAAAGAAATCAGATCAAGGTCGACCCTCGAGTGGACACTAACAATGATAGAAGTTTAACAACATCAAAAGGATGACGATAAACTCAAAACTGCAAAGACTGTTGACACCAAAAGGATAACAGTAAAATCAACAAAGCTGGCTATCACCAAAAGGAAGATAGTAAGCTCACAATACCTTCCAAAATTGCCAATACCAAAAGTATGATGTTCAAATTAAACTTTAACGACTGTCATCACCAAAAGAATGATGGTTAGGCATCATGACTGAGTTGAACATCACCAAAAGGATGATAGTAAGACCAACAAACTCCAAGATTGCTATTACCAAAAGGATAAAAACCATTACCAAAAGGATGATGATTAAATAAAAAATCAAAGATCACTAACACCAAAAGGATTATAGGATAACAATGAAGCTTGCAATTACCAAAAGGATAACAACCATTAATCCAAAGAGCTTGTTATCACTAAAAGGATGATTATTAACTCAACGTCTTCAATGATTGCCATCACCAAAAGGATAAAGGTTAAATCAGACTGACAAAGATCTCCACCAAAAGGATGATGGTTAGATCACAATGACACATGCCCAACAGCAAAAGGATGATAGTATAGCAACAATTTACAAAGATCGGCATTGGTAAAAGGACAATGGTGGGATCAGAACTGCAAAGAACACTGACACCAAAACGATGACAGTTATATCACCAAAAGGATGATAGTAAACACACACAACTCGTTGTCGCTACTGCGAAAATCGGCGCCGGCTGAACAGAAGAGTCGCCACCGTGCGTTATTTATCCCAATAGAGGGAAAGGAAACGCTCGAAGTAAACCTACCGCAAAGACGGGAAAGGAATGGTCATCGCAACCAAATCCTGGATTCGGGAGTCGGTTACGCAAGGGGAAGGTATTAACACCCCTCACGTCCGTCGTACTCGACGGGATCCACGCTTGTTTTCTAGTACGGATTGTTATTCTATCTATTCTAAGGGTTAAGGGTTAAAAAGAAAGAAAAAGGTGACTCGGCAAACTATCGCACTTTATGCCTACGTATTCCCGTCTGGAACGAGAAATCAGAGTCAACGTAGTTCGCCTACCTACGGGAAAGGAGGGGAAGGTTGCTCGCTAGGATATCGCATCCTATGCCTACGTACTTTCATACAACATGAAAGATCAGAGCAAACGTAGTTCGGGCCACGCACGACACAAGTCTGTCTTGATTGTTTTTATCCTTCTGAAAAAGGTTTTTCCTGATTACGGGTCCAAGCGGACAAAAATGACGTTTTTGATTGGTTTATAGTCTTTTACGCAAGAACTGTTTTTTATTGTGTTTGAAATGTTTATTGTGTTTTTCTGATTGTTTTGAGAAAGAAGAGACAGAACTCTAAAACCTATGATTGAAATGGGAATCAAAATCTACCCTAATGTTGTCATGCATGGATGAAAGCCTAATGTCTGTCATATTTCTCTCTTGCGCAGAGAGAAACAGAGATCCTAAGGGGATAAACGGAAAAGAAACAGCATATATACAGTAAAGCAGTAAAATGCATGAATGCAGCAATACAAGCGAGGCAAGGGAGTCCCACTCAACCTCGAACCTAGAAAACAATGAGCAAGGTGAAACAGCTTCACCTCAATCTCAAAGGAAAATCATCAAACAATACAGTCAAGAAACTCAAACAATACATCAACAGCTCTAAACAGCACCAACAGCTCTAAACAGCAAAACCTGACAGCGCAAGCTCCTGCTTCCATCAGTCTTCAAGGCAATGAACTTCATCCTCAATCTTCAAAGTTTCTTCAAAGCAAGCTCTCCTAGATTAGTAATAGTTCACAAGATGATTTGGGATGTTAAACAGTCAGTTGACCACCAAAGGTGGCATACAGACTGTTAACAAAATACAGACTGTTTCTCTCAAAAGTTCTATCTCCTAGATACTGTCACTAAGCCTTCCAAAGGAAGGAGGTGAGTATCAAAGAGAGACTTTGAATCATAGAGAAGAATGGAGGCAACAGAAACCATCCATGTTTATGAATCATATTTCTACTATAAAGCTCTACCTAGCTCCTAGGTCCTATGATCTTCAATCAATCTTCAAGCAAGCAAACAATCTTCAGCAACCTTTGATCTTCAGCTTCAACTTTGTCTTCAATATGCTTCATCATCATGCTCTTCAAGGTAAGCCCACACCCCAAGCAAAGCCCAATAAGCCCATACAAACAAAATAAACCCCAAAAGGGCACACCAAACAAGCATACAATTGCAAAATATACTAAAAATATTAATATAGTAGGGAAAATTCTAATATTATTTCTAGGGGATCTACTAAACCTACCCTTAATACCCTATATGCCCCAAGTCCTAATTCAATCTAAAAAGCCTAAAAGAAATTGTTTTAATGCACCTAAGTTATGTATAAACCCTAATTTCACCTAGTCTAATAGTATCTAATCAAACTACCTAAAATAAAATCCTAAAAATTGTGGTATAAAAACCAGGGGTACCTAACATATGTATCTAATTGTCCTAAAAAGATTGACCTAAAAATATTAAGGGAACTACCTAAACTAAATTCTACAAATTCAAATATCAACATAAAAACAATTAAAATGCTACTAAATGTCAAAATATACCAAAAATATTAAAACGAAATAAAATGGCCATTTTAAGATTTTATATTTTTCTTGACAAAAAATAGAAATGGGAGAAAAAATTCCAAAGCAAAAATATTAATTTTCCTTTTTAATATGATTTTTCAAAGCATTAAAATAAAATGATAAAAAGAAATTAAAATGAAATGCATGAGGTGGTGTAACTAGCAGGAACATGCTATGTAATGCGCGCATGGGCTTAACTGGGGGGTGTGGTGAGTAAACGTACTAAGCCCAGAAATGATTCAGAAAACAAATAAGAAAATATAAAAGAAAAGGAAAACCAGCAGTGCAAATATCAAACAAAAACAGTTCAATTATCTAGTTGGGCCCGCGAGTGGGGTGTCAATAACACTTGTTTACTAAAGCCCATACTAGTGTTTTAATGAAACGCTGTGTTTCATGTTACCAGGACTCCCTCTCAAATTTCGCTTTGAACATAGGCCATTGGATCAAATTCTAGGTCAACAGGTCTTGCTTCATCCAACGCACACAACTTCGTCTCCTACCTCTCAACTAGGGTTCATAGTAACCCTCCATGAAAACAGAACTTCCAGCATCAACTTCCTCTCACTCATATGCATTCATAACAGCTTCAAATCCAAAAGTTCAAAACACAATTCCACTCCAAATTTACTGCTGAATAAGCCTATGGTATTGGTTTGCGTTGAAAAGGCCTCTAGCATAAAACCCGATGGTAACCTCCATTAATGGTGAATGATCAAAACTCAATATTCGCTAATTTCTTTACACTAAAATGTTCACCTCCTATCACTGATTGATTTCCACTAAAGAACTAGGGTTAACACTCAAGATTCAAGGAGTTCTTGGTCCCTAAAGAGATGGTGTCCCTAACTGAATCATCACCAAATCACTCCTAACTTTCCAGAAACGATCACCTAATGATTTCTAACCAATCTAACCTATCAATTCTACCTAATTATACTTAAATTAAGGTGCACGAAGAAAGTTGCAAACCTGGTTAGATGAGATAAATAGATGGTTGAATTCTTCAAATCAAGGCTTGAATCTCTCCAGAATCCTTCAATGAACCATAATCTTGCTTCTGTTTGCAACAATTTTGACTGAGGGTGCTTTATTCTTGGAAACTGATTTGAACTTGCAAGTGGTAAAACTCAATGTCAAGAACACGATTTGGCTATGGATTCCTTCTGGTTTTGATTGGCAAACCTTCAGAAACTCATATGGAATTGAATTGGATCAAAGAATTGGATTGAATGGGAAGGAATTGAAGAAATCGATTATGACTTGCAATGGAAGAAATTGGATCTCACTCTCTCTTTTCTGCACCAACTCTCACCAACCTTGCATCTGAGCAAGTCACAATGGTTATATAGAATGGCTTAGAAACCTCTAGAACCATCTAGGATCATCTAATGAGAACTTGGTCTTTTCATGCAATGGTATTTTGAATTCTCATTTCTCATAACATGGTATCTCATGCCAAATGCCTTGCAACCTTGGTTTCTGATTTGAAATTCTCCTTACATGAGATTTAGGACAAGTTACAATGCATATCTTCCTTGTTTATTGAGTTATTTTGAGTTTTGGTTTGGTACCCTAATATGCAAGCAATCAAATTACAAGGCAGCCCTATGATGCAAGCCTCAAATCAAAATTGTGGATGAACCATTGTTTTTAGAATGTCATTTGGAGTCAAATGACCTATTACATGACATGGTTTGGACTTATAACTTGGGATTTCCATTTTTCAAATTCACTTGAATTAACTTATGCCTCATTCTTAGGCCATTTTTATCACTTTTTGATACAAGCCTTTTTAACATCTCATGACCTCCCTACTAGCCTTATCCTTAAAACATCATTCTAAGCAAGTTTGATGTTGAATATTTTTCCATTAGAGGCTTGGAAATAGGAGATATGGCCTTATGCTTGAAATGACTTATAACCTCCAAATGACCAAAATGCCCTTGGCTTGTCAAGATCATAAGTAGAGCTCCACAAATCATATTGAGGCATACCATACCTTTCTAGAAAGCTAAGATCATGGGGAACAACTTTCATGTTGGCCAAAAATCCAATTCAAAACTCCTTAAGGGGCAAAACTTGCTTGGAAATCAAGTAACTTTCACAGACAAATTTCAGATGCCTCTGAGGACCTGTAACTTGCAAGAACCATAACTTGAGTTCTACAAATCTCTTTGATTCCTTCCACCACTAAAATTAAAGGTCTTGAGATACTCTACAAGTTTCATGTTGGCCAAGGATCCATTTGAGACTTTCATTTTGAATTACTTTGCTTGGAAGTTTGACCTAAACCAGGGGATTTTACACAGAAACCCTAATTTAGAAACTTCTCTTCTTCTTGATTTCTTTTGATTTCTCCTTGGCACAACACCACATCCATATACACATATCAAATGATGAACCCCACATCCTCCAAATAGGCCTTTATGCCCTTCAATCAAGCATTTGACCTAGGGTTGACCTAGGGTTGACCCAGATGACACCCTAGTTGACTGTCTTCAACTGTAGCTCTTGTAACCACACCAGTGACTTATCTTACTTTCAAAAGGACCCTCTAGGTCTTCCATGCCCTCAATTCATAACCCATAACTTCTCTGATGATCTTCACATACCCTCAAGATAGGAGAGAAACCCACTGCTTGACCTTTAAACTTCCCAAAGCTTCAATTTCTTTCTTGGTGATTTGAATAGGCTTGAGTCTTGATAAGAGCCTCTTGAATACATTCCTTGAGATGAAAAATAGCACTTGATCCCTTGTCAGATGACTTATTATGCTATGCCATGCAAATGATTAGACTATGTACATGACTTTTTATGCAAATGACAATGCAATTGAAACATAAACCAAGTGAAGTAGGTTGAGCAAATTTTAGGGTGCAACAGCTGCCCCTATTCAAACGGCTTGGACCCGACTGGGTGAAGAGAGAACGGCCTTCAAACATTTGAGGTACGAGACGGTTGAATACTAAGAACCCGGAAATTTTCCAACCGCAGAAATAAACTGCACAACTGTTTGGGGGACAAAATCCATCACTTGAACCTGATTGTTACGGTAACAACCGATCAACCACCTGATACCGATTTGATTTCAACACTAACCATCTGTGCAACATCACACTTGTCAATATATGAATAACCTGGACGACTTCACTGGGGAAGTACTTCTGTCAACAAAACATGACCCTGCCAACGATACAGGAAAATAACCCCGCCATCACTACGGGAAATCACTCCGCCACCACTACGGGAAATAATCTGGGAAAATAACACCGCCATCACTACGGGTAAACAACGCCGCCATTGCTACGGGTAATACTCTGTTATCACTACAGGAAAACGAACACCGCCATCACTACGGGTAATAATCTGGGAAAATAACACCGCCATCGCTACGGGTAAACAACACCGCCATTGCTACGGGTAATACTCTGTCATCACTACTAGAAAACGAACACTCCCATCGCTACGGGAAATACTCCGCCATTACTACGGGAAGTCACTCCGCCACCACTACGGGAAATGACACCGCCATCGCTACGGGTAATAACTTTGCCACCACTACAGGAACATAACACCGCCATCGCTACGGGTAATACCTCTGTCACCACTACAGGAACATAACACCGCCATCGCTACGGGAAAATGAACACCGCCATCGCTACGGGAAATACCTCTGTTATAACTACGGGAAGATAACACCGCCATCGCTACGGGTAATACCTCTGTCACCACTACAGGAAAATGAACACCGCCATCGCTACGGGAAATAACTCCGCCACCACTACGGGAAATCACTCCGCCACCACTACGGGAAATAATCTGGGAAAATAACACCGCCATTGCTACGGGAAATAACTCCGCCACCACTACGGGAAATCACTCCGCCACCACTACGGGAAAATAACACCGCCATCACTACGGGTAATAACTCCGCCACCACTACGGGAAATCACTCCGCCACCATTACGGGAAAATAACACCGCCATCACTACGGGTAATAACTCCGCCACCACTACGGGAAATACTCTGCCACCACTACGGGAAAATAACACTGCCATCACTACGGGTAATAACTCCGCCACCACTACGGGAAATCACTCCGCCACCACTACGGGAAAATAACACCGACATCGCTACGGGTAATACCTCTGTCACCACTACAGGAAAATGAACATCGCCATCGCTACGGGAAATAACACCGCCATCGCTACGGGTAACACTTCTGTTACAGCTTGCCTATCTTTGCAGCAGCTAGCCCCATCAATCACATGGGTAACACAATATGAGTCTAGTCTTCCAATTTTCAGTGCTGACATGGCAGCAAATCTGAGAAGGACTCTACTGGGGATTTTCTGAATCCACACTGCCAGACACTTACTTTAACATAGGCGGCAACTTTCAAAAATCGATTCACGAAATCTTTTGATAACGACCTGACAACACCCTTGAAGAAATACTCCGCTGGAGGGGTAAGAGAAACTTAAACAAGCAACTCTATGGGGAATAATGCCAAAACTGACATTATCATTACATCTCTTACGCCGAGATCTTGAATGTTTGGTAATTAATTTGAGCAAGAGCTCCCTCCACCTGCAAGGGAAACAACACTAGAAAACAAAAGGTTAACCAACCTGGCTTATGTTTCAAAATGCATATGTTTGACAATGGCGTAATGCTCCATTCGACATGGAAATGCTACGCGTTTTTTTATTTGGTGGATGCAAATATGACACTATATGCCGATGCAAATGCAGGCTCGAACTGCCGGGATAGCCCTAACAAGCTTACTTCCTCAATCTTGGCCGTCGAGGACAAATATCACCATGTTGGGGAGTGAACGGGTATCACACGGTATTCCGGAAAAATAAATGCCAGGACACACAACCAACTCTGTCGGGAAGAGTTTTAACCTTCGAGTTCCACTGGGAGGAAAGAAAACACTTGCTGAAAAGAGAGAACTCCGCTGGGGACGAAACGACCCTCTTGGGGAAAATCAACTGTCTCCATTGGGGGGGAGAGTAAATGACCCTACTGGGAAGGGAATCTCTACTGGGAAGAGTAGACTGTCTGGGTACAACTCACAAGTTGGAAATATTAATCTTCTGAGGCTAAACCACTCTGCTCGGGATGGGGGATCCTTTTGGGGGGCACCATACTGTCTGAATACAGCCTTCGATCTTGGAATCGTCAATTCTGCTGAGGGTAAACGACCTTGCTGGAGAATGTCCTTCGGATAAGCTACGACTAGCTGGGGAATTTGATCCTTCTTTGGTAAGGAACATTGTCATCTCAGCTTCAGGGAATGAAGCGCGACCTGCATGGGGATTCACTTCACGCGGTGATCAAGTCTTTCATCAAAAGCCTTTGGTTAGGGCAACATGAACTCTATTCCTTCTCGGAAATTTGCCCCATAAATACCAACATGCCTCAGTCCAAGCATTTCGTCTGGAAAAGAAAGGCTAGCCATGGTGCTACTCACAATACCTTGCCCCTGAATCGGCACCAACCTTCTGATAAGGACTCTTCGATCTCTGTACCCTGACGGTTAGATCTGAACTGTTTCTGCACGTCAAACCCCAAAAGAATGTCCCAACAACATCTTTTGTTTTTTAGGGTGTTCTGCCCCGGTCTTGTGATAATCTTTTTCCCCTGATTGACTGATTCGTGGAGCAGCGCCCATAGCCGCGAGAGATTTGCCAAATCTCGACCTAATTGCCCCAGATGAACTGATTCTCGAATGTACGACTTTACTGGGGATAAACGAACGTGCCAAGTAGGCTGGGGCTTTTGTACATCCGTGATAGGTCATACACTCCTGATGCTGGACAATACCCTGTCCGAATTCACGGCTTCTAGTAGAAGGGTCAATGGATGGAAGCACGATTTCCTGATATTTGTCTCAAACTTGAAGATTGGCTAAATCTGCTCAAGTAGCTCTGAGTAACTCTGATGACACTGAGAAGAACAATTCTTTCGCCTCTGTTATACCCCGGCCTGCAGGAACCTCTGTGGGATAGT
This sequence comes from Lathyrus sativus, assembly GCA_963859935.3. Taxonomy (NCBI): domain Eukaryota; kingdom Viridiplantae; phylum Streptophyta; class Magnoliopsida; order Fabales; family Fabaceae; genus Lathyrus; species Lathyrus sativus. Next base: position 283,295,968 of record OZ012738.1, read on the forward strand.
CTGAAAATCTGTACCCTGACGGTTTAATATGAACTGCCCCAGTATTCCGAACTTCAGCGAGATACTTCGAATCGAACGCCTCTCGAATGAAAAATGACCCCTGCGCTCTTAGGATGGCATGCCCCTGTCTGTAATGGCTTTGCCTTAATCTGGTTCTTGGAAAAACCCACTCTGAACCGAAAGCACCTTGCTACAATACGACCTTGCGATGGCTTACCCCGGTGGTTGCACGACAAAAGTATTCCTTCAATTCAACAACTATCAACATAGTGACTTGCCCCTGGACGAGCATTGAGCGACTTAACCTGCCCTGATCAAACATAGCATTCTGGATAACTGCCCCTGATTGGCTCTCGAGAAGATTCGCTTCTAATCAACTGCTTCTCAAGTAAACTGCCCCATAATCAACTGATGCTTTGGGACTTTTCCTCAGACTAATTGATTCCAAACTCACTGGAAGTCGATGCCCCTGATTCACAGGGTTCCACAACATACACCATTCTGATCTAGACTACTGAATTATTCAGCCCCGCTTGATTATTCCCTGGTCGGAATTTCTTTCCTGTCAACTACTAACCTGCAAGTAAAATTGTTCAGTCCCGAATGGTAATTTAATGCAGTGTTCATGCAGATTTTGAAAAAATTTGTGCTGTCACTCATTTACGTGTCATGACTGTGAGTGACGAATGAACCAAAGTTCAAACGTAGTGCTTACGTGGTCATTGAAAAATACAACAAGGATATGATTAGCAAATCAAGAAGGAGTCGGGTTACTCAACCTTATCGTAATGCGCTTTCAGAATAAACCCTACCTCAATTAGGTCTTTTAAGGGTTGTATCGTAGTCGGGTTCACGGTTCGTGAAATAAAGGATATTTGGCTCAAATTATGTTTTGTACCCACCCCTTCTACGTGATGATCTCCGATCCTAAAGTTCAGTTAACTTGGCTTGAGCGCTCGCCTCTTCGAGAGGTATGTTGAATGGTGAGAACCATCGTTAAGGAAAACTCACAAGGTTTTCGGAGTAACAGTTACTCCTTTTTATTTTCGGTGTCTGTATCCACACGACTTTGTCCTTGTTCGGGGATTTTCTTTTTATATCCTTTTTTCGTTCTTTTGATTCCCTAATTTTTGCCTGGACTGACTCCTTTTGAGTTCTTTTTGATTTTACTTTTGAAGTCCAGCGGGATGCCCTAATTTTTGCCTAAGTATTAGCTTTCCAGCTTTTCTTTTTACTTAGCGGGCTTTCTTATTCTTTCTTTTTCTTTTGGAACAAAGTCGTGTGACACTGATTGTCTTGATTGCTCCGAAAGGATTGCAACTGTCTTACTCCTGATTGGTGAGGTTTAACCATTATGGTTGACGAGGTACGACCTCTTGAGAGGTATAAACGGCAATTGGTCCTCGAAAGGCACCACTCCTCTGTAAGACTTGAACGCTTGGTCAAGCTAACTGACAACTACCCCGCCCCGGGTTAAGATGTGAGGGTTTAAGAGTCTGAAAAACTTCTACTTCCTGGCTCGAAGTGGTTAACAAAGGACTAACTCCTTATATCTCCAGTGTTTGGGGGATTTGAAACAATGCCTTGTACGTCATCGGCAAGGTTTTATCTGAAAGCATACGATCATCGGTTATGAGTTTAGTTTCGTCATCCTCCCTCAAATCGTTGCTAATCATAGTGATAAAGTGGAGTAAATAAAATGCAAGTGTCAATGCAATGCAATAAATGAGCGACAGCGACATGATTAATTCAGAAAAATGCATAGTCACTTTATCAATATTACCATTCGAAAACAATCAATATCTAACAGCAAGTAGTAACTAACAGAAAAGAAACTAAAAATGCAAATAATAAAAAGCCTGAGGACTGCCAATGCTGAGGGTGCCTGCCTGTCTGGACCACTGGCTTCTTGAAAAGGACCCTCTGAATCTGCGATCTCAGATAGCTGAGAGGTAAGCTTGAACAAACAAAACTCCTTCTGGAAAGGAAATGTACTCTCGGTCGATCAACTGTTGTACTTTTGCCTGAAAAGCTTTACAATCTTCAGTTGAGTGCCCCGGGGATCCGCCATGGTAACTACACTGGACGTGGGGATTGTACCCAGGAGGGTAAGGCTCTGAAACAGGCTTAAGAGCTTTTGGTTCCACTAAGGAACTCTGTATCAAAGATGGCAGTATCTGGCTATACGGCATAGGCACTGGGTGGGAAGGAGCATTCCTCCGTTCCGAGTTGTCACGAGGTCTGTTCTGATTCTGTCGCTGATTTTGATAACCTCGGCCACGAGTTCGCTGATTTGCAAGAGAAGTGACATAACGTTCCTGATAGGGTGCCCCAGGCACAGTGGTCTGTCCAGCATAACAAGGTACAGGAGATACTGATCCAACAGATTTCACCACTCCATCTCGAGGATATCCAACATCTGACATGATTGCATTGATCACAACTCCTTCAATCAAGCATTTGACCTAGGGTTGACCCAGATGACACCCTAGTTGATTGTCTTCAACTGTAGCTCTTGTAACCACACCAATGACTTGTCTTACTTTCAAAAGGACCCTCTAGGTCTTCCATGCCCTCAATTTATAACCCATAACTTCTCTGATGATATTCACATACCCTCAAGATAAGAGAGAAACCCACTGCTTGGCCTTTAAACTTCCCAAAGCTTCAATTTCTTTCTTGGTGATTTGAATAGGCTTGAATCTTGATAAGAGCCTCTTGAATACATACCTTGAGATGAAAAATAGCACTTGATCCCTTGTCAGATGACTTGTTATGCTATGCCATGCAAATGTTTAGACTATGTACATGACTTTTTATGCAAATGACAATGCAATTGAAACATAAACCAAGTGAAGTAGGTTGAGCAAATTTTAGGGTGCAACACTCGCTATTACCAAAAGGATAATAGTGAGTACATATAAAGAACTCCAACACCAAAAGGACAATCGGTCTATCACCAAAAGGATGCTAGCGAACACACCCAACTTGGTATCACCAAAAGGATGATAGTAAGTACACAACCTTCAAAGATTACTGACACTAAAAGGATGAAGGTAACAAAACCATTTATTATCACCAAATGGATGATAGAAAACACACAACTGTAATGATCTCCAACATCAAAAGGATGAAGCTAACAATACCACTTTCTATCACCAAAAGGGTGATAGTAAATACACACCTTTAAATATCACTGACACCGAAAAGATAAAGGTAATTACATAATTTTCTATCACCAACAGGATGATAGTAAATTCCCAACACCAAAAGGATGAAGGTATGACGCAATTCGCTATCATCAAAAGGATAATAGTAAGTTCCCAACATCCAAGATCATCGACATCAAAAGGATGAAGATTCTAACACAATTCGCTATCTCCAAAAGGATGATAGTAAATTCCCAACTTCAAAGATCACCAGACATCAAAAGGATGAAGGTAATAACACAATATGTTATCACCAAAAGGATGAGAGTAAATTCCCAACTTCAAAGATCACTTGACATCAAAAGGATGAGGGTAATAACACAATTTGCTATCACCAAAAGGATGATAGTAAATTCCCAACCTTGAAGATGACCGCAATCAAAAGGATGACGACTCTATTGTGGAGGCAAATCGCCACACATCACACGAGTCTGCAAGACATTGTTCAATACAAGTTTCGATGATGACAAATTACAACCTTGGATGGATTGGAAATTATAAACTCCAGATCTACTAAACAAATGCAACGTATCACCTACCATATCCTTTATACTTGTCTTAAAACTGTTGTAATAAATATACTATGTGTAGATAAAATGCAATCATGACCAGAGGCATGAAAAACCACAAAAAGATCAATTTTTTGCTGGTTTGCAGGGCATGAGTCGACCATAGGGTCGGCGCATGCATCAGAGCATTTTTCCACTGGTCAGCGCATGAAGGCAATGAGTCGACCATAGGGTCGGCGCATGAAGGAAATATTTTCCAACGGGTCAGTGCATAAAGGCATGAGTCGACCATAGGGTCGGCGCATGAAGGAAATATTTGTCAACAGGTCAGCGCATGCTGACTGTATGGTCGACGCATACTGATACATTTTCTAGATTTCCAAAAATGCAGGCCATGCGTCGATGCACAGACCTGCTGCGGTCGACCGTTCGCGGGGAAATCCAGTTTTTAAATGATTCCCTCTACTATTTGAAATACTGTTATGTCTTTAGTTGGTTTGGTACTATATATACAAGTTTAACCACTTATGTCACATTAACATTTGATAAAATTGATTCATGTGTTCAAGAAAAAGAAAGAGTGAAATAGGTGTCCAAGATTCATCATCTTCATCTTCAACATCTCACAACACATCAATTACACACAGCCATTTTTGAAGTGCATTGTGAGTGATTAAAGGTGATAAGGTTCGAAGCTTAGATTGGGTAATCTAGTTCGGGTTGAAGCTTGTGACAGGTTCTTTCTTGAATAAAACCGTTAGGGTTTTATCCTCCAAGATTGGTTTGAATTTTGGGGTTTTTTTGATGAGATTCTTCATCAAGGGTTAACTGAGCGAAGGTGATTGTGAAGAGGTGTTCTTCAACAGTCTAGTAGCGGATTCAGAGACATTGAAGGGAAGATCTCGGGTTCGATTTGTTGCTGTTGAGATCAGCCGAAGGTTTGAACAACAACAGGTTATTCAATAAGGTGGCTGGAATCAGAGGTCCATCAACAACGATCAGAGGACTTGATTCATCTTGAATCAAGGGGCAAGGAGTGAAAGCAACATTCAACATATTGAGATTTCTGTTGTATATTTGCTGCTCAATCCTTGTATAAACTATTACATTCAACAGGTGATATCTATAAAATCTATCTCAATTCTAGTTTTAAAATTGAGGGCAGACGTACCCCGAAGCGAGGACGACGGGGGAACTGCCTCACCAAATACTTGTCTTCTCTATTTTTCAGCATTTACGTTATATCTCAAAAATAAGTGATTTTTGTATAAGCATTATTGTCAAACTGTGATATCAATTGAGTAAGAGGTTAAAACTCTGTTTTTGACTCCAAAGTACAATAAGACATTGTACTAGGCTAGTTGGAATCACTTACTCAACATAAATATCACTTGGAGTGTTTTGCACACCAAGTGTTTGACAAATTGCCTAAACCAAAATTATCTTACTTGTGTATCTAGTTTTGGTTTGCTCCTTAAATCATTGGAACTAGGAATCCTAACAACTGAATTAGATCATTGATAAGTGTGATTAGTGTTGTGATTCTATTTTCCATATTGTCATTAATCCAAAGGCTTACGCATATCCGGTTTTCCAATAACCGTTCATTTTAGACTATATTTTCCTCAGCCGCTTCCGCACTTAAAACCAATTTTTAAATTGGTAGCGCCGACTCAAATTTTTAATTGGGATCTATTCAACCCCCCCTTCTAGATCCGTGCCATAGTCTAACAAGTGGTATCTAGAGCTCCGGTTACTCGGTGCTTCAAATACAACGTTGATAGAAAAGGGCTAACGAACCAAAAGGGGTGTACAATAGAGCTCCCGTTTTTAACGGTGAAAATTATAGTTATTGGAAAGACTGTATGCGGGTGCACATAAACTCCATAGACAGAAAAATATGGAATGTTATCCTCAATGGTCCAATAGAAATTACTATGACCAATGCGGATAACGTAGTTGTGCCAAAGCCCGAAGCACAATGACTGATGACGATGAGAAAAAATACAATTATGATTGGAAAGCCAAAAACATCTTAATCTCCTCATTAGGTGTAGATGAATACTATCGTGTATCCCATTATCCTACTGCTAATGCCATGTGGGATTTACTACAAATCGCCCATGAGGGGACGAACGATGTTAAGTTGGCTAGAATCAACACATTAACACAAGAGTTTGATCTCTTTTTCATGGAGCAAGGGGAAACCATTGCTGACATGCAAAAGAGATTCACTCATCTCATCAATCGTTTACATTCACTAGGAAGGCCTGTTTCCAATGATGTTGCTACTAATAAGATCTTAAGATGTCTTAACAGGGAATGGCAGCCAAAAGTGACCGCCATCAAAGAAGCACATGATCTTACCTTATTTGACTTGACAACATTGTTTGGCAAACTACAAGAGCATGAACAAGTACTCTTGAGCCTAGACTAACGCGAAAAGATGGAAAAGAAAGACAAAACGAAGGTGAGTGAAAAGAAATCGATAGCTCTCAAGACTTCCTCCTCGAAGTCTCAAGCAAAAGAGCAAAGTGATTATTCCTCAAGCGACGAAGAAGAAGAGGACAAGAGCGAAGATATGGGGTTGTTCGTTAAACGGTATAACCGTTACGTGAGAAAGAACGGTATCCAACATTCCGAGAAGAACTTGGTAAACTTCCGGAAACAATCGAGGTACTCCAAAGATGATGACTCAAAAGGTAAAAAGACTAGAGGGACGTGCTACAAGTGTGGAAAGCCCGGTCACTACAAACCGGACTGTCCGATGAACAAAAAGGGAAAGGAAAAGGAATCATCAAAGTCACACAAGAAATCATCAAAGCCTAGGAGAGCGTACATAGCTTGGGAAAGCGACAACGACTCTTCCTCCTCTGATGAAAGCTCTGGTGATGAAGAAGAGTTCGTGAATCTATGCCTCTCCGCTCATCAGAAAAATAAGAAAAAGCAAGTGAAATGTGTCGAGACCACCGAGAGAAGATGGGTTCTCGATAGTGGGTGCTCAAGACACATGTCAGGAGACATATCCTTATTCATAGACTTTGTGGCTAAGAGGAAAGGGTATGTAACTTATGGTGATAACAACTGCGGAGCAATACTAGGTAAAGGTAGTGTAGGTAATCCCTCATCTACTACGATTTCCGACATGTTGCTTGTCGAAAACCTTAAACATAATCTGCTTAGCATTAGCCAATTATGCGACAAAGGATACAATGTATCTTTTTCAAAAGATTGTTGCAAAATTGTGCATGAAAATGATAAGAAGAATATGTTCAATGGTTTTAGAGTAAACAACGTATATATGCTTGACTTAAATGAAGTATCGTTAACAAGCGACAAATGCCTCATAACTATGAGTGAAGACTCATGGCTATGGCATAGGCGTTTAGCGCATGTTAACTTTGACTTACTCAATAAGGTAGTCTCAAAAGACCTAGTCTTAGGACTTCCCAAAATAAAGTTCACGAAGGATCACATTTGTGATGCTTGTCAAAAAGGGAAGCAAACGAGGATCTCATTTAAATCCAAAAAGATAGTTTCAACAACGAGACCTTTTGAACTTCTTCATATGGACTTGTTTGGCCGTCTAGGATTAAAAGTCTAGGAGGAAACTATTACAGGTTTGTAATAGTGGACGACTTTTCTAGGTTTTGTTGGACCATCTTTTTAGTAAGTAAGAGTGATACATTTGCCGCTTTTGAAAAGTTTGCTAAGCTTTCCCAAAATAAGTTAAATACAAACATAGTGTCAATTAGAAGCGACCATGGAGGTGAGTTTGAAAATCACTTATTTGAAGAATATTGCGGTAACCATGGGATAGATCATAACTTCTCCGCTCCACGCACACCTCAACAAAACGGGGTTGTGGAGCGTAAAAACTGAATTTTAGAAGAATTGGGAAGAACAATGATTAACGAAAGTGGTTTACCAAAATATTTTTGGGCCGACGCCATTAGTACCGTGTGTTATGTTTTGAATAGGGTGCTTATTCTCCCCATTCTAAATAAAACACCGTATGAACTTCTAAAAGGGCGAAAGCCAAATGTTTCTCACTTGCATGTGTTTGGCTGCAAATGTTTTGTATTAAACAATGGAAAGGAAAACTTGGGAAAATTCGATTCCAAGGCCGATGAAGGTATCTTCCTTGGATACTCTCAATCGAGTAAAGCATATAGAATATATAATAAACGATTGCTTGCTGTAGAAGAGTCTGTGCATGTTACTTTTGATGAGTCCTATCCGAGAAATGTCGGAAAGAATAGTGTTGTTCATGGTGCAGGTACATCTACAGAAGACATACTCAAAGGTGGTGAGACAGGGATTGATCAACCTGACAAAGCCAAAGTTGAGGAGGATAAGGATGTACACCATGATATACCCGAGGAAGTTCATCCGCCTTCAAACGATGATCTCCCTCAAGCTTGGAAGTCTTCCAAAGACCATCCAATTGAAAACATTCTCGGAGACATCACAAAGGGTGTAACAACTCGATCGAAGCTAAGTAATTTCTATTATCACTTCGCATTCATTTCACAAATGGAACCTAAAAACCCTAAGGAAGCCCTACTCGATGAACACTGGTTTTTGTCAATGCAGGAGGAACTGAATCAGTTCACTAGAAATGAGGTTTGGGACCTTGTCCCTCCTCCGCGAGGTCATCGAGTAATCAGCACCCGATGGGTGTTTAGAAATAAATTAGACAAAAACGGAGTAATAACTCGCAACAAGGTGCGGTTAGTCGCGCAAGGGTATAACCAAGAGGAAGGCATCGACTATGAGGAAACTTATGCTCCGGTTGCCCGACTTGAGGCTATACGCCTTTTACTTGCTTTCGCTTGTGCGAAGGATTTTAAGTTATTTCAAATGGACGTCAAGAGTGCGTTCCTTAACGGGTTCATAAATGAAGAAGTCTATGTTGCTCAACCTCCTGGTTTTGAGTCTCATGAGTATCCTGATCATGTCTACAAACTGAAAAGAGCTTTATACGGTCTCAAACAAGCTCCTAGAGCTTGGTATGAGAGACTAAGCAAATTTTTACTTGATCAAGGCTACTCAAGAGGAAAGGTTGACACTACTCTCTTCATTAAACGTCAAGGAAAGCACTTAATTCTCGTACAAATTTATGTTGACGATATCATATTTGGATCCACTAACATGAGTCTCGTAAGAGAGTTTTCTGAGCTTATGCAGGGTGAATTCGAGATGAGTATGATGGGTGAACTCACATACTTTCTCGGTTTGCAAATCAAGCAACTGAAAGAAGGAACACTCGTGAGCCAAACAAAATATTGTTTGGAGCTTCTCAAGAAATTTGACATGGCAAATTCAAAAGCCATAGACACTCCTATGCCAACATGTGTAAATATGAGTAAAGATGAAAGTGGTAAGGACGTTGAGGTAAAAAGGTATAGAGGTATGATTGGCTCTCTTCTCTATCTTACTGCTTCTCGTCCCGACATTATGTTTAGCGTGTGTATGTGCGCCAGATACCAATCATGTCCTAAGGAATCCCACCTAAAATCTGTCAAATGCATACTTTAATACCTATCTGGTACTCCAAAATATGGACAGTGGTATTCCAAAGGTAATGATTATTCATTGGTAGGCTTCTCCGATTCTGATTTTGCCGGTTGCAAATCGGATAGGAAAAGCACCAGCGGTACGTGTCACTTATTTTCAAATTCCTTGGTCAGTTGGCACAGCAAGAAACAAGTGTTCGTTGCTCTGTCAACCGCCGAAGCGGAATACGTAGTTGTCGATAGTTGTCGTGCGCAAGTCCTATGGCTTAAACAACAACTTTTGGACTTCAATTTAAAGCTAGAACGTGTTCCAATATTTTGTGACAACACCAGTCCTATAAATCTTACCAAAAATCTGGTGTTACATTCGCGTACCAAACACATAGAAATTCGACATCATTTTCTGAGGGATCATGTAGAGAATGGTGACGTTGTCTTTGAACACGTTGACACCAAAAATCAACTAGTGGACATTTTCACAAAGCCGCTAGCCACTGAGCCCTTCTTTCATATCCGTCGAGAACTTGGCATTCTCGACATTTCTGATCGGGTTTAATAATTACTAGTTTCATAATTAATCTATTTACAACTATGATTTTGTACTTCTAACAAGTTTAGCTTTTGTTGCAAGTACAAATATGTTGTTAACAAGTGTGGTCGGTATAGAGGTGATATTGCTCCTTTCTCTCTCTCTCTCTTTATCTCTCTCTCTCTCTAAACATTCATGACTTAAGACTAAGTATATCGTTTGACAATCATGGTGCTTATATATGTCTATGACTTTTGCTGCAAATACTATGTGTGTTGGATGCAAATTATATTGTGAAAGGGTGAATAGGCATGATAAATAGGCAAGTGTGGCATTCTACATGACATAAAACTGAAAAAATTGGGTTTTTGAAGGTTATGAGTCGACCAAAACAGGACAACGGTCGACGCATGCTGTAGACTTTCAAAATTATCAAAAAAACACACAGTATGCATCGACGCATGCAGGGGTTATGGTCGACGGCTCACGCAAAAACCCAGAATTTTTTTTGAAAACCGTTCCATCTTATCTCCTTCTCCATTTAATGTGCAGTCAACTTTTATTATGATTTGATAGTGCATTTTTCTTGTAAATTGCATCTAGGCATCTATTGTGTCCCCTTGTCTCCTCCCTCTTACCAAAACCCTAAACCTCTCTCTATTAAAGGGAATAGTCTTCATCTTCTCCAAAATCATCCTCAACTACTCTCTCCAAAGCCATTAAATTTCATCTCTACAAAATCTCCAAAAATCATCATCAATGGCTTCTCTATTTCGCAAAAATACGGGTAAGAGATCAAGGGCCTCATCATCATCTGCTTCAGTCCCCATTACTGATGTCTCCCTAGTTCATCCACCTGCGGTTGGAAACTTCAACAAGAATCTCAGCAAAAGAGCAATCATTCCACAGCATGCCTTCTACAAGGCAACGGCGGAGCGCATGCATCTCACCCAAATTCTGTCTCTGCTGGAGTTTCAGGGGTTCTTCAACTTTCTGGAGTGCAACACAAAATAGAGTGAGGATTTAGTCTGGTTGTTCTACACAAGTCTGCGTGATAACTTTCAAGGTCAATATTTCCACACTTCTGTCGGCAATAAACTGGTAAACATAAATTCTGAAGTCTGGAACAAGTATTTTGATTTGATTGTAGATGCTGATGCACCACTTCTTCATGAGGTAACAAACTCTCGTACGGTGCCAGGATATGAGTTTAAGAGTGCTCTGAATGACATGCTCAAAAGACCCTATTCAGATGCTATTGTCAACAGTGATGCCTTTCCTAGAACGGTTACAACAGGGAAACTCCAAACAGGGGAGCGCATCCTTCAGTGGATTGTCGCTCGCATCCTGCGACCGAAAAATGGTGGCCTGTCCCATGTCGAAAAAGATGAGGTACATCTCATCTATATATTGAAACATAAGATCAAAATAAACTGGCTATACTATATTGCAAGCAGGATTTTTTCTCTAAGAGACTCAGGTAGAGGCACTGCTCTAGCCTATGGTTCATTTATTTCGGAAATTCTTGCCGCAGCAAATGTTGTATACCCAACATTTCCGTGTGTTTCAGTCCCCTCTGACAAAGAATTTAGCACCAAAACCTTTGCCATGATGGGATATTTTTGGTGTGATAAACGACAATCATACAGGTTTGTCCGTCGAGCAAATATTCCTCGGGTGACTCATGACAGTTCCGATGACAACTCTGAAGAGGAAAGTGAAGAACAAGGTGAACAGGATGATGATGAAGAAAATACAGCTGCAGAGGTGCAAGAACCTGTATGCGAGACGCAAGACTATCATCAATCGCCGGTTCAACATGAGATTCCAAATACCGATTGGCTCCAACATTCAGCTCCATCTGAAGAACAAGAAGAAGGTTACACAAATCAGGGATGGGGTGAATGGCAATACACAGGCTGGACACCCTGGGTAGATTCTACGATCCATATCACGGCTACACTCAAAACCATCAACCTTCCCAGCACTCATCACCTCCTCCACCATCGGACAACTCTGAAGTAATTAATATGTTGCAGTCCATGCAGTTAGATCAATAGACCTTCATGAGGAGTCAAGATACGCAAATGGAACAAATCAGAGCTGAGCTTCGTACTCAAAATGAAAGGTTAAATTCATTTTCGACTCGGATGGACGCCCGTCTTGAAGCTCTTGTTGCATCACATGAAAGGCAAGACATGGAAATCACCGGCTGTCTTCATCACCTCAACATGTCCATAGAAGCATTTGTGGACTTCTCGGATCCTTACCGCAATCCCGATACTGCATACCGGGGAAGGGGCCGAGGTCGGGGTCGGGGATATTAGTTACATAGTTGCATATTTGTTTCTTCTGTGTACTTTCCATTTTTTCGTTTTATGTTTGCCTGAATATTCACCTATTTGCATGTTTTCTTAATTATCTATTAATTCCAGTTACTTTTGTTCATTATCACTCTTATGTGTGAAGTTTGGTAATTAACTATCACCTATTGTATGTTTTCTATTAATTGATGCGTTCTCCTTCTCTTTTTGATGTTGTCAAATGGGGAGAAGAACATGTAGCAAGCACCAAAGCCAAGCCAGGATGTTCACAACAGTTGATGGTTGTTTGTTCTGCAGCCCCATATTACAAAAGAAAGGGGGAGCTTGTGTATACATTGCATATTATTGTATTGGTTGTTTTGGTTGTATACAGGTTGTCATCATCAAAAAGGGGGAGAATGTGGAGGCAAATCGCCACATATCACACGAGTCAGCAAGACATTGTTCAATACAGGTTTCGATGATGACAAATTATAACCTTGGATGGATTGGAAATTATAAACTCCAGATCTACTAAAAAAATGCAACGTATCACCTACCATATCCTTTTATACTTGTCTTAAAACTGTTGTAATAAATATACTATGTGTAGATAAAATGCAATCATGACCAGAGGCATGAAAAACCACAAAACGATCAATTTTTTGCAGGTTTGCAGGGCATGAGTCGACCATAGGGTCGGCGCATGCATCAGAGCATTTTTCCACTGGTCAGCGCATGAAGGCAATGAGTCGACCATAGGGTCGGCGCATGAAGGAAATATTTTCCAACGGGTCAGCGCATAAAGGCATGACTCGACCATAGGGTCGGCGCATGAAGGAAGTATTTTTCAACGGGTCAGCGCACGCCGACTATATGGTCGATGCATACTGATACATTTTCCAGATTTCCAAAAACGCAGGCCATGCGTCGACACACAGACCTGCTGCGGTCGACCGTTCGCGCGGAAATCCAGTTTTTAAATGATTCCCTCTACTATTTGAAATATTGTTATGTCTTTAGTTGGTTTGGTACTATATATACAAGTTTAACCACTTATGTCACATTAACATTTGATAAAATTGATTCATGTGTTCAAGAAAAAGAAAGAGTGAAATAGGTGTCCAAGATTCATCATCTTCATCTTCAACATCTCACAACACATCAATTACACACAACCATTTTTGAAGTGCATTGTGAGTGATTAAAGGTGATAAGGTTCGAAGCTTAGATTGGGTAATCTAGTTCGGGTTGAAGCTTGTGACAGGTTCTTTCTTGAATAAAACCATTAGGGTTTTATCCTCCAAGATTGGTTTGAATTTTGGGGATTTTTGGACGAGATTCTTCATCAAGGGTCAACTGAGCGAAGGTGATTGTGAAGAGGTGTTCTTCAACAGTCTAGTAGCGGATTCAGAGACATTGAAGGGAAGATCTCGGGTTCGATTTGTTGCTGTTGAGATCAGCCGGAGCCGAAGGTTTGAACAATAACGGGTTATTCAATAAGGTGGCTGGAATCAGAGGTCCATCAACAACGATCGGAGGACTTGATTCATCTTGAATCAAGGGGCAAGGAGTGAAAGCAACATTCAACATATTGAGATTTCTGTTGTATATTTGCTGCTCAATCCTTGTATAAATTGTTACATTCAACAGGTGATATCTATAAAATCTATCTCAAATCTAGTTTTAGAATTGAGGGCAGTTGTACCCCGAAGCGAGGACGACGGGGGAACTGCCTCACCAAATACTTGTCTTCTCTATTTTTTAGCATTTACGTTATAGCTCAAAAATAAGTGATTTTTGTATAAGCACTATTGTCAAACTGTGATATCAATTGAGTAAGAGGTTAAAACTCTGTTTTTGACTCCAAAGTACAATAAGACATTGTACTAGGCTAGTTGGAATCACTTACTCAACATAAATATCACTTGGAGTGTTTTGCACACCAAGTGTTTGACAAATTGCCTAAACCAAAATTATCTTACTTGTGTATCTAGTTTTGGTTTGCTCCTTAAATCATTGGAACTAGGAATCCTAACAACTGAATTAGATAATTGATAAGTGTGATTAGTGTTGTGATTCTATTTTCCATATTGTCATTAATCCAAAGGCTTACGCATATCCGGTTTTCCAATAACCGTTCGTTTTAGACTATATTTTCCTCGGCCGCTTCCGCACTTAAAACAAAATTTCAAAACCAATTTTTAAATTGGTAGCGCCGACTCAAATTTTTAATTGGGATCTATTCAACCCCCCTTCTAGATCCGTGTCATAGTCTAACATCTATCACCAAAAGGATAATAGTAAACATACACCACTCGCTATCACCAAAAGGATAATAGTATGTTCCCAATCTTCAAAAATTACTGACACCAAAAGGATGAAGGTAACAACACAAGTTGTTATCACCAAAAGGATGATAGTAATGACACAAGTTGCTATCATCAAAAGAATGATAGTAATGAGACAATTTTCTATCACCAAAAGGATGATAGTAAATTCCAAACTTTAATGATTATCGACATCAGAAGGATGAAGGTAATATCATAATTCTCTATCATCAAAAGGATGATAGTAAATTCCTAACACCAAAAGGATGAAGGTAACAACCCCATTTGCTATCACCAAAAGAATGATAGTAAACACACACCACTCGCTATCATCAAAAGAATGATAGTAAGTTCCCAATCTTTAAAAATTATAGACACCAAAAAGGATGAAGGTAACAACACAAGTTTCTATCACCAAAAGGATGATAGTAACAACACAATTTGCTATCACCAAAAGGATGATGGTAAATTCCCAACTTTAATGATTGCCAACACCAAAAGGGTAAAGGTAATATCATAATTCCCTATCACCAAAAGGATGATAATAAATTCCCGACACCAAAAGGATAAAGGTACCAACCCCATTTCCTATCACTAAAAAGATGGCAGTAATCACACATCATTAGCTATCACCAAAAGGATGATAGTATGTTCTCAATCTTTAAAAATTACTGACACCCAAAAGGATGAAGGTAACAACACAAGTTTCTATCACCAAAATGATGACAGTAACAACACAACTTGCTATTATCAAAATGATGATAGTAAGTTCCCAACTTTAACGATTACCGACATCAAAAAGATGAAGGTAATATCATAACTGGCTATCACCTAAAGGATGATAGTGAATTCCCAACACCAAAAGGATGAAGGTAACCACCCCATTTTTTATCACCAAAAGGATGATAGTAAACACACACCACTCGCTATCACCAAAAGGATGATAGTAAGTTCTCAATCATTAAAATTTACCAACACCCAAAAGGATGAAGGTAACAACACAAGTTTCTATCACCAAAAGGATGATAGTAACTACACAATTTGCTATCACCAAAAGGATGATAGTAAATTCCCAACTTTAATGATTACCGGCATCAAAAGGGTGAAGTTACTATCACAATTCGCTATCACCTAAAGGATGATAGTGAATTCCTAACCACAAAAGGATGAAGGTAACAACCCCATTTGCTATCACCAAAAGGATGATAGTAAACACACATCACTCGCTATCAACAAAAGGATGAAATTAAGGTCGAAAAAGTTTGGTGTTGCGGTGGAAATAGGATCACAAACTATTAATGAGTTTGAATCGCAATTCAATTCACAACCGCTCTTTGATTTATCCGAAGGAAAAGGTCAAAAGAGGGAAAACCTATTTTGCATCGTAAACACAATGCGGGGAAAGATCTAGGGTTCGGGGGTTGGTTAAATTTAGGGAAGGTATTAGCACCCTAAACTTCTGTAGTACTCTACAGGAACCTTTTGTTCAAATGTTTACTATTTTGTTTTACTTATTTGCTTAAGGTATGTGTACGAAAGATTAGAAGTGAGAAAAGAGACCTAAGGGGTTAATTCTAAGTTTACTCGGCAAGACATCGCATCTTGTGCCTACATATCCTTACGGGAATGGAATCAGAGTAACTGTAGTTCCCCTCAAAAGGGAGGTTAGAGACTTCTTGACTGTGGTCAAGGTCCCAAGGGGAATAAACATGTCTTAAGGACACGCTAACGCGGAGTGTAGAAACTCCAAATCTCTACGTTGAATTGTTAAGTTGTAATTAGGGTTAAATTAGGTTAGGGATTCCGCGGCGGGAAACCCTAAAATGAGCGCGGCGGCTCTTTGACCTAATGCTAGGGGTAAAATTGTAATCTTGTCCACAGCGAGACATGTATGAAAATTAGGGTTTGTAAGGTGAAAGGGTTGAGGTTGAGGACTATTGGCGCGGCGACCAAAGGCTAGACCTAACCTTCGGATGTGTATAGTGTAACAGAATAATTGATGAATGTGTGCAAACAGAGAATAATGTCATAATTTAAACCAGGCAAGCAGGAACTTAAAGACAGAAATTAAAGCGCGATTGTTAGGATTCGCGAGATTACAACCGAGAAGCAGTTACAATAATGATGAAATTTAAATAAACCAACCACGCAATAGTAGTAAACATGAGCTGCAAATGATGAACACCGTTAGTAAACAAAGTTAGACGGTAATGGGACGGGTCAGGAGAAAAAGTGCAATGTTGAAGGTTTTTGTTGTTTTTAAAGAGATGTTAAATGAATTTATAAAAAGGAAAGAGTAATGTTAATTGAAAAATATTTTAAATTTAATCTTAAAAAAAGTTTCCACTTATATTGAGAAAAAGTTTTAAAAAGGATTTTAAGTTATTTATTGAAAAAGGTTTTTTTATTTTTATTATATGAAAAAGGTTTTCTTTTATTTATTTTAAAAAAAAACAATTTTAATATTTGATAAAAATTTTATTAAAAATCAAACCACTAATTAAAAAATGGAAAAAAAGAAAAATAAAAGGTTTTTTTTTTAAAAAACAATTTAAACATAAAAATAAAAGGGGTTGGGCCGGTAATCACTTCCGGACCCAACCCAGTAAGTGTAGTGGTATCAGAATACACAACTAGGGTTCCCAAACCCTAATTGCTTCACGGCGCCGTTCTTCAATTCCCTTTCTTTCTCCTTGCTGCGATACTCTTCGTTCGTGTTTCCCCTTCATTTCGATGGCTCTCTCTCGTCATTCCCTGAAAAAGAAAAAACAATAACTGTGAGAAATACGGCGTGCTTACATTCTATCTCACGAGTGGCTTCCGGTAAGAAACGAAGCGATGATGGTGATCTTCTTCGAGGCGATGATGTGAGAAACTGAGCCTCAGGAGTGGTTTGCTCGTCGTCGAATGAAGCGGCTCCGGCGGCTGTTTGAGACGGCTTTGAGCGAAGCTCTTCTTCCTTCGATATCGCGGCCGCTAGGGTTTTGCTTGCGATTGTTGTTCGCCGTTTCGTCTCCTCTCTCGGTTGTCCCTTTGTCTTCGCCGTTAGCCCATTAGGGTTTCAACATGGTGATGTTGCTCCTTTTATAACTTCTCTTTTTCTTTTGGGCCTTTGATAAGGGTGGATTTGCGTTATTTTTCTGAGATTGATTTCTGATATTATTTGATTGGGATTTTCTGATATGATTCTGATATTGTCTGATTGCAGATTGGATACGGGTTTGGATTGGCTAACTTGTGATTTGTTTCTGATACGATTTGCTGCTGATATTATTGGAATTGTGGCTTTGTAGATTCATATTTGATCTTGTTTCCTTTCTGATACAGATTTTGTTTTGTGGTTTATCAGAACACGTTCCTTGATTGAGTTATGGATTCATTTGGATATCTTTCTAATATTGATTTCCTTTTGATGTTTGTAGAAGTGAATTTGATCCCTGATGGATCTTCAAACGCGGCTTTTGCGATTTGCTCACTGACTTTCCTTTTTGGGTTCACTTGATTGGATTTGATTTTCCTTGTGATTCGTCTGATTTCTGCTTGATGCGAGTTCACTAAAATTCTTTTTCTTCTTTCAGATTTGGTATGGATGCTGATGCTTTGGTTGAGTTAAAGTTGCCGAGAAGGGGTATACGGCGATGATGACAATGTTCTGAGCCTGATGAGGGAATCGATGATACCGCGGTTGCCTTTAACCATGTCTCGACTGTTGCCCTTGATAATCTCTGTTGTGTTCTTTGCTTGTTGGAATTTATTTCAGAACAAGGTTTTTGTGCTTGATTGTGACTGATATTGCTTTGTCTTGCGACTGGTGTTGCTAATGGTTGCTTTTATGATTCAATCAGTTGATTTTTTTTCGACCCAATAATCCCTTATTAATGGGCTTTTGCTCTGAGCTGATTTTAATGTTCTTCTTCTTCTTTCGCAGGGGAAACCATGCTTCCTTGAGTTCTGATACTGCCGGTTTTAGCCGTTGAGAGGTGTTTGGGCGATGACGACCTCACAGTCTGAGCTACCAGGGCATCCATTCTTGTTTCTACTCTCGATGATTGTTGGGAGCCTTCGAGATTGGTTGTTTTGTTCGAATTTCCATTGTTGTCGACGCTTGGTCGGGAGCTGGAGACACTCTAGTTGTTTCTCTCCCGGCAGCTCGAACCTCTGCCCAGTGATGAATTTACTGAGGGCTGAGTTTAAGTCCATTCTTCTTGACTCATGAACTTCCATTGTCTTCTGTTAATGGCACTTTGCAGTGTTTCTTGTTCTGATTGCTTTCGATCAACTTTTCCACTAATCAACCTTTGTCTTGGCTTTTCGTAGCTAACTTGGATGGTGAAAAGAGCAAAGTGTATGTGGGACTTGCTGTTCTTTGAATGATGGCATGATTAAACATATCAGCTTGGTGTTGTTTCCATTCGAGTTGCTTTGTGATGATCTGATTCTGAACTTGATTCTTGATATTTTACTGAACTGCACCATATTTCTGGTTTTTCTGATGAACCTGTTTCTTGAATTGATGCTGTCTGCTTTTCTTTTGATCTTGTTGGATACTTTTCTGTTAGTAGAAACTGAACTTTGTGATTACTTGCCCGTGACACATTTGTTGGATGTTTTCTCTTACTCTTGCGCATGAATTGAGTTTGATACTCACAACTCATTAGTCCCTCCCTTCCTTCCTGAATTTGGGCCAGTTTTGCATTTATGATGTTTGTTCAACTTTGATGCAGTTTATGAATTGCTTTGGTTTTGAGTTCTGTTCTGAGCTTGGTACTGATGCTGTTGTGGTGAATTTCAGGTGCTGACAAACTTTGAACACAAAATGGCTCATACCCGTCGGCATCCGGGCTTATGACCTAATTGATTGTGCTGCTTTACCCTTGTATCAGTTTGGAAAGTAAATTGGGATTTACATGATTTTGAAATGAATCCAATTGCGGTAAAAGCGAATCAGTCCCGCTTCTTTTATTTCTTTTATCTCTCGGCTGCCCCTTAGATAAGAACAGATGTTACCTGATCTGGCCCTAATGGCGCGGATCGGTAACGGGGGTAGGACGCAGCTTCGGTTGTGCCACTCCCGGCACTTGATGATGACGCTGTTCTGAGAGTGTCAAACAACCTCTAACACTTTTTCTATTCTGTTTGTGTTCTGTTTTTCTTTGTGCAGGTTAATCGGAGGAGCATGGAGTAATGTCCAATGGATGAACATCATGAAGACACCAAGGGATCTTTAGGACTTAGGATTTTTAGGATAGAAGTAACATCTGTAAATGTAATTTTACAGCAATTCAAACTGTGAAACGATTTTACTCCTTTTTGTATAATGATATCCTTTATGAAATAAAAATTCCAGAACTTCATTTATATACCCATGACTGTTCAGCTTTGAATTTATTTATATTTATTTCTAGTTATAAATTATAAACGTTTGTGAATAAATCCACAAATATTTAAATTCATTAACCTAGTCATAAACCATAAATATTCCCGAATGATATTCTTGCCTATGTACTTGTCTCGCCAGTAGTCCTAATCTCATCACCTGATTAAATTCCCTTGCATTCCAACTTAAATGCTAACCAACAATTTTATAACCAAACACGGATGTGCGCCGTAATCACAACAGATTCAGTATCAACGATAACATTGCCCGTAATTGAATTCCACTGACCAAATGCTAAGAGCAACAATCCAATAATACCCAATTAAATTGTGCCTTATTAACAGAAACGGAAGTGTTCTGGAAATAAACCATGAGCGATGAAATAGGTCTTAAATCCAGTTGTGCTCGACAAATTTCAATACCAAACACATCGAATTGGCGCCTTGATATAATCAAACCAGGTGATAAATAAATGCCTCAGAAGTAGCGTCTCAAGTGTCTCAAAGCTTAGTAACAGACCGTCTTCAAAGAATTAGCGGAATCCACGTAAAATGACCGAAATACCCCTAGAACCAATCCTGCAAAACAAACACCTCCATGCCTTGATAGTGGTTAGCAGATGCACAGATGAGATGCTATGCGAAATGACTGACTAAATATAAGGGTAAAATTTGGGGTATTACAGTTGCCCCTATTTAAATAGCTACACCGGATGATTTGAGTGACGGAAACTCGAGGAATCATGGTGGAGGGATTTAAATATAGATAACCGAAAATTTTTCCCTTATATGTGGCGATATGCAATGCTATGGATCTAATATGATGCGGACGATGTCATGAATATGATATGATGTGTATGCTGGAATGATGAATGCAAAAATGTTGACGAATACGACGACACAGGGACAGACGCTACGAGAAGAAACACACTGGGGAAAACGACGCGCTGGGACACAGTACAACCCTGGGGAATTCTAAAATGATGGTCAACTGGTGCGAACACGACCAATTGTCCTTTTGGAAACGAGATTCTCAAATGGAGATGGCACCTGTGAGACAGCCTCCACTGGGAATCTAAAAGTAAAACTGGATCAAGTACGATTGCAAGATCGATCACAGAATGCATGGAGCATTGAGCAAAGAATAACATCCAGGCTTCTGTACCCTATCCCTCGTGACAGGATCAAATGGACCTTTCGGGAATCCGTAGCAAATATACAGGGTGAAAACCGACTGTATGCCAAAATAAATGGACTTTAAGAACGAGATCCTTAAATGGAGATGGCACCTATGAGATGACCTCCACTTGGGAATGTCTAATAATAAAACTGGATCAAGTACGATTGCAAGATCGATCACAGAATGCATGGAGCATTGAGCAAAGAATAACATCCAAGCTTCTATAACCTATCCCTCGTGATGGGATCGGACGGATTTTCGGAAATCCGCATCAAATATACAGGGTAAAGACCGGCTGTATGCCAAAATAAATGGACTTTAAGAACGAGATCCTTAAATGGAGATGGCACCTATGAGATGACCTCCACTTGGGAATGTCTAATAATAAAACTGGATCCACACGGTTGCAAGATCGATTACAGAATGCTGGAGCATTGAGCAAAGAATAACATCCAAGCTTCTATAACCTATCCCTCGTGATGGGATCGGACGGATTTTCGGAAATCCGCATCAAATATACAGGGTAAAGACCGGCTGTATGCCAAAATAAATGGACTTTGATAGGAAATGCCCCGATAAGCTTCTCGAGGGAGAACTGTCACTTATCGTTGGAAGGGACTTACATGCCAAAATGGATAAGCACTCAAATAAAGAGGCTGTTGCTTATCTGATATATAAATCTTCTCATATTTAAGGTCGGCGCCTGGAATACGATTCTGATTCTTCTTTTACTAAAGGATAAATGAACTTCTTCATACCTCAAGATCGTGCTCTCCTGAATATGATTCGGCTCCTTCTTTTACTAAAGGGTAAATGAACTTCTTCATACTTCAAGATCGTGCTCTCCTGAATATGATTCCGCTCCTTCTTTTACTAAAGGGTAAATGAACTTCTTCATACTTCAAGATCGTGCTCTCCTGAATATGATTCCGCTCCTTCTTTTACTAAAGGGTAAATGAACTTCTTCATACTTCAAGATCGTGCTCTCCTGAATATGATTCCGCTCCTTCTTTTACTAAAGGGTAAATGAACTTCTTCATACTTCAAGATCGTGCTCTCCTGAATATGATTCCGCTCCTTCTTTTACTAAAGGGTAAATGAACTTCTTCATACTTCAAGATCGTGCTCTCCTGAATATGATTCCGCTCCTTCTTTTACTAAAGGGTAAATGAACTTCTTCATACTTCAAGATCGTGCTCTCCTGAATATGATTCCGCTCCTTCTTTTACTAAAGGGTAAATGAACTTCTTCATACTTCAAGATCGTGCTCTCCCGAATATGATTCCGCTCAAACCTCCCCGTACTTCAAGATCGTGCTCTCCTGAATACGATTTGGTTCAAACCTACCCATACTTCAAAACGACAAGGAAAATAGAAGCCCAACTTCTCAATGGAGATGGCCATTTGCTGCGAGTCATAACGAAGATAGGATCAGCTTCTTAGGCGAGAAGCGTCGCTTATTTGCAAGAGTGGCAATACTAAGCTTCTCATGTAGGAACTGCTTGCAGAGGTGATAACAGAGGATGATAAGCTTCTCAGACGAGAACAGGTGCTGATCGATGATAAGCTTCTCAGGTGAGAAATGGCGCGTATCTGGTTGTATAAGGTTGTTATATCGATAGGCTTCTCAGGCGAAAAATGTCGCATACCGATGCTGTAAGATGTATGATTGTTATATCGATAGGCTTCTCAGGCGAGAACAGTCGCATACCGATGCTGTAGGATGTACTGATAGATTTCCCAGGCGTGAACTGGCGTGTATCTGTAAAGGATTGCGGTTGAAAGATAGTGCAAAATAAATGCACGTCCGGGTACAGTGATAAACTTCTCGGGCGAGAACAGTCGCGTATCTGCCATGGTATGGTGAAAATCTTTAGATGGTGCAAAATAAATGCACGTCCAGTTGGGCTTGACGACCGACAATACTGAGATTCAATCTAGGATCGAGCTAGAAAGAAGACCGGTAATCAAGACTCCATCGAGGGAATGATCTCGAAGGGTAAATATCTTATTCTGGCGAGGAAAGATAGCTGAAGTAACCGTCATCCACGAGGATCGAGCTCTGTGGGGAAACTGGAAACAAGTAAGTATTTTATGCTTATGGCTGCCAATCTATTTGGAAAGAATGGACGAACCCAGTTACTCGGCGGTAACAACAAATGATGGCGAAACACAATGAACCTGTGAACGCTAATGCATATGTTACTGCGTATGTTAATGTGAATGTATGTCAATGAATGGATGTTAATGTCTATGTACGTAGTTAATCATTATGTAATGAGTATGTGTATGAAATAGGCATGTGATGCTTATGCCCCTGTGTATGCTGACGAAACTGATTATAGACAGGACGAGAGATGAAATAAACACCTCGACGGAGATACCCTGCGTTCTCTGCAACCAATATGTCAATCATGGGTGAGAAAGATCAATGGTAGAACCAAATCTGGTTTCAGAATTCTGAATTCTCTGGGGAGAAAGTAATCTGCTTGGGTGCACAGTATCACGTCTTCTCATGGGGAGAGGAAAACCTGAGGGACACTTTCAAGTTACCCAAGAAAAAGTTGTCAGCTTATAGTCTCTCTGGGGACTGCGACGAGGCAATAGTTTAGGAGCCTGTTGCAACACTGAGATTTACTGGGGAATGAAGGCCGCTGTGAGTAAAATCCCTCGGGTGCACGAAGAAAAGTTGTGAAACCCCATGGTTTTGATCTTGAAGGACCTTATAGTAGTCGCCATTTGTTTCTTTTAAAAAAAACACGGTGCCCCAGGATACTTGCGTTGTGAGGTAGGGTCATCTCAAGAGGATTTTATAGAGAACATGGAGTCTGATTGCCCCACTGTTCTCAAACTCTTTGAGAGATGCATCAGGTCTCGACGTAACTGGAACAAAATTAATCGTGTTACGACGAAATCTTTGAGAAATAGCTCTTAAGAATGTCAGACTCGCGTTGGGAAACTGCCTGCCCCTGTTCAGCAGGATCTTCAAGTTCCACGGGTTATGTCCATAAGTAACTCTCTAAGATATCAAACAAAGTCATCATGCCTGAAATGCCTATCCTGAGTTTGTCAATGCACACATATATTTGTCCTGAATTTTTGTTTTGAAAAAGATATCGCAATAACTTGTGACCGAAATCACTAGTCCGGATATAAGTTTTAATTATAATGCCAACATGAATTTTTTCTGAGCATAGCTCGTAGGTGTCAGGAAACGTGATCTTGTCGAGTATGCTTTCAACCGAAGTCCTACTTCAATTAGGTCTTTTAAAGGTTGTATTGTGGCTCGGCTCACGGTTTAAGGAACAAAAAGGGATATAGGCTCAAAGTTATATTTGTACCCACCCCTTCTTCGTGATGTTCTCCAATCCTAATTCAGTTAATCGGATACGAATGCTCATATCTCAAGCGGATTTGCTATGGTCGAGAACTTATCAAGGCTTTGGACATGGCAGTCACTCACCTATTTCCAATGGCAATTGGTCACACGACTTTGTTCTTTATAGGGATCCTAAAAAAACTACTGGTTTGTTGTTCTTATTCCCTAACTTTTGCCTGGACAACTTCTTTTGATCTGACTTTGGAGTCCAGCGGGATGCCCCAGTTTTGCCTAAGTTTCCTTCATAGGTTTTGACTTAGCAGGCTCTTATTTTTTTTAATATTCTTTTATGCACAAGTCGTGTAAATCTTTCGAAAGGCTCGTGACTGCCCCACTCCTTAGGTAACCGAGGGTTAGTCAGTGTATTGGACTTCTTAAGATGCTAAGGATAAATTCTCGAAGGTTTGTTCTTCCTTTTTGAGGATCTAAACGCTCGATTGGTTTAACTGAAACCTACCCTGCCCCAGGTTAGGATGAAAAAAAAAAAACTCCTACTTCACGATTCAAAGAGGTTAACGAGGGATTAACATCCTTATATCTCCAGTGTTTGGGATTTGAAACAATGCCTTACATCATCAGCAGGTTTTAATCGAAAGCATACAACAAGAAATCTGCCGTTTTGGGTTCGTCATCATCCTCCCAATTCTCCATCAGAACAAGAGATCGGGTAAAGTTGGCATTATAATTTATGAAAAATATATTTTGAATGAGTGAAACGAATGGACTTATTCAAGACAAACATATGCGTTGCATTAATCAAAGATAAACAAGTTCGTACATGCTAAATATGCTTAATCAAAGAGAAATACATATAAATAAACAAATGAATTGTCAGAAAAATCCTTCTAAATGGTTTATGAAATTCAAGAGCAACAGTTTCCTTTGGCGGAGCCTCAATGGAAAGGGACGTCTGGTTTACGATCACTGCGAGTCGTCATGGCTTGCCCCAGTTACGCTGGTCACATCTTCAACAGTTTTCAGTCGTTGCTTCAAAATAAATTTCCCAGATTCTTTGTCGATCCCGGTCATATATCTTGAGGGTTACTGAAATGAAGCGAGCTAGGCCTTTGAATAATTACTGGATTCGGCTGATTTGCCACAGTAGTAGCATGCTTTGCAGAATTCGAACTCGACAAGTGAGGGACCCCGAGAGGAGTCTCGATCTTCATCTGAGCATCGCTAAAAGATAACTTCTTCGTTTCTAGCAAATTTCTGACAACTTTCTTAAGAGCATAACAATTCTCTAGATCATGGACGGGCGCACCCTCATGAAATAAACAATGAGCGACAGCGTTGTAACCTGCAGGTAACGGATTAGGCGGAGGACCCAAAATACGGGTGGTAATCAGACCTTGTCGTACCAAATGAGGGTATAACTCAGTGAAAGCCATCGGAATTGGAGGACAAGGCTTATACTGACTCTTACGGAGATAAGGAACCTGACCCTGTGATTGTTGAACAGGAGCGTTGGGCACTCGTTGACTGTTGACAGGAACTTGCATGGGTGGATAACCGGAAGGTTGTTGATAAACCGGTGCTTGGTATACCGGAGCTGATTGCACAGGCTGGTATGTAGGAAACTGCTGATCGAAAGGAGGTGCAACAGTAGCTACATAAGGTTGTTGGCCACATGGAAACGGATAACCTTGAACACAATTCTGCTGATGTTGCCAAGGTTGAGGAGTAGCCATTTTGCGGTTCCTCGAACGTGCAGGTCCTTTACCATGGTCGGAGTTGGGAGTTTTGCACTTTGGAGGGGTAGCTCGTCGAACTGGTTGAGCACTAGGAGGCACCAAACCGGATTGAAGACCGTGAGGAGGTACATTCTCGACAATAACAGCTGATTGAGGTTCCCTAACGGTATTAGTAGTCTCAGAAACAACAGTAGACTGAGCATCCACCTTCACACTAAGAGCTCGTAGCATCTCCATAATCTGCCCTACACTTCCTCGAAGATCTTCGAGTTCATGGCTGACACGGTTGATCTCTTGGTTTTGATCTTCCATCCTTTTGAAGGGTCGTATTGATGCAGAGAACTTAGGGTGACAAAACTGGAAGGTGAGAAAACCGCGTATGAGAAAACGGGAGACACATGCAATGCAAAAGTATGATGCTAAAATGTGAATGCAAATGAAGATTTCATGGAATTCAAATATTTACGAATATTGCGGAATACCAAGGAAACTTTTAATCCATTGAAGACAAATTACAAATAATATTCTTGCAACCAAAATAGCTAAATAAAAGCCTAGAAAGTCCTAGAGAAGCATCTTCCACAACTTCAGTGAGCAGTCGGAGATCCGGAGGAAAATAAATATTCGTAGAGCCTTCTCTTCTTGTAGGATTGTATCTCATCATTCTTCGACTGAATCTGCTTTTGAAGTTCTTCGTACTTGCTGACCATCACATGGTATTTGTTCTTCCATGATTCTGCTTCGCATTGTGATTTCTTCAAAGTGATCTTCAAAGTCTCAGCTTCAGTCATGAAATACTGGACAAGTTCTTCTCTTTGAGGTAAAGGATCTTGGCGAGAGTAGGGCATCTTCAACTCGATAGCTCTTCCTCGGACCCATTGAAGGTATGGTTCCATGGACACGCAATTAGGTCTTCCCAAACTTTCTTTGCCTTTCCTATGCAGACGATTCCAAGAAGATAGAATCTGATCTTGAAGCTTTTTGCCGTCTTTGAAAAAGATTTTCTCCACATGAATACCTTTAGGCGGTTCCTTCAAGGGGTATCCCAACTGTCGGCGAGCTAAGACTGGATTGTAGCTAATTCCTCCATTGAAACTGAGCAAAGGCGCATTGTTGAAGTTTCCACAACTATCAATGATCGATATCCCATCGTACATGCGATTATACCAATTAATATCAGAGTGAGTCAAAGCCATAACTTTTTGCGACCAACATTCTTGATTAGGTCTCCAGAACGGACCGGACTTGGGTAAGTGAGAAATAAACCACTTGTATAGTAATGGCACACAACATGTAATCATTCCTCCCCCATGAAAGTTTCGGAGATGTACTGAATGATAAGTATTACCCAATAGTGTTGGAACTGGATTTCTCCTCATGAAGGTCTTGATTGCATTAAGGTCCACAAACCCCTCAAAACTAGGAAAAAGCAACAACCCATAAATAAGCAAAGCAAATATTGTCTCAAAGGCAAACATGTCTTTATGATCGGCATAAAATTGGGCCTTCTTAATTAGGAAGTCCCTGAGAAAACCGGAGGTCCCCCCTTTGGTGATCATATTGTTTTTGACATCAGATACTTTTAGACAAATGGCTTTAGCAATATCTCGTTCTTTAGGGTCTTCCTCCAAGAAAGGGAATGGAGACTTATCCAAGATAGGTAATCCCACCAACTGGGAGTACTCTTCTAAGGTAGGTAAAAGCTGATAATCTGGAAAAGTGAAGCAATGATAATCTGGATCATAAAACTGTAGCAAAGTTGCAAGAAGTCCTTCGTTTACTTGAACCTTCAACAAATACAATAGCCTTCCATATCTGTTTTGGAACTTTTCTTGATCTTGAACCAAATCTCTTAGCTTCTCTAGGACTTCCAAATTAAAACCCTTAAAAGTAAATTTCAAAGTATGCTTCCTAGAGTGATCCATGGTATCCTGCAATGTTCATGAATAAAGTTTGAATTCCATGAAATCTTAATGCGATATGATGTTTTATGGATGCAATGCATGAAAACACACAAAGTCCTAGGTTAAAGATACGTGAGCGGAGTTAAGGTTTACCCATCCCAAAAAGGAGTGTACTATAGGTTAGTTGTACCTGCAGAACAAGGTTCTAAAAAGTGCCCAAAGTCATCAGCCCATCTTTCGGATATTATCAACCTTCCGACTGACTCAGGCGTTAATAATATTCTCGAGAGAACCTCTTTTGAGTGTAGTATCGCGTAGCAACCATTGTAGGACTACTCCCACATAGTTCCCGCACTACGTTCTAAATAAAGCCGAGGTGGTGTTAAGGTACTACGGTTCCCAATATCACAGACTCCAACCGACCATGGAAAAAGTTTTCACGATTACTCGTTCAACCGAACCATTTTCGAAAAGGTCTCAACTGAGCGGTGATTCTCGAATCAACTTGGTCGGGATTTAACTCCCTATAAGCCTCATCGAATATATCCCCATCCTATAATAATGTCACTAGTCCGGGCGTAGGACATATCTCACAGCACAAGGAACAGTCCCAAATTAGAGCCCAAATATATACATGCAAATGAATAGTAAAACAGATAGTAATAAATATGAACAAGTTAGGGATAACCCTCAAGAGTTAAGACACTCCCAAGTGAAGTCGCCATTTTCTGTTGCGGTGGAAATAGGATCACAAACTATTAATGAGTTTGAATCGCAATTCAATTCACAACCGCTCTTTGATTTATCCGAAGGAAAAGGTCAAAAGAGGGAAAACCTATTTTGCATCGTAAACACAATGCGGGGAAAGATCTAGGGTTCGGGGGTTGGTTAAATTTAGGGAAGGTATTAGCACCCTAAACTTCTGTAGTACTCTACAGGAACCTTTTGTTCAAATGTTTACTATTTTGTTTTACTTATTTGCTTAAGGTATGTGTACGAAAGATTAGAAGTGAGAAAAGAGACCTAAGGGGTTAATTCTAAGTTTACTCGACAAGACATCGCATCTTGTGCCTACATATCCTTACGGGAATGGAATCAGAGTAACTGTAGTTCCCCTCAAAAGGGAGGTTAGAGACTTCTTGACTGTGGT
Organism: Lathyrus sativus; assembly: GCA_963859935.3. Classification (NCBI taxonomy): domain Eukaryota; kingdom Viridiplantae; phylum Streptophyta; class Magnoliopsida; order Fabales; family Fabaceae; genus Lathyrus; species Lathyrus sativus. The sequence continues at coordinate 283,325,050 of OZ012738.1, forward strand.
CAAGGTCCCAAGGGGAATAAACATGTCTTAAGGACACGCTTACGCGGAGTGTAGAAACTCCAAATCTCTACGTTGAATTGTTAAGTTGTAATTAGGGTTAAATTAGGTTAGGGATTCCGCGGCGGGAAACCCTAAAATGAGCGCGGCGGCTCTTTGACCTAATGCTAGGGGTAAAATTGTAATCTTGTCCACAGCGAGACATGTATGAAAATTAGGGTTTGTAAGGTGAAAGGGTTGAGGTTGAGGACTATTGGCGCGGCGACCAAAGGCTAGACCTAACCTTCGGATGTGTATAGTGTAACAGAATAATTGATGAATGTGTGCAAACAGAGAATAATGTCGTAATTTAAACCAGGCGAGCAGGAACTTAAAGACAGAAATTAAAGCGCGATTGTTAGGATTCGCGAGGTTACAACCGAGAAGCAGTTACAATAATGATGAAATTTAAATAAACCAACCACGCAATAGTAGTAAACATGAGCTGCAAATGATGAACACCGTTAGTAAACAAAGTTAGACGGTAATGGGACGGGTCAGGAGAAAAAGTGCAATGTTGAAGGTTTTTGTTGTTTTTAAAGAGATGTTAAATGAATTTATAAAAAGGAAAGAGTAATGTTAATTGAAAAATATTTTAAATTTAATCTTAAAAAAAGTTTCCACTTATATTGAGAAAAAGTTTTAAAAAGGATTTTAAGTTATTTATTGAAAAAGGTTTTTTATTTTTATTATATGAAAAAGGTTTTCTTTTATTTATTTAAAAAAAAAACAATTTTAATATTTGATAAAAATTTTATTAAAAATCAAACCACTAATTAAAAAATGGAAAAAAAGAAAAATAAAAGGTTTTTTTTTTAAAAAATAATTTAAACATAAAAATAAAAGGGGTTGGGCCGGTAATCACTTCCGGACGCAACCCAGTAAGTGTAGTGGTATCAGAATACACAACTAGGGTTCCCAAACCCTAATTGCTTCACGGCGCCGTTCTTCAATTCCCCTTCTTTCTCCTCGCTGCGATACTCTTCGTTCGTGTTTCCCCTTCATTTCGATGGCTCTCTCTCGTCATTCCCTGAAAAAGAAAAAACAATAACTGTGAGAAATACGGCGTGCTTACATTCTATCTCACGAGTGGCTTCCGGTAAGAAACGAAGCGATGATGGTGATCTTCTTCGAGGCGATGATGTGAGAAACTGAGCCTCAGGAGTGGTTTGCTCGTCGTCGAATGAAGCGGCTTCGGCGGCTGTTTGAGACGGCTTTGAGAGAAGCTCTTCTTCCTTCGATATCACGGCCGCTAGGGTTTTGCTTGCGATTGTTGTTCGCCGTTTCGTCTCCTCTCTCGGTTGTCCCTTTGTCTTCGCCGTTAGCCCGTTAGGGTTTCAACATGGTGATGTTGCTCCTTTTATAACTTCTCTTTTTCTTTTGGGCCTTTGATAAGGGTGGATTTGCGTTATTTTTCTGAGATTGATTTCTGATATTATTTGATTGGGATTTTCTGATATGATTCTGATATTGTCTGATTGCAGATTGGATACGGGTTTGGATTGGCTAACTTGTGATTTGATTCTGATACGATTTGCTGCTGATATTATTGGAATTGTGGCTTTATAGATTCATATTTGATCTTGTTTCCTTTCTGATACAGATTTTGTTTTGTGGTTTATCAGAACACATTCCTTGATTGAGTTATGGATTCATTTGGATATCTTTCTAATATTGATTTCCTTTTGATGTTTGTAGAAGTGAATTTGATCCCTGATGGATCTTCAAACGCGGCTTTTGCGATTTGCTCACTGACTTTCCTTTTTGGGTTCACTTGATTGGATTTGATTTTCCTTGTGATTCGTCTGATTTCTGCTTGATGCGAGTTCACTAACATTCTTTTTCTTCTTTCAGATTTGGTATGGATGCTGATGCTTTGGTTGAGTTAAAGTTGCCGAGAAGGGGTATACGGCGATGATGACAATGTTCTGAGCCTGATGAGGGAATCGATGATACCGCGGTTGCCTTTAACCATGTCTCGACTGTTGCCCTTGATAATCTCTGTTGTGTTCTTTGCTTGTTGGAATTTGGTTCAGAACAGGGTTTTTGTGCTTGATTGTGACTGATATTGCTTTGTCTTGCGACTGGTGTTGCTAATGGTTGCTTTTATGATTCAATCAGTTGATTTTTTTTCGACCCAATAATCCCTTATTAATGGGCTTTTGCTCTGAGCTGATTTTAATGTTCTTCTTCTTCTTTCGCAGGGGAAACCATGCTTCCTTGAGTTCTGATACTGCCGGTTTTAGCCGTTGAGAGGTGTTTGGGCGATGACGACCTCACAGTCTGAGCTACCAGGGCATCCATTCTTGTTTCTACTCTCGATGATTGTTGGGAGCCTTCGAGATTGGTTGTTTTGTTCGAATTTCCATTGTTGTCGACGCTTGGTCGGGAGCTGGAGACACTCTAGTTGTTTCTCTCCCGGCAGCTCGAACCTCTGCCCAGTGATGAATTTACTGAGGGCTGAGTTTAAGTCCATTCTTCTTGACTCATGAACTTCCATTGTCTTCTGTTAATGGCACTTTGCAGTGTTTCTTGTTCTGATTGCTTTCGACCAACTTTTCCACTAATCAACCTTTGTCTTGGCTTTTCGTAGCTAACTTGGATGGTGAAAAGAGCAAAGTGTATGTGGGACTTGCTGTTCTTCGAATGATGGCATGATTAAACATATCAGCTTGGTGTTGTTTCCATTCGAGTTGCTTTGTGATGATCTGATTCTGAACTTGATTCTTGATATTTTACTGAACTGCACCATATTTCTGGTTTTTCTGATGAACCTGTTTCTTGAATTGATGCTGTCTGCTTTTCTTTTGATCTTGTTGGATACTTTTCTGTTAGTAGAAACTGAACTTTGTGATTACTTGCCCGTGACACATTTGTTGGATGTTTTTTCTTGCTCTTGCGCATGAATTGAGTTTGATACTCACAACTCATTAGTCCCTCCCTTCCTTCCTGAATTTGGGCCAGTTTTGCATTTATGATGTTTGTTCAACTTTGGTGCAGTTTATGAATTGCTTTGGTTTTGAGTTCTGTTCTGAGCTTGGTACTGATGCTGTTGTGGTGAATTTCAGGTGCTGACAAACTTTGAACACAAAATGGCTCATACCCGTCGGCATCCGGGCTTATGACCTAATTGATTGTGCTGCTTTACCCTTGTATCAGTTTGGAAAGTAAATTGGGATTTACATGATTTTGAAATGAATCCAATTGCGGCAAAAGCGAATCAGTCCCGCTTCTTTTATTTCTTTTATCTCTCGGCTGCCCCTTAGATAAGAACAGATGTTACCTGATCTGGCCCTAATGGCGCGGATCGGTAACGGGGGTAGGACGCAGCTTCGGTTGTGCCACTCCCGGCACTCGATGATGACGCTGTTCTGAGAGTGTCAAACAACCTCTAACACTTTTCTATTCTGTTTGTGTTCTGTTTTTCTTTGTGCAGGTTAATCGGAGGAGCATGGAGTAATGTCCAATGGATTAACATCATGAAGACACCAAGGGATCTTTAGGACTTAGGATTTTTAGGATAGAAGTAACATCTGTAAATGTAATTTTACAGCAATTCAAACTGTGAAACGATTTTACTCCTTTTTGTATAATGATATCCTTTATGAAATAAAAATTCCAGAACTTCATTTATATATCCATGACTGTTCAGCTTTGAATTTATTTATATTTATTTCTAGTTATAAATTATAAACGTTTGTGAATAAATCCACAAATATTTAAATTCATTAACCTAGTCATAAACCATAAATATTCCCGAATGATATTCTTGCCTATGTACTTGTCTCGCCCGTAGTCCTAATCTCATCACCTGATTAAATTCCCTTGCATTCCAACTTAAATGCTAACCAACAATTTTATAACCAAACACGGATGTGCGCCGTAATCACAACAGATTCAGTATCAACGATAACATTGCCCGTAATTGAATTCCACTGACCAAATGCTAAGAGCAACAATCCAATAATACCCAATTAAATTGTGCCTTATTAACAGAAACGGAAGTGTTCTGGAAATAAACCATGAGCGATGAAATAGGTCTTAAATCCAGTTGTGCTCGACAAATTTCAATACCAAACACATCGAATTGGCGCCTTGATATAATCAAACCAGGTGATAAATAAATGCCTCAGAAATAGCGTCTCAAGTGTCTCAAAGCTTAGTAACAGCCCGTCTTCAAAGAATTAGCGGAATCCACGTAAAATGACCAAAATACCCCTAGAACCAATCCTGCAAAACAAACACCTCCATGCCTTGATAGTGGTTAGCAGATGCACAGATGAGATGCTATGCGAAATGACTGACTAAATATAAGGGTAAAATTTGGGGTATTACATTTGGTATCACCAAAAGGATGATAACAAACACATACTTTAATGATCACTATAACCAAAATAATGAAAGTGAAATCAAAATCACAAATCTTACTATCACCAAAAGGATGGTAGTAAGACTGACTTGAGGAGGTTAACAAGAGGTTGAAAAAAGTGAATTCATCAAGTTAAAACATCCTTATCAATAAAAGGTTAAAAGGAATCAACTCACTAGGGAACACCCAATAAGTAAGGTAGTAATTATTCAGAGAGATACCACATAAATGGTATGATGATAATAACTTCATCAACAAAAGGTTAAAGGAAATAACTCAATGGGGAACGTCTGCTGAACAACATGTCACAACTGCGAAAAACACCCGGCGGAAAATAGAAGAGTCGCCACCTTTCGTTATTTATCCCAAAGGAAGGGAAAGGAAATGATCAGAAAAACCTAACAAAAAAGGGAAAAGACGAGATCATTGCAACCAAGTTCTGGATTCAGAAGTCGGTTACGCAAGGGGAAGGTATTAGCACCCCTCACGTCTGTTGTACTCGACGGGATCCACGCTTGTTGTCTATCTAAGGGTGTGTTTAAACTATCTATGCTAAAGGTCAAGGGACAAAAAGAAAAGAAAAGAGACTCGGCAGAGCATTGCCGCTCTGTGGCTACGTATACCCCCATGCAATGGGAAAGACAGAGTCAACGTGGTTTGGCCAACTACGGGCGAAGAAGGGGGGAAGGTTGCTCGCCAAGACATCGCGTCTTGTGCCTACGTATTCCCATCTGGTATGAGAAATCAGAGCAAACGTAGTTCGGGTGACACGAAACCACAGGTTGATTAAGTGTTTTAACCGAGTAGGGTTAAACCTCCCTTCCAGCAGTTAGGGACAAAGCCTGTTTGCGAAAGAACCGAAGCTTAACAACACTCTTTTCTGAAAAAGGTTTCCGATTAATCCCGAAGGAAAAAGGTTTGAAATTTGTTTGTGTTTTTTAGTGAAGTGAATTAATTTGGTTTGTGATTCACGTTGCACTAAAGACTATGACATGGGAGCGAATGCGTCGTGTATCGCCCCCAAACGGGACGTACACTAAACACTCTAGACAAGCGAGAGGAGACCCCTCACTCATCATTTCCCATGTAGCTTAAGGCTCGTAGCGCGTAACGTTCATCGCATTTATTAGATGGATTAGAATTTTTATGAGATTAGAAGAGAGACGCACAGAAGGTCTAAGGGAAACTCGGCCCTAACGTTGTCATGCAAAGTGGTCATAAAGTTGGGATTAAAAGGGGAAACATCTACCCTAATGTTAGCATGCTTGGATTGAACACCTAATGTCTCTCCTACTCCCATCCTAAACGGAGGGACTAGGAACCCTATGGGGATCATGGCAAGAAGCAGCAGAAAGCACCAAGTAAATTCAATCACAAGTAAAAGATGCAAACATGAAAATGCAACACTTAGAATGGTGGGAGGGAGGAAAAATGTATGGGGAAGCAGCCGCCATAAGCGCGTCCCGACCTCAACAACGATGCAAGAATGATGCAAACATGAAGGAAGCGCAAAAGAGATGAAAGCAAACGAACATGCAAGAGATCATCACTTTGAACCACATCCATAAGTATGCATTCAAGTGGAAAAACACAAATGTCGGCAAAATCTCGATTAAACAGCCAAAACAACGACATATATCCAGAAACATTTCATCCCTAATACATCACACTGATTTATGATGATTCGAGATGAAACGGTATGCAAATAATCAAACAAAGTAGCAAAACAGGCCTGCCAGCACAGTGTTAATTGGTTAACCCCAGGGTTAATCGGTTAACACACTGTTAACGTTTAAAAAAATTTGAACTGGTTAATCGGTTAACCATATGCGTTAACCGATTAACACTCTAAAAACTTTGAAAAATCTGGAAATTTGTAATGGTTAATCGGTTAACCATATGCGTTAACTAATTAACACTGTGCTAACAGCAGAAAACAACAAAACAGAATCACTTTTCGACAGCTTATCACTTCTCCAAACATACCAATGATCACATAATCAATTATACACGAGATTAGATCAGCAAATCATGATTTCAACAGTATATAAACAAATTCAAACAGCAACAATACAGAACATATCAACCAAAATTCAATCGAATATGAAAATCATCATGATCATGCAAATAAGCTCAAAAATACTATGGATCTAGGATTCCAACCTTCGAAGTAGAGATTTGCTTCGGTTAATGTTGAACTAACTGAAATTGAACTGATTCAATGCTAGAAGTCCGAAATACTTCAAGATCCACACCAATTCTTGTTGTAGCAATGGAGATCCTTCAAGATTAATCCAAAATAAGCCAAATAATCACTTCCAAAATCACTTCCAGATCTGGATCCAATTATGCACGAAAATTGGATGGAGAAATCACTTCAATGGAGATGATGGATGGAGGTTTGAGCTCAAGAATTCATTGATTCCAATGAAGAATCAAAGAATTCAATGAAAAAGAGCTTTGAGTGAGGGTTTTGGAATTGGAAAGTTGAGAGAATTTGAGAGAATTGAAATGAATTCTGAAAAATGAATGTGAGAAATGAAAATTTTGATCCCTTTGGTTTGGAGTGAATCACTTAAATATCATTTAGGTTTGGATCCCAAGGAGAGACTTGGAAATTGGTTTGTGAATTGTGGCTTGGCACTAGGAATGGAATTTTGGAGGGAAATGAAATTATGAAATGATTCTAGATCCTTCCCAAGTGACAAATTTGAATTTAAGTGATCAAAATTGGACCCCAAATGGCTCTGCATTGAAAAATCACGTACAGAGGCAAAAATTGCACTGGTTAATCGGTTAACCATATGCGTTAACCGATTAACGCCTTCAAAATCTCAAATTTGGCTTGATTTTGCCTTGGTTAATCGGTTAATCATATGCGTTAACCGATTAACACCTTCAAAATTTTGAATTTGGCGTCTTTTGGAGGGAAATCTGTCCATTTGCCCTGTTTCAACTGTTTTGGAGCTCTGTTAAGCTTTTGAATCTCGTTCTTGAACGTTATCACTGTAAAAATGCTTGACATGAGCCTGAGTGCTGCTTTCTGAACTACTGTTCTCCTGCAAAACAAAATAAAATCGGCCGCCTGACCGCTGGGCAAAATAAATGCCAGAGCCTCTAATGCTCACTGTTCGTTGTTCAGTCTTTTGCGCCGAAATGAACTTGAGCCACAGGAGTACCTCGATCCCATGCCTCGAGAACAAATGCTAGGATATGTAAAAATGCAAAATGAAAAGAAACAAAAGCCAGTTAAGGTTAAAACGAGAAGGCAAATTTTGGGGTGCTACAGCTGCCCCTATTCAATCGACTTGAACCTGAAGGAATGAGAGCATCAGCTTTCAAACAATCAAGATAAAGACGATTGAATAACAAAGAACCCGGAAATTTGCCACCTGCATAAATAAACTGCAAACTCTGATTGGGAATAGAAATCTCCGGAAGTAGTTGAACTGATAGAACATCTGTATACTCCGCTGAGGAAGAGAGAAACTTAACCAAGCAACTCTAGCAGGGAAAACAAGATAAATTTAAACAAATAACTCTGCTTGGGGATAAAGAGAAACTTAGCCAAGTAACTCTGTAGATATACATAACAAGATGAACACGTCCATCACAAATTGTGCCATGGTCTGGATACCATATCGACTGCAAGGGTAACACCTCACATTGTCGGAATCTAGATATTCAACGAACAGAATGAATCGACAAAATTTGTCGGAGTCTGAATACTCAACGTAATGACCGGAGTCTGGATACTCGACGAATAAAGGAACCAGAGCCTGAATGCTCGACGTAATGACCGGAGTCTGGATACTCGACGGACGAGGTGAATCAATACACGAATTGTTGGAGTCTGGGTACTCAACGAGCGAACCAGAGCCTGAATGCTCTGCCAAAATGACTGGAGTCTGGGTACTCAATGGACAAAGGGATTCACAAATCGGAAAATGACCGGAGTCTGAACACTCAACAAACAAAAACTGGAGCCTAGATGCTCGATGCGACAACCGGAGTCTGGAAACTCAATGGAATTGGCGACTTCACTAGGGATTTACTGGAGCCTGGATACTCGACGGAAGTTGAACAAAGTCTGATTACTCAACGAGATAGCCGGAGCCTGGACGCTCGACGAAGAAACTGGAATAAACCGGAGTCTGGACGCTCAATGAAATAAACCAAAATGAACCGGAGCCTGAATGCTCGACGTAATAACAGAAGCCTAGATGCTCAACGAAGGTTGACCGGAGCCTGGACACTCGACGGACGAGGAAACATTCATTATGGTCTGAATACCACCTGAGTTAGCCAAGATCTCACCCATCAACGTCTGACAACACCGCTGGGGGAAATAACACAAGCCGGGGTCTGGATACCACGCAGGCTAACGGGAGCTGCTATGGTCTGGATACCATGTGAGTTTTAAAAAATACCATCTCAAAATGCCGGAGTCGGAATACTGCATGGACAAAATGAATCAATGAATTCTGCCAGAGCCTAGATACTCAATGACACAGGAACACACTTCTGCAATCGGAGGTTTTTCGGAGTCTGGATACTCGACGACATTGACCGGAGTCTGAATACTCAACGGACAAAGAAAATATGTCTGATATCACCATGGTCTGAATACCACAACTGTCTTTACCGGAGTCTGGGTACTCAATAGGAAGAGAAAAACATCAACACCTGGGGACTGACCGGAGTCTGGATACTCGACGGACAGAGACATTCATCACACACACTCATCAAGGTCTGACTACCAAATGAGCCCCAAAACAACATAATCAGCTGAAATACGATGATACTGCTGGGGAATAACGTAAGTCGGGGTCTGGATACCACGCGGGCTAATAGAAGCTACCATGGTCTGGACACCAAGGGCAAAAAGATCAAATCTCCGGGGAAAACACCTGAAACACAGAGATAACAACCTGGCTTATGCTTCACATGCGTATGTTTGAAAATGGTGTAATGCTTCATACGAAATGGAAATGCTACGCATTTGAGAGGATGCTAATGCAAAATGCAAATGCAAAATAACCACCCCAGCAAAATAAATGCTAGGAAGAAAAGATACCCACTCTGTCGGGGAGAGAAAACAACCCTGTCGGGGATAATAGGCACATGCCAGAAAACTGGACTTACTGGGAAAATAAACCCTGGACGGCCTCCTGGAACAAAACTTGGTGTACTGCTCTTTCAAGAACAAAAAATCCACTCTGCTGGGGATCAGATCATATCCTGCTAAGAAAATGCCCTGGATCGCCCTCTAGAATACAACTCTTCTGGGGAATCGAGAAAACTCGGCTGGGAAACAGGCAACCCTCTGCTTAAATCAAACCCCTTCTGTTGAGGAAACCGACTCTGCGGGAGAAATGCGACCAACCGCTGAGATTGACTTTACTCCGCTCGGGAAATCATCCCTGACTGGCATCCCATAAAACTCTGTCTTGCTTGGGAAAGAAATCCACTCTGCTTGGGATTACATCCGACACCAACCTGTCTTGCTGAGGAATATCAGATACTCCTACTAGGAACTCCATTCTGCTGGGGAAATCCCACACTCTTGTTCCACCACTTACTCTGTCGAGGGAATCAGCACTGCACTCTGCTAGAGAAAATCCTGAATACCGACTCCGTTGTGGAAAGGGCATCACCGACGTTGCCTCCGCTGGAGAAGAAAACTGGTCTACAAACCACCCTGCCGCTGAGGGAACCACTTCTATCTTGCTCTGCTGGGAGCAAACTCCACCCTGCTGGGGACTCACTTTCTGACGAAGACAAAGCTTTGTTCTACAGGAGATACAACATTTCACACTTAATGATCGGACCCTGTCGGGGAGAGGAAACAACTCCGTCGGGGAAGCAAAATCTCTGCTATGGGAAGCAAACCTCTTCGTTGTTCATGCCTGACTACCCTTAACCTGTTGGGAACAACTCCATTCTGCCGGAGGTATCACACTTAACCTGCCGAGAATACCCGGCTGACAACAACTGCCATTTGCTGCGATCTTTGAACTGTTTGAGGGTAAGGAAATCTCACTCGGCTGAGGACAACCCTGCTAACCTGCAACAAAGAAAACACCAGAAATGCTCTATATGTGAAATGGTTACTTTAGTTACCATCCATGATACTTGCCGCTCAAGCAAAGTCAGCGCTTTCGTTATGCTCTGTACAACCTCTTGCTTTTACCTGCAATGTTTACCAAAATAACAGACATTTCGCAAACAAAATAGTAGAACAAACAAGAAAAAGAAAGCGCTCTGACTGAAGTGAATACTTTATTGATGAAGGGCCTGTAAATAGGTGAATTACAATTCAGATGCAATTCCTGAAAAGTGATAATTGCTCAAAAACAAGAAAAAAAATACAAATGTCGGCAATGTGGCAACAGACAACCACCATGTGTCGATTCGGCTATGACCTATACGTCTTTGATGTTCCCCATGTTTCGTCTTCTAACAAGACTGACCGAACTGATTCCTTTCCTTCGGGATAACTGCTCACAAGCTTACAGATCAAACGCAGACCGTGATCATTTGCTTTTTAAATCCCTAACTTTTGCCTGGACCGCCCTTTCGGGTTTTCAATCCACCGGGATACCCATTTTTGCCAAAGTCGCCTTTTCAGGTTTTCAACTTTGCGGGTTCATTCTTTTTCTTTTATCCCTAATTTTTTCCTGAACCCATTCTTTTTATGGTTCGCCGAGATGCCCCATTTTTTCCTAGACTTTTCTTTTTGTGTCCAGCGGGTCTCTTTTAAGCAAAGTATTTTTTAGCCACGTTCGCGTTCACAGGGGACGAAAAATCTTCACCATCCATGGTAGATAGTAATAAGGCTCTGCCAGAGAAAACCTTTCTTACCATATACGGACCTTCATAGTTAGGAGTCCACTTTCCCCTATGATCTGTCTGAGGAGGAAGGATCCTTTTCAACACCAAATTACCCGTCTGGAAGCACCGAGGATGCACTTTCTGATCAAAGGCTTTCTTCATCCTACTCTGGTACACCCGGCTGTGAGCAATGGCTGCCAATCTCTTCTCGTCAATCAAACTCAATTGATTCAACCTGGTTTGCACCCATTCAGCTTCATCAAGCCTTACATCCGACAATACCTTTAAAGAAGGAATCTCAACTTCTAATGGCAGGACCGCTTCCGTGCCATACACTAGTGAGAAAGGAGTTGCCCCGGTTGATGTATGCACCGAAGTACGATAACCGTGAAGAGCAAAGGGCAACATCTCATGCCAGTCTTTGTAGGTCACAACCATCTTCTGTACAATCTTCTTGATATTCTTATTAGCTACCTCAACAGCGCCATTCATCTTCGGACGATACGGAGAAGAATTGTGATGTTCAATCTTGAAACTCTGACACAGTTCCTTCATCATTTTGTTATTCAAATTTGAACCATTATCAGTAATGATTCTCTCATGGATCCCATAACGACAAATGGTGTCCTTCTTTATGAATCGGGCTACCACCTGCTTCGTGACATTGGCAAAGGACGCTACTTCTACCCACTTCATAAAGTAATCAATCGCGACCAGAATGAAGCGATGTCCATTAGAAGCAGTCGGCTCAATCTTTCCAATCACATCGATTCCCGACATGGCAAAAGGCCAAGGAGACGTCAACACATTCAGAGGAGCCGGTGGCACATGCACCTTATCCGCATAAATCTGGCATTTATGGCATTTTCTGGCGTATTTGAAACAATCGGATTCCATAGTCATCCAATAATACCCAACTCTCAATAATTTTCTAGCCATTGCATGTCCACTGGCATGAGTGCCAAAAGAACCCTCGTGAACTTCTTCCATCAACAAGTTTGCTTCAAGTTCATCAACACAACGCAGCAAGACCATGTCGAAATTTTTCCTGTAGAGCACATCGTCCTTATTCAGATAAAAATTTCCAGCTAACCTCCTCAGAGTCTTCTTATCCTTACTGGAAGCCCCAGATGGGTACTCTTGAGTCTTGAGAAAATGCTTGATATCGAAATACCAAGGCTTTCCATCGGATGCTTTCTCAACGGCAAACACAAAAGCTATCAAGACGCATGATGGTGATAGCAGGAGTTTCATTCCAGAAATTCACTTTGTACATCGAAGATAGCGTGGCCAATGCATCCGCCATCTGATTCTCAGCCCTCGGCATATGATGGAAATCAACTTTATCAAAGAAACGCAACAGTCTCCTTGCATAATCTCTATAAGGCACCAGGTTGGCCTGACGAGTTTCCCATTCTCCTTTAATTTGGTTAACGACTAACGCTGAGTCACCGTATACTTCTAGATTCTTAATCCTTATATCCACGGCCTCTTCTAAACCCATAATAGAAGCTTCATACAAGGCTTCATTATTGGTGCAGGTGAATGTCAATCGGGCGGTGAACGGTGTTAGAACACGGATTGGTGTTTAAATATATCTCTATGTTTTGATGATAACTCTAATGAAATTTTGTATTAAGAAAATAAATACTCTAATTTTGTTCAAGTGTTTTTTGTTTCAGATATTAAAATAAATATTCTTATGGAAGCAAAAATGCATCTGAACATTACTCTACGCAAAGCTCTGAAGCATCAAAAGCAAGTCATCAGAAGACTCTAGGTGTAACACCCATTTTAATTATTTAGTCATGTTATTACTATTTTAATTATTATATGTTGGTGTGCCCTTTGGTGGGGGTGTGTTTGATGATGATTGGTGGGTGTCCCTGATATGGGAGGATTATTGGTGGTGAATTGGTGTGAATATAATAATAAAATGAATAGTAGTAATATGGTGGTATTATTATTATTATTATTATTATTATTATTATTATTATTATTATTATTATTATTATTATTATTATTATTATTAATTGTAGTAATATTATTAATATTGGAGAATATTATTATTATTAATATTATTACTATTATTATAACTATTAGTGGGAGAATATTATTATAATTATTATTATTATTATTAATAATATTATTGGTGGAGTATTATTACTATTATTATTAATATTATTATTATGGGTGAAATAATATTATTAATATTGCTATGTGTATTATTATTATTATAATTATTATTATAATTATTATTATAATTATTATTATAATTATTATTATTAGTAATATTATTTTTATTATTATTATTGGGATTAGAATTAAAAGAAAATAGAAGTGGAAGGTGTTATTGGGGATAGGAAGGAAGTAAGTTGAGAAATCACGATAGATAGAACGTGAGAAGAGGAAATTGAGAGAAGAGCGAAGAAAGGAGCGAAGAACGGAGAAGAAGAGGAAAGGTCAGAATTGGCCAATCTTAGAGGAATTTGTCACCGATCAGAACAATTATCCAGGTAAGGGGGGAGAAACTGATTGGGATTGGTATAATGCATGAAATTGGGTAGAGGGGATTCTTTAACCCCGTAGGAATTTGATTATTATGATTGATATATGATATTATGTCTGTGTTTATGAATGTTGTTGTGATTGAAGAGTTTTGTGCATACATTTTATGATGATTGTGGGATTCTGTGTAATTCCTGCAATATTAGTGATGAACACGAATTTATGACATTATGCCTGTTGCTGTTGTTGTTGATGGTGATGAAATTCGTACATTGTTACGATGTTGGTGAGTTCCTGTATAACCTCTGTGGTTTGGATAATGACCATGAGTATTGGTGAGATTTTGTGTAACCTCTGTGGCTTGGGTAATGACCATGATATAGGTTCTGAGATATAGTTTAAGGAACAATTGATTAGAGTAGAGTGTGATGATTGTTGCTGATACTGATAGAGTGGTGTATTTGCTGTTATGAGATTGGTGAAATCCGGTATAATTTCCGTAGTAATATCGATGAGTATGAAATAGGTTCCGAGAGGACAAGAGATAGAAGTGGAGAAATATGCTTGAATTTGAGCAAGATAATAGTTCCGGGCAGTAAGGGTGGGTTTTCGTATGATCATGGGGATTGTGTGATAGTGTATGATGGGTAGGATCACATTTAGGATAGAAACCCCTAAATTCCATGGTGTTGAAAAGTATGGTTATATGATATATGATGATATGATCTTTAAAAATATGTTGTTGGCTGTTATAATTGTCATATTATGGTAGGATTTCGAATTCTGAAACCGGGGCTTTTTACGGAATTGAAATCGGAGGTCCGGAAGGCCTCTAACGGTGGAAAACACAGAATTTTCTGCATTTTGCGCTGTTTGCGTCGACTCAAAGCTGTATATTGGTGAATTTTCTATTTTGACGATTTTGGCCATAAATTTTGATCCGTAAGTCGGATTTAGTCCCCGTTCGAAGCGTTGGAAAGCTCTTGAATAGATCTATAACATGGTATAAATAATATAGTTATTTGCCAAATATTATTATATCCAATATTTTTGGGGAGTCATTGTTTAATTAAATAGTAACTAAACCATGGATCGATTGAAATGATTTATTGATTATTTACTTGAGTTTAATTGTTGTGCACTTAGTGTGCTTGTGTTTATTGGTGGTGTAATATATATAATGTGTGGTGATGTGATCAGGAGGATTGTGTGCACTTAGTGTGCTTGAGCTTGTTTGTCGTGCATTATTGTCGTGCATTGGTGTCGTACATATCATGGTGTTTGGTGGGATGAATCATTGCTCATGAGGAGTGTATGTGATTCATTCATACTCCTTTGTGGGGAATGGTGGGGATAGATCATATCTCAGTAGGAGCGTAAGTGATCCGTCGGGGATAGATCATATCTCAGTAGGAGCGTAAGTGATCTGTCGGGGATAGATCATATCTCAGTAGGAGCGTAAGTGATATGTCAGGGATAGATCATATCTCAGTAGGAGTGTAAGTGATTTGTCCAGGGTTCGATTGAATGAAGCAATGAGTCGGTACCGCATGCTTGGTGTTGAGTTGCATATTTGCATTATAATATGTTATATTATAATTTGAACAGTAGGTTCGATGATTGGTGTTATGGAGTGAATATTGGTGTGTTTTACTACCTTTATTGCATGTATTAAATTACCGATATATTTTGATCACGTTTTCTCACCCCCTTTGTTTTTGTTGTGGTCTGAGCTTCCTCGGAAGTACAGATAATCCAGGTACATAGATAGCTTGGATAGCGGTGTGCAAGTCGAGTCTTAGGATGCTCTGATACGTAACACGGGATATGGGTGTTTTATTTGTTTATGTTAAACTTGTTGAAAATCCTGTGACGTATCACATTTTGGTGAATTATAATAATAAAGATTTTATGTAAATCTGGCGGATGGCCGAGAATGTTGGAATAATAATTCCCGCTGTATTATTTTGAAAATAATGAATAAAGTATTTTTGATAACTATTGGTGATGTGATATCCCACTATTTTTGTGAAAACTCTGATGTTTATTTATAATGTTTATATTTTATTTAATTTGGGAAGTGGGGTGTTACAATTGGTATCAGAGCAGGTCGGTCCGTCCGGCCAATGTTGTCTAGTGTTGTTATTCCCTGGTATGCGACATGTGTGTAAAACATTAACGGTACATGTTGTTGTTTAAACTTTGTCGGTAGAAGTGAAATAATTCCAGTGGGGGAGAAGTTGGTATTTCTCCGGAATGCTGCAGTGTTGTGGCTTAGTGTGTTACGCTCTTATAGTTTGGTAAAGATGGTTTATACCCCATCATGATTTTCGGCTGTCTATTGACAAATTGAGGAACTGATCACCCTCAATCTCTTGTTAATAGTAGACGGGATTGTGTTGGATGGGATAGACGTGTCTTGCAAGCTTAGGTGGTGTGAGCAATGAATTGTCTTGAGTTAAGCTAAGTGCTTAAGGGATTATTTTGAGGAGTTGGCGTAAGACGGTGTTGAGGTGTGTATTTTGACGGAAACTTTGAATGTTAAGGAAAGTGAGAAATTGGGGTTTATCACTTAATTGTGATTGTCTGGAAGTTTTCCTGAGGAGGTAAATGGTTTACTATCGAAATGTGAAGTAAAGCTTACACATTGACTTCGTTCTTGGAACTAGTCCGATATGGGTGACTCCATATTGTGTGTTTGCATTGGGATTGAGAAAGTTAAAGAGTCAACTTGAAGACCTGCTGAAAGAGAGGTTCTTTTGTTTGAGTGTGTTACCATAAGGTGCACCAATTTTGTTGGTTAGACAGACGGAAGGTTTTGTGAAGCTTTGGGTGAACTATGGATAAGTGAACAAGGTGACTATCAAGGATAAGCGTTCGCTTCCAAGAGTTGATGAGTTGATGGATCAACGGGCTGAAGGATGTGAGTTTTCCTTGGTCGTGTGAGCTCGGGTAGAGCTATTGAAATTCTCTATGAGATGGTGAAGTATTGACATGGAATTAAGTTATTTATTGATGAAGTGTGTTTGAATGTTGTGGTA
Organism: Lathyrus sativus; assembly: GCA_963859935.3. NCBI lineage: Eukaryota > Viridiplantae > Streptophyta > Magnoliopsida > Fabales > Fabaceae > Lathyrus > Lathyrus sativus. The sequence goes on from OZ012738.1 coordinate 283,341,838, forward strand.
AGGACGGGCGGTACAGTCCGTGTTCCCGCCAGAACTTACAACTTGTTTGTCCGTTTGGCATGGGATCTTCTTTAATTATTTGAGCAAGGCAATGGTTATGTTAATCAGTGATATTTTAAGACATTCGAAGAGTATAGAGGATTATGTTGAGCATAAGGAACTTGAGTTATCAGTGTTGGAAAAAGACTAGCGATATACTTCTGGGAGGAAAGTTTTGCCGAATCCGACATAACTATTTGTTGCGTTTGTGATGCTTGTTGATATAATTGGGGATTTGCTAAAGGCAACTTCATCAAGTTTTAATTATGCTTTAAGGCAACTTGAAGTACGTAAGAAGAATTATCTGACCAGTGTTCTAGAGTTGGTTGCTGTTGTAGTTGTGCCAGAGTTGGAGGCTGAAATCGTTTAATCTGAGATTTTGTGAGAAATCGATGCTTTACGGAAGAAAGTCGGATTAGATTGCGTAGTGGCGTTGGGTGATGTTAAGCCGTGATTGAGTATGCTTGTTTTATCAAATTTGGTTGGTTTTGTAAGTTTTGGTATTTTTAGAGATTTGAAGGTTTAAAAATCGAATTAAAATCGGACGTCGTAGAAATCATGTTTAATGGTTCTAATTCGAGGCTATATGTTAGGTGAGTATGAGTATGTGTTTGTTTCGAAGAAAGGAATTGAATCGGTCGAATTTTCGGACAAGAATGCAAAATCCCGTAGCAGTTTTTCGGCAAAATTCTGGTTTTTCGGAAAACTTCGAAAATTCATAACTCTTGAACCGTATGTCCGTTTTGACCCCCGTTTGAAGAGTTGGAGAACTAATGAGATTCTCTTTCCGAGAAAAATGGTTTTTATGTCAGTGGATGATCCAATTATAGCAGAATATTCAAAACGTGTAATTTGGTCAACTTTTACCGTTGTGATCGGGTGCGTTTGATGTGTTATCTTACTGTATGTTTTCGGTATATACCGTGGTAGCTAATGCTTCGATTTGGAAACCTTGCTTGTACCGAGGAAAGTGGCGAAAAGAGTTGGAACCGGTTGGGAAATTTTGTGATGCGAGTCTGGTCTGTGAAGAGACTTCTTATGGAGTTAAGCCTTGTATGTTAGACCTTACTAGTAGTATTCTTGAGGAGATTCGAGGAGGTCAGAAATCTGGGTTGAGTTGGTGAATTAGTTGAAATTGATAAATCAGAGTCGAAGAGTGGGTTGTCGAGTTTGTGGAAATAGTACCATGATATGTTGTGATGGGGTATGTGGACCTGATGTTGTTGAGGGGAGTAGGAGTACTCGTGAAGAAATACATTGAGGTAGATGGAGTGTCCATCCCAGTGCTATGAAGAAGTAACTGAATTTGAGTAGATTGTTTTGGTGACCATAGATGAGGAGAGGAGTGGTTGAGGTTGAATATACTGGTTAGAATTGTTGGAATTCGAAGAGTGAACATCAGAGACTGTTGAGTCTGATGCAGCCGTTGAATATTCCAGAGTGGAAATCAGGTAGTATTTTCACGGATTTGGTGTTGAGATTTCCAAAGAATTGGAAAGACATAATTTTAATTTGGGTTGTTGTGAGTGGATGAACTATTCCGTGCTAAGGGTATATCAGATACATATTGAGGAAGTAGTAAAGTTGGATGAGATACTGTCGAATGTTGTGTTAGATTGAAATTTGAGGTTTATATTGAGATGTTGGAAGGGCTTACAGGAAGCTTCAGGTACTAAGTTGAAGTTGAGTTCGGCTTACCATCCGCAAACTGATGGTCAGTCAGAGAGGACTATTGAGTCTGTAGAGAATTGGTGAGAGTTTGGGTGTTGGATCAAGGTGGATCGTGGGATGAGTAATTACCGTCAATTGAGTTACCTATAATAACGATTACCATCCTAGTGTCGGAATGGCACTATATATGGCTTGGTGAGATAGGGAGTGTAGGACTCTTCTATGTTGGAATAAGTCGAGTGGGAGTGTTGTGCTCAGACCGAGAATTATGCTTGAGATGGATGAGAAGATCAAGAGGATATAAGGAAATATGTGTTTTGAGAGTCACGTCGGTAACTGGTGCTGGTCGGGCTTCGAAATCTCGGAAGTTCGCACCGGGTTCTGTGGTTGTATCAGAGTAGCGCAGCGGAGGCATGGGAGGAGTAACATGTTAGATCGTTTTGTCGCTGTCGCTGTGAATTGGCATGACGTGTTTCATGCTAGTTCGTTTGACGAAGAGAAACAACTCCGAGGGGAGGAGATAGCTTTGGTGAAAGTGGCTTGAGGGGGGTGCTGCAAAAGGCAGTGTGACCTGAGAATTGGAATGAAGGATGTGGGAAGCGTATCCGGAACTATTTCCATCAGGTAATTTTCGAGGACGAAAATAATTAAAGTGGGGGAGAGTTGTAACACCTATTTTAATTATTTAGTCATTTTATTACTATTTTAATTATTATATGTTGGTGTGCCCTTTGGTGGGGGTGTGTTTGATGATGATTGGTGGGTGTCCCTGATATGGGAGAATTATTGGTGGTGAATTGGTGTGAATATAATAAAGAAATGAATAGTAGTAATATGGTGGTATTATTATTATTATTATTATTAATTGTAGTAATATTATTAATATTGGAGAATATTATTATTATTAATATTATTACTATTATTATAACTATTAGTGGGAGAATATTATTATGATTATTATTATTATTATTAATATTATTGGTGGAGTATTATTACTATTATTATTAATATTATTATTATGGGTGAAATAATATTATTAATATTGCTATGTGTATTATTATTATTATAATGATTATTATAATTATTATTATTAGTAATATTATTTTTATTATTATTATTGGGATTAGAATTAAAAGAAAATAGAAGTGGAAGGGGTTATTGGGGATAGGAAGGAAGTAAGTTGAGAAGTCACGATAGATAGAACGTGAGAAGAGGAAATTGAGAGAAGAGCGAAGAACGGAGAAGAAGAGGAAAGGTCAGAATTGGCCAATCTTGGAGGAATTTGTCACCGATCAGAACAATTATCCAGGTAAGGGGGGAGAAACTGATTGGGATTTGTATAATGCATGAAATTGGGTAGAGGGGATTCCTTAACCCCGTAGAAATTTGATGATTATGATTGATATATGATATTATGTCTGTGTTTATGAATGTTGTTGTGATTGAAGAGTTTTGTGCATACATTTTATGATGATTGTGGGATTCTGTGTAATTCCTGCAATATTAGTGATGAACACGAATTTATGACATTATGCCTGTTGCTGTTGTTGTTGATGGTGATGAAATTCGTACATTATTACGATGTTGGTGAGTTCCTGTATAACCTCTGTGGTTTGGATAATGACCATGAGTATTAGTGAGATTTTGTGTAACCTCTGTGACTTGGGTAATGACCATGATATAGGTTCTGAGATATAGTTTAAGGAACAATTGATTAGAGTAGAGTGTGATGATTGTTGCTGATACTGATAGAGTGGTGTATTTGCTGTTATGAGATTGGTGAAATCCGGTATAATTTCCGTAGTAATAGCGATGAGTATGAAATAGGTTCCGAGAGGACAAGAGATAGAAGTGGAGAAATAGGCTTGAATTTGAGCAAGATAATAGTTTCGGGCAGTAAGGGTGGGTTTTGGTATGATCATGGGGATCGTGTGATAGTGTATGATGGGTAGGATCACATTTAGGATAGAAACCCCTAAATTCCATGGTGTTGAAAAGTATGGTTATATGATATATGATGATATGATCTTTAAAATTATGTTGTTGGCTGTTATAATTGTCATATTATGGTAGGATTTCGAATTCTAAAACCGGAGCTTTTTACGGAATTGAAATCGGAGGTCCGGAAGGCCTCCAACGGTGGAAAACACAGAATTTTCTGCATTCTGCGTTGTTTGCGTCGACTCAAAGCTGTATATTGGTGAATTTTCTATTTTGACGATTTTGGCCATAACTTTTGATCCGTAAGTCGGATTTAGTCCCCGTTCGAAGTGTTGGAAAGCTCTTGAATAGATCTATAACATGGTATAAATAATATAGTTATTTGCCAAATATTATTATATCCAATATTTTTGGGGAGTCATTGTTTAATTAAATAGTAACTAAACCATGGATCGATTGAAATGATTTATTGATTATTTACTTTAGTTTAATTGTTGTACACTTAGTGTGCTTGTGTTTATTGGTGGTGTAATATATATAATGTATGGTGATGTGATCAGGAGGATCGTGTGCACTTAGTGTGCTTGAGCTTGTTTGTCGTGCATTGGTGTCGTACATATCATGGTGTTTGGTGGGATGAATCATTGCTCAGGAGGAGTGTATGTGATTCATCCGTACTCCTTTGTGGGGAATGGTGGGGATAGATCATATCTCAGTAGGAGCGTAAGTGATCTGTCGGGGATAGATCATATCTCAGTAGGAGCGTAAGTGAACTGTCCAGGGTTCGATTGAATGAACCAATGAGTCGGTACCGCATGCTTGGTGTTGAGTTGCATATTTGCATTATAATATGTTATATTGTAATTTGAACAGTAGGTTCGATGATTGGTGTTATGGGGTGAATATTGGTATGTTTTACTACCTTTATTGCATGTATTAAATTACCGATATAGTTTGATCATGTTTTCTCACCCCTTTGTTGTTGTTGTGGTCTGTGCTTTCTCGGAAGTACATATAATCCAGGTACATAGATAGGTTGGATAGCGGTGTGCAAGTCGAGTCTTAGGATGCTCTGATACGTAACACGGGATATGGGTGTTTTATTTGTTTATGTTAAACTTGATGAAAATCCTGTGACGTATCACATTTTGGTGAATTATAATAATAAAGATTTTATGTAAATCTGGCGGATGGCCGAGAATGTTGGTATAATAATTCCCGCTGTATTATTTTGAAAATAATGAATAAAGTATTTTTGATAACTATTGGTGATGTGATATCCCACTGTTTTTGTGAAAACTCTGATGTTTGTTTATAATGTTTATATTTTATTTAATTTGGGAAGTAGGGTGTTACACTAAGTGCTGCCAGAAGTGACTCTGAAGCAGAAGCTACAGAAGACTCTAAAGCAGAAGCTGCAGAAGACTCTGAAGCGTAGTTGAAGAATTTGTATGAAGAGTTTCAAGCATTGTTTCAAGAAGACTCTGAAAGTACTTTATGCTGCAAGTACAGAGGCTTTGTTATTCAAACTCTGCTCTGATTGATATTCACGCTGAAGCACATTGGCTGCAAAACTTTGATAACATCAAGACTGTGATGTTGATAACTTTGAGACAAAAGCTTGTTGAAGAAGATATTATTCAAAGATATATCCGTTGGCATATTCCAAACGACTCTTTCCTTATTCATGTATGGCACAGGAAATCAGACAAAAGGGATTTGTCTGAACATTCCTCTTCTGGGAAAGCTAAAGTCAATAGAAGACAAAAAGGCTACAGCTACTCTGCTACGCACAGTCTTCAAGCATTGGACTTTCTGCTCTATAAAAGGATGTCTTCAACAACATTTCAAAGTTGACGAATTATCTTAGACGAATTCACGTACTATTGAGAAATCAAATTGAAAACTACTCTCAAGCTCTCATATAATTTATTTCATAAGCTGAATAGTTTTTATTCGTTCTTAAACTAAGTGTAAAAATCACAGTTGTGATATAGCTTTTTAGAAGCATCTTAAACACTTGTTAGTTTACATTTATTTGTAAAAGGTTCCTTAAGAAGACCAAGTTGTGGTCAGGATTTCTTGAGAAAACTAAGACAGTTGTTCTTAGTGGTTGACACTGTAATCTATTTGAATATAGTGGATTAAGTCCTTCTTGAGAAAGGCAAATCACCTTGGTATGGTGGACTGGATTAGTTGAGTTCAACGAACCAGGATAAAAATACTGTGTTGTTTTTATTGCCATAATTCTTTCAAAACCCTTATTCAACCCTCCTTCTAAGTGTTTTTCTCATCTTCAGTTGGTATCAGAGCTCCAGTTCTGAAAGTGCTCTCACTTAACTGTGTCAGAAAAGATCCAGTTGAGAAAAACTCCATATATATTGTTCTTTATTCATCATGGCTGCAGAAGCTTCTACTTCAACTTCATACAACAACAAATACGATGATAAAGACAGAATAAGCACCAAACCTCCCATGTTTGATGGTGAGTGATAACCCAAAAACATATATATTAAATGCCGTAATTTCATGCTACTAACGGTCGATTTCACTCTGATTTCGTACCACATTCGCATTGTTTGTTAAGTGTTTTGCAGGTTTATGAAGTCCACACTCAAATGAAGCAAGATAAGGAAAATAAGCACTAAAAGACATATAACAGAAGAAAAAGAATGAGAAAAGTAGCAGAAATAAACTTTGTTGATATGACGGTCATCACAGGTCCCTTACGACCGTCATGACCTCCACGAGCGTCATGACTCCCTTACGACCGTCACACCCACAATTTCTGCATAACATCCATTTTCCCAGAACATGCAACAGAAGCCCAAAACAAATGCACGACTCCCTGGATTTTCTGACCCTCAATTGCACTTCCAAAGGCAGTTCACGTACAATTCATTCACTATAAAAGAAGAGCTTGGGGACTGAAACAAGGGAGCTGCATTGAAGACCACGAAGTGCTACCGGATTTACTAGCAGAGATATTTTCTTGTTTTTGTTTCCTTTCTGCTTTGTTTCCTTTCTTTTGTTTCCTTTCTGCTTTGTTTCCTTTCTTTTGTTTCCTTTCCAGAATTCAGTTGTAATCTTTGTTCTTTACTTTTTCGTACAGTTAATCGTCACAAGAGTAATCCTGTCGACATTGTGGAGGATTATCCAAGTGCCCAACCAGAATTATTTACAGGTTCCGTTATCATTAATTAATTATATTTTCTTTAATATGTATATTTATAAGTTCTGCTATTTTAATTTAATTATGCATGCTTTAAATTTCATGTCTAGCTAAAACCGCATCGATCGGTATGTAGTGAACTAGTAGAACGAGGTTCGATAATAACCGGCGTCAAATTCCTTTTTTTCAAACTTGTTTCTGGCTCTAGTTTTTAAATCAAATTTGTTAAATTAAACTTCGTCGCGACAGCGAGAATTTATTTAAAGTAATCTCGCCACGACAGTGGGAGATTCACTAAGGTATGAACCGACATGCGAAAGCTGAGGGTAGGACCAGATAGTAAGAACTGAGCATCTATTTTAAACATAGCGAAAGCATTTTAAAAGAGATTAGAACTCAATGGTTTTTAAAAATCAATTTTAACCCTGAACGGGATAGCGAAAGCATACGTTCCGCCTTAGAGTTGCGACTAGCGTCAACAACCATCGTGAGACAAAGGTCTTTAAACTGTTATTTTCTTCTAAAAACCATTTTGAAATTATTAAACCACGCTGTAACTTATCGAATCCTCGAAGCACTAAGTCATTGCATACCGATTCCCGCATTAATATTTTAAGAAACCTCTTAGCATTTCTTTAGTTTAGCCTTTACTTTTGCATATTTCCCCTTAAACCATAAATAACCTAGCTAAACACAGTAACGTCCGAATACACTAGATTGATTACGAGTCCCTGTGGGATCGATATCTTTATTACTACGCGATAGATTGTACACTTGCAGTTAATTCGATTAGACTCGGAAAGTCGCGATCAAGTTTTTGGCGCCGTTGCCGGGGACCCGTTTAGTCAATAGTGTAACCCTTTGTTACGCAGTATAGACTAGGTTAACTATTTTATTTCCCTTTACTCGTTCGTCGATTGTATGCCAAGTACTCGCTCACAAAGCAATATCTTACAACCTCCAAGCGTCGAACTAGAGCGCATCTTACACTTAAGAAGGCGCATCATTGAATATCAACGAAAACACAATATTCCCGATCTTCTAGCTCATACTCCTAAACCTGTTGAAGAATAAAAAATGGCTGAAGGACCTCAGAACAAACCTCTGAAGGACTATGTTACCCCATCTCAGCTAGAGCCACATAGTAGCATTGCTGCTCCTGCTATCAATCAGAACGATTTCAAACTAAAACCATCATTGCTGTCAGCTGTACAACAACATCAATTCTCAGGAAATGCAACTGAGGATCCGAATGAACACTTAACGAAGTTTGTGCAAGACGCAGACACAGTGAAGGAAAATGGAGTAACTCCAGATGCAATAAGACTTTGTCTTTTTCCTTTCTCTCTTAGAGATAGAGCTTGGGCTTGGTTACAATCCTTGCCATCTAACTCCGTTACAACGTGGGAACAGTTGAAGAACGTTTTCTTAGCGAGATACTTTCCGCCAAGCAAAACGGCTATGCTTAGAGCTCAAATCAACGGATTTCGACAAAAAGATGTTGAATCCCTCTACGAAGCGTGGGAAAGATTCAAAGATATGATGAGAGCATGTCCTCGCCACGGTTTGGAAGACTGGGTGACAATTCATACTTTCTACAATGGGCTTCTGTATAACATCCAATTAACAGTAGACGCCGCCGCGGGAGGTGCACTTATGGATAAGCCATACGATGAAGCCTATCAACTTATCGAAAACATGTCTCAGAACCATTGCCAATGGGGAGGTGAAAGAACTCCATCAGAGAAACCCGCAGCAAAAGGTGGGATGTACGAGATCAGCAGTCTTGAAAAATTCAACGCTAAGGTGGATGCTTTAATGCAGAAAATCGACAGTTTAACTGTAACACCACCTGCAACCGTAGCTGCTGTAACTCCAAATTGCGAGTTATGTGGAATCGCCACTCATAATGCGCCTGAGTGCCCATTATTGGCAGGAATTCCACCAGACCAAGTAAACTACGCTCAAGGTAACCCTTACGCGAATACCTACAACCCAGGATGGAGGAACCACCCAAACTTTTCCTACAAGAGCGATAATGCCTTGCAAGCACCTGCTACCGCCAGGATATCAGAAACCAGCCGTAGCTGCCCCGACTGCCCCTAGAAAATCAAATCTTGAATTGATGATGGAAAAATTCATAGCTACTCAAGCTCAAACGAATAAAGAATTCCTGAATCAAAACATACACACTAGCGAGCAGATTAAACAGCTAACCAGCAAAGTAGACGCTTTAGCCACCCATCACAAAATGCTCGAAACGCAGATATCACAAGTAGCTCAACAATAAGCTTCTGCAGCCGCACCAGCTGGTACATTTCCTGGTCAGCCAGAACCAAATCCGAAAGGTCATGCAAAAGCTGTCATATTAAGAAGTGGAAAAGAACTGGACGGACCAACCGATCCTAGGAGTGAAAATTCAGCCATGCATCAGAAAACTGATAAACCAGCAGAAAAGGAGTCTGAAACCGAAAAGAAGGAGGATAACGAGCAAGAGGCCGCCAAAGATGAAAACTCATATGTGCCTCCACCGCCATATAAGCCACAGATTCCTTTCCTCAAAGATTCATAAATTCCAAAACTTCAGGACAATTTATGAAATTCGTAGAACTTCTGAAACAACTGAATATCACCATTCCTTTCGCAGAAGCTATAACTCAAATGTCGTCATACGCTAAATTTCTTAAAGAAATCCTATCTAATAAAAGAAAAATCAAGGATAACGAAACAGTTACACTTACTGCCGAGTGTAGCGCAATCATTCAAAATAACATGCCTCCTAAACTAAAAGACCCAGGTCGCTTCTCCATACCTTGCGTCATAGGAAAGTTTGTCATAGACAAAACGTTATGCGATCTAGGAACCAGTATAAGTGTTATGCCCCTATCTATATGCAAAAAGCTGAATATGGGAGAACTAAGACCAACTAAAATGTCTGTGCAATTAGCTGACCGATCAGTCAAATATCCCGTCGGTGTACTGGAAAATGTTCCAGTACGCATAGGCCAATTCTACATTCCAACCGACTTCATAATCATGGATATTAAGGAGGACTCTGTTACCCCGATTATCTTAGGAATACCCTTCCTAGCAACAGCTGGAGCTATTATAGACGTGAAGAAAGGTAGGCTAACATTCGAAGTAGGAGAAGAAAAGATAGAATTCATCCTCACCAAGTTCTTAAATGCACCAGCCATAGATGATACCTGCTATCTAGTAGATGTCATTGACGAATGCACATGAGAACTGGAAAAGGAAGAAACTAAATATTTTGAAATCATGAAGATCCAAATCCCTGATATTCATGAAGACGATAATTGGCGTGCGCCATACAAAGATGATAATCTAAGCGAAAGCTTAACACTAACTTCTAATCACATGCCAGGTCCGAAAAACCCAGCTTTAGAACTTAAAGAATTACCTAAGACCCTTAGGTACGAATTCTTAGATATAGAATTCAAAAGATCAGTAATAGTCAACACCGATTTAGGACAGTCAGAAACTAAGAAACTATTAGAAGTCCTAAGGAAATACCCAACCACGTTAGGCTACAATATAAGCGATCTCAAAGGTATAAGTCCTTCCATCTGTATGCATCGAATCATGCTAGAGGAAGACTGCAAAACTTCTAGAGAACATCAGAGAAGGATAAATCCTATCCTAAGCACTGTAGTCAAAGACGAAGTGAAGAAGTTACTTGACGCAGGAATTATATATCCAATCTCCGACAGCCAATGGGTTAGCCCAGTGCACGTCGTACCAAAGAAAGGAGGCGTCACTGTAGTAAAGAACGCGAAAGGTGAATCGATAACCCAAAGAGTTGTAACCGGAAGTAGGATGTGTATCAATTACAGAAAACTGAATAAGGCAACTCAGAAAGATCATTTTCCTTTACCTTTCATAGACCAGATGTTGGAGAGATTAGCGAAACATTCGTATTTCTGCTATCTAGACGGTTACTCGGGATTTTTCCAAATTCCTATTCACCCCGATGAGCAAGAAAAGACTACATTCACCTGTCCTTATGGCACTTTTGCTTATCGCCGAATGTCGTTTGGACTCTGCAATGCTCCAGCAACTTTCCAAAGATGTATGATGGCAATCTTCGCGGATTTTATAGATGACATCATGGAGGTGTTCATGGATGACTTCTCTGTATGCAGACAAAATTTTGAAGGCTGTTTGTCAAACTTAGAAATGGTACTCGAAAGATGCGCTAAAGTGAACCTTGTTCTAAATTGGGAGAAATGCCATTTCATGGTCCGACAAGACATAGTTTTAGGACACGTCATATCTGACAAAGGGATTGAGGTTGACAAAGCAAAAATAGAAATTATAAAGGATCTTCAACCTCCGAAAACCATACGAGACATACGAAGCTTTTTAGGACACGGTGGATTCTTCTGACGATTCATAAAGGATTTCTCGAAAATCACAAAACCTCTGACAGGTCTGTTGATGAAAGATGTTGAATTCGTTTTCGACAAGGACTGCTTGGAAGCATTCGAAACTCTAAAAACAGCACTCATTACCGCACTAATCATGCAACCACCAGATTGGCAACTACCATTCAAAATCATGTGTGATGCGAGTGATTATGATGTAGGTGCAGTTCTAGGACAAAGCAAAGACAAGAAGCTTCATGTAATCTACTATGCCAGTAGAACTTTAGATCCTACCCAAATGAACTACGCCACAACTGAGAAGGAACTTCTAGCAATTGTGTTCGCCCTTGACAAATTCTGTTCTTACTTGGTAGGAGCGAAAATCATCATCTACACAGACCATTCTGCCATTAGGTACCTGATAAGCAAAAAGGATGCCAAGCCAAGATTGTTGCGATGGATCCTACTACTACAAGAGTTTGATTTAGAAATAAAAGATAAAAAAAGGAACCGAGAATGTAGTGGTCGATCACCTATCCCGAATAGAGGGCATTAAGCTAGAAAAAGTCGTGGAAGTCGTCTACGCACAAGTCACCCTGCCTTGGTACGCTGATATTGTAAACTACTTAGCCGCAGGCGTGCTCCCACCGGATTTCAGCTATCAGCAAAAGAAGAAATTCTTCCACGACTTAAAGCATTACTATTGGGACGAACCTCTACTTTTCAAGAGAGGAGTCGACAATATATATCGTCGATGCATCCCAGAGGAAGAAACTGAAGACGTCATCTCTCAGTTTCACTCCACTCCTTATGGAGAACATGCCAGTACTTCAAAGACATGCGCGAAAATCCTGCAATCTGGCCTATTCTGGCCCAGAATTTGGAAAGATGTCCACGCTGCTATATTAAGATGCGACCAGTGTCAACGCACTGGAAATATCTCAAGGCGCGGCGAGATGCCCCAAAAAGGTATCTTGGAAGTGGAAGTCTTTGATGTATGGGGGATCGACTTCATGGGTCCATTCCCATCTTCTTTTGGTAACAAGTACACACTCGTCGCTGTCGACTACGTACCGAAATGGATTGAGGTCGTTGCCGCTCCAACTAATGACACGCGAGTAGTTCTCAAACTTTTTAAGAATACCATTTTTCCCAGATTTGGTGTGCCCAGACTTGTCATCAGTGACGGTGGTTCACACTTCATAGCACGAACTTTTGACAAAATGCTATCGAAATATGAAGTAAAACACCGTGTCGCAACACCGTATCACCCGCAGACCAGCGGCCAAGTGGAGGTCTCTAACAGAGAAATAAAGTAGATCTTGGAAAAAGACAGTCGCCACCTCATGGAAAGATTGGTCATCGAAGCTAAACGACGCTTTATGGGCCTATAGGATCGCGTACAAGATGCCGATAGGAACTACACCGTTTAAATTAGTCTATGGGAAATCATGTCACCTGCTAGTGGAACTTGAGCACAAAGCCTTTTGGGCTATTAAGACGCTAAACCTCAACTACACTGAAGCAGGTGAGAAACCGATCTTGAATCTACATGAATTAGGAGAACTTAGATTAGACGCATATGAGAATGCCCGCATATACAAAGAAAGAACCAAAAAGTGGCACGATAAGCGTTTAGTCTGTAAACAGTTCAGTGTAGGAGACGTCGTGCTCCTATTCAACTCAAGATTGAAGCTCTTCCCAGGAAAACTAAAGTCAAGATGGTCGGGTCCTTTCGAGGTAACTAGAATCCTTCACAGTGGAGCTATGGAAATTTGCGATAAAATCAATGCACCATTCATAGTCAACGGACAACGTCTAAAGCATTACAATCGAAATGACGATAGTAACCACGTGAGCAGACTGAAACTGAAAGAGCTTCCTGCTCAACATCCCGAATAGCTTGTCACCAAACTATCGTCAGGCTTTTGACGTTAAAAACAACGCTGAATGGGAGGCAACCCATTTTCCCTCGTTTTTCCCTTTGAAATTATTTACAGTATGTTTTTCATTTGATTTATACTTTTATTTTCTTTATTTTTTTTATTCACCTTCTGTTTCTAAAATCTAATTTGAGTAAAATGTGTTTTCAACTATTTACAGGATTTTAAAGCCTTCCTACTTATCTCCTTTTTGTCTAACTAGCAAGAATGGCTAACATCGACTACACGATTACTGTTTTTAGAGGACCAGCTCAGCAAGCCCGATTTGAGGCTCTGACTCAGAGAGGCATCACTTTGACACATTACTATGATGGATCCACTATGGATCGGTTAGGCATTCATGATAGCATCCTCTACCTGTTTAACCAACTAGACTGGGAGCGAACTGCTCTAAAAACTCGTTGTGTTACCTTTCTCGAACTCACGTTTGAATTCCTTAGCTCCCTAGGCTACAGACCCGAATATGGCTATGGATCCACCAAGGAGCTGATATGTTTTAGACTGTTTGGGACTGAGTTCACATATAACCGTAAGTCATTAGCTGATCTTTTAGGCTTCCCTAGCGGACCTTTCTCGTATACTGAGACTCAAGAAGAAGATATGGATATCGAGTTAGATTTCTTTTGGGGTACTATCACAGGTAACTATCACCCTGAGCCAAATGACATGGACTCTAACGAGATACATAATCCTGCACTCCGCTACTTCCATAGGATATTAGCACATACCCTTTTTGGGAAGGAGGAAAACATTACCGCTGTCTCGAAGGAAGAACTGTTTATCCTGTACTGTGCGTCACAAGGTCGTCCAGTCAATGTCGTACCATTCATGATGAGAACCTTTGAAAGGATTAACCAGGAACAAAATTCACCTATCACTGTAGGAGGCCTCATCACTATGATTTCACATGCAATCGGACTTAGGTACCAGCTGAACAGAATCAAAGTCTCTGGCCAAATCAGACCTATGGATATACCATTCTGCTTTAACAAACGTATTATAGGTAACTTAGGCCCTGACACTTATGAGTACCTCATTGCTGGCCGACCTGTCCACCTTTTTACACTACCTAACCATGAGAGGACGAGTGTCCACAACCGAAAAAACTGGTTGTATGAATTGGATGAACCTATGGGTCCTGCCTCACCTCATTCCACACCTCAGGCTTACATGTACGATAGTGACCATATTTTAGAAGCTCAAGATTTTATGTACTATGAAGACTATGTGTCGGAAGCTGAGGCTGACCCTGAGACTCCTCCAAATTACCATAATTTCCCTGACCCCATCCCTGAAAAACAAACAGACAAGCTGAATATCATTCTGAAAACAGTGGACGATGTCAAGTTGGAAATTACCACAGTCAAGGAAGAGCTAACAACATTGCAGATGGAAGTCATGACCTTCATGGACGTAGTGTGTGAACAGTTCGACTGCCTTACTAAACAGCTCGACAAATTGAAGCAACAGAAGGTCTGATTAACTTTAGTTTTCGTTTTAGTTTTTACTGCATTCTGAACAATTTACAGTTTTATGTTTTTACAATTTTCACTACATTTCAATTCTTGTACTTTACTCTTTAATTAATGATTTTTTTTTGCAATTTTATTTTAATCAAGTATTCTTTATTTTTAATTCATTGTTTGGTTGATATACTGGTGTGAAATGAGACTTAATGCTATTACATAATGCCTGTACGAACCAAACAGCACAAATTCTGCATCTGCAGAATTTGCTGCTATGACGACCGTCACAACCTTGTTACGCTCGTCACGAGCCTCACGATCGTGACGCCCCTCACGATCGTCACGAGATTACGTATTCTGCTAAATAGAAGAATACGACTGTTGGGCATTCTTTCTCTCTTCCAATTCGTAACCCCCCACTCTCTCACGATTCCAAATACCTCCATAAATTCTCAACTCCCTCATTCATTCCATTCAACCCTACTCTTATCCACTCCACCTGTTCATTCCCAAATTCCACATTATAAAGTCACTGTTCTTTTCTCATTTCATTCCACAGAAAGAACCTCTCTTCCAAAACACTCTCTGTTTCGCAAAATCATCAGAAGCAATGACACGCCAAGGAGAACTTCCAGACATGTCCAACATCACCTTCAGAGACGGCGAAAGAGGAGATCAGCAGCGAACAAATTACGTTCAATTTTATCAGCGCTCCGTCCAACCTACTCGATACGTTGATGTCGCCTGCATAACGGAATTGGGCATTCGGGAAGGCGTCCAATGGATGCTACAGAATGTCGGGCTATGGTTCCTCTGCACAACCCCGCAGCCTACCTACGAACAGTTAACTCTGGAGTTCCTAAGTTCGTTCACATACATGACCCCCACCGGCGAAACCAATCAACTCATCGGTGTTGCATGCTTCAGATTATTCGGCCGGGAATATCAGCTAAACCAGAATCAGCTGGCTCAGATGCTCCAATTCCACCATGGTGCAGATGCTCACTGTCGTGTTCCCTCGGAACAATTCTTTCTGGAAGCATTTGCACTATGGAACCAACTCACCAGCACCACCGCTGATAGCTGAGACAACCTTAATGCTACATTCATTCACCATCCCGCTATCCGCTACTTTCATAGAGTGCTCGATAACACTATCTTTGCCAGAGATAGTAACCACAAGGTAAACTCTAAGGAACTGTTTTTTCTGAAATGCGTCTTTGCGCCGGAACCCATCAACGTCGCCCCATTTCTGTTGGCTCACATCCAGGGAAATTGTGGTCGAGGCTCCAAGCCATTTTACTTTGGAGGTATCGTCACTTCCATCGCCTTATCACTTGACCTCGGCGATCGCCTCCAGGCCCTCCCGTCCATACCTCGTGTTTTCCTGGATATTGACTACTGCTGTTCTTCTCACCTCATCAAGGTACAAGCCGACGGAAGATATCATCCGGGTGTTCGCAACCGCACCATCTGCAGCATCATCCTTCCCTGTCGTGACCGTGCTCACCCTCAGAACAGAGCCAACTGGCTTTTTGACCCAGCGGCACCCGAAGCTAATGTTGCAGCACCTCAACAGAATGATCAGATGCCCGTTGATGAGGTACAGGATGAACTGGACCGCGCTGCTCAGGCTGAAGCACCTCACCAACCACCTCTTGCAGGTCCCTCCTCCCGTCGTTGCCCCCGTCCTCAAACCGAATCTACCATCGAAGATGTCCTTCACGCCATTTGGCAACAGAACGAGACCGCTGTCCTACTTGAATGCCGTCAACAATAACAACATCAGCAAGTCATCGATTTGTTGGTCGCCCAAGGGGAGCGCCTCAACAATGTAGTAGATGAAATGGCCGCTTTAAACGTCCGTGTGGACGACTTATGCGACTCTATTTTTCACACCGATCTACACCCCATGACCAGAGGAGGACGACATCGAGGAAGAGGGCGAGACAGAGAGTAGTATTCTTCTTTTTATTTTTTCTGCATTTTCCTTGTTTTCATTGTTGTACACCTTCCACTATCGTTTCAAAGCAGTGAGGATACTGCTTGAGATGGTGTGGGAGCAACACTTTATTATGTACTCCATTTCCCTTTCAAAGTAATTTCAATTCAGTAATTTCAATTCAGTTCTATTTTAGTTCAATAAAGCGCTTTTCTTATATTCTTTTTCGTTAAAAGAACTTCCCCAGCTTAATCTACTTTACTCGAGCTATACGAAAACTTTTTTGATGCAAACACCCGGTGCGCCAAGATTAAGGCCAAGTTAAGGAAACTCGAGAACGATTACTAACGATATCCATACCGATTTGACACCTTAGACCTCTGGTTTATGTGAGTCAGTTCCACTACCTATTGTACCGAAGCCTCAGGTTCGAGCACCAAGCGAAGCCCTTAGTAGTTTATAAAAGCAGTCAGCACCGCCTTAAGCGCGTACCCCATGGAAAGCCGATGCAAATAAGTGATCGGTAAGATCGTAAAGAAAAAATTGCTCCACAGCCATGTAGTGTTTATCTACCTCTGACATTTCGGAATGGCAAAAAGAAAAGAAAAAGTGAGTTCATAAGAGAAAAAGAAGTTCCTTGTCAGTTGGTCCGTAGGTCTCTAGTTATGGACTCGGTAGGGAGAATCACGGTTTGATCCCCCACAACTTACAAAATGAACATGTCATAGGGTACCGCACTCGTGCACCAGACCCCGTAGAAAGAAAAGACCAAAGTCGCTAACAGGCTATTCCACTACGTACGCGAAAAGAGGTAAAGGGCTTAATGTGATTGCGCTGGAACGAAACTGGGTAGAACTAGGTACGATGAGCTTAACGCCGAGCTACAGCAGCATGATTGGAACCGGCTCGTATAAGGAGGAGGCCTTCGAGAGCATTTCTGCTTAGTGTCAAGTTCGTATGCGTATGGTTATGAATCCTCTCCGAACTCCCGACTCAGCGCCTCTGAAGCAACTTTGAAAACACAAAGGAACGCATCATGTGGCTGCATCGTCTCAGCTCTTAGGCTTTTTGCTTGAGGACAAGCAAAGATTCAAGTTTAGGGGAGTTTGATAACGCGAAAAAATATATATTAAATACCGTAATTTCATGCTACTAACGGTCGATTTCACTCTGATCTCGTACCACATTCGCATTGTTTGTTAAGTGTTTTGCAGGTTTATGAAGTCCACACTCAAATGAAGCAAGATAAGGAAAACAAGCACTAAAATACATATAACAGAAGAAAAAGAATGAGAAAAGTAGCAGAAATAAACTTTGCTGATATGACGGTCGTCACAGGTCCCTTACGACCGTCACGAGCGTGATGACCGTCATGTCCGTCACAACCGCCATGACCTCCACGAGCGTCATGACTCCCTTACAATCGTCACACCCACAATTTCTGCATAACGTCCACTTTCCCAAAACGTGCAACAGAAGCCCAAAACAAATGCACGACTCCCTGGATTTTCTGACCCTCAATTGCACTTCCAAAAACAGTTCACGTACAATTCATTCACTATAAAAGGAGAGCTTGGGGACTGAAAGAAGGGAGCCGCATTGAAGACCACGAAGTGTTGCCGGATTTACTACCAGAGATATTTTATTGTTTTTGTTTCCTTTCTTTTGTTTCCTTTCTGCTTTGTTTCCTTTCTTTTGTTTCCTTTCCAGAATTCAGTTGTAATCTTTGTTCTTTACTTTTTCGTACAATTAATCGTCACAAGAGTAATCCTGCCGACATTGTGGAGGATTATCCAAGTGCCGAACCAGAATTATTTATAGGTTCCGTTATCATTAATTAATTATATTTTCTTTAATATGTATGTTTACAAGTTCTGCTATTTTAATTTAATTATGCATGCTTTAAATTTCATGTCTAGCTAAAACCGCATCGATCGGTATGTAGTGAACTAGTAGAACGAGGTTCGATAATAACCGGCGTAAAATTCCTTTATTCAAACTTGTTTATGGCTCTAGTTTTTAAATCAAATTTGTTAAATTAAACTTCGTCGCGACAGCGAGAATTTATTTAAAGTAATCTCGCCACAATAGTGGGAGATTCACTAAGGTATGAACCGACATGCGAAAGCTGAGGGTAGGACCAGATAGTAAGAATTGAGCATCTATTTTAAACATAGTGAAAGCATTTTAAAAGAGATTAGAACTCAATGGTTTTCAAAAATCAATTTTAACCCCGAACGGGATAGCGAAACCATACGTTCCGCCTTAGAGTTGCGACTAGCGTCAACAACCATTGTGAGACAAAGGTCTTTAAACTGTTATTTTCTTCTGAAAACCATTTTGAAATTATTAAACTGCGCCGTAACTTATCGAATCCTCGAAGCACTAAGTCATTGTATACCGATTCCCACATTAATATTTTAAGAAACCTCTTAGCATTTCTTTAGTTTAGCCTTTACTTTTGCATATTTCCCCTTAAACCATAAATAACCTAGCTAAACACAGTAACGTCCGAATGCACTAGATTGATTACGAGTCCCTGTGGGATCGATATCTTTATTACTGCGCGATAGATTGTACACTTGCAGTTAATTCGATTAGACTCGGAAAGTCGCAATCAGTGAAAAGTTTGACTACTGGAAAGACAGAATAGAAAGCTTCTTTCTAGGTTATGATGCTGATTTGTGGGATTTATTAACTGATGGTTACACTCATCCTACCAATGATGAAGGGAAAAAGATTGACAGAAAATCTATGTCTGATCAACAGAAGAAGGATTTTAGAAACTACCACAAAGCAAGAACCATCCTGTTAAATGCAATATCTCATACAAAGTATGAGAAAATAGCAAATAGAGATACTGCATTTGATATGTTTGAATCTTTGAAGATGACTCATGAAGGGAACTCCCAAGTAAATGAGACCAAGGCTCTGGCGCTGATCAAGAAATATGAAGCCTTCAAAATGGAGGAGTCTGAATCTGTAGAAACTATGTTCTCTAGATTTCAGATTCTCACAGCTGGCATGAAAGTTCTGGACAAGGGTTACTCCATTGTTGATCATGTCAAGAAGATCATCAGAAGTTTGCCAACCAGATGGAGACCAATGGTCACAGCTCTGAAGCTTGCAAAGGATCTGAACAAGATCACACTGGAGGAACTGATCAGCTCTTTGAAGAGTCATGAGATTGAACTATAAGAAGATGAACCTTAGAAGAAAGGTAAGTCAGTTGCTTTAAAATCTAACAAATCTGTTAAAGCGTTGCAGGTTATAGAAGAAAGTTCTGAAGAATCTTCTGAAGAAGAAGAAGATGAATTATCCCTGTTGTCCAGAAGGATCAACAAACTCTGGAAGCATAAACAGAAGAAGTTCAGAAACTTCAAGAAACCAGATCAACGTAAAGATTCTTCTGGACACAGAAGAACTGGAAAGAAAGAGGTGGTCTGCTATGAATGCAAGGAACATGGGCACTATAAGAATGAATGCCCAAAACTTCTGAAGGAGAAGCCAAGAAGGAAGTCTGATAATAAAAAGAAAGTTCTGATGGCAACCTGGGATGACTCAGATGCATCTGAATCTTCATCAGAGTCAGACGAAGAATATGCAAACATGGCACTTATGGATGACGTCGAAGACCATGCAGAAACATCTGGATCAGAATCAGAATCAGATTCTGAGGAGGTATTTTCTGAACTCACTAGAGAAGAACTTTGTGAAAGTTTATCAGAAATTCTGGAAAGCTACAGCAAAATCAAACTTAAATACAAGAAGCTTCAAAGTTGTCTTGCATCTGAGAATGATCAGCTGAGGTCTGAGGTTGCTGAGCTTAAAGCAGAAAATCTTAAAATAAAAAATGATTTAGAAAATGCTCAAAAATCTGACTCAGAACCTATATCATGCTCTAAAAATATTTTAGAAGATTATGACTATAGCTTTCAGAAGTTTCTGGCTAGAGGCCTAGATAGAAGCAAGATGGCTTCGATGATCTATGGCGTAAGCAGAAACAACAGAAAGGGTATTGGATATGAATCACCTTCTGGGAAGGATTTAAATCCAAAACCTGTTGATAAAATGATCATAAAGTATTCTCCTCTATATACTCATTTCAAATTTGGTCATTTAAATGATATTAAACACACAAGTTTTGATCTGAACAAACCTGTGTTTAATAAATCAAAACCTCAGAAGAACAAGGATGCTTATAATGGAAAGAAATTCAGAAAGAATTTCAAACCTACTAACCCCAGAGGACCCAAGAAAATATGGGTACCTAAAGACAAAATTATTTTTGTTGTAGACATCCTTAGCAACAAAGTATAAACACCAGTCCTGGTACCTGGACTCTGGCTGCCCGCGTCATATGACGGGAAGAAGGTCTATGTTCCAAAGCCTGGAGCTTAGATCTGGAGGTGATGTGAAGTTTGGAGGGAACTAGAAGGGCAAGATAATTGGCTATGGAACTATAGGTAATGGTAACCTCCCTTCCATTTCTAATGTGTTACTTGTTGAAGGATTAACACATAATCTATTGTCCATAAGTCAATTAAGTGACAATGGTTATGACATAATCTTCAATCAAAAATGTTGTAAAGCTGTCAGTCAAAAGGATGGATCTATCCTCTTTAATGGAAAAAGGAAGAACAACATTTATAAAATCAATCTTTCAGAACTTAAGGTTCAGAATGTAAAATGTCGTTTGTTTGTTAACGAAGAGCAATGGGTCTGACACAGAAGATTGGGGCATATTAGTATGAGACACATATCTCAGATTAATAAACTCAATATGGTCAGAGGACTTCCTCAGTTGAAGTTCAACTCAGATGCTTTTTGTGAAGCATGTCAGAAAGGAAAATTTTCAAAATCTTCTTTTAAAACTAAAAATGTTGTTTCAACCTCAAGACCATTAGAGCTACTTCATATTGATCTGTTTGGACCAGTAAAAAATGCATCCATCAGAGGAAAGAAGTATGGATTAGTCATTTTTGATGACTACAGCAGATGGACATGGGTAAAATTCCTGAAACACAAGGATGAATCTCTTCTAAATTCATTGACTTCTGCAAACAAGTCCAGAACGAAAAAGATTTTAAAATTGTTAAAGTCAGAAGTGATCATGGTGGTGAATTTGAAAACAAATATTTTGAAAAATATTTTAAAGAAAATGGCATTTCACATGATTTCTCCTGCCCTAGAACTCCTCAACAGAATGGAGTTGTAGAGAGGAAAAATAGAACATTGCAAGAAATAGCCAGAACCATGATCAACGAGACTAATCTGGCAAAGCATTTTTGGGCAGAAGCAGTGAATACAGCTTGTTATATTCAGAACAGAGTGTCAGTTAGACCTCTTCTGGAGAAGACTCCTTATGAACTGTGGAGGAATAGAAAACCCAACATTTCTTATTTCCATCCTTTGGATGTGTATGTTTTATGTTGAATACTAAAGAGAATCTGAACAAGTTTGATTCTAAAGCACAGAAGTGTTTCATGCTTGGGTATTCTGAACGCTCTAAAGGCTACAGAGTATACAATACTGAGACACAGATTATGGAGGAATCAATTCATGTTAGATTTGAGGATAAGCTTGGCAATCAAAAGCCAAAGCAGCTTGAAAATTCTGCAGATAGAGAAGTCATTCTCACAGACTCTGAAGACTCAGAGGCAGATAAAGCTCAACCAGAAGCAACTCCATTGGCTGCTCAGATGAACAATTTGAATATTTATGAAGAACCAAATGTTAAAGGATCATCCAGAATCAAAGCCTCTCACCCAAAGGATATGATAATTGGAAAGAAGGATGACCCTATCAGAACAAGGTCTTTTCTCAGATCATCTGGAATGTCACTTTTTGGGTTGGTGTCTATCATTGAACCAACTTTTGTGGATGAGGCTCTGAACGATAATGAGTGGATACTTGCTATGCAAGAAGAGCTAAATCAATTCACCAGAAATGACGTATGGGATCTAGTTCCAAGACCAAAAGGATTCAATATTATTGGAACTAAATGGGTCTTCAGAAACAAACTGAAGGAGCAAGGAGAAGTTGTAAGGAACAAAGCAAGGCTAGTTGCTCAAGGATATAGTCAGCAAGAAGGATTTGACTACAAAAAGACTTATGCTCCTGTGGCCAGGTTAGAGTCTATACGCCTACTCATTTCTTTTGCTGCACAAAATAACATCACTCTATATCAAATGGATGTTAATAGTGCCTTCTTAAATGGTATTATAGAAGAGGAAGTTTATGTTCATCAACCTCCTGGCTTTGAAAACGATAAATTTCCAGAACATGTTTTTAAACTTAAGAAATCGCTCTATGGTTTAAAACAAGCTCCTAGAGCTTGGTATGAGAGATTAAGTAATTTTCTTCTGGAAAAGAATTTTATCAGAGGCAAAGTGGATATTACTCTCTTCTGTAAATCATTTAATAAAGACTTGTTAATTTGTCAAATTTATGTAGATGATATTATATTTGGATCTACCAATATTACGCTGGGAAAGGAGTTTGCTCTATCTATGCAGGCTGAATTTGAGATGAGCATGATGGGAGAACTCAGATTCTTTCTGGGTATCAGAGTCAATCAAACTCCAGAAGGCACCTACATACATCAGACTAAGTATGTGAAGGAGCTTCTGAAGAAGTTTAATATGACTGAAAGCAAATTGGCTAAAACTCCAATGCATCCTACAAGCACTCTTGGAAAGGAAGAGGTAAGTAAGAAGGTAGATCAAAAACTCTACAGAGGTATGATTGGATCTCTTTTGTATTTGACTGCTTCTAGACCTGATATTCTATTCAGTGTTTGTCTGTGTGCCAGATTCCAATCAGATCCTAGACAATCACACTTAACAGCTGTTAAGAGGATTCTAAGGTATCTGAAAGGTACTCCTAACGTGGGTTTGTGTTACAGAAAATTTGATGATTATAAGTTAGTTGGATTCTGTGATGCTGACTATGCTGGAGACAGAATAGAGCGTAAGAGTACTTCTGGAAGCTGCCAGTTTCTTGGAAGTCATCTGATCTCTTGGTTGAACAAGAAGCAACCCACAATTGCGCTTTCAACAACAGAAGCAGAATACATTGTTGCTGCTTGTTGTAGCACTCAGATGCTCTGGATGAAGAGTCAACTAGAAGACTATCAGATCCATGAGAGTAACATTTCTATCTTCTGTGATAATACTTCTGTTATATACTTGTCTAAAACCCTATTTTACACTCTAAGGCAAAGTATATAGAGATAAAACATCACTTCATCAGAGACTATGTTCAGAAGGGAATTATCAGTTTAAAATTTGTTGATACAGACTATCAATGGGCTGATATCTTTACAAAACCCCTTGTTGAAGATAGATTTAAATTTATTCTGAAAAATATAAGTATGGATTTCTGTCCAGAATAAAATGTTTATTAGAAGAAAATTTCCTCAGATGGAAAATGTTTTAACTCTGAAGTATTACATCTATTCATTTATTGTTTATTATTTTATTTATTGTGTGCAAATCTGAACTAACAAACCTCAGTGGATCTGAACGTTGGCTAACATTTCATTTCTCAAAGAAGTTTCAGAAGCACATGCAAGCAAACACGTGTAACTCTGAATCTGAAAAGGTGGAGTGCACATTACTGAAATGACATTTGAGGTACTATTTTTGAATATTGAGTTTCTCGTTTTCCCCCCAAATTGTCAGAATCATTAAATGCTTGAAATGATTATATTCTTTTTATTAAATGCTAAGTGTAAACGTGTTGAACGTGTGACTCTTTGTGTGCCCTAATTTCTTCTATAAATACCACAACACTTCACTTCTCGCACTTTTCACTCTCTCACACTCTTGTATGCATTTCTGTTTGTTTCACTGCTTTCATCTCTCTCTCAAACCCAAAACCATCTGTAACCCTAAATCTCTCTCAAGAACAACAATGGCTACTTCTTCATCAACTTCTGCTCAGTTTCAATCAACCATGGTTGCCGTCTCTTCTAACATGGGTGTTGTTGCTTTCAAAGAACCTGTTAGAACCCTACTCACACCAGTTGACAAACTTCAAGTATTGTGTGAATCTATTGTGAACTTTGAATCAATTGTTGAAAATGGGTTTGATCTTCGTCCCATTGTTGATGCTCAATGCTGGACAAAGTTCTTTGATAGGCTAATGGGACCAGTTTATCCAAGTTTGGTGAAGGAATTTTGGATCCATGCAATCACATACCCTAAGTTCATTGTTTCATATGTTTTGGGTAAGGAAATCATCATAACTGAGGATCTGATTAGGAAGCTCATAGGTTATGAAGAAACTGATGGTGTTACAAATCTACCAGCTGGGCGTGTTGATATGACAGAGGTTTATCGTGAAGTTTGCTCATCTGGAGAAGCCTCTAACAAAGTGAAAGATCTGAAGCCAAACTACAGGATATGGGCTAAGATCTTTATGGAATGTATTCATCACAGGAAGTCTTCAAACTCTCCTGATTATGTAAATACTGATCAGATGTACTTCATGTACTGTCTGAGTCAGAGCACAAAAGTGGATCTGCCTTATCTACTTTTCAATCATATATGGACTCACGTGAAACAATCAAGGGAAGAAGTCAGAACTAAACATCAGAAGATGAGGAATTGGATTCCAATGGGAAGACTCATTTCAGACATTCTGACTGAGAATGGTCTGGTTGGACATCTGATAGAAGCTAGATTGAAGGAAGAATTAGCTTCTGTGGTTGGAAAAGCTCTGAATGGGAAAAGTCTTCAGAGGATGAAGGTTATAGAAGAACTCACTTCTGCACCAAAACAAATAAACTCTGAAGAGGTCAGCAAAAGAAGGATACCTCTGGATGATTTTCCTATGTTCTACGCTGATGAACCAAGGGAAATTATTCTGAAGTATATAGCAACGTGTCTGGCAGATGGAACTCCTCTACCAGAAAATCTGATTTAAAAAGCAGGCGAACATGCACCAGATCTTTATAGTGAAAGACATAAGAAGAAGAGGAAAGTTTTTGAAGAAGGATCTTCAAAACCAAAGAGGAAGGCTTCTGGAGAAGCAACTTCTGTTAAACCAAAGAGGGTCAAGAAGAAAAAAGCTAATCCTCTTGAGGCCAGTTTAGATTCAATCTTAGAAACTGTCAAAGAGGTACTAACATCTGATCCCCCTGTCTATGAACTCATACCTGCACCTTCTCCTCCTCATGAACCAATTCTTTCTGAACCAACACAATCTCAACCATCTCCTTCTATACCTAAACCAAAGAAAACTTCTAAAACAACTCCTTCTGCACCCCAACAACAACCAACTCCATCTGTAAAACAACCATCTGTTATTCCCCCCTCTGACAAACAAACCTCTGCACCATAACAAACCTCTTAAATTCCCCCACCAAAACCACAAATTTCTAACCCTCAACCAAAACAACCCATTCCCTCTGTTCCTCAACCAGAACAACCTAAACCTTCTGAATCATTCATATCTGATTCTGAGGTTCTTGATATTCAACCTTTGAAAATTCTGTTTGACGTCTCTTCCACATCCTGTCATTCTTCTGCATCATCTGATTCTACCGAATCTGATGTACCCCCAGAAGTAAACTCACCCCCTCACTCCGTGGCTATGAACCAAAACCAAGATCATCTGATTTTGTTTCTTTTGCTTCATTCAAATCTTTTTCATCTGATGACCTTCCCTCTGGACTTAAACTTAAAAACTTTTATCCAAAACGTCAGGATATCCCTGAATCATCTGGCCAAACATCTTTTTCATCTTATCCTCGTCCTCTTTTCATCATTCCTTCCTTTTCCATACCATCCTCCTCTGAAACCACCAAAACACCAAAACCTAGAATGGATGTTAGTACATTATTTGATGGCTTCAAGAAGGAAATGAACATGTGGATATCTTCTGTAAAGAAGGAATGCTTGTCTAGTGTGAATCCAGATGCTTATGAAGCCTCCTGGAACAGATTTATCTCAAGATTTAACACCGTTGCTTCAAATCTTCGCACCATTTGCTCTGATGATGCAAAGGTGAAATTTGCTGAAGTTATCAGACATACTCTTCTAAACATGAGTAGATCTCCAGTTCTTCCTCTGGACAATGCACCTGCTGAAGAACCTATCTCTGAAGATACACCTCCAGAAGGGACTGTTGCTGAAGAAACTTTTGTGCCTAATCAGTCAGCTCTAATGATCTGGAACAAGCATCTACTTCTGTGATTCAAGAAAATGCATATGCATCTTGTTGCGGTGGAAATAGGATCACAAACTATTAATGAGTTTGAATCGTAATTCAATTCACAACCGCTCTTTGATTTATTCGAAGGAAAAGGTCAAAAGAGGGAAAACCTATTTTTGCATCGTAAACACAATGCGGGGAAAGATCTAGGGTTCGGGGGTTGATTAAATTTAGGGAAGGTATTAGCACCCTAAACTTCTGTAGTACTCTACAGGAACCTTTTGTTCAGATGTTTACTATTTGCTTTATTTATTTGCTTAAGGTATATGTACAAAGAGATTAAAAGTGAGAAAAGAGACCTAAGGGGTTAATTCTAAGTTTACTCGGCAAGACATCGCATCTTGTGCCTACGTATCCTTACGGGAGTGGAATCAGAGTAATCGTAGTTCCCCTCAATAGGGAGGTTAGAAACTTCTTGACTGTGGTCAAGGTCTCAAGGGGAATAAACGCATCTTAAGGACACGCTTACGTGGAGTGTAGAAACTCCAAATCTCTACGTTGAAATGTTAAGTTGTAATTAGGGTTAAATTAGGGATTCCACGGCGGGAAACCCTAAAATGAGCGCGGCGGCTCTTTGACCTAAAGCTAGGGGTAAAATGGTAATTTTGCCTGCGGCGAGGCATTTGTGAAAATTAGGGTTTGTAGTTTGTAGTTTTGAGGATTTGAAATTGAATGTGTGAAGTTTTACAGACTATTGGCGCGGCGGCCAAACAGTTAGACCTAACCTTCGGATGTGTGCAATGTGACAGAAATAATGGTAAACGCGTGAGATAATTGAATCATGCAAACAGAGAGATAATGTCATAATTTAAACCATGCAAGCAGAAATTTAAAGGCAGAATTTAAAGAGCGATTGTTAAGTTCGCGAGGTTACATGAGAGGAGCGGATACAATATGATAATGAAATTTGAATTGAACAATAATAAAATAAAATAAATAACGGTTCTAGTTATTATTTAAAAAAAAAAAGATTTTAGTTATTATTTTAAATTTATCTAAAAAAAAGTTTTTCTTAAAAATAATAGGTTTTCATATTAATTTGGAAAAGATGTTAATGTTATTTATTTTAAAAAAAAGATTTTTATATTATAACAAGTTTTAATAAATTAATGATAACAATAATAATAATAATGGTAATAATAATGATAATAATAATAAATAATGATAATAATAATAATAATAATAATAATAATAATAATAATAATAATAATAAAGCAATAATGAATTTTAAATGTGCCAAATAACCCAACAATGTTGCTAACGCAGAAATGCGCTCATCGCAACCAGATCTAAATCGGACGAAACAAAATTTATCGCAAAGAAAAAGAAATTAAGCAAAAAATAGTATTATTGCTCACACAAAAATGCGATCATCGCAACCAGATCGAACTAACACAAATGTCACGCGTCATGCACACAAATGTGCAAACATCGTATCGACATAATTCGATCAAAAATTAATCTTATATATATAAACTCTAACAATTTAAAAATTATATATATATATATATATATATATATATATATATATATATATATATATATATATATATAAACGTAACAGTAATAGATAAAGAAAAAGAAATAACGGTAATAGATGAAGAAAAAGAAATAACGGTAAAAGATGAAGAAAAAGAAACAACAGTAATAGATGAAGGAAAAGAAATAACGGTAAACGATGAAGAAAAAGAAACAATAGTAATGGATGAAGAAGAAAACTAAATAACGGCAAACGGCACTCACTCCTCTTAGGTTTTTTTCATTCTCCCCCCCCCCCCCCTCCCCCCCTTTTTTCCAACAAGGCAACACATGTATATATAGGGAACAAATTAGGGTTAACACCAAATTGTCAATAATGTCCCTAATGCCCATTTTAAAGCCCAAACTAAATAATTAGTTAAGAAAAAATAAAATTTAAATAATTTAAAATAATTGAAATAAACTTAAAATAAAAACTAATAATCCTATTGATTCCTAAAATCAAAAATATTATAAAAAGAACAAAATTTTTTCAATATTTTTTATTTTATGATTTTTTGGATATTTTTATGAATAATTTAGAAAAAAGTGAAAAAAATAATATTTTAAAAAATGATTTAATTAAAATACGAAAATAATAATAAAAAACTATTTTTGTTATGTTTTTAATGAAAGATAGAAAAATTTAGAGTAAAAATAATAAAAAACAAAAAAAGTGACAAAGGTGAGATTCGAACTCTCAACCTCTCACACTTATAACTCCTTACACATGTCCTCCTGCCAATTGTGCCATTTTTACTTTTTAGAAAAAAAATGCATGCCATATGATATTTACCTGCAAAAAGTCAAACGACTACACAAATTTGTTAGTAATTGATTAAATGCAATAAAAATGCAATGAAATGCGACGACAAATCTTAGGGCAAAATTTGGGGTATTACAGTTGCCCCTATTTAAATAACTTCACCGGGTGATTCGAGTGGCGGAGACTCGAGGAATCATGGTGGAGGGATTTAAATATAGATAACCGAAAATTTTGCCCTTATATGTGGCGATATGCAATGTTATGGACCAAACAAGACTAATGCAGACAATGCCATGAATATGATATGATGTGTATGCTGGAATGATGAGTGCGAAAATGCTGACGAATACGACGACACAGGGACAGACGCTACGAGAAGAACACACCGGGGAAAATGACGCGCTGGGACACAGTACAACACTGGGGAATTCTAAAAATGATGGTCAACTGGTGCGAACACGACCAATTGTCTTTTTTAGAAAAGGAACGAGATTCTCAAATGGAGATGGTACCTATGAGACGACCTCCACTGGGGAATCTAAAAATAAAACTGGATCACGTACGATTGCAAGATCGATTACAGAATGCTGGAGCATTGAGCAAAGAATAACATCCAAGCTTCTGTAAACTATCCCTCGTGACACGATCAAACGGACTTTTCGGGAATCCGTAGCAAATATACAGGGTAAAAAAGAACCGGCTGTATGCCAAAATAAATGGACTTTGAGTGGTTAGAACATGATCCTAAATGGAGATGGCGCCTATGAGATGGCCTCCACTTGGGAATGTCTAACAATAAGACTGGATCTACACGACTGCAAGATCGATTACAGAATGCTGGAGCATTGAGCAAAGAATAACATCCAAGCTTCTATAAACTATCCTTCGCGATGGGATCGAATGGACTTTTCAGAAATCCATATCAAATATACAGGGTAAAGACCGGCTGTATGCCAAAATAAATGGACTTTAACGGGAAATGCCCTGATAAGCTTCTCGAGGGAGAACTGTCACTTATCGTTGGAAGGGACTTATGTGCCAAAATGGATAAGCACTCAAATAAAGAGGCTGCTGCTTATCTGATAAATAAATCTTCTCGCATTTAAGGTCGGCGCCTGGAATACGATTCTGATTCTTCTCTTACTGAAGGATAAATAAACTTCTTCATGCTTCAAGATCGTGCTCTCCTGAACATGAAAAGGGTAAACTGAACTTCCTCATACTTCAGAATCGTGCTCTCCTGAATATGATTCGGCTCTTTCGGGTAAATGAAATTCTTCATACTTCAGAATCGTGCTCTCCTGAATATGAAAAGGGCTAACTGAACTTCCTCATACTTCAGAATCGTGCTCTCCTGAATATGATTCCGCTCTTTCGGGTAAATGAACTTCTTCATAATTCAGAATCGTGCTCTCCTGAATATGATTCCGCTCTTTCGGGTAAATGAACTTCTTCATAATTCAGAATCGTGCTCTCCTGAATATGATTCCGCTCCTTCTTTTACTAAAGGGTAAATGAACTTCTTCATAATTCAGAATCGTGCTCTCCTGAATATGAAAAGGGCTAACTGAACTTCCTCATACTTCAGAATCGTGCTCTCCTGAATATGATTCCGCTCCTTCTTTTACTAAAGGGTAAATGAACTTCTTCATAATTCAGAATCGTGCTCTCCTGAATATGAAAAGGGCTAACTGAACTTCCTCATACTTCAGAATCGTGCTCTCCTGAATATGATTCCGCTCCTTCTTTTACTAAAGGGTAAATGAACTTCTTCATAATTCAGAATCGTGCTCTCCTGAATATGATTCCGCTCAAACCTCCCCGTACTTCAAGATCGTGCTCTCCTGAATACGATTTGGTTCAAAACCCCCATACTTCAAGACGACAGGTAAATGGAAGCCCAACTGCTCCATGGAGATGGCCATTTGCTGCGAGTCATAACGAAGATAGGATCGGCTTCTTAGGTGAGAAATGTTGTATATCGATGTCGTAAGATGTAAAGTGTTGTACCGATGTTGTAACATGTAGGATTGTAAAGTGTTGTACTGATAGATTTTCCAGGCGTGAACTGGCGTGTATCTGTAAAGGATTGTGGTTGATTTTCTTGAAAGATAGTGCAAAATAAATGCACATCCGTGTATAGTGATAAACTTCTCAAGCGAGATAGTCGCGTATCTGTCATGGTATGGTGAAAACCTTTAGATGGTGCAAAATAAATGCACGTCCGGTTGGGATTGACGACCGACAAGACTGAGATTCAATCTAGGATCGAGCTAGAAAGAAAACTGGTAATCAAGACTCCATCGAGGGAATGAACTCGAAGGGTAGATATCTTATCCTGGCGAGGAAAGATAGCTGAAGTAACCGTCATCCACGAGGATCGAGCTCCGTAGGGAAACTTGGAAACACATATGTATTTTATGCTTAGGGCTGACAATCTATTTGAAGAGAATGGACGAACCCAGTTACTTGGTGGTAACGACCAATGATAGAGACACAATGAACCTGTGCATGCTAACGCGTATGTTAATGAATATGTTAATATGAATGTATGTTGATGTCTATGTATGTAAATATGCAGGATGTTATGAAATGAGTATGTAATGAATATGTAATGAATATGTAATGAATATGTAATGAAATAGGCATGTGATGCTTATGCCCTTGCGTAGGCTGACGAAACAGACTAGAGACGGGACGAGAGATGAAATAAACATCTCGACGGAAATACCCTGCGTTCTCTGCAACCAATACGTCAATCATGGGTAAGAAAGATCAATGGTAGAACCAAATCTGGTTTTAAAGTTCTGAATTCTCTGGGGAGAAGGTAATCTGCTTGGGTGTACAGTATCACGTCTTCACATGGGGAGAAGAAAACCTGAGGGACACTTTTGAGTTACCCAAGAAAAAGTTGTCAGCTTATAGTCTCTCTGGGGACTGTGATGAGGCAATATTTTAGGAGCCTGTTGCAAACACTGAGGTTTACTGGGGAATGAAGGCCGCTGCGAGTAAAATCCATTGGGTGTATGAGGAAAAGTTGTGAAACCACATAGTTTTGATCTTGAAGGATCTTGTAGTAGTCGCCATTTGTTTCCTTTAAAAACATGGTGCCCCAGGATACTTGCGTTGCGAGGTAGGGTCATCTCAAGAGGATTTTATAGAGAACACCGAGTCCGGTTGCCCCATTGTTCTCAAACTCTTTGAGAGATTTGTCAGGTCTCGATGTAACTGGCACAAATTAATCGTGTTACGACGAAATCTTTGGGAAATAGCTCTTAAGAATGTCAGACTCGCGTTGGTAAGCGAATTGGGAAACTGCCTGCCCCTGTTCAGCAGGATCTTCAAGTTCCACGGGTTATGTTCATACGTAAATCTCTAAGATATCAAGCAAAGTTGTCATGCCTGAAATGCCTATCCTGAGCTTGTCAATGTACACATATATTTGTCCTGAATTTTTGTTTTGAAAAAAGATATCGCGATAACTTGTGACCGAAATCACTAGTCAGGATATAAGTTTTAATTATAATGCCAACATGAATTTTTTCTGAGCATAGCTCGTAGGAGTCAGGAAACGTGATCTTGTCAAGTATGCTTTCAACCGAAGTCCTACTTCAATTAGGTCTTTTAAAGGTTGTATCGTGGCTCGGTTCACGGTTTAAGAAACAAAGAATAAAGGCTCAAAGTTATATTTGTACCCACCCATTCTTCGTGATGTTCTCCAATCCTAATTCAGTTAACCGGATACGAACGCTCATATCTCAAGCGGATTTGCTATGGTCGAGAACTTATCAAGGCTTTGGACATGGCAGTCACTCACCTATTTCTTTTGGCAATTGGTCACACGACCTTGTTCTTTATAGGGGTTCTAAAAACTACTGGTTTGTTGTTCTTATTCCCTAACTTTTGCCTGGACAACGTCTTTTGATTTGACTTTGGAGTCCAGCGGGATGCCCCAGTTTTGCCTAAGTCTCCTTCATAGGTTTTGACTTAGCGGGCTTTTATTATTTTTTTGAATATTCTCTTATGCACAAGTCGTGTAAATCTTTCGAAAGGCTCGTGACTGCCCCACTCCTTAGGTAACCGAGGGATAGCCATTGTATTGGACTTCTTAAGATGCTAAGGATAAATTCTCGAAGGTTGGCTCTTCCTTTTTAAGAGTCTAAGCACTCGATCGGTTAAACTGAAACCTACCCTGCCCCAGGTTAGGATGAAGGTTCTTAAAAAGAAAGAAAAACTCCTACTTCAAGGCTCAAAGGGTTGACTAGGGATTAACATCCTTATATCTCCAGTGTTTGGGATTTGAAACAATGCCTTACATCATCAGCGGGTTTCAATCGAAAGCATACGACAAGAAATCTGACGTTTTGGGTTCGTCATCCTCCCCCTAATTCTCCATCAGAACAAGAGATCGGGTAAAGTTGGCATTATGATTTATGAAAACGTTTTTTTTTTTAAATGAGTGAAACGAATGGATTTATTCAAGACAAACATATGCGTTGCATTAATTAATCGAAGATAAACAAGTTCGTACATGCTAAATATGCTTAATCAAAGAGAAATACATATAAATGAACTGTCGGAAAAATCCTTCTAAATGTTTATGAAATCTTGCATTCAAACGTAACAGTTTCCTTTGGCGGAGCCTCAATGGAAAGGACGTCTGGTTCATGATCACTGTGAGTCGTCATGGCTTGCCCCAGTTACGCTGGTCACATCTTCAACAGTTTTCAGTCGTTGCTTCAAAATAACTTTCCCGGATTCTTTGTTGATCCCGGTCATATCATCTTGAGGGTTACTGAAATGAAGCGAGCTAGGCCTTTGAATAATTACTGGATTCGGCTGATTCGTCACAGGAGTAGCATGCTTTGCAGAATTCGAACCCGACAAGTGAGGGACCCCGAGAGGAATCTCGATCTTCGGCTGAGCATTGCTAAAAGACAACTTCTTCGCTTCTAGCAAATTTCTGACAACTTTCTTAAGAGCATAGCAATTCTCTAGATCATGGTCGGGCGCACCCTCATGAAATAAACAATGAGCGGCCGCGTTGTAACCTGCAGGCGGAGGACCCAAAGCACGGGTGGTAATCAGACCCCGTTGTACCAAATGGGGGTATAACTCAGTGAAACCCATCGGAATTGGAGGACAAAGCTTATACTGACTCTTACGGGGATAAGGAACCTGATCCTGTGATTGCTAATGAACAGGAGCGTTGGGCACTCGTTGACGGTTGACAGGAACTTGCATGGGCGGATAACCGGAAGGTTGTTGATGAACCGGCGCTTGATATACCGGAGCTGACTGCAGAGGCTGGTATGTAGGAAACTGCTGATCGAAAGGAGGTGCAACAGTAGCTACATAGGGTTGTTGAACATATGGGAGCGGATAACCTTGAACATAATTCTGCTGATGTTGCCAAGGTTGAGGAGTAGCCATTTTGCGGTTCCTCGAACGTGCAGGTCCTTTACCATGGTCGGAGTTAGGAGTTTTGCACTTTGGAGGGGTAGCTTGTCGAACTGGTTGAGCACTAGGAGGCACCAAACCGGATTGAAGACCGTGAGGAGGTACATTCTTGACAGTAACAGCTGGTTGAGGTTCCATAACGGTATTAGTAGTCTCAGAAACAACAGTAGACTGAGCATCCACCTTCACACTAAGAGCTCGTAGCATCTCCAAAATCTGCCCTACACTTCCTCGAAGATCTTCGAGTTCATGGCTGACACGGTTGATCTCTTGATTTTGATCTTCCATCCTTTTGAAGGGTCGTATTGACGCAGAGAACTTAGGGTGACAAAACTGGAGGGTGAGAGAACCGAGCATGAGAAAACGGAAGACACATGCAATGCAAAAGTATGATGCTAAAATGTGAATGCAAATGAAGATTTCATGGAATTCAGATATTTACGAATATTGCGGAATACCAAGGAAACTTTTAATTTATTGAAGACAAATTACAAATAATATTCTTGCAACCAAAATAGCTAAATAAAAGCCTAGAAAATCTTAGAGAAGCATCTTCCACAACTTCAGTGAGCAGACGGAGATCCGGAGGAAAATAAATATTCGTAGAGCCTCCTCTTCTTGTAGGATCGTATCTCATCATTCTTCGACTGAATCTGCTTTTGAAGTTCTTCGTACTGGCTGACCATCACATGGTATTTGTTCTTCCATGATTCTGTTTCGAGTTGTGATCTCTTCAAAGCAATCTTCAAAGTCTCAACTTCAGTCATGAAATACTGGACAGGTTCTTCTCTTTGAGGTAAAGGATCTTGGCGAGAGTAGGGCATCTTCAACTCAATAGCTCTTCCTCGGACCCATTGAAGGTATGGTTCCATGGATACACAATTAGGTCTTCCCAAACTTTCTTTGTCTTTCCTATGCAGATGATTCCAAGAAGATAGAATCTGATCTTGAAGCTTTTTGTCGTCTTTGAAAAAGATTTTCTCCACATGAATACCTTTAGGCGGTTCCTTCAAGGGGTATCCCAACTGTCGGCGAGCTAAGACTGGATTGTAGCTAATTCCTCCATTGAAACTGAGCAAAGGCACATTGTTGAATTTTCCACAACTATCAATGATCGATATCCCATCGTACATGCGATTATACCAATCAATATCAGAGTGAGTTAAAGCCATAACTTTTTGCGACCAACGTTCTTGATTAGGGCTCCAGAACGGACCGGACTTGGGTAAGTGAGAAATAAACCACTTGTATAGTAATGGCACACAACATGTAATCATTCCCCCACCATGAAAGTTTCGAAGATGTACTGAATGATAAGTATTACCCAATAGCGTTGGAACTGGATTTCTCCTCATGAAGGTCTTAATTGCATTAAGGTCCACAAACCCCTCAAAACTAGGAAAAAGCAGCAACCCATAAATAAGCAAAGAAAATATTGTTTCAAAGGCAAACATGTCTTTATGATCGGCATAAAATTGGGCCTTCTTAATTAGGAAGTCCCTGAGAAAACCGGAGGTCCCCCCTTTGGTGATCATATTGTTTTTGACATCGGATATCCTTAGACAAATGGCTTTAGCAATATCTCGTTCTTTAGGGTCTTCCTCCAAGAAAGGGAATGGAGACTTATCCAAGATCGGCAATCCCACCAACTGAGAGTACTCTTCTAAGGTAGGTAAAAGCTGATAATCTGGAAAGGTGAAGCAATGATAATCTGGATCATAAAACTGTAGCAAAGTCGCAAGAAGTCTTTCGTTTACTTGAATCTTCAACAAAGACAATAGCCTTCCATATCTGTTTTGGAACTTTTCTTGATCTTGAACCAACTCTCTTAGCTTCTCTAGGACTTCCAAATTAAAACCCTTAAAAGTAAATTTCAAAGTATGCTTCCTAGAGTGATCCATGGTATCCTGCAATGTTCATAAATAGAGTTTGAATTCCATGAAATCTTAATGCAATATGATGCTTTATGGATGCAATGCATGAAAACACACAAAGTCCTAGGTTAAAGGTACGTGCGCGGAGTTAAGGTCTACCCATCCCCAAAGGAGTGTACTATAGGTTAGTTGTACCTGCAGAACAAGGTTCTAAAAAGTGCCCAAAGTCATCAGCCCATCTTTCGGATATTATCAACCTTCCGATTGACTCGGGGGTTAATAATATTCTCAAGAGAACCTCTTTTGAGTGTAGTATCGCGTAGCAACCGTTGTAGGACTACTCCCACATAGTTCCCGCACTACGTCCTAAATAAGGCCAAGGTGGTGTTAAGGTACTACGGTTCTCAATATCACAGACTCCAATCGACCATGGAAAAAGTTTTCGCGATTACTCGTTCAACCGAACCATTTTCGAAAAGGTCTCAACTGAGCGGTGATTCTCGAATCAGCTTGGTCGGGATTCACTCCCTATAAGCCTCATCGAATATATCCCCATCCTATAATAATGTCACTAGTCCGGGCGTAGGACTTATCTCACAACACAAGGAACAGTCCCCAAAATCAAAGTACAATATATACATGCAAATGAATAGCAAAGCAAATGGTAATAAATATGAACAAATTAGGGATAACCCTCAAAAGTTAAGACATCCCCAGTGAAGTCGCCATTTTCTGTTGCGGTGGAAATAGGATCACAAACTATTAATGAGTTTGAATCGCAATTCAATTCACAACCGCTCTTTGATTTATCCGAAGGAAAAGGTCAAAAGAGGGAAAACCTATTTTTGCATCGTAAACACAATGCGGGGAAAGATCTAGGGTTCGGGGGTTGATTAAATTTAGGGAAGGTATTAGCACCCTAAACTTCTGTAGTACTCTACAGGAACCTTTTGTTCAGATGTTTACTATTTGCTTTATTTATTTGCTTAAGGTATATGTACAAAGAGATTAAAAGTGAGAAAAGAGACCTAAGGGGTTAATTCTAAGTTTACTCGGCAAGACATCGCATCTTGTGCCTACGTATCCTTACGGGAGTGGAATCAGAGTAATCGTAGTTCCCCTTAATAGGGAGGTTAGAAACTTCTTGACTGTGGTCAAGGTCTCAAGGGGAATAAACACATCTTAAGGACACGCTTACGTGGAGTGTAGAAACTCCAAATCTCTACGTTGAAATGTTAAGTTGTAATTAGGGTTAAATTAGGGATTCCACGGCGGGAAACCCTAAAATGAGCGCGGCGGCTCTTTGACCTAAAGCTAGGGGTAAAATGGTAATTTTGCCTGCGGTGAGGCATTTGTGAAAATTAGGGTTTGTAGTTTGTAGTTTTGAGGATTTGAAATTGAATGTGTGAAGTTTTACAGACTATTGGCGCGGCGGCCAAACAGTTAGACCTAACCTTCGGATGTGTGCAATGTGACAGCAATAATGGTAAACGCGTGAGATAATTGAATCATGCAAACAAAGAGATAATGTCATAATTTAAACCATGCAAGCAAAAATTTAAAGACAGAATTTAAAGAGCGATTGTTAAGTTCGCGAGGTTACATGAGAGGAGCAGATACAATATGATAATGAAATTTGAATTGAACAATAATAAAATAAAATAAATAACGGTTCTAGTTATTATTTAAAAAAAAAAAGATTTTAGTTATTATTTTAAATTTATCTAAAAAAAAGTTTTTCTTAAAAATGATAGGTTTTCATATTAATTTGGAAAAGATGTTAATGTTATTTATTTTAAAAAAAAAAGATTTTTATATTATAACAAGTTTTAATAAATTAATGATAACAATAATAATAATAATGGTAATAATAATGATAATAATGATAATAATAATAAATAATGATAATAATAATAATAATAATAATAATAATAATAATAATAATAATAATAATAATAATAATAATAAAGCAATAATGAATTTTAAATGTGCCAAATAACCCAACAATGTTGCTAACGCAGAAATGCGCTCATCGCAACCAGATCTAAATCGGACGAAACAAAATTTATCGCAAAGAAAAAGAAATTAAGCAAAAAATAGTATTATTGCTCACACAAAAATGCGATCATCGCAACCAGATCGAACTAACACAAATGTCACGCGTCATGCACACAAATGTGCAAACATCGTATCGACATAATTCGATCAAAAATTAATCTTATATATATAAACTCTAACAATTTAAAAATTATATATATATATATATATATATATATATATATATATATATATATATATATAAACGTAACAGTAATAGATAAAGAAAAAGAAATAATGGTAATAGATGAAGAAAAAGAAATAACGGTAAAAGATGAAGAAAAAGAAACAACAGTAATAGATGAAGGAAAAGAAATAACGGTAAACGATGAAGAAAAAGAAACAATAGTAATGGATGAAGAAGAAAACTAAATAACGGCAAACGGCACTCACTCCTCTTAGGTTTTTTTCATTCTCCCCCCCTTTTTTCCAACAAGGCAACACATGTATATATAGGGAACAAATTAGGGTTAACACCAAATTGTCAATAATGTCCCTAAAGCCCATTTTAAAGCCCAAACTAAATAATTAGTTAAGAAAAAATAAAATTTAAATAATTTAAAATAATTGAAATAAACTTAAAATAAAAACTAATAATCCTATTGATTCCTAAAATCAAAAATATTATAAAAAGAACAAATTTTTTTCAATATTTTTTATTTTATGATTTTTTGGATATTTTTATGAATAATTTAGAAAAAAGTGAAAAAAATAATATTTTAAAAAATGATTTAATTAAAATACGAAAATAATAATAAAAAACTATTTTTGTTATTTTTTTAATGAAAGATAGAAAAATTTAGAGTAAAAATAATAAAAAACAAAAAAAATGACAAAGGTGAGATTCGAACTCTCAACCTCTCACACTCATAACTCCTTACACATGTCCTCCTGCCAATTGTGTCATTTTTACTTTTTAGAAAAAAAATGCATGCCATATGATATTTACCTGCAAAAAGTCAAACGACTACACAAATTTGTTAGTAATTGATTAAATGTAATAAAAATGCAATGAAATGCGACGACAAATCTTAGGGCAAAATTTGGGGTATTACACATCTGCTATGGTCCTTGATAGTGCTCCAGCTCCTGCATCTGCATCTGCTCCTGCTTCTTCTGAAATCAAGAAAGAGAATCCATATTTAAAAAAAAAAGTTTGTTCTACTAGAAGCCAGCAACAAAGAGATCAGAACATGGATGGTCAAGCAAGAACAAACCACATATGAGATTAAAACTTGGATGTCTAGACAAGAGGAATCTACTTCTCAGATCACAGACCTTCTGAAGATGATAGCCTCTCTCCAAACTTATTTCTTTTCTGCTATGTTTGTGCACATGTTTGTTGTTTTTGTTGCTGATGTTGTTTTGTTGTTTATCTAAATGTTTCTCTGAATATCTGTTTATCAATGAAGTTGACTGTTTCTTTATCTGTTCTTATATTATTTTTCTCTGTTATTCTTTTCTGTCTTACAAAGTTTTTTCTTTTTGATTATGATAAAAAGGGGGAGAAAAAGAAATTCTGATTGTTCAAAAATAAACAGTTACTAAAATGGAATTCAGACATAACAATTTATAACTAACTTTGAATTTTAGTCTTTCAGAACTATAACGTATCATCTGACAAAATTCATCGAAGTTACCCTGAGAATCCCCAAACCAGAACTTAATTCAAACCAGGTTCTGATTACCAGGCTCTGATTCTGGAAAGTAAATCAAGCTCTGATTCTGGAAAGTAAATCAAGATCTGATTCTAGAAAGTATATCCTAACCAGGATTCTAACCAAGATTCTAACCAGGCTCTTAATCTGAAAAGTATACTCATGCAAAAAGGGAAGTATTTTCTTCTATTAGATTATTCATTTCAGGGGGAGATTCTTTATCTCAGGGGGAGTTATATATTTATCCTTTTTATAGAACAAAATTTCCTATGTTTTTGTCATCATCAAAAAGGGGGAGATTGTTAGAACACATATTGGTGTTTAAATATATCTCTATGTTTTGATGATAACTCTAATGAAATTTTGTATTAAGAAAATATATACTCTAATTTTGTTCAAGTGTTTTTTGTTTCAGATATTAAAATAAATATTCTTATGGAAGCAAAAATGCATCTGAACATTACTCTACGCAAAGCTCTGAAGCATCAGAAGCAAGTCATCAGAAGACTCTGAGCGCTGCCAGAAGAGACTCTGAAGTAGAAGCTGCAGAAGACTCTGAAGCAGAAGCTTCAGAAGACTCTGAAGCGTAGTTGAAGAATTTGTATGAAGAGTTTCAAGCATTGTTTCAAGAAGACTCTGAAAGTACTTTACGCTGCAAGTACAAAGGCTTTGTTATTTAAACTCTGCTCTGATTGATATTCTCGCTGAAGCACATTGGCTGCAAAACTCTGATAACATCAAGACTCTGATGTTGATAACTTTGAGACAGAAGCTTGTTGAAGAAGATATTATTCAAAGATATATCCGTTGGCATATTCCAAACGACTCTTTCCTTATTCATGTATGGCACAGGAAATCAGACAAAAGGGATTTGTCTGAACATTCCTCTTCTGGGAAAGCTAAAGTCAATAGAAGACAAAAAGGCTACAGCTACTCTGCTACGCACAGTCTTCAAGCATTGGACTTTCTGCTCTATAAAAGGATGTCTTCAACAACATTTCAAAGTTGACGAATTATCTTAGACGAATTCACGTACTATTGAGAAAACAAATTGAAAACTACTCTCAAGCTCTTATACAATTTATTTCATAAGCTGAATAGTTTTTATTCGTTCTTAAACTAAGTGTAAAAATCACAGTTGTGATATAGCTTTTTAGAAGCATCTTAAACACTTATTAGTTTACATTTATTTGTAAAAGGTTCCTTAAGAAGACCAAGTTGTGGTCAGGATTTCTTGAGAAGACTAAGGCAATTATTCTTAGTGGTTGACACTGTAATCTGTTTGAATATAGTGGATTAAGTCCTTGTTGAGAAAGGCAAATCACCTTGGTAGGGTGGACTGGATTAGTTGAGTTCAACGAACCAGGATAAAAATATTGTGTTGTTTTTATTGCCATAATTTTTTCAAAACCCTTATTCAACCCCCCTTCTAAGTGTTTTTCTCACCTTCAAACGGTATATGAGAACCGTGAGGAGTAGTAATGATCGCACCGATTCCATTACCATATGAATTAACCGCTCTATCGAAAACAAGTTTCCACTGAGATCCAATCTCAGGACCCTTGTCAGGTAAAGGCTCATCACAGTCTTTCATCCTCAAAAACATGACGTCTTCATCTAGGAAATCAAACTTCATCAGCTGATAATCCTCAATCGGTTGTTCTGCGAGATATTCCGACATAACGCTTCCCTTAATGGCTTTCTAGGAAACGTATTGAATATCATACTCTGTTAAAATCATTTTCCATCGGGAAATCCTTCTGGAGAGTGCTTATTTTTCAAAGACATACTTGATCGGGTCACTCTTTGAAATCAATAGGGTTGTGTGGTTTAACATGTACTGTCTCAAACGCTTAGCAGCCCAGGAAAGTGCACAACATGTTTTTTCCAGCATCGAGTACCTCAACTCGTAATCAGTGAATTTCTTACTCAGGTAGTAGATGGCATGCTCTTTTCTACCTGACTCGTCTTGTTGACCGAGCACACATCCCATTGAATTCTCAAGAATCGTGAGATACATAATCAGTGGTCTTCCTGCAACTGGAGGCATGAGTATTAGAGTCTCCTGTAGATATTCTTTTATTCTTTCGAATGCCTTCTGGCAATTTTCATTTCACCTGTCCGTTTGACTTTTCCTTAGAAATTTGAATATTGGTTCACAAGTGGTTGTAAGATGAGATATA
Source organism: Lathyrus sativus (assembly GCA_963859935.3). Lineage (NCBI taxonomy): Eukaryota > Viridiplantae > Streptophyta > Magnoliopsida > Fabales > Fabaceae > Lathyrus > Lathyrus sativus. The sequence goes on from OZ012738.1 coordinate 283,384,174, forward strand.
AACCTCGCAATGTAGTTTAATCTCCCCAGGAAACCATAAACCTCTTTTTCCGTTCTCGGCTCAGGCATTTCTTGTATAGCTTTTATTTTGGCAGGATCTACCTCAATACACTTTTCACTGACAATGAAACCCAGTAAATTTTCAGATCTCACCCCGAAGGTGCACTTGTTAGGATTCAGCCTCAGCTTAAACTTCCTCAACCTTTCGAACAATTTCAGAAGATCGACCAGATGTCCCTCCTCCGTCTGTGACTTTGCTATCATGTCATCAACATAGACTTCCACCTCATGATGAATCATATCATGAAACAAAGTGACCATCGCCCGCTGATAAGTTGCCCCTGCATTTTTCAATCCAAAGGGCATCACCTTATAGCAAAAAGTCCCCATGGTGTGATGAAAGTAGTTTTCTCCATGTCCTCTGGGGCCATCTTGATTTGGTTATACCCAGAGAATCCATCCATGAATGAAAACACAAAATACTGAGCGGTGTTATCAACCAACACATCGATATGGGGGAGCGGGAAATCATCTTTCGGGCTCGCTTTTTTCAGATCTCGATAATCAACGCACATCCTAACCTTTCCATCCTTCTTATGCACAGGAAAAATATTAGCGACCCATGGAGGGTAATTCGTGACAGCAAGAAACCCAGCATTCAGTTGCTTCTGAACTTCTTCTTTGATCTTGACTGCCATGTCAGGCCTTGTCCGTCTCAACTTCTTCTTGACTGGCGAGCATTCGTCTCTGAGAGGTAACCGGTGTACCACAATATCAATATCCAGCCCAGGCATGTCTTGGTAAGACCAAGCGAAGATATCTTTATACTCACGGAGCATCTCGACCAATCTTCTCTTGACACCGTCTTCCAATGCAGCCCCCACTTTAACCTCTTTCTTATCATCCTCGGTGCCCAGATTGATAACTTCGATATCCTCCTGATGAGGCACAATGACCCTTTCCTCCTGCTTGAGAAGCCTGGCTAACTCTTTGGGTAGTTCACAGTCTACGTCAGTCTCATCTTCAGCTTGATAAATGGGATTATCAAAGTCATACAAAGTCATAGTTGAACCTGAATCGATGGCATCTGATAGAAAAGACCTGCATGAGGATGTTATGTGTATTATGCGAGGCAACAAACAAAACACATTGCCATTTTTCTGTTAGGTATAAATGCAAAACCAAAACAAGAAAAACAGGGATCACAATATTTGAATGTGAAACGCCTTTTATTTAATGATAAAGTTCAAATAACAAGAAGGCCCCACAAATGGGTCACTACGTCTTGGGCAAAACGTAGGACTAAACATAATCAAAACAATGAACATTACTCTGCAACAGTAACATGAATGACTTCTTCGATAGTCCAATTTCACAGCGTCTGGCCGGGAGTACATGGACGGATCCGTGCATCCATGTCGCAGTCACTGTCCCCTTCATCGTCTTTAACGACATTGATCCTGTCGAATATCACACCACTGCTGGTGAACTGCACAGGTCCCCTGTATCTCGGAATCTGAGAAGAACTTGAGGGTTTGTATCCCAGGTCGAACTTGTCCTGCTTGACAGGAACATCAAGAACTTGGCCCCACTTCTGAGACGAACCAGATTCTACAATAGCACGAGCTTCCTTGAGCGATGACATCAAAGGCCCTTGGCTTCTACATGAGACTTCCTCTGAATCTGGACTGTTTTGAATGCCTGGCAGAGTGTTTCGTGGATCTTATAACACCCCACTTTCCTAAATTAAAATAAAATATGATTAAATCAAATAAATATCAGAGTTTCCCTTCAATAGTGGGATATCACATCATAAAATTCAACAAAACACTTCATTAGATGGTTTTCAAAATAAACAGCGGAAATCATCATTAGTACATCATTCTCGGCCATCCGTCAATTTACATAAAACATTCATTAAGAGGGTTCACCAAAATAGGATACGTCACAGGAATAAACAAATTTATAGTAAAACAAGTAAACCCCCAAGTTTTGTGCTACGTATCAGAGCATCCTAAGACTCGACTCGCACACCACTATCCAAGCTAGCTATGTACCTGGATTATTTGTACTTCTGAAGAAGCACAGACCACAACAACAACAACATTGGGGTGAGAAAACATGATCAAAATTATCGATAATAAGATACATGAGTAAAAGGCAGTAAATATACAAATCATCACCCCACCCACACCAATCATGACCTACTGTCCAACATTGCAACTCGACACCATGCATGCGGTACCGACTCATTGGTTTATTCAATCGAACCAAGGATAGATCACATACGCTCCTCTTGAGAAATGATATATCCTCACCATTCTCCACAAGGGAGTACGGGTGAATCACCTACGCTCCTCCTGAGAAATGATTCAACCCCACCATTCTCCACCAGGGAGTACGGATGAATCACCTAAGCTCCTCCTGAGAAATGATTCATCCCACCAAAACACCATCATATGCACGACACCAGATGCACAACACACAAACTCAAGCACACTAAGTGCACACGATCCTCCTGATCACATCACCATACATCATATATATATATATATATATATATATATATATATATATATATATATATATATATATATATATATATATATATATATATATATATATATATATATATATATATATATATATATATATATATATATATATATATATATATATATATATATATATATATATATATATATATATATATATATATATATATATATATATATATATATATATATATATATATATATATATATATATATATATATATATATATATATATATATATATATACACACACACACACACCAATCAATTATATCAATTAAAATGAATAATAGGGAAATCAAATTCGAACACCAATATACGCTCTTCACCATCCACACCATTCCTATACTCAATATGCCAAAAGGGGGCCCTACGGAACAAAAGAACAAATCAAAACAGTACAAAATCACAATTTGCTGTCATGCTCGCTGGCCCACTCGCCTAGCGAGGCCTCAGCGAATGCTCGCTGCCTCACTTGCCTAGCGAACTCGCTAGCGAAGGCAGATAGTGGCTACTAGAAGTGTTCACTACCCAACTCGCCTATCGAATGCTCGCTACTAGCTCGCCTAGCGAAGGTGCTGGCGAACGTCTGCGATTTCACAAAAACCCTCACTGTCCAGAAATTCATCAGAAGCTCAAAAATTATCTGATTCTCACCAAACCAGTCCCTGTAGTCTTAGCCTAACATTCTACAACTAAACTACACGACTTATTGCATATTTTACCCGATTAAATCATTTTCGACCTAAAACGGTAAACTACACAAAATCACCCAAACCATCCAAACAATCCTTATACAACCACATGCATGGAGTTCATCATGACAGCAATGATCAGAAACACAACAACATACTAATCATATTCATCAAATCCCTATGGGGTTCAGGAATCCCCTCTACCCAATTCATGCAATTACCAATCCCAATTAGTTTTTCCCCCCTTACCTTGATTAATTGCTTCGATTAATGAAGAACCCCCCAAGAATCCGACAGCCTTAGCCTTCTTCCTCTTCCTCTTGTTCTTCCTCCTCAATCTTTCTCTCCACTTGATCGTGTTATCTCTTCTTCTTTATCGTGTTTTCTCTCCCTCTTTCCAAAAAACTCACTAATACCCCTCTTAAATTACTTACTCTAATAATAATAATAATAATAATATTAATGATAATAATAATAATAATAATAATAATAATAATAATTCTACTATTAATTATCAAATTATTATCATTATTAACTATATTATATTAATATTAAAGTCTATAGTTTATTAAATAACCTCCACAAAAGACACGCCGAAATAAAATAACACCAGAAAGACTAAATAATTAAAATGGGTGTTACAACTCTCCCCCACTTTAATTATTTTCGTCCTCGAAAATTACCTGATGGAAACAATTCCGGATACGCTTCCCGCATCCTACTTTCCAATTCCCAGGTCACTGATAACGCGAAATCGTATATATATATTGACGTATAATTCAACTAATATTTGACTGGTTTTAATCCGATTTCGGGTTTTTCCATGTTATTTGTCTGATATTTTGCAGGTATTTGAAGATCATGTCCAAACAAAGCAATATGAAGAAAAGAAGCAATTACAGATGAAATATGGACGAAAACCAGATGAAAACAACATGAAAAATAGCATATGCGAATTTTGCTGCTGTGACGACCGTCACACATCCATGACGACCGTCACACACCATGACGACCGTCATGCAGGCAAAAACCCGGAACTTCAGTAAACGTGCAAAAATCAGTTCCAAGTCCCAAAATGATGGACCACTACTTCCTATTTTCTCTGACCCCAAGTCCACCTTCTGCAAGATATAACCGTTAGTATTTCACCTCTATAAAAGGAGAAGGAGGGGAGCTGAGAAAGAGAGCCGCATTCAGATAACGAAGTGCTGCCCAAATATTTTCCAGAGCAAATTTAGTTTAAGTCTTGTTTTTGTTTTCCTTTCCTTTTTCCTGTATTCCATTTCTGCAATATTCATTTGTGCGCTCTATTGGCTTGAAGACACAATCCTGCCTACATCGTTGGGATTTTGGATACTTTACAGGTTTTTTTTTATTATTTCATTAATTGTAACTTTAATTCCCAGCAGTATGTATGTTCTAAATTTCTGCTTTTATTTACGCTTTACCTATTCCAAATCCATGTCTAGCTAAACCAGAGTAATCGATATGTAATAATAATTTAGACGGGATTTGATAATAACCGGTTAAAAAATTTCTTTTTCAAAAGTTGTATATGGCCTGAGTGTTTAAACTTATTTCCTGAATAAACGTTCGTCGCGACAGCAAGAACTTATTTAAAAGTAGTTTTGCCACGACAGTGGGAAATTAATTAAGGTACGAACCAACAAGCGACAGCTGCGGCTAGGACCAGATAGTAAATACTAGGCATTTGTTTTAATAACAGCGAAAGCACTTTAAAATAGATTAGAACTTAGAGATTTCCAAAAAGCGATTTTAACCCCGAACGGGATAGCGACAACATACATTCCACCTTAAAGTTGCGACTAGCGTCAACAACCATCGTGAGACGAAGGTCTTTAGATCACTATTTTCTTCTTAAATAAATTATGAAAATATTTTATATACCGGTAACTTGTCAAATCCCCGAAGAACATAATTATTGCATATCGATTCGTGTAATTATAATTTAAGTAACGTTTTTAGTTCCCTTTAGTAATAGCAATTATTCCCTTAAACATTATCTACCTAGCTAAACATAGTAACTCCCGTGAACACTAGTTTGATTACGAGTCCTTGTGGGATCGATATCTTTTATTACTACGCGATAGACTGTGCACTTGCAGTTAAGTTGTATTAGACATAGAAAGTCGCGATCAAGTTTTTGGCGCCGTTGTCGGGGACCCGTTTAGTCAATAGTGTAACCTTCTGTTACGCCGTATAGACTAGGTTAACTATTTTTATTTTCCCTCTACTCGTTCTTCGATTGTATGCCAAGTACTCGCTCACAAGGCGAAATCTTACAACCTACAATCGTTGAACTAGAGCGCTTCTTACATCTAAGAAGGCGCATCGTCGAATATCAACGAAGACACAACATTCCTGATCTTCTAGCTCATCCTCCAGTTAAAGAAGAAAAGATGGCTGAAGGACCTCAAAACAAACCGCTGAAGGCATACGTTACACCCTCTCAGATGGAGCCTAGAAGTAGCATAGTTGCCCCAGCTATAACTCGAAACGATTTTGAGCTAAAACCCTCATTGCTGTCAGCTGTACAACAAAATCAATTCTCAGGAAATGCAACTGAGGATCCGAACGAACACTTAACGAAGTTTGTACAATACGCAGACACAGTGAAAGCAAATGGAGTAACTCCAGACGCAATAAGACTTCGTCTTTTCCCTTTCTCTCTTAAAGATAGAGCGTGGACATGGTTACAATCCTTACCATCCAACTCCGTTACGACGTGGGAACAGTTGAAGAACGTTTTCTCAGCGAGATATTTTCCGCCAAGCAAAACTGCTACGCTTAGAGCTCAAATCAACGGATTTCGACAGAAAGATACTGAATCTCTCTACGAAGCGTGGGAAAGGTTCAAAGATATGATGAGAACATGTCCTCACCATGGTCTAGAAGACTGGGTGACGATCCATACTTTCTATAATGGGCTTTTACACAACACCATATTAACAGTAGACGCCGCCGCGGGCGGTGCACTTATGGATAAGCCATACGACGAAGCCTATCAACTAATCGAAAACATGTCTCAGAACCACTGCCAATGGGGAGGTGAACGCATTCCAGCAGAGAAACCCGCAGCGAAAGGTGGGATGTACGAGATCAGCAGCCTTGAAAAGTTCAACGCTAAAGTAGATGCTCTAGCACAGAAGATCGACAGTCTGACCGTTAACCCCAATGCAACCGTCGCTGCTGTAACTCCAAACTGCGCGTTATGCGGAATCGCCACTCATAATGCGCCCGAGTGCCCATTGCTGGCCGGAATCCCACCAGACCAAGTAAATTACGCTCAAGGAAACCCTTACGCAAATACTTACAACCCAGGTTGGCGAAACCATCCAAACTTTTCTTACAAAAGCGATAATGCATTGCAGATGCCTGCTGCTCCGCCAGGATATCAGAAACCAGCTGCTGCCCAGACTGCCCCTAGGAAATCAAACCTCGAGTTGATGATGGAAAAATTCATAGCCACTCAAGCTCAAACAAACAAAGAATTCCTAAATCAAAACATACACACTAGCGAGCAAATTAAACAGCTGACCAGAAAAGTAGACGCTTTAGCCACCCACAACAAAATGCTAGAAACACAGATATCACAAGTGGCTCAACAACAAGCCTCTGCTGCCGCACCCGCTGGCACATTTCCTGGACAACCCGAACAGAATCCAAAAGGGCAAGCAAATGTTGTAATACTAAGAAGTGGAAAAGAATTGGACGAACCGATCGATCCGAGAACCGAAAACTCAGCCATGCAACAAAAACCAACTGAACAAGCAGAAAAGGAATCCGAGTTAGAGAATAAGGAAGACAACGAGAAGGAGGATACCGCAAGTGAAAAAACTCAAGCACCTCCAGCGCCATATAAACCACCGATTCCTTATCCTCAAAGACTAATAAACTCCAAAGCTACAGGGCAATTTAAGAAATTTGTAGAGCTCCTTAAACAGTTGAATATCACTATTCCTTTTACAGAAGCTATCACTCAAATGCCCTCGTATGCTAAATTTCTCAAAGAAATCCTGTCAAATAAGAGAAAGATCGAGGATAACGAAACAGTTACACTTACTGCAGAGTGTAGCGCTATTATTCAAAACCACATGCCTCCTAAATTAAAAGACCCAGGTAGTTTCTCCATACCCTGTGTCATTGGAAAATTCATAATAGACAAAGCTCTATGCGATTTAGGAGCCAGTATCAGTGTTATGCCTTTATCTATATGCAAAAAGCTGAATATGGGAGAACTAAGACCAACCAAAATGTTCGTTCAATTAGCTGACCGATCAGTCAAATATCATGTCGGAATACTGGAAAATGTTCCAGTACGCATAGGACAATTCTACATCCCAACCGACTTCATAATCATGGACATCAAAGAGGACTCTGTTACTCCGATCATTCTAGGAAGAACATTCCTAGCTACAGCCGGAGCTATAATTGACGTAAAGAAAGGTAGGCTAACATTCGAAATAGGAGAAGAAAAGATAGAGTTCATTCTCACCAAGTTCTTACAAGCACCAGCCATAGACGATACCTGCTATTTAGTAGATGTAATCGATGAATGCATAAGAGAACTTGAAAATGAAGAGACCACGTATTCAGAAATAATAAAGATTCAAATACCCGATATTTCTGAAGACGATGATTGGCGTAAACCGTATAAAGACGACAGTCTAAGCGAAAGCTTAGCACTAACCCCAAACCATATGCCAGGTCCGAAGAACCCATCTTTAGAACTTAAAACACTACCCAAAAACCTTAGATATGAATTCCTAGACGATGAACTAAAAAGATCAGTGATAGTCAACGCCGACTTAGGACAACTAGAAACCGCAAAGCTATTAGAAGTCCTAAATAAGTACCCCACCGCGTTAGGCTATAACATAAGCGATCTAAAAGGTATAAGCCCTTCGGTCTGTATGCATCGAATTACAATAGAGGAAGACTGTAAAACCTCTAGAGAGCATCAGAGGAGACTGAACCCCATCCTAAGCATAGTAGTCAAAGACGAAGTAAAGAAATTGCTAGATGCAGGAATCATCTATCCAATCTCCGATAGTGAATGGGTCAGCCCAGTTCATGTCGTACCTAAGAAAGGAGGAGTCACAGTAGTTAAGAACGAAAAAGGCGAATCAATAACAAAAAGAGTCGTGACTGGAAGCAGAATGTGCATTGATTATAGAAAGCTTAACAAAGCCACACGAAAAGATCACTTCCCCTTACCTTTCATCCACCAAATGTTGGAAAGATTAGCCAAACATTCATATTTCTGCTATCTAGATGGTTATTCGGGATTTTTCCAAATTCCCATTCATCCTGATGACCAAGAAAAGACTACATTCACATGTCCTTATGGTACTTTTGCTTACCGTCGAATGTCGTTCGGACTTTGTAATGCTCCAGCAACCTTCCAAAGATGCATGATGGCAATCTTCGCAGATTTCATAGACGACATCATGGAAGTATTTATGGACGATTTCTCAGTATGTGGACAAAGCTTCGAAGGATGCCTACAAAACTTAGAAATGGTATTAGAACGTTGTGTAAAAGTGAACCTCGTCCTAAATTGGGAAAAATGTCATTTTATCGTCCGACAAGGAATAGTTCTAGGACTTGTCATATCTAATAAAGGGATTGAGGTCGACAAAGCTAAAATAGAAATTATAAAAGACCTCCAACCTCCAAAATCCGTATGCGAAATACAGAGTTTTCTAGGACATGCCGGTTTCTACCGCAGATTTATAAAAGATTTTTCAAAAATCACAAAACCTCTGACCGGCCTGTTGATGAAAGATGTTGAGTTCGTCTTTGACGACGACTGTCTAAAAGCATTCGAAACATTAAAATCAGCCCTTATCACCGCACCGATTATGCAACCACCCGATTGGCGACTACCGCTCGAAATCATGTGCGATGCGAGTGATTATGCTGTAGGCGCAGTTCTAGGACAAAGGAAGGACAAGAAGCTTCATGCCATCTACTACGCCAGTAGAACCTTAGATCCTGCCCAAATGAACTACGCCACAACAGAAAAGGAACTTCTAGCAGTTATATTTGCGCTTGACAAATTCCGTTCTTACTTAGTAGGAGCAAAAATTATCATATACACGGACCACGCTGCCATTAGGTACCTAATAAGCAAAAAGGATGCCAAACCAAGATTATTGAGATGGATCCTATTATTACAAGAGTTTGACTTAGAAATTAAAGATAAGAAAGGAACCGAGAACGTAGTTGCAGATCACTTATCCCGAATAGAAGGCATTAAACATGAACCAGTACCGATAAATGACGATTTTCCATACGAACATTTGATAGCCAAATTAGAAAGTGACATGTCTAACTTAATCTCGGAAGATCCAGAACTCGAAAAAGCCATAGAAGCCGTCTATGCCCAAGTCACATTACCTTGGTATGCCGACATCGTTAATTACCTAGCTGCAGGCGTGCTTCCACCGGATCTCACTTATCAGCAAAAGAAGAAATTCTTCCACGATCTGAAACACTATTATTGGGACGAACCTCTACTCTTCAAGAGAGGGGCCGAAAACATATACCGTCGTTGTGTCCCAGAGGAAGAAATAGAAAACATCATTTCCCAATGCGATTCACCACCATATGGTGGTCATGCCAGTACATCCAAGACGTGCGCTAAGATTCTCCAAGCCGGCCTATTCTGGCCTAACCTCTGGAAAGACGTACACATCGCTATGCTAAAATGTGATCGATGCCAACGAACTGGCAACATCTCACGACGCGATGAAATGCCTCAGAAAGGAATCTTAGAGGTAGAAATCTTTGATGTATGGGGAATAGATTTCATGGGACCTTTCCCGTCTTCTTTTGGGAATAACTACATACTCGTCGTTGTAGACTATGTGTCTAAATGGATAGAAGCCATTGCCGCTCCAACAAAAGACGCACGAGTAGTGATCAAACTCTTCAAAAACACAATCTTTCCTAGATTCGGTGTACCCAGACTCGTCATTAGTGACGGCGGATCACATTTCATATCGCGAATTTTTGACAAACTTCTTTCTAAATATGGAGTCCGACACCGAGTAGCTACACCGTATCATCCGCAAACTAGCGGACAAGTAGAGGTCTCGAACAGGGAAATAAAACAAATATTGGAAAAGACTGTCGCTACCTCAAGGAAAGATTGGTCATCAAAGCTGAATGAAGCTTTATGGGCTTATAGGACCACTTTTAAGACACCAATAGGTACTACACCCTTCAAATTAGTTTACGGTAAATCTTGTCATCTCCCTGTAGAATTAGAGCATAAAGCCTTCTGGGCCATTAAAACACTTAATTTCAACTACACTGAGGCAGGAGAGAAACGAATCTTGAACTTACACGAATTAGAAGAACTTAGATTGGACGCTTACGAAAATGCCCATATCTACAAAGAACGAACTAAGAAATGGCATGATAAACGTTCAGTCCGAAAACAATTCAGTGTGGGAGACATCGTACTTCTATTTAATTCAAGATTGAAACTTTTCCCAGGTAAACTAAAATCTAGGTGGTCTGGACCTTTTGAAGTGACTAAAGTACATCAAAGTGGAGCTATTGAAATTACCGATAAGACGAATGCACCGTTTATCGTAAACGGGCAACGTTTAAAACATTATAATAAGAACGAAAACAACCCTCAAGTCAGCAGTATAACATTGCTCGAGCTTTCTGCTCAAACACCCGAATAGCTTGTCACCAAGCTATCGTCAGGCTTTAGACGTTAAAAACAGCGCTTAATGGGAGGCAACCCAATTTTCCCGTATTTCCCTCTTTACTGCATTTCATTCTCATTTTTATTTGAAATCTTACTTTGAAATTTTAACAAATTTTTAAACTTAAATTGCTACTATATTTTTATTTTTTTTTGTTTCATTATTTTCTCTTTTATTTAAACTTTGTTTTTATTTCTACCACCTTTTGTTTCTAAAAATTCTGACTTAAAATTTCTGTTTTAAACTTTTCAGGATTTTAAAAGCCTTCATACCTTCCTCCTGTTTTTCTCCGACTAACCTGCGAGTATGGCCGAGTACGACTTCACAAAAGTTCATTTTCGAGGATTAGCTCAAAAGGCAAGATTTGAAGTATTAACTGAGAGAGACATAGCCTTAACACTGTATTATGATAAGTATACCATGGAGAAGCTAGGAATTACTAATAGCATTCAATTCCTGTTTAATCAATTAGGCTGGGAGAACACCTCCTTGAAAACCCGGTTTGCTACCTATAAGGACCTCACCTACGAATTCCTTAGTTCCTTCAGGTACTTACCCAACTATGGTCTTGGATCAAACACAGAGTTGATCACCTTTAGGATGTTTGGAATGGACCAAACCCATAGCCGTATGTCATTAGCTAACCTCCTAGGATTTCCTAGCGGACCACATGTGTTCATCAGTGCCGAAGATGATGATCTTGATTTTGAACTAAACCAGTTCTGGGGTAAAATCACAGGCGACTATCACCCTGACCCAAATGGCATGTATAACGATGAGATTCATAACCCCGCTTTCAGATACTTTCATAAGATCCTAGCTCACACCCTTTTCGGAAAGGAAGAAAACATTACTACAGTATCTAAAGAAGAGTTATTTATCTTGTTCTGTGCTTCTCAGGGCCGTCTAGTGAATGTCGTGCCTTTTATGATGAGATCCTTCCTACGCCTCACTCAGGAATCCCAATCACCCATTCTAATAGGAGGCCTCGTGACAATTATTGCCCACGAGCTTGGCCTTAGATTCCACCTAAATGCAAGCACTAGTTTCGGCACCGTCCGACCCATGAATATCCAGTTTTGCTTTAATAGGCGCATTTTAAGAACCATGGGACCTGGACCTTACGAGTACCTTATCAATGACAAACCTGTCCAGCTATTCACATTGCCAAATCATCAGATGACGAGTATCCATAACAAGGACAATTGGATTTACGAATTGGATGAGCCTATGGGACCTCCTTCACCTCAATCCACACCACAGGATTACATGTACGATAGTGATCACATCTCTGAAGCATATGATTATATGTATTATGAGGATGCTGTATACGAAGCTGAGGTAGACCCTGAGACCCCTCCACATTACAACACCTATCCTGAGCCCATTCCTGAAGAAACCACTGACAAAATGGATACTGTTCTGAACCGATTAGACAACTTCAACGCAGCTCTGACCACTGTAAGAGAAGAAATAACAAGCATACACAGCGAATTATCAGTTTTCATGGACTTAGTTTGTGACCAGCTCGATTACTACGCCCGAAAGTTTGACAAATTGAAGGCACAAAAGGACTGAGATTTTCGCTTTAGTCTAGTTTATTTTTTTTCTGTTTTTCTGTACGCTTTCAATTATTTTTATTTTTTTCCGCATTGTTTCATTTCACTTATTCCTTTATTCTGTTTTTATGTTATCATATGCCTTTTGGCTGATTTATTACATTGCGGTATCAATTACAAGCCTTAAAAACATGTCAAAAGCACCCCTGTAGCAAAATTCTGCGTTCTGCAGAATTTGCTGGTGTGACGACCGTCACAGAACCATGACGCCCGTCACACGGGTGACGACCGTCACAGATGTGTGATGACCGTCACGAGTCCAGAATCTGATATCTGCTATAACAGAGGTTACGTTTCTTCCCCCACTCCCATTTTATCAACTTCCCATCACCACACATCCAAACCCCATTTCAAAATTTCGTTTTCCCTCCTTACTACATATAATCCCAACTCCCATTTCATCTTCATTAACCAATTTTGTGCAATTTTTCCCATTCCGCAGAAACCGCATTCTTCCCCCATTTCATCAGCATCATCCAACCATGGGAAGAAACAATGAAACCCCTGACCTTAGCAATATCAATTTCAGCAAAGGCGACTCCGGCAAGAAACAGAGAGCAAACTATGTAGCCTTCCACCAACGGTCGCTACAATCGACCCACTATCCGCACATACCATCTCTCACGGAGCTCGGCCTCCTTGACGGCGTCACTTGGATGCTCCAGAGATCCGGCATTTGGCATCTGTGCACAAATCCGCAGCCCACTTACGAACAACTCGCCCTTGAGTTCCTCAGTTTGTTCAGTTACTTCACCTCTAGCGGCGACCTTAGCCAACATTCTGGCGCCGCTTGCTTCCGTATGTTCGGCACGAACTACCAATTGAATCAAAATCAGATTGCCGACATCCTACATTTCCCTCGCGGCGAAGATGCTCACCGCCGCATTATCGAACAATTTCAACATGAAGCCTTTGCGCTTTGGTCCCAATTGACCGGAATCGATGCCGACGGCTGGGATTCTCTGCATGCAACACACATCCACAACCCAACCATCCGGTATTTCCACAGAGTGCTGAGCAATACCATCTTCGCAAGAGATAGCAACCACAAGGTGAACTCCAAAGAACTTTTCTTTCTCCACTGCGTGTTCAATTCCGAACCCATCAACGCCGCTCCGTTCCTCCTGGCCCACATTCAGGCCAACTACAACCGTGGCTCTAAGCCATTTTACTTTGGCGGGATTGTTACCTCCATTGCACTAGGCCTGAACCTCGGTAACCAACTCCAGAATCTCCATACAATCCCTTCGGTGTTTCTCGACACCGACCATTGCAGAGCTTCTCACCTCATCCACTCCAGGTCCGATGGAAAGTACCATCCGGTCGTGCGTGGCAAAACCATCTGAAGCATCATCCTGCCGTCACGTACCCGGATGCACCCACAGGATCATGCCAACTGGCTTTTTGATCTGAATGCCCCTGCTGCTACCGCTGCCCCAACTCAAACCAATACCCAAGGGTCTGTTGACGAAATGCAAGATGAGTTGGACAGAACTGAGCAACCTGAGGCATCGCAACCACTTCCTTCTGAAGGCACATCCTACCGTTACCGCCGCCACCGTCCCGAGCCCGACTTCTCTGAAGAAGACCTCCGCCGATCCCTCGACCAACAAACACAGCTACTCGCCATTATGCAGCAACAAAATCAGCGAGCAGAGCAATTCGAAGCTTGGCAGAGAACCACGATGCAACAGCTCCAAACTGGCCAGGACGCCATTACTGAGAACTTGGCAAATCTTACCTTGCAATTCGAAGGACTCCGAGATTATGTATATCACACCGAAGCTCTGAACTTTGAGGCCCGAGTCGAACATGCCAGAGGTAGAGGTCGCGACAGAGGACGTGACCGAGGCAGAGGCCGTGACTAGTTCTTTCTTTCTTTATTTGTTTCATGTATCTTTCCCTTTCCTGTATTTTCATTTCCCTTGTATTTCCCTCTCGCATTCTTTCAAATCAGTGAGGACACTGATTGAGATAGTGTGGGAGCGGAGCGTTTATTTCCCGTTTCCTTGTACTTGTACTTTCAATTCAGTAATTTCAATTCAAACATTTTCCCATTTTAGCAAATAAAAGCTCTTTTATATGTCTTTTTCCGTTACGCAAATTTCCCCACTTTATTCGACCTAAACAAAATTTTTTCAGTTGTTCCTCAAAAGCATCACGAGAATGCGCCAAAGTTCAAACCAAGTTTTGAAACTCCGAGATGAAAATTCTAACAAAACCAGTACCGTCCTGACACCTTAGACCTCCGGTTTATGCGAGTCGGATTCACTACCTACTTGTACCAAAGTTTCAAGTTTCTACGCAAACTCAGCCCCAAGTAGTTTATACAAGCAGTCAGCATCATCCTAAACACTTCTAAGCGAGCAACCAATGCAGATAAGTGTATGATCTCTAAAAGAATGAAAAATCATGAAAAGAAAGCTATATAGCCCGAGTATAGAGACATGTTCCCTCTAAGTTAGGTGCTCCTCACCCGAGCATTTAGCCCAACGGTACAAAAACTCACTGAAAATCAATAGTATAAGCTTATGAGTAATGAAAAGATCAAAACAGCAATGAGATCATAATCACTAACAGGTTGACTTGCCATGAAAGTGTATGGACAACGGGCTTAATGTGATTGCGCTAGAAAAAACAGGGTAAACTTGACGCGAGAACCTTGATACCAAGCTGCAGTAGCATGATTGGGACCGACTTACATAAAAAGGAGACCTCCGAAAACTTATAGTCTAGTGTCGTCATCGTACTCGTTTTGTTCCTATTTAGAATCCCGGTTTTTCCCAACTTTCTGAACGAGGAAGCTGCCTCGTGCTTGTCGACTTTTATTCTTCCTGCTTTTACTTGAGGACAAGCAAAGATTTAAGCTTAGGGGAGTTTGATAACGCGAAATCGTATATATATATATATATATATATATATATATATATATATATATATATATATATATATATATATATATATATATATATATATATATATATATATTGACATATAATTCAACTAATATTTGACTGGTTTCAATCCGATTTCGGGTTTTTCCATGTTATTTGTCTGATATTTTGCAGGTATTTGAAGATCATGTCCAAACAAAGCAATATGAAGAAAAGAAGCAATTACAGATGAAATATGGACGAAAACCAAATGAAAACAACATGAAAAACAGCAGATGCGGATTTTGCTGCTGTGACGACCGTCACACATCCATGACGACCGTCACACGGGTGACGACCGTCACACACCATGACGACCGTCATGCAGGCAAAAACGCAGAACTTCAGTAAACGTGCAAAAATCAGTTCCAAGTCCCAAAATAATGGACCACTACTTCCTATTTTCTCTGACCCCAAGTCCACCTTCTGCAAGATATAACCGTTAGTATTTCACCTCTATAAAAGGAGAAGGAGGGGAGATGAGAAAGAGAGCTGCATTCAGATAACAAAGTGCTGCCCAAATATTTTCCAGAGCAAATTTAGTTTATGTCTTGTTTTTGTTTTCCTTTCCTTTTTCCTGTATTCCATTTCTGCAATATTCATTTGTGCGCTCTATTGGCTTGAAGACACAATCCTGCCGACATCGTTGGGATTTGGCCAAAAGCCAATTGGATACTTTACAGGTTTTTTTTATTATTTCGTTAATTGTAACTTTAATTCCCAGCAGTATGTATGTTCTAAATTTCTGCTTTTATTTACGCTTTACCTATTCCAAATCCATGTCTAGCTAAACCAGAGTAATCGGTATGTAATAATAATTCAGACGGGATTTGATAATAACCGGTTAAAAACTTTCTTTTTCAAAAGTTGTTTATGGCCTGAGTGTTTAAACTTATTTCCTGAATAAACGTTCGTTGCGACAGCGAGAACTTATTTAAAAGTAGTTTTGCCACGACATTGGGAAATTAATTAAGGTACGAACCAACAAGCGGCAGCTGCGGCTAGGACCAGATAGTAAATACTAGGCATTTGTTTTAATAACAGCGAAAGCACTTTAAAATATATTAGAACTTAGAGATTTCCAAAAAGCGATTTTAACCCCGAACGGGATAGCGACAGCATACGTTCCGCCTTAAAGTTGCGACTAGCGTCAACAACCATCGTGAGACGAAGGTCTTTAGATCACTATTTTCTTCTTAAATAAATTTTGAAAATATTTTATATACCGGTAAGTTGTCAAATCCCCAAAGAACATAATTATTGCATATCGATTCGCGTAATTATAATTTAAGTAACGTTTTTAGTTCCCTTTAGTAATAGCAATTATTCCCTTCAACATTATCTAACTAGCTAAACATAGTAACTCCCGTGAACACTAGTTTGATTACGAGTCCATGTGGGATCGATATCTTTTATTACTACGCGATAGACTGTGCACTTGCAGTTAAGTTGTATTAGACATAGAAAGTCGCGATCAGTCACACTGCCTCCTGCAGCACCTCCCCAAGCCACTTTCACCAAAGATATCTCCTTCCCTTGGAGTTGCTTTATCTTACGATCCTTGATCCTCAACGGCATCGGCTCAACGGTAAGATTCTCCCTGACTTGAACTTCATCTCTCTGAATCACATGAGATGGGTCCGAGACATACTTCCGAAGTTGCAACACATGAAACACGTCATGTAAATTCGACAGTTCAGGTGGCAACGCCACCCTATAAGCTACAGCACCAATTCTCTGCAAAATCTGATATGGCCCAATAAACTTAGGATCCAGCTTCTTAGACTTTAACGCACGACCCACACCAGCCACTGGGTTAACTCTCAGGAACACGTGATCATCTTCACTGAATTCCAACTCTTTCCTCCGGTTATCATGATAACCTTTCTGCCTACTCTGAGACGCTTTCATTTTCTCACGAATCATCTGAATTGTCTCAGTAGTCTGTTGCACAATTTCTGGTCCCAATACAACATTCTCACCCATCTCATACCAACACAGAAGAGTTCTGCATCTTCAACCATATAAAGCTTCAAACGGTGCCATCCCGATACTCGAATGGTAACTGTTGTTGTACGTGAACTCAATCAACGGTAAATGAGTATCCCACACACCACCCTTTTCCAACACACAAGCCCTTAGCAAATCCTCCAGCGACTGAATAGTCCTCTCTGAATGACCATCGATTTACGGATGGTAAGCTGAATTCAGCTTCAATTTAGTTCCCAAAGCTTCCTATAAACTCCTCCAAAATTCTGAAGTAAACCTCGGATCTTTATCCGACATGATACTCGACGGAACACCATGTAGCTTCACAATTACCCGAATGTAAATCTCTGCTAGCTTCTCCAATGGGAAACTGATATTGATCGGCACAAAATATGTAGACTTCATAAGTCGATCCACAATTACCCAAATAGCATCAAATCCTCTCGCCGTATTCGGCAAACCCGTAACAAAATCCATAGTTATACAATCCTATTTCCAAACTGGAACTTCCAATGGTTGCATAAATCCAGAAGGTCTCTGATGTTCCACCTTCGATTTCTGACATGTCAAACAGGCGTAAACAAATTGAGCTATATCTCTTTTCATGCCGGACCACCAAAATATCTTCCTTAAATCGTGGTACATCTTCGTAGCTCCCGGATGGATTCTCAAACTACTACGATGTCCTTCACTTATAATTGACTTTTTCAGTTCATCATTATCTGGCACGCAAATCCTGCCTCTGAATCTCAACACACCTGTAATATCCAACTTAAAATCACTATCGGAGTCACTTCCTACTCCAGGCATCAAATCCACTAACTTCATATCTAGCTTTTGGTTCTCTCTAATCATATCCAAGAAATAATTATTCACTTGCAGCTTGCCCAACATCACACCACCTGCCGTAATTTCACAAAACCATGCTCAAGTCTCTGAACTGCTCAATTAGCTCCATTTCTTTTACCATCAAAGCCGACATATGAATTGTTTTTCTGCTCAAAGCATCGGCTACTACATTCGCCT
Source organism: Lathyrus sativus (assembly GCA_963859935.3). NCBI lineage: Eukaryota > Viridiplantae > Streptophyta > Magnoliopsida > Fabales > Fabaceae > Lathyrus > Lathyrus sativus. Next base: position 283,402,739 of record OZ012738.1, read on the forward strand.
TTCCTGGATGATCACTCAAGCTGAAATCGTAATCCTTCAAGAATTCCAACCATCTTCTCTGTCTCATATTTAGCTCCTTCTGATCAAACAGATATTTCAGACTCTTATGGTCACTGAACACCTCAAATCTCGAACCATACAAATAGTGCTTCCAGATCTTTAACACGAAAACTACCGCATCCAATTCAAGGTCATGGGTAGGGTAATTCCTTTCATGCGCCCTCAGTTGTCGTGAAGCATATGCCACTACCTTACCATTCTGCATAAGAACCCCGCTAATCCCATCTTAGACGCATCACAGTACACCACGAAAGGTTCACTCAGATTTGGCAATATTAACACCGGTGCCGTGGTCAATCGCTTTTTCAGTTCCTCACAGCTTTCTTCACAAGCAGCATCACATACAAAAACTTGATCCTTTCTCGTCAACTGGGTCAATGACCACGCCAAACTAGAAAACCCCTCAATAAACCTTCGGTAATAACCTGCCAAACCCAAAAAGCTTCTGATTTTAGTTGCTGTCTTCGGCGGTTCGCACTGCAGCACTGCACTCACTTTCGATGGGTCCACCGCTACACTGTCACCAGATATCACATGCCCCAAGAAACTCACAGTCTTCATCCAGAACTCACACTTTGATAGTTTAGCAAACAGCTTATTATCTTTCAGCACTTGCAAAACAATTCTCAAATGTCCTGCATGCTCTTCATCAGACTTAGAATAAATTAGTATATCATCAATAAACACAATAATAAACTGATCCAGATAAGAATGGAATATTCGGTTCATGTACTCCATAAACACTCTTGGCGCATTAGACACTCCAAAAGGCATTACAGTATATTCGTAATGTCCATAACGGATTCTAAATGCCGTCTTCTGAATATCTCCTTCTTTCACTCAGATCTGATGGTAACCCGACCTCAAATCAATTTTACTGAACACCTGAGCTCCCACCAACTGATCCATCAAATCATCAATCCTTGGAAGAGGATATTTATTATTAATGGTCACTTTATTAAACTAACGGTAATCGATGCACAGGCGCATACTACCATCCTTCTTCTTTACTAACAGCACTGGAGCTCCCCACAGCGACACACTCGGTCTGATATACTTTCTATCCAACAATTCTCCAATCTGAGATTTCAATTCAGCCAATTTCACTACCGACATCCTGTACGGCGCCATAGATATAGGTATCGTACCAGGAACAAGATTAATGCTAAATTCAACTTCTCTTGTTGGAGGTAATTCTGTAATATCATCAGGGAACACTTCGGGAAATTCATTCACCACCGCCAACTCTTTCATTGACGTTTTGCTGTCAACAGATAATGATGCAAATAAAGCAAACATTGTAGCTTCGTCCTCTAACAAGGTCCTCAATTCCTTATTAGACAAGGAATCCGCCAATGCTTCCTCTTCTGGAGTAAGGAACGACAACACCTTCCGAAAACAACCGATGTAGACTCGGTTGAACTCCAACCAGTTCATACCCAGAATAACATCCAGCTTACCAAGTGGCAGACAAATCAGATCCACTCCAAAATTCCTACCGAAAATAGTCAGTGGACACTTCAAACACACCAAAGAAGTAGTCACTGAACCAATAGAGGGAGTTTCAATAGTCACCCGTTGCTCAAGAGTATACGGCACCAATCATAATCTCTTCACACAATCAACAGAAATGAACGAGTGGGTTGCACCCGTATCAATCATAGCAGTCAAAGGAATATTATTGATAAAACAAGTACCTTTGATGGAACGCTCCTCACTGGCAGATTGAGTTCCTACCACAGAAAATACTTTACTACTGGCCTGAGCCGCCTGAGACTTCTTCGGCTTCTCGCAATGTGTACTGATATGACCTTTCTCACCACAGTTATAACAGGTAGGCATAGCGGCCCGGCAATCAGCTATCACATGGCCTGGCTTACCACACTTGAAACACTTCTTCACCTCATTAGGATAATTATTAGCACGATGCCCTGCGCCATCACATCAGAAACATTTCACACCAGCAGACGCTCTCCCTTCTCTGGGCTTTTTATCAGCAGCAGCCTTATGTTTTCCCTTATCAGTAGGAACACTGTAAGGAGTACCACTAAATCTATGCTTACCCTTACGGTCATTTACAGCCTTATAGTGTGCAATCCTGGCCCGGTTGTCATTACCATAAATTCTGCTTCTACTTACCAGCTCAGGATAATTCCTGATCTTCTGACAAGAGATCCCCATCTTGATCTTCGGACGCAGCCCATTTTCAAACTTCAAACACTTGGAAGTCATCGCCGCTTAAGTATTGTAATGAGTATAATACTGTACCAGTCCTTCAAATTTAGCAGCATACTCTGCTACAGTCAGATTACCTTGCTTCAGCTCCAGAAACTCTATCTCCTTAGCACTTCGTATATCTTCCGGAAAATACTTTTCCAGAAACCCAGTTCGAACCACATCCCAAGTAATTGCAGTTCCTGCAGTCTCCAATCTCTGGCGACTGTTGTCCCACCAAGCCTCAGCTTCACCTTCCAGCATGTGAGTACCAAACCTCACTTTTTGTTCATCATTACAACCCATTGTCCTGAAAAATTTCTCAATTGCCTTCAGCCATTTTTGTGCAGCTTCAGGATCCAAAATTCCCCCTTCAAACGTCGGTGGCTTGTTACTCTGAAACTGTGCCAAATCTCTGAATTACGCACCCGCGGCTTGGTTCTAATTAGAAACCACCTGCGCCATCGCTTGCATAGTAGCAGCCAAAGAGGCATCATTACTTCCTGCCATACTGTTCAACCATAACAACACTAGGTTAAAAGGTACACAATCTCTATCCTAAGGACAGACTCAACTACTACACTGGCCGGACGGACCGACCTGCTCTGATACCAATTGTAACACCCCACTTTCCCAAATTAAAATAAAATATGATTAAATCAAATAAATATCAGAGTTTCCCTTCAATAGTGGGATATCACATCATAAAATTCAATAAAACACTTCATTAGATGGTTTTCAAAATAAACAGCGGAAATCATCATTAGTACATCATTCTCGGCCATCCGCCAATTTACATAAAACATTCATTAAGAGGGTTCACCAAAATAGGATACGTCAGAGGAATAAACAAATTTATAGTAAAACAAGTAAACTCCCAAGTCTCGTGCTACGTATCAGAGCATCCTAAGACTCGACTCGCACAACACTATCCAAGCTAGCTATGTACCTGGATTATCTGTACTTCCGAAGAAGCACAGACCACAACAACAACAAAGGGGTGAGAAAACATGATCAAAATTATCGGTAATAAGATACATGAATAAAAGGCAGTAAATATACAAATCATCACCCCACCCGCACCAATCATGACCTACTGTCCAACATCAACACAACATACAATAATGCAAGAATGCAACTCGACACCATGCATACGGTACCGACTCATTGGTTCATTCAATCGAACCCCGGATAGATCACATACACTCCTCCTGAGAAATGATTTATCCCCACCATTCTCCACAAGGGAGTACGGGTGAATCACCTATGCTCCTCTTGAGAAATGATTCAACCCAACCATTCTCCACCAGGGAGTACGGATGAATCACATACGTTCCTCCTGAAAAATGATTCATCCCACCAAAACACCATGATATGCACGACACCAAATGCACAACACACAAACTCAAGCACACTAAGTGCACACGATCCTCCTGATCACATCACCATACATCATATATATATATATATATATATATATATATATATATATATATATATATATATATATATATATATATATATATATATATATATATATATACACACACACACACACACACCAATCAATTATATCAATTAAAATGAATAATAGGGAAATCACATTCGAACACCAATATACGCTCTTCACCATCCACACCATTCCTATACTCAATATGGCCAAAAGGGGGCCCTACGGAACAAAAGAACAAATCAAAACAGTACAAAATCACAATTTGTTGTCATGCTCGCTGGCTCACTCGCCTAGCGAGACCTCAGCAAACGCCCGCTGCCTCACTTGCCTAGCGAACTCGCTAGCGAAGGCAGACAGTGGCTACTGGAAGTGTTCGCTACCCAACTCGCCTAGAGAATGCTCGCTACTAGCTGGCCTAGCGAAGGTGCTGGCGAACATCTGCGATTTCATAAAAACCCTCACTGTCCAGAAATTCATCAGAAGCTCAAAAATCATCTGATTCTCACTAAACCAGTCCCTGTAGTCTTAGCCTAACATTCTACGACTAAACTACACGACTTATTGCAGATTTTACCCGATAAAACATCAATTCTACCGATTAAATCATTTTCGACCTAAAACGGTAAACTACACAAAATCACCCAAACCATCCAAACAATCCTTATACAACCACATGCATGAAGTTCATCATGACAGCAATGATCAGAAACACAACAACATACTAATCATATTCATCAAATCCCTATGGGGCTAAGAAATCCCCTCTACCCAATTCATGCAATTACCAATCCCAATCAGTTTCTCCCCCCTTACCTCGATTAATTGCTTCGATTGATGAAGAACCCACCAAGAATCCGACAGCCTTAGCCTTCTTCCTCTTCCTCTTGTTCTTCCTCCTCAATCTTTCTTTCCACTTGATCATGTTCTCTCTTCTTCTTTATCGTGTTTTCTCTCCCTCTTTCCAAAAAACTCACTAATACCCCTCTTAAATTACTTACTCTAAAAATAATAATAATAATAATAATAATAATAATAATTATCAAATTATTATCATTATTAACTATATTATATTAATATTAAAGTCTATAGTTTATTAAATAACCTCCATAAAAGACACGCCGAAATAAAATAACACCAGAAGGACTAAATAATTAAAATGGGTGTTACAGATCTCACCATCCACTTCCACGTATTTGAAGGATGGCAAATGGATAACCATAATGTCCTCTTCACCGCACACGGTGACTATCTTCCCTTCCACCATATACTTTAGCTTTTGATGCAACATTGAGGTGACTTCCCCAGCAGAGTGTATCCAAGGTCGGCCAAAAAAACAGTTGTATGCTGGCTGGATATCCATAATATAGAAAGTTGCATCAAAGATCTCTGGCCCTATCTGAATAGGCAGCGTTATTTCTCCAAACACTGATCTCTTAGATCCATCGAAAGCCCTCACGACCAAATCACTTGGCGTGCACATCAAACCTTGAATGTCCAACTTCATCAATGCCTTCTTCGGAAGCACATTGAGGGATGATCATGTATCAACCAGGACATGTGACATCAGAGATCCTCTACACTCCAAAGATATATGCAGAGCACGGTTATGGTTCCTCCGAGCAGGAGTCAGATCCAAATCAATAAAACCGAGACCATTATCGGCGTTCACATGAGCGACTACCCCCTCCAACTGATTAACAGAAATCTCTTGTGGTACGTACGTTGCATTCAAGACTTTCAGTAGAGCATTGCGATGCGCCTCCGAACTCATCAACAATGACAGGATAGAAATCTTTGAAGGAGTCTGATTCAAGTGATCCACAATTTTGTAGTCACTCTTCCGAATTAGCCTCATAAATTCCTCTGCATCCTTTGAAAGATCATCAGCACCAACCTGGGGTTGGACATTCTCTTCAATCACAGCCTTACGCTTACCCTTGTCATTCTTATCGGGATTAACCTCTGGTGGAGAAAAGACCCTACCACTTCTGGTGATACCTCTGGCACCAACTATGTTCTCAACCGACGAACTTCCGCTCGCAGACCCTGCCCATTACAGAACACCTCTCCCCCATAATTCCATGGGATAATGTCACAACTGCGAAAAATAACCGGCGGAAAAAACAGAAGAGTCGCCAATTTCGTTATTTATCTCAAAGAGAGGGAAAGGAAAAGATCGAAAAAACCTCAAGAAAAAAGGAAAGACAAGGTCATCGCAACCATGTCTGGATTCGGGAGTCAGTTACGCAAGGGGAAGGTATTAGCACCCCTCACATCCGTCGTACTGGACGGGATCCACGCGTTGTTGTCTATCTAAAAGGGTGTGTTGAAACTATCAAGCTAAAGGCTCAGGGACAAAAGGAAAAGAAAAGAGAAGTGACTCGGCAGAGCATCGCCGTTCTGTACCTACGTACTCCCTCGTGCAATGGGAAAGTCAGAGTCAACGTAGTTCGACTAACTACGGCTAAAGAAGGGGGAAAGTTTCTTTCCAAGACATCGCGTCTTGTGCCTACGTACTTTCATCTGGTATGAAAGATCAGAGCAAACGTAGTTCGGGCTAAAAGGACCACAGGTTGGTTCAAAAGTTTTTAGGCCCAAGTAGGGTTAACAGATAGTTCTAGCAGTTGGTGTATGCAGCTCGACCATTGGAGACTTAGGCGTTACCGTTTGCGGTAGAACTAAGAGTTAACGACACTCTTTTATCTGAAAAAGTTTTTCCTGATTAAGATCCCGAAGGATAAAAAAGATTTGAAGTATTTTTGTGTTTTTTAGAGAAGAAGTGTTTTGAACTTGATTTGTAACTCATGTCGCACTAAAGACTATGATTTAGGAGCGAATGCGTCGTATATCGTCCAAAGGACATATACTAACATTCTAGACAATTGAGAGGCAACCACCCAATCATCATTTCCCATATAGCTTAAGACTTGTAGCTTACAACACTTGTTATTCTTTATTAAGTGTTTTATGAAAGTTTGAAGATGAGAAGAGAAAAAGGAACACTAATGGGAGACTAATCAATCATAAACGTTATCATGCAAAGTACACCTAAAGTTGAGATTTAAAAGGGAACTACCTAATGTTATCATGCATGGTTAGGCACCTAATGTCTATCATAACCTCAAGAGGTTAGAGAACTTATGGGTAGCATGGCAAAGAGAAGCAAAAGAAGAGGAAGAAGAAGAAGAGTGCATATGCAAATGAAGATGCAAACATAAGATGCACAAATAGAATGAAAGTGGGAGGAAAATAGTGTGGGGCAGTAGCCTCCACAAGCTCATCTCAACCAAGCATGCATATGGAAATGCAAGAAAAGATAGAATAAGAAGACCACGAGAAGAAATCAAACAAACAAGATCAAACTACACAAAGATGCACCAAAAGTGGGATGAAATGACCTAAGTCAGACAACATCAACCACACCACAAAATTAAACCAAAATGAAAGGTAACAAAAACCAAAACCAAGTGAAGATGGGAAACCAAATGAGGGCATCAAGGGCCTTATAATAGGTACTCAACCATAAGCATCACAAGCCAAATGCAAAAGAAGCACAAAAGAGTCCTCAAGGATCCATTATTTTAGGTATACTTCAAGTACCTCCTCAGGAGGGACTAAGATACCTTAAATGAGGTTCCAAAGTCATTGGACAGAAGGGAGATGAAAAGAAGAAAGCTCAAAAGCAATATCAAATCAAGCCAAAAGGAAATTCAAACCAAAACATAAAGGAATGCAAGCAAGTTACACATTGAAACCCTAATTGAAAGTTCAAAACAAAGCAAGTAAAAGAACATGGAAGAAAGAATATCATGACCTAAAATTGAGCCCACATCATCCTTAACATGTTAACAACATGAAACAAAAGGCATTGAAGGTTCAAAGGATCCAAAAATGTCATCTCCAAGTCAAACAAGGCCAAGGTACATATGTGAACTTCCCTTGGAGATAACTTGACTTGCAAGTTACCTCAAAAATAGGAAAATGGTTCACAAATAATCAAATAAAATGGACAAGGTAGCTAAACATGTTGGCAAACAGAGGCCAAAATCTCAAAGCAAATATCCCCTCAAAGCACCATCAAAAGAAAATAATATTCAAGATGTACCACTTTGAAATGGGGGAATCGAGGGTCAAAAGAAAAGCACCAAAAGTCAACCCTAAAGTCAACCAACCAGGGGCAAAATGGTCCTCAAAAATTTTTCAACTCATCATGGATATGAGGATCAATTTTCATTCATTGGACCCAAAGGAAATGGAAGAAACAAATAAAAGAACAAGCAATGCACAATTTAATTCAATTAAAAACACCTCCAATATTTAATTGTATTTAAAAATGAAAAATAATCTGAAAAATAAAATAAAAAATGTCTAAAAATAATAGACATCTCAAGGTTTGTAAAAATATTTTTTGTGGAATTTTTGGAGTATTGGAGCTATTTTTAATTAATTAAATTCAAACAAGAATAAAAAGAAACTAACAAAATGAATAAAAGAAAAATAAAAACAAGGAAAAACACACAGCCACTGGATTGGGTTACTAGTCAAGGGATCTGAAACTCCCAAGCGCGCCACGTATGTGCTGAAGGGGATTAAATGAAACGGCGTGTTTCATTGGGGTTCATATGGTTCTCAGTTGACTAAACCCTACCATACTCTCTAATCCTCACCATCCACTCAGAAAGTATTCTGATCCAACAATCCAAGCCTTGCCACGTCATAAAAACCCTAGTCAACCTTCTCAGAGCAAATCTCACACGCTGGATCTAAGTACCAAGTCAAGGGAGTCCACTTGATCTAATGGATGGGGAGTCATCTCTCTCATTCAAACCTGCAAATGGAGGGAACGTTTCAGGTGGTGGCCGGAGAAGACTCCAGTTGTCTTCTCCGGCGAGAGCAACAGTGGCCTGGTCAAAACTTCACCAATTTCAACAAAACTTACATGAAAAATCATCTACAACTCACAAGGATCATGAATTCAAGGTCAATTTCCATTAATTCCTCACCACAACCTCAAATCAAAGGCAAACAGAATTGTACACCAAAATCAAAATCTCACCAAACTCAACCAAATTGTCCAAAAATCATCTACGTGCTGTGGAGATTACAGATCAAGCAACAAACAAGCAAAACACCACAAAATAAGCCATATCAGATCCAAACATTTTTTAGCTTCATCCAACAATCAACACAAATGCCAGTTCGTTTTATATATTAATGATCTACATGTTGTCTAGGTCTCAAATATGTAAAAATGGCAGTGAATCAATGCATATTCAGAGTGTAAGGTTGAATTGTGAATACCTAGTGGAGAACTTCCATTGAGCCTTCAATTGATGCTTAAGCTTGAAGAAAAATGTCCAGAATCACTCCACAAACTTAAATAAAGCTTTTGTAATTCACAATTTGGCTTGAAACTTGCTAATTCTCAGAATTCGAATTTTGAATTTTCACCACTTTTTTCAAATGCTCTAGCTCCAATTCTCTTCCAATTTCGTGTTCTGATGAGTTGTTCATGATGGAAAGCTTTTATGTGATTGATTTGAAAAGAAATTAAGCCCAACTTCAGCCTCTAAGAGCCCAATTGAAATCCATGGAATTTGATCTTTTCTCACTTGTCATGTGCATGAATTCCTCACCAATTCAGCTCCAAAATGATGCATTTTGCTTGTTGATGACATAAGGAGTGTGAAGGGCTGGGATTTGATCCTTGTTTGATCTCAATGGTTGACATTGGTTGTGTAACTTCATGGTGAAGTAAGCTTGGAAATGGTTCATTAAAACTATCCCAATTCAAATTCTATTAATGCCAATGTGCTTAACATATGATTTGCACTCAAAATATGTACTCATTTGCACAAAAATGGTCCAAAGTGAATTAAATCCAATTTTCTCCTTTTAAGCTTTCTTCCATGAAAATTCACACATCAATTCCTTTAACCAAGCCAAATCCATGACTTCTTGATGTTTGGTTGAACAAATGACACCATTTGGAGCACATTTTATGTTGGAAAGATCTTCATTTGAAGTGTGTAAGTTGGTGAAATGGACCTATAATTTTATGACCTATAATCTCACTTTCCCAAAATACCCTTGACTTGCAAGTCTCATAACTTGAGTTCTACAAATCAGATGAAAGACTTATAGTACTTTTTGGAAAGCTAAGACCAAGATCTACAACTTTCATGTTGGCCAAAAGTTGAATGGAAACATCCTTCTAGGTCAAAAATGGTTTGGAAGTGAGTTGACTTTTGTTGACTAAAATCACATTCATCTGATGACCTGTAACTTGTCTGGATCATAACTTGAGTTCTATAAATCCAATCAAGAACTTCTAGTACTCAAAAGAAATCTAAGAACATGCTCTACAAGTTTCATGTTGGCCAAAAGTTGAGATGAAACTTGTATCTTGAGATAGGTGGTCTTGAAGTTAGGCACTAAATAAGGGATTTTACCCTGAGAACCCTAATTTAGTAACTTCTCACACTCTTGACTCTTGATGAATTGATCTTGAAATGCTATCTCATGTATCTTAACACAACATCCCATGACCATAGAGACTTTGAATTGAGTTTTAATCTCCTTCAATTTCACAGTTGACTGAGGATTTACCATATGGAAACCCTAGATGCAACACCTTCAACTGTAACCTTTCACACTTAGCACAAACACTTGGATGAGCTCCACAATGACCCTCAACGCACTCAATGATCTCTCTCAACCTCTTATATTTATAACCATGAATTCATAATCCTCTGATGATCTTGCACTGGCCTCCAAGTTAGGAGCTGACCCATATACATCCATCAATCCTTTCACAAGACTATTGCCCACTTCTAGATGACTTGATGACCATTCAAACTTGAGTAACATCCCTTGCTTAGGCTCAAACCTCTGAGTAGACTCCTCTTGATATGCACAACCTCTTGATCCCCTGTTCCATGCAAAATGCTATGCAATGCAAATGCTAGAAAGAAATGACATGAAACATAAACCAAGTTAAGAAAAGGTTGGGCAAATTTTGGGGTGCAACAAATAGCTCTAGTGCTCTCGTACGACATAGGTCCAGGTACAGTAATGGTAACCGGAACTGGCCTAGCAGGTGCTGAAATATCGATTGTCCGGTATGGAATGAAAATCGTAGCAACTTTGTTTCCGTCATTACTCACCTCTTTCACGACATCTTCTTTCACGACTTTATCAAATTGCAAACAACCCTCATCAATCATTCTCTGAATTCCCTTATTCAAAAGATCGCAACCTTCAATCTGCACTTCACACTCTGAGCAGTCAGCAGAACAACCAGGAAGCACCCCCTTCTTCAACAAGCTAGACTTCACAAAACCCAATGGAGTCTTCAAATCCTCAACATCAGTTATTAGATTCAACTTCTCCCCCTCAATAATGGCATTGGCTTCGGCTACACCATGATTCAGCATCGGGTTTTGAGTCACATTAGGCCCCTCGTTGGTGAAATTGATAGCTTTGGAATCAAGCAAATCATGTACTTTATGCTTGAAAGCTTTGCAATGTTCAATATCGTGCCCTGGAGCACCCGAATGAAAATTGCAATGAGCGTTCGCATCGTACCCAGCAGGTGGCAGACTAGTGAAAGGAGCCAAGGTCCTATTCTGAACTAGTTGTAACTGCAGCAACCGTTGTAACAACTGAGAATACGGCATCGGAGGATTCGCAAACTGCCTATTAGCCGTTCTATGCCTGGTAGAGTAAGGTCGTTGAACATTTGCTTGCTGATGAGCTACAGTCGGGATATCTACTGTAGCGACTTGTTGAGGATAACGGGACTGAGCTCTACCTTTACCCTTGTGAGAAATAGCATTTGCATCCCCCTCCCTTCTCTTGGGGTTTGCAGAATACGGCTTCTTTGTTCCTCCCGACGAGGATCCACCACCATTTGGAATCTTACCAGACTTGATTCCACTCTCTAATCTTTCTCCAACGATTACCAGATCAGAAAACCCTGCAGACATGCAGCCTATCAACTTCTCAAAATACACGCCAGGTAACGAAGCCATGAACAAATCGATCAACTCCCTTTCAACCAAAGGGGGTTGCACTCTTGCAGCCAGATCCCGCCACCTTTGGGCGTATTCCTTGAAACTCTCAGATTTTTCTGCGACAAGCTCTGCAATTATACCCGATTTGGTGCCAGATCACTATTATATTGCTAATGACGCACAAAAGCCTCGGCCAATTCTTTCCAGCTGCGGATATGGGTTCTCTCAAGCCCCATATACCATTCCAAAGAAGCCCCTGCCAGACTATCCTGGAAGAAATGCATTAGCAGCTTTTCATCACTGGAATAAGCATACATTTTCCTGAAGTACGCTCGAATGTGCACTCTTGGACAAGTTGTCCCTTTGTATTTGTCAAAACCGGGCACCTTGAATTTGGGGGGAATCCTGACCCCAAGAACCAGACCAAGATCAGACATATCAAGGCCCAAAGAGTTCTGATTCTCAAACGATTTCATTTTTTCCTCAATCAGTTTAAACCTTCGGTCAGCTTCAGTCGGTAAACCACCTTCCAGATCTTTCACAGAAAATATATCATCATGATTATCTTCCCAATGAGGACCAGCAACCCCGTGCACAGCGCACATACTTCCATTACCAGCAATATTACCATTCTCATTCGCAGCTGCTCCGCCCGGAGGTACCACAACAGTAGGAATACCCTAAGGAATAGATCCACCAATCGGTGGAGGAACAAAACCAGCTCCTCCATGCAAAACACCATCTTCATCAACCCGTGCTATCAATGGCTGGACCAAAGTTCTCAAATGTTCCTACCCACTAGCAACAGTCTAGATCAGTTCCATGAATTAGGCCATGCGAGCCTTGACCTCCTGCAATTCGGCTTGAACCTGATCCATCACCTTCTGCTGATTCCCTCGAGTAAAATACCTGTGGAAATTGAACTCCTCAATCCTGAACTGAAGAAAACCAAGCAGAGATAAGAACACAAGACCACCAAGGACAACCTGCGATGCAAATGAGAATGCAAGATTCAAAATGCAAACATGTCTATGTATGCACAGGAAACGCTCGAGGTAAACCTAACGCAACACAGGAAAGGAATGGTCATCGCACCCAAATCCTGGATTCTGGAGTCGGTTATGCAAGGGGAAGGTATTAGCACCCCTCATGTCCGTCGTACTCGACGGGATCCACGCTTGTTTTCTGGTATGGATTGTTATTCTATCTACTCTAAAGGGTCAAGGGTTAAAAGAAAATAAAATGACTTGGCAAAGTATCACACTTTATGCCTACGTATTCCCGTCTGGAACGAGAAATCAGAGTCCACGTAGTTTGCCTACCTACGGGAAAGGAGGGGAAGGTTGCTCGCTAGGATACGGCATCCTATGCCTACGTACTTTCATACAGCATGAAAGATCAGAGCAAACGTAGTTCGGGCCACGGAAGACACAGGCTTGTCTGACTGTTTTTATCTTTCTGAAAAGAGGCTTCTTCTGATTAAGAGTCCCAGCGGAAAAAAATGACCCTTTGATATTTGTTTTCAGTCTTTTACGCAAGAAGTGTTTTTTTAGTTGGTTTGCAATCTCTGACGCACTAGAGACTATGATTTGAGAGTGACTACGTCGCGTGTCACCCAAAGGGTACCACACTAAGCGGTCAGACTACTGGAAAGAAGCTCTCCAGCAACCCTCTCTCAAATAGCTTAAGGCTCGTAACGTACGACATCGATTAACCTTATTACTATGTTTTTGAGTTGTTTGGGATAAGAAGAGAAAGAAGCTCTAAAAAGCCTAGGGTTGAAAAGGAAATAAAACTAACCTAATGTTGTCATGCATGGGTTAAAACCTAATGTCTGTCATGTTTCTCTCTTGCACAGAGGGAAACAGAGATCCTAGGGGATAAACGGAAAAGAAACAGATATATACAGTAAACAGTAAACATGCATGCAATGCATCAATACAAGCGAGGCAAGGGAGTCCCACTCAACCTCGAACTTGGGAAAAACAACAGGCAAAGTGAACAGTATTCACTTCAAACCTTTGGGGCAAGCTGTACAAGCCAACACTCAATACAGAAAAAGAAATAAAACCCAACACCAGCTCTGACAGCAACACCAGCTCCTACAGCTACAGTTCAAACAGTAACAGCTTTGACAGCTACAGTTGATTAACAGCAAAAAGGTTGACAATAACAACTTCAAGCAAGACCCCATCTTCACTCTTTAATGATCCCCAAGCTTTAGATAAGCTCCTGTCTCCAAAAATCTCCAAGCTCTGGCAAGCACTGAACCCCAACCAGTAGACAGCTTCAAACAACAACAAGACCCTAGCTTCAACAAACAACTCTCTTTGACAGGCACAGGCTTTATTTTCACCAATCTTCAATGAACTTCATTCTTCAATAGGTTCCCATCTTCAATGACACCACTCCAGAAGAGAATCAATTATCAGATTAAGTTGAAATGCTAAACAGCTTATTGACAACCAAAGGAAGCCTATAAGCACTTAGCATTGTAGGGGAAAGGTTCCCTCAAAGTTCTACTTCTAAAGTATGTCACATATCCCTCCAAAGGAAGGATGTGAATACCCTGAAAGGACTTTTTTTCATAGGGAGGAATAGAAGCACAAGATGCTTTCTATGTTTGCAAGAAGAAATCAATCTAATCTAAAGCTCTCCCTATATTTCCTATCTCTTAAGCCACCTTCAAGGGGAAGAATCTTCATGCTCCAAGCTCCATCCTTTGTCTCCAATCATCTTCAATGTCTTAATAAGCCCCAACAAGCCAAGCCCAAACCCCCAGCCCAATTGAAATAACCCAAACCAAACAAACAAGCAAAATGCCCAGGAGGGAAAACACACAATCACCACTCAAATTGCAAAAATCAAGTAAAATAGTAATTCTCATTATAAAATCCTAGATTAATTTCTAAGGGAACCTAACCCTATACCCAATACCCCATATAAACCCCAAGGCCTAAATCAAACCCTAGGTACCCAAACTATGCCCTAAACTACACCTAAGTGTTGTGAAACCCTAATTCTGATACCTCTCCTATCTACCTCTCAAATTAATCTAAGTTTTAGTCACAAAAATATGACAAAATTCCTAAGGGTACATGCTTCCCTAATCTAATTAACCTCACAAGAATCAATCAAAAATCATGCACTAATTTCTCATACTAAATTCAGAAAGATGAAGTATCAAACAAATGTAAAATAAAAGCAATAAAATTGTAAAATATACCAAAAATATATAAAATGCATGAAATTAATATTTTTTAGTTTCATAATTTTCTAGAAGTCCTAAGGAAACTAGGGGAAAAATCCCATCCTAAAATGATTATTTTTCAAATTGTTATGAATTAATTTCTAATCCTAGGTAAAACATGAAAAATAAAAGAAAATCAGCTAAAAAAACAAAACTGGCGTGGCGAATAGCAATAATATATAGTACAAACTCAGATATGGGCCCAGGAGGGGGTGTGGATATCATGCGCGTGCTAAGCCCAAAACAACTCAGAAAATAATTGGAAAATCAAGGAAAATTGACAAAAGTCTGTGTCAAATAGCAATCATATCACGTGTTATTTTCAATTGGGCCTTGGAATGGGGTGTGATTAGCAAAACCTGCCTTAAGCCCAAAACAAAAATAAATGAAACAGGGCGTTTAGCTTGTACTCAGATTCTTCACAAAATCAAACGCGATCTGAGCCATTGGATGAGGGTTTGGGTCAAAGTCCACTGAAGATCCTAGGGTTAGAAAGTTGTCTTCCTCATTTGAAAGTTGGAGGGAAGAATAACCAGACGGTGGCCGGAGGTGGCGCCACCATCATCCCCAAACACCAACTCTCTAAATCCTCACCAAAACTTACCCCTAAATACATCATTCTGCTCGCTTTTTCACCCTGAACAAGAATCTACCCTCCATTTTCATTGAAAGTATCTCCATCTCAAAACACGAAGAAAAATTCAGAGCGAGCTCAAAATTTAATCCTCACCAATCTCAAAATTGAAGTGCCTAACATCATCACCACCTAACACTGAGCAATTTCCACCATTCCACTAAGCTTAACTCATCAAGAACTGCAAGAAATGATCCTCAACAGAAAATTGGTTCCACCTAAAATTGTCTCTAAACATTGAATTTTCCTACCAGAAACGACCTAGCCATGATCTACATTGCATCTAACCATTCAAAACCTAAACAATTCAATCTACATCAAGCTACACGATGAGATTTACATACCTGTGAAATTTGAATGAACAGAGTGATGAATCCTTCAAGCCACACTCCAAAACCTTCCAGATATGATCAATGATGCTTGATAAAGCTTCTGTATGCAATGGATTATGTTGAATCTCTCTGAATCACCAAATACGATTTTGAGTTGCAAGCTTCAAACTCAAATTGCAATCTCTTGATTCTTCAACAATCTTGGCCAGAAATCTCTCTGAATTCACTCAACAACTCAAGATAAAGACACTGAGTGCAAAAGTTTGGATTGAAATGGATCAAAATGATGTAACCGATTCTGTTTTGCAAGGAGCAAATTCAGAATTCTATCTCTCCAATCTCTCTCAATTTTCACCAACCAATTCCTTGAATCGATCACAAACCTTATATAGAACTTGTAGGAATGCTCTAGAATGCTCTGGAATGATCTATGTGAGATATCCAATATCTCTTGCATTTGAAATTATCATCTCATGCTTGTATGTGGCAGCTGAGTTCTAGCTTGTTGTAACACTTGATTTTGATCCAAATTCTCCTCTAATGACAAATTGAATGGATTGGCAAGGGTTAAGGCCTTGGTTATGCTCTAAAGAATGGTTTTGCATATGTTACTTATGATGTAAGAAATGACTTTACAAAGCAAGTCATGGAATTAATCCTCAACTCAAAAATGTGGAAATTTCATTGTGTTTGAAATTCATTTCCTGATCAATTTGGTATGTCATATGGATTGGTTTGGACCTATGGCTCAAAAATCACAATTTCCTTCTTTGATTCATTTGAAAAATCATTCTTTTTTAGGCCATTTTGGATCATTTTGTGAAGCAAGCCATTTCAATCACCCATGACTTCTTATATGACCTAAAAACATCATTTTAAGCACATCTCATGTTGAACATTTTTCCATTTGAAGAGTGGAAGATGGAGATTTTGACCTATGTTGAAAAATGACCTATAATTCAACTTTCCCAAAATACCCCTGGATTGCCAAGATCATAACTTGAGTTCCACAAATATTCTTGGGGAATTCTAGTACTCAAATTAAAGCTAAGATCAAGACCTACAATTCTTATGTTGGCCAAGAATCCATTTGAAAACTCCTTGATGGTAAAAAGTTGCTTGGAAGTCAAGTGACTTTCACAGATAAATTTCAATGTCCTCTGGTGACCCATAACTTGCAAGAACCATAACGTGAGTTCCACAAATCTTATTGAATACTTATAGTACTAAAATTAAAGCTATTGAGAAACCCTACAAGTTTCATGTTGGCCAAGAATCCATTTGAAACTTGAATTTTGACTTATGTGGCTTGGAAGTCCAGTGCTATACAGGGGATTTTACCCTAGGAACCCTGTCTCAAACCCCTCCAACCACTCTTGATTCTCTTGAACTTGATCTTGACTCATCCATAAACATGCTTTAACATATCAATCCATGACTCCCATGACCTAGAGCTAGGTCTTGATGCCCTTCTCTTTGCTCTCCTTGACCTAGGGTTACCCAGATGAAACCCTACTTGTACACCCCTCACCTGTGGTTCTTGAACTTGATGCCATGGCTTGTCTAAGCTTTAATAGGGCTCTCTAGGCCTCCCGTGGGATCCATACACACCTCAAATTCCTAATTCCATGTTGATGATCTTCAATACACCTCAAGTTAGGAGAGAAATCCACCTGTTGACACTCAAATCTCCTCAAAGTTTCAACCCATTCCTTGATGACTTGGATGTTCTTCAGCTTGAATAAGGCCCCTTGATGTGATTCTTTAGATAAGGATGGCACTTGACCCCCTGCTAGATGACTTGCTTTGTTATGATATGCAGATGATTGGACCATGTACATGATGTGACTATGCAAATGATAATGAAATTAAAACATAAACCAGGTGAAATAGGTTGAGCAAATTTTAGGGTGAAACAGCTGCCCCTATTCAAACGGCTTGGACCCGACTGGGTGAAGAGCGAACAGCCTCCAAACAATCGAGGTACGAGACGGTTGAATACCAAGAACCCGAAAATTTGCCAACCGCAGAAATAAACTGCACAAACTACTTGGATAACAAACATCCGCTAACTGAATCCGGTTGTTACGGCAACCAACTGATCAATCATCTGATATCAAAATCTGATTTCAATGTCGACCACCTGTGTAACGCCCTCAGGTTTTGAACTCCCTCTTGTCAAAACACCCCGCCTTTTGTCCATGTTAAAACTCCGCCATCTGTTAATACGGAGAAACCAAATTAGTGCCCATGTCGGGGATCATTTTCATCACCCGAAAAAGATTCTATCATCGCGGGATAGAACTTTATCCATGTTAGGACGCTATATTCTGTCAACACAGAAGAATCCCGACGACTTTGCTGGGGAAACATTTCTGTTTAATCACAGGGAACTCATCTGCCTATCCATACAGGCCCATCATCTGCCTAAACACAGGAAACCCCATCCGTCTACTTCATAAGGGAAAAGTCATCTGCCTGACTACATGAACATCCATCTGCTTGCTTCATACGGGAAAAGTCATTTGCCTGATTACAGGAACATCCATCCGCCTGCTCCATACGGGAAAGTTATATGAATATCGTTTCTCTGCCTACCTCTGCAACAGCTACCTCCGTTGATCCTAACCCACAAATGACTTTGAGGAGGGCTCTACTGGGGCTAGTAACATGAGGAAATCACGGCGACTTCCTTGGGGAAAATACTTTTGTGAAATATCAGAACACAACCCACATACTCTGTCTATCACGGGAGAATCATCTATCTGTATACCGGAAAGTTCATCCGCCTGCTTCATACGGGAAAAGGTTCATCCGCCTGCTTCATACGGGAAAACACATCTACCTGATTCTTATAGGAAAGCTCATCTGCCTGCTTCATACGGGAAAACTCATCCGCCTGCTTCATACGGGAAAACACATCTACCTGATTCTTATAGGAAAGTTCATCCGCCTGCTTCATACGGGAAAAGTCATCTGCCTGACTACAGGAACATCCATCCGCCTGCTTCATACGGGAAAAGTCATCTGCCTGATTACAGGAACATCCATCCGCCTGCTCCATACGGGAAAGTTATCTGAATACTGTTTCTCTGCCTACCTCTGCAGTAGCTACCTCCGTTGGTCCCAACCCACAAACAACTTTAAGGAGGACTCTACTGGGGATAGTAACACGAGGAAATCACGGCAACTTCCTTGGGGAAAATACTTTTGTCAAATATCGGAACACAACTCACATACTCTGTCTATCACGGGAGAATCATTTATCTGGATACCGGAAAGTTCATCCGCCTGCTTCATACGGGGAAAGTCATCCGCCTGATTACAGGAAACTTCATCCGCCTGCTTCATACGGGAAAAGTCCATCTGCCTGATTCATACAGGAAAGTTCATCCGCCTGCTTCATACGGGAAAATACATCTACCTGATTCTTATAGGAAAATTCATCCGCCTGTTTCATACGGGAAAAGTCCATCTGCCTGATTCTTATAGGAAAATTCATCCGCCTGTTTCATATGGGATAATACATCTACCTGATTCTTATAGGAAAATTCATCCGCCTGTTTCATACGGGAAAATACATATGCCTGATTCATACAGGAAAGGTAACTTGGATATAGCTTCTTTGCCTATTCTTTGCAGTAGCTAACTCCACTGGGGATATTCTGAAAATAACTGCCCGACACCCGCTTCGATAACAAGCGACCACTTCTGAAATCTTGATTCATGAAACCCTGAAATGTTGCCGCGACAGCAAACCTGAAGAAAACACTCCGCTGGTCGGATCAGAGAAACTTTAGCCAGTAACTCTGTGGGGAATGATAACGAGAACTGTATCATCGCATGTCTCACGGCGAGACCTCGATCGTCTGGTAATAAATCTGAGTTGTAACTTCATACTCCTGCTGAGAAACACACCTGAAAGCAAAAGGTTAACCAACCTGATTTATGTTTCAAAATGTGTATGTTTGGCGATGGCGCAATGCTCCATACAGCATGGAAATGCTACGCGTTTGTGGGTAGATGCAAACATGATAATGTATGCAAATGCAAATGCAGGTTCAGGCTGCTGGGGAAGGCTCTGACAAGCTTGCTTCAACACGGCTGTTGAGGGCAAATACAACTCTGTTGGTGATGAACGGGTATCGCGAAGTATTCTGGAAAAATAAATGCCGGAAATACAACCAACTCTGTCGGGGAGAGATTACACATCGAGTTCCACTGGGAGGAAAGAATAACACCTGCCGGGAAGATTAACTCAACTGGGGGAGAAGAAACCCTTCTGGGGGACAAATGTCTGGGTACAGTTTACAAACTCGGAACTACCACCCTGCTGGGGATAATCATCCTGACGAAAGCATGACGACCTACGGGGAGAAAGAAAACCATCCTCGTTGGGGATAATCCTTCTGAACCTACTACCTTGGTTATGCGCCGCGGAAATCCTCCCAGCTGGGGATTAAACGCGCACCTACTCGACTCTCTGGGGAGTATAACCTCTGCATGGGACACTGATCTTGACTTGCTGGGGATGTCCTATGGACAACTTCCATGAGGATACTCTTCTGGGGAAAATAATCCCTCCTTCGGTAAGGGATAACGTCATCTCAACCTCTGGGGATGAGGTGCGACCTGCTGGGAAATAAGGTCACGTCCTTCTTCCAGGGCCTCTGGCTAGGGCCACCATTTTCTAATTGTCCGCTTCAAGGGCGAGAACCCTGCAAAACACAAACGAGACAAAACAAATCTATGCAACCAAATCTATTCGGGTTAGCGACTGCAACATTACTTCAGTCAATTCGAAGTTTTAGCAATTGTTGGCAAGGGCCAGCAAAGTTATGCAAATGTGAGTTCATTGAAACATCAGCGTTTTCCACATACAAAACAGTAAAGCACGAACATCAAATGTTGAATAACATGTTTTATTGATTGAGCCTGTAAATAGGCGAAGCTTTGTAGATCGGATGCAACTCTTGAAAAGAGGAAGTTACGCACACACACATACATATATGCACAGAAAAGCACAAAAATACAAAACAATATCTGTATACATGTCGGCAACGTGGTGCAGACAAACATCATGAGTTGATCCTCCTATGACTCGCCTGACTCTGGCGCTTTCCCGGTATTCAATTTTCGGAAGAGATTGTGTTGGATAAACGAACCCTCAGGTACTCCCAAACCACTAAGCACTACTGTATCAGATCCGGACCGCAGTCATTTGCTTTTTCAATCCCTAACTTTTGCGTGAATCTCCCTTTGCGGGTTTTCAATTCACCGGGATACCCTTTTTTTCCAAAGTCGCCCTTTGTAGGTTTTCGACTTCGCGGGTGTACATCTTTTCAATTTTATCCCTAACTTTTGCCCGAACCTTTTATTCATTTTTTACGGTTCGCCAGGATGCCCCATTTTTGCCTGGACTCTCTTTTTACTGTCCAGCGGGTCACTTTCAAGCAAAGTATTTTTTAACTGCGTCCGAATTCACAAGAGACGTAAAGTCTTCACCATCCATGGTAGATAGTAGCAAGGCTCCTCCAGAGAAGACTTTTCTGACAACATAGGGACCTTCGTAATTAGGGGTCCACTTGCCCCTGTGATCTATTTGTGGCGGGAGAATCCTCTTCAGCACAAGGTCGCCCGTCTGAAAGCTTCGTGGACATATCTTCTTATCGTATGCTTTCTTCATCCGGCTCTGATATAACCGACCGTATGCGAGAGAAGCTAGCCTCTTCTCATCCATTAAACTGAGCTGATTCAGTCTATCTTTAACCCATTCTGCCTCGTCAAGTTGGACATCTCGTAAAACCCTCAAGGAAGGAATCTCAACCTCCAACGGTAACATTGCCTCCATTCCGTATACCAATGAAAAAGGGGTTGCCCCGGTTGATGTGCATACCGTCGTACGATAACCGTGCAAAGAGAAAGGTAACATCTCGTGTCAGTCCTTATACGTCACAACCATCTTCTGGACAATCTTCTTTATGTTCTTATTGGCCGCTTCAACGGCGCCATTCATCTTGGGTCGGTAAGGAGAAGAGTTGTGATGTTCAATCTTAAAATTCTAGCACAGCTCTTTCATCATCTTGTTATTCAAATTCGAACCGTTGTCGGTGATAATCCGCTCTGGGATTCCATATCTGCAGATAATATCTCGTTTGATAAATATGGCGACCACTTGCTTGGTGACATTGGCATATGATGCTGCTTCCACCCATTTGGTGAAGTAATCAATTTCCACCAAGATGAATTGGTGTCCGTTGGATGCCGTAGGCTCAATCTTCCCAATCATATCAATTCCCTACATCGAGAACAGCCACGGTGATGACATCACATTCAGAGGACTTGGGGGTACATGGACCTTGTCCGCATAAATTTGGCATTTATGACACCTCTTTGCAAACTTGAAACAGTTTGTTTCCATAGTTAGCCAGTAATAACCTGCCCGCAGCAGTTTTCTCGTCATAGCATGCCCACCAGCATGTGTACCAAACGTACCCTCATGTATCTCTTCCATGAGTAACTTTGCTTCTTTCTCGTCTACACAGCGTAGCAACACCAAGTCGTGATTTCTTTTGTATAGAACACTGTCAGGATTCAAATAGAAATTGCCAGCCAATCTCTTGAGAGTCTTCTGATCTCGACTGGATGCCCCAGCCGGATACTCCTTGTTCTTCAGGAAATTCTGGATGTCAAGGTACCAGGGTTGACCATCGGGAGCCTCATCGATGGCAAATATGAATGCCGGCCTATCAAGCCGAGAGATAATAATCCGGGGAGCCTCGTTCCAGAATTTAACTTTATACATTGAGGACAATGTCGCCAAGGCGTCAGCCATTTGATTTTCTGCTCGCGGCACATGATGCAATTCCACCTTGTCAAAGAAAGGCAACAATCTCCTTGCATAATTCATATATGGTATCAAATTGGGCTGACGTGTCTCCCATTCTCATTTAATCTGATTCACTACCAGAGCTGAGTCTCCGTATACATCCAGATGCTTGATTCGCAAATCAATAGCTTCTTCCAGACCCATGATGCAAGCCTCGTATTCAGCCTCATTATTGGTAACGGGAAAAGTCAATCGGGCGGTAAAGGGGATGTGCGACCCCTGAGGAGTGGTGATAATTGCACCTATTACGCTACCATAGGAATTTACAGCTCCGTCAAATATTAACTTCCACTTGGAACCCAACTCTGGTCCTTCGTCCGGCAACGGTTCTTCCCAATCTTTCATCTTCAGGTACATGATATCCTCGTCAGGAAAATCAAACCTCATCGATTGGTAGTCCTCAACAGGCTGCTCCGCAAGGTACTCTAACAGAACGCTACCTTTAATAGCCTTTTGCGAGACATATTGGATATTGTATTCGGTTAACACCATCTGCCATCGGGCAATTCTTCCGGAGAGTGCTTGCTTCTCAAACACGTATTTGATTGGATCCATCTTTGAAATTAGCAGGGTTGTATGATTTAGCATGTATTGCCTCAAACGTTTGGCGGCCCAGGCTAGCGCGCAACACGTTTTCTCGAGCATTGAGTATCTAGACTCGCAGTCAGTAAACTTCTTACTCAAATAGTAGATCGCATGCTCTTTACGCCCGGTCTCGTCGTGTTGACCGAGAACACAACCCATACTTTCCTCAAGAACCGTCAAATACATAATCAGAGGTCTCCCGGCCACTGGGGGTATCAAAACAGGAGGTTCCTGCAAGTATTCTTTTATCTTGTCGAACGCCTTTTGACAATTTTCATTCCAGGTCACAACCTGGTCCTTTTTCAACAACTTGAATAACGGCTCGCATGTCGCAGTTAGGTGAGATATGAATCTAGCGATGTAGTTCAACCTCCCTAAAAACCCACGCACTTCTTTTTCTGTTTTAGGCGTCGGCATTTCTTGTATTGCTTTTATTTTCGCAGGATCAACCTCTATTCCCTTTTCGCTCACAATAAACCCCAGTAGTTTGCCCGATCTCACCCCGAAGGTGCACTTGTTAGGGTTCAGTCTCAACCTGAACTTCCTGAGCCTCTTGAATAGTTTCAGCAGATTAACCAAATGCTCGTCCTCCGTCTGGGATTTGGCAATCATATCATCAACATAAACCTCGATCTCTTTATGCATCATGTCATGAAAGAGAGTCGTCATAGCACGTTGATATGTTGCCCCAGTGTTCTTTAGTCCGAAGGGCTTCACTTTGTAGCAAAATGTTCCCCAGGGAGTAATGAAGGTAGTCTTCTCCATGTCTTCTGGAGCCATTTTGATCTGATTGTAACCCGAGAAGCCATCCATGAAGGAGAATACGGAGAACTGAGCAGTGTTATCAACCAGCACATCGATGTGAGGAAGTGGAAAGTCATCTTTCGGGCTCGCCCTATTCAAATCACGGTAATCTACACACATTCGCACTTTACCGTCTTTCTTCGGAACTGGCACAATATTAGCGACCCATGAGGGATATTTTGTAACAGCTAGGAAACCAGCATCCCACTGTTTTTGAACTTCCTCCTTGATCTTCACAGCCATATCCGGTCTAGTTCTTTGGAGTTTCTGCTTAATAGGCGGACATTCCTCTCGTAGTGGCAGACGGTGAACGACCATATCCGTATCCAACCCAGGCATATCCTCGTACGACCAAGCAAATATATCATTGTACTCTTTGAGCATCTCAACCAATCTTTGCTTGATGTCGCTCTGCAGCGCAGCCCCTATACGGATGTTTCTCACAACCTCTTCCGACCCCAAATTGATAATCTCAATGACTTCCTCATGAGGCAGAATGATTCTTTCTTCTTGTTTTAATAACCAGGTCAACTCTTCGGGTACGTCGCCATCTTCAACAGCCTCTTCCTCAGCCTGAAATACCGGGTGCTCAAAGTCGAAGTGAGTCATAGGCGGTTCATAGATGTCATCTGAAATAGTAATCCTGCAAAGGAAATGGTTAAATGCTTCAAAACGCAGACAAAGCAAATAACCACATTGCCATTTTATTGTAAAACACAAAAACGGAAAAACAGGGATCACAATATTTATATATGAAAAACGCCTTTATCTCATGATTAAACAATGTAATGTACATAACCAAATGGCCCTAAGCAAAATCACTATGCCCCGGGTAGGACACAGGATTACTCAACAATGAAGAAAACAAATCATTACTGTTTAGTTGTCACAGGAACAGTTTCCCGGATAGACCAATTGCAGAGACTTTGTCCTGGCACGCTTGGCTTGATCCACGCGTCCATATCACAGTCGCTATCTCCGTCTTCGGCATCGGAAATGGCATTGATAGTCTCGAAGCTCACCCCATTTGGTGTAATGGTTATCGGCCCTCTGAACTTGGGCGTTCCTGAAGAGGATGCTGATGACGAAGGATGATATCCAAGCCCGAACCTGTCATTCTTCACGGGAATCTCCAACACCTGACCCCAGCCCTTGGTTTTGCCTGCCTGCACTAGAGCTTGAGCCTCTTTGTAGGATGACACTGCCACGTCTGATATCTTACTTGGCACTTGAACTTTATCTTTAATTCGCAACCCCTCGAAGGCTTGACAGGGTGTTTCGTGTATTTCGCCATCGACCTCGACGTATTTGAACGAAGACAAATGGCTAACCAGAATATCTTCCTCTCTACAAACAGTGACGACACTATCCCCAACCATATACTTCAGCTTTTGGTGTAACGTGGATGTGACTGCCCCGACAACATGGATCCATGGGCGCCCAAGAAGACAACTATACGCTGGCTGGATGTCCATTATATAGAATTTGGTTTCAAATATTTCAGGCCCCACCTGCAACGGTAATGTTATTAATCCGAAAACTGACCTCCTCGTTCCATCGAACGCTCTCACCACTAAATCACTGGGCGTGCAGATAATCCCCCTGATATCTAACTTCATCATGGCTTTCTTCGGTAGCACATTCAGGGAAGATCCAGTGTCTACTAAAACATGGGACATGACCGTGCCCCGACATTCGACTGACACATGCAATGCCATATTGTGCTCTCGCCCTCTCGGAGTCAAATCAAAGTCTGTGAAGCCCAGACTGTGCCCCGCATTGACATGCGCCATCACCCCTTCTAACTGATTAACAGAAACTTCTTGAGGAACGAACAACGTGTCTAGAATCTTCAGCAAAGCGTTCCGATGGGCCTCGGAACATAACAGCAATGATAGGATGGAAATTTTTGACGGCGTTTGCTGGAGGTGCTCAACGATTTTGTAATCACTTTTACGAATGAGCCTCATAAACTCCTCCACATCCTTAAGTGACGTGTCCTTTTCATTCGACTGAGAAGGACCACCCTCAGCTACCTTGGTTTTACCCTTGGCTAATCTTTCCGCCTCTACCTCAGGCGACGTAAAGATTCTTCCGCTTCTGGTCATACCCCTTGTTCTGACAACATTATCTACAACCCCAGCTGGTTGTCCATTGACCTCAATTCTCTCACCATTGTAATATACCTCCAACCCGTAAGTCCACAACACTTCTTTAGTACTCTTAAAAGGAACTGGTCCTGCCTTGGTAATTGTGATCGTCGGCAGCCTGGCAGGCGCTGTTATCGTTATTGTTTTCCTCGGAATCGTCACCGTCGCAACATTGTTCTGCTCATCACACAACGTCTCTACAGGCTTTTCAACCGTGGTTCTATCAAATTGCAAGGTCCCTTCATCCATCATAGCCTGAATACCCTGCTTCAACTCATTACAACCCTCTGGCTGGGTCCAACAATCCAAGCAAAACTCATCACATCCCGGGAATACACCCCCTTTTAACAACGTGCTTTTGATCTCACCCAACGGTGTCTTCAACTCATTGACATCCATCACTAGATTCAGATTCTCTTTTGTCAAGATGGCATTTGCCCCGTGATTGGGCATAGGCTGTTGTACGATATTTGGACCCACCTATCCAAAGTTGATAGCTTTGTTGTCCAGCAAATCCTGAACCTTGTGCTTAAATGCCTGACAAGCTTCTACATCATGCCCGGGTGCCCCGAAATGAAATTCGCAATGCTTGTTGGCATCATACCCATAAGGGAGTACCTCCCCTGTAGGTGGTGCCAAAGTCCTCTTTTCAACCAAGTTCAACCCTAGCAGGGTCTGGAGGAGTTCGACATACGTGGAAGGAGGTGCATCGAACACTCTTTTCGGTCTCACATTCTGTACCCTTCTCTGACCAGGGTTCTGTCCTTGCTGTTGTTGTGGTTGTTGTTGTTGTGGCTGCCTCTGTTGAGGAAGCGGGATAGTGACACTAGCTATCTGTTGCGGCTGAACATACTGATTTCTTCCTCTGCCCCTGCCCCTGCCACCAAATACGGCACTAGTATCACCCTGGCGTCTACCACCAAATGCTTTTCTGGCACCTCCTGTTGAAGTAGACTCACCTGCTTGGAACCTTCCAACTTTAATCCCGTTTTCGATCATTTCCCCCATAAGAATCAAATCTGAGAAATTGCTTAATGACACACTAAACAATTTTTCGTAGAACACCCCTGTAAATGTCCCAATGAACATATCATTCATCTACCTTTCAATTAAAGGAGGATGCACCCTCGCTGCCATATCGCGCCACCTTTGCGCATACTCTTTAAAGCTTTCACCGTTCTTCTGTGACAAACCCTGCAATTGGACACGGTTTGGCGCCAGATCGCTGTTGTATTTGTAATGTGTCACGAAAGCATCAGCCAATTGCTTCCAGGTATTGATATGTGTGGGCTCCAGCCCCATATACCATTCAAGTGAAGGTCCTGACAAGCTATCCTGAAAGAAATGCATGAGCATCCTTTCATCATCTGAATATGCGGACATCCTCCTGTAGTAAGAGCGGACATGGACCTTAGGGCAGGTATCCCCTTTGTATTTGTCGAATGTTGGAGCCTTGAATTTCAACGGCACCCTCAGCCCTGGTACCAAGCCCATTGTAGTCATATCCAAACCGGTGGAGTTCTGATTCACTACCCTCTTCATCTGTTCTTCAAGCATTCTGATCCTCTACACAGGATCAACAAGTCCTTCAAACCCCACACCTCTTCCAGAAAAGGCGTCCTCCTGGCGGTCTTCACCCCAATTCACATTTTCGTTTCCATACCTGTCGTAACCAGTGTTGCAACCAAACCCTTGCTGATTGATCATGGGACCTCGTCCCCCGGTACCGAAACCCTGGTTGACCCTGGAAGGTCCAAACCCAGTGTTGACAGGAATCACCCCAGCACCATTCATATTACCAAATCCACCATACCCCTGGTTAGCGTTACCAAAACTGTCATAACCGAAACCCTGAGTGTTGAAGCCGAATTTCCCGTCCTGATTGACGTAATCAAATCCTTGATCATTGTAGCCGAAACCATTGTTGCCAAAACCATTACCGCCATTGTTGTTACCACCGCCTTGGTTGGCGTCCCCAAACCCAACATTGTTAACGACAGTCTCATTTCCATTCCCTGTGTTGCCATTGGTAGCACCAGCGCCATCGTTTACAACCACAACAGGTGGGGTCACTACAGGTGGAACCACAGGCGTAGGGGGCCCATCCTCCGGAATAGTTTCAACGTGCGCAGAATTGTGGTCATTGTTGCCATTCCCATTAGTCCGCGTCAGC
Source organism: Lathyrus sativus (assembly GCA_963859935.3). NCBI lineage: Eukaryota > Viridiplantae > Streptophyta > Magnoliopsida > Fabales > Fabaceae > Lathyrus > Lathyrus sativus. The sequence goes on from OZ012738.1 coordinate 283,431,298, forward strand.
AGCGGCTGTACCAAAGTCTGAAGGCTCTCCTGGCCCTTAGCAATGTTCTCCATCGCATGCATGAACAGATTCAGCTTCTCGCGGATTTCCTGCATCTCCACTTGGACTTGATCCATGATTCTCTTGTAGTTGTTTCGGGTTGAGTAGCGGTGGACTCTTTGTTCGTCAATCCTGGACAACCTGGAGATGCAGGAAATGAGATACGAGTTCAACAAGTAACTAGCAATGCAAAATGGATATGCAGATGCAATATGTGTCTGTGCGTTAGGGAGATCAACCCCTGATTCTAGTGCCAAAGTGCTAGTGCAGTGATAGTGATAGCAATAAGAAGCTCGAAACCCAATCATAGAAAACATCTCATATATTGCGGAAAAGTCCATCAGGTCAGGAATACAATATTACTGAGTATACAATAGGAAGGCATGACCTCAACCAACAATCCTGGTGATGGCCAGCACAATGCAAATAAAGCATATACATCAATACATGAGATAATCAAGTGCGACCATATGCCTGGTACTCCTATAATAATCTCTTAGTCTTGGGATGATTCGGCTGAGCAAGCAACCCTTCGACGAGCGAGTCTCTTTTCCTGATAACACGCTGGAGATCACCAATGGATTCCTCCCAAACACCTTCCCCAAAGCAATCTTCTAGCTTTCGTTTCTGGGATGCAGACTCTTTCTTGCGCTTGATAACTTTGTTCAAGGCATTCTGGACATCATACCTCCGCGTAACCTCTTCTTCCAACCTCTTCTGGCTAGCTTTCAACTGACCTTCCAGCTCAGATATCTACAGCTTCAGTTTGTCTTCTCTTTCCTTATTGCCGGTCAGCGTGGCGTTCCATGTTTTGTTGAATGCAGAGATCTCCCGGTAGGCTATATCAAGTGCTTTTTTCCTAGACTCCAGCATATCATGAGAGCTCTTGAAATCTATCCCCAAACGTTCACGCTTCTTTCGTTGCTCAGTCAGTTTTGTGCCTAGTTGATTTACCAGCTTCGTTTGCTGCTCGAAGGAATATACGGCCTCATTCCTTTCGCCCCTGAGTTGCACTAACTCTTCCTCCAACTTCTCGTTGGCTTTCATTAGCTCTTCTTTCTCCTTCACAACCTGTTCATACCTCTCAATAGGCACAGTAGTTGGCTCCTCAACCACGAGGGGAGTAGGAGGTAATACTGCAGGAAACGGCATCCGCACCTGCTTTGCTCTATCTTGGATCCAGACTTTGTATGGGGGATAGGCTTGACAATCATTTTTACCCAACAATGGCTTACCCCTTCTGTTGATGTTATTCCAAGCATGCTGAAGATTAGACAATAGTTCTCCCTTCAAATCACCTGTGAAGTACAAAGATTCCTGCACTTCCTCCTCTTTTGGCGGGCTTTTCAAATCATACCCGAATTGCCTGATCAACAGTGAAGGATTGTAGTTGATGCACCCTTTCCTCCCAATCAGAGGAACGTTAGGATATCCGGCGCAGCTGTAGATGATCACAGATCCCAGTAAATCTTTATTAAACCAGACAACGTCTTCTGAAGAAAGTCCCATCAGATGCTCAGACCAATCCACCGTATCTGCAGGCTCAGCGAAGATACCCTTCTTAGGCAGATGACTCTCAAACCACATATACAGCAAAGGCCCACAACAAGAGACGTTCTTGCCCCTCCTGTTCTCGTTCTTATAATGCAGCGAGTGATAGAAATCTCCAACCAAAGTAGGCACAGGATTGCCTGAAGCAAATATATAGAACGCATCTAGATCAATGAAGTCAGGCAGGTTCGAGAACAGTACAATGTCGTAGATACACAGAGCAAGAATAGCATTAAACACAGTCCAACATCCACTCTTGGCATACTCTTGTGCTTTTCCAACCAAGAACTTGAGAGAAAAACCAGGCACTCCATTCCACGAGGTTAACAGCAACTCTGAGGAGTCTAAATGCAAGGCCACAGCCAAATCCTCCAGTTTGGGCTCAGCATCCATATGAATGAAAGGTACCATGTTCTGGATGGTCAACTCTAAGATCTCAGCATATTCCTCCATGGTCGGAGCCAGAATGAAGTCAGGGAAAGTAAAACACCTCAGCGGGGGATCATAGAACTGCATTAGCGTGTACAATCCGTTACGCTCGTACATGGATGGTTTATAAACCAATCTAAGTAACTTCTCATAGCTCTTCCTGGAGCTTCTCTTCACATCATCATCAGCTAGAGATATCAAACCAAGCAAAGAAGAAACATCTGGAGTAGGAAACCTGTACGCCACAGTCTTCTTCAGGGTATCCATAATATCAGCAGACAGAAATCCGGGCAACTAGAATCAGAAGTATGAAAATGCACCTGCAGCACAGACACACATTAATGATATGCAGGGTGAGTATGCAACAATGCAATATGCAACATGCAACAGGGATCAAGTGCACATGGCTGAGAAGCCCAATCCACCATGCTGGTCTCAAATAGACCCACAAACTGCTCAAAACCTGGTCTCAAAAGATCAACCGCAATGCTCCCACCTGGTCTCAACAGACCTAATAACATTGTCCTCAAACACCACTGAACCTCAATCAAGAAAACCGGTAATCTGGAGGTCAAGTTACCTGCATGCCCCAATCCCTCTCACAGGTAGGTGTCCTATCAACTGACACAAGGTACGGCATCCTATGCGGTCGTCGGCGTCACAGACTTTCAAGACTGATGATACGATACCCAGAAGGTGTGGCATCATCATGTCCTGAAGAGGCCTCACTTAGCCAACTTCCAAATGATCGGTCCCCGGAGTCGATAATCCAACTAACCAACAACCCCCTCAACCCAAAGGGTTGAAAAAGAAGTCAACCAAAAGAACCTCGTCTGAGCGTGGATTTTGCGGGACACTGGTACATGCAAAGCATGCACGTGCCCACTACTTTCCACAACTAATTCTAGGTGCACTCAAGCCCAGGTCCGTCTTATCTCTCAATAGATCACCCCATCCCCACAACAGCAATAACAATATAAAGCTGACAATAAAATGCGGAAAGTAAAGACAGAAATGTAAATCCATACAAAACCCACGACGGGAAAACAAGCACTAGGACTGACTCGCGTAGGGAACTATTGGAGTCCCCAGTAGAGTCGCCAGCTGTCGCTATTGCGAAAATCGGCGCCGGCTAAACAGAAGAGTCGCCACCGTGCGTTATTTATCCCAACAGAGGGGAAAGGAAACACTCGAGGTAAACCTAACGCAACACGGGAAAGGAATGGTCATCGCAACCAAATCCTGGATTCGGGAGTCGGCTACGCAAGGGGAAGGTATTAGCACCCCTCACGTCCGTCGTACTCGACGGGATCCACGCTTGTTTTCTGGTATGGATTGTTATTCTATCTACTCTAAAGGGTCAAGGGTTAAAAGAAAATAAAATGACTCGGCAAAGTATCGCACTTTATGCCTACGTATTCCCGTCTGGAACGAGAAATCAGAGTCCGCGTAGTTCGCCTACCTACGGGAAAGGAGGGGAAGGTTGCTCGCTAGGATACGACATCCTATGCCTACGTACTTTCATACAGCATGAAAGATCAGAGCAAACGTAGTTCGGGCCACGGAAGACACAGGCTTGTCTGACTATTTTTATCTTTCTGAAAAGAGGCTTCTTCTGATTAAGAGTCCCAGCAGACAAAAATGACCCTTTGATGTTTGTTTTCAGTCTTTTACGCAAGAAGTGTTTTTTTAGTTGGTTTGCAATCTCTGACGCACTAGAGACTATGATTTAAGAGTGACTACGTCGCGTGTCACCCAAAGGGTACCATACTAAGCGGTCAGACTACTGGAAAGAAGCTCTCCAGCAACCCTCTCTCAAATAGCTTAAGGCTCGTAACGTACGACATCGATTAACCTTATTACTGTGTTTTTGAGTTGTTTGGGATAAGAAGAGAAAGAAGCTCTAAAAAGCCTAGGGTTGAAAAGGAAATAAAACTAACCTAATGTTGTCATGCATGGGTTAAAACCTAATGTCTGTCATGTTTCTCTCTTGCACAGAAGGAAACAGAGATCCTAGGGGATAAACGGAAAAGAAACAGATATATATAGTAAACAGTAAACATGCATGCAATGCATCAATACAAGCGAGGCAAGGGAGTCCCACTCAACCTCGAACCTGGGAAAAACAATAGGCAAAGTGAACAGTATTCACTTCAAACCTTTGGGGCAAGCTGTACAAGCCAATACTCAATACAGAAAAAGAAATAAAACCCAACACCAGCTCTGACAGCAACACCAGCTCCTACAGCTACAATTCAAACAGTAACAGCTTTGACAGCTACAGTTGATTAACAGCAAAAAGGTTGACAATAACAACTTCAAGCAAGACCCCATCTTCACTCTTTAATGATCCCCAAGCTTTAGATAAGCTCCTGTCTCCAAAAATCTCCAAGCTCTGGCAAGAACTGAACCCAAACCAGTAGACAGCTTCAAACAACAGCAAGACCCTAGCTTCAACAGACAACTCTCTTTGACAGGCACAGGCTTTATTTTCACCAATCTTCAATGAACTTCATTCTTCAATAGGTTCCCATCTTCAATGACACCACTCCAGAAGAGAATCAATTATCAGAACAGCTTATTGACAACCAAAGGAAGCCTATAAGCACTTAGCATTGTAGGGGAAAGGTTCCCTCAAAGTTCTACTTCTAAAGTATGTCACTTATCCCTCCAAAGGAAGGATGTGAATACCCTGAAAGGACTTTTTGTCATAGGGAGGAATAGAAGCACAAGATGCTTTCTATGTTTGCAAGAAGAAATCAATCTAATCTAAAGCTCTCCCTATATTTCCTATCTCTTAAGCCACCTTCAAGGGGAAGAATCTTCATGCTCCAAGCTCCATCCTTTGTCTCCAATCATCTTAAATGTCTTCATAAGTCCCAACAAGCCAAGCCCAAACCCCCAGCCCAATTGAAATAACCTAAACCAAACAAACAAGCAAAATGCCCAGGAGGGAAAACACACAATCACCACTCAAATTGCAAAAATCAAGTAAAATAATAATTCTCATTATAAAATCCTAGATTAATTTCTAAGGGAACCTACCCCTATACCCAATACCCCATATAAACCCCAAGGCCTAAATCAAACCCTAGGTACCCAAACTATGCCCTAAACTACACCTAAGTGTTGTGAAACCCTAATTCTGATACCTCTCCTATCTACCTCTCAAATTAATCTAAGTTTTAGTCACAAAAATATGACAAAATTCCTAAGGGTACATGCTTCCCTAATCTAATTAACCTCACAAGAATCAATAAAAAATCATGCACCAATTTCTCATACTAAATTCAGAAAGATGAAGTATCAAACAAATGTAAAATAAAAGCAATAAAATTATAAAATATACCAAAAATATATAAAATGCATGAAATTAATATTTTTTAGTTTCATAATTTTATAGAAGTCCTAAGGAAACTAGGGAAAAAAATCCCATCCTAAAATGATTATTTTTCAAATTGTTATGAATTAATTTCTAATCCTAGGTAAAACATGAAAAATAAAAGAAAATCAGCTAAAAAAACAAAACTGGCGTGGCGAATAGCAATAATATACAGTACAAACTCAGAGATGGGCCCAGGAGGGGGTGTGGATATCATGCGCGTGCTAAGCCCAAAATAACTCAGAAAATAATTGGAAAATCAAGGAAAATTGACAAAAGTCTGTGTCAAATAGCAATCATATCACGTGTTATTTTCAATTGGGCCTTGGAATGGGGTGTGATTAGCAAAACCTGCCTTAAGCCCAAAACAAAAATAAATGAAACGGGGCGTTTAGCTTGTACTCAGATTCTTCACAAAATCAAACGCGATCTGAGCCATTGGATGAGGGTTTGGGTCAAAGTCCACTGAAAATCCTAGGGTTAGAAAGTTGTCTTCCTCATTTGAAAGTTGGAAGGAAGAATAACCAGATGGTGGCCGGAGGTGGCGCCACCGTCGTCCCCAAACACCAACTCTCTAAATCCTCACCAAAACTTACCCCTAAATACATCATTCTGCTCGCTTTTTCACCCTGAACAAGAATCTACCCTCCATTTTCATTGAAAGTATCTCCATCTCAAAACACGAAGAAAAATTCAGAGCGAGCTCAAAATTTAATCCTCAACAATCTCAAAATTGAAGTGCCTAACATCATCACCACCTAACACTGAGCAATTTCCACCATTCCACTAAGCTTAACTCATCAAGAACTGCAAGAAATGATCCTCAACAGAAAATTGGTTCCACCTAAAATTGTCTCTAAACATTGAATTTTCCTACCAGAAACAACCTAGCCATGATCTACATTGCATCTAACCATTCAAAACCTAACAATTCTATCTACATCAAGCTACACGATGAGATTTACATACCTGTGAAATTTGAATGAACAGAGTGATGAATCCTTCAAGCCACACTCCAAAACCTTCCAGATATGATCAATGATGCTTGATAAAGCTTCTGTATGCAATGGATTGTGTTGAATCTCTCTGAATCACCAAATACGATTTTGAGTTGCAAGCTTCAAACTCAAATTGCAATCTCTTGATTCTTCAACAATCTTGGCCAGAAATCTCTCTGAATTCACTCAACAACTCAAGATAAAGACACTGAGTGCAAAAGTTTGGATTGAAATGGATCAAAATGATGTAACCGATTCTGTTTAGCAAGGAGCAAATTCAGAATTCTATCTCTCCAATCTCTCTCAATTTTCACCAACCAATTCCTTGAATCGATCACAAACCTTATATAGAACTTGTAGGAATGCTCTAGAATGCTCTGGAATGATCTATGTGAGATATCCAATATCTCTTGCATTTGAAATTATCATCCCATGCTTGTATGTGGAAGCTGAGTTATAGCTTGTTGTAACACTTGATTTTGATTCAAATTCTCCTCTAATGAAAAATTGAATGGATTGGCAAGGGTTAAGGCCTTGGTTATGCTCTAAAGAATGGTTTTGCATACGTTACTTATGATGTAAGAAATGAATTTACAAAGCAAGTCATGGAATTAATCCTCAACTCAAAAATGTGGAAATGTCATTGTGTTTGAAATTCATTTCCTGATCAATTTGGTATGTCATATGGATTGGTTTGGACCTATGGCTCAAAAATCACAATTTTCTTCTTTGATTCATTTGAAAAATCATTCTTTTTTAGGCCATTTTGGATCATTTTGTGAAGAAATCCATTTCAATCACCCATGACTTCTCATCTGGCCTAAAAACATCATTTTAAGCACATCTCATGTTGAACATTTTTCTTTTTGAGGAGTGGAAGATGGAGATTTTGACCTATGTTGAAAAATGACATATAATTCAACTTTCCCAAAATACCCCTGGATTGCCAAGATCATAACTTGAGTTACACAAATCTTCTTGGGGACTTCTAGTACTCAAATTAAAGCTAAGATCAAGCCCTACAATTCTTATGTTGGCCAAGAATCCATTTGGAAACTCCTTGATGGGAAAAAGTTTCTTGGAAGTCAAGTGACTTTCACAGATAAATTTCAATGTCCTCTGGTGACCCATAACTTGCAAGAGCCATAACTTGAGTTCCACAAATCTTCTTGAAGACTTCTAGTACTCAAATTAAATCTATTGAGAAACCCTACAAGTTTCATGTTGGCCAAGAATCCATTTGAAACTTGCATTTTGACTTATGTGGCTTGGAAGTCTTGTGCTATACAGGGGATTTTACCCTAGGAACCCTGTCTCAAACCATTCCAACCACTCTTGATTCTCTTGGACTTGATCTTGACTCATCCATACACATGCTTTAACATATCAATCCATGACTCCCATGACCTAGAGCTAGGTCTTGATGCCCTTCTCTTTGCTCTTCTTGACCTAGGGTTACCCAGATGAAACCCTACTTGTACACCCCTCACCTGTGGTTCTTGAACTTGATGCCATGGCTTGTCTAAGCTTTAATAGGGCTCTCTAGGCCTCCCTTGGGATCCATACACACCTCAAATTCCTAATTCCATGTTGATGATCTTCAATACACCTCAAGTTAGGAGAGAAATCCACCTGTTGACACTCAAATCTCCTCAAAGTTTCAACCCATTCCTTGATGACTTGGATGTTCTTCAGCGTGAATAAGGCCCCTTGATGTGCTTCTTTAGATAAGGATGGCACTTGAACCCCTGCTAGATGACTTGCTTTGTTATGATATGCAGATGATTGGACCATGTACATGATGTGACTATGCAAATGATAATGCAATTAAAACATAAACCAGGTGAAATAGGTTGAGCAAATTTTAGGGTGCAACAAAGCTGAGACAATACAACCAAATGAGAAATATCCGCATACAAAGAGGTATTGATCTCATCCAACATCCCTGGTGATGATCAAAATACAAAAGCAAATAAAACTACAAAAGATAAAACTCCTAGTAGCCATGATCTTTACGCCACTCCTGAGACTCCTCAAACATCTCCTTTGTGTCGGGATGGTTTGGCCTCTCCATCAACTCTCGAATGAGGAAATCCCTCTTGCGTATCACATCCCAGAGATAATGACAATGGTCCTCCCAAGCATATTTGTCGAAGGCATCCTCAAGCCTGGGTTTCTTCACCTCTGCCCGAATCTTGAACTCTTCAAGTGCTGATAAAGTTTCTTGATATGTTTGCTCGATCGTACTTATGCAGAACGATTCTAACAATACCTATCATTCCTTAGCCTTGAGTTGCGCTTTCAGCTTATTAACCTAAATACGAAGTTGGTCTTCTCTACTCTTGTTGGCGGTCAAGGTAGCATTCCATTGTTCGTTGAATTTGGATATCTTCAGATAAGCTCTGCCTAAATCCTCCTTCTTACTCTTCAGAACATCACAAGTGCTTTTCAGATCAAGACCGACTTGCTTTCGTGCTTGTACCTGATCAGCAAGTTCTTTCTCCAACTTGATCAAGGATTCTGACTTTATCTTGGCCAAATAAACAGCTTCACCCTTATCATGTTTCAGCTGACTAATTTCCTGCTTCAACTCTTCATTCTCTTTGTGCAGCTCTTCCTTCTCTGCCCAAAGCTTGGTATATCTCAGGATATCGACGGTTGTGGGTGGCTCAATGACTAAAGGATACAGTGGTGCTTCGACAGGAAACGGCAATAGTACCTCTTCAACCCTCTTCTGAATCCACTCTAAATGCCAGAGCCTCTGATGCTCACTGTTTGTTGTTCAGTCTTTTGCGCCGAAATGAACCTGAGCCACAGGAATACCTCGATCCCATGCCTCGAGAAGAAATGCTAGGATATGGAAAAATGCAAAATGCAAAGAAACAAAAGCCAGTTAAGGTTAAAACGAGAAGGCAAATTTTGGGGTGCTACACAACACATGTTAAGAACTCTTCTTGGATAAATATCAATGAATGATCTAGTCTGAATATAACAGCTTCATCAACAAAAGGTTGAAAAGAACAACTCAATCGGGAACGCCCATTAGCTTAGCTGAAGATCGGCCTGGAATCTTATGATTGATCTCGGATCCCGACTTATGCGTGTATGTATGTTTGAAAAAGGTACTCCACATTGGATGGAAATGCAATAGGGATGCAAATGTCGGGGATGTATATGAATTCTGGTCATGTATGCAATGATACTTATGATGCATATGATGCTTGAATGCAGATAGAGATCGGATAAGTTAGGGCTACCTCCCCGGCTCTCGATCTGATGATGTCATGACCACAAGGTGGACCCGGATGCTTTTGGTGCCCCAAGTTTGATCACTTGCTGATAGGATGTATGTTCATTCCTCAAATAACCACAATTCTTATGTATGAGGATTAGGATGGCTTGAAGATGAGCGTAGCAACATCATCAACGCCTGAAGATTGTGCTTTTGCCCTGAACTCAATGGTTGCTAGTGCCTAGAAAGAACTGATTGTTCAACTTGAAAGTACATGAAGGACCTGCTTCTTTACAACTTATTTTTCCCCTGTCCGTTGGGTTCTTGAAAGAATTTTGCTGGGGAACTCTGAGAGTTACCACAACATCATTTGCCCCAGTATCTGAATATGGTTGAAGTCTGCCCCTGATTGAGCCTTTGAGATGATTTTTTCCTGATTGAATGATTCTTGAGATGGTCTAATGTTTGAAAGTTGAGATTTGATGAGCTCTTAAAATGACTTTCCCCAGATTGAGCTCTTGAGGTAGTCTTGATTCGTGTCAGCACCAACAAAAGTTCAAGTTCTTCTCTGATTGTCCCTTGTTGGAATCTCCTTGATGTCAAGTACATATTTGTAGTTAAAATTGTTAATTCAAAAATGGTAATCTTAATGCGCATTTATGCAAGTTTTGAAAAAAATCATTTATTGGAATGATGTGGAAGTGTGTGGCGAATGGACCATTAGTCCAAACGCAATGCTGATTAAGCCAGTGTATGAAAGATACATCGAGAATACGACAACAAAATAAAGGATTAACAAATATCTAGGAGTCCGTTTACGCAACCTTGCTGTAGCATGCTTTCAGAATAAATCTTGCCTCAATTAGGTCTTTTGAGGGTTGTAATGTGACTTGGTGTCATACCCCAAATTTGTCCTAACCTATCATTTCTTCTTACATTAAGCATGTTGTTCTTTCATGGACTTTTCTCAAGATCATCATTATGGCTTTTGGCCACAATCCTCTACAATGTAGGTTATAGAGATTTGGTTTGTACTCTTTATTATTAGAGGCCCTTGAAAATAATGTTGATTTCAAGTAGAATTAAAGCAAGAATGTGCCCTCATTTTCATGATCAAGTAGTAAAGACAAGATCAACCGCTCAAGCTATGAGACGAGTTCTTTTCAAGGAAATATGCAAGTAAAACTTCAAAGAGCTCATGTCATAACCAATGCGTGGTCAAGGCATAATTTGAGTGTGTTATAAAGTGACAATCAAATCCTCAAGTTGTCTGACGATCATGGTTAAGTGGTTTCAAGTTGTGGATAATTCCTTTTCAACTTGTGTTGTAAGGCCATGAACCAGATAGACTCATGATTAACATTAATTCATTCCAAAGAAGATTGGGAATTGGTTTAATAATTATTCATGGATGTAATTCGAGCATGACACGTTTCAAGTTTTGCAAGTAGGGATTCAGTTACAATTCATCTAATATTCTGGCTTGATACAAGTTTGGCCCATGACATCAATCATAAAAAAATATATCGAGAATTATGGATACTTAGTCACACATGTTAATACTAATATTCTTTGCCAAGGTGATCCACCATTCTAGCAGATAAATTGAGTTTATAAGCCATTCAAGACACAAGTTGTTTGAAAGAGTAGTATCAACCGTCATGACTAATTGGCTTCAAGCGTGAGGAGTGTTTTTCTTAAAATTATGTTGCAAGATTAATTTAGGACAAGCCGCGTCTAGGTCACTCCTGAGCCATATTTAGAAGGGGATACTAAGACGTTTGTTAAGATGATTTTGTACATGCCTAAGGATGTCATCATCAATTTTGTTCAAAAATCTGACCATGCGAGGATTTATCATTCTTCAAAACTTACTCCACACAATAAAAATGGTGACGATAATGCACTTTAAGTGAGAACTTGTTTCAAGTTAATAAACTACTTTGGGAAAGATAAATTCATGGATAAATTCAGAGCAGATTTTACTGATTTCTGCACTCATTGTCACTAAATAATGGTGTTCAGGGAGAAGTTCCAAATTTATAAATAAAAGTATTATCCTATCTAAACATGGAACTCACTACAAATATTTGAGTATTTCGCTATACAATACATTTTCTCATTCCATAAGCTTGTACCAAATTCTGTCAAATATTGGATTGACTTGATGAAGCTGCAAATTTTAATTGACCCTATCAAGAAGACTTTTGTAGTAAGATGAATGTCAGCTTGGAAGTGGATATTAACCTCAAGACAAGACTCAAACTTGGAAATTGATGAACAAGTGAAGAATCAAAGACAGTCCAACCTTAAGCAGAATCCAATCTTGCCATTTTCAAATTTATGAATGAGTTTGAACTTGGAAAATCAAACTTTCAGGCTTGACGGTTGTTCTAGCTGCATTATCAGTAGCAGATTGCTTTTGAAGCTGATGGTAGCAAGATATAACTGCTTCGGTCTCTCTGTTTGCAACAGGTTTCAGACAAAAGCAAGGTATCACACTACTCTACACCAACTCCCAAGGCAAGTATCTGCAAAATAAGAGCACAGTTACGAGTAAGCCAAGGTAAAATGGGAACTCTCAAGACATAATCCATGTCAATGGCAAAAGTGAAATCCGAAAGGTTAGCAGAATGCATAGCATGTGAAGCAAAAGTCATGAAGATCAAAATTGGTGAACATCTTGAACCGAGTAAACCAGATGCCAAGTGAGAAGACATGAGACTAAGGATGCTAGGAATGAAAGAATATGAATTATTCAGCTTCATTACCTTTGACCTTTTCTGTGTGTTGGAGATTATGTTCTTGTAAATGGCCTTTGAGGATTAGGTGAATTTGGACCCCCTTCTGTTCTGTTTCATTTGACAGTTGTTGTATTCTCTCTTCTTTCTTCTTCTTCCTTCTCCATTGCCATCCTTTTAAGCATTAAAACAATGACAAAACATTAATAAGGTCAGAAGCTAATGGCAAAGGTAAATAATAGAAGAATATGAGGATGGAAATACTCAGGATTTTACCAAATGTGAAAACTGCTTGGAACGCATTCCCAGAGAAAGTCAGATTGCAGTTTGAAGAAAGTAAATTAGAACCTGTATGTGACCAAGAGACATCAAGACTTGATTAATTGGTCATTCAGGAATAACTAATGACACCGACTATTAGAGCCTACCAAGAATTTTTCAAAGCCAAGTCAAGAATTCTTCTGCTCAGTCCCACTTGCTCTCGATATTCCAGTTTTGTCGTCAAAATATTGAATTTCAGTTACTCCAAAAAGTTGTCATGTATCATTTTTAAAGCAGCGAATGTCAATCATTTTGAGTCAACAATATCACCACATTAGTATAAAATCCATAGCAGTAAAAAGGTACAAAAATCACAAACTCAGCAGTAAAAACTTAGGTAAAATTAACGTGTTCTAGAAGAGATTTCAAGTCACTACAGACAAAAAACAAGGATGATTCACCACCCTTGGTCCCCACAAAATCTCAATGGAAAATTCTCTCTAACGGTATGAATATTATGCAGCTTATACTCACACAGATTAGAGGATATTCCTCTAAAAATCCATAAACTCGCACGTACCAGTCTACCCCTAAATCCCCCTATAAATATCACTCTAATCATTGGCAAAAGAGAGACAGAAAACCCCAGCGAAGCTCTGCAAAAATCCAATCCTAAAAAACCCTAAATCCACTAAAGGTTTTCACACAGAGCATCGAAAAAAGGGGAAATCGGAAGCCAGAAGAGGAAAAACAAAAGTAAGTATCGACTTGGCAGATATATAGCTCTGCGCACTCCATTTTACATGCAATTAACTCTAAAAGTAATGAATTTGGGGTATGGGATTTGATCGAGTTTAGGGTTTTAATTTGCGTTGTTGTGTGCTGGTGATTATGTTGGTGTGTTGTTCGACATTGTTAACAGTCTAGGGTTTAATTAGTTACACGATGATGAGTATTTTGATTTGTTGTTTTAGCTTGCTGAGTTTATTGGTTTCAGATAGTAGAGAGATGAGTTCATCCATGGCGAAATCCGGATGAACGATAGAAAAATGTTAGGAGTTTGAAGAGAAACACAGTGGCTGAGAGGAGGGAGAGAGAGAGACGTGAGGTTTAGTTAATGATAATATTTTTTAGGTTGAGTTAATAAGGATGTAAACATGAGAGGATCTCCAACAGGGAACTCATTTTTGGGTTCTTTGTGGGATCTATTAAGCGACGTCAGCTTGAAGCAACTCAACTAATTTTTCACTCCAATAAGAACTCATATTGGGTCCCACAAGTTTACTTTATATGTTAATATTTTATTCATATTAAATTTTATATCACTTAAAATAATAATTTTAATTTTTTTACAGAAAATTATTTCAATCTACGATATAGTCCAACCGGTATATAGTGTTGTTTTAAGGAAAAATATTTCATTCTACTATATAAACTTAAAAAAATATTTCAATCTCTCCTTAGTTAATTTTAGTGTTTTAAATTAAATTTGATATAAAATAAAAAAAATTAAAATTAAAATTAAAATTTAAAATAAGTAAAAATAAAATAAATAAAATTCAAATTAAACTTATAATTTAAACTTATAATTAAAATATTGTTTTTATATTATAAAATCAATATTTTAATATTGTAATTATAATTTTCATGTGATAATTAAAATGATAAATAAAATTTTATATTAAATTATAATTTTTATATTATAAAATTAATATTTTAATATAAGAACAGTTGAAGAACTGTTGCTTAATTAAGCACCGTTCAACAACATGGCAATCTTGGAAATAGCAAATATGAGTGCCATGTTGGCAAACTCACTCTAAGAACTTCCATTGGAGTTGGTCTGACGATTAATCTCCCCTCAATTATTATCTTTTACTTTGTTGCACTGCCCAAAGCCTACACGTGTCACCGGCTGCCACCATTAAATGACACTTTCTGATTCCCCATGCATTCAGGTGCAGTGGATAGAAATTGAGAAACACTGGGTTTCTCATTGGGCGCTAAGGGGAAACGGGTTGCTAACTCACTCGGACCTAGCTGTGTTTTCTGTTTTTTTGTTGTAGTTAGTTGGACAACATATCCATTAGGGCTGGGCTTATAGCATTAAATTTTTAAGAGTTTTATTTAAAATAATTCCATATAGTTTAGGAGTTAATTAATTAATTTAGTAATTAATCATGGTATTATCCCTAAACTTTGTTAATTGACGTTTTTCTTGTATTAATTAAATAATTAAAACAAATAGTTTGATCTTGTTATAATGTTAATTTATCTTAACTTGATTAATTACTAAATAGCCCAATTCAATTTATTTAAGAACTTAAACCATTTATTAATTTTCTAACATAAGATATTAAGTATTTTTCTTAACTAATTACAAAAGTAGTGAATTCTCGAAGTCTAGCACTTTTCGGGTTCTTAAACGATCGCTCTTGGGGCGCACGCCTTGAGTTGTGATCGTTTCGTCTTTCGTTTAGAAATAATTAGAATACTTGAGATAATTAAAACATTTAGTCTAAATAAGGTATTTAATCCTCAAACATTTATCTTAACTAAATTAAATCATAATTTAATTCTAAAACTTTTTTCTTAATTAATCAATGAAGATAGTGGGTTCTTGGAGTCTAGAACTCCTTGGAGTCTTGAACAACCGTTCTTGAGGCGCACACATTGGGTTGTGTTTGTTTTGTCTTTCATTTATAAAATACTTAATTCCTTTTAAAAACTTCTATTCACCTTTGCAAAACCCTAATTCGACTAAAACTTTTAACCTAATGAAGTCACTCCTCAGAATTGACTAAGAAAATTAATCTTTTCTTAATTAACAATGGAGATATTGAATTCTTGAGGTCTAGAACTTCTTGGGTTCTTGAAAGATAGCTCTTGTGGTGCACGCCTTGGGTTGTGATCCTTTCGTCTTTCACCTCTAAAAACTCAATCCGTTTATAATACCTTGCACGTCTAATCAAAATACGTTAATTCAAATTCAAATTATTTTGTTAATCAAATTACGAAAGAACTGAGTTCTTGGAGTCACGCATTCCTTGGATTCTTGAGTAACCGCTCTTGAGGCACACGCCTTGGGTTGTGGGTTGCTCGATCAAACACAAATTTCATAATTAATTAAATGAAAATGGTGTTGTTGGGATCTAGCATTCCAATAACACCCTGATTAATTGGTTGCGAGGCTGACGTCTCGTTTATCAAACAGTCTTCATTCTCTCTCAAAATACTTAACTAAATAAACTTCATTTTCTCGCTCTCGTGCAATCAAAAGCCCTAAAACCTACACAAATTAAACTCTTTTCTCAATTAAAACCCTAATACACTTTAACATATTCAAACAACTTTTTGCAAGGAACATTGTTTAGTCCCTTCTTTCATGTATATAAACTCGTGTTTCAGCCACCCCTAGCGAGCAGACAAGCCAATGTTTAGCAGTTAGAATGTGACCTAAACCCTCATTCGTTTCAAACACAAACCAACCAACCGTAGTACCACGAACTACGATGCTCTGAATTTCCCATTGCACGATGGAGTATGTAGGAACAAGGGCCCCAATCCTTGGCGAGCACCCTAATAAAAAATCACCCATTCTCCCCTTATAAGTGAATCCTTAGAAGAAAAAAATTAACCTAGCTAACTTTTCTCTCGAATCGAATCAAGAGGTTCCTGTTGAGTACAACGGACGTAAAGGGTGCTAATACCTTTCCTTTGCGTAATCGACTTCTGAACCTAGAATTTGGTTACGATGACCATGTTCTTATCTCTTTAAAGGTTTTATCGATATTTTCCTATTCCTTTCTTGGAATGAATAAAGTTCGGTGGCGACTTTGTTCGAACGTTTTTTCCACGTCTATCGCGAGGATCATATTTTTTGAGGTACAACAGATGGAGACTCTGCTGTGGAAATGCATTGCCCTATGCTAGAGAGAGTCAAGCCTAACTTGAATTGATACGAGAGTGCTAACTTCACTTGGTTGTTTTCTTTATTTTGTTTTCTCCTATTGCCTATTTATTTGCTTTATTGTTTTCTCTTTTTATTCTATGTTGTTATTTATCTTCCTGTCGACTTCTTGGTTGATATTACAAGTAAGGCTTTTTACCCAAGTCTTGGAAAGAGAAGAGGGAACACTTAGTCTAGATTTCGGAAGTAACTAGTGTTAGTCCCCAAGGACTCGCTCCTTATGTGCCTAACATGAAAGCTTCCTCTAGAGGAGACCTAGTCGTAGACCTTATCGCAAAGCATCTAGCCTGTTGCATGACTTGATACATGAAGGGTCTGTGACTCTGGGAACCACTCTTAGAACCAATTTCTGTTTTGGTGTTCGTGTAGTGTTAGTCACTGAGGACTCGTTCATCGTGGGCCTAGCATGAAGACTCCGCTCAAGAGAGGTCCTTTTGTATTACTGTCATGATACAGTTAGCCTATTACGTGATGTGGATGCAATTGGTATCTTTGACCTTGAGAACCATATTCGTCAACAAAGGAGTTATCCCGTGAGTGGGATTTTGGGTAAAGAATCTAGAACTATCCTAATTTTTACCTATTATGAGGGTTAGGAGATACTTGTGATAACCTGGATCCAACATCTTTGCATTCATAATCATTTACATATACATCATGACTTACACAAAGCTTTTATTTTCAGGGAAGCATTTGTATTCACAAGTTAACTTACATTCACAATGGCCACGAGTTCAGGAAAGAGAAAAACTCTCCAGTTGAAGTACCTCCTGTCTTCAAGAAGACTTTAGTGGGAATGTTTGGCCAAGTTATTGATCTCCTTGAAGTTGAAATGTAAATCCCTGCCATCACAGCCTTGGCACATTTCTATGATCCATAAATCAGGAGCTTTCTATTTCAATATTTCTACTTGACCCCCGCCATTGAAGAGTTTGAAGGGTTCTTGGGTTTCCCAATGAAGGGTATGACACCCTATACTATGATTGGTCAGACCCCAAAGGTGGAAGAATTGGTCGATGCTCTCCAAATCTCTATTTCAGTAGCCAAAGCTGGTTGGAAGAAAAGGGAATATTTCTTTGGCTTTCGAAGCACTGTTCTAGAAAAAGTAAGCTATGAAGCTGTTAAAGAGTAAACAATGGGATGCTCTGGTAAATGTATTGTCTCTCCTCATATATGGGCTAGTACTTTTTGTAACACCCCATTTAAATTATTTAGTCGCTTTTGTATTTTCTGTGATGTGTATTTGTGTGATGTCCTTAATTAGGGGTATGCGGTTAGAGGCGAGAGTAAGAGCTGACCTTAGTTGGGGGTAATGTGGACTTAGAGTAATGGATAAGTTAATAATAAGATTAAGAGCATTATAATTATTAACATTATTATTTCAATTGTTATTAATAGCAATATAAATGGGATTATTATTATTATTAATGTCATTATTATTATTATTATTATTATTATTATTATTATTATTATTATTATTATTATTATTATTATTATTGGTATTAGTAGTAATTAAATTAAATGAATTAAAATCAGATTAAGGGGGTTAAGAGAGGGTTAGTGGAGGAATTAGTCATCTAACACGCAAAAGAGGAAAAAGGCAGAGAAAGGAGAGCTAGGGCAGAAGAACCAAGATTCCTCCATTGTTGCCAACAAAGAGCTTAAATCCAAGGTACGGGGGGAGAATGGATTTCAATATGGGTGATTTAACATGAGAGGGTAGTGAGAGGTCCTTTCTCTCGTAGGAATTTTGTCTGTTCTTGCTTTTTATTTGATTTTCGTGATATTATGATTTCCCTGTGATTGCTGTTATTGTTGAATGATCATTGTATGATGTTGTATGTATAACTTTGGTACGAATATTAAAGTTCGTGTGGAAATTCCCTGAAGCTGTGATAGAATGTTATGGATTAACAGATATGAAAACTAAGGGTTTAACCGAATTCGAAACTAGATCTAATAGATAGAATCTGGAAAGAGTAGAAGATAGGGTTCATTGAAATCGATTGAAATCTGAGTTTTAGGATGAATGAGGAGGTAGAATGATGGATATTAAGTGGAAAATTGTGAGAATGATGGGATCTGAGCTTTTTTGACAGATCTGCTGGTTATACGCATATTAGAGGTGTCAATACGCGTATTAGGGGACTTTCCAAGGGCTGTACGCGTAGCAGACGTGCCCTGTCCCCAATGCCAGCACGACCATCTGGTGATACGCGTATGATACACGTATGGGCTTGGGCAATACGCGTATGGGGGTATTCATACGCGTAAGGAGTAACTCTGAGGTGTTTTGGGAGGTGAAAGCCTCTGGTCATACGCGTAAGGCAGGTCTGATATGCGTATGACAGCAGGCAATACGCGTATGGACCTTGTTGGTACACGTATGGACAGTCTAGGATGACTTTTCCCCAGTTTTTGAGAGTTCTGTCCAGATGTCGCTTTGAACGCAAATTTTGTTTAGTCGGTAGGATTAATGTGATTAAAATGAACTTAGGAAATACTAGTAATGAATTAAATCGAGAGAACATAGAATTATATGAGTGTGTTCTTAGGGATGTGTTTTGATGGGTGTGAGCCTTGGTTATCGAATGTGGATAATCTTGTGGGATGGTGGTAATTCTCGAGAGGATTAGAGTGAGCGGATGGCTCGTGTGGATCATTGATGATCGTGAATTATGCTTGAGTTATTATATTTGTATAATCGTGTTGTCATGCATTTCATGTCATGTGTCTTGCGAAGATGGCTAGGTGGGAATCCATGATGGGTGCCTAGTTTCATCCGGACTTCATATGGAAGTCGTCGTGGAGATAAGTTGTAGTTCAAAGGAACGTATACGACTTATCTGGATTCCGACGGGAATCGGGTTCTAGGGTGAACCGTATGTATTTGTGTTGGTACCACATGCATTGTGTCGAGTCAGTGAGTCACATTACATATTTGTATTTAATTATGGGCTATTAATGTCGAGTGACTGAGATGGCACGTGTATGTGCGTTGTATGTGTATGATTATATGTATGGTGTGTAACTACTCCTTAGCATGTGTATTTCACCACTTATTTATTGAATGTAGTTCTCACCCTTTTTTTATTTGTTGTGTTTGTGCTCCTTGGGGAGTGCAGATGATCAGGTACCTGAGTAGTGCTTGGAGTGTGTTGCTATTTAATCGAGTCCTAGGAGTCGCTCTGATACGTAACATGGGATGACGAGATTACATTATATTTTGTTTATTTTCTTGATTAATTGTTACGTATCTTTTATTTGTTGGATTAAGGATGTATGATCACCTTGTGGTGGAGATTATATTTAAACAATTGACTTTATTTTGCTGTTTAATTGAAAGCTAGATAGCATTAGTTTGTTTATGAAGAATGAAGTGTCTTAGTGTGACATCCTACTTGTTTTGAGAACTCCGATGTACTTTTATGTAATATTTCTGTATATGTTTTATAATACGCATACGGGGTAGAGTGGGGTGTTACAATTGGTATCAGAGCAGTTTAGTCCGTCCGACCAAGTTGTCTAATGTTGTTTGTTCCCTAGTATGCGACATGTGGGTGAAAACACTGTCGGTACACATTTGTTTTCTAACCTTTGTCTGCAGTGGTGGGAATGAAACAAGTGGGGGAAAAGCTTGTGCTTCTCCAGGATGCTTCAGATGTGTAGTGGTGGCTCAGTGTGTTGTTGAATGCTCTATAGTTTGGTAAAGATGGTTTATGCCGCATCATAATTTTTGGCTGTCTATTGACAAATTGAGGAACTGATCACCCTTAATCTCTTGTTGATAGTAGATGAGATCATGTTGGATGGAATAAACGTGTCTTGTAAGCTTAGATGGCGTGTGCAGTGAATTGTTTGGAGTTAAGCTAAGTGTTTACAGATTGTTGTGGTGAGTCGGTGCAGGATGGTGCCGAGATATTTATTTTGATGGATTAGTTGGTTGTTGCAAGTGTGTTCAGTAAGATAGATTTGAGATTTGGGTATCATAAGGTTCGTGTGAAGCCTGATGATATTTCGTAGATAAATTTTAGGATGAGGTATAGACATTATGAGTGTTCTGTGATGCCATTTGGTGTGACTAATACGCTAGGTGTATTTGTGGAGTACACAAACAAGATTTTTCCATCCTTATTTGGAAAATTTTGTGGTTGTGTTTATTGATGATATTTTTATGTATTCGAAGAGTGAAGAGGGTCATGCTGAGCAGCTGAAAGTTGGGTTATCAGCGCTGAAAAAAAAGCAGTTGTATGCAAAACTGTCAAAGTGTGAGTTTTGGTTGAAGGAAGAGGATTTCCTTGGCAATGTGATATCTAGTCGTGGGATTGTGGTAGATCCTTTAGAGATTGATGTTGTGTCACGATGGGAAGCTCCAAAACCTGTTTTTGAGATTAGAAGTTTTCTTGGGTTGACAGATTATTATCGAAAATTCATTGAAGGATTTTTTCAAGTTATCCTTGCCATTGCCGCAGTGGACTAGGAAGGTTCAAGATTTTGTTTTGGATGAAAAGTGTGAAGAAAGTTTCAAGAGCTTTTGAGGAGGCTGACAGCAGCTCATGTTTTGATTTTGCCGAATCCGACCGAACCAATCGTTGTATATTGTGATGCTTCATTGATGGGATTGAGAGGTGTATTGATGGAACACCAGAAAGTTATAGCTTATGCTTCAAGGAAACTTAAAGTGATTGAGAAGAATTATTTGATGCATGATTTAGAGTTGGCTGCTGTTGTGTTTGTGTTGAAGCTTTGGAGGCATTATTTGTTTGATTCAAGATCTGAAGTGCTTAGTGACCATAAGAGTGTGAATTATCTCTTTGATCAGAAAGAATTGAATGCGAGACATAGGAGATGATTGGGACTTCTTAAGGATTATGGTTTTGGTTTGAGTTACCATTCAGATAAAGCATGTGTGATAGTTGATGCATTGAGTAGAAAATCTTCGCATATGCCGATGATGAGGGTAAAAGAGTTAGAACTGATTGAGCAATTTCTTGATATGAGTTTGGTTTGTGAAGAGACTTCTTATGGAGTTAAGCTTGGTATGTTAAAGCTTACTAGTGGTATTCTTGATGAGATTTAAGAAGGTCAGAAATCTGAATTGAGTTTGGTAGATCGGTTAAATTTGATGGATCAAAGTCAAAGAGCTAATTTTCAGATTAATGAAAATGGTATCATGAGATGTCGTGATAGAGTTTGTGTTCCAGATATTGTTGAGTTGAAAAAAATGTATTCTTGAGGAAGGACATCAAAGTATATGAGGAGATTATTTTGGTGGCTAGGTATGAAGAAAGACATAGCTCGGTTTATGTATGCTTGTTTGACTTGTCAAAAGTCAAAGGTGAAATGTCATAAACCATCTAGTTTGATGCAGCCGATGGAAATACCAGAGTGGAAATGGGATAGTATTGCAATGGATTTTATAACTGGATTTCCGAATACGGTGAGAGGTTTTAACGCAATTTGGGTAATTGTGGATAGATTGACGAAGTCGGCGTATTTTATACCAATTAACATCAGTTTTCCTTTGACGAAGTTAGCAGAAATTTATATCAGAGTGATAGTGAAGTTACACGGGGTTCCGTCGAGCATTGTATATGACAGAGACCCGAGGTTTACTTCTGGATTTTGGAAAAGCTTGCAAGAAGCTTTGGGTTCTAGTTTGAAATTGAGTTCTGCTTATCACCCGCAGACCGATGGTCAATCCAAGAGGACTATTCAGTCATTGGAGGATTTGTTGAGAGCTTGTATACTCGAGCGAGGAGGCGCTTGGGATACTTATTTACCGCTGATTGAATTTACTTACAACAACATTTATCAATCTAGTATTGGAATGGCACCTTTTGAAGCATTGTATGATAGAAGGTGTAGGACATCTCTATGTTGGTATGAGTCGGGCGAAAGTACGGTACTCGGACCCGAGATTGTGCAACAGACCACGGAGATAATCCAGATGATTAGGGAGAAAATGGAGATGGCCCAGAGTAGGCAGAAAAGCTACCATGATAATAGAAGGAAAGACTTGGAATTCAGCGAAGGTGACCATGTATTTCTTAGAGTCAATTCGGTGACCAGTGTTGGTCGTGCACTGAAATCAAAGAAATTGGATCCTAAGTTCATTGGACCGTATCAGATTCTGCAGAGGGTTGGAGTTGTTGCCTATAGAATGGCGTTGCCACCCGAACTTTCGAATCTGCATGACGTGTTTCATGTATCGCAACTTCGGAAGTATGTTGCTGATCCATCTCATGTGCTTCTGAGGGATGAAGTGCAAGATCGAGATAACCTTACTGTGGAGGTGATGCCGTTGAGGATCGAAGACCGCAAGATGAAACAACTAAGAGGGGAAGATATCCTGTTGGTGAGAGTAGCTTAGGGAGGAGCTGCTGGAGGAAGTGTGACTTGGGAATTGGAGAGCAAGATACGAGAGTCGTATTCGAAATTGTTCTCAGCAGGTACATTTTCGAGGACGAAAATATTTTAAGTGGGGGAGAGTTGTAACACCCCATTTAAATTATTTAGTCGCTTTTATATTTTCTGTGATGTGTATTTGTGTGATGTCCTTAATTAGGGGTATGCGGTTAGGGGCGAGAGTAAGAGCTGACCTTAGTTGGGGGTAATGTGGACTTAGAGTAATGGATAATTTAATAATAAGATTAAGAGCATTATAATTATTAACATTATTATTTCAATTGTTATTAATAGCAATATAAATGGGATTATTATTATTATTAATGCCATTATTATTATTATTATTATTATTATTATTATTATTATTATTATTATTGGTATTAGTAGTAATTAAATTAAATGAATTAAAATCAGATTAAGGGGATTAAGAGAGGGTTAGTGGAGGAATTAGTCAGCTAACACGTAAAAGAGGAAAAAGGCAGAGAAAGGAGAGCTAGGGCAGAAGAACCAAGATTCCTCCATTGTTGCCAAAAAAGAGCTCAAATCCAAGGTAAGGGGGGAGAATCGATTTCAATATGGGTGATTTAACATGAGAGGGTAGTGAGAGGTCCTTTCTCTCATAGAAATTGTCTTTTCTTGCTTTTTATTTGATTTTCGTGATATTACGATTTCCATGTGATTGCTGTTATTATTGAATGATCATTGTATGATGTTGTATGTATGATTCTGGTACGAATTTGAAAGTTCGTGTGGAAATTCCCTAAAGCTGTGATAGAATGTTGTGGATTAACAGATATGAAAACTAAGGGTTTAACCAAAATCGAAACTAGATCTAATAAATAGAATCTGTAAAGGGTAGAAGATAGGGTTCATTGAAATCGATTGAAATCTGAGTTTTAGGATGAATGAGGAGGTAGAATGATGGATCTTGAGTGGAAACTTGTGAGAATGATGAGATCTGAGCTTTTTTGACAGATCTGCTAGTCATACACATATTAGGGGTGTCAATACGCGTATGGGGGGACTTCTCAAGGGTTGTACGCGTAGCAGATGTGCTCTGTCCCCAATGCCAGTATGACCCTCTGGTGATACGCGTATGGGCTTGGACAATACGTGTATGGGGGTAGTCATACGCGTAAGGAGTAACTCTGAGGGGTTTTGGGAGGTGAAAGCCTCTGGTCATACGCGTAAGGCAGGTCTGATACGCGTATGGCAGCAGATGGTAGGATTAATGTGATTAAAATGAGAGTTTTGTCCAAATGTCGCTTTGAATGCAAATTCCATTTAGTCGGTAGGATTAATGTGATTAAAATGAACTTAGGAAATACTAGTAATGAATTAAATCAAGAGAACATGGAATTATATGAGTGTGTCTTTAGGGATGTGTTTTGATAGGTGTGAGCCTTGGTTATCGAATGTGGATAATCTTGTGCGATGGTGGTAATTCCCGAGAGGATTACGGTGAGCGGATGGCTCGTGTGGATCATTGATGATCGTGAATTATGCTTGAGTTATTATATTTGCATAATCGTGTTGTCATGCATTTCATGTCATGTGTCTTATGGAGATGGCTAGGTGGGAATCCATGATGGGTGCCTAGTTTCATCCGGACTTCATGTGGAAGTCGTTGTGGAGATAAGTTGTAGTTCAGAGGAATGTATACAACTTATCCGGATTTCGATGGGAATCGGGTTCTAGGGTGAACCGTATGTATTTGTGTTGGTACCACATGCATTGTGTCGAGTCAGTGAGTCACATTACATACTTGTATTTGGTTATGGGCTATTAATGCCGAGCGACTGAGATGACACGTGTGTGTGAGTTGTATGTGTATGATTATATGTGTGGTGTGTAACTACTTCTTAGCATGTGTATTTCACCGCTTATTTATTGAATGTAGTTTTCACCCCTTTTCTGTTTGTTGCGTCTGTGCTCCTTGAGGAGTGCAGATGACCAGGTACCTGAGTAGTGCTTGGAGTGTGTTTCTATTTGATTCCCTAGGAGTCGCTCTGATACGTAACATGGGATAATAGGATTACGTTATATTTTGTTTATTTTCTTGATTAATTGTTACATATCTTTTATTTGTTGGATTAAGGATGTATGATCACCTTGTGGTGGAGATTATGTTTAAACAATTGACTTTATTCTGCTGTTTAATTGAAAGCTAGATAGCATTAGTTTGTTTATGAAGAATGAAGTGACTTAGTGTGACATCCTACTTGTTTTGAGAACTCCGATGTACTTTTATGTAATATTTCTGTATATGTTTTATAATATGCGTACGGGGTAGAGTGGGGTGTTACACTTTCCCCCACTTTCGAAGAGTTTATAGATTCTGCAGCCGTCAGTATCTTTTGGGCAGTTTGGAAGAAAGGACAAAATCCAGTACACCCTCTCTTGGCTGATATCTTCTACAATTTGCATCTTCGCCACAAAAGGAAGGGTGTGGTATTGACATTCTGTCTCCTTATTCTCTACAAGTGGCTTACTTCTCATATATTCAAGTGCCACACTATTGTCCCTGATTTGAACAAGTAGGGAGTGGGCTCAGCTGCTAGTGTCTATCTCTGAAAGGGACATTACTTGGTATCCCAATAGGTTGGAAGTGGACGGAATTATTAGGAGTTGTGGGAGCTTTTGCAATGTACCTTTAATTGGGTCCAAAGGTTGTATAAGTTATAATCCTATATTAGCTATACGACAATTTGAGTACCCAATGTTGGGAAAACTTGAAGATAAAGATTTGGAGGAAATGATTCTTCACAAAAGGGGTACTAAGGATCCTTCGCTTCTCTACAAGACTGTGCGCTCTTGGCAGAAGATTCATACCAAAGGATCGAAATTAAGGAAAAAGGATGGTGTAGCCATGATACCTTATCAGCCATGGGTTCTAGAGTGGGTTAAGATAGTCAAGCTCCCCTTCTCTATTGAGACTCCTCCTAGGCCTACCACTCCATAACCTGTGGCTATATCAGTCGAAGAGGTGGAAGAGCTCTGAGCCAAAATAGCTCAGTTGGGAAAAGAAAATAAGGATTTGCAAGTAAAACTTCAAGACGTGACCAATGAGAAAAACAAGGTGAAGTATGAGCTCGTGAGAAAAAACAATCAGCTTGAAGAAATAGAGAACAAAGTTGATAAGGAGGAGGGTAAGCGGAAAAGGACTAAAGTATGCATTAACCAAGCTGGCAGCCGTTTAGGTTCCCTTAAAGAACAGTTGGGCCATGCTCGAAGTAAATGGCGAGAGAACGAACATTGGTACATTCTTGCTACTAAGCGAAACAAAGAGCTTAGAGAGACCTTGTAAGCTGAAACCAAAGAACTTAGTGCCGCTCTATGCTTGTTACAAGTTGGTGAGGATAGCGAGCATCGATTCAAAGAGGATGCCCTAAGGTCCTCTTGGGTTAGACCAGCTGATTAGAATACAATATGTGAGGAAGTGGATGATATCAAGGGACTCATTGAACATCAAAAGAATCAAATAAGGGCCATTCTAGCAGATAAAGCCATATGGTTAGTTGCGAGAGAGAAGATGTCTTGAGACTATGCGGCTTACGAGCAGTCCATTCACATTATGAGAGATAACCGAGAGATATACCGCAATAAGTTGAATGGGTTGGCAGAATTTTGTAATTGGCTAGCCAAGGATCTGGTTTGGAAACATAGAGATGCCTTTGAGGTTGTGGACGATTCTACTGCTCCAGCCATTTGTGAGTTCCTATGCCTCTGCAAGGCAATGCTGAAGAGGTTTAAAGAAGAGCTCAAGGAGCGTGAAGCACGAAGGAACAAAGCTTGAAGATTTCCTTGTTTTCTTTCTTTTGTCGCTTTGTTGTTAAAAACTCAGTATTTGGTTTTCTATCGGCTTGTACTTTTGTTATTTTGGCACAATGTAATAGATCAATTTGAATGAGTGAAAGTCCAGCTTTCTTTTAATTTCTTTGTTCTTGTGTTATTTTGAATGTTTGTTAACAACCGTTGTTATAAGTGCTTCCCTAAAAATAAAACATAAACATAAGCATAAAGCATAAGCATGAGCATTGCGCATTCTCACCCGGTATGCAACTCATAAACTTTACCTTTTTACCTCCAGTTGAAAGCTGACTATTCAACATCGGTACGAGACTCGTCGCAACTTCTAGATGACGCTCGAACAGATTGAGGAGATCCAGAATATAATGAGAGGTGATATTGATGCACTCAAAGCAAAGATGGACCAATTACTGGAAACCATGATGGTATTGGCCCATAAGGAAAACAAGGTTGAAACCATAGCTGACGCCAGGAAGATCGCTGACAAAGTAGGAACTTCTGGAGTCATTAAAACAGCTTCTCCTCCTCCTCCTGTCCACATGGACCTGGCTGAACATTCTGGATCTGCCCATCATGGCTCTGAAATGGGAATGGACGAGCAGTACAATTCTTTTTTCCAACCTCTTCCTCCTCCTCAATATGATATGGGGACTGTAACTGACCATTCCGCAAATAGACTACGCACTTTAGAAGAGAAGTTTAAGTCCTTGGAAGTCCAAAAAACTCCAGGCTTGGATGTCGTTGATATGTGTCTAGTTCCCGGACTAGTGATACCAAAGAAGTTTAAAGTCCCAGACTTTGACAAATATAAGGGGATCAACTGTCCTAGGACTCATCTGAGAGTATACGCTTGCAAGATGGCTGCTCATATTGACAATGACTTGCTCTTGATACAATATTTCTAAGATAGCCTCAGCGGGGCGTCTTTGGAATGGTACATACAACTAGAGAAAAGGGCAAGTTAGCACATGGAGGGATCTTGCAGATGCGTTTTCTAAGCATTATCAGTACAATACTGATTTAGCGTCGAATCGCACCCAACTGTAGGATATGGCTCAGTGTAATAATGAATCATTAAAAGAGTACGCTCAAAGATGGAAAGAGTTGGCATCTCGTGTCCAACCACCCCTTTTGACCAAAGAGTTAACATATATGTTTATTGGAATGTTACAACCTCAATACTTGGATCGTATGCTAGGGTCCGGTTTCTCTAATTTTGCTGAAGTGACGTTAGTGGGAGAAAGGATTGAAAGCCAGTTGAAAAAGAATAAATATGTGGTCATTGCTACAAATGGTGGGAAGAAACCCTTTGTGAAAAGGAGGGAAGAAGAAACTAACGCAATTATGAGGGGGCGAAGAGACAGACTCGGTGGAAATTCAATACCAACAAATAGTTGTGGTTGCTCAAAATCCCTATCAATAGCCTGCTCACCAACAGGTTCAATAGCAACCCAACTACCAAAGAGTTCCTCCTCCATAATTCCAAAACGCCCCATCCCAGTGGCACCAGAGGCCAAGGGTTCCAAGAAGACACATTGATCTAGTACCGATGTCATATGGTCAGATCTTTTCTCAGCTAAACCAGAATGGGCATTTAACACTCAGAGGCTTGCGCCCGGAAACTTTCCCATATCCACCTGAGTATGATGCCAACGCTCGTTGTGAGTTTCACAAAGGGGCTCCCGGACATTCTATAGATAACTATTATGCGTTCCAGAATAGGGTGCAAGACTTGGTGAAGTCTAAAGATCTTACTTTCACTCCCAGAGGTACAAATGTCAAAAACAATCCTTTACATACACATGTAAGTTCTTCTGTTAATGTCGTGGAGGAAAGCAGTGATTTAAGAC
The DNA here is from genome assembly GCA_963859935.3 of Lathyrus sativus. Lineage (NCBI taxonomy): Eukaryota > Viridiplantae > Streptophyta > Magnoliopsida > Fabales > Fabaceae > Lathyrus > Lathyrus sativus. The sequence goes on from OZ012738.1 coordinate 283,459,969, forward strand.
TGATTACAAGAGTTGAAGAAGTCCGTACTCCTATGGCTGTCATAGGAGAATAGCTGAAGAAAAGTGGGATGATCCCCCAAGGTAAAATTGATGATTTGACCGATGAAGTTGTTAAGGAACATTTGCAGAGATTCCTAGATCAAGGTATAATTTAGATAGAATGTCGAGATCATAATGTGACCATTATTGAAATCCAATATGATGAGGCATGGATTTATCCACCAAGACAAGCTCGTGCAGCTCCTATGGTTATCCAGTATGATGCATCAGAGGCTTTTCAACAAAGACCTGTTCGTCCAGTGCCTGTAGTCATACAATATGATGAAGCTGATGTCAACAAACAAAGACCAACATGACCAGCTCTAATAGTGATTGAGTGCCCTGTTGATATACTTGAGCCTGAAGTTTGAAAGCAAGGGCCAGGGATGTTAGTGATTGAGTATGATGGAGCCAAATGTGATGCTGTGGTGGGGTCGTGTGGAATGACCCGTAGTGGTTGATTATTTGCAGCCAAACCAGTAGAATCCCCTGCCAAAGATAAAGGGAAATTTGTTGACACGAAAATTGAATTACCAAGTGTTGAGCCATCAGTAGAAGTGTTGTCTCCGAAATCAGCAATTACATAGAAAGAAGCTGAAGAAAATTTTAAAATTATAAAGAAAAGGGACTACAAAATGGTCGACCAATTGAACCAAACTCTGACTAAGATTTCTATGCTTGTATTACTACTCAGTTCAGATGCACATAGATTGTCGGTGTTGAAAGTGTTAAGTGTTGCACATATCACTAAAGACGTCACTATAGCTCAATTTGACGATGTGATAGCCAGTGTGGCTACTGGGAATTTCCTTGGGTTCAACGACGGTGATCTGACCTCAAAAAAAATGAATCATAACAAAGCCCTCCGCATCTCCATCAGGACGAGTAGTGATAGGTGAGGTGGACCTATCGATAAAGATTGGGCCAACTGTCTTCGCCATTACCTTTCAAGTAATGGACATTTACCCAGGATACAATTTCTTGCTAGGTGTCGCTACACGAAAAATGACACAGAGTCGCCACCGGATTTTATTTATCCCAAGGAGGGAAAGGGAAATAGCGATAAAACCTTTAGAAAAGGGCATGGTCATCGCAACCAAGTCTTAGGGTTCGGGAGTCGGTTATGCGAGGGGAAGGTGTTAGCCCCCCCTCACATCCATCGTACTCGATGGGAACCTTCTAGGTTGTTTAGCGTGAATGGGTGTTTTAATTATTAAAAGTGTGCTTGCTTAAGGGAAAAGAGGGGGTTGTTTTTATTTTAATTCTCGCCAAGGATTGTGGCCGTTGTGCCTACGTATCCTCACTTAAAAGAAGTGAAGAATCAGAGCTCCATAGTTCGGAGGCTTGTGAAATGATTGCTTGTTGGTTGATTTTATACCTTGAAAAAGGGTTTTCGGATTAATGCCCTAAGGCAAAAAGAAGTTTGATAGGTTGATGTTATTTTTAATTTTTTTTGAAGAAATTGTTCTTGATTAGGATCACACTAGAACTTTGGATAGAGATGAATGTTTCGAATAACCAAGTCGAGCGCCTTGTATTCAAAACATTCAGAACGAGTGTAGAAGGGTTCCATTCTCATTCCTTCTCCACCACTTTAAAGTTCATGGCGTATAACCTTAATCATATATTTATTATGTTTTGGATTTTTTAGGAAAAAAAGTATCACTTGATGTTGGATCAAGGTTTATTGCTTGTAAAAATATTTGAAGCGATACGAACAAGGTCGATGGCGATGCACAAGGCAATCGACTTACAAGGTTGAAAATGGCTCGATAAAATCAAGAGTTTGTTTTTTTGAAAATGGTTCTTGGCAACAAAGGTCATAAATGACCAACAATATCCATATACAAATGGCTATACAATCACATACGGTTAGACGTCTTGAACAAAGCAAAAAAAAAACACAAAAAATCGGACTCCTTGAAAAAAAAATTTTAAAGGTAAAAATAGCAAAAAAATAAACGTGAAAACAGGGGGGCTGACACGGCTGGCCGTGTTGGATGACACGGCTGACCGTGTTGGATGACACGGCCCGTGTCAAAAAGTGCCTACAACATGAGTTTTTGAGGCAAAATAGCGGGCTGACACGGCCGCCCGTGTCATACGACACGGCCCGTGTCAAAAAGTAACCAGAAAAAATGATTTTTGAGGTAAACAGCGGGCTGACACGGCCGCCCGTGTCAGCACACCTGGGGGGCGCGCGCGAAGAAAAATCAAACAGCAGGCTGATACGGCCGCCCGTGTCAGCCCTGCTGGGTGAAAAAACCAAAGTTTTTTCTTTGTTCTTTTTTGTTCTTAAGGTTCTTACAGAGGTTCCTTGGTTCCTCTTAGGACCTTACATGATATACACAATACAACAATATTTAAAAGAGGAAATAAAAGAATACAAAAGCAAAATATAAAGAGAGAAAAGTTTGACTAAATGGATACTCAAGAGTTTTTATCCTTCTTGCAAGACCTCCACTGATTTTGGTTGGATGTGCTCTTCACTCTTCACTCTATGTTGTGAAAGTTCTTCTTCTCAAAGGTTCTCTTGTGTTTCTATAGAACTCTTTTTGATTTTGCTGGTTTTCTTTCTCTCTATTTTTGTGGTTTTTAGGTGTTAGTTCCATGGTCCTATGATTTGCTAAATCTTGGTAAAACATGATCCTGTACAGATGTTAAGCAAGATGTTATAACATCTCCATCTGCTGTGGTGACAGAACTGTTGTGGAGTGTTTTAATGTGCATCCATCATGACATCCATCTGCTGTCATGACATAACTACTGTCATGTGTTATAAACAACAGGAGTTGTGAGCTAGCAGGAGCTAATGACAGAACTGTTGTCATGGATGCAGCAGGAGCTAGCAGGAGTTGATGACAGAACTGCTGTCATGGATGTCATACTGAGTGTCATGACATAAATGTCTGGTACAACAGAGGCTGCTATGTTATATAACATGACAAAAGTGCTTTGGATATACCTCATCAGTATGTGCAGGCCAAAGAGAATTAGTAGGAACAAAGTGCGAATTTAGTTGGGGTTCATAAAAAGGATCTTTGAGACTTTTTAGGAAACTATAATATGCTTGTTTCTACTGGTGTGAAGAAGATTCTACAGGAGTGTTCAGCAGGGCAAGTTTGGTCAGCTAAGCACAAAGAGAGTTGGATGTCATATTGGATATTATATGACATTGAGCGTATGACATCAGGCATGCAGGGTTTGGTTTTCTGTTATATTGCAAGAGGAAACTCAGGCTATACTTCAGGAAACCTGTTATGACTCCTGAGTTATCTCAGGAGAGATTCTAGGCAGTGCTGAGCATATCATGAAAAGCCATGACCTAATTTGACAACACCTTGAATTGTGAAAATTAGTTTTACTTTGTTAAAACTAATGTTTGTTACTTTGGACCAGCCCAAGCCCAGTCTGCACAGCTATTTAAGGAGGAGCAGAAGCAGAAGAAATCAAGCACTCACATCAAGAAAAACCAGAGTGTAAAATAAAGGTCTAGGGTTTGAGAGTCCCTTATGTGTAAGTCCCCCTTTGTATCTTTTGATACATTGTGGTACACATATTTGTGAGTGAAGAGTGTTACTCCTCATGTGTTGTTTGTAAGTGAAGAACTTTGTTCTTCACGTGTGTCTAGGGATCTTAGAATTCCTTGTGTGCCAAGCAATTGTAGGTTGTATGATTGCTCTGGTTTATTGTGTATGAACAGGTGTGTTCATTGTGTCACTCAAAGCTTTTAAGCAAGATTGTGTCTCACTTGATCAAAGCTGTGAAGCAAGATCATGGTGTGTGTTTGGAGTGTATCTCCATAACTGTTTTGTAATTGTGTATTGATATCACTGTGGTGTGATTGAGGGGGAGTGAGTGGGAATACTCAGGTCTAGAGTGTCTCTAGGTTGAAGTGTCATTGGGTAGGGATTAAGTGAGAAGTGCAAACTAGTTGTTTGACTTTGAATTGATTATGCTAATAGTGAATTTCCTCCCTGGCTTGGTAGCCCCCAGATGTAGGTGATGTTGCACTGAACTGGGTAAACAATTACTGTGTTATTTATCTTTCACCATTTACAATTCTGCACAATTTAAATGTTTAGATAAATATTTTATCAGTATGCAAATGTCACAACAGAGGTCATGACATTGGCACAATTTAAAGACATTTATATTGTTCATGATCTGTCCTCATCCTTGTTTCAGCAGAGATCAATGTTCTTGGGACATCTGAAAACTGGATACCAGAATTTCAATTGGTATCAGAGCAGGCATCCTGTCTGTTCTGGATGAGATCTTGGGAGATACTTTCTGGTGTTTTGGAACAAGGAGAAGCTGAGTTGATGATCTTGCTGATTGTTTGAGCTACTGCTTATGGAGCTAAGGAGAAGCTTGTATCTGCTGTTGTGCCCTCTGAGCTTCTGTGACCTGTTGAATGTTTTGCCAAAGGAGGAGTGGCTACGTCTGTACAATGACCTATAAGATGTTCTAACATCTTGTTTAGGGCATGTTGAAGATGTTCTTTTGGTGGTTCCGCTGCATATTTTTCTAATGAAAGAACTCTGGTAGCCCTGGGAGAAGACTGGCCTATATACATGCTGATATATGGTTGCAAGATGGTGGTCTCTACTGCTCTGATTGGTCTGACAAAATGTGGATCCTGCTGGATGCTGTTGTGCTTATGTGCTTGGACTGTTCTGTTGTATGGGAGGTGATTTATTTTCACCACTCATGACTTGCAAGGAGTCTATCAGTAGAGGAAGTCATAGAGAGGTTGAGTCAAGGGTGGCAGCCTTGTTGTTTCAACATTAAAAATAGGTATACTAAAGAATACTCTTGGTATTGCTGAAGTGTAATCATCTGGCTTTCTCGACAAGTTGTATGGATTTAAGATCAATCTCTATTTGTGGAATGCACAAGTATTTAATTGATTATCCATAATGATCAACATTGTCAAAGTTCTGTTGGTTCATCAGGCGGATGATCCAAGTTTGTCTTCTGGAAGAAGGATTTGATCTGATGTTCAACCAGATGTTAAGACTTTCCATCAGCAGAGATTGTGCAGAATTCTGTTGATTCAAGGAGTGAATCACAGGTACCATACGCATGTGTGGTAGGATCTAACTTTATTCTAGTAAGTTTCCTAGCAAGAAACTAAGACTAGAATGTAGTGCTGATGGAAGTAGAGATGAAGACAGTTCTCTTGAATCAGCTTATTGGAGTGCAACGGCTGTGTTCTAATCTCTACTAGAAGCATGTCTAGAAAGTTTCATGGCAAGAAACTAGTCTAGAAGATGGTGCTGATAGCTCTGCTTGGGTCAGTTTATTTTTGATCTAAGTGCACAGGAGCATGAGATCTTGCTCAGCTTGGAGGTCAAGGATAAGTGGCAGTTATCTCTGATTTTCTGAAGAAATCTCTACTTAAGGAAAACGGGATTCCTTTTGTAAAGATTTACTTTATCCCTCCTCTCTGAAGAATCAAGCTTTGGCATGATTGGTTTCTCTAAAGAAGAGTTCCTACAGCAAATGCACTTCAAGGTACAACAAAGTAGAATAGAGGTTGTCTACTCCAACTTGATATCAAGTCTATGTACTCGTGTTCTGATAGAGTGATGAGGATCTTCCAAGTTGCAGAATGAAAGCCTAAACTCTCCAGCAGGATGTCGTATCCGATGTTGTGACATCAAGCAAACTTCAGGACCTTAATTAATGTTGTGGCACATCATTGTAAGATAGGTGGATCTTCTCAGGTATGAATGGAATTGATACTATCTCATGCAGTTTGCTGGAGCTGTGTGAAGAAGTAGATGTTACAAGTCCAAGTCTTGGTGTATCTAAGATGCCTTGCTATGGAGAAAATAGGACATGTGACATGAAGATCAAGTTTGCTTGGCGGATCAGAAGGAGTTGCTAGAGCTCTGAAAAATGTTGAGTAACCAAACAGTGGCATTTGGTTATTTAAGCAGTGTGCCTTTAGAAAACTACTCTTGTGCAGAAGGGTAGCTATTTGAAGACAACAGAAGGTTCTGGGACTGTTCATGCTTGGAACTAATTATTCTTATGCAGAAGGGTAGTTGGTTGAAGACCAAAGGAGGATCTATTTCTGTTCATATATTACAGCTTGTGGTAGAAGCCCTAAGTTGTGTATAGAAGATTACCTTCTTTTGGAGATGTATTTGATCAAGCTGGTAGAGCTGTGTTCTCTGAAGATCTTCAGTTGGATTACTAGGAAGAAGTAAGTCCACTTGTGGGCAGATAAATAACCAGTGGATATGGTTTGATTTCCCTTAGCAAAGGACTTGAAGATCTGGTACAGAACTTGTGATTCACATCTTGGCTAAGAAGTACTCTATCTTGTCATACGGGAGAATGATAAGGTAAAAGGACTATCTTGGAGTATGATGTGAAGGTATTGTACAAGACTAGAATGGGTCATTGGTTGATTGCATTCTGATGTGATAAAGCCCCTAGCTGAATCAGAAGTGTTCTAACTTATCATATGGGAGAATGATGAGGAAAGAATGTCTTGGATTATGGGTGTCTATCTTGTACTCAGTCTAAGGTCAGAATACTTGTGGAGAAGTGGTATCTTTTGCTACAAGTAACTCTAGGAAGAGGTGGATCAGTTTGATGCCCTCTCACTGTATGAGCATGGAGTTGGTCATGAGAGATAATGTGGTGATCTTGGAGCATCTTTTGTCAAAGATAGAGGGAGAGCTTTTGGTTGATGGGTGTACTATTTGCTTATGGTGAATGCGTTCAACATATGTGTTGAACAGAGAATGAGTTCTTGAAGACATGAAGATGCGTCTTATGTTTTCCATTCATGTGCACTAGTTACCCTTGATATGGGGAGCTATACTTCTATCTAGGATGTGTTGCTGCAAAAGTGCAGGATGTCCATGGATCCAGTCAAGTCTGTAGGCCTCTATCCTAGTGTGTCTGGTGAAGATAAAGATCAAGACATCATCAACTTTGATCCTGTGCAGATGGAAGGATCTTTACCCTGACATCTTGGAGATCTTCCAGATAGTTATTCTGCAACTCTTCTGCTATTTGTTCCAGTATGGTTTGTAGGAATGTAAAGCTGCAGTATGAAGATGTTGAAGAAAGTCTTGATATGGTTGGATTCTCTCCTTCAGGGGGAGTACTGAGTATGCATGACAGGGGGAGTTGTGTACATGTGCTAATATGGAGCTGTATGCAAAGGGTGTTGATTCTCAGGCAAGCTTATGTTCTTGAACCATTAATGAGGTTGTAATGTCAGACAAGATGTCTTGACATTATGTTGGCTGGTGTATTGTTGTGCCTTGGCAATATGTTTATGGGTAACGGTCGCAACTGCGAAAAACACTTGGCGAAAAATAGAAGAGTCGCCACCTTTCGTTATTTATCCCAAAGAGAGGGAAAGGAAACAATCGAAAAAACCTGACGAAAAAGGGAAAGACAAGGTCATCGCAACCAAGCCCTGGATTCAGGAGTCGGTTACGCAAGGGGAAGGTATTAGCACCCCTCACGTCTGTCGTACTCGATGGGATCCATGCTTGTTGTCTATCTAAGGGTGTGTTTAACTATCTACGCTACAGGCTTGCGGGACAAAAAAGAAAAGAAAGAGACTCGACAGAGCATCGCTGCTCTGTGCCTACGTATTCCCTCGTGCAATGGGAAAGTCATAGTCAACGTAGTTCGGCTAACTACGGGAAAAAGGAGGGAATGTTGCTTGCCAAGACATTGCGTCTTGTGCCTACGTACTTTCATCTGGCATGAAAGATCAGAGCAAACGTTGTTCGGAGTGACACAAAACCACGGGTTGATTAAGTGTTTTAATCGAGTAGAGTTAAACATCCGTTCCAGCAGTTAGGGACTAAGCCTGTTTGCGGTAGAACCGAAGCTTAACAACACTCTTTTTTTGAAAAAGAAGTTCTGATTAATCCCGAAGGAAAAAAGGTTTGAATTTTGTTTTGTGATTCACGTTGCACTAAAGACTACGACATGGAGGCGAATGCGTCGTATATCGCCCCCAAACAGGACGTATACTAAACATTCTAGATAAGCGAGAGGAGACCCCTCACTCATCATTCCCCATGTAGCTTAAGGCTCGTAGCGCGCAACGTTTATCGCCTTTATTAGATGAATTAGAATGGTTTTGAGACGAGAAGAAGAAGACGCACGGAAGGTCTAAGGGAAACTCGGCCCTAACGTTGTCATGCAATGTGATCCTAAAGTTCGGATGAAAAGGGGAAACATCTACCCTAATGTTAGCATACTTGGATTGAACGCCTAATGTCTCTCCTGTTCCCATCCTAAACGGAGGGACTAGGAATCCTATGGGGATCATGGCAAAAAGCACAAGAAGTACAAAGGAAAGATCAATCACAAGTAGAAAAATGCAAACATGAAAATGCACATTTAGAATGGTGGGAGGGAGGAAAAATGTGTGGGGCAGCAGCCGCCACAAGTGCGTCTCGACCTCAACAGCGATGCAAGAATGATGCAAACACGTGGGAAAAATAATAAATGAAAGCAAATGAACATGCAAACAAATGATCAATTCGAACCACACACACAAGCATGCAAACAATTGAAAAATGATCATACATGTCAATAAATTCATGATTAATCAACCACAAACAGTGACAATTACTCAAAACAATTCAATCCTAATGCATCACACTGATCTATGATGATTCGAATCGAAACAATATGTGAACAAGCAAGCAAAACAGCAAATATGGCATTCTGGCACAGTGTTAATCGGTTAACACATACTGTTAATCGGTTAACACCTTAAAAAGTTTGAAAAAACTGAAGTTTTGAACAGGTTAATCGGTTAACCATATGCGTTAACCGATTAACACTGTTAGCGTTTGAAATTTTTTGAAAATTTGAATTGGTTAACCGGTTAACCATATAGGTTAACCGATTAACGCTGCACCAGAAGCTAAAAACAGCAGCAGAAAAATCACTTCTAGCACTGAAACAACTTATCCAAGGTTCCAACATATCAACTTATCAAATAAGCACAAATTTAACAACAAAAAACAGAGATCCAACAACATGGATACACAATTACACAACAACATCACAATTCGAACGGATCAAAATCAACAAAATTCAATCGAATATAAAGATTAACATGATAAGCTCAAAATTAAATCGGATAGAGAATTCCAACCTTCGAAGAGGAGATTTGCTTCGCTAAATGTTGATCAACTGAATTTGAGCAGATCAAATGCTAGAAATCTAGAAAACTTCAAGATCCATAATAATTATTGTTGTATGAATGAAGATCCACCAAATTTGAGTCAAAAAGCTTCAAATAATCACTTCCAGATCCAACTCCAGATTCAGGTCCAAGCTTGCACGAAAATTGAAGATGAAAATTGATCCAATGATGACGGTAAATGGAGGTTTATGCTCAAGAATCCATTGATTCCAATGAAGAATCAAGAATTCCAATGAAGAAGAGCTTTTAGTGAGTTTTGGAAATGGAGAAGTTGAGAGAATTTGAGAGAATTCTGATAAATTCTGAAAAATGAATGTGAGAAATGAAATATTGGATGGTGAGGTTTGGAGTGGATCACTTAAATACCATCTAGGTTTGGGATCCAAAGCAAGGATTGGAATTTGGGTTAGAAATCAAGGCTTGGAATGTAGAATGGGATTTTGGAGGGAAATCTGAAATTTAAAGATGTTCTAGATCCTTCCCAAATGAAAATTTGAATTCCAAGGTGATCAAAATTGGACCCCAAGTGCAATTGGCTTGCAAAATCACGTACAGGGCAAAATATGCTATGGTTAACCGATTAACCATATGCGTTAATCGGTTAACACTGCTAAAACTTCAAATCTGGGCTAATTTTCCTTTGGTTAATCGATTAACCATATAGGTTGACCGATTAACACCTTCAAATTTTGAATTCTGGCGCCTTTTGGTGGGAAATTTGTCCATTTGCCCTGTTTCAACTATTTGGAGCTCTGTTTAGCTGCCGAACCTCATTTTTTAACATTATTGCTGTGAAAATGCTTGTTATGAGCCTGAGTGCTGCTTTCTGATCTGAAATTAACCTGCAAACTAAAATCGGTCGCCTAACCGCTGGACAAAATAAATGCCCGAGCCTCTGATGCTCGCTGTTTGCTGTTCAGTCTTTTGCTCCAAAATGAAACTGAGTCACAGGAACGCCTTGATCCCATGCCTCGAGAACGAATGCTATGATATGCACAAAATGCAAAATGCAAAGAAACAAAAGCCAGTTACGGTTGAAACGAAAGGCAAATTTTGGGGTGCTACAGCTGCCCCTATTCAAACAACTTGGACCTGAAGGGAGGAAAAGCATCCGCTTTCAAACGTTCAAGGTATAAGGTGATTGAATACAAAAGAACTCGTAAATTTGCACCCCGCAGGAATGCAAAACAGCGACTACCAACCAAGAGTCGGAAAACGACACGCCGGGAATACCCATCCAATATAAACTGAAACTCATCCATAAGATGCCAACCAAGAGTTAGAAAAGCGCCCGGAGGATACCAACCAAGAGTTGCAACAACCAAAGGCCAACAGATACCAACCAAGAGTTAGGACGAAACCGACAACAAATACCAACCAAGAGTTGGAACAGACTCTCCCACAAAACATCAACCAAAAGTTAGGATAGCGAACTCGGAATACCAACCAAGAGTTGGAACAAACCCTGCTGGGGACCAAAAGAGTAACCAAACAGCTTTGTGGCGACTTTACCGGGGAAAAAGTAGACTGAACAGACGACTCTGTGGAGAACAAGCATCTACCAAAATGCAGTAATCAAAGGATACCATCTAAGAGATGGGATAAAAAAACCCAAACACTACCAACCAGGAGTTGGGATTACCACAACACTAACCGAAACTTCCATGGCAAGACGACTTCGTTGTGGAGTCAACATCCACCACAGGACAACAATCTAGCAGCACCATCCAAAAGATGGGATAAGGGTTACTCTATGGGAACAAAACCACCCCTACCAACCAAGAGTCGGAATCCATACTAACCGCAACTTACATGGCGAGACGACTTCGCTGAAGAGGCATACTGACCAAAAGTCAGAATCAACAACCAGAGAACCCAGGTTACCAACCAAGAGTTAGAAAAACGTCAACAAATCGACCACACCGGATATGGCGACCTCACTGGGGAATCAAAGGCTACCAACCAAGAGTTGGAAAACGAACCGACATCCACGACTGACTCTACCGGAGAAACCATAACCACCAACCAAAAGTTGGAAAACGCCAAATCTCCTCATCAACCAAAAGTTGAGATAACGACTCCGCTGAGGAATAAGGAAGACTACTGAAAATTCTGGCAAGCACACGATGGATGTTATTCCCAAAGTTATAACATTCACTGTGACATCTGCTACTTAACAGCTAATACTCAACAATAATAAACGCAGTAAATAACACAACAATTGTTTACCCAGTTAAGTGTCAACAACACTTACATCTGGGGGCTACCAAGCCAGGGAGGAAATTCACTATCAGTAGAATCAATTCAGAGTTAAACCTCCAGTTTACACTCCTCACTTAATCTCTACCCAATGACACTTCAACCTAGAGACACTCTAGACCTGAGTATACCCACTCACTCCCCCTCAATCACACAACAATGATATTAAACAATTACAAACGATAATATGAAGAGACATTTCATACACTCCTTGATCTTGCTTCACAGCTTTGATCAAGGAACTCACACACTCTTACTTCAAAGCTTCGAGTGAGACACAACCTAGAATCTACTTATCCAATGCAAATCATCCACCAGGCAATTGCTTGGTTTACAAGTGTTCCTAGACAGAATTCACACGTGAAGACTAACCTTCTTCACTTATACAGGACTCTGCAATCTGCACTCTTTCTTCTTCTGTTGTCAAGTGCTGCTATTCAGGTTTGCATCTTCTGATATTTATAGCAGTTATCAGTCCTTTTGGGCCTTGGTGCATTAATTAGGTTTTATCCATATCAAAACCTATTCTCAAAGAGATGCACACTTGCCACTCAATTCAGGGATCTTCTAATTCGCCTAGGGCTTCTAGAAATTCTCCTGATATCCAGCTTGAGCATTTATTCTGTTTCCTAGTTCATAGATACCAGAAAAACAACCTTGCCCACTGGATGTCATACGTTCAATGTTATGACATTCTGTATGACATTCAGTTTAACTAAGTTAACTTATAGTTAACTTACCCTGCACACACATCATTAAGTATATCCTAACACTCAGTATGACATACATGCACACTCTAAAGTTTTGCCATAAAATGTAGCCAACCAAGAGCACTTACAAACTCCCCCTTTGGCAAATTTTGGGCTAAAATAACCTGTTAACATATCAGAGTTTACACATAGCAGAAGACTTATGATGTGTTCAGTCATGCAGCTAGTTCCTAGCTCAAGCCACTCAGAGTCCTTACAGTTAGCTCATTATGTTAATCATTGGTAGTTATCACTACAGATGTCACATCTCTTTGAGTAACACTCTGGTGTTCTCCCCCTCAACTGATCATGGCTTTATCAGTTGAACACTTCACCTGCACACCCTGCAGTTACAAAAACAAGCATCCATCCTATGGATGTCCAGACATTCAGAATGCCCTTCTGAAGTCACACATACCTATGCTACTCCCCCTGAAGAGTTGCACAAGACTCTCTGCACATATCCATCCAGTCTGCTCTGGATGTTATGACCTTCAGGCTAACATCCTGAAGTACACACACAAGGTTTGCTCCTAGTTCTAGCATACATTCATTCTTATCCAGGCTAGACATACATATTACTTTATTGCTAACAACATTGTCAGCTGTCATCACACCTTTCACCAGCTACACCTGTAATTACACCTGTAAATGTGCAAGACTAATATCATATGCTAATATCATATGCACATTGGCACATGTGTGCTTGTGTGCTCAAGCTAGTTCTCCTTGTTCTGTTCTTCCACCTGCTGTACTCCATTGCTCTCCCCCTTTTTAGCCACAAATTCAGATCTAACTAATGCATTAACATAGATCAAAAGTGTAACATAACAAATTTTGAAGTACACATTAAACTAACTTCTCATAGAGAGCTTCACACAACCAGTTCAATTCTTGCTGTCAAATAGGTCTGCCCAAAATAACTCAAAAACATCAACACACCACACCAGTTCACAAAACCAGCTCAGCAACAATCAGCTTGAGCTTCACAACACTTTATCAACACATGTCATTCTTCTTCTTCAGATGCAGAACTGGACCTGCTTTTGTCAGATTCTCCATCACTAGTCTCCTCAGCCTCAGTGGATCCATCTTCATCACTGTTCTCCCTCTCTTTCTCTGAATCAGTTGCATGGTGATCACTATCTTCAACACCATCGTTTTTCCTGTCCTCATCAGTGAACTCAGCATTGTCATTTTGCTCAAGGGTCCTGATTAGTGCTTCAAGAGTTCTTTTCCTTGCATCCAGCTCCTGACATATTTCCTTTAGCTTGGCAATCACTTCTGCTTTTGTTGATGCAGACTGGGATGTCTCAGCTGATGTTGCAACAATTTCAGGAACATAAGTTCCAAGAAACAGCTTGGGATGAAATGACAAGGGGCTTTCTCGTTTGCTCGCAGCATCATTATTTTTGAGAATGTTGGGATGCTGTTTCAAAATGATGCCACATATGAGTGAAGGGAATGCAATGGGGCCCTTGATGCTATAGCTGCCTGCATGCTTCATAGTTTGATAAAAAACATATGTTCCAAAATCAAATTTGGCCTTGGTCCCAATAACATAGATGATCTTTCCAAGACCAGTTGCCACAGTAGATTTATAGTTTATGGGCACCCAATTTGCTGCTCCAATCTTGTGCAACATGGCATATTTGACACTCAATTTGCTGGCAACTCGCTTTCTTTTGGATGGCCATTTTTGTACCTGGTTTCCTGTTATCACTTGACATATTTTGTTTTTTGAAACATTTACATCAGGACGAGCTCTATCTGATCTTCCCAGATATTTATGGATTGTTGTTGGAGTAAAAGTAACACATTCCCCTCTGACATGCACCTTGCCAAACTCTTTAGATTTCCTGTCAGCACATTCCTTTGAGAGATTAACTTTGAATTCTTTGACAAGTAACTCATAACATTAAGAGAATTCACTAACTGTTTTCATTAATCCTTCATCATTAACGAGTTTCATGATTTCTTTACTCTCAAGAGCATTCTATCCCAGCTCCCTTTCCACAACCAGCCTTTTCTGAACAACATACTTCCACCTATTAACATACGAGGGGTAATGAAATGAAATGTTGTCAATTGGAACTTCAGGGACTTTTTTAGCCAGTTTGCTCTTGGAGGGTTTCTTCTGGTTCTGGATGTCAGTGCCATCTTCAGCAACATCAGACTTAGTCTCTGATTCAGTACCAGATTCGACCTTTCTCTTCTTGGTGACTACTTTGCTCCAGGCTTTGGGAGGTCCAACTGGTCTTCTTTTAGTTCTAGCCTTCTGTCATACCCCAAATTTTACCCTTAGATTCATTGATCTTCACATATCATCTTAGGTTGATCATTCCTGCATAGCTAACCAATTTTAATAGACGTCTTTTGGTACATTTGTGAAGCTAGGATTGCTACAGAAGATCCAGAAAACATGAAGACCATGTGGTTGCTTTTTGTCTCCTGCAAACTGAGTTGAATTGCTGTAGAAGTATATACCCTCAGGCTCAGATCAACGTTCCCCTAAGAGGATCAGATTTTCCTGCCCTTAAGTTTCAGAAGTATTGAGAACTGGTCGGAGTTTTATGGAGGATGGATTTAGACTTCTCCTAGCATGATTCGATTTTTATTTATAAAGCGGGTTGTTAGTTTGTCAGATATAAAATTTTGGAACCGTATGATTTGAGGCGTTAAGGTTAGATGAAAAGAGCGTGGATTTAAGTTTAAGCAAGGATCAATTTAATATAAAGTTTAAGTCGATACATTACCCTTTTTTCTGAGACTCATATACGTGGCTATAATTTCACGGAGAGTTTATAATTTTAAGTTGGGATCCAATCAAGATTGCACCATGAATAATCACAAAGAGTTTCTTATGGAATACGTGTCTAACTTTAAAAGTGCACTAGTCAACTCCTAGAGTCATGTTGAGTGCATAGAACTCAAACAAGAAGACCTCTATGTTAAGTTTCTTAAAAGGAAAGTATCAGATTTTGAAGCCCAAAGTCCACAAGCTTCAAGTTTATTTTGAACTTCACTCAAGTCACAAACTCAAGAAGTTTGCACGTTCCATGTAATTCAAGATTTATCTTCCTTCACAAACTACAAGCTAATTCATACTTTCATTTCCAAATTTTAGATTTAATCATGGCTCATGAAGTGGACTCAAGATTCTCACTCATGCAAATCTCACGTGAAATTCGAAGAGAGTTCAAAGATTTGAGAACTTGCAAGAATATTCAAATATACAAGTCATAAATTCATCTTGATTTAAGAAGTTTCTCCAAGGAGGTTTGTTTGTTCAAAGTTACAAAACATAGGAATTAAAACCATGATAATTTAAATACCACTTCTCTGTATCAATTACAATAGGCGAGGGGCATAAACTTTCACTGTTATCATGCCGTGAACAATTTTCGTCACTTACAACAAAGGTGCCATGGGAGAATACAATTGATATTCTTTCGTGAATATTCAAGGAGCCCATGAGCTTTGTCAGTACGTATCTACAAAACCAACATTGTATTGCCACACGGTTTGGAAGCTTAAGCCTAGGGGAGTTGTTTTTCCCTGCGTCTTTGATTTGAGATGGTGAGCCTTGAGGCGATGCAGTAAAACAAGGCCCATTCTGTTTCCACTGGATTTGAGAACGTCCTCATACGCGGACCGACCGCTAGAACCTGCGATAGAAGAAGAAAACACACAAATTAACCAAACACGGTGGAAAACAGGAATAGTCGGAAACCAGGTTATGATGACCAGAAAGTTACCGTGAAATGAAGTCATTCGCTAGTTAATCATCCGCCGACACAGCCGGCAAAACCGCATCAACCGCCAAGTCAATCTCATTGGAAGCTGGAATATATCAAATGCGAATAACCATCTGCTGCAGTTCATAAGACACAAACGCTTCCGCAGGCTGTACGTTACACTCCAATCCTATCTGGACTTGCTTGTTGGAAATCAAACTCTTCTGCTGCATAGATGGAAATGGAGACCTAGTTAGTTTCAGAACAGCATTACCAAACCAAAAGCATCACGGGTTCCTCATTACCGGCTGTTTCAGTCCTTAGTTCTAGCAAATCCTGCATATCTTCACATTCCTACCTCTGTGTCATCATACTCGGGCCGCTCAACAAGTTGAACCCATCGGTCACAATCTCGGAAGTGCAGTCGTTTCATCCCATGAGATTTCTGTGTCTCCCGCGTAGAATGCTACCGGCCATAACAAGTATGGCAACAAAACCATAACTCGTCAGCCTCGATACGGTTACGTTAGTAGTTGTCCCTGCACAATTTCAAATTAAACTAGGATTCATTACACAGTAAAGGCTTGAATCACATGATATTTTTTATGGTTTGGAGTTGAGAATCTAACCTGCAAAGTTGCATACCAACAAAGACACATGTGCATCTTCCACGAGCACCGTCCATCTTCGTCATTAAGACATTCAAACTCTAGAAGAGGCAACCTGTCATAAGTTAAACCAGGTAATTACGACGTGGGAGAAATCAAAGCTCAACCTTCCATTTATCGCCATAGCATGAATTAGTAAAAGGAAAGAAAGTTACCGCATAGGAGAGAATCCATAATTTATTCGTATCAGAATTCACATAAGAGAGTGTTGGGGCTTGAACCTTCCTACCAGGTCCATTCACACGGGACTTCTTGACCTTGTACCTTGATACAATTAGTGCTTTAAGACGCTCTAGGTTCGCCGAGATGGAGTCCAGGGACGAAGAGGGACAACTTGTTGAGTCGAGAGTAAGTTGTTGCTCCTCAAAACCCTTCCCGTGTCGAAGTCCTACAAAATTGAAAACATTTTGCTATAAGAATGTTGATCTTAGGCATGTTAAGGTATGAGAATATACCAGTATATCACAGACCCTTGCAACTACATTATCTCGTCGACAGTAATCACTACAGGGCATCAATCAAACGTATTCAAAGCAAATATCTAGCATTTCCACAACTGTAATCAAGTGTATCAAGATGGAAATGGAAATAGCATTCAAAGAGAAATTAAGACAGGTAGAGATTTTTATGGAAATTATGTTGTCAGGCTCAAAACACGTTCATTTTGCTGCCAAAAACAATTTCCCGACACAATCAGACAACATTCATTCATTCTAAATTAGAACCAAATCAAACATGATCTTAAAGTAATCAATTTGTTTAAAGAAGAGGTTGAAGAATTTGAAAACAGGGTCAGACAATATCCATTTAATTTTAAAAGCAGAATCTCGGTATTGAGTTAAAGCAGGAAAATCTGAACATATTTCAGACATGTTTGTGTTGAAATGGAAAGACATTTATCTTAAAATCACACAAAAGACCAGCGATATTCGATTCAAAATTAGGAAATTTAAGGAGCATATGATTATAAGAAGGGGATATCCCAGAAATTCACAAAGGGGAACACTCAGAAACCCCCCAATACAACCACGAATACACAGAAATCCAGAGATTCACACATTCACAAACGCAGAAAATCATTAAAACTCGAAAGCCCTAAAACGCCTAAAGGGTTTGAAAGAAAAACTTATCTGTTATTTTCCGTCGCCACTTCAAAACCACCGTCGCCGGAACCGTGAGCCGTCGCCAAAACCCTCACGTCATCTCCGCAAACCTCCGTCGGAACCCCTATCGCCGGAAAACCCCCTGTCGGTGACGCAAGACTCGGAGATACCATCATCTCCTCATTTCGGTAAAACATTTGATACTTTGTTTGGGTTTTATTTGTTTTTCTTGTTGTTCACAGGTTCGAAATTGGAGGGAGGCATTGAATCAAAAAGAAGAAGGAGAACAGAACGAAGAGAGAAGGAAGCGAGAGTGTGAGAAGGAGGCGCCGCGATTTCGTGTCTAGGGTTTCAATTGAAAACCATTTCCCCTTTTCCTTGTATGGAGCCGGACTGGTTTGGGTCTGGTGGGTTCGTCACCACCGGCCCAACCCGTTTTCATTTTAAGTTTTTTAGTTTTTTAAATCTTTTCTTTTATTTATGTAATTTATTTTGTAACATTTAAAAATAATGAAAAACTAACAAAATACTAACACTAACATTATCAATAAAATAAAATCAGAAAAAACAATTAAAAATATAAAAATTAAAACATAAAAGAGGAAATAATATAGTTTCAGATGCAATTTTAAGTTAACTCTTTTACGTTTAAAATAAAAATAAAAGTGATTAGTTTTAAACTTAATCTTTTCCAAACTAAATTCAATAATAAAAATATGCCTAGAATAAGTTTTAATTTAATTTTAGTTTGTTTTAATTAATAAAAATAAAAAAAATCTATATTTTATTGATTAATCTCCATTTAACTTAATTTTTTCTAAACAAAATACAAAAAAACATCAATTTAGCCTTAACTTAATAATACTTAGTCTTCTAGTTTTATTTAAAAATGAGTTTAATTAATCTTTTTGCTAAATTACACTTAATCAAATTTTTCTCAAAAAATAGTAAAACTCTTTAGCTAACTTAAGGTTTAACTAAATTTTCTCCAATTTAATTAATTAGTTTAGATTTAATTTCTTTAACTAATCTCTTTCTACTTTTACTTAATAATAAAAATTCTCAAAAGTAATTAATTTCATTTTCTAACTACTAAAGTTAATTACAATTCCATCGCTTAATTCCATGCTTAACCATATTCTCGTTGCAATCGCATCTCGCATCATCCTTTACAATATCTCATGCTTGTATATCAATTTACATTTCAATTATCATCGCTTCACTTTACCGCTTAAAATCCCCTCTGAAGGAAAGGTTACCCTATTTGACCGCCATGTCAATGCCTCACCTTCACCCCATCCTAACCTTAGGATCCGAGTCGCCGTACTCGTGCTTAGGCGTCTCGCCGTGGACATCCAACCCTTTTATCTAGGCTTAGGATTAGGATTCGCCGCACTCCACTTAAGTTTCTCGCCGTGGAACACTTACCTCACCCTTTCAACTTAACTTTATAATGTAGAGTAGGAGTCCCCGTACTCCAAAATAAGCACTTCCCTATGAACGTTTATTTTCCCCAGAACCTTGACCACAATCAAGAAGTTCCTCATCTCCCTCTGTAAGGGGAACTACGATGACTCTGATTCCATCCCCTACCAGGATACGTAGGCACAAGATGCGAATCTTGGCGAGTAAACTTAGGACTAACCCCTTTAGGTCTTTCTCTTCACCTTTAACCTTTAGCATACCCTTAAGCAGATAACTATAGCAATAAGCACATTTAAAATAAGAGGTTCCTGTAGAGTACTATAAAAGTTTAGGATGTTAATACCTTCCCTAAGCTTAACCAACCCCCGAACCCTAGATCTTTCCCCGCATTGTGTTTACGATGCAAAATAGGTTTTCTCCTTTCTTTAACCTTTCCTTCGGATAAATCAAAGACCGGTTGTAAATGAATTAAGATTCAAGTTAATCAATAGCTTGACATCCAAATTTCACCGCAACACCTTCCTTGAGGGAGTGTCATGTTCAGTTGTCTTCTTCTTTGTGAGGTTATCTTGCTCAACAACCTGTTCAACTGCCTTTTTCTTGGGGGAACCTTGTTCATCCACCTTTTTATCTTTCCTTGTCATGAGCCTTTTGGCTATGCCAGGATTGATGTTTGCTATTAAATCATTATTAGAATATTCATCAAGGTCCACCAATTCTGCATTCTTGGTGCCTTGCACATCCTCACCTCCACCATCAGAGACTACTCCCTTGTTCTTCTCTTTTGATGTATGATCTTTCAAGGTTCCAACATTGGGCATAACATCATTTTGGTCATACACAGTTGGGCCAGACCCCTCATAGCTAGATGGAATTAGGATGTTCAGAGCCCTAGCCACCATGCCAGCAATGATGTTGTGCGTTTTCTTGGCTCCATCATCATTAACATCAGAAGTTGCAGGAGTAGGAGGTTTACCTGAGACAATGTCTTTGGACCTTCTTGCATGTTGGCTTCTTGGATTTTTTTACCAGAACCCCTTCTGGGGTCATCATGCGCAGGGGTGCTATTTCAAGCACAGAGTTAGGGTTGCTTGACTCAGTTCCTATCTCAGACTCGTTGGCGGGTATGTTCTTGGAGGGAGAGGATTTTGGTGAATGTTGAGACATTGTATAGGACGTCGATAGTGTGAACAGGGGTTTCCGTTTGTTGGAGGTTGTAGGGAAGATGAACAGTTTGATAGTGAACCAAGTGGTGTGGGAGTTTGATATGGAGAGGTTCATTGGGTGATATGGCAAATGAGGAGGGAACTTAATGTTTTGACCAATCAGTAAATGATTGAATTTTAAATTATAATTCCCTATTCCCATTAATTGCTATAACTCACCATTACTTAAAGGCCTCAATTTTTGTAAATCACTTTTATGGGCCTTGACATACCATGCACCAATTTCAGCCCTATTTATGGCATCCTCATCAGGTATTGCACTAATCCCTTTCTATTTACACGAGAGACCCCTGAGCATGCCTCCTTTGAACTCACCAAAACTTGTTTGAAAGGTGCGCTGGATGTCACAGAACAGGGTCATGATATCAGGTGTGACATGGCCTTTTTTTGGCAGGGTAGCATCCATGGACTCCATTAGGTTCCAGTATAGCCTATCTAGCTTTCCCTGATGACTAATGTATGGGTATCCCTTCTTGGCTTGCTTCCCTCCATGAGGTTTCTTGCATTCTGTCCTTCTTTCTAAGGCATACTTTGAAGATCTTCTTGCTGGTGTGTTGGATCTTCTCTGTTGTTTGTCCTTCACCAGCAATACTTTTTCCCTAGTTTCCTTTTTCTCCAAGTTATTAAGGATACTTCTGGGCTCCCATAGGTAGCAATTGTTCATTGCTCTGGATCCCCTCATTTCTTCCTCACCTTCTTCATTGACAACCACACACTTATCCTTTGAAAACTAGACTTTTAAGCCTTAATCACATAGTTAACTTATGCTTATTAGGTTAATTGTAAGTCCTTTAACCAGCAAGACATCCTTCAATTTTGGGGCTTTAAGACTGTCAAGTTGTCCAACAACTGTTATCTTTCCTCTAGCTCCATCACCAAAGGTAACATGACTGGATGTATGAAGGTTGATGTTGTACCCAAAATTTTGACGCCTTAGATTCTCATTATCATTTTAGAAGCATGATCATGAATTATCTAACCCTAAATCAGTGCAAGTTCATTATTGTCAAGTTACAGATGAATCAGGGTTTTCGCACCGACAAATTCAAAACAACCAAGGAATGATCAACCAATGATTTGGGCCAATTCAATCATGGAATGAAATCAAATATAATATCAAAGTCAAATGAGAAGTCAATTTGGAGAAATCAGTTCAGAATCAAGAACAGTGCAGTCCGGAGGCCCCGATTAGGGTTTTTAACTAGTAAAAGTCAATTGTGGTTTGACTTTGATGTTGGAAGATGTTGTAATGGTGGGATTGAGGTCCATGAAGTTCATGTAGCTTATTAAAGTTCATCCAAGAAGTTTCAAGGTCTCAGGAGGTCCAGAATGTCAACAGGCAACTCGTTAATCACCGATCGGTCGTACAGTTGACCGAAAAGTCAACTCTCCAAATTTTATGAATTGGACTTCAAGTTGTGAAACAAAGTTGTTCCTTATGTCATATTGGACTTGCATATCAATTTTCATGATAATTGGATCAAGGATGAAGGAGTAATCGAGAAATCGGGAGATTAGGGTTTTGAAAAAGGGCTAAACCATAACTCCTTAACCACACATCCAATTGAGTTGGTTCAAAGCTCATTTGGAAGCTCTTGACAAGTCCTACAAAAGTCCCTGAGTGGTCCATGATCATAAAATGCATAGGTTTTGAGTTATGGTCAAATTCATTTCAAGAAGGGAAAAAGACTTAGGAAAATTTCACTTTTTAAGCTCATTTTTAGCAACTTTGGAGGGCTTTTTGGCCAAGTTACGTTGAGAAATTGAAACTCATGAAAACATGAATGTTTTAGAGCTATGTGAGGGCTTTCTAAATTGTACTAGAACATCTCAAGAGGAGTTATGAGCAGAAAGTTACATAGGTTCAAAGTTAAGGGTTTCACACTTTAGTTCCGCATTGGCCAATTTTCAAGAATGACTTATTTCACTAATTTTGCCAAATTTTCTTGATCCAATTTGTTGTATGTGATATATCAGATATGTGTAGCATGAAACAAGAGGAAATTGTGGAGAAATATCACAAAATTCAAGTGTGGAGTTCATTGCCTTGCAAGTTGGCAAGTTGCACTTCCAAGCATGAAGTGTAAAGTTAAAGGCTGTACCAGCCCCTTCCCTATGATCTATAGCCTGCTACAAACATCAGAAATCATTAAGGGACTTTGAAAAAAATGGTCTTGTAGCAGAACAAGTGGAAAACCCTTCAAGGGAGGTTTGTTTCAAAAAATCTTAAAGCTTGCTTCATGGTGAAGAAAGGTCTCTAGCAAGCACCTCAATCCATTTCTCTATAAAAGGAGGACTCATTCACCTCATTTCAAAGACAATTCATCTGATAGAAACCATAGAGAATCTCTGTTATCATAATTTCCACTCCTTGCTTCAAATTCTCAAAAACACCAAAGTTCACAAAAAACACTCAAAATGGTCATGAAGTGAAATCTGCCCAAATTCATTTCTACCCCTTCAAACACCTCAACCACCCTCCACACAACTTCTAAATAACATATAGAAGGTGTGTAATCCATTAAACCACCAAGAAACCTCAAAAATCAAAAAGTCAAACTTCTACCTATCATACTTTGACCAAAGCTACAAAAATCACCAAACTTTGCTCCAAGCCTTTTCTTGAGATTCTAACCACTCTAACACCTCACAAATGACATTTCTCAACTGTCCAAGCTGTTAGTAACCATTGGAAACCCCTATCTCTTCATTTGGCATCATAAGTGCATTGTTGCTTAAAGTTGAAGAAAAGTTCAAAGGCAAGAAAGTGAAGTAAGAGGTCTCTGGTTTTCTCAACTATTCTAGCATATTCAAAAGGGTCGTCAATAGGTATGTATCTGTTTCTTATTGGCTTTAGCATAATTTTTCATGAAATCACATTTTTGAGTACTTTGGTAGAAATTTGAACTATGTACACTTAGATAAATTTCATGGCATTTGTGTTTGATGGATGATAGGGTTATCATGGGTGTCTCCATATGTGTTAAAGTTTGTTCTTGTTAAAATTTAGTTGCTATGTGTTTTTGCTGTCAAAACAAATTCTAGACTTTTTGCCTATGTATTGGTTTGCTAGGAAATTAGTTAGGATAGTGTGTTTCCTTTAAGTTGCAGCTTGTGGTATGCTTATTGTTTAAAACTCTTGATGTGAAACAACCTCTTACAAGTTGGTGTTAAGAAAAGGAGAGGTTGAACTGATATGAATTTCTGTTGGTAGTGAAATGTTTGAATATCACAAGGTTGGCTCTTGGTTCTCAAAGTGTATGTTTCAAGACTGTTCTGTAAATGTACTCATAAACACATACACCTTAGCATTTTAAAGGTAATTTCACAAACTAGTTTTGTTTCAAACTTGAGTTACTGATCAAATACACTCTATGTGCTATATGTGTTATGAATGCTTGCCTGTCTCAACCTAAATGTACTCAGATTTGAAACTGAGTTCTTCCATGACCTGTCCCAAACTGCCAATAGCAGACTAAACACACTTGTACATCACAGACTGTTTTGAGGTTCTTGACCTCAGGTGCTTCCCTCACCATCAGACTGTCCTGAATAAACAGCTTTGTTTGAATCCTTGAAGGGGCAGCTTTATTTTTTGACCTGACTGTTTATTTTAAAAAGTTCATGGCAGTTTTAGTTCCTAGTCAGAATTATGGCATTGTTAGATGGAAGTTGCCATTAGGACAGTTAAGGAGCATGTTGGTTGGAACTTTGTTATTGAGCTTGATACATGAAGACCTACTTTTTTCTCTCTAATCTCATTGTTGTCATAGGATTTGGGCCTGCAGATTTGACTTGGAGATTAGTCATGGTTCATTTTGCTGTTAACACTAGGCTATCATGATAGGTTTTGTGAATCATAAGCTGGCCAGAGGGGGTAGTACTGTCATGGTTTTGAAATTACAAACCATGTAGTAAGACTTGTTTTTATTTGAGGTTGCTTAGTTAGGATCCAGTTTTGGTGTGAATTTGTTATATTTTCCTAGCTTGATGCCTTGTTCCTTCTGTTTTGTCCATGTTCAAGTCATTGCTCATAGTTACAACTCATGCATCAATACCTTATTCTGCTAGCTCTTTAAACAAACTTTTCATTGAAATCAGTATATACCATGTTTCAAGTTTGTACATGCTTTAAAATTGTTATGAACTCATATGCATACCATTTAAATCACAAAAATGCATTTTTAACATAACATTTGCCATCACCATGTCAGTTTTCATTCTACTGCATTTTAATCAAAATCACATGTTGAGAATCATTAGATGTATCATTCATGGTATGTTTATAAAACTCTTTGATCATTATAGCCTATGGTTTAAGATTTGAGAATTCAAGTGCATTTTCAAAAATGAGCCTTTGCAACTTGTATATCAGATTTTGGCTTGAACTGTTTTGAGTTGAACTTGGCATTTAGAATCCATAGGACATGCATTTGAATTATGCTCATGCTTTAACATTACCACAATTGCATCCATGGCATAGCATATGCACCAAAATGCATTTCAAGCATCACACTAGCATGATTATGTCATTCTACATTTCTGTTGGATTTTTATTGCATCAACTGTTACATTCCCTCAAATACATCATGTGAAACATGTCCATGTTCTTTCTTGAGTAAAACAACACTTGGTTTGAGAGGTGAGGTTCAAAATGCATCTCATTACACTTCAATACAGCAGCTATCGGGTTTTGCAGAGGTTTGAGAATTTTCAAAAACTGAGACCATCATTAGCTTCCTTGTTTGATTCTACCCCAAATCCATATAAATTTTGTTTCATTTCGATAAACGGTTAGGAAGTTACGGCACAAAACGTATTTGCTTCATTTGTGTGTTTTTGCCCAGCCTTGGAACCATCCTACCCTTATTAATTATTAGGGGTGGCTTCATCAACGGATGTATAGCCACCCTAGTGGTATGACCATGCGCCTTGTACCCTCTTGTCCTGAGTTCGACCCCTGAGGAGGGCAACTCTTTTATTCTTTTTTGTTATTTTTCATGTAAACTTCAAAAATTCGTATCTCGCTCGTTTCTCATCGTTTTTCGTCCGTTCTTTTTCCGTTGTGCTCGTATTAATGTGTACTTTCATGCCATGTTTTTTTTTTCATGTTTTCATATTTTATCACTAAGTTTTTTTATGTATAAGTGTGCACGTTTTCGCGATCGTTTATGTAATTGCAGATGAATGTTTATATGTTTCCTTTCATTATTTTTCTTGAAAATTGTTTGAATCCATGTCTATATGTGTTAGTTAACATGCTAGGATTTATTTCTCGGTGTTTACTATTTTTTCTCTGTTGATTTTCATTAAAAGCGAACTGTTGTCACAGTGTCGATTATTTCATCTGTTAACTGTTACCTTCATGTTTCAAAGGTTATCATCATGTTTCATCCTCACCATATCTTATTATTTAATTGGTTGTAACCATGATTATGCTTTACCTTGATTATCATCTTGTCTAGCATTTTATTTTCTTTTATCCCCAAGCGACGAAACTCGTTAGTTCTCGTCCAAGTCGTCTCCCCATTTTTCCTCCAAAGGAAGGTCTGTTATTTGACCCTCAATGTCAAGAATGTTTCAATCACACCCTCAACTTTGTTAAGTCACTTTACCCCTAGCTTAAAAGCCATTAGACTTTGCTTTAAGTCTAAGAAACCCACCTGTACTAGGAGCATTCTTCAACTAGAACCCTAGGAAAGAGTTCGTCAACTCTGTGTAAGAATCATCGTCATGATTTCCTACCTTCCCCTTTTTAATACAACTTAGATTAGGGAGTTTTGTCAAACTCCATACAAACATTGTCATGTTTTTCCCCCCTTGAACCTTGATTGTCATCAAGTGTTCTTTTCTCTTGTGAGGTGAACTACGATTGCTCTGATTCTATCCTAGTTAAGATACGTAGGCAGAAGGTGCGATGCCTTTGCGAGCAAACTTAGAAAAACACTTAGGCCTTTGTTTATTTTATTCCCATCCCAAACCGTAGAACAATTCACAAACTTAGCAATCAATCAAGCAAAAGGTTCCTGTAGAGTACTACAGATGCTTAGGGTGCTAACACCTTCCCTAGGTATAACCAACCCCCGATCCCCGAATCTCTTAGCGTTGTTTTACATCGCGAAAAGGGTTTTTCTTTCTTTAGACCTTTCCTTTGGATAAATTAAAGTTCGGTTGTAAAAGAAATAAGGTTCAAGTTAATGCAATAGCTTGATATCCAATTTTCACCGCAACAGAAATGGCGACTTCACTGGGGAACTTGCCTTTTGTTTTGAGGGTTTAGCCTATCTTGTTTGAATACTTGCTTATTCGTGAATACTTGTAAATATGTGCATATGTGCTCTGTTGGTTCTTGGGGACCTTGAATGGTGAGACAACACTATACCCGTGTTCAAGCGTACTTATGATAGGACGGTGGTATATTCAAGGAGACTTATAGGGAGTTGATTCCCGACCAAGTTGACTTGAGAAAACCACCACTCAGTAGAGGCCCTTCTGAGAGTTAGTATTGTTGATCGAGTATTCGTGAAAACAATGCTACTTTCTACGTAGGAGCCCGTGATACTGAGGACCTTTAGATTACCTGTTCCCCCACTATGGATTTATTAGGATGTAGTGCGATGACTATAAGGAAGTAATTCCAAAGTAGTTGATACACGATACTACACTTGGACGAGACTCTCTTGAGAATATTATCAACCACCAAGTATTTGGGAAACTGATAATATCCGAAAGATGGGTCGAGGACTCCGGGAACTCTTTTAGAACCCTGTTTTGCAGTTGTGGGAACCTTAGTACATACCTTTGGGGAGGGTAGACCTTGACTCCTTGATCATATTCTCCAAACCAAAACCTTTATCTATTTTTTATCCATGTGTATATGTGAATCTGTGCTTACCTGTGTTTGTGCATTCATGCATTCATGAACATCATATCATAAAGGTTTCATGGAACTCAGATCTCTTGTTTGTAAACAATAGGATCATCATGGATAATGGAAAAAAGAAAACCATGAAGTACACTTACAAAAGTCCTAACTTGGCTGACATAGAAAGGTTGAGCACTTTGATAACAGATATAAAAGGATTCAAGAACAGGTACGGGAACTTATTATCATTGTTAAGGGTAAAAAGAAAGATGGATCTGGGACTTCTCTCCACACTCCTCCAGTTTTACGATCCATTTTATCATTGTTTCACTTTCCCTGATTATCAGCTGGTACCTACACTTGAGGAATATTCTTGATTGATTGGTTTACCTAATCTTGAAGACTCTCCTTTTCCAATCATGGAGAAGGACCCTAAGGAAGAAGAAATTGCTAAAGCAACGCGTTTGGGATTGGTAGATATTTAGAAAAATATGGTTACTAAAGGAGGAGTCTTTGGTTTGACTGCAGAGTTCTTGGTCGGAAAGGCACAATATTATGCTGATCACTTGAGTATGGATGCATTCGAAGCTATTCTTGCCTTGCTCATTTATGGAATCTTCTTGTTTCCAAGTTTTGATAACTTTGTGGATCTCAATGCCATCAAGATATTCTTGAAGAAAAACCCTGTGCCTACTTTACTAGCTGAAGCATATCATTCGGTTCACTTGAGAAATCTACATAAAGGAGGAATGATTGTCTGTTGTGTCCCGTTGTTGTATAAGTGGTTTATTTCTCACTTACCTAAGGCTCATGCTTTTTGGAAAGAAGGTTGGTGGTCTCAGAAGGTTATGGCTCTTACTCACTCTGACATTGATTGGTACAGCCGTAGTTACGATGGGATAAAAACCATTGACAGTTGTGGAAGCTTTGGTAATGTACCTCTTCTGGGTACAAGTGGAGGAATTAGTTATAACCCTGTTCTCGCTCGCCGTCAGCTTGGATATCCTCTGAAGGATAAACCAAACAGCGCTCATGTAGAGAATATTTTCTTTAAAGGAGAATCAGAATTGAAAGGGGAAATTCTGAAAGCTTGGGGACATGTACACAAGAAAGGAAAGGAAGACTTGGGGAAACCTAATTGCATCTCTCTCGAGCCTTATCTCCAATGGGTCCGAAAGAGAGCTATTCAGCTGAAGATGCCTTATTCTCAACAAAAACCCATGGCTTTAGAGGAAGAGCACACAATGATCTTCATGTCTGAAGAGGAGAAGTTAAAAGTTGCTTTGAGGAAATCACAACAAACTGAAGTAGCCTGGAAATATAAGTACCAAGTAGCCGTGGAAGAGAATGAAGAACTCCGTAGACAACTACAGGTGAAAGATGAAAAAATGGTTGCTTATAAGAAGAGGAAGACACAGGAAGGCTTACCTCCTTCCAACTCTCAGCCAACTCCATGGAAACTGGTCGTGGACAAGCTCGTTCTCGAGAAGACTCAGATGGAAGAAGAAATCAAGAAACTCAAAGCAAAAGAAGACTTCTACTTAGAATACTGTCAGCCTTATATTTAGGACTTTTGTAAAATGTACTAGATATGTTGTAATCCAAATCTTGAAAATCATTGAAATGAAATGATGTTTTGATCTGAGTTCCATGAAACCTTTGCATTTGCATTATAATTAATTAATCATTCAAGGAACTAAATGTTGTTTTGCAGATATTATAGGATGGATTCTGGAAAGAAAGAAGAGGTTGCGTTCCGAAGACCAAGATTGGAGAACTTGAAGAAACTGGTAAGTTTAGTAGAAGACCCCGAGGCATTCAGAGAAAGACATGGGAACATGCTGTCATTGTTGGAAGTTCAAGTGTATGAAGAGATGTTATTCGCACTCGTGCAATTCTATGATTCAACCTATCATTGTTTCACGTTTCCAGATTATCAGTTGCTACCAGCTTTGGAGGAGTATTCTGCCCTGATGGGAGTAGGTATTACTCCTAGCCCATTTTCTGGAAGGGAGGGGACTCCTAATGAAAGAGCAATTGCAGAGGCCGCATATTTGGAGTTGGACGAAGTGCGATCTCATATGGGTGCTAAGGGAGGGTTGTACGGATTTTCAGCTATGTTCCTATATGAAAAAGCTCAGAGCTATGCCTTGTCAAAAAATACTGAAGCATTTGAGGCCATCCTGGTTTTACTTATTTACGGACTGTTCCTATTCCCAACTGCTAGTGATTTTGTGGACGCAGATGCGATCAATCTTTTCTTGATCAAAAATCTTGTACCTACCTTGCTGGCTGACACTTATTTTACCCTCCATCGAAGGAACCATTATGGGGTTGGACGAATTGAATGTTGCGCCGTTCTCCTGCACAAGTGGTTTATTTCACACTTGTCGGAAATTCCAGCCATCTAGGATAAGCAAAATGGACTCTCATGGACAGAAAAGCTGATATTGCTCAAACACTCAGACATTAAATGGTATGATCCTATGTACGGAGGAATTTCCATGATCCAAAGCTGTGGAGATTTCCCGAATGTACCGCTCATCAGCGTCAATGGTTGCATCAGCTATAATCCTATTCTGGCTCGTCGACAGTTGGGGCACCCCATGGAAGATGAACCAGATCCAGACTTTTTGAGAAGATTTTACTTGGAGGAAAGGAAGAATCCCGCTTATAGGGCTCGAATTGCATATGATTGGCGTTATGTCCACACAAGGGGAGTAACTGCCCTAGGCCCCCACAACACTACTGTTTCGGAATCTTACCTATCATGGGTAAGAGAAGCGGCAATGAAGATGTTCTATACTCGCTTTGAGCCTGACTCGCCCAAGCCTACTCTCGTAGAAGAGTTGAAAGCTGCTTTGGCAAAAGTTGAGAAAGAAGGGAAAACGTGGAGAGATAAGTATTTCAAGGCTATGCAAGAAAAAGAAGAACTTCAAGAAGTGGTGTATCAAAGTGGAAGGAAGAATCAACCGGGAGGTGAAGGGTCATCCAGTCGAAGGATCTAGAATTTGTTGTTGTTGTTTTTCATATTTTGTAGAAGCTTGTATTTCCATTTCCCGTTTGATGTTGTAAACTCTCTAGATGTTATCAATGAAGATTTGTCTGTTTTTCCTATTTATTGTTATAATATTTGCAAATAAAGCTTTTATTCCCTTGGATGTTTAAAATCTGCATTTTGCATGTCTGCATTTCATAAGCATTACATATGCATGTTCCTGAGTCGTGTCTCATCCCTCTGTCTTGTCTTCAGAATCACACTGAGACCTCGCCATCGATACAACACCCGAGCCCAAGCTCGCTTAAGAATGGAAGAATAGAACTTAGATGTGGACAGAATCGACAATGAACTTGGAGAGCTCCGAGGAGGCATGGGACAGATCAGGGAAGCCTTACAAGTCATTCGTGCAATGTTGGACACTCGAGCCACCGTTGTCTCTGAAATCACTGCAGATCCAATCCCGACGGCTATTACTATTGCAAATATGCCAACCTATGGGTTACCTCCAGGCTTTGTACCTCCACCAAGAGTCACTCAGCAGACAGTTTCCCTAGGGGGAGAAGTTCCTCAGGCAATTCCTACATATACTCCAACTGCTGTGCAGATTCAGGCACGCCCTGTGTTCCACAATCCTCCACCAGTATACGAAGGTCTTGAGGGGTATGAAGAGGAGAATGAGTCACATGAGAAGTTAATGGAAAGTGTTGAAACTATAGGGAGAAAGATCCGAGCGATGGAAGGAAACGATACCTTTGGCACTGACGCCAGAGAAATGTGTTTGGTATCTGGACTAGTAATACTGCCAAAGTTCAAAATCCCAAATTTCGATCAGTACTCAGGAGCTACTTGTCCAAGAACTCACTTAATCATGTACTATAGAAGAATGGCTACGCACGTTGAAGACGACAAGTTAATGATCCATTGCTTCCAAGACAGTCTAAAAGGAGCTCCAGCAAAATGGTATCTGAGTCTAGATCAGTCAAGAATCCACAGTTTTCAAGATTTGGCTGATGCATTCATGAAACATTACAAATATAATATGGATATGGTGCCTGACCAAAGGCAGTTATTGAGCATGTCCCAGAAAAGCACAGAATCATTCAAAGAGTACGCTCAACGGTGGAGAGAGACAGCATCTCAGGTAGAACCTCCTCTGAATGAAAAAGAATTAACAGACTGGTTTGTTGACACAATGAGACCAGAATTCTATGAAAAAATGATCAGCAGCGTATCTGCAAGTTTTTCAGACATTGTGGCCGTGGGAGTGAGGGTAGAATTGGGAATGAAAAGTGGAAAGGTAGCCAGCAGCTCCAGCAGTTCTAACAACAACAGTATTAAGAAAGTCAGCAGTGGGTTTCACAAAAAGAAAGAAGGTGAAACAAATGCCGTAATGGGAAGAAGAAATCGTACCGTGAGACCTCCATATCAGCAATATCAGCCGCCTCAACAAAGTTTCATCCAGCCAATCCAACCTAACTATGTTCAACAGTTTCATCAACAAAGACCCGTGTACCCGGTACAGTATGCCCTGCAGCAATATGTGGCAGCTGTGACCCCAACATTCAACCATTCTATTTCAAATTATCAACCAGGGCGACCAACGCCCATGTATCAGCAAAACCAGCAAGGGCATCAACGAGCGCCCAATGCTCCGCCCTTTCAACAGAATCAGCCGCAGAGGATGCCACAACCCAGACAACAGTATCAGAACCGGAGGCCGACCACAAAACCTCCACTTCCACAAATACCAATGACATATACAGAGCTATATCCTTCTTTATTTCATCAAGGGTTGATCACAACGAGACTATTAAATCCAGATACAACGTCTCCACATTACAACCCAAATGCCCATTGTACTTTCCATGAAGGTGCCGCCGGCCACGACTTAGAAGGGTGCCTTGCCTTGAAACATCTGGTGAGAGAATTGATGGAGAAGAAAATCATGTCCTTTGATGATGTACCACCTAGCGTCAAAAGTAACCCACTGCCAAACCATGGAAGGGTCAATGCCATTGAAAAGTCAGATGAAGAGATAATTAATGATGTGTCAAAAATAAGAACGCCATTGAAGACATTACATGATAAGTTGACAGAAGCAGGGTTGTTGGGAAGTGTTCATAACAATTGTGAAAAATGTACTGTTAGTTCCAGTGGATGTGATGTGATGCAGGAAGATATGCAAAGATTGATAAATGAGGGGATGTTACAAGTATGTGGTAAGGAAAGGAAAGAAGAGGTTTCTGTAATAGAGCCAGTTTTCGACCTGTCCAGGAAAAGAGAGAAAGTTCCAGTGTTTAACAGGGGTGCAAGGCCAGTTTTCAACAGAGCTGCTATTGGTCAACCACGACCAATCGTAGTTCAAAAACCAAGACCGTTCCATTATGACAATACAAGAGCTGTTCCATGGAGGTACGATGTGACCGTGGTGGACAAAGAAACGAGAAAGGTTGTTCAGACAGATAATCAGAAAGATGTGACCAACATTGCCGGCACTAGCAAGATAACCCGCATCGGTCGGATCTATCAGCCAAAAGTATCAGTAGCTATTCCAAAAGAAGTTATTCCTGCTGTGGTAATCAAAGAAAAAGAAGCTCCGAGCACAGAAGAAGAAAATGATGAATTCTTGAGGATTCTCCGAAGAAGTGATTACAAGGTGGTAGATCAGCTTCATCAGACGCCAGCAAAAATCTCAATCTTGTCACTTTTAATCAATTCGCCAGCTCACCGAGAGGCATTACAGAAAGTATTGAGACAAGCACACGTAACCAAGGATATTTCACTCGGGCAGTTTGATTCAGTAGTGGCTAACATCACGGCGTGCAATACTTTAAGTTTCAGTGATGCTGAGTTACCGAAAGAGAAACGTGATCACAATCGTGCACTACACATATCCATCAAATGCCAAGAAGATACTTTGGCACGAGTACTGGTCGACACAGGATCCTCGTTGAATGTACTACCCGCAAGGTCACTCGCCAGATTAGCATATGCTGGGGCAGAGATGAAGCCAACCTCATTAATTGTAAAAGCTTTTGACGGCTCAAGGAGAACGGTCATCGGAGAAGTAGAATTGCCAATTTTGGTGGGACCCCATGAATTTAACATTGTGTTTCAGGTGATGGACATAAATCCAGCTTACAACTGCCTACTGGGACGTCCCTGGATCCATGAAGCAGGGGCAATAACTTCTACCCTGCACCAAAGAATGAAGTTTGTGGTAAATGATAAGCTAATAATTGTTCATGGTGAGGAGGAGTTAATGGTCAGTAATCTTTCATTGTTCCGGTACATTGAAGCAGAAGAGGACGCGCTAGAGACGTCATTCCAAGCACTAGAAGTAGCAAACGCAATGATGATAGAGGAGACGGTGGCAAAAAGTGGTCCAACTTTCGCATCTGCTCAAAGCGCCAAAGCTACGCTGGAAGAAGGCACTCCCGCGGGATGGGGAGAAGTCATTGAGGTAAATCCGAAGATGAACCGCCAGGGGTTGGGTTACAAACCAACTCAAGGTGAAGAACCGATGCATGACAACAGCCGGCCAAAGGCTATTCAAGAAATATTCGTCAGTGGCGGTATTCAAATCAACGCCGTGGAAGGAAATCTTGAAGATGAAGACATAGGACAACTAGTGTATCATGACAAAGTTGCTTTAAACAACTGGGAAGCTGTCGAAGTTCCTGTAGTTTTTCCCGAGTTAAAGTAATTGGTTGTTTTATTTCTTTGTTGTTTTAAAATCTCCATAGCCATGCCTAAGGCTATAGGAATGTTTTGTAAGGGCCCCATGCTTTCAAAGAAATATCAATGAGAATGGACTATTTTGTTAAAATTCCTCGTGTTGTTTCTTTACCGTCTTTTTGCTTTTACTTTGAAAGAAAAATGGCAATACAAAAAACCAAAACAAAAACAATTTTCTCTTTCTCTGTATGTGTTACATTGGTTGTTGTGTGTTTTAATAAAGTAAACCCTTCCAACATGCAGTGATGACCATAACCCCATTGAATCCTGTAACCTCACATTCCCTCCAGACGTGGATTCCCCAATATACCAAGACGAAGACGAGGATGAAGATTTTGAAGTCCCTGAGGAACTGGTAAGATGGGCACAGTCTGAGTACACCAAGCTCCAGCCGCACAGGGAACATTTGGAGGTCATTAATCTTGGCACTGAAGAAGACAGAAAAGAAGTCAAGATCGGGCAGCACTAGAGCCAAAAGTCAAACAACAGTTAGAGGAACTTCTGAGAGAATATGTGGATGTATTTGCTTGGTCCTACCAAGATATGCCGGGACTAGACACAGATATAGTAGTTCACAAGCTACCACTCCGACCTGAATGCCCGCCGGTTAAACAGAAACTCAGAAGAACCAGACCCGACATGGCTCTCAAAATCATAGATGAGGTAAAAAAGCAGATTGATGCAGGATTTCTCGCAGTCTCCAAATATTCAGAATGGGTGGCCAATATTGTTCCTGTACCAAAGAAGGATGGAAAAGTTAGGATGTAGTGTAGATTATCGAGATTTAAACAAAGCCAGTCTGAAAGACGACTTCCCTTTACCATATATTGATACTTTGGTAGATAATACAAATCGGTTTGCAGTGTTTTCCTTTATGGACGGGTTCTCTGGTTACAATCAAATCAAAATGGATCCTGACGACATGGAAAAAACAACCTTCATCACTCCGTGGGGGACGTATTGTTATAAAGTAATGTCGTTCGGTCTAAAGAATGCAGGCGCAACTTATCAAAGAGCTATGGTGGCTTTGTTCCACGACATGATGCACAAAGAAATAGAAGTATATGTCGACGATATGATCGCCAAGTCTCAAAACGAAAAAGACCATCTAGAACATTTATTGAAGTTATTCAAAAGACTCCGGAAATATCAGTTGAGATTGAATCCCGCAAAGTGCACTTTCGGAGTCAGATCAGGAAAATTACTCGGTTTTATTGTCAGCCACAAGGGGATTGAAGTGGATCCAGACAAAGTCCGTGCCATTCAAGACATGCCATCTCCGCAGACCGAAAATCAGGTTAGAAGTTTTCTTGGCAGGTTAAATTACATATCCAGGTTCATTTCCAATATGACCCCTACCTGTGAACCGATCTTCAAGTTGTTACGAAAGGATCAAACAGTTGTATGGGATTCTGATTGTCAAACAGCGTTCGATAAAATCAAAGGTTATCTCCAAGAACCTCCAATTTTGATACCACCTGTTCCGGGAAAGCCTCTCTTTATGTATTTGACAGTACTTGAAAATTCAATGGGTTGCGTTCTGGGCCAGCAAGACGAATCCGGACGGAAGGAGCATGCCATTTATTATCTGAGCAAGAAATTTACTGATTGTGAAAGCAGATACTCACTCCTAGAAAAGACTTATTGTGCTTTAGCATGGGCCGCTACGCGTTTGAGGCAGTATATGATTTGTCACACCACTTTGTTGATCTCGAAAATGGATCCAATAAAGTACATCTTTGAGAAACCTGCACAAACCGGAAGACTCGCCCGGTGGCATATGCTACTATCAGAATATGATATTCAATATGTGGCTCAGAAATCTATCAAGGGCAGTGTGTTATCAAAATATCTCGCAGATCAACCTGTCGAAGATTATAAACCTCTGAAGTTTGATTTTCCGGATGAAGATATCATGTTAGTAAAAGATTGTCAAGAAACAAGTTCTGACAAAGGTCAACAGACAGATATTTGGTGGAAAATGATGTTCGACGGTTCCTCCAAATATAGAGGACATGGTGTAGGTGCAGTCTTAATGAATCCTGAAGGTGGTTACACTCCGTTTACAGCCAGACTAGACTTTGATTGTACAAACAACATTGCTGAATACGAAGCGTGTATCCTTGGTCTTGAAGCAGCCATTGATCTCCAAATCAAAAATCTCGAAGTCAGTGGAGACTCAGCTTTGGTTATCTACCAAGTCACGGGTGAATGGGAGACAAGACATGAAAACCTGATCCCTTACAGAGCTTATATCGTTGAAACGATCAAGTATTTTGACGAAATCACCTTTAAACATGTTCCAAGAGCAGAGAATCACATCGCCGACGCCTTAGCCATGCTGGCCTCGATGTGGAAAACTAGAGATGTCAATGATGGCACACTTATTAAAATTGAACGCAAGACAGAGCCTGCTTACTGTCAAATGATTGAAGAAGAAACCGATGGCAAACCCTGGTATCATGATATAAAGAATTATCTGTTGAAACAAGAATATCCCACAGATGCTACAACACTTGACAAGAAAACACTGAGACGATTAACATCCAAATTCTTCCTCAACAATGGTGTACTTTACAAACGAAATCATGATATGGTCTTACTCAGATGTGTTGACAAAAGAGAAGCAGACTTGTTAACGAAAGATGTTCATCAAGAAATGTTTGGTACTCACGCCAACGGATATGCCATGTCCAAAAAGATCTTGAGAGCTGGTTATTATTGGTTAACTTTAGAAACCGACTGCATTCAATTCGCCAAAAAATGTCACAAATGTCAGATCTACACAGACAAAATGCATGTGCCTCCAACACTGTTGAATGTACTGTCGTCACCATGGCCTTTCTCTATGTGGGGGATTGACATGATTGGGGCAATTGAGCCAAAAGCTTCAAATGGACACCGTTTCATTCTGGTTGCCATCGACTATTTCACAAAATGGGTTGAAGCTGTATCTTACACCAATGTCACACGTCAAGTGGTGGCTCGTTTCATTAAAAAGGAGATCATCTGTCGTTACGGGATCCCAAGCAGAATTATAACAGACAACGGTACCAATCTGAACAACAAAGTCATGAAAGAATTATGTGATGATTTCAAAATCGAACACCACAACTCTTCCCCTTACCGTCCAAAGATGAATGGAGCTGTGGAAGTTGCAAATAAAAACATCAAGAAGATCTTGCAGAAAATGGTTAAAGCCTACAAAGATTTGATCAGCTGAATCTCATCGATGAAAAGCGTATGTCTGCGATGTGTCACGGCCAGTTGTATCAAAAAAGAATCAAGAGAGCGTTCAATAAAAAGGTCCGTATCAGAGAGTTCCGCGAAGGAGAACTTGTGCTTAAGAAGATCTTACCAGTTCACAAATACGCAAGAGGGAAGTGGATGCCTAATTACGATGGCCCCTTTATTGTGAAGACAATATTCTCCGGAGGTTCACCGATCCTTACTACCATGGACGGAGAACAACTCACACACCCGATAAACTCTGACGCAGTTCAGAAATACTACTCCTAAAAAGTACCCGATAAACCGGAAAATCCAAAAGAACGGTTGTTGCAAAAGTTAGGGTAAAGAAAAGAAAAAAGAGAAAAGAAATCAAAAAGCTCGCTAAGTTGAAAACCCGAAAGGGCGGCTTAGGCAAAAATGAGCGTCCCGGTGGATTAAAAACCCGAAAGGGCGATCCAGGAAAAAATTAGGGACAAAGGCGTTTCGCTGCATCAGACGAAGTCATCAACACTACAGACTCAACAAAGATTCATCTCAACAGCTCTTGTCAGAAGCAAGGATCTTGGAGAATTCTAGTCTTTAGGGATAGTTAGGTCACAGGATTCAATGTAACCTTATCCACTTTTGCCATTTTACTTGTAAAATTTCCATGGAATATTGTCATTGGCAAGATTTCATCCTTTAAATAAAATCAGCCTTTTGAGCCTTTCTTTTTTGTGCAAATTATCAGTTCCTTGTTTTCTTTGTTATGCAAAATACCGTTCGTTAGTCAACGATTGTTTTTGAAAGCATTAAAGTCCAAAATTTTGAAAATAACTTGGAAAGATTTAACAAAATGTTTTAACTTATGGAAAGACTCGAGGAAAATCATACTTCCCCGAAACTTCAGGGTAGCAGGAGTCTTGGTACACAGTCAGAATTTACATTCCCCAAAGAAATGCTAGCAAGTTGAACGACGAAGAGTCCTTTGGCCATCTATGGTTATCAAGATTGAAGGTTATCCCTCAGGATTTCTTGTGATAATATGAAGGTTCTTTCCCCAGCGAACTATTTCTGGACATCTGTTTGAATTCACCTCAGCAAAATCTACATACAGGCTCTATTCCCCAGTAGGTCTTCGGGCTTATTTCCCAAGTCTGCGTACACCCCTCATCATGGGATCAATGTGATTCGTTTGTTCCCCGAGTCGGTGACATCTATCAATCCCCGTGAAGTCTAAGTTATTACTTGCTTCATTTCCAAGTATAAGTCCAATCATAACTGGCATTTTGTTTAAACCAATTGTCGTTGGCATTCATTTGATCGTCACCATCTATTTCCTTTTAAGCCCAGTCGTCTCTGGCATTGTCTAAATCCAATTGTCATTGGTATCTCGTTAGTCGTCACTAACAAATCCACGTATAAGTCCAGTCGTCACTGGCACTGTTAAAAGTCCAATTGTCATTGGCGCATCTTGGTTTGGTCATTACCAACCTTTCCCCGGGGAATCCAGTCGTCACTGGTATTGTTCCAATTATTATTGGTATCTTGTTAGTTGTTACTAACTCTCCCCATGAAGTCCAGTCGTCACTGGCACTGCCTAAATCCAATCGTCATTGGTATCTTGTTGGTTGCAACCAATTTTTCCCTTTGAAACCCAGTCGTAACTGGTATCATCATCTAGAGTCCAATCGTTATTGGAATCTGTTTCGTTTTGGTCGTTACCAACACCCTAGCTAAGATCTAGTAATCACTAGCATCCTCGTAACCAATTGTCATTGGTATTCCCCAGCATGGTCATCGCCATCTTCATTAAAATCCAGTCGTAACTAGCATTGTTTCATAACCAATTGTCATTGATACCCTGATTTGGTCGTCACCAATCACCATTAAAAGACCAGTCGTCACTGGCATTAC
This sequence comes from Lathyrus sativus, assembly GCA_963859935.3. Taxonomy (NCBI): domain Eukaryota; kingdom Viridiplantae; phylum Streptophyta; class Magnoliopsida; order Fabales; family Fabaceae; genus Lathyrus; species Lathyrus sativus. Next base: position 283,499,114 of record OZ012738.1, read on the forward strand.
TTGGAATTCTGGTCGTTACCAATTTCCCCAGGACGTTTCTTGATTACCAGCACTGTGTGAACTATTTGCAGAAGCTAAGGATATATCCCTAGTGATCCATGTTCCCAGTCAAGTCTCGGAGATCTAGTCATCACTAGTATCCCCCGTGTGTGTTTAGTCTTGTTTCTGGTCCATTCCTGAAGATCCCGTTTGAACTCTTCGCTATAGGAAGTTCCTCATCTGATCATCCCAGTGAGGTTGTATCCAGTCTTTCGCTTCCCCGGTGAAGTCTGCTTCTCTTTTCCCGATGGAATTAATTTTCCATTTCCCCAGTAAAAGTATATCCTTTTCCCCAGTGGAAGTCAATTCTTCTCCCCGGTAGAGTACTTCTGTTCCAATAAGATTGTCATCTTTATTGGAGTTGTCTCTTCCCCTTGTGAAGTTTTCCTTCTTATATTATCAGTCATGTTTGAACTGTTAATTTAGTTTTCCCCAGTACGAGTCCCTAGTGTCGAGTCCTCGCATTTGTCACTGGTCGTTTACCGTTCTTTTATTTCTTATCTTTGTGTCTGTGTTGTTTTGCATTCAAGCATCATAAAGCATCATTTAGAATTCATGGCATATCATAACTTGTCCTTTAACATGACATCAGATCTAAGGGACAAAATTTTTGGTTATCTATATTTAAATACCTTTCACCGCGATTTAACGAAGATTGCCATCTCTCGTTCCCCATCTAGTGAAGATATTTAAATAGGGGCAACTGTTGTACCCCAAATTTTGACCCCTTAGATTCTCATTATCATTTTAGAAGCATGATCATGAATTATCTAACCCTAAATCAGTGCAAGTTCATTATTGTCAAGTTACAGATGAATCAGGGTTTTCGCACCGACAAATTCAAAACAACCAAGGAATGATCAACCAATGATTTGGGCCAATTCAATCATGGAATGAAATCAAAGATAATATGAAAGTCAAATGAGAAGTCAATTTGGAGAAATCAGTTCAGAATCAAGAACAGTGCAGTCCGGAGGCCCCGATTAGGGTTTTTAACTAGTAAAAGTCAATTGTGGTTTGACTTTGATGTTGGAAGATGTTGTAATGGTGGGATTGAGGTCCATGAAGTTCATGTAGCTTATTAAAGTTCATCCAAGAAGTTTCAAGGTCTCAGGAGGTCCAGAATGTCAACAGGCAACTCGTTAATCACCGATCGGTCGTACGGTTGACCGAAAAGTCAACTCTCCAAATTTTATGAATTGGACTTCAAGTTGTGAAACAAAGTTGTTCCTTATGTCATATTGGACTTGCATATCAATTTTCATGATAATTGGATCAAGGATGAAGGAGTAATCGAGAAATCGGGAAATTAGGGTTTTGAAAAAGGGCTAAACCATAACTCCTTAACCACACATCCAATTGAGTTGGTTCAAAGCTCATTTGGAAGCTCTTGACAAGTCCTACAAAAGTCCCTGAGTGGTCCATGATCAGAAAATGCATAGGTTTTGAGTTATGGTCAAATTCATTTCAAGAAGGGAAAAAGACTTAGGAAAATTTCACTTTTTAAGCTCATTTTTAGCAACTTTGGAGGGCTTTTTGGCCAAGTTACGTTGAGAAATTGAAACTCATGAAAACATGAATGTTTTAGAGCTATGTGAGGGCTTTCTAAATTGTACTAGAACATCTCAAGAGGAGTTATGAGCAGAAAGTTACATAGGTTCAAAGTTAAGGGTTTCACACTTTAGTTCCGCATTGGCCAATTTTCAAGAATGACTTATTTCACTAATTTTGCCAAATTTTCTTGATCCAATTTGTTGTATGTGATATATCAGATATGTGTAGCATGAAACAAGAGGAAATTGTGGAGAAATATCACAAAATTCAAGTGTGGAGTTCATTGCCTTGCAAGTTGGCAAGTTGCACTTCCAAGCATGAGGTGTAAAGTTAAAGGTTGTACCAGCCCCTTCCCTATGATCTATAGCCTGCTACAAACATCAGAAATCATTAAGGGACTTTGAAAAAAATGGTCTTGTAGCAGAACAAGTGGAAAACCCTTCAAGGGAGGTTTGTTTCAAAAAATCTTAAAGCTTGCTTCATGGTGAAGAAAGGTCTCTAGCAAGCACCTCAATCCATTTCTCTATAAAAGGAGGACTCATTCACCTCATTTCAAAGACAATTCATCTGATAGAAACCATAGAGAATCTCTGTTATCATAATTTCCACTCCTTGCTTCAAATTCTCAAAAACACCAAAGTTCACAAAAAACACTCAAAATGGTCATGAAGTGAAATCTGCCCAAATTCATTTCTACCCCTTCAAACACCTCAACCACCCTCCACACAACTTCTAAATAACATATAGAAGGTGTGTAATCCATTAAACCACCAAGAAACCTCAAAAATCAAAAAGTCAAACTTCTACCTATCATACTTTGACCAAAGCTACAAAAATCACCAAACTTTGCTCCAAGCCTTTTCTTGAGATTCTAACCACTCTAACACCTCACAAATGACATTTCTCAACTGTCCAAGCTGTTAGTAACCATTGGAAACCCCTATCTCTTCATTTGGCATCATAAGTGCATTGTTGCTTAAAGTTGAAGAAAAGTTCAAAGGCAAGAAAGTGAAGTAAGAGGTCTCTGGTTTTCTCAACTATTCTAGCATATTCAAAAGGGTCGTCAATAGGTATGTATCTGTTTCTTATTGGCTTTAGCATAATTTTTCATGAAATCACATTTTTGAGTACTTTGGTAGAAATTTGAACTATGTACACTTAGATAAATTTCATGGCATTTGTGTTTGATGGATGATAGGGTTATCATGGGTGTCTCCATATGTGTTAAAGTTTGTTCTTGTTAAAATTTAGTTGCTATGTGTTTTTGCTGTCAAAACAAATTCTAGACTTTTTGCCTATGTATTGGTTTGCTAGGAAATTAGTTAGGATAGTGTGTTTCCTTTAAGTTGCAGCTTGTGGTATGCTTATTGTTTAAAACTCTTGATGTGAAACAACCTCTTACAAGTTGGTGTTGAGAAAAGGAGAGGTTGAACTGATATGAATTTCTGTTGGTAGTGAAATGTTTGAATATCACAAGGTTGGCTCTTGGTTCTCAAAGTGTATGTTTCAAGACTGTTCTGTAAATGTACTCATAAACACATACACCTTAGCATTTTAAAGGTAATTTCACAAACTAGTTTTGTTTCAAACTTGAGTTACTGATCAAATACACTCTATGTGCTTTATGTGTTATGAATGCTTGCCTGTCTCAACCTAAATGTACTCAGATTTGAAACTGAGTTCTTCCATGACCTGTCCCAAACTGCCAATAGCAGACTAAACAAACTTGTACATCACAGACTGTTTTGAGGTTCTTGACCTCAGGTGCTTCCCTCACCATCAGACTGTCCTGAATAAACAGCTTCGTTTGAATCCTTGAAGGGGCAGCTTTATTTTTTGACCTGACTATTTATTTTAAAAAGTTCATGGCAGTTTTAGTTCCTAGTCAGAATTATGGCATTGTTAGATGGAAGTTGCCATTAGGACAGTTAAGGAGCATGTTGGTTGGAACTTTGTTATTGAGCTTGATACATGAAGACCTACTTTTTTCTCTCTAATCTCATTGCTGTCATAGGATTTGGGCCTGCAGATTTGACTTGGAGATTAGTCGTGGTTCATTTTGCTGTTAACACTAGGCTATCATGATAGGTTTTGTGAATCATAAGCTGGCCAGAGGGGGTAGTACTGTCATGGTTTTTAAATTACAAACCATGTAGTAAGACTTGTTTTTATTTGAGGTTGCTTAGTTAGGATCCAGTTTTGGTGTGAATTTGTTATATTTTCCTAGCTTGATGCCTTGTTCCTTCTGTTTTGTCCATGTTCAAGTTATTGCTCATAGTTACAACTCATGCATCAATACCTTATTCTGCTAGCTCTTTAAACAAACTTTTCATTGAAATCAGTATATACCATGTTTCAAGTTTGTACATGCTTTAAAATTGTTATGAACTCATATGCATACCATTTAAATCACAAAAATGCATTTTTAACATAACATTTGCCATCACCATGTCAGTTTTCATTCTACTGCATTTTAATCAAAATCACATGTTGAGAATCATTAGATGTATCATTCATGGTATGTTTATAAAACTCTTTGATCATTATAGCCTATGGTTTAAGATTTGAGAATTCAAGTGCATTTTCAAAAATGAGCCTTTGCAACTTGTATATCAGATTTTGGCTTGAACTGTTTTGAGTTGAACTTGGCATTTAGAATCCATAGGACATGCATTTGAATTATGCTCATGCTTTAACATTACCACAATTGCATCCATGGCACAGCATATGCACCAAAATGCATTTCAAGCATCACACTAGCATGATTATGTCATTCTACATTTCTGTTGGATTTTTATTGCATCAACTGTTACATTCCCTCAAATACATCATGTGAAACATGTCCATGTTCTTTCTTGAGTAAAACAACACTTGGTTTGAGAGGTGAGGTTCAAAATGCATCTCATTACACTTCAATACAGCAGCATCGGGTTTTGCAGAGGTTTGAGAATTTTCAAAAACTGAGACCACCATTAGCTTCCTTGTTTGATTCTACCCCAAATCCATATAAATTTCGTTTCGTTTCGATAAACGGTTAGGAAGTTACGGCACAAAACGTATTTGCTTCATTTGTGTGTTTTTGCCCAGCCTTGGAACCATCCTAACCTTATTAATTATTAGGGGTGGCTTCATCAACGGATGTATAGCCACCCCAGTGGTATGACCATGCGCCTTGTACCTCTTGTCCTGAGTTCGACCCCTGAGGAGGGCAACTCTTTTATTCTTTTTTGTTATTTTTCATGTAAACTTCAAAAATTCGTATCTCGCTCGTTTCTCATTGTTTTTCGTCCGTTCTTTTTCCGTTGTGCTCGTATTAATGTGTACTTTCATGCCACGTTTTTATTTTTCATGTTTGCATATTTTATCACTAAGTTTGTTTATGTATAAGTGTGCGTGTTTTCGCGATCGTTTATGTAATTGCAGATGAATGTTTATATGTTTCCTTTCATTATTTTTCTTGAAAGTTGTTTGAATCCATGTCTATATGTGTTAGTTAACATGCTAGGATTTATTTCTCGGTGTTTACTATTTTTTATCTGTTGATTTTCATTAAAAGCGAACTGTTGTCACAGTGTCGATTATTTCATCTATTAACTGTTACCTTCATGTTTCAAAGGTTATCATCATGTTTCATCCTCACCATCTCTTATTATTTAATTGGTTGTAACCATGATTATGCTTTACCTTGATTATCATCTTGTCTAGCATTTTATTTTCTTTTATCCCCAAACGACGAAACTCGTTAGTTCTCGTCCAAGTCGTCTCCCCATTTTTCCTCCAAAGGAAGGTCTGTTATTTGACCCTCAATGTCAAGAATGTTTCAATCACACCCTCGACTTTGTTAAGTCACTTTACCCCTAGCTTAAAAGTCGTTATACTTTGCTTTAATTCTAAGAAACCCACCTGTACTAGGAGCATTCTTCAACTAGAACCCTAGGAAAGAGTTCGTCAACTCTGTGTAAGAATCATCGTCATGATTTCCTACCTTCCCCTTTTTAATACAACTTATATTAGGTAGTTTTGTCAAACTCCATACAAACGTTGTCACGTTTGTTCCCCCCTTGAACCTTGATCGTCATCAAGTGTTCTTTTCCCTTGTGAGGTGAACTACGATTGCTCTGATTCTATCCTAGTTAGGATACGTAGGCAGAAGGTGCGATGCCTTTGCGAGCAAACTTAGAAAAACACTTAGGCCTTTATTTATTTTATTCCCATCCCAAACCGTAGAACAATTCACAAACTTAGCAATCAATCAAGCAAAAGGTTCTTGTAGAGTACTACAGATGCTTAGGGTGCTAACACCTTCCCTAGGTATAACCAACCCCCGATCCCCGAATCTCTTAGCGTTGTTTTACATCGCGAAAAGGGTTTTTCTTTCTTTAGACCTTTCCTTTGGATAAATTAAAGTTCAGTTGTAAAAGAAATAAGGTTCAAGTTAATGCAATAGCTTGATATCCAATTTTCACCGCAACAGTTGAGCTTTGTCAATAGATCCTCAATTCCAGTCATATGTCTGGAATAACCACTATCAAAGTACCAGTCCTCTTGGGTTGGCATCCTTAGATCAGTGTGAGCTGCTAAGGCCATATTATTGGTAACCCAATGTCTTTGCCTGTTAGGAGCACCCTTCTTTGCTCTTGCTTGATGAGCTCTCTATTTTTGATGAGGATGACTAGGAAATCCATGTAGCCAGAAACACACAGATTTGATATGACCAAGTTTTCCACAATGGTAACACCTGTACCCTTGGAATCTACTCTTAACTAGATTCTAGTTTCTGTTGGTTGGATGTTGTGACATTGGTCGTGACATCCTCTTTGGCTTCGGGACCTCAGGTTGTAATCTCTTGAGATTTATCACAGGATTTTGTTTATCAGCATATCCTAGTCCAGATCTATCTTTTGAGGTTTGTCCACTCTGTAGAATTTCCTCTAGAGTGTCAGTCCCAGAGTTTAGCATCCTTATAGATTTTGCCATTTGATCCTTCTTGCTTTTCAACTCCTGTACTTCACTTCTGAGTGTATCAATTGTGGCTAGATGCTCTCTCTTTTCAGCTTCTAACTCCTTGATGATTTTCTTCTGTTGCTCCCCTGCTGAACCAGTTCTGTCCTTCTGATGTGAAGCTTTTTGTATGAGGCTGCAAGCTCCTCAAAAGACAACTCTTCATCACTTGAATCATCATCAGAGATGCACACACTGTTAAAAGCAGTGACATGTTTAGCTGATTCCTTTTCTGATCCACTGTCTGAATCTTCATCAGACCAGGTGACTGTCAAACCCTTTCCTTTCTTTTTGAGGTATGTGGGACATTCCCTCCTAACATGTCCATATCCCTCACATTCATGACATTGGACTCCTCTGCCTTGGCTGACTTTCTCTTCAAATTTCTCTTTATCAGAAGGCATGCTTTTGGTATAAGGTTTAGACTTAGCATCTATCCTTTTGACCAGTTTATTGAACTGCCTTCCAATCATGGCTATTGCCTCTGATAGATTCTCCTCTTTTTCATCATCTGAATCCTCAGCAGTGTTTGAGACAAGAGCTATACTTTTTCTCTTTTTCTCCACAACCTGATCAAACATCCCCATCTCAAAGGTTTGGAGGGAACCAATGAGTTCATCCACCTTCATGTGGCATATATCTTGAGCTTCTTCAATGGATGTTACCTTCATGGCAAACCTTTTAGGTAATGACCTTATAATCTTCCTTACAAGCTTTTCTTCAGTCATCTTTTCTCCCAAAGCTCCTGAGGTGTTCGCTAGTTCAAGAACATTCATGTAAAAGTCATGAACAGTCTCATCTTCCTTCATTCTTAGACTTTCAAATTTTGTGGTCAGCATTTGAAGTCTAGACATTTTTACCTTGGAAGTTCCTTCATGAGTGGTTTTGAGAGTGTCCCAAACATCCTTTGCTAGTTCACAGCGGTGAACCATTCTGAAGATGTTTTTGTCTATACCATTGAAGAGTGCATTCAATGCTTTAGAGTTTCCAAGAGCCAAGGCCTCTTGTTCTTTGGTCCATTCCTCTTCAAGAATTTGCACAGATACTCCATCCTTGTCAGTCTTCACAGGATGTTCCCAGCCAGAGTTTGCAGCTCTCCAAGCTTTGCTGTCTAAGGACCTTAGGAATGCAATCATCCTAGGCTTCCAATAGTCATAATTAGACCCATCTAGAATTGGAGGTCTATTGGTGAATCCAATTCCTTTATCCATAGTACCAGAATTTGATTTCCCTAGATCTCACCCAGAATAAACAGGCAGGGTGCCTGCTCTGATGCCAATTGAAAATTCTGGCAAGCACACGATGGATGTTATTCCTAAAGTTATAACATCCACTGTGACATCTGCTACATAACAGCTAATACTCAGCAATAATATACGCAGTAAATAACACAACAATTGTTTACCCAGTTCAGTGTCAACAACACTTACATCTGGGGGCTACCAAGCCAGGGAGGAAATTCACTATCAGTAGAATCAATTCAGAGTTAAACCTCCAGTTTACACTCCTTACTTAATCTCTACCCAATGACACTTCAACCTAGAGACACTCTAGACCTGAGTATACCCACTCACTCCCCCTCAATCACACAACAATGATATTAAATAATTACACACGACAATATGAAGAGACACTTCATACACTCCTTGATCTTGCTTCACAGCTTTGATCAAGAAACTCACACACTCTTGCTTCAAAGCTTCGAGTGAGATACAACCTAGAATCTACCTATCCAATGCAAATCATCCACCAGACAATTGCTTGGTTTACAAGTATTCCTAGACAGAATTCACACATGAAGACTAGCCTTCTTCACTTATACAGGACTCTGGAATCTGCACTCTTTCTTCTTCTATTGTCAAGTGCTACTTTTCAGGTTTGCATCTTCTGATCTTTATAGAAGCTATCAGTCCTTTTGGGCCTTGGTGCATTAATTAGGTTTTATCCATATCAAAACCTATTCTCAAAGAGCTGCACACTTGCCACTCAATTCAGGGATCTTCTAGTTCGCCTAGGGCTTCTAAAAATTCTCCTGCTATCCAGCTTGAGCATTTATTCTGTTTCCTAGTTCATAGATACCAGAAAAACAACCTTGCCTGTTGGATGTCATACGTTCAATGTTATGACATTATGTATGACATTCAGTTTAACTAAGTTAACTTATAGTTAACTTACCCTGCGCACACATCATTAAGTATGTCATAACACTCAGTATGACATACATGCACACTCTAAAGTTTCGCCATAAAATGTAGCCAATCAAGAGCACTTACGACTACCAACCAAAAGTTGGGACAACAACAGACGTCCCATGGGGAATAGGGGAATACCAACCAAAAGTTGGGACAACCGCAGGGATAACATCCAACCAAAAGTTGGAAAACAAAGATACTAACCAACAGTTAGAATCACCATAAAACACCATTGATCAAAGGTCGGAACACAATCTACTAACCAAGAGTTAGGATTGCTGGGGAAAGATCCTCATCGACCAAAAGTTACTAACCAAGAGTTAGGATAGCCGGGGGACGCTACACGATGCCGACTCCACAATAGAAGACTTCCAACCAAAAGTTGGAATGATCATCCCAAATTATCATCCAAGAGTTGAAATAAAAGGCCACTAACCAAGAGTTAGAACAACATCTACTAACCAAGAGTTAGAACAACAAAGATTACCAACCAAAAGTTGGAACAAAGACTCTGCGAGGGGAAACCAGAGATTACAAACCAACAGTTGGGATCACCTTCTAGGCCAACCAAAAGTTGGAACACCAACTACAACCATCTGGATTACGTTGGAGGGTGCCAACCAAGAGTTGGAATCCTCGACTCTGCTGAGAGAAATAAAGAACAACCACCAAAAGTTAGAATAACATCCAAACGCCACTGGATCATCAACCAAAAGTTGAAATAAAACAACGATGAGCAACCAAAAGTCAGAACAACTCTGTTGGGAAAGAACCACAAGCCTGACCAGGGAAGGCAACACTCGCAAGCGACTCACCTGAGAAAAGCAAAAACATTTACCCAAACGACTCAGCTGGGAAGAATCTGATAAAATAACCACCCAAAAATCCATCTGTTTCCCTTGAAAATTGGAAAACAACTGCTGATCTTCCAAATCTAACTTTGGTGACTCACAGGATCGATCAGATTGTTCCTAGGACATGTGTTGAAAGGCTCTTTATTTTGGGAATCTATCTAAGTTTCACACTTAGGCAATATTGGGGTAAAAGAATTTAAAGAAACACCTTGTTCAACTACAGAATAATTTAAAATATGAAATAAAGCTTTTAACAAAAGAAAGAAAGAAGTTTGTTTGGAGAGGGAAGGTTAGATTAAGGGCGAAGAGAAAGGAATTGCATAGAAAGAGAAGAAAGAAATAAAGTAAGTAAGGGGGAAGGGTGCAAAGAAAATAAAAGACTTTTAAAGTTTAAAGCAAGTAAAGTAAATTTCATTAAGATAAAAGATGGTGTGTTTACATGATGTACATTCTCTATAACACTCGCTTTCTCTACACTCGGATACTTGGAGTAATTCTAAGAGTAATTTGTACAATGGTAAATTACAACACCCTTGTTCATATCTAAGACATCCTATTTATAATAGTAAAAAATAACTTCTAATAACCTCCAACATCACCAACTCTCGCCACTTGTCATAATGCATTGATCTACTGCTCATAAGGTGCCACGTGTCTTCTTAAGCATTTGGCCAACGAAACCGTTCCCTCCAAAACTTTTAAATTTCAAACCTTCGACAAACCAGCAACAGCAACAAACGGTCGAAGTCTTTGTTTCTCCTTTAATCTTGGTGAGTTCTTCGACTCCTTCCTTTAGTCGCCTTACACCTTTCGACCAACTCTTGTTCTCAACTTGTTTTTGGCACTTCATCTTGAATTCCTTTCTTTTGCAAGAGGCGTTGAATTTAGGAGCTAACAAATTGCCCCCCAAAAATGTCTTTTCGACTTCTGATGTGGAAAAATACATTTTTTGACAGCGTCTGATTTCGACGCCGCTTGTCCTCCTCATACGTGTCATCTGATGTTCTTTCACCCAATACAAGTCTGGGAAGGTGAAAGGGAAGGGAGAGAAAAAAGAAAATAGAAGGGAACATGCAAGATACTGTTCCGCCACCTTGATGCACGTTCCTGACGTCACATTTCATCATGGAGATTTTCTCGGGAACCACCAAAATCATGGGCCATCATCACCTTTTCACCCTAGGGGACGTGAATTACAACTACTATATCCGCCACCCTACTCCAGGCGCACACGTGGCCTACTAACTCTAGCCCCTTAATGATGAAAACTTTCAATCTTCCATACACTATATAAGTAATTCTCCTCTGATATTTTCATTTTTTCCGACTTCTCTGACTCTTAACAATACTCTTGCATTTCTCTTCCTCCAATTTTCTGTTCTCTAAACCAACAAACTTTTCACTACTTTCAACAATGGCCGATCATCAAAAGAAGACACAATCTAAAGGGCAAGCTTCTGTATCAACTGTCCCACCCTTTGCCAGCTTAAGCGGTCCTAAGGTAGTGAAGAACCAACAATTCATTCGCGAACCTTTGTTAGAAGAGAAACGCCACATCTATGAATCACAGGTAATCATCCCAGTTACTGTTGCAGGTAAACCCTTAGCCATGTCTGGCCCTTTACCTCATTTAGGTCTTGATTATTCTGCCATTAGAGACTTCTTTCCCTCCTACAGAGTCACTAAACCTTTAGGGCCAAAAGATTCTAGCAAAGTCTCCGCTGATGGCCCTGATAACCTAACCCTCTTCGACGTAGATCTTAGGTATCTCCATGATGGAGCCAGATTATTTAGGGCTGCCCCCTACTTTAAAGATTCTGAACTTTACCTCAATTGGCTGACAAAAATAGAGAAAGTGAAAGCCCAAGATTGGAAGGACACTGGGATTTATGATCTTATAATGATGTCGAAGGTAGACCCTACTTACTGCCCCCTTATGCTGGCCTCTTCCTTGTTTTTCTGGGATAGTACTCATAATACTTTCCACCTCCCTTGTGGGATGATGACACCCATATTGCTTGATGTAGCTGCCATTATGGGCCTAAAACCCCACGACCTTGTTTACGACCCTGAAATTGATAGCCAAGACACTATAGGATTCGCCAACACCAAACATACTTACACAACCTTTGTTCAACACTATCATAACAAAACCACCACCTCTGTCGATAACGAAGAACATATAGCCTTTTTGGCCATTGTTGCACCCCAAAATTTGACCAACCGAGTCTCGTATCTGGCTCGAGGTTTCGACGCATAATCGCATTCGCATCTGCATATTGCATACAGTGCATATTTTCATTTGTTTTGATTTTATTGGGATCACAGCTCTCGTCTCGTGTTTCAGGTTTTTTTATCAGTTTAAATAGGTAGAATCGTATTTTTGGGTCGTTCGGCGCTTATTTTGTTCCCCTGGGAATTATTGTGATTTTTCTGGATTTTATTGGCCATTTTTAGGGTTTAAATAGATTTTTAATCATTTTTAGGATTTAATAGGATTTTTAATAGTTTTAATTCTTTTTAAATAGATTTTTAATCATTTTAGGATTTAATAGAATTTTTAATAGTTTTAATTCTTTTTAAATAGATTTTTAATCATTTTAGGATTTAATAGATTTTTTAGGAATTGTTAGAATATTAATGGTTTTTTAAATAGTTAATAGCTTTTAATCTTTTTTAATATAGTTTTTTCTTATTAAATAAATAGTTTTTTTTAGATATAATGTTTTAGAATAATAAAAAATTAGGGTTAATAGAAATTAAATGTTTTTAATTTTAGATATAGAATAATAATGGATTTTCCTTTTATTAGTAAATAGAGTTTAATCGGAAATATAGTTTTTTTAATAGTTTTTATTAGATGTTATTAGAAATTTCATAGAATTTAATATAGTTAATTAGAGTTTAATAAAAGTTTAGAAGTTTAGATTAGTGGGTTTATTAGAGTTTGTTAATTCAGTTTTTTCATTTAATTGACCATTAATCATTTCCATTTAATCCAAATTTTAATCATGTTATTTCAGTTTTTTTGGGTGGTTCTTATGGTTTTCGTATGGGCTTCAGTATCCAATTCGCAGGCCCAGTTTGAGCTTTTTTGTTCAGCTATTGGTTTTTGTCCAGAAAAGTCTATTTTCGTCCAGGTTTAATCCAGCAAGTTCCAGCAAGTTCCAGCAACTTCCAGAAGCATCCAGAATTGCTCAGTCTTTAAATACCAGCTTCGTTCCACGTGTAGCTGGCGGGAGGACCCCACGCTGCACATCTCACATCACGCCACGCACCCTCAGCCTCCTTCACCTCACTGCCACGCCAGTCCCCATGTGGCAACCATGCACTCTCTCACCCCACTACCTCCCCCACGTGTCATCACCACAACACCTCGCCTGAGACGCCCACCGGCCGGCATGCATGGTCGGTGGCTGCCGTACCGGTCACCTTCTCCCCAGAACTTCGATCAAACCCCCATAGCTTCCTCCAATCTTCATCACCCTCAACCCAGAAACCTTCAACAATCATCTCCTCCGATCAATAACCACCTTCGGCCACCATCGATCACACCAGAAACGCCCAAAATCCCAGAATCCGATCCAACCACCACCATCAACTTCTAGATTCAACTCTCAACATTCATCTTTCTGGTTAAAGTCATCAACAAGAAGAACGATCTTCCTCCTATCGCCTGGAAATCGCTAGAAGCATCTTCATCAAAATCTCCCAGGATCTTCAAGTTTCTTCAGAAAATCCAGATCCATCAGAGCAAGAAACTTTAAGAACGTTTTTCCAGGAAACTTCATGGATCTTCAATTAATTCTCAGGATTCAACCGTTCAGCAAGAATACTCAGCTCCACCTTCATGTTCATCACGATCTCCAGAATACTCCAGACATTTCCGGAATGAAACTTCAACAACACCTTCATCCTGCAATCTCCAGAACTTCATCAGCGAACAATCCAAGAACTTCATTTCAACAAACTCCTCATCACCTTCAGGATCCTCAACGTCTTCTTCACGAAAGTTTCATCAGATTCCTCGCAAGCAATCGTCAATCCTTCAACTCTCCAGAAAGCTTCAACTCGTTAACTCTTCAAGAACGTTCAAGCGAATCTCCAGGTTTTTTCCAGAGTTATGGTTTGTTCGTCATCTGAGATCCTTCATGTCCGTCACAAATCTTCACCGCAAGTCAAGAATACGAGCAAATCTCCAGAAGAGATCTCCAGAACGACAACTACAAGAACACTCTGTCAGCAAGATCTCCTTCATCATAGCAATGAGAGCTTCAAGAACGCCTTCATCGGGAATCAAGAGCACTCTCAGATCTCAGGTTTTTTGTTGGCGCTTTTATCCACTAACAAGTTATGTGCATCGCCGTCTTCATCCATGACTTCAACATACGAGCATCTTCTTCGTTTTGCAAGCATCACCGGCAATAGTTCTTCGTCAAGAACTTTCTTCTTCAGAGACCTTCAACCTTTCTGGAAAGTGAATTGCATCTGGATTAGTGTCGTGTTAGGGGTGTTTTCGAGTGTTAGAGTAATTGGACGTAGGGTGGTTGGTCGCATCGGAGATAGTTTGAACGAAAGGGAGAAGGAGAGGAAGAAGGTTGACGGCGGCGCTAGGTTGAAGGAGAAAGGAATGTAGAATTAGGGTTTGAGGATTCAGAGAGGACTTGGTGTTGGATTGGGCCTCAGGCCCAAGGTTGTTGTCCGTACACCTCCGTTACTTCTTTCACCCCCCCCCCCCCCTCCCCGTCTGAGTGCGTGTGGGCAGTGTGTGCATGGGCCTGGGTCCAACGCCCTGACTGTTTCATCCACTCCCAGTCTCAGTGGCATACCCCCCTCCCAGTTTTTTTGTTTGATTTGTTTTCTGGGTTGGGCCCAAGTGTGTCATTTTTGTTTTTTCTTTTACTCCCCTTGTAACAACTATACCCCCAGCCCCTTATTTTCTTTCTTTTTTTTAATTCTTTTAGAGTTTGTTATATTTGTTATCAAAAAAGAAAGTATTAAAATAGAAAAAGAAAGAATATAGAATATATGTTGAGAAAAGAAAATATAAAAAAAAAGCATATTAAAGAAATAGAAAAAAAAAGAATAAAGAAAATATTGAGAAAAAAATAGAAAAGAAAAGTGAAGAAAAAAATATTGAAAAAGAAAAGAAATATTGAAAAATAAAAAGAAAAATATTATGAAAAATAGAAAAATAAAGAGAGAATAGTTTGAAAGAAAAAAGAAGAAAATAGTTGGAAAATAGCAAAAAATATTAGAGGTAATATTTTTAGAGTTTATTTTCTTTTTAGAGGTAATTTTAGAAGTCCACTTGTTAGGGGACTATTTTTCATTCGATTTTTTAGGATAGGATAAGGTAGTATTTCCTAGGAGATTTATTTTCAGTATTCACTCATTGTAACCATTTTTCAGAATGTTAATAAAACGAGATTTGAGCTGTGGTCCCGAAGTAGCCGAACTACAGCTGCTCTGATTTCTCGTACCAGACGAGGATATGTAGGCATAGGATGCGATATCCTAGCGAGCACACTAACAACTGACTTTTGTTCTCTCGCGGCTGTGCAATCGAGACTTTCCCGCTGACGACTAACTGTCACCCTTTTTTCTCTCTTGCCCGAGTGCATTTGAGACCAAGCCATAGTTTTGCCCATAGGTTCCCGACCCTGTACAACCAGTTTGATTTTCTCACTGCTGTGTGAGAATACCTTTGTTTAGCCGTAGTTAGCCTGAACTACGTAAAACTCTGATCTTCCATGCAGTGTGGAAGTACGTAGGCACAAGACGCGAGGTCTTGGCGAGCCAATTTTCCCTGTAGTCCCGAACTACGTTGACTCTGACTTTCTCTCTTGAGAATACGTAGGCATAGAGTGCGACGCTCTATCGAGTCAATTCCCTTCCGTTTAGATTTAGCAGCCGTAGATAGATTGTTTTTGCATCCTTTAGACAACCCAAGCAAGCGTGGATCCCATCGAGTACGACGGACGTGAGGGGTGCTAATACCTTCCCCTTGCGTAACCGACTCCCGAACCCAGGTTTTGGTTGCAATGACCATACCTTTCCCCGTTTTTTGCGAGGTTTACTTCGAGCGTTTCCTTTCCCTCCGTTGGGATAAATAACGCACGGTGGCGACTCTTCTGTCAGCCGGCGCCGATTTTCGCAGTAGCGACAGCTGGCGACTCTGCTGGGGACGTATTAGTTTCCTAGGGATCCAACGTCCCGAAAGCGAGTCAATTTTGGGATCCAACGTCCCCTAAGAGAGAGTCAATCCTAGCGCTTGTTTGCTTGGCTATTGGTGCTTATTTATCGATATTATCTGTTGTTGTTGGGGTGTTACGGGTGTTCTATGATTGAGAGATAAGCCGGACCTGGGCTTGAGTATGCACCTAGATATAGTTGCGGAGAAGTAGTAGACGAACCTGTCTGCTGAGCAGGCACAGTTCCCTACGAAAATCTGCGCTCAGACGAGGTTCTCGCAGAGGTGCTCCTTTCCGGTCCTGAGGATCTGAGGGGAGTCCAGACGTGAGGATTGTCGACCCTGGGAACCGATCATTTGGAAGTTAGCTAAGTGAGGCCTCTTCAGGACTCGATGATGCCACTCCTTCTGGGAATCGTATCGTCAGTTCTGAAAGTCTGTGACGCTGACGACCGCATAGGATGCCGTACCTTGTCAGATATAGGTCCACACCTGTGAGTGGGGGGGTTTTTTTGTGCAGGAAACTTGACTTCCAACCTACCTGTTATTCTGGTCTTCTCTTCAGAGCAACCGTACTCCGCCAGCAGTGCAGCAGTATTTAGATTGTGTGGGGGCTGTGATCCCGTGTTTGTTGCATTGCATTGCATTTGCATAGGCATCTTCGCATCATATTGCATACCATTCGCCAGCTAGTCAGAGCTCTTATCCAGCCGTTATTTTGGTTCTGAAGGTGAATATTGAAGACGACCAAGGGGTGGAAGCAGATTTGATCAGAGTCAAGCAGTGAGGTCAGCTGAAGACCATTGGTAGCTATGTCAGAGAGCAGCTTCCAGTTTGTTGATACCTTGTCAGGTTTCACCGTAACGTCCAATCCTCTGTATGGATCTCCGCACGACGAAGACTTTCCGCAAGTGAACAACCTTACTGCAGCTCAGCTTGTGCAGCCATCTGTTGAAGACCAAGGTCTGCGTGAGCAGTTTGTTGCCCGAGGTGAACGCTCTCCTTCTGTTGATGTCTCAGACTACCAGGGTTTTGCCTTCCCTGTGCCAAAGCCCCGAAGAGAGGTCCCAACAACAAAGAATGAAGACCCATTAGCTCCCGTGTATGCTGAAAGGTTTCGTGCATTAGATGAGAGATTCAAAGCCTTGAAAGGTAAAGACGCTGTTACTCCTAGTGCTGCAGATATGTGTCTGGTTCCTGGCCTAGTGTTGCCTCCGAAGTTCAGAATGCCGAGGTTTGAAAGGTACAAAGGAGGTAGTTGCCCGAAGCAAAATTTGGTGATGTTCTGCCGAAGAATGACTTCGTTTGTGCACAACGACAAGCTGATGATTCATTGCTTTCAAGATAGTCTGACTAGGGCACCTCTGAGTTGGTATATGCAGTTAGAGCGTGATCAGATTCGATCATGGATGGACTTAGCCAATGCCTTTCTAAAGCAGTACGACTATAACCTTGATGAAGCTCCTACTCGCGTGCAATTACAAGAATTGTCTCAAGGGAACAATGAATCTTTCAGAAAGTATGTTCAGAGATGGAGAGAATTTGCTGGTAGAGTGCAACCACCGCTCCTGGACCAAGAGCTGAAAGGCATGTTCGTAAACTCCTTGCAGAGCCCGTACTTCGAAAGAATGTTTGAAACCGCACCAAATTTCTCTGAGTTGGTAAGGACGGGAGAGCGCATCGAGTATGGTGTAAAAACTGGAAGAATCCCGAATGTTTCAAGAGGTCAGGCCAGTGAAACTGAATCTCTCTATAGCTCTCAATCCGAGGATGAAACTATGATCGATGCGGTCCTGACAGATGTTGGATATCCTCAAGTCGAATCGGTGAAATCTGTTGGTTCTCCGTCTTCTCAGCGGTCAGTATCTTCTGTGTCTCGTTATTCTGGACAGACAACCGTGCCTAAGGCACCCCATCAGGAATCTTATGTCGCTTCCATCGCAGATCAGCAAACTCGTGGCCGAGGTTATCAGAATCAGCGTCAGAATCAGAACCGACCTCGTAACAACTTGGAACGAAGGAACGCTCCATTCCATCCAGTACCGGTGCCGTATGGCCAGATTCTTCCGCGGTTGATTCAGAATTCTTTGGTGGAACCAAAAGCTCTCAAGCCCGTGCCAGAACCTCACCCTCCAGGATACAATCCCCACGTTCAGTGTGGTTATCATGGTGGCTCACCGGGGCATTCAACTGAAGATTGCAAAGCTTTCCAGGCGAAAGTGCAGCAGTTAATCGACAAAGGGTGCATTTCCTTTCCCGATGGAGTTTTGGTTGTGCATGACAACCCCTCAGCTGTCTAAGCTCGTAGATTCGGAAGGTATTCCCCAGCAAAGAAGCCGGTGGTTCAGACAGGCAGGCGCCTCAGCATTGGCAGTCCTCAGACTTTACATCATTTGCATTTGTAGTTTCTTTTCTGTTAGTTACTACCTGCTTTTAAACGTTGTATGTTTCGAATGGTGATAATAATAAAGTGACTATGCATTTTTCTGAATTAATCATGTCGCTGTCGCTCATTTACTGCATTGCACTGACACTTGCATTTTATTCACTCCACTTTATCATCGTGACTAGCAAAGATTAGAGGGAGGATGACGAAACTAAACTCATAACCGATGATTGTAGGCTTTCAGATAAGACCATACCGATGACGTACAAGGCATTGTTTCAAATCCCTAAACACTGGAGATATAAGGAGTTAGTCCCTTGTTAACCACTTCGAGCCAGGAAGTAGAAGTTTTTTCGGACTTTTGAACCCTCACATCTTAACCCGGGGCAGGGTAGTTGTCAGTTAGCTTGACCGAGCGTTCAAGTCTTGCAGAGGAGTGTTGTCTTTCAAGGACCAATCAGTTTATACCTTTCAAGAGGTCAAATCTCATCAACCAGGAGTGAGACAGTTACAATCCTTTCGGAGCAATCAAGACAACCAGTGTCACACGACTTTGTTCCAAAAGAAAGAAGAAAGAAAGCCCGCTAAGTAAAAAGAAAGAAAAAGCTGAGAAAGCTAATACTTAGGCAAAAATTAGGGCATCCCGCTGGACTTCAAAAGAAAAAAATCGAAAAGAACTCAAAAGGAGTCAGTCCAGGCAAAAATTAGGGAATCAAAAGAATGAAAAAGAGGGATTAAAAAGAAAATTTTCCCCAGCAAATCACAAAGTCGTGTACACAGACACCAAAAACGAAAAGGAGTAACTATCACTCCGGAAAAGCCTTGTGAGTTCCTTAATTGTGGTTCTTACCATTCAGCATACCTCTCGAAGAGGCAAGCGCTTGTGCCAGGTTAACTGAACCTCAGGATCGGAGATCATCACGTAGAAGGGGTGGGTACAAATCAAATTTGAGCCAAATATCCTTTGTTTCACGAACCGTGAACCCGACCACGATACAACCCTTAAAAGACCTAATTGAGGTAGGGTTAGTCTGAAGCGCATTACGATAAGGTTGAGTAACCTGACTCCTTCTTGACTTGCTAGTCACATCTTTGTCGTATTTTTCACTGACCACGTAAGCACTACGTTTGAACTTTGGTTCACTCGTCACTCTCAATCATATGCATGTAAATGAGTGACAGCTCAAATTTTTTCAAAATCTGCATAACCACTGCATTAAGGTTACCATTCGTGAATAGACAGTTTTAATTGCAGGTTAGTAGTTGGCATAGAAAGAAATTCCAACAGGGAATAATCGAGCAGGACTGAGTAATTCAGCAGTCTGAACCAGAATGGTGTATGTTGTGAAGCCTTGTGAATCAGGGGCATTGACTTCCAGTAAGTTCAGTATCAGTTAGTCTGAGGACAAGGCCCGAGGCTTCAGTTGAGCAGGGGCAGTTTATTTGAGAAGCAGTTGATCAGAAGTGAGTCTTCTCGAGAGCCAATCAGGGGCAATTATACAGAGCGTTGAGATTTGAAAGCAGATGCTTCAAGTGGATAATCAGATCGGGTTAAGTCGCTAGAACGCTCATTCAGGGGCAAGTCATCGCAGAGAATGTTGAAGTCAACTGGGTTGTTAGGTGTTTAATTGGAGATTGAATGCTGTTGTTGTACAGATACCGGGGCAAGTATTCTCGAAGTCATCTCGTAGAGAGCTGTTCAGAGCAAGTACTCCCAAGAGTTAGATTGGGGCAAGTTGAATTGTACTGGGGCAAGTTGTGCAAGCCAGTCTTTTTATCCCCAGCTGAGTGCATTGGGGCAAGTGGTGCGAGCAAGTTTGTTTATCCCCAGCCGGAGTTGAGTATCGGGGAATCATGTCAATACCCTTATAAAAAACATCAGCATTCCGAAAAGGCCGTGTTGTCGTTGGATCATTATCCCACAGTCTAAACCTGTTACGTGTCAGTAACCAGTCGTTTCCAAAGTCCAGTTCTCGTCTGGCCCACCCTTCCGTAAGCATCAGTTCCCGTCTGGTGCAGTTTATTGTAAGCATCAGTTCCCGTCTGGTGCAGTTTATTGTAACCAGTTCTCGTCTGATCACCGTTTCTTCAAGTGTTGTATCAGTTCTCGCCTGGTACATGTCGTCGCGTAACCGGTTCTCGCCTGGTCATCGTGTGTTTTAACCTATGTGTTATACCAGTTCTCATCTGGTGTAAGTCAGCTTTCAGCCAGTTCTCGCCTGGTTGTCTATACCTCAGCCTGTTATCCAGTCAGCCCGTCTGATGTCCAAACCAAATCAATTCCCGTCTGATATCCAAAACCCGTAAGTCAGTTCTCGTTTGACAACCTAACATGTTTCGCTATCAGCTCTCGTTTGGTAGTCCACCCTGAATGCTAGTTCTCGTCTAGTATTTCTTATATCTCCCACTGTGTACATAATCCGTGTTTATCCTAAATAAAAAAAAAACCTAAAGGTATCTGACACAGTATTTCCCAATGACCCGCATGTTGTCATGTTCCCCGATACGAAGCTCGGCGGATACCAGTGCTCCGAGTAATGTTTGAAATCCTTGTGGATGTTGTTAAATCAGAATTGCCACTCTTCAGCAAATGAAAGTTGCTTATTATCCCCGGAAGAGTCGAGATTGTATTTTACCCTGTATCAGAGTAGGATCAGAAGGATCCTCAGCAGATTAAGATCGACATCCTTGATAGTAGGGGCATTTCCAGCAGAGTGCCGCGCGCAATCAACCTCAGTTTAGGTCAATCCCCATAGAGTACAATCAGTTGTCAATGGTTTGAAGGAAGCATCCCCAAGCAGAGTTGTTTTCTTTCCCCAGTAAAGTCACCGAAGCAGGATTCTTTCCCCAGCACCGGGTCACAAGTGCAGGTTTCGCAGGAAATTGTTCGTACGCCGAATTATGCAGTAACTGATGGTGCCAGACTGAAGTCTCCAGCGGAATTGAGATTCCCCACCAGAGTTATATTCTCTCCTGAAGTTGGATGATTCCCTCTTCCCTAGCAGAGCGTGGGGCAGCTGATGTTGTATCTCCCCAGAGTCGTACTCTCTTCGGCGAAGCAGAATGACCTCTCCTTCCTCAGCCGAGTTTGCGGATGTCCAAGAGAGCCGAGTCCTTGGAAGTTGATCGGACCATGTTTTCCCCAGTGGAGTGTGGAGCAGCTGAAGTTGCCTCCCCACAGAGTTGTTATCCCCAGAAGATTAGCCGAGACGGCCACGTAGTTCACTCCCGCGATTGACATCGCTTTCCTTCAGCAGGTTCGGGTTCTCGTAGAGCTTCGTCCCCTGCAGTAATCAATTGAAGTTGTTTTCCATGCAGCAGTCAACAGAAGATCAATTCCCCAGACAGAGCCTGATTGATATTGGCGTGTCCAGGTTCTCCTCAGCAGGATGATTCCTCTGTCTGAGTAGTTCTTTCTCCTTGACAGGAGGATTTTCCCCTCGACATTTATTTTGCTGACGGGATCGCAGCATTGTGCATGACTGCATAGCATTTAACACTGCATAGCATTTAACACTGCATAGCATTTAACATTGCATAGCATTGTACAGGATTGCATGGCATTTGGCATAAACGCATAGCATTCCCACCGTGTGGGGCATGGCGCAGAAGCATACGCATCATAAGCATGATCTAGGTTACTATCATTCTTGTCTTACAGGTGTTCAACCAAAGGACCAGTTGCTCAGGACGATTCCTGATATTCTCCCCAACGAGGTTGTTGCCTTAAGATGATTCTTAAAGACCCCAGTGTAATCCCCACAGTCGCTCGCTCAAGATGATTTTTGAGATCCCCAGCGAAGTCTTCAGTTCAAGACGATTCTTGAATTCCTCAGCAGAGCCGTTTGCTTAAGATGATTCTTAAGACCTCAGTACAGCTTCCCGAGTTGTTTGCCCAAGATGAGTCTTGAGCTCCCCAGTAGCGTCCTCAGCAAGAGTTGCCCAGGAGGATTCCTGGAGTACCCAGCAGAATGAAGTCTCCAGAATGGTTATCAGTTCAGGATGATTCTTGAAGGTGCCCGACGGATTTGTTTGTTCAAGATGATTCTTGAAGTCCTTAGCAGCGTGATATGTTTGTTCCAACAGTGATGTCTAATCTGAAGATGGACTTCGTAGACGCCTGAAGGCGGTATCAGAAGGTTCCTGTGAGTTCAGATTTCCTTGTTGATGAATCAACGTTTGTCTGAAGACAGAATTCAAAAGGTTGTAGATGCAGCTTTTGTAACAAAGTGATCCGTGTTGGCCTGAAGACCAAGTCAGTTTTCCTGAGGTGATGATTGATTGCGATCAAGTGGATAGTTTTTCTTCAGACTGAAGTCGAAGATACCTCCTGCAGAGTTGCCGACGAGCAAAGTTTATATCCTTGAAGGCCAAGGATGCTTATCTTCAGAAGTACTTGAAGATATTTCCTAGCTGAAGCTGGAATTGCCGACGGGCAGGGTTTCATCTATCTTCAGAAGAACTTGAAGATTCTCCAGCGGATCTGGAGTGGCCAGGGGCCAGGGTTCCATCTATCGTCAGAAATACTTGAAGATTTTTTCTAGCTGAAGCTGGAAATGGCCAGGGGCTAGGGTTTCATATATCTTTAATGTTGAAGTTCTACGGTGGGCAGTGTGCAGCAGTATTCCGATGTTCGTTATGGTTCTGAGGGTGAACCCCAGATCAGAGTGTGCTCGGTTAAGTCTCTCATTCCCAACGGAGTAGTTTCAAATACGCAAGTGTACCTTTTGTTCCATTTACCAGGGGTGAACCCCAGGTCAGAGTTGTTCAGGGTTGCATTTTCTCCAGCGACGAGGTTGGATGTTTGTTCGACGACGAGGTTGAACGTTTGGATTTGACGGCGAGGTCAGATCATCATTTGTCTGGCGGCGAGGTTGGATGTTTGTTCGACGGCGAGGTTGAACGTTTGGATTTGACGGCGAGGTCAGATCATCATTTGTCCGGCGGCGAGGTTGGATGTTTGTTCGACGGCGAGGTTGAACATTTGGATTTGACGGCGAGGTCAGATTATGTTTGTTCGACGGCGAGGTTGGATATTTGTTTGACGGCGAGGTCAGACTCTTTAAATCCCCAGTAGAAATGATGTTTGTACGACGGCGATGTCGAGCGTCTCTAAGAGGATGTCTGTTTCCGACGGCGATGTCAGATTCAGTTTTCCAGCGGCGATGTTGGATATGTCAAGTTAATCCAGTCTTCTGACGGCTATGTTAGGTGATGCAGATCCTTTAGTTCTCCAGCGGCGATGCGGGGTATTTTGACAGATTTAGTTCTCCAGCGGCGATGCGGGATATTTTGATTGTCCGACGACGAGGTCAGACGTAATTCTCCAGCGGCGATGCGGGGTATTTTTGTCAGGTTTAGTCTTCCAGCGGCGATGTTGGGTGTTGTGGTTGTCTAAAGGCAATATCAGAAGAATTTAACGTGGATAACTGACGGCGATGTCAGATCAGTATTTCTCCAGATAGTTGCCGTGCAGCTATTATTCCAGTGTTCTGCAAGTTGAGCAGTTGGCAAATTTTCGGGTTTACCGATATTCAACCGTCTCGCACCTTGATTGGCTGAGAGTCGTTCGCTTCTCACCCAGTCAGGTCCAAGCCGCTTGAATAGGGGCAGCTGTTGCACCCCAAAATTTGACCAACCGGGTCTCGTATCTGGCTCGAGGTTTCGACGCATAATCGCATTCGCATCTGCATATTGCATACAGTGCATATTTTCATTTGTTTTGATTTTATTGGGATCACAGCTCTCGTCTTGTGTTTCAGGTTTTTTTATCAGTTTAAATAGGTAGAATCGTATTTTTGGGTCGTTCGGCGCTTATTTTGTTCCCCTGGGAATTATTGTGATTTTTCTGGATTTTATTGGCCATTTTTAGGG
Source organism: Lathyrus sativus (assembly GCA_963859935.3). Taxonomy (NCBI): domain Eukaryota; kingdom Viridiplantae; phylum Streptophyta; class Magnoliopsida; order Fabales; family Fabaceae; genus Lathyrus; species Lathyrus sativus. The sequence continues at coordinate 283,523,207 of OZ012738.1, forward strand.
TTTAAATAGATTTTTAATCATTTTTAGGATTTAATAGGATTTTTAATAGTTTTAATTCTTTTTAAATAGATTTTTAATCATTTTAGGATTTAATAGAATTTTTAATAGTTTTAATTCTTTTTAAATAGATTTTTAATCATTTTAGGATTTAATAGATTTTTTAGGAATTTTTAGAATATTAATGGTTTTTTAAATAGTTAATAGCTTTTAATCTTTTTTAATATAGTTTTTTCTTATTAAATAAATAGTTTTTTTTAGATATAATGTTTTAGAATAATAAAAAATTAGGGTTAATAGAAATTAAATGTTTTTAATTTTAGATATAGAATAATAATGGATTTTCCTTTTATTAGTAAATAGAGTTTAATCGGAAATATAGTTTTTTTAATAGTTTTTATTAGATGTTATTAGAAATTTCATAGAATTTAATATAGTTAATTAGAGTTTAATAAAAGTTTAGAAGTTTAGATTAGTGGGTTTATTAGAGTTTGTTAATTCAGTTTTTTCATTTAATTGACCATTAATCATTTCCATTTAATCCAAATTTTAATCATGTTATTTCAGTTTTTTTGGGTGGTTCTTATGGTTTTCGTGTGGGCTTCAGTATCCAATTCGCAGGCCCAGTTTGAGCTTTTTTGTTCAGCTATTGGTTTTTGTCCAGAAAAGTCTATTTTCGTCCAGGTTTAATCCAGCAAGTTCCAGCAAGTTCCAGCAACTTCCAGAAGCATCCAGAATTGCTCAGTCTTTAAATACCAGCTTCGTTCCACGTGTAGCTGGCGGGAGGACCCCACGCTGCACATCTCACATCACGCCACCCACCCTCAGCCTCCTTCACCTCACTGCCACGCCAGTCCCCACGTGGCAACCATGCACTCTCTCACCCCACTACCTCCCCCACGTGTCATCACCACAACACCTCGCCTGAGACGCCCACCGGCCGGCATGCATGGCCGGCGGCTGCCGTACCGGTCACCTTCTCCCCAGAACTCCGATCAAACCCCCATAGCTTCCTCCAATCTTCATCACCCTCAACCCAGAAACCTTCAACAATCATCTCCTCCGATCAATAACCACCTCCGGCCACCATCGATCACACCAGAAACGCCCAAAATCCCAGAATCCGATCCAACCACCACCATCAACTTCTAGATTCAACTCTCAACATTCATCTTTCTAGTTAAAGTCATCAACAAGAAGAACGATCTTCCTCCTATCGCCTGGAAATCACTAGAAGCATCTTCATCAAAATCTCCCAGGATCTTCAAGTTTCTTCAGAAAATCCAGATCCATCAGAGCAAGAAACTTCAAGAACGTTTTTCCAGGAAACTTCATGGATCTTCAATTAATTCTCAGGATTCAACCGTTCAGCAAGAATACTCAGCTCCACCTTCATGTTCATCACGATCTCCAGAATACTCCAGACATTTCCGGAATGAAACTTCAACAACACCTTCATCCTGCAATCTCCAGAACTTCATCAGCGAACAATCCAAGAACTTCATTTCAACAAACTCCTCATCACCTTCAAGATCCTCAACGTCTTCTTCACGAAAGTTTCATCAGATTCCTCGCAAGCAATCGTCAATCCTTCAACTCTCCAGAAAGCTTCAACTCGTTAACTCTTCAAGAACGTTCAAGCGAATCTCCAGGTTTTTTCCAGAGTTATGGTTTGTTCGTCATCTGAGATCCTTCGTGTCCGTCACAAATCTTCACCGCAAGTCAAGAATACGAGCAAATCTCCAGAAGAGATCTCCAGAACGACAACTACAAGAACACTCCGTCAGCAAGATCTCCTTCATCATAGCAATGAGAGCTTCAAGAACGCCTTCATCGGGAATCAAGAGCACTCTCAGATCTCAGGTTTTTTGTTGGCACTTTTATCCACTAACAAGTTATGTGCATCGCCGTCTTCATCCATGACTTCAACATACGAGCATCTTCTTCGTTTTGCAAGCATCACCGGCAATAGTTCTTCGTCAAGAACTTTCTTCTTCAGAGACCTTCAAACTTTCTGGAAAGTGAATTGCATCTGGATTAGTGTCGTGTTGGGGGTGTTTTCGAGTGTTAGAGTAATTGGACGTAGGGTGGTTGGTCGCATCGGAGATAGTTTGAACGAAAGGGAGAAGGAGAGGAAGAAGGTTGACGGCGGCGCTAGGTTGAAGGAGAAAGGAATGTAGAATGAGGGTTTGAGGATTCAGAGAGGACTTGGTGTTGGATTGGGCCTCAGGCCCAAGGTTGTTGTCCGTACACCTCCGTTACTTCCTTCACCCCCCCCCCCCCCCCCCCCGTCTGAGTGCGTGTGGGCAGTGTGTGCATGGGTCTGGGCCCAACGCCCTGACTGTTTCATCCACTCCCAGTCTCAGTGGCATACCCCCCTCCCAGTTTTTTTGTTTGATTTGTTTTCTGGGCTGGGCCCAAGTGTGTCATTTTTGTTTTTTCTTTTACTCCCCTTGTAACAACTATACCCCCAGCCCCTTATTTTCTTTCTTTTTTTTAATTCTTTTAGAGTTTGTTATATTTGTTATCAAAAAAGAAAGTATTAAAATAGAAAAAGAAAGAATATAGAATATATGTTGAGAAAAGAAAATATAAAAAAAAAGCATATTAAAGAAATAGAAAAAAAAAGAATAAAGAAAATATTGAGAAAAAAATAGAAAAGAAAAGTGAAGAAAAAATATTGAAAAAGTAAAGAAATATTGAAAAATAAAAAGAAAAATATTATGAAAAATAGAAAAATAAAGAGAGAATAGTTTGAAAGAAAAAAGAAGAAAATAGTTGGAAAATAGCAAAAAATATTAGAGGTAATATTTTTAGAGTTTATTTTCTTTTTAGAGGTAATTTTAGAAGTCCACTTGTTAGGGGACTATTTTTCATTCGATTTTTTAGGATAGGATAGGGTAGTATTTCCTAGGAGATTTATTTTCAGTATTCACTCATTGTAACCATTTTTCAGAATGTTAATAAAACGAGATTTGAGCTGTGGTCCCGAAGTAGCCGAACTACAGCTGCTCTGATTTCTCGTACCAGACGAGGATATGTAGGCATAGGATGCGATATCCTAGCGAGCACACTAACAAATGACTTTTGTTCTCTCGCGGCTGTGCGATCGAGACTTTCCCGCTGACGACTAACTGTCACCCTTTTTTCTCTGTTGCCCGAGTGCATTTGAGACCAAGCCATAGTTTTGCCCATAGGTTCCCGACCCTGTACAACCAGTTTGATTTTCTCACTGCTGTGTGAGAATACCTTTGTTTAGCCGTAGTTAGCCTGAACTACGTAAAGCTCTGATCTTCCATGCAGTGTGGATGTACGTAGGCACAAGACGCGAGGTCTTGGCGAGCCAATTTTCCCTGTAGTCCCGAACTATGTTGACTCTGACTTTCTCTCTTGAGAATACGTAGGCATAGAGTGCGACGCTCTATCGAGTCAATTCCCTTCCGTTTAGATTTAGCAGCCGTAGATAGATTGTTTTTGCATCCTTTAGACAACCCAAGCAAGCGTGGATCCCGTCGAGTACGACGGACGTGAGGGGTGCTAATACCTTCCCCTTGCGTAACCGACTCCCGAACCCAGGTTTTGGTTGCGATGACCATACCTTTCCCCGTTTTTTGCGAGGTTTACTTCGAGCGTTTCCTTTCCCTCCGTTGGGATAAATAATGCACGGTGGCGACTCTTCTGTCAGCCGGCGCCGATTTTCGTAGTAGCGACAGCCATGTGGTTATCTCGTTGCGTATTTTGTACAAAGTCTCTGCAAGTGGCGCGAAAATATCTTGTTCTGGCCAACCAACTGCACTTGAAGAGAGGTATCTTCCTGAGTGAGATGATTCTGGCCAGTCTCTATGAGGCCTTGGGCGAAGGTGCTGCCAAATTAAAAGACTCTGAAAGCCATGGCAACTTGTTGTTATCAGGCCCCTTTTGGCTCCTCCAGTTGTGGCTTAATGCCACGTTTGAACATAACCTCCCCAACAGAGGCGAAGTCGATGAAGGTTCGTCTTCAGTTTCTAAGAGACGAGTCGAGTGGCCTCGCTTTGCCCAACTTACTCCCAGCGAAGAAGGACATACTCTTCGATCCAACTTATCCAACTTCATTCACATGTTCCCCAAACGGTACGAGTTCACCTCGAGGATGGCTCCCTTTGCAGAACGAAGATGCGGCCCAGAGTGGTTCACCAGGCCCTTCCCTGCTCCATTAAAGAAACAAGAAGAGGAGTCGAAGCTGATTTGGGAACGATTCCTCATACCTCGACTGCTGGTTCATAAATTAAACCTTGTTAGAGGCCAGGCCAGCTAAGTAGCCTACCAACCAAACTTGGTGTCCAGGAAATTTGGATTAATACAGACTTTGCCCAAGTGCCTATATGACAAAAATTCACACATCATACTTCCTCTCGCGGTGCTTTCTCCCCTTGATTGTTCGACACAATTGGCATGCCATGCCCATAAGTCCTTCCTTACGCCTGTCCATTTTGAACCCTCTTATTTTTGCTCCCAAGATTTCTACGACTGGTGGTCAAAACATTATGCCTCAGAGTTTCTTGACGCTTTGAGTTTTGCTCGCTTGATTGACCAAGCTTTCATTAATGTGCAGGAGAAGATCAAGAAAGGTACGTCTACCTATATCAAAGAGATTCAAGCCTTCCAGAAGTACTTCGAAACTTCCTATCAACCAGATGATGTTAGTCGGACCATCCGTAAGGCTCCTGTTACTTTGAAGGAAAAGTTTTCTAAAAAATTGGACAATTTAAAGATTCCCTCTTCTGTTCCTCGTGAGAAACGGTATGAGGTTGCCTTTAAACTTTTCCCCCCAAAAGTCCCTTGACTGCCAACTGCTGGTTTTGGCGTGGCTCTTGCCCCTCCATTCCCAGATTGATTCATTTGTGGAGACGCTATAAAAATCCTTCGACAGTAGTCGAAACCCAAAGCGCAGCGGGTGGTTCCGACATTCTTGAAGGTTCATCCCCTTTGATTTGGACTTTCTTCCCTGAGCTTTATTGTTGCTAACTGGCATTGGTATTATTTATTTTTCAGCTGCTCCAAAATGTAATGCCCCAGCAACCAAGACTGAAGGCAAGGTCGAAGACCATAAGGTAATCTTTTGCAACTATCTAATGTTTCGACTTCCTTAATTACTCTTAACACCTCTTGTTGTTTTCAGGCTAGTCAAAAACCACCCACCCCACAAAAGAGGCTAAAAAGGGCTTCTACCCAAATTATCATTGACTCTGATGACGAAGATGGATCTCCTCGCGAGAGTCTTCAAGTAAAAAGAAAATGAAAGATCACCCACGATGTGGATACTCCTGATGCTCCATCCGCTCCTCTTGCAACCAACATACCTCAAACCAGCACTCCCCCTCAAGACCTTACTAAGGCTCCCACGGGGGATGCTTCAATCTAAACTGTTGTTCCTATGGAGAGTGACAACTCCAGCCCTGCTGATGAAAATGCCAAGGTATGTTGTGCGTCTATCTTTCTTTGGGTCTTGCACTGATTTTTGGTCATACTCTTTTTGATGTCTGGTTTTTTTTAGGCTGATGCTAGGGCTCCAAAACCTGACCCAAACAAGCTTCCTTTATCGCTCTATCCCTTGAATAGCCAAGGTGAGCCTACCTATCATCCCACTTCTGATTTGGTTTCTTGTATGAGTTCTCTTGGTGAGATTAATAAACCTGATTCTTTCACAGTCCCTCTTTCACTTGCGAAGACAACTACCCAACAGTCTCAAACTGATGGATCTGACCATGAAGACAATAATATTTTGGTCGAACCTATTGTAGCAGATGATGAAGTCAACACTTTGGAGAGGGGCACAAACTTGGTCGACACGAATAGTTCTCCCTTGGGTCAAACGATAGTTGTAGATGAAAAGGATGCCGAAGGTGATCACGCTGTTGAAGATCATGCCATGCACCAGTCTGAGTTGAACGAGTCCAGCGATGAAGGTACTGGAGATGAAATGGAAGAGGATGGCGCAGAGGCAAAGGAGGGTCAAGATAAAGAATCGAAACCTATGGAAACTTCCGTCGAGAAAACCACCACTGTTGAAGTGATAAAGACTCCTGTTTCTTCTACCCCAAGGACACTCAAACAATCCCCCTCCAAGGCGAAGCTCAGTTTACCACAGCCGAACTTGATGCATTGAAAGTTTCCAACCCTCGACAATACATCAGGCTTCTCTTGAGCAGGCAAAGTCATTCTTCTGGCAGAACTCCTAGCACCTCGACATCTGAAGGACAAACCTCGAATCAGCCAACTGACAGTGCTATTGATAAGATTAAGAAAAAGATCTTCAAAGGGGATCTTTTCACCCTTCTGCAGATGGGCCCAGCCAGCCATCTTCCCTTCAAATCTCTTCTCCAACAAGTGGATCTTAAATCGATTACTCCTGAGGCCGCAAGTGTCATTCAAGAAGTTGGCACCTTAATTGACCAAGTTCACAAAGAATTTTGACTATTGCCCTGGATTGAGGATGACATTCACACGAAAGCAGGCAGTGAAGTTGCCGCTTGGACTGCTGTTGTCGAATCTGAAGAAAGGATCACTGAATTGGAGGAGACGAAGGGGAAAAATAAGCAAGAGGTCCTTACTAACGAGGCGAACATTCCCTGTTGGGAGCGAAAGATAAAAAAACTTCGCAGTAAGATAGCAAAAGCTAAGAAGAAGAATGCTGAATTATCTTCTTTCGATGATTCTTCCCTAACAGCTGAACTTGAACATGCCATTAACTTCGCCGAGGAAGCCCGTCGCTTGGAAGCTGAGGTTGCCCAGCTGAGAACAGACAAAGCTTAATGCCAGAACCGTCTCGAACTTCAAAAGTCGAACTACCTCAAGATGAAGGAAAATCTTCCTTTTTAATTTATTTAGGTTTTGTAATAGAGAAATTTTTACTGGCCTTTGTAAGCCATTTTAACTTTGTTTGTGAGACACTGGGCCATTTTGGCGTATTTGCTAATCACCATTTATGGCTTTGCTTTATATTCGATTGTTATTCTGCTGATATTTTTACCTCTTGAAGTGCAGGCCTATATTTCTTTAAATATTTGCCATTTACTTTTAATATTCTCTTGTCTTCACTCAATCTGTCACTTCGTATGCCCCATTGAAGAAAACCTTTGACACCTGGAATGGTCCTTCCCATTTTGGGGACCATTTGCCTAAAGACCTCACCTTTCGATCCATAGGCAGAATTACTCTCCATACTAAATCTCCAACCAGGAAAGCCTTTGCTTTGACCTTCTTGTTATATGATTTCTCCACTCTTTTCTTCTGTCTTCTCAAGAGTTCTAGAGCTTTTAATCTTTCATCGTCTAAATCCACTAACACATCAAGCATCATGTCCCAATAAATTTCTCGAGGGATTTCATGATGCCTCTGAATTCTGACCGACTGTATGTATATCTCGACTGGCAACACTGCATCATGACCAAAGGTCAGTCGATAAGGGGAAGTATTGGTTGCTTCCTTCGGGGATGTTCGCCATGCCCATAAGACTTGATCCAACGTCTTATGCCAATTTCTAGGCTTGCTTCCAATATGCTTTTTTATCATGCCAATTATCACTTTGTTTGCTGCTTCGACTTGGCCATTGGCCAGGGCGTAATAAGGCGTCGAAGTAAGAAGTTTGAATCCCATCTCTTTGGCGAACTCCTGCATCTTCCTACTTGTAAACACTGACCCTTGGTCTGTCGTTATTGTTTCTGGTAGCCCAAATCTGTAGATGATGTATTTCTGAATGAACTCGATGACATCTTCTTGGTCTACTTTAGGTAGAGGTAGCTTCGATCCACTTGGTGAAGTAGTCTATCCCCACCAAAATATAATTCTGGTTTTTGGAAGATGCGGGTCGAATCTCTCCTATCAAGTCTAAAGCCCAACTTCTGAATGGCCATGGCTTGACTATGGAGTGTAACTCGCTTGTTGGGACATGTTGTATGCCAGCATGGACTTGGCATTCCTGATAACCTTTGGCGAACTCAATGCAATCTTTCAACATCGTGGGCCAGTACATCCCCTGGAGAAATAGTAGCCATTTCATCTTATGGCCTACCTGGTGCGCTCCACATGTCCCACCATGAACTGATGATAATGCCAAGTATGCCTCAGATTCACTAAGGCATTTAAGTAAAACTCCCTAAGAGGTTTTCTTAAATAACTCATTCCCTAAAAGGACATAGCTTAGCGCTTGATATTTTTTTTTTCAATCTGCAGTTGCTAAAGGGTTCTAAAGGTACTCGACCAAAGGTTTCCTCCAATCTTTGTCTGCTAGGCCTTCGACTGTAAAAATCTCGAAGGTTTCCTCGTCAGTGTAGCCAAATTTCGTAACTTCAAAATCCGACGGTCTCAAGCCTACGGACACAACCTTTCCCCTGGCCTCAATTTCTTCTTGCAAGTTTTCCTTCGAGACCCTATATCCTGACGCGACTTGCACCAAATCATTGGCTATCTGATTGTGTAGTCGTGGTATATGTCGAATAGTGCAGACTTCGAATTTTTAGAGTAGCCTGTTGGCTATCACGAAATACATAATGAGATTTTCTTTAACTCACTTGTACTCCTTTGTTAGCTGTTTTAAGACCAACTCCAAATCTCCCATTATTTCGACTTGGGTTGCCCCCAATTCTAACAAAATTTCAAGTCTGACAATCAAAGCTTCGTATTCAGCTTCGTTATTGGAACATAGGCCCTCAACTCTATACTTGAATTTTGTTGGAATTTTGTCAGGCGAAATAATCAGCAGACCTATGCCTGTCCCATTCTTGTGGCTAGACCCGTCAAAGTATAACTTCCAAGGCTCTAGTTCAACAATGTTCAGGGTATTTTCATTTATGGAGTGGTCGACGATGAAGTCTGCCACTATTTGACCTTTGACTGCTTTTAGCGGTCTATATGTCAGTGAGTATTCAGTTAATGCTAATGCCCATTTACCAATTCGACTATGCAAAATAGGCTTGGATAACATATGTTTAATAATATCAAAATGCGACGAGACATAAACATCAACTGGTTTTATATATTGCTTCAACTTTATACATGAGAAATACAAACATAAGCATAATTTCTCTATCTCTCTATACCTAGTTTCTGCGTCATTCAAAACCCTGCTAAGGTAGTAAATGGATCTTTCGACGTCATTTTCGTCCTCTTGAGCAAGCATGCTCCCTAGAGTTTTGTCTGATACTGCTATGTACAGTCTCATGCTTTTGTTTCTACATGGAGGTGAAAAGACTGGAGGATGAGTCAAGTAGTCTTTGATCTTGTTGAAAGCTTCTTACTGGTCTTTCCCCCATTCGAACCTCTCCTTGGTGACTCGAAGCAATGGTGAGAAGGCCTGCGTTTTTCCACTGAGGTTTGATATGAACCTTCTTAGGAAGTTTATTTTGCCCAACAAGGATTGCAGTTCCTTTTTGTTGGATGGCGCTTTCGCTTCCGTGATGGCCTTTGTCTTATTTTGGTTGATTTCGATCCCCTTTTTATGGACTACGAAACCCAAAAAATCTCCTGCTTGCACACAAAATGCACACTTCAGGGGATTCATTTTGAGGCCAAACTTCCTCATCCTTATGAAGGACTTGCGCAAATGCTCTACATGAGCTTTTCCTGATACAGACTTTATCACAATGTCATCAATATATATCTACATAAAGGACTCAATGTAATCATGAAAAATCAAATTCATCGCCCGCTGGTATGTTGCCCCAACATTCTTCAGGCCAAAAGGCATCACTACCCATTCGTAAGTGCCTAAGGCCCCTGGGCAACAGAACTCCATTTTGGGAACGTCATCCTTAGCAATGAAAATCTGGTTGTAACCAGAATATCCATCCAGCATGCTAAGGTACTCGTGGCCAGCGGCTGAATCGACTAGCATTTTTGCCACTGGCATCGAATACTCATCTTTAGGGGTTGTTGAACTTAAATCCCTAAAGTCTATGCAAATTCTTAAAGATCCGTTTTTCTTAATGACTAGTACAATATTTGCCAGCCATTCGACATACCTGGTCGTACGGATGAACTTGCATCGGAGGAGTCTTTCGATTTCTTCCTTTATCTTTGAGAGGATTTCAGGAGAGAAATGTCTTGGGTTCTGTTTGACTGGCCTTTTGCCAGGCTTGATTGACAGTCTATGCTCGACTAGATCTCTCTTTAGACCTGGCATTTCGTCGTAATCCCAAGCAAAACAATCCCTGTACTCTCGCAGCAACTGGATGGTCTCGACCCTGATTTGGGGGTCAAGGTTGGCACTGATATATGTCGGCCTTTTGATTACTCCATCTCCCATATCCACTTCCTCTAATGGATCTTGCGCCAGCATTTTAACGTCGTTGGCCAAGGGATCTTTCTCAAAACCCAGAGGTTCATCGTCATAAATGGCGTCGAGTCTTTGCCCTTCGTACTGAATCTTGTCGGGAGGCTTAGGGTCGAAATGCCCACCTAAGCCTATTTGTTCAGATTCTTCATTGGCTCTCTCAGCCGTTTCGTTGCTGGCAGCCTCCAAGGCCATTTGTAGTTTAGTTTCGGCCACGTAGGCCGAAATCCTTTGAAGCGCTATGGCTTCAGTCATCATCACTAAATTCACTTCCCCACCCAGTGGGGTCTATAAGAAGTGTGTCAAGGTATGGGAGTCTCTCACCTGGAACTTCCTTATCCCATTGGAAACCGTCGACGGGATGCAGATAAAGTGAGCAATACACTTCATCGTTTGGTGTAAATTCGAAATCTGCAGGCTCGTATGGGCCTATGCTGGCCAAATGTTTGTCAAACTGTCTTCTATCAACATGGTTTATAGGTGCCTTGAAATATCCTTGATCTGCTTCAATGTTTTCGACAATGCCATCTGGTTTTCAGATGGAGATCCTTTGATGCATCGAAGATGGCACTGCCCCCACTCCATGAATCCATTCTCTTCCAAGCAATAAATTATAGTTGGCAGTGGTTTCTACCACCATGAAGACAGTTGGGCGGGTAATAGTTCCGACCGTGACATTAACTTGTATGACCCCCATGGTCGAGCCCACTTTACCTTCATAGTTTGATAATACCATGTTGTGCGGTTTTGTATCTGTCTCATCTTTTCCAATCTTGTTCAACAGAAAATGCGGCATTAAGTTCACCGTAGCGCCGCAATCCACCAAGATTTTGTTAACTGGGACCTTCTCTACTTGTGCCGTAATATAAAGAGGTTTCAGATGATTCTTCATCGCCTCCGTGGGCCATTCGAAGAATGCGTTTTTCTCCTCGACGCAGCCATTATTCATCACATAGTAACATACCGGCTTATGAGCCGCCATCTCCCAGTCCGTATAGGTGTCCAAGTTTTCAACCACGGAAATTCTGTCAAATTCCCTAGGCATCACTGATACTACATTAACCAAAATATCCAGAGTATCGTCAGAGTCTTCATCAAAATTATCGGTCATTTCGTCATCGACCCCGACCGGTTTCCTCTGCTCTTCGACCTGTGTCGGAAACAACTTTCTTCCTACAGGTGTCTTCCCAAATGCTTTCGTTTGTCCTCCATTTTCGACAGGAACGTTGGTACTAGATTCTGGCTAGTCCCTTTGTGCACTTTCCCTGAGTGCTTTTCTTTTACGCTGTTCTCGTCTCCATTGCGATCGAGACATGGGATTTTTTCCTTTATAATTTTCAGATACATGGGCAACCTTTGAAGATTGAAACTCCTTTCGATAGCTTAATGAAGATCCTCGTTGCACCTCAAAGTTCTTCCACCTCTGCTGCCCCTGCTGCCTATTCTCATTGAGCTTTGTCCACTTTCCATTAGTGGCCTCAGCGTTGGGCTTAAAACTAGTGGGTTTGTTTGTAGGAGGCCTTATGCGGGGCTCAGATCTTTTTTGAAGACTTCTTCGAGGGTCGAATCTGGGCCTTTCGTTATCTTGCCTTAGCCTCTGTGTTCTCTAGCTTTTGTGCGGCCTTTTTGTCAAATATGGCGCTGCATCAGGGACAAAGCATCACACTAGATCCTCTCTCTTGGAAACGGTGGAGGAAAGCAACAATCAATTCTTCATGTTCTGGGTACGCTTCCCTAGTGTGTGTCCCCTGGTAATTCGATTCACTATCCCCTACATCTTCGTGTTGAGTGATCTCTACCATATTAATCTCAACTTCTTCGACCAGATTAAGCTTCCTTAGGCCTAGCTCCATTCCTTTAGTGGCCTGATCAATTCTGACGAAGTTATCAACAGTTTCTTTGGTCACTATCTCCCAACCTAGATTACTCTTGTTATTTGAACTTATGGCTTCATCCCTTTGGTCGTGGTCATCAATTTCCATTTCCTCACAGTCCTTTTGTCCGAAGCTCATGGTGACTTTCGCCATCACAGCCTTATCTATGAGATTGTCAGTAGTTTCTGTCATGTCGATTGAAAGATCGCAACCATCAGTAGCTTCGACCATGTTGGTTGAAAAATCGCAGCCATCAGTAACTTCGACCATGTTGGTTGAAAAGTCGAAGCCCTCAGTAACTTCGACCATGTTGGCTTCCACTGGTTCCATATAATGTGCGTCCGCCATTTGCAGAGGGTCTGTATCGACCTTCATCTGGCCGCTAGCCTTCTCTCTAAACTTCAGACGTCCTTCCTGGATTGCATTTTGAACAAGGTCCCTGAAAAGAAAACATTGAGACGTTTTATGACCCAGAAAATTATGGTATTTACAAAACCCTCTTTTCTTCCTTTGTTCTATGGACGACATTTTAGCACCAGGTGGCACTATCATTTGTCCGTCTTTAACTAACAAATCAAAGACTTCATCACATTTTGTGATGTTGAAAGTATATGTTTGTTGCACCCTAAAATTTGACCAACCGGTCCCCATATCTGGTTTATGTTTCGACGCATTTTGCATTCGCAATCGCATACGGCATGCATTGCATTTTTATCAGTCAGATGGATTTTATTGGGATTATAGCCCCTGACGTTTCAGGCAGTTCAGGCCGGTCGAAATAAAAGTCTGTTGAGAATTGGTGCTCGTTCCCTGTGTTTTCAGGCCATCTCGGGGCCCGGGTTTCGCTACGGTTGCGCAATTGGGTTTTAATCGGTTTAATCAATTTCCTGGCATTTTTAGGATTTTTCTGTCATTTTTCTAGATTTTTAATGCATTTAAATGGATTTTTCTGAATTTAAAAGATTTTTTAATAGTTTTTTAGAGTTTAAATAAATTTTCTTTTCTTTTTTAGAGATTTATTAGATTTAAAAGAATTTTTTAGATATTATAGTTTTTAATAGATTTTAGATATTATTTTCTTTTAATAGAATAGTTTTTTTTAGAGAATAATAGAATAGTTAAAAAAAAAATATAAATAGAGATAAATAGGTATTGTCTTTTCTTTTAATAGAATAGTTCTAAAAAATATAGATATTTTTGTTTTTAGAGTTTAGTAGATTTAACTGTTTTTTTTCAGATTTTTAAATAAAGGATTAAAATGTTTAGATTTTTTAGATGTTATTTGTTTTTTTCAGAATTAATTAGGGTTTTTTAAAAGATAATTTTTTTTTAGATATTAGATAATAGTTTGTAGATTTTTTCTGATTAATTAGGAGTTTATTTTTTAATTTCGTTTTATAGGTTAATTAGGGTTTATTAGATTTTAATTAGATTTTATTTTTAATTTTCGTTTTAGATTAATTAGGGTTAATTTTTAGTTTAATTTTGTTTTAGAGCTAATCAGAGTTTAATTAGTTTTTTAAGTCATTAATCTGAAATTAATCCAAGTGGGCCAATTATCCAGAGTTAATCAAAGCCCAAATCAGGTCCAGATTGTCACTTGTCATATAAAAGCTTCGCCACGCGTCCATTTCCTCTCTCCGCCACCTCACATTTTTGAACCCTCATACGTTGACACCTCATCACTCCCTCTCTCTCTCTCTCTCTCTCAAATTTGCCACCTAGCAACTCCACTCACCCTCTCCGCACACACGTGGCCACCATGCAGTGACCCCACACCACACGCGTCCTCCCATCCCTTCACCATCCTGCCACTTGCCCCCTTCGCCGGAATCTTCACCGCCGGCCATGCAAAGACCGGCGGCCACCCTAACCAACTGCCGGCGTTCACCCTAACCGCCTCCGACCACCGCCAACTGCCACCAGAATCTGCAAAAAAACCCAGAATTCCAGAAAATTCATCCAACTTCATCTTCTTCTCCGATCTACTTCCGATCAACCTTCATCAGCAATTATCCAAACTCGCCGGAAAATCCATTGATGTTCATCAGTCTTCAAACATTGTTCCAGAACCATTACTCCTTCATCATCAAGATCTTCACGCGTGCATCATCGTCACGAATCTTCACAAGATTTCCAGATTCACAAGAACATTCATCACGACGTCAAGATCAACATTCAACTGAGTTTTCCGGATCCTTCATCGTGTTCTTCCTCCAACGCCAGAAACCTTCAACAATCCTTAAGCAATTTCCAGAAATTGATCATCAAGCTTGGTGTAACCGTCTCCGACATGGTGTTCGTCCTCTTCATGTTCTTCACAAGAACCTTCAAGATTGTTTAACATCAAATCTCCAGATTTCTTCGATCTTCACACTTCTTCTGGATTCGTCAACCTTCGTCCAATATTCTTTTTCAGGCTCATCGCAGCCTTCAGATTTTCACCGGAGTTGTTCTTCAGATTCATCGATCGTCCGCTCGATAGTGTTCTTCTTCACCAGATTCGCAAGAACACTCACCAATACTTCAAGGTTCTCCTGCAACTTCCTCCAGGTTTGCTCTGAACGCTTCATCCATGGTAGTTTTTTCTTTTCGTGTTTTAGTTGAGAGCTAGATGGTGTTTGTGAGATGGATTATTGAGAGTTGAGGTGAGAGGTTTAGAGTTGATAGATTGAGAGATGGAGAGAGTTTTGTGAGAGGTCTCAGAGATTGTGAGGGAGAATGGCGCTAGGGTTTCATGTTTGGGAGATGAACAGTAGTACTAGATTGAAGTGTTAGAAGTTTTTTAGGGTTTTGCTGATTGTGAAGTGGACTCGGGCTTAGGCCCAATGGAAATTGCTGATCCATACTCCTTTGTTTCTCACAACGTCACCCCCTCTCCCTTTGCATTTTGGCATGGGCCTAGCCCAAGTTGCTACTAACACCCCCCATTGGAGGCCCAACACGAATACAAAGTGAAGTCATGACTATTCGCACCCCCCCTGGGTTTTTATTTTTGTTGTTTTTCTGAGTTAGTTACTGGGCCCAGCGTAATGCTTCCAGCACCCCCCTCCTGGGCCCATTGACATTTTATGTTGTAAATAATTGCTGGTAACACCCCCTTTTAATTGAATTTTGTTTAATTTTCTTCATTTGCATTTAGTTACCAAATAATGCATAAAAAATTCAAAAATGATCATTTTGGTATGGGATTTTTTCCTTCATTTTGATAATGATGTCAAGACAATTGTGAGAAAATAAAAATAGTATTTTAATCATTTTTTTCCATTTATGGTGAATTTCCACATTTAATTGCTTTTATGTTCATTTTGTTTGTACATACATTTTGATGAATTTTGTTTAGGCATTTCTTTCCATATTTTGATTCCGTTCTTTTTGTGGTAGTTATACTAGAGAATTAAGTTCCCTTATAGATTTATTCCACATTTTTGTGGATTAATTTTGATTAGAAAACATTAGGGTGATAGTTTTAGGGTTCAAACTCAACATAGGTGCATTATAACATTTTCTTTTGGGGTTTTTAGAATGAATTAGGTTATGGGACATATAGGGTATGTAGGGTAGATATAGAAATCCCCTTAGAATTAATCTTAGAATTTTAAATACTATTTTGCTATTTTTAGTATATTTTGCAAATTGTGTGATTGTTTGATGTTCCTATTTGGGGTGTATATTGCTTGCTTGGGCTTTTGGGTTTTATATTTGGGGTATGGGGCTTGGTTTGAGCTTGTGGAGCATGAAGACATCAAAAGAGAAGATTGAAGATCAAGGTTGATGCATGAAGATTGCTCGGATTGAATATGCTGATTGAAGACATAGGAAATAATAGGAATAAGCAAAGCCTTAGAATAGACTGAATTTTTTCACAAACATGGATAGCTTCCTTTGCTTCCATTCTTCTCAATGATTAAAAGTCCCTCTATGATATTCACCTCCCTCCTTTGGAGGGATAAGTGGTCTTATCTAGGAGGTAGAACTTTGAGAGAACCATTCTGCTATAATGTCAACTATTCATAGACTTCCTTTGGTCGTCAATGAACTGTTTGGCATTCAACTTATTCTGATAAATCAATTCATCTAGGAGTGCTTACCTTGAAGAAAGAAGCCATTGAAGATAGAGATGAATATCAAAGATTGACAAAGATGAAGGTTATTCATGTCAAAACTGTGCAACTGTTGAAGCTAGGGTTTACTGCTGTCTGGAGCTATCTGTTGTCTGGAGCTATCTGCCGTCTGATGCTGTCAACTGGTTAAGATTCTGTGCTTGCTTGAGCTTGGTGATTTCTTGGAGATGGAAGCTTGTTGTAGCTTGGGTAGATTGCTGTTTATCAACTGTCAGAGATGGATGTTTTTTAGAGCTGCTGCTGTAGGAGCTGGGGTTGTGCTGTCAGGGCTGGTGTGGGGTTTATTTTCTTTGCTGTATTGTTTGTTAATTTTCCCATAGGTTGAAGTGAAGCTGTTTCACTTTGCCCATTGTTTTCTAGGTTCGAGGTCGAGTGGGACTCCCTTGCCTCGCTTGTACTGCTGCATTCATGCATTTTACCGCTTTACTGTATATATGCTGTTGCTTTTCCATCTATCCCTTAGGATCTCTGTTTTTCTCTGCGCAAGAGAGGAATATGACAGACATTAGGTTTTCATCCATGCATGACAACATTAGGGTAGTTTTGCTTCCCATTTTAACCCTAGGTTTTAGAGTTCTGTCTCTTCTATCTCAAAACAATCAAAAATATAGTAATAAGATTTCAAACACAATAAAAGACAGTTCTTGCGTAAAAGACTGTAAACCAATCAAAGAGTCATTTTTGTCCGCTTGGACCCGTAATCAGGAGAAAACCTTTTTCAGAAGGATAAAAAAACAGTCAAACAAATTTGTGTCTTCCGTAGCCCGAACTACGTTTGCTCTGATCTTTCATGCTGTATGAAAGTACGTAGGCATAGGATGCGATATCCTAGCGAGCAACCTTCCCCTCCTTTCCCGTAGGTAGGCGAACTACGTTGACTCTGATTTCTCGTTCCAGACGGGAATACGTAGGCATAAAGTGCGATACTTTGCCGAGTCATTTTATTTTCTTTTTACCCCAGACCTGTAGAATAGATAGAATAACAATCCGTACTAGAAAACAAGCGTGGATCTCGTCGAGTACGACGGACGTGAGGGGTGCTAATACCTTCCCCTTGCGTAACCGACTCCCGAATCCAGGATTTGGTTGCGATGACCATTCCTTTCCCGTCTTTGCGGTAGGTTTACTCTGAGCGTTTCCTTTCCCTTCTTTGGGATAAATAACGCATGGTGGCGATTCTTCTGTTCAGCCGGCGCCGATTTTCGCAGTAGCGACAGCTGGCGACTTTGCTGGCGACTCCAACGGTTCCCTACGCGAGTCAATCCTAGCGCTTGTTTTCCCGTCGAGGATTTTGTATGGATTTACGTTTTCTGTATTTTTTCATTCAGCATTATATTACTGTTATTATTGCTGTAGGTATGAGGGGGTTCTATGATTGAGAGATAAGCCGGACCTGGGCTTGAGTGCACCTAGAATTAGAGTGGAAATTAGTGGGCGCGTGCATGCTTTGCATGTACTAGTGTCTCATGAAATCCACGCTCGGGCGAGGTTCTTCTGGTTGACTTCTTTTTCAACCCTTTGGGTTGAGGGGGTTGTTGGTTAGTTGGATTGTCGACTCCGGGGACCGATCATTTGGAAGTTGGTTAAGTGAGGCCTCTTCAGGACATGATGATGCCACACCTTCTGGGTATCGTATCATCAGTCTTGAAAGTCTGTGACGCTAACGACCGCATAGGATGCCATACTTTATGTCATTTATTAGGACACCTACCTGTGAGAGGGGTTGGGGCATGCAGGTAACTTGACCTCCAAATTACCGGTTTTTCTTGATTGAGATTCAGTGGCGTTATTTGAGGACAGCGTTATGAGGTTTGTTGGAGACCAGGTTGGAGTACTGTTTTGGCTTGTCGAGACCAGGGTTGAGCAGTGTTTTGGGTCTGGTTAAGACTAGTATGGTGGATTGGGATTCTCAGCCAGGGGAACTTGGTTCCTTGTGTGTGCATTTTGCATTTTGCATGACTGTTTGCATTTGCATTTCATTTTGCATATTCATCCTCAGCCGGGACAGGGAGCTTACCCGTTTTTGTCCGCTTCATCAGTTGATTTCTCGACATTCGTATTGGACTTGAGTTAACATCTGAAAAGATCATGGCTTCAGGAAAGCAGAACTTGATTGTTACTCGGGCGGAGTTTGAATTGTTGAAGCACCAGGTGAGTCAGGTCATGGAAGCCATAGCAGCTATAAATGGAGGAGGAAACAATAGCCAAAGAGCTCAGATGAACAATGTTGCTCAGCCAGTGCAAACCCCTGCCAGAGGTCCATATCCCTTCAATGACGCAGAGTGTCACAATTCTACTTTCTCTATGCCAGATTCTCCAAGGATTGTTCCATCTCCAAGAGTCGTTCCACAGGTTAATATTTGGGACCCCAGGACGGCTGAGTATATGAGAAGACTTCAGACGTTGGAAGATCAGATTGCTGCCCTGGTGAATAAGAATACTCTTGATCTGAATGCTGCAGGCATGTGTTTGGTGCCAGGTCTTGTGTTGCCTCCGAAGTTCAAAATGCCCAATTTTGAGAAGTACAACGGGGATAGTTGTCCGAAGCTACATTTGGTTATGTTCTGCAGAAGAATGAATCCGCATATCACCAATGACAAGCTCATGATTTACTGCTTCCAAGATAGTTTGATCGGAGCATCTTTGGACTGGTACCTGCACTTGAAGAGTGATAGTATCAAATCATGGTCGGATTTAGTCAATGCCTTCGTGAAGCAGTACGACTACAACCTGGAAATGGATCCTTTTCGTGTGCATTTGCAAGAATTATCTCGTGCGGAGAATGAATCCTTTAGGGGGTATGTGCAAAGATGGAGAGAGTTGGCTGCTCGTGTTCAACCACCGCTTCAGGAGAGAGAAATGGTTAGCCTCTTTTTGGATACTCTGAAGGGCCGTTATTATGACATGATGTTCACTTGTACAAGCTTTGAAGGCCTGATGAAAATGGGGGAGCTTGTTGAGAGAGGACTCAAGAATGGAAAGCTTCGAGAGGCTCCTTATATCCCAGTTGATAAGAATGAATCAGTTATCAGTTCTCAAGAGGAGTGGGAAGAAGGAAGCGATATTGTCTCAGAATCTCTAGCGTCTCAGGCTCAGTTATCAGGCACTTCATACCAGCAATCATATTATCGTCAGCCGCGTCGTCACGCCCGACAAAGACCAAGGAAGCCTGAAAGGCAGTTTACTCAGCTGCCGGTGTCGTACAGTCAGTTATTGCCAGATTTGGTCGAAAGTGGATTAATAGTGCCGAAAGAGACTAATCCGATGATCTCGCCTTATCCTTCAGGTTCTGATGCCAGCGCCCGCTGTGAGTACCATGTTGGGGTACAGGGGCATTCGACAGATGATTGTAAAGTGCTTAGAAGTCAAGTTCAGAATTTGCTAGACTCTAACAAGATCTTCATCACGCCTCAGGGTTTTGTTCGGATTATTGATTATCCTTCATCCAGTTGTGTGGGTTCGTCAGTCAATGTTATGGGATACTCCACTGAGAACGTATATTTGGAAGAGTGTCCAACTGAGAGCTCAGTTGAGTATGGAGGAAGTTGCTAGAGGCTTCTGTGCCGGGTGTCGTATCTGTTTTTCTCTGCTGATCTGTTTGGCTTTCGTGCATTGTTGTTTGCTGACCACCACCAGGCTTGTTGGCTGGGGTCATTGTATTTTGTACTTGGGTGTGCTTGTTTGCTGCTCTTGATTGGCTTTGCATAGTGGCGTGAGGCGTCTATATCTGTGCTTATGGCTTGGGGTTTCTTTGTCTTGTCTTGAATATGTGTTTGATTTCTGCATTGCATTCTCACATAACAGGTACATCCGAACCGTGGGTCTTATTCCCTACCTCCAATTTGTTGAAGGAATTCCCTTAGAGATATGGAACATAATCAGGCTGAACTGATTGAAGTCCGAAGCCAGCTAAGGCAGATGACGAAAGACATGCAAGAGTTGCGTCTGGAACAGAAGATACTCAAAGAGGAAAATAATCAGCTGAAGACCCAAATGAGCTTGATCATGGAAGTAGTCAAGAACGTGCTTAGGAAAGAGGATGATCAGCTATCTGAAGCCGTAGTGAAGGAGTTTGTGCACCTGTGCCTGTGGAGCTCGTGCCTGTGGAACCTGAGCTTAAAAGACGTGTTGATCAACACCAACCACAACAACAAAAGATACATCCGGTTCGGCGAAGGCCAAGGAGGATATTTGAAGCGCCACCTTCAACATATGCTAAGCTCTTTCAGACTTTATTGAGTTTGAAGCTGGTTGAAAAAAGAACATTGGAGCCATTCACAGGAACGACGCTTCCTTATGGGTTTGACACTAGCAAGCAGTGAGAATTTCATTCCGGGGCACCCGGACATGATGTGAAAAGCTGTCACGCTTTTAAGCACAACGTTCAGGACTTGATTGACGCAAAAGTTATTGAACTCACGCTGGGCGGCGTAATTGTACCTAATGGTCTTACCCCAGTTGGTGCTAAGATGATGGACGTTCCCGGAGCTGCCGGAGATCAGATGTATATTCTGCAATCATTGGTGTCAGAATCCCCCTGTCCTCAGTTGCTGCCTAGACCAAGCCTAAGGATGAAAGCGCTTGAACAAAAGGAGTCCCTGATAATTCAGAATCAACCTCCAAGTGGTTCGACTGTTCAAAATCAGCAATCTGTCCAGTCTTCGCAACAGACGTTAACTCCTTTCCAGAGTCAGCAACCTTATCGTTATCGGTCAAACCCGCGTGCTAGACAGAGCCCAATGAAGTCAGAAAGGCAATTCACCCGACATCCGTCTTAAGCAGGGTGGTTTCAATAAGCAACTTTGAAGATGGCTGGTTCAGCAGCAAGTCAGATGTGAAATCCCGGTTCTCGGAAGCTGACGTTTTCCTGTGTTTCATCTTGTCATTTCTTTATGTTTGTAGTTTCTTTCTTGTTAAATTGCAATCTTGTTTGTAAAACTTGTTGTTTTCATTCAATTGATGATAATGAAATGAGTATGCATGTTTTGATTAAATCCATTCGTGTTCACTAATTGATTTGTACAGACATCCGACGCTTGGTTAAGCGGAATCCGGGGAGGATGACGAAAATGAACGACATGCAAGCTTCCGATATTGTATGCCTTTGAGATAAAACCTACTGATGATGTACAGGCATTGTTTCAAATCCCTAAACACCGGAGATATAAGGAAGGTAATCCCTTGTCAACCCCTTTGAGCCTAGTTGTAGGAGTTTCTTTCTAAAAACGAAAAACCCTCAATCTCAACCTGGGGCAGGGTAGGTGTTAGTTAATTTGACCGAGCGTCCAAATTGCAAAAGGAGTGTCCGTTCGAGGATCAATCACACCTCCATAGGTCGTGCCTAAAAAGCCACAGTGGTTAAGCACCATGTCGCTTGCGCGAAAATAAGGTGCCGGCACAACAGAAGAGTCGCCACCTTTCGTTATTTATCCCTCAGAGCGGGAAAGGGAACGATCGGAGAAACCTGACGAAAAAGGGTAAGACAAGGTCGTCGCAACCATTGTCTGGGTTCGGGAGTCGGTTACGCGAGGGGAAGGTATTAGCACCCCTCACGTCCGTCGTACTCGACGGGATCCACGCTTGTTGTGTTTACTGGACGGGTTGGTTTTATTCTATCTACCTATCAAGGCTGGCTTAAAAAAGAAAAGAAACTGACTCGGCAAAGCGTCGCGCTTTATGCCTACGTATTCTCATCAGAGAATGAGAAATCAGAGTCAATGTAGTTCGACCTACGACGGGTTATGGGGGAAGGTAGCTCGCCAATACATCAGTACTGTGCCTACGTACTCTCAACAGGTATGAGAGATCAGAGCTTACGTAGTTCGGGACACTACGCTTTATTTCCTGTCTTTTACGAAAGAAGTGTTTTTTATTGTGTTTGCAATTTCAATCGCACTAGAGACTATGACCTGAGAGTGAATGCGTCGCATGTCACCCAAAGGGTACCATACTAAACATCCAGACTGTGGAAAAGAAACTCTCCCACAATCCTTTCTCAGATAGCTTAAGGCTCGTAACGTACGAAAGAAATCATTCATGATTACTGTGTCTTAAACTGTTTTGAGATGAGAAGAGAACAGGCCCAACTAGGAGGGAGACTATCAAGTCCTACTGTTGTCATGCCAAGGATTCACCCTATGGTTGAGGTTTGAACAGGGAACTCCTAGAAGTTGTCATGCATAGGTTTCAACCTAAAGTTCTATCGTCAATTCCTTATCAAAGGAAATGAGAGTCCTAAGGGATCATGTCAATGATACACCAAAACAGACAAAGCATCATCTTAACAGTAAAATGCATGCAATGCAAGTGAGGGAGGAAATGTGTATGGGGCTTCAGCCTCCACAAGCTCATCTCAACCTCAAGCCAGAATCAATAACAGTAATCATACTGAAATATAAACAACATATTATCAAGCAAAATACAGTAAACTGCAATCATACAGAAGAAAAGAAATAAAATGCCATCAGGAAAACAAACCACATGGGCAAGGGAGCTGGGCTCTACCGAATACCCGCAAGCAAAGCCACACAGTAACAATACAAGCAGAGGGAGCAACTCAACCTCTAGTGCAATCATGCTCCTAGATTCTACTTATTCTAGATATGAACTTATTCTAATGCATCAAGCAAGTCAAACAAAACACATCAATACAGAAAAGAAAAAGATAAGAAGGCAACTCCTCTCCCAACTCCAAGCTTCAGCTCTTCCAACAGCAATTCAGTCTTCAGACTTCCATCACTCTTGACAAATATCAATTTGCTTTTCCAGGTTTCAACCCTTCCACATAAGTTTCAACTTATCTTCTCTGAGCTTCAGCTCCTTGATCAGTTCCACCTTCAGGCTTCACTGTTAACCACAAGTATCAACTTGATCTCCTTCAGGATCTCCAGGTATCAAAGTAAGCATCAACTTCCTTTGTTCTTCAAGCTTCAGCTCTTCAGAATAATCTTCAATCACTTAGAAGTGTCAACTTCATCCTTCAGTCTTTACTTCATCTTCAGGGGTCTTCAAGTATCAACTTGCTCTTGTTGCTCTTCAAGCTTCAGCTGGAATGGCAATACTCAAGGATTCATCCTCTTCTACACTCTTCAATGAAGTCTTCATCTTCAAACTCAAGCTCAACATCTCTCAAGATAATCAACCCAGAGGAAATCACTTAACTGGATAAGCTGGGATGTCAAACTGCTTATTGACCACCAAAGGTGACCTATAAGGGTTCAACATCAAAGGAATGGTTCCCTCAAAAGTTCTACTTCCTAGGTACTATCACTTATCCCTCCAAAGGAGAGAGGTGTATACCATGGAAGGACTTTGAATCATAGGGAGGAATGGAGGTGACAGATACCATCCATGTTTAAGAAAGAAGTTAACTAGGTCTAAACTCTTCCTAATCCCTAACCCTAAAACAAACAAGATCAAGCTCTCAAGCTCCTCAATGCTCCTACTATGCTCCTCAATGCTCCTCAAAGCAAAGCCAAGCTCTCCAAGCCCACAAAGCAAAGCAAACGAAAATACAAGCCCACAAGGGCAACACAAACAATCATCAATTACAAAAATCATCTAAAAATAGTATACTACTATATTAAAACCTAATATAACTCCTAGGGGATCTTATATATCTACCCTTTATACCCTTATATGCCCCAATGTCTATCTTGACCTAGAAACCCAAAATTCTAGTGTTATTGTGGACCTATGTTAAGGATTGACCTAATTCTACACAACCTAATGTCATATAATCAAAACTAACCTAAACTTCATCACAAAATTATGGAATAAATCCAGGGGGGAGCTAAAGTCCTAATCTGACTAGCCTAAAAAGAATGGCCTAAAAATACTAAGGGAACTACTTAAACAAAATTCTACAAATTCATGTATCAACATAAAAGAATTAAAAAGCAATTAAAATAGAAAATACACAAAAAATATTAAACATGCATGAAATGCAAATATTTTTATTTGATAATTTTCTAGACATTACCATGAAATGGGAGAAAAAATACCCATGCAAAAATCATTAATTTCCTATTTATTATGATTTTTCAAAGTTTAACATAAAATGGAGAAAAAGAAATTGAAATATGAAATGAGGTGGTGTATTTAGTAACCAGATGCAGTTCATTATGGATGATGGGCTTAAAGTGGGGGTGCAGTTAGTCATGCGTGCTAGGCCCAATTTAAGTCAAAAAATCAATTAAAAAATGAATGGGAAATGGAAAATAAAACGGTGCAGGAAGTAATGATTTCCAGTTAATTTCAACCATGGGCCAGGATTGGGGGTGTGGATAGAGAACAAAGCATTCAGGCCCAAGAACTTCTTTTAATGAAACGGGGCGTTTCATTCTTTCTCAGGGTTTCCCTCTCAAATAATGATATTCAATCGTGGCCACTGGATCAGGGAATAGTCAATGGGTCAAGCATGATCTGACGGGTGAGGAGTCATCTTCAACCTTCAGCTAGGGTTTGCTGCAACTTCTCCATGGAAACAGAGCTCCATACACAAACTTCCCTCCATTCGTGTTCTCTCATTTCTTGCTCAAAATTAACAATCCAAAATACTAACATGCTCTATTTTTCATGCTGAATACAACCATAACCCTAGATTACACTGAAACCTCCTCTAACATGAAACACGATTCAAGATTGAAATTATGGTCAATCCTCAACTTCAACAATTCTTGGATTTTCTTGCATCAGAATACTCACCAACTCACACTGAATGAAATTAGCTATCTAATTCATGCTATGTCTCATTATACCACGAGTTCTTGATCATCAAAGAAATGGTGTCCAATATTCAATCTTCATCAATTGATCCCTAACTCTCCAGAAATGATCACCTATGTGTCTCTAACCTTTCTACACTAAGAAACTAACCTAGCAATGCATAAATTATGGTGTAGTGGAGAATTTGCAAACCTGGTATTTCTTGATCAACAGATGGTGAAAACCCTCACTTCAAGCCTTGAAACTCTTCAGAAAGCTTCCTTGGATGATGAGCTTGCTACTGTTTGCAAAAGATTTGAGGGAGGAAGCTTCAATCTCAGAATTCGATTCTGACTTGCAACCTTGAAAATCCAATTGCTATCTCTTCAATTCATTATGGATTTGCCCTCAAATTGATCTGCACAGCTTCACTATCATCAATGGAGTGTGTATGAATGGAAAGAATGAATGGAAATGGTTCAGAATATGGAATTCACTTTCAACTTGCAATGGAGGCAAGTGAAATGGCCAACTCTCTCTTCTCTCAATTCTTACACCAACCTTGCATCTGAGCAAGTTCTATAGGTTATATAGAGTGGTTTAGAATCATCTAGAACCATCTAGGACCTTCCCATGAGAAATTGGAAATCTCATGTCATGGTATTATGAATTCATCTCATATCATGTATCATATCATGCCATAGTCCTTGTAACCACCAATTCTGACTTGAAATTCTCCCCACATGAGATGTATGGTGTGTTGAAATGCATAACTAACTTGTTCATTGAGTTTTCTTAAGTTTTGCTTTTGTGCCTTAAGATGCAAGTAAGCCATTTCCAAAGCAGCCCCATGATCTAGGCCTCAAATCAAAATTGTGGCTGAAACATTGTTTTTAGAATGTCTTTTAGAGTCAAAATGACCTATTATATGACATGGTTTGGATGTGTAACTTGGGATTTCCAATTTTCATTTTCAACTTATTTAACTTATGCCTCCATTTTAGGTCATTTGTATCACTTTTTGATACAAGCCTTTTCAACATCTCATGACCTCCCTAATAGCCTTAAAACATCATTCTAAGCAAGTTTGATGTTGAAGATTTTTCCATTTGAAGCTTGGAAATAGGAGATATGGCCTTATGCTTGAAATGACCTATAATCTCCAAATGACCAAAATGCCCTTGACTTGTCAAAGCCATAAGTTGAGTTCTACAAATCCTATCAAGGACTTCTAGTACTCTCTAGAAATCTAAGAAGATGCTCTACAACATTTATGCTGACTAAGAGTTCATAGGAATCACCCTACTAGGGAAAACGTTGGATGCAAGTTGGGTGACTTTTAAGGACCCAGATTCACATACCTCAGATGACCTGTAACTTGTCAAAGTCATAACTTGGGCTCTAAAAATCCTATCAAGGACTTATAGTACTCAAATTAAATCTAAGAACAATATCTACAACATTCATGTTGTGGGGAAGATGAGATGACAATCACATCTTGAGCTACACTGCCTTGAAGATAGGGATCAAACTAGGGGATTTTACACTGTCGAGCCTTAGAAACCCTAGCTTGAAACTTATCAAACTCCTCAATCATGATGAGTTGGTCTAGGAATCATCCTTATAACACTTCAATGCATCAATCCATGATCACATGGCTCTTGTATTAGGTCTCAACCCTCTCCTAATCATCAGTTGACCTAGGGTTGACCCAGTCAAACCCTAATTCCACCACTCATGGTTGAGTCTTCTGAATTCTTGTACAATGACCTCTCTAGGCTTCATGATGGCTTTCAAGACATCTCATAAGCTCTCTCAAAGCTTCAAGCCCATCCTCATAGTCTCAGAGTCATCTGAGGGGCTCCCACAACTCTCAAGTTATGAGACACACAACCTTG
The DNA here is from genome assembly GCA_963859935.3 of Lathyrus sativus. NCBI lineage: Eukaryota > Viridiplantae > Streptophyta > Magnoliopsida > Fabales > Fabaceae > Lathyrus > Lathyrus sativus. The sequence continues at coordinate 283,550,115 of OZ012738.1, forward strand.
GTTTCAACCAATCTCTCTGAGGATCTCTTGAGTTTTCTGACAAAGATATCAAGCTTTGAACACTTGAATAACTTTCTTGGCTAGCTTCAAAGTCTCATATAACTCTTGCTGGGTAACCATACCTCTTGATCTACTGCCCACATATCAATGAGATGCAGATGATGAATAAAATGAACCACAAGCTAGGTAAATAAATGTTGGTCAAATTTTGGGGTGCAACAGCTGCCCCTATTCAAACGGCTTGAACCTGACTGGGTGAAGAGCGAACGACTCTCAGCCAATCAAGGTGCGAGACGGTTGAATACCGATAAACCCGGAAATTTGCCAACTGCCCAAGTACACGGTACTCTGGCGGGAACAAATCTTCGAACACTGAAACAATAGCTGCACGACAACTAACTGGAGAATTGGTCACACGGTCACTGGTAATACCTAGTCGATCATGCCATCAGGAATCGCGATTCCTCGGGACTCTTCAGGTCAACCATCAGGTTGATCATGCCATCAGGCATTCATAGAACTTTGTCGGGCATCAGCCGGATTTCAACCATCAGGTTGATCATGCCATCGGGCATTCAAAGAATTTGTCGGGCATCAGCCGGACTTTAACCATCAGGTTGATCATGCCATCAGGCATTCAAAGACATCTGTCGGGCATCAGCCGGACTTCAACCATCAGGTTGATCATGCCATCAGGCATTCAAAGACATTTGTCGGGCATCAGCCGGACTTCAACCACCAGGTTGATCATGCCATCAGGCATTCAAAGACATTTGTCGGGCATCAGCCGGACTTCAACCATCAGGTTGATCATGCCATCAGGCATTCAAAGACATCTGTCGGGCATCAGCCGGACTTCAACCATCAGGTTGATCATGCCATCAGGCATTCAAAGACCTCGTCGAGCATCAGCCGGACTTCGTCACCAAGTCGGGAATAGAATTCTTGGTCAATCATGAGCCAACTGGGAATATCTAAACCTCTGCCATCAGGCACTCTGTATCAGCTGAGAGAACTGCTTCATTAACACGGTCAGACTTCAATCATGGAGTCTTCAAGGGAGGTTTCAACTTCGCCTTTAGAAACCTGCTGGGGATGACGCATCGCCGCTGGGGATTCTGGAGGACTATCAAGTAACTCCGCTCCGGGGATCCAGAAATCATTCTGGATGGATCAACTCTGCTGAGGACTTCAAGAATCATCTTGGACAAATAACTCCGTCGAGGACCTTCAAGAATCATCTTGCACCGGTAACCATGCTGGAGCTTTCAGGAATCATCCTGAGCGAACACTCTGTTGGGGGAATTTCAGGAATCATCCTGGGCAACCTTTACTGGGGACTCTAAGTATCAACTTGAGCAACCAACTCTGGAGACTGCGCTGGGGATCTTAAGAATCATCTTAAGCAACCGACCCTGCTGGGGAATTCAAGAATCATCTTGAACCGAAAACTTCGCTGGAGACTTCAAGAATCATCTTGAGCAAGCGGCTTCGTTGGGGGAGAATGTCAGGAATCATCCTGAGCAATCGATTCTGCGGCGGAACACCTGCAAAACAAGAACGGTAACAACCTAGATCATGTTTATTATGCATATGCTTCGGCAATGGCGCAATGCTCCACACGGTGGAAATGCTATGCGTTTATGATAAATGCTATGCAATCATGCACAATGATGCGATCCCGTCAGCAAAATAAACGCCGAGGGGGGGATTCTCCTGTCAAGGAGAAAGAACTACTCAGATAGAGGAATCATCCTGCTGAGGAGAACAAGGTTACGCCAATCTCAATTGGCCTCCGCAGGGGACACGACTTCAGTTGACTGCTGCGGGGGAATGAAGCTCTACGAGAACTTGGACCTGCTGAGGGAACGCGATATCAATCGCGGGAATAAACTGCATGGCCTTCATGGCTACTTCTCTGGAGATAACGACTCTGTGGGGAAACAACGTCAGCTGTTCAACCCCCCACTAGGGAAAATCAATCATGGCTTGAGCAGCTTCCAAGGATTCGGCTCTCTTGGGGATCTGCAAATTCGGCTGAGGAAGAAGAAATTATTCTGCTTGCTGGAGAGAGTACGACTCTGTGGGGAATCTCAATTCCGCTGGGGAAGAAGGAATCATCCTACTTCGGGGGAGAGTACGACTCTGGCGGGGAATTTCAATTCCGCTGGAGACTTCAGTCTAGCACCATCAGTTGCTGCATACTTCGGCGTACGAACAGTTTCCTACGAAACCTGCACTTGTGACCCGGTGCTGGGGGATAAACACGCGTGTTGTACCCCAAATTTTGACCCCTTAGATCCACATTATCATTTTTAGAAGCATGATCATGAATTATCTAACCCTAAATCAGTACAAGTTCATTATTGTCAAGTTACAGACGAATTAGGGTTCTCGCACCGACAAATTCAAAACAACCAAGGAATGATCAACCAATAATTTGGGCCAATTCAATCATTGAATGAAATCAAAGATAATATCAAAGTCAAAAGAGAAGTCAATTTGAAGAAATCATTTCAGAATCAAGAACAGTGCAGTCAGGAGGCCCCGGTTAGGGTTTTTAACTAGTGAAAAGTCAACTGTGGTTTGACTTTGATGTTGGAAGATGTTTTAATGGTGGGATTGAGGTCCATGAAGTTCATATAGACTATTAAAGACTATTCAAGAAGTGTCAAAGTCTCAGGATGTCCAGAATATCAACAGGCGGCTCAATCGGCATCGATCGATCGTACGGTTGACCGATAAGTCAACTCCTCAAATTTTAAGAATTGGAATCCAAGTTGTGAATCAAAGTTGTTCCTTATGTCATAATGTACTTGCATATCAATTTTCATGATCATTGGATCAAGGATGAGAGAGTAATCGAGAAATCGGGAAATTAGGGTTTTGAAAAGGGCTAAACCATAACTCCTTAACCACACATCCAATTGAGTTGGTTCTAGTCCCATTTGAAAGCTCTTGGCAAGTCCTACAAAAGTCCCATACTAGTGCACAACCAGAAAATGCATACTTTTTGAGATAAAAGCAAAAACATTCCTAGAAGGAAAAATAACTTAGAAAATTTATAAGTTATTTTCACTTTAAAAGCTTGTGTGCAGCCAACTTTGAGGGGGTTTTTCACCTAGTTCCAATTGGAGTTTTATTTCTTGGAAAACATGAAAGTTTTAGAGCTATGTGAGGGCTTTCTAAATTGTACTATAACATCTCAAGAGGAGTTATGAGCAGAAAGTTACATGTATTCAAAGTTGGAGGTTTCACATGTTAAGTCCCACATTGGCTGAATTTTCAAGATTGATTTCTTTCACTAAAATTGCCAATTTTTATTGATCTAACTTATTGTATCTGATGTATAAGATGTATGTAACATGATACAAGAAAGAATTATGCAGAATATCACAAAATCAAAGCTTGAAGTTCATTGCCTTGCAAGTGGAGCAAGTTGGCAAGTTGAACTTTCCAAGCATGAGGTGGAAAGTAAAAAGCTGTACCAGCCCCTTCCCTATGATCCTAGCCTGCTACAAACATTAGGAAATCATCAAAGAACATGGACAAATTGGATTTGCATCAGAATTAGGTGGAAAACCCTCCAAGGGAGGTTTAGTTCAAAATATCCAAAAGCTTACTTCATGTTGAAGAAACCTCCCTAGCAAGCACCTCAATCACTTTCTCTATAAAAAGAGAGCCCCCTCACCTCATTTCCAACAGAATTGATCTGATAGAAACCACAAATAACCTCTGTCATCACAATTCCCTCATCTTGCTTCAATTTCTCAAAAAATCACAAAGTTCACAAAAACACTCAAAATGGCCTTGAAGTGAAATCCGCCCAAATTCATTTCTATCCTTTCCAATACCCAAACCATCATCCATACACCTTCTAAATAACATATAGAAGGTGTACAATCCATCAGACCACCAAAAATCTCAAGAAATCAAAAAGTCAACATTGTACTTGGCTTACTTTGACCAAAAGCTACAAAAAACACCAAAGTGAGTTCTAAACATTTCCTTGAGGTTGTGACCACTTGGACACCTCACATACAATATATCCCAACTGTCAAGAGCCTTAGCAACCATAGGAAACTCATAATTCTCATTTTGGCATCATAAGTGGTTGTTTACTTAAGCTTGAAGCAAGGTGCAAAAGCAAAGAGTGAAGCAAAGGATCTCTGGTTTTCTCAAATTATTCTAGCATATTCAAAAGGATCATTAAGAGGTATGTAGCTGTTTCTTATTGGTTTTGGTATCATTTTTCATGAAATCACATTTTTGAGCATATTGGTAGAATTTGAACTATGAACACATGTTTGTCTTTATGATGTTTGGGTTTTGATGGATGGTATATTTGTTATGATTAGAATTGAACTTGTTCTTGCTATATTTTGCATATGAGGTTGTACTGTCATTGGAACTGTTGTGTTTCTTGACTTGGTTATGTCATTGCTTTGGGGGGTACAAAGTGTGTACTGTCCTAAAACTTGTAAGGGCATGGTGGATTAAGTGTTGATCTAAGTATTGGGAAAAGGGAATTTTTGTTCAACAGAATATTGTGATGTGAATCTGCTGTAGGTCTTGTTTATGCTTGCTCTCAAATCTGAGCTATTCCATCAAATCCATAGTTTTACATTTTAAGAGCAGACCTTGCCTTTTGTCCTTAATCTATGTACATGGTTTGAGTGTATTGACTGACAAAATCTGTTGGTGCCAAGTATCCATTTATGCCAAAGCTGTCATGAGGCATTGATTTACAATTGGTGTGGTATTGCAATGTTTAGTAGTTTTAGAGTTTGTCATTTTTGACTTGATAGATGTTAGGACTAGCATCACTTTTACATGGCTGTTGTTTTCTGTTCTGAATGTTTGTGTACATTAAGGAATAACCAAGTACCAAATATCATAGATACTGACTATTGAAGGGTTGATTAGAAAGAATTCAGGTTTAGGCTGAGGAGGATTTTGTCACCACTATATGGATCTCTTGCTAATGCTAAGTCTGGCAGGGACCTACTCTGATTAAGAGCTCTCATCCAGCAAAACTGTGGATTTGAAGTATTAACAGCAGGGCTGGTAGCAGAACTTTAGGACTTTAGATTGAGGCTTATTTTGGATGGCTGCATCAGCTGTTATTAGGTTTATTTGTAAGCCATCATTGCACTTAAGTTTGAGATGTCAAAAGAAATATTTGTCTAGCCTTCCAAACTGTCTTCATTCATTATGAGCAAAAGGACTTATCTTTTTCAAAAAAGCTGTCCAATGAGCATTTTGGAGGACTAGCATATTTGTTCAAATATTTTAACATATGGCTGGCTTGTTTGAAAACTGATAATATGGTGGGAAGACATGGCTATTGAAAGTTTATGATTCTGCTTTAAATAGTTAATTCCCACCTCTTGTTGGCATGTTTGTTATGTTTTGTTTCATGAGTAGGGAATTAGAGAACTCACCAGCTCAGGACTTGGCCTCTAGTCCAATTTGGTTTGGTTGTAGGTAAGATGGTTGTACTGTCAAGCAAGCCAGTTTAAAACTGAAATGTTTAAAGCCTACAGGATTGTGTAACTCCATGCTGCTACCACTGTCTTAACTCATGACACTCAATTGCACCTCATAGGTTTAAGTGACATCTTACATAGCCAACTGCCTTGCTCAGACTACTGTGGTACTGCTGACCAAAACTAATAACAGTAGGAAAATATCTCTGCATAAAGCCTTAAGATTCATATTTTATTAAATTGAACATCACATCTGATGAGTGCCTCCAAGTTGTTGAGATATGCTGTTAGTTTGCCATAGGGTTGGCACAATCTTACTAAGTTTTGTTTAGTGACTGTTGTGAAGGTTTGGGGGTTTTATGGCAGATGAGGGTTTGAGCTACTTGGAGGTTACCTTAGTGCTCATTTCACTGACCAAGCTTGTTAAAGGATAGAACAATTTTGATCTCCATCAGAACCATGTTCAAGTCCCTCATTTTGGCTTTTGCTTTGAGAACACTACCTAAACCTGTCCAGTTTTGTGCATCAGCTGCTATAAGGTTAAATTGTAACAGAATTTGACAAATGCTTGGAATTTAACTTTGCAACATTATTTGGAACAACTGGCATTGTGGTGTTAGAATAAGCTAGTTTTTATTATGTTGCTTAAATTGTCAATTTGAAGTAATACATACTGACCAAGCTTATGACAGTTAAAACAATTGATAGCAATTTGTTGAAAACTGATGCATACTGTCAGTAGTGGGTGGTGTGTATTCTAGCATAACCAGTTGGCATGTTGTTGTTGGGTAAGAGAGTTGAGTTGGCTTGACAAGCTGATATTGCTGTTTAATTTCAGTTTGGATGCTCATTTAGTTTTTAATTTGAGTGCTATGTGATTTGCATATGGTTTGTCACTTGTGAATGAAAACTGTTTTGGCTAGGATTTGTTGGTTTTTGTGACTGACAGTGCATTTGAGTATGGTTGCTGCTAGCTGTGGATATTGGTAAACACATTACTATGAGTTTTGTTGATTGATATATGTGGGGAGTCATAGGCTGAGTACATCAGTTATTTTGCTGTCTTGATAAATTGTTGCATCTTGTTTACCTTCCTTGCTTAAGTCTCAGAATTAAGAATCATCAACCACATGATAGGGATAGTCTATGTATGTGCATAAAATATGACTTACCTTACAAACTGCACCTCATGGTGATATTTTGCAACTTGTGTCATTTACCTCCCTCACAGAATTCTGGTGTAACAAAGTTGGATGTAAGTTAATTCTTGAGCATATCATTCACAGCACCTGTTGCACTTTTGGCCTAGGAAGTATCCCTAGAGGTTCATGATATTTGTCCATTTGTGTTTATTGCCTTGGATGTGTTAGATGCGGTCAAATCTGGCCATAGCAGTTAGATAGTCCTATTTTGCATAGAGCATGACAAACCTATTTTCATCATCCCAACATGTTTCTAAATGCATTTAAAATATGTTTGTATGCTTACTTGGCTGTTTCGTGCATAGTATCAAGAATTCACATGTTGACACTTTCATCCACACACAAAGTCACTCAAAATGCCATTTTCTCCATGAAATCATTTTTCACTCAAACAACACCACACACACATCATACTAATCAATTATAACTTGTTAGCATACCCATCTTGCATCAAAACACTTTGTACCACAATGTCACTCATGAGTCGCTTCCTGCTTTCACATGCTTGCACATCTTATACCAAATTTTGAACCAATGATTATCTTTGAAATTTTTGTGTTATAGCAGTTTAATATGATCATTTTTGACATGTTTGTATGAGCCAAATCATTGGACATCCCATGAACACAAATCTACACCTCTTCATGCACATAACACTCATGAAAAGCACTTTGAGAGCCACATCACTACACAACCATTCCAGTTTTGATTTTTCCACATACACACACTTCTAATCATGTAATACATGTGCATGAAAGCTTGCTTTACCCAGTACTGCCTTGAACTTGAAAATGTCATAGCTCATGCATGTTACTTATGTGTTTCTTTGCAAATCACATGTGATTCTTTATAGCAGCTCAGTTCTGACCATGAATGTGTTTTGGATTGATTCATTATCACTTAACTATGATGTGTGTGTGTTTAGTTGGAGTTGAGTGTGATTGTATGAAGCTGAACCATTGAATTTGCATTTTTTGAGCATAAGCATAACCCCTATCGGGTTTTTCATTAGAGAAGTGATTTTCAAAAACCACCAATACCATCCTCTTCCTCATGAAATTCTACCCAAAATGCATATAAAATTTGTGGAAAAATACTAAGAAATGAGAAAGTTATGGATACTTTTGCAAAATGATGGGAGGCCTCACATTTGGCCCAGCAAAACAAAAGAACATACATCATATATTTATTGTTTCACTTTAATTAACGAATGTATGGCCGCCCCAGCGGTTGAAACTTGCGCGCGTATTGTACTTGGCATGGGTTCGATCCTTGGTGATAACCCTTGTTGCCACTTTTTTTCATTTTTGCACATGAAACTTCAAAAAACCATAACTCTCTCATTTTTTATCCTTTTTCACCCATTCTTTTTTCATTGTGTTTGTTTTAATGTATACTTTCATGTCATAATTTTATTTTCCATGTTTGATTAATTTTTCACCATGTTTGACTATGTACAACTTGTTATTTTGACAGTACTAACCCTAGTTGTTGCAGATGAAAGTTAAAAGGGTTCCACTTGTTTTTCTTTGTGAAAATTGATTATTATCACACCTATACATGTTTGTCAACATGCTAGGATTCTTACTTTGAATTATTATCATGCCTATCTCATCTGTTTGTTAATTGTACTCCAGGTGCGATCTGTCGTCACAGTTTTCGTACTAATCATCTGCTTTGATTGTCACCATTGCTTTTTTATCCTTAAATATTTTTCATTGGTTGTCACCATGAATGCTTTAGTATAATGTTTATTTTATCCCCAAGTGATGAAGCTTGTTAGCTTTCATCCAGTTGCCCACTATCTCTCCCTCCAAAGGAAGGTCTGTCCACTTGACTGTCAATGTCTTGGACCAAAATCTTAAACCCTTTTGACTTTGTTAAGTCACCTTAACCCTAGATTACAAGCCTTTAGACTTTGCTTAAAGTCTAAGAAACCCACCCATAATAGGAGTGTTCTTCAACTAGAACCCTAGGAAAGAGTTCGTCAACTCTGTGTAAGAATCATCGTCATGACTTCTTACTTCCCCTTCAACTTAGATTAGGGAGTTTTGTCAAACTCCACACAAAAATTGTCATGTTTGTTCCCCTTTGAACCTTGATCATCATCAAGCGTTCTTCCCCTTTGTGAGGTGAACTACGATTGTTCTGATTCTATCCTAGTCAGGATACGTAGGCAGAAGGTGCGATGCCTTTGCGAGCAAACTTAGGAAACCACTTAGGCCTTTTTATTTATTTTATCTCAATTCCCAATCCTTAAACCATAGTGCACAATTCACAAGCTTAGCAAGTAATTAAACAAAAGGTTCCTGTAGAATACTACAGATATTTAGGGTGCTAATACCTTCCCTAGATATAACCAACCCCCGAATCCCCGAATCTCTTAAAAGCGTTGTCGTTACATCACGAAAAAGGTTCTTTCTTTCTTTAGACCCATCCTTTGGATAAATTAAAGACTGGTTGTAAAAAGAAATAAGGTTCAAGTTAATTAATAGCTTGATATCAAATTTTCACCGCAACAGAAATGGCGACTTCACTGGGGAAATCGCTTTTGCTTTTATTTTGAGGGTTCAACCTATTTTGTTTAACTAATTGCTATCTGTGAATACTTGTATATATTTGTGCTCTGATGGTTTGGGAAACTTGAAATGGTGAGACATCACTACCCCCGTGCTCAAGCGTACTTATGATAGGAAGGTGATATATTCAAGAAGGCTTATAGGGAGTAGATTCCCGACCAAGCTGACTTGAGAAAATCACCGCTCAGTGGAGGCCCTTTAGAGAGCTAGTATTGTTGATCGAGTATTCGTGAAAACAATGCTACTTTCTACATAGGTGCCCATGACACTGAGGACCTTTAGATACCTTTTTCCCCACTATGGCTTTCTTAGGATGTAGTGCGATGACTATAAGGAAGTAATTCCAAAGTAGTTGATACGCGATACTACACTTGGACGAGACTCTCTTGAGAATATTATCGACCACCAAGTATTTGGGAAATTGATAATATCCGAAAGATGGGTCGAGGACTCCAGGAACCCTTTTAGAACCTTGTTCTGCAGTTGTGGGAACCTTAGTACATACCTTTGGGGAGGGTAGACCTTGACTCCTTGCTCATATTCTCCAAACCCAAAACCTTGTCTGTTTACTTATGTAAATCTGTGAATATGTGATTACCTGTGTTTGTGCATTCATGCATCCATAAACATCATGTCATAAAAGTTTTATGGAACTCAGAGTCGTTTATTTATAAAATATCAGGAACATCATGGATAATGGAAAAAAGAAAACTATAAAGTACACTTACAAAAGCCCTAATATAGATGAGATTGAAAGGTTGAGCACTCTGATCACAGATGTAGAAGGGTTCAAAAGCAGGTACGGGAATTTGTTGTCTCTACTGAAAATAAGGAAGAAAATGGATTTGGGACTCCTTTCCACATTACTCCAGTTCTATGATCCACTTTATCACTGCTTCACATTTCCGGATTATCAGTTAGTGCCGACACTTGAAGAGTATTCTTGTCTGATTGGGCTACCCATCCTTGATGCATCTCCTTTTCCCGTCATGGAGAAGGACCCTAAAGAGGAAGAAATTGCTAAAGGCACCCGTATCGGGTTGGTAGACACTACAAGAAAAACGATGGATTGCGACGGCTATTTTGGTAGGTTACGACGGTTAAAACCACCACCAATTACATTCTATGACTGTAGTAGTACCGTCGCAGAAACGTGTGTCCACAGGCTGTTTAGCGACGGTTGAAAAAACTGTCACACACAACCGTCGTTATATTTCACGACGGGCTTGAACTGTCCTAAACTGGAGATAGCGACGGTTAAAGACCGTTGTTACTAGCCTTTTGATTTTTATTTTCATTGTTGATTGTGACGGTTTAAAACTGTCGTGAACTCTATTTCACGACTGGTTGGAACTGACATAAATTGGAAATGATAACTGTCGTGAAAACCGTCGTACAAACCGTACAAACGTCGTATATTGTGGCGGTTTGAACCGCCGCAATTTGCAAATATTTTTTTAAAAAACTATTGTATATTGTGGCGGTTTGAACCGTCGTAATTTTTAAATATTTTTTTAAAAAACTATGGTATATTGTGGCGGTGTGAACCGCCGCAATTTGCAAATATTTTTTTTAAAAAATCTGTTGAATCTCCTCTGTCACACCTTCTATGCAATACTGGAAAATGATCTCATATCTGTTTCACTGCTGATCTCATATCAGTTACAAAAAATCCACCAATAGCAGACCCCAACCAATTAAAGGAGTCTTCTTTGTCTAAAAGAGGAGGAGCCTCCTACAGCTTCAGCTTTAAAGCCAAAACTTCCAAGTTCAGCAGTGAAACAGCAGGAAAAAGAGGGAGTCTTGGGATCGTCGATCACCCAGAATCTGAAGCAATCATAGCCTATTCCACACTCAAGTTGTGAAAAGAAGAATGAGGAAAAATAATAATTTAGAGACCCTTAAACATTGGCTTCAAACTACTAATATTTAGCTAAGAGTTTTCTATCTCTTGCGAGCATCAGTGAATAACAATGAAAAAGTTGTTAAACAGGTAATCAAACAATTAATTTAAATCTAAAATAAATCATAGATTAGGGTTATCAGGATAACTAGCTACAATTCAAACTTGACTACACTTGATTTTGGAACGACTTCACTCTCAATAATGCCGACATTTCCAAGGAAATTATTATTAAGCACAGAATTGTTCACCATTCCTCCCTGATGACCAGCGATGCCGACGACCCATCTGCACTTCATATTATAGTGTCCAATTTTTTTCCAACAGACATTCAGTCCTTGCAAAGCTTTAAGAACCTCGACCACTATTTCTCGAGGTTGGGCTCAAGACTAGCACAAGTCAACGAACAAATCAGTTACAGGTAACTATCAAAACAAAAAAGTGTATTAAAACTTCAATATTTCTAATGACAACAGATTAATATCAACAAATAATGACTTTACACCTAATGTGAGAAAAGGAAGCATATATGTAATAACACATTCATTCAACAAATTTGATGATTCATTCTCAAAAGAGACACAAAATCAGTTGAAACAATAAGACATCCAACAATTATTCCATTTCCCATGTCTCTACCTGCAAAATTCCAATTAACAAGAAAAAGAAAATAACATACAGCTGCAATTTTTCCAAAAGCTAGGATGGGCAACTCAGATGCTGCTCCACCATGTCAAGGATTTAGTGGCCGTATTTCTGAAACTCCCACTCGTTGTTGTCTGTATCATAGCAGAAAATAAATACATTAAGAAATGCACTTCTATCCATGTTGGTCAAACATTATATAGGAGATATGAAAGAAATTATGCATACCTAAAGGACACACTTGACGAGTCTTGAGCCATCTACTGATGCAATGGAAGTGGAAAGCATGGTTACATACCCCTGTATAAGATGTATACCATATCAAGAAATAGTTTAGTCACACATGAACTAGGCAGAAACTAAACAAACCTTCATATTTACTCTATACAGAACAATTAAGATGCTTAAATTCAAAGCTTCCAATATCTTAGAGGCTACAAACTTTATTAAAATTCCACCATTGGTTCTAAATTCACAAAAAACCTCATTTGGTAGGAAGTTTCTAGCAGTGGTGAATTTCTGATCGATGGCCTTTTTCAGCTCTATATAAGTGTTTTGCCGGGCATCAATGATTGGTCGATGGCCTTTTTCAGCTCTATATATGTTTTTTCAAATGTAATGCTGGCTAATACGTGCAGTATATGTAGTTAAAAAATAAACATGTTTCCGTGGCTACACTAAAAAATCAAAACTTCGAAAATTAACTAACTCAGTACCAATTACACATACTGCCACGGCCTCTTACCGCCTACAGGAATGGCATTGGATCCTGATGTTGAACCCCGATTGCCATAGCCTCCTCCACGTCCTCTAGAGCGAAAACCACCTCTTGATGCTACAAAAGGATACTAACAACTTACACATAATCCCAAAAAGCAAAACACTTGTAATACAATGTATAATTATAATAGAATTACCATGTTGACCAAAACCAGCAGACCGAGTCAATTCAGACAGTGCAGGACTAACAACTTGACCAGCATCTTGTAAGATCTTTATCAAATCCCTAGCATACTTGGCATTGCCACGGGTAAAAAAACTGTACGCAGTTCCTTTAGCTCCTGCACGACCAGTTCGACCAATTCTGTGGACATAATCTTCGAGGCTTGATGGAAAGTCATAATTGACCACGCATTTTATGTCCTTCACATCTGCAAGCAAGAAGTAATACATCATAAGGAATTGTGTGCAAGGTTAGAGAAGAAAACTGCAAATATCCTTATCCCTTCCCCTTAATATTCTAGAGATCAAACTCAAGTCAACACATTCATCTCATCAATGTGCCCACCTGAACCTTTCAGGGATAAGGAGCAGCTCTATCGTCACTGTCATCTAACACATCCAATTATCAACAAAGCATGTATGAGTCAACCGGGCTGCATAGACAACCAGCTCCATAACTGTGGATGGGGATCAATCAATTTGACTATTTTTAAGAAAACTGCCAACAGTGGTATCACTAGTATGACATGACTTCAGGCAACACTGGCAAATTATTGATAAACTCACCTTGTTTTGTCAATCAAGTAAATCGCCATACTTTAACCAGCCCCGTGAAATACAGGATCATACATGGGATACTAGATCAGAAATTATAGATCAATATCCCAACCATATCAAAGGAACTCTGCCCTAAGTCCTAGGCATCCAATATAACTTGACATCTTTAAAAGGATAGTTCCCAATTAACTCCATCAGGCGGTCTACAGTCTACTCACAGCTGCGAAACAATTTCATCTCATTAATCCCTGGTCAAGTTTTAGGCACTTCCAACAAACTCAAAATATGACCCCCACCCACACACACCCAAACCACAAATTGTTGTCAAGGAGAACTGGAAAGCAGCCGGCCAAATCGTCTTTGGTTAAATTTTAGACCTATCTCAAAAATCCTAAGATTCTAAACACAGTGATCCTACCAAGACCCCGTGCAGCAACATCAGTGGCAGTCATTATTGGACTTCTGCCACTCTTAAATTCAGCCAAAACCCAGTCCCTTTCAGACTGGTTTTTATCACCATGGATAGATAATGCTGGCCATCCATTCATTCTCAACTGCTTTGTAACTTGGTCACATCCCTTTTTTGTTTCTGTAAACATTAGATATGCCCTCTCTATAAAAGAATGCAAAATGAAATTCAAGAATGATATTAGGCATATTAAAAAGAGTTAGAGCTTAGAAGCATTCATAATGGAAACAAAAAGTTCACTTCAAGGCAGAGCCTGACCTTGAAAGCCTGCATATCTGAGAGAAGTCGCGAGCAGCCAGCCCCAACACTGACCACAAAAAGTAAGTCAGTAATCAAGAAATGCATAGTTGATGCTTAAAATAAGGTACTACATAATGGATGCATATCTGCAGTCAAATGAACTCAGCATTTGCAATACTAGTCACATGAGAAACCGACACACGATCATCAACAAATTTCAAAATACCATTAGGTGAACATTATATTAACCAACTAGTTCGTTAATTCAATTTATATAAATTATTTTAAACAGATCTAAGTAAACACATTCCATATATTTAGATTCCCAGACATTGGTACTGGAAGTAATAGATGTAAGTCAACAGGTGATAGGTTTAGATCAAGTCAAACAATTCAAAAGGCATATTTAATTAAAAAGCAAGATGAGGTTGATGACTCGGTCAGAAGATTTGTGACATAAAACAGTGAATTGGGATTTGTACAAGGAAAACATGAAAACAGATATATAATGTAAGGTAACAAACTGGGTCAAAGATGAATCTTAGTTGTTCTACAGACCTCCCAGTCCGCAGCACAAACTCCTCTGTTTCTCTGATTAAATCTTCTGTAAGCAAAGGTCCTTCCTATATGAAATGATCACAAATATCTCAAGTATAATAACAAGATGAAATAGAAATTATAGAGAACAATAAATGAATATATCAAACCTGGGTGATAGGAGAGTACACGGGCTCGCCAGTTTCCAACAATGTCAAATCACCAGACCGGCAATCAGCACCAAGTCGAAGAACACGCTCCCCGATATTTAATCTAGCATATAAGACCGGGAGCTCCATCATCATCATTGGCTGATTCTTTAATGTTTGAACTAGCTTGCATCATCATAGATTCTAGAGATTCAGTTGCAATGAAACGGAGCCTCTTCCGAGAAATACAACAATTAATTACTTGAAATTGTTGATACAGAAGACATGTTTTCAGATCTGGAATCTCGTTCTGGGGGACTCCAGGTAAATACTGTTCTTCAGACCAAAATTTTCTCAGCTGTATCAGTAAATAAAAAAAATATTCTTCAGCCATTACTAAAGAAGGAAAACTAAGGAGTAGCATTATAAATCAAAGTTAAGTTCAAGTTACAAATTCTAGACCAGAGTTGACATAGCATTTATATCTTTTCTTTCAAGACTTTCAGCAGGAGCACCGTGAATATCTCTTGGCAAAGATGTTAGGTCACTTTCCTCTGAACTTGAATTGATCTTCCTTCTAAGGAAATCTCCCTCTGCGAATATCTTGCAAATATTACAATGAAAGTGAAAGATCATCACAGGAAAATACGTCAAAGGAAAAGTATAAGCATGAAAAGGTTGTTTGGTGCAGTTACATTGTCACCAAGCCTTCCTAAAATGCACATACCTGGATCAAAAAGAGAGTTGATCAAACGCACAACTTTCTCATCGCTACTAAACTCAGAGGTAAGTTTATCCTCCTTTTCTCGCAACACTAAAGCCTTAACTGCAGAGAGACTTAAGCCTACCCTCTCTCTGGCAGGTGAAGATCTTCCTGATGAAGCTATAAAATCTTTCATGGACTTGGCCTTACTTCCAGCCCTAGTCAAAAGGTCAAAATAATTTAAGATGATAACATAATTGTATCCTTGAATCATTAAGCTGCAAAAAATTCTTAACAACATCGGTAAAGGAACAATTATAAATCCTACAATTTTACTTGAGTAACTCCTTCAATAGGCTAACAACATGGATCCTGGTTTCATGCCGAGAATTTGAAGCCTACCACTGAATGTCGAGGTAAGTATTATTTGCACTGAATGACTTAGATGATATTTACTTGTTCAGAACCAAAAACATATTTTGCACTAAGAAATTTGCATCTATGGCATGATGAATAAACACACAAACAGTACCATAAGAACAATGCCTAATGATTTATATGATATTTACCTGTTTAGAACCAAACACATATTTTTCCCTAAGCAATTTGCATCTATGGTATGATGAATAAACAACACAAACAGCACCATAAGAACAAGGCCTAATGATTTATATAATATTGACCTGTTCAGAACCAAAAACATATTTTTCCCTAAGCAGTTTGCAACGTACAGAGGACACGACCAGCTGCTGTGAAAGGAGATCATCCTCCCCTATACTCATGTGCACTGGAAGAGACAGAGCCCTGGTCAATAATATCACCATCCAAGCTTTGAACAGTTTGTGTGTCTTCATGAAGAGATTTATTTGATTCTGGCTCGGTTACAATAACATTTGACTCTGGCTTTGTTACTGTAACATTGTCTGGAATGAGATACAGACAAGCCAAAAGATGCCTCATCTCCATAATGATTGGAGATCATCTTTGATCTCATGTTAGAATCATCAGCAGAAACATAAGTATTATTTTCAGAGAAATTGACAGGCCTACTTCATTGATAAACATATAAACCTAACCTGTGTTCCTGCCATGAAATTGACAGGCCTACTTTATCTGATTCAAGGTTTGAAAAGTAATTTAGGGTTTTATCTGATTCAAGGTTTGAAAAGTAATTTAGGGTTTGAGAAGACAAACTTGTTCAGATTCAAATTGATGGTGGTTGCTTTGACGGTGATTTGCAATGACGGCGAGAGTGCTGAAAACACAGAATTGTTTCCCTCTTTCTCCAATGGTGTGAGCGGAGATTTCTTAGAAAGAAGAAAAAAAGACACATACAAGGAGAATGAATTCTAAGTTTTAGCGGGAAGATGAAATTTTAGATGACGGCACCGTCGCGGTTGTGAGGGAAGTGAAGTTTTTGCAAATTTTGAACATGTAACGACGGTAGATCCACAGTCCACATATGCAGTTTTATTTAATTAATTTTTTTATTTCTCTTTAATAATTGCATGTTATTAAAATGTTTTGTTTATTTTTTATTTTATAATATTAAGAGTATATATAGTTTAATTTTGTGTTTAACTTTTACTATAAAAACTATTTTTAAAATTTTGAATTTATTAAATTTTGATATATAGTAAATTTTTGATATTTTTAATTTAATTTTTACTAAAATATATAAAATTATATTTTTTAATTTCACAAAAACAAAAAAATAAATATATTAAGTAAAACTAATATTTTCTTTAATAAATTTAGATTAATTATTAAAATTTAATTTAAAATTAAAAAATTTCACAATTCACATTAAAAATAATTAATAAAATAGAACAAATAGAGATTAAAAATATCATTCTAATTTTATAATAAGTATAAATATATTAACATTGTTACCAAAATTAATTTTAATAAAATTTAACTATTTATATAATAAAACAGAAAATATTTTACTATTATTTTAGACAAAAATATTAAGCTACATTGTCATGAAAATTATAATAATTATAATAATTATTTACTAAATTAATTAATAAAATTGAAAAGGTTAGAAAATAAAAATGAAAGAAAAAAAATGGAAAATTAAATGAATAAAAAAAGTATTGATTATGATTGGCTAAAGTAATTGCGACAGTTCGCCTTAACTATCGCGATTGTGGAAAGAGGACGGTTCTTTGGTAACTGTCGCATTATTTTATACAACATGCCTAAAAAATTTGCGACGGTTGGCTCAAACCGTCGTGAGAACTGTCGTAGTCCAGGAATAAGGACGATTTTTTTGATAACTGTCGCAAAAAATCTACGACGGTTGACCCTAACTATCGTGACAACCGTCGCAATCCAGGAATAAGGATGGTTTTGTGATAACTGTCGCAACTCAAGTGTCGTAAATCCCCTTTTTTCTTGTAGTGAGACATTCAGAAGAACATGGTTACTAAAGGAGGTATCTTTGGGCTGACTGCAAAATTCTTGATTGGGAAGGCTCAGTATTATGCCGATCACTTGAGTATGGATGCTTTTGAGGCTATTCTAGCCTTGCTTATCTATGAGATCTTTCTTTTTCCAAGCTTTGACAACTTTGTGGATCTCAATGCCATCAAAATATTCTTGAAGAAGAATCCAGTACCTACTCTACTAGCTGATGCTTACCACTCTGTTCATCAAAGAAATCTTCACAAAGGAGGAATGATCGTCTGTTGTGTTCCGTTGTTGTATAAATGGTTCGTTTCTCATCTACCTAAAGCCCATACTTTTTGGAGCAAAGGATGGTGGTCTGAAAAAATCATGGCTCTTACTCACTCCGATATTGACTGGTATAGCCGTAGTTATGATGGAATCAAAATCATTGATAGTTGTGGAAGCTTCGGGAATATACCTCTCCTTGGTACAAATGGGGGAATCAGCTATAACCCTGTGATTGCTCGTCGACAATTTGGTTATCCACTGAAAGACAAACCTTGCAGCGCTCGCGTAGAAGGTATCTTCTTCATAGGAGTTTCAGAATTAAAAGATGAAATTCTCAAAGCACGGGGGCATATACACAGAAAAGGAAAAGAGGACTTGGGAAGACCTAACTGCATCTCTTTTGAACCTTATCTCCAATGGGTACGAAAGAGGGCCATTCAGTTGAAAATGCCTTATCCTCCACAAAAGCCTATGGTATTAATAGAAGAACAACCGTTGATTTTCATGTCCGAGGAAGAAAAGCTGAAGATTGCTCTGAGGAAGTCACAGCAGACTGAGATATCCTGGAAGTACAAATATCAGGTGGCTATGGAAGAGAACGAGGAACTCCGCAAACAAATTCAGTTGAAGGAAGAGGAAGCAGTTGCAAGCAAGAAGAGGAAGGAACAGGAAGATGCATTTTATTCCAACCATCAATCAACTCCTTGGAAAGCTATGGTAGACAAACTTATCCTTGAGAAAGCACAGGTGGAAGAAGAGCTCAGAAGAATCAAGAAGAGAGAGGATTTTCTTTTAGAGCATATTGAGTTGTAATGTTAGGGCTTTTGTAAGACGTACTAAAATCTTTTGTAATACCCCTTTGAAAAATCAATGAAATGAAAGGATATTTTGGTAAATTTGAGTTCCATAAAACTTTTGCATTTAAAGTTGCATTCTTGTTATTTTAAACATTCAAGGAACTAAAAGATTATTTTGCAGAAATTATAGGATGGATTCTGGAAAGAAAGAAGAGGTTGTGTTCCGAAGACCAAGATTAGAGAACTTGAAGAAACTGGTAAGTTTGGTAGAAGACCCTGAGGCGTTCAGAGAAAGACATGGGAATATGTTGTCATTACTGGAAGTTCAAGTGTATGAAGAGATGTTATCCGCACTCGTGCAATTCTATGATTCAACCTATCATTGCTTCACGTTTCCAGATTATCAGTTGCTACCAACTTTGGAGGAGTATTCCGCCCTAATGGGGGTAGGTGTTACTCCTAGTCCCTTTTCTGGAAGGGAGGGGACTCCTAATGAAAGAGCAATTGCAGAGGCCGCGTATTTGGAATTGGACGAAGTGCGATCTCATATGGGTGATAAGGGAGGATTGTACGGAATTTCAACCATGTTCCTATATGAAAAAGCTCAGAGCTATGCCTTGTCACAAAATACTGAAGCATTTGAAGCCATCCTGGTGTTACTTATTTACGGACTATTCCTGTTCCCAACTGCTAGTGATTTTGTGGACGCAGATGCGATCAATCTTTTCTTGATCAAAAATCCTGTGCCTACCTTGCTGGCTGACACTTATTTTACCCTCCACCGAAGGAACCGCTATGGGGTTGGACGAATTGAATGTTGCACCGTTCTCCTGCACAAGTGGTTTATTTCACACTTGTCAGAAATTCCAGCCATTTGGGATAAGCAAAATGGACTCTCATGGACAGAAAAGTTGTTGTTGCTCAAACACTCAGACATTAAATGGTATGATCCTATGTATGGAGGAATTTCCATGATCCAAAGCTGTGGAGATTTCCCGAATGTACCGCTCATCAGCGTCAATGGTTGCATCAGCTATAATCCTATTCTGGCCCGTCGACAGTTGGGGCACCCCATGGAAGATGAACCAGATCCATACTATTTGAGGAAATTTTACTTGGAGGAAAGGAAGAATCCCGCTTATAGGGCTCGAATCGCGTACGCTTGGCGTTATGTCCACACAAGAGGAGTAACTGCCCTATGCCCCCACAACGCTACTGTTTCAGAATCTTACCTATCATGGGTGAGAGAAGCGGCAATGAAGATGTTCTAAACCCGCTTTGAGCCTGACTCGCCCAAGCCTACCCTCGTAGAAGAGTTGAAAGCCGCCTTGGCAAAAGCTGAGAAAGAAGGGAAAATGTGGAGAGATAAGTATTTCAAGGCTATGCAAGAGAAAGAAGAACTTCAAGAATTGGTACGTCAAAGTGGAAAAAAGAATCAGTCTGAAGATGAAGGACCATCCAGCAGAAGAATCTAGAATCTATTGTTGTTGTTTTTCGTGTTTTTGTAGAAGCTTGTATTTTCATTTCCCGTTTGATGTTGTAAACTCTCCAGATATTATCAATGAAGATTTGGCTGTTTTTCCTATTTATTGTTATAATATTCGCAAATAACGCTTTTATTCCCTTGAATGTTTAAAATCTGCATTTTGCATGTCTGCATTTCATAAACATTGCATATACATGTTCCTGAGTCGAGTCTCATCCCTCTGTCTTGTCAACAGAATCACACTGAAACCTCGCCATCAGTACAACACACGAGCCCAAGCTCGCTTAAGGATGGAAGAGCAGAACTTGGATGTAAACAGAATCGACAATGAACTCAGAGAGCTCCGAGGAGGCATGGGACAGATCAAAGAAGCCTTACAAGTCATCCGTGCAATGTTGGACACTCAAGCCACCGTTGTCTCTGAAATCACTGCAGATCCAATCCCGACGGATGTTACTATTGCACATGTGCCAACCTATGGGTTACCTCCAGGCTTTATGCCACCACCGAGAGTCACTCAACAGACAATTCCCTTGGGAGGTGAGATCCCACAAGTTATTCCCACCTACACTCCGGCTACAGTTCAGGTTCAAGCACGCCCCATCTTTCATAATCCACCACCAGCATACGAGGGACCCGAAGGGTATGAAGAGGAGAATGAATCACATGAGAAGTTAAGGGAAAGCGTTGAAACTATAGGGAGGAAGATCCGAGCGATGGAAGGAAACGATACCTTTGGCACTGACGCCAGAGAAATGTGCTTGGTATCTGGACTAGTAATACCACCAAAGTTCAAAATCCCAAATTTCGATCAGTACTCAGGAGCTACTTGTCCACGAACTCACTTAATCATGTACTATAGAAGAATGGCAGCACACGTCGAAGACGACAAGTTAATGATCCATTGCTTCCAAGACAGTCTGAAAGGAGCTCCAGCAAAATGGTATCTAAGTCTAGATCAATCCAGAATCCACAGTTTTCAAGATTTGGCTGATGCATTCATGAAACATTACAAATATAATATGGATATGGTACCTGACCGAAGGCAGTTGTTGAACATGTCCCAGAAAAGCACAAAGTCATTCAAAGAATACGCTCAGCGGTGGAGAGAAACAGCGTCCCAGGTAGAACCACCTCTAAGTGAGAAAGAACTGACAGACTGGTTTGTTGACACAGTGAGACCGGAATTCTATGAGAAAATGATCAGCAGTGTGTCTGCAAGTTTTTCAGACATTGTGGCCGTGGGAGTGAGGGTAGAATTGGGAATGAAAAGTGGAAAGGTAGCCAGCAGCTCCAGCAGTTCTAACAACAGCAGTATTAAGAAGGTCAGCAGTGGGTTTCACAAGAAGAAAGAAGGTGAAACAAATGCCGTAATGGGAAGAAGAAATCGTACCATGATACCTCCATATCAGCAATATCAGCCGCCTCAACAAAGTTTCTTCCAGCCAATCCAACCTAACTATGTTCAACAGTTTCATCAACAAAGACCCGTGTACCCGGTACAGTATGCCCCTCAGCAATATGTAGCAGCTGTGACCCCAGCATTCAACCATTCCA
Organism: Lathyrus sativus; assembly: GCA_963859935.3. Lineage (NCBI taxonomy): Eukaryota > Viridiplantae > Streptophyta > Magnoliopsida > Fabales > Fabaceae > Lathyrus > Lathyrus sativus. Next base: position 283,572,053 of record OZ012738.1, read on the forward strand.
CTTCAAACTATCAACCAGGGCGACCAGCGCCCATGTATCAGCAAAACCAGCAAGGGCATCAACGAGCGCCCAACACTCCGCCCTTTCAACAAAATCAGCAGCAGAGGGTACCACAGCCCAGGCAACAATACCAGAACCGGAGGCCAACCACAAAACCTCCACTCCCACAAATACCAATGACGTATACTGAGTTATATCCATCTTTGGTCCATCAGGGGTTGATCACGACAAGACCGCTCAATCCGGATACCACATCTCCGCATTATAACCCAAATGCCCATTGTGCTTTCCATGAAGGTGCTGCCGGCCACGACTTAGAAGGATGCTTTGCCTTAAAACATCTGGTCAGAGAGTTGATGGAGAAGAAAATCCTGTCCTTTGATGATGTACCACCTAACGTCAAGAGTAACCCACTGCCAAACCACGGAGGGGTCAATGCCATTGAAAAGTCAGATGAAGAGATAATTAATGATGTGTCAAAAATCAGAACGCCATTGAAGACATTGCATGACAAGCTGACAGAAGCAGGGTTGTTGGGAAGTGTTCATAGCAAATGTGAAAAATGTACCATAGGTTCCAGCAGATGTAATGCGATGCAGGAAGATATACAAAGATTGATAAATGAGGGGATGTTACAAGTATGTGGTAAGAGAAAGAAAGAAGAAGTTTCTGTAATAGAGCCAGTTTTCGACCTGTCCAGGAAAAAAGAGAAAGTTCCAGTGTTTAACAGGGGTGCAAGGCCAGTTTTCAACAGAGCTGCTATAGGTCAACCACGACCAATCGTAGTTCAAAAACCGAGACCGTTCCATTATGACAATACAAAAGCTGTTCCGTGGAAGTACGATGTGACCGTGGTAGACAAGGAAACGAGAAAGGTTGTTCAGACGGATAATTAGAAAGATGTGACCAAAATTGCCGGCACTAGCAAGATGACCCGCAGCGGTCGGATCTATCAGCCGAAAGAATCAGTAGCTATTCTAAAAGAATTCATTCCTGCTGTGGTAATCAAAGAAAAAGAAGCTCCGAGTACAGAAGAAGAGAATGATGAATTTTTGAGGATTATCCGAAGAAGTGATTACAAGGTGATAGATCAGCTTCATCAGACGCCATCAAAAATATCAATCTTGTCACTCTTGATAAATTCTCCAGCTCACAGGGAAGCATTACAGAAAGTATTGAGACAAGCACATGTAACCAAGGATATTTCACTCGGGCAGTTTGATTCAGTAGTGGCTAACATCACGGCGTGCAATACTTTAAGTTTCAGCGATGCCGAGTTACCGAAAGAAAAACGTGATCACAATCGCGCATTACACATATCCATCAAATGCCAGGAAGATACTTTGGCACGAGTACTGGTCGACACAGGATCCTCGTTAAACGTGCTACCCGCAAGATCACTGGCCAGACTAGCCTATGCCGGGGCAGAGATGAAACCAACCTCATTAATTGTAAAAGCTTTTGATGGTTCGAGGAGAACGGTCATCGGAGAAGTAGAATTACCGATCTTGGTGGGACCCCATGAGTTTAACATTGTATTTCAGGTGATGGACATAAATCCAGCTTATAGCTGCCTACTGGGACGTCCCTGGATCCATGAAGCAGGGGCGGTAACTTCTACCCTGCACCAAAGAATGAAGTTTGTGGTAAATGATAAGCTAGTAATTGATCATGGTGAAGAGGAATTAATGGTCAGTAATCTTTCATCGTTCTGGTACATTGAAGCAGAAGAGGACGCACTAGAGACATCATTCCAAGCACTAGAAATAGCAAATGCAGTGATGATAGAGGAGACAGTGGCAAAAAGTGGTCCAACTTTCGCATCTGCTCAAGGCGCCAAAGCTACACTGGAAGAAGGTACTCCCGCAGGATGGGGAGAAGTCATTGAGGTAAAACCGAAGATGAATCGCCAGGGGTTGGGTTACAGACCAACTCAAAGTGAAGAACCACATGACAACAGCCGGCCAAAGGCTATTCAAGAAATATTTATCAGTGGCGGTTTTCAAATTAACGCCGTGGAAGGAAATCTTGAAAGTGAAGACATAGGAGCACTAGTGTATCATGACGAAGCTACTCTGAACAACTGGGAGGCTATCGAAGTTCCTGTAGTTTTTCCCGAGTTAAAGTAATTTGTTGTTTTCTTTCTTTGTTATTTTAAAATCTCCATAGCCGTGCCCAAGGCTATAGGAATGTTTTGTAAGGGCCCCATGGTTTCAAAGAAATATCAATGAGAATGGACTATTTTGTTAAAAATCCTCGTGCTGTTTCTTTACCGTCTTTTTTGCTTTTACTTTGAAAGAAAAATGGCAATACAAAAAACCAAAACAAAAACAATTTTCTCTTTCTTTGTGTGTGTTGCATTTGTTGATTGTGTGTTTTAATAAAGTAAACCCTTCAAACATGCAGTGATGACCATAACCCCATTGAATCCTGTGACCATGCGTCTCCTCCTGACCTTAATTCACCAATTTACCAAGCTGAAGACGAGGATGAGGACTGTGAAATTCCTGATGAACTGGTAAGATTGGCCCAAAAAGAGGATGCAGAGCTTCAACCCCATAAGTAACAGGTAGAAGTTATCAACCTTGGCACAGAGGGAGACAGAAAAGAAGTCAAAATTGGGGCAGCCCTAGGGGCGGAAGTAAAACAGCAGTTAAAGGAACTCTTAAGAGAATATGTAGATGTGTTTGCTTGGTCTTATCAGGATATGCCTAGTTTGGATACAGACATAGTGGTTCACAAGTTACCACTCCGACCTGAATGCCCGCCGGTTAAACAGAAACTCAGAAGAACCAGACCCGACATGGCTCTTAAAATCAGAGATGAGGTAAAAAAGCAGATTGATGCAGGCTTCCTTGCAGTGGCCAAGTATCCAGAATGGGTAGCCAACATTGTTCCTGTACCAAAGAAAGATGGAAAGGTAAGGATGTGTGTGGATTATCGAGATTTAAACAAAGCCAGTCCAAAGGACGACTTCCCTCTACCACATATTGATACTTTGGTAGATAACACAGCTCGGTTTGCAGTGTTTTCCTTTATGGACGGTTTCTCTGGTTACAATCAAATCAAAATGGATCCTGACGACATGGAAAAAACAACCTTCATCACTCCATGGGGCACCTATTGTTATAAGGTTATGCCAATCGGTTTAAGGAATGCAGGCGCAACTTATCAAAGAGCTATGGTGGCTTTGTTCCACGACATGATGCACAAAGAAATAGAAGTATATGTGGATGACATGATCGCCAAGTCTCAAAATGAAGAAGACCATCTAGAACATTTGTTGAAGTTATTCAAAAGACTCCGGAAATATCAGTTGAGATTGAATCCCGCAAAGTGCACTTTCAGAGTCAGATCAGGAAAATTACTCGGTTTTATTGTCAGCCACAAGGGGATTGAGGTGGATCCAGACAAAGTCCGTGCCATTCAAGACATGCCAGCTCCGCAGACCGAAAATCAGGTTAGAAGCTTCCTTGGAAGGTTGAATTACATATCCAGGTTCATTTCCAATATGACCCCTACCTGTGAACCGATCTTCAAGTTGTTATGAAAGGATCAAACGGTTGTATGGAATTCTGATTGTCAAACAGCGTTCGACAAAATCAAAGGTTATCTCCAAGAACCTCCAATTTTGATACCACCTGTTCCGGGAAAGCCTCTCTTTATGTATTTGACAGTGCTTGAAAACTCAATGGGTTGCGTTCTGGGCCAACAAGACGAATCCGGACGGAGAGAACATGCCATTTATTATCTGAGCAAGAAGTTTACTGATTATGAAAGCAGATACTCACTCCTAGAAAAGACTTGTTGCGCTTTAGCATGGGCCGCTAAGCATTTGAGGCAGTATATGATTTGTCACACCACTTTATTGATCTCGAAAATGGATCCAATAAAGTACATCTTTGAGAAGCCGGCACAAACCGGAAGACTCGCCCGGTGGCATATGCTACTATCAGAATATGATATTCAATATGTGGCTCAGAAATCCATCAAAGGCAGTGTGTTATCAGAATATCTCGCAGATCAACCTGTCGAAGATTATGAACCTCTGAAGTTTGATTTTCCGGACGAAGATATCATGTTAGTAAAAGATTGTGAAGAAACAAGTTCTGACAAAGGTCAACAGACAGATAATTGGTGGAAGATGATGTTCGACGGTTCCTCCAATTATAGCGGACATGGCGTAGGTGCAGTCTTAATGAATCCTGAAGGTAGTTACACTCCGTTTACAGCCAGATTAGACTTTGATTGTAAAAACAACATCGCTGAATACGAAGCATGTATCCTGGGTCTCGAAGCAGCAATTGATCTCCAAATCAAAAATCTCGAAGTCAGTGGAGACTCAGCTTTGGTTATCTACCAAGTCACGGGTGAATGGGAGACAAGACATGAAAACCTGATCCCTTACAGAGCTTATATCGTTGAAACGATCAAGTATTTTGATGAAATCACCTTTAAACATGTTCCAAGAGCAGAGAATCACATCGCCGACGCCTTAGCCATGCTGGCCTCGATGTGGAAACCTAGAGATGTCAATGATGGCACACTTATCAAAATTGAACGCAAGACAGAGCCTGCTTACTGTCAAATGATTGAAGAAGAAACCGATGGCAAACCCTGGTATCATGATATAAAGAATTATCTGTTGAAACAAGAATATCCCGCAGATGCTACAGCACTTGACAAGAAAACACTGAGACGATTAGCATCCAAATTCTTCCTCAACAATGGTGTACTTTACAAAAGAAATCATGATATGGTCTTACTCAGATGTGTTGACAAAAGAGAAGCGGACTTGTTAATGAAGGATGTTCATGAAGGAATGTTTGGTACTCACGCCAACGGGTACGCCATGTCCAAAAAAATCTTGAGGGCTGGTTATTATTGGTTAACTTTAGAAACCGACTGCATTCAGTACGCCAGAAAATGTCACAAATGTCAGATCTACGCAGACAAAATGCATGTGCCTCCAACACTGTTGAATGTACTGTCGTCGCCATGGCCTTTCTCTATGTGGGGGATTGACATGATTGGGGCAATTGAGCCAAAAGCTTCAAATGGACACCGTTTCATTCTGGTTGCCATCGACTACTTCACAAAATGGGTTGAAGCTGCATCCTACACCAATGTTACACGTCAAGTGGTGGCTCATTTCATTAAAAAGGAGATCATCTGCCGTTACGGGATCCCAAGCAGAATTATAACAGACAACGGCACCAATCTGAACAACAAAGTTATGAAAGAATTATGTGATGACTTCAAAATCGAACACCACAACTCTTCCCCTTACCGTCCAAAGATGAATGGAGCTGTGGAAGCTGCAAATAAAAACATCAAGAAGATCTTGCAGAAAATGGTTAAAGCCTACAAAGATTGGCATGAAATGCTGTCGTTTGCCCTGCACGGATACAGAACCTCTGTCCGCACTTCCACAGGGGCAACCCCCTTTTCTCTGGTATATGGAATGGACGCAGTTCTTCCCATTGAGGTCGAGATACCATCCCTCAGAGTCATCATGGAAACCAAGTTAGAAGAGGCATAATGGATTAAAGAAAGATTTGATCAGCTGAATCTCATCGATGAAAAGCGCATGTCTGCGATGTGTCACAGCCAGTTGTATCAAAAAAGGATCAAGAGGGCGTTCGATAAAAAGGTCCGTATCAGAGAGTTCCGCGAAGGAGAACTTGTGCTCAAGAAGATCTTACCAGTTCACAAAGACGCAAGAGGGAAGTGGATGCCTAATTATGATGGCCCCTTTATTGTGAAGACAGTATTCTCCGGAGGTTCACTGATCCTTACTACCATGGACGGAGAACAACTCACACACCCGATAAACTCTGACGCAGTTCGGAAATATTACGCCTAAAAAGTACCCGATAAACCGGAAAATCCAAAAGAACGGTTTATGCAAAAGTTAGGGTAAAAAAAGAAAAAAGAGAAGAAAAGGAAAAAGAGAAAAGAAATCAAAAAGCTCGCTAAGTTGAAAACCCGAAAGGGCGGCTTAGACAAAAATGAGCGTCCCGGTGGATTGAAAACCCGAAAGGGCGATCCAGGCAAAAATTAGGGACAAAGGCGTTTCGCTGCATCAGACAAAGCCATCAACACTGCAGACTCAACAAAGATTCATCTCAACAGCTCTCGTCAGAAGCAAGGATCTTGGAGAATTCTAGTCTTTAGGGATAGTTAGGTCATAGGATTCAATGTAACCTTATCCACTTTTGCCATTTTACTTGTAAAAATTTCCATGGAATATTGTCATTAGCAAGATTTCATCCTTTAAATAAAATCAGCCTTTTGAGCCTCTCTTTCTTGTGCAAATTATCAGTTCCTTATTTTCTTTGTTATGCAAAATACCGTTCGTTAGTCAACGATTATTTTTGAAAGCATTAAAGTCCAGATTTTTGAAAAAAATAATAACTTGGAAATATTTTACAAAATGTTTTAACTTGTGGAAAGACTCGAGGAAAATCATACATCCCCCGAAACTTCAGGGTAGCAGGAGTCTTCATGCACAGTCAGAATTTACATTCCCCAATGAAATGCTAGCAAGTTGAGCGACAAAGAGTCCTTTGGCCATGTATGGTTACCAAGATTGAAGATTAACCCTCAGAATTTCTTATGATGATGTGAAGGTTCTTTCCCCAGCGAAGTATTTCTGGGCATCTGTTGAATTCACCTCAGAAAAATCTACCTACAGGCTCTATTCCTCAGTAGGTCTTCGGGTTTATTCTCCCAAGTCTACGTACACCCCTCATCATGGGATCAGTGTGATTCATTCGTTCCCCAAGTCGGTGACATCTATCAATCCCCGCGAAGTCTAAGTTATTACGCACTTCGTTTCCAAGTACAAGCCCAGTCGTAACTGGCATTTTGTTCAAACCAATTGTTGTTGATATTCATTTGGTCGTCACCATCCTTGTCCTTTTAAAGCCCAGTCGTCACTGGCATTGTCTAAATCCAATCGTCATTGGTATCTCGTTAGTCGTCACTAACAAATCCACGTATAAGTCTAGTCGTCACTGGCACTGTTTAAAAGTCATATTGTCATTTGCGCCTCTTGGTTTGGTCGTTACCAACCTTTTCCCTGGGGAATCCAGTCGTCACTGGTATTGTTCCAATTATTATTGGTATCTTGTTAGTTGTTACTAACTCTCCCCATGAAGTCCAGTCGTCACTGGCACTGCCTAAATCCAATCGTCATTGGTATCTTGAGGTTTTAACCAATTTTTTCCTTTGAAACCCAGTCGTAACTGGTATCATCATCTAGAGTACAATCGTTATTGGAATCTGTTTCGTCTGGCCGTTACCAACACCCTAGCTAAGATCTAGTAATCACTAGCATCCTCGTAACCAATTGTCATTAGTATTCCTCAGCATGGTCGTCACCAATCACCATTAAAAGACCAGTCGTCACTGGCACTACTTGGAATTCAGGTCGTTACCAATTTCCCCAAAGACGTTTCTTGATTACCAGCACTGTGTGAACTGGTTGCAGAAGCTGAGGATATATCCCCAGTGATCCATGTTCCCGGTCAGGTCTCGGAGATCTAGTCGTCACTAGTATCCTCCGTATGTGATTAGTCTTGTTTCCAGTCCATTCCTGAAGATCCCGTTTGAACTCTTCGCTATAGGAAGTTCCTCATCTGATCATCCCCAGTGAGGTTGTATCCAGTCTTTCGCTTCCCCGGTGAATCCTGATTCTCTTTTCCCGATGGAATTAATTTTCCATTTCCCCAGTAAAAGTATATCCTTTTCCCCAGTAGAAGCCTATTCTTCTCCTCGGTGGAGTACCTCTGTTCCAAAAAGATTGTCATCTTTATTGGATTTGCATATTCCCCATGTGAAGTTTTCCTTCTTACGCTATCAGTCATGTCTGAACTGTTAATTTAGTTTTTCAGTACGAGTCCCCAGTGTTGAGTCCTTGTATTTGTCACTGTTTGTTTTACTGTTTCTTTTATTTATCGTTGCGTCTATGATTGCTTGAATTCAAGCATCATAAAGCATCATTTAGAGTGCATGGCATATCATAACTTGTCCTTTAGCATGACATCGGATCTAAGGGACAAAATTTTCGGTTATCTATATTTAAATACCTTTCACTGCAATTTAACGAAGATTGTCATCTCTCGTTCCCCATCTAGTGAAGATATTTAAATAGGGGCAACTGTTGTACCCCAAATTTTGACCCCTTAGATCCTCATTATCATTTTTAGAAGCATGATCATGAATTATCTAACCCTAAATCAGTACAAGTTCATTATTGTCAAGTTACAGACGAATTAAGGTTCTCGCACCGACAAATTCAAAACAACCAAGGAATGATCAACCAATAATTTGGGCCAATTCAATCATTGAATGAAATCAAAGATAATATCAAAGTCAAAAGAGAAGTCAATTTGAAGAAATCATTTCAGAATCAAGAACAGTGCAGTCAGGAGGCCCCGGTTAGGGTTTTTAACTAGTGAAAAGTCAACTGTGGTTTGACTTTGATGTTGGAAGATGTTTTAATGGTGGGATTGAGGTCCATGAAGTTCATATAGACTATTAAAGACTATTCAAGAAGTGTCAAAGTCTCAGGATGTCCAGAATATCAACAGGCGGCTCAATCGGCATCGATCGATCGTACGGTTGACCGATAAGTCAACTCCTCAAATTTTAAGAATTGGAATCCAAGTTGTGAATCAAAGTTGTTCCTTATGTCATAATGGACTTGCATATCAATTTTCATGATCATTGGATCAAGGATGAGAGAGTAATCGAGAAATCGGGAAATTAGGGTTTTGAAAAGGGCTAAACCATAACTCCTTAACCACACATCCAATTGAGTTGGTTCTAATCCCATTTGAAAGCTCTTGGCAAGTCCTACAAAAGTCCCATACTAGTCCACAACCAGAAAATGCATACTTTTTGAGATAAAAGCAAAAACATTCCTAGAAGGAAAAATAACTTAGAAAATTTATAAGTTATTTTCACTTTAAAAGCTTGTGTGCAGCCAACTTTGAGGGGGTTTTTCACCTAGTTCCAATTGGAGTTTTATTTCTTGTAAAACATGAAAGTTTTAGAGCTATGTGAGGGCTTTCTAAATTGTACTATAACATCTCAAGAGGAGTTATGAGCAAAAAGTTACATGTATTCAAAGTTGGAGGTTTCACATGTTAAGTCCCACATTGGCTGAATTTTCAAGATTGATTTCTTTCACTAAAATTGCCAATTTTTCTTGACCTAACTTATTGTATCTGATGTATAAGATGTATGTAACATGATACAAGAAAGAATTATGCAGAATATCACAAAATCAAAGCTTGAAGTTCATTGCCTTGCAAGTGGAGCAAGTTGGCAAGTTGAACTTTCCAAGCATGAGGTGGAAAGTAAAAAGCTGTACCAGCCCCTTCCCTATGATCCTATCCTGCTACAAACATTAGGAAATCATCAAAGAACATGGACAAATTGGATTTGCATCAGAATTAGGTGGAAAACCCTCCAAGGGAGGTTTGGTTCAAAATATCCAAAAGCTTACTTCATGTTGAAGAAACCTCCCTAGCAAGCACCTCAATCACTTTCTCTATAAAAAGAGAGCCCCCTCACCTCATTTCCAACAGAATTGATCTGATAGAAACCACAAATAACCTCTGTCATCACAATTCCCTCATCTTGCTTCAATTTCTCAAAAAATCACAAAGTTCACAAAAACACTCAAAATGGCCTTGAAGTGAAATCCGCCCAAATTCATTTCTATCCTTTCCAATACCCAAACCATCATCCATACACCTTCTAAATAACATATAGAAGGTGTACAATCCATCAAACCACCAAAAATCTCAAGAAATCAAAAAGTCAACATTGTACTTGGCTTACTTTGACCAAAAGCTACAAAAAACACCAAAGTGAGTTCTAAACATTTCCTTGAGGTTGTGACCACTTGGACACCTCACATACAATATATCCCAACTGTCAAGAGCCTTAGAAACCATAGGAAACTCATAATTCTCATTTTGGCATCATAAGTGGTTGTTTACTTAAGCTTGAAGCAAGGTGCAAAAGCAAAGAGTGAAGCAAAGGATCTCTGGTTTTCTCAAATTATTCTAGCATATTCAAAAGGATCATTAAGAGGTATGTAGCTGTTTCTTATTGGTTTTGGTATCATTTTTCATGAAATCACATTTTTGAGCATATTGGTAGAATTTGAACTATGAACACATGTTTGTCTTTATGATGTTTGGGTTTTGATGGATGGTATATTTGTTATGATTAGAATTGAACTTGTTCTTGCTATATTTTGCATATGAGGTTGTACTGTCATTGGAACTGTTGTGTTTCTTGACTTGGTTATGTCATTGCTTTGGGGGGTACAAAGTGTGTACTGTCCTAAAACTTGTAAGGGCATGGTGGATTAAGTGTTGATCTAAGTATTGGGATAAGGGAATTTTTGTTCAACAGAATATTGTGATGTGAATCTGCTGTAGGTCTTGTTTATGCTTGCTCTCAAATCTGAGCTATTCCATCAAATCCATAGTTTTACATTTTAAGAGCAGACCTTGCCTTTTGTCCTTAATCTATGTACATGGTTTGAGTGTATTGACTGACAAAATCTGTTGGTGCCAAGTATCCATTTATGCCAAAGTTGTCATGAGGCATTGATTTACAATTGGTGTGGTATTGCAATGTTTAGTAGTTTTAGAGTTTGTCATTTTTGACTTGATAGATGTTAGGACTAGCATCACTTTTACATGGCTGTTGTTTTCTGTTCTGAATGTTTGTGTACATTAAGGAATAACCAAGTACCAAATATCATAGATACTGACTATTGGAGGGTTGATTAGAAAGAATTCAAGTTTAGGCTGAGGAGGATTTTGTCACCACTATATGGATCTCTTGCTAATGCTAAGTATGGCAGGGACCTACTCTGATTAAGAGCTCTCATCCAGCAAAACTGTGGATTTGAAGTATTAACAGCAGGGCTGGTAGCAGAACTTTAGGACTTTAGATTGAGGCTTATTTTGGATGGCTGCATAAGTTGTTATTGGGTTTATTTGTAAGCCATCATTGCACTTAAGTTTGAGATGTCAAAAGCAATATTTGTCTAGCCTTCCAAACTGTCTTCATTCATTATGAGCAAAAGGACTTATCTTTTTCAAAAAAGCTGTCCATTGAACATTTTGGAGGACTAGCATATTTGTTCAAATATTTTAAAATCTGGATGGCTTGTTTGAAAACTGATAATATGGTGGGAAGACATGGCTATTGAAAGTTCATGATTCTGCTTTAAATAGTTAATTCCCACCTCTTGTTGGCATGTTTGTTATGTTTTGTTTCATGAGTAGGGAATTAGAGAACTCACCAACTCAGGACTTGGCCTCTAGTCCAATTTGGTTTGGTTGTAGGTAAGATGGTTGTACTGTCAAGCAAGCCAGTTTAGAACTGAAATGTTTAAAGCCTACAGGATTGTGTAAGTCCATGCTACTACCACTGTCTTAACTCATGACACTCAATTGCACCTCATAGGTTTAAGTGACATCTTACATAGTCAACTGCCTTGCTCAGACTATTGTGGTACTGCTGACCAAAACTCATAACAGTAGGAAAATATCTCTGCATAAAGCCTTAAGATTCATATTTTATTAAATTGAACATCACATCTGATGAGTGCCTCCAAGTTGTTGAGATATGCTATTAGTTTGCCATAGGGTTGGCACAATCTTACTAAGTTTTGTTTAGTGACTGTTGTGAAGGTTTGGGGGTTTTATGGCAGATGAGGGTTTGAGCTACTTGGAGGTTACCTTAGTGCTCATTTCACTGACCAAGCTTGTTAAAGGATAGAACAATTTTGATCTCCATCAGAACCATGTTCAAGTCCCTCATTTTGGCTTTTGCTTTGAGAACACTACCTAAACCTGTCCAGTTTTGTGCATCAGCTGCTATAAGGTTAAATTGTAACAGAATTTGACAAATGCTTGGAATTTAACTTTGCAACATTATTTGGAACAACTGGCATTGTGGTGTTAGAATAAGCTAGTTTTTATTATGTTCCTTAAATTGTCAATTTGAAGTAATACATACTGACCAAGCTCATGACAGTTAAAACAATTGATAGCAATTTGTTGAAAACTGATGCATACTGTCAGTAGTGGGTGGTGTGTATTCTAGCATAACCAGTTGGCATGTTGTTGTTGGGTAAGAGAGTTGAGTTGGCTTGACAAGCTGATATTGCTGTTTAATTTCAGCTTGGATGCTAATTTAGTTTTTAATTTGAGTGCTATGTGATTTGCATATGGTTTGTCACTTGTGAATGAAAACTGTTTTGGCTAGGATTTGTTGGTTTTTGTGAATGACAGTGCATTTGAGTATGGTTGCTGCTAGCTGTGGATATTGGTAAACATATTACCATGAGTTTTGTTGATTGATATATGTGGGGAGTCATAGGCTGAGTACATCAGTTGTTTTGCTGTCTTGATAAATTGTTGCATCTTGTTTACCTTCCTTGCTTAAGTCTCAGAATTAAGAATCATCAACCACATGATAGGGATAGTCTATGTATGTGCATAAAATATGACTTACCTTACAAACTGCACCTCATGGTGATATTTTGCAACTTGTGTCATTTACCTCCCTCACAGAATTCTGGTGTAACAAAGTTGGATGTAAGTTAATTCTTGAGCATATCATTCACAACACCTGTTGCACTTTTGGCCTAGGAAGTATCCCTAGAGGTTCATGATATTTGTCCATTTGTGTTTATTTCCTTGGATGTGTTAGATGCTGTCAAATCTGGCCATAGCAGTTAGATAGTCCTATTTTGCATAGAGCATGACAAACCTATTTTCATCATCCCAACATGTTTCTAAATGCATTTAAAATATGTTTGTATGCTTACTTGGCTGTTTCGTGCATAGTATCAAGAATTCACATGTTGACACTTTCATCCACACACAAAGTCACTCAAAATGCCATTTTCTCCATGAAATCATTTTTCACTCAAACAACACCACACACACCTCATACTAATCAATTATAACTTGTTAGCATACCCATCTTGCATCAAAACACTTTGTACCACAATGTCACTCATGAGTCGCTTCCTGCTTTCACATGCTTGCACATCTTATACCAAATTTTGAACCAATGATTATCTTTGAAATTTTTGTGTTATAGCAGTTTAATATGATCATTTTTGACATGTTTGTATGAGCCAAATCATTGGACATCCCATGAACACAAATCTACACCTCTTCATGCACATAACACTCATGAAAAGCACTTTGAGAGCCACATCACTACACAACCATTCCAGTTTTGATTTTTCCACATACACACACTTCTAATCATGTAATACATGTGCATGAAAGCTTGCTTTACCCAGTACTGCCTTGAACTTGAAAATGTCATAGCTCATGCATGTTACTTATGTGTTTCTTTGCAAATCACATGTGATTCTTTATAGCAGCTCAGTTCTGACCATGAATGTGTTTTGGATTGATTCATTATCACTTAACTATGATGTGTGTGTGTTTAGTTGGAGTTGAGTGTGATTGTATGAAGCTGAACCATTGAATTTGCATTTTTTGAGCATAAGCATAACCCCTATCGGGTTTTTCATTAGAGAAGTGATTTTCAAAAACCACCAATACCATCCTCTTCCTCATGAAATTCTACCCAAAATGCATATAAAATTTGTGGAAAAATACTAAGAAATGAGAAAGTTATGGATACTTTTGCAAAATGATGGGAGGCCTCACATTTGGCCCAGCAAAACAAAAGAACATACATCATATATTTATTGTTTCACTTTAATTAACGGATGTATGGCCGCCCCAGCGGTTGAAACTTGCGCGCGTATTGTACTTGGCATGGGTTCGATCCTTGGTGATAACCCTTGTTGCCACTTTTTTTCATTTTTGCACATGAAACTTCAAAAAACCATAACTCTCTCATTTTTTATCCTTTTTCACCCATTCTTTTTTCATTGTGTTTGTTTTAATGTATACTTTCATGTCATAATTTTATTTTACATGTTTGATTAATTTTTCACCATGTTTGACTATGTACAACTTGTTATTTTGACAGTACTAACCCTAGTTGTTGCAGATGAAAGTTAAAAGGGTTCCACTTGTTTTTCTTTGTGAAAATTGATTATTATCACACCTATACATGTTTGTCAACATGCTAGGATTCTTACTTTGAATTATTATCATGCCTATCTCATCTGTTTGTTAATTGTACTCCAGGTGCGATCTGTCGTCACAGTTTTCGTACTAATCATCTGCTTTGATTGTCACCATTGCTTTTTTATCCTTAAATATTTTTCATTGGTTGTCACCATGAATGCTTTAGTATAATGTTTATTTTATCCCCAAGTGATGAAGCTTGTTAGCTTTCATCCAGTTGCCCACTATCTCTCCCTCCAAAGGAAGGTCTGTCCACTTGACTGTCAATGTCTTGGACCAAAATCTTAAACCCTTTTGACTTTGTTAAGTCACCTTTAGACTTTGTTAAGTCATCTTAAACCTAGATTAATAGCTTGATATCAAATTTTCACCGCAACAACGCGCTTCGGCGCCTAACTCAGCTGGGGAGGTGACGTTCCTTCAGGACGTATCTGATTGGGGGAGAGAATCATCTCTGCCTGGGGAGGCATATCAATCCCCACGATGTCGTGTTCAGATTCTGCAGGGAGAGGCTACTGAACTCTGCTGGAGAAGGAGGAATCATCCTGCTTCGGGATGTGCACGGCGCGCTGTCTGGAATATGCTACACCTGTAACAACACAAACAAACAGGCAAGATACCCTTCTCAAAGGGACCTATCAAGGTTATTATCTCGTGACAATGTTCAAGGAATTCATTGTTTCAACAATCAGTGGCCTAGGCCAGTAAGTTTATGTATGCGCATTTTATCAAAAACATCGGCGTTCTTTTTCGCAAACAAAACAGATAAATGCTAAACAGACAAACAGAATTGCTGAATAGTATGCTTTTTATTGATAACGAACCCCTGAATGGGTAAAAAAAAATGTTTTACAACAGATGCAAGCTCCTGGAATGAGGAAGCCGCACAAAAATAAAACATAAATATACATCAGTATATACAAATGTCGGCAACGAGGCGTAGACGAACACCATGAGTTGATCCCTCTATGACCCACTCGACTTCAATACTTCTCCGACGCTTCAGCTTCAGAAAAGATTGATTCAGATAAACGGCCCTCAGGTCTTCCAAACCACTAAACAATGAAAGTCCACACGCGGAACGCAGTCATTTGCTTTTTCAAATCCCTAACTTTTGCGTGAACCGCCCTTTGCGGGTTTTCAGTTCACCGGGATACCCTTTTTTGCCGAAGCCGCCCAGTGTAGGTTTTCGACTTCGCGGGTGTACATTTTTCAATTTATATCCCTAATTTTTGCCCGAACCTTTTATTCTGTTTTTGGTTCGCCGGGATGCCCTTTTTTGCCTGGACTCTCTTTTTTTGTCCAGCGGGTCGCTTTCAAGCAAAGTATTTTTTAACTGCGTCCGCGTTCACCGGGGATGCAAAATCTTCACCATCCATCGTGGATAACAACAAAGCTCCTCCCGAGAAGACCTTGCTGACAATGTACGGACCTTCGTAATTCGGAGTCCACTTGCCCCGGTGATCAGAGTGTGGAGGAAGAATCTTCTTCAGGACGAGATCACCCGTCTGAAAGCTTCTAGGACGCACCTTCTTATCATAAGCTTTCTTCATTCGGCTTTGGTACAGACGACCAAATGCAATCGATGTTAACCTCTTCTCGTCCATCAGGCTGAGTTGGTTCAGACGATTCGTAATCCATTCTGCCTCGTCGAGTTTCACATCAACCAAAACTCGCAAAGAAGGGATCTCCACTTCTAACGGCAGGACAACTTCCATACCGTACACCAAGGAGAAAGGAGTTGCCCCGGTTGAAGTACGTACCGTTGTACGATAACCGTGCAGTGCGAACGACAGCATCTCGTGCCAATCTTTGTAGGTCACAACCATCTTCTGAACAATCTTCTTTATGTTCTTGTTGGCTGCTTCAACGGCGCCATTCATCTTCGGCCGGTAAGGAGATGAGTTGTGGTGCTCAATCTTGAAGCTCTGGCACAGCTCCTTCATCATCTTGTTATTCATATTCGAACCATTTTCAGTAATGATCCGCTCGGGAATTCCGTAATGACAGATGATGTCCCTCTTTATGAATTTAGCCACCACCTGCTTGGTCACATTAGCATACGAGGCTGCCTCCACCCACTTGGTGAAGTATTCGATAGCTACTAGAATGAAGCGATGACCGTTAGATGCAGTGGGCTCGATCTTGCCTATCATGTCGATGCCCCACATGGAGAACGGCCACGGGGAGGACATGACATTTAACGGGCACGGCGGCACATGAACTTTATCAGCATAAATCTGGCATTTATGACATCTCTTCGCAAATTTAAAGCAATCTGACTCCATCGTCAGCCAGTAGTATCCTGCTCTCAGGATCTTTCTCGTCATAGCATGCCCGTCGGCGTGCGTACCAAATGTGCCTTCATGGACCTCTTCCATGAGCATACTCGCCTCTTTCTCATCTACACATCTGAGTAGCACGAGATCGTGGTTTCTCTTATACAACACTCCATCAGGATTGAGATAAAAATTTCCAGACAGCCTCCTCAGAGTCTTCTTATCCTGGGTTGACGCACCCGTAGGGTACTCCTTAGTCATAAGGAAAGTCTGGATGTCATGGAACCATGGCTTGCCGTCGGCGGCTTCCTCGATTGCAAAGACGAATGTAGGTCTATCAAGACGGGAAAGGACAATTCTTGGAGCCTCATTCCAAAAATTGACTTTATACATTGAAGCCAACGTGGCTAAGGCATCAGCCATCTGATTTTCTGCTCTGGGCACATGATGGAGTTCCACTCGATCAAAGAATGGAAGTAGCCTTCTGGCATAATTCATGTACGACACCAAATTCGATTGACGAGTCTCCCACTCCCCTTTAATCTGGTTGATCACAAGCGCCGAGTCACCATATACGTCTAGGTTCTTGATTCTCAAATCAATTGCCTCTTCTAGACCCATAATGCATGCTTCGTACTCCGCCTCGTTATTAGTGACTGGAAACGTCAGTCTCGCAGTAAACGGGATGTGGGATCCGTGGGGAGTCGTGATGATAGCCCCGATGCCA
Source organism: Lathyrus sativus (assembly GCA_963859935.3). Lineage (NCBI taxonomy): Eukaryota > Viridiplantae > Streptophyta > Magnoliopsida > Fabales > Fabaceae > Lathyrus > Lathyrus sativus. Next base: position 283,589,221 of record OZ012738.1, read on the forward strand.
CTTCCATATGAATTAATCGCCCCATCGAATATCAGTTTCCACTGGGATTTCCTATCTGGCCCCTCGTCGGGCAACGGCTCATCGCAATCCTTCGCTTTGAGAAACATAATATCCTCATCAGGGAATTCAAATTTCATCGGCTGGTAATCCTCGATTGGCTGTTCGGCCAGGTATTCAGACAATACGCTTCCCTTGATGGCTTTCTGGGACACGTACTGGATATCGTATTCCGTCAATACCATTTGCCATCTGGCAATCCTGCCCGAAAGAGCCTGCTTCTCGAAGACGTACTTGATCGGATCCATCTTCGAAATTAGCATGGTGGTGTGATTGAGCATGTACTGTCGTAAACGTTTGGCAGCCCAGGCTAGTGCACAACACGTTTTCTCCAGCATTGAGTAGCGAGATTCACAGTCTGTGAACTTTTTACTCAAGTAGTAAATGGCATGCTCCTTTCTGCCCGTCTCGTCGTGCTGACCGAGAACACACCCCATACTATTCTCAAGAACTGTCAAGTACATGATTAGAGGTCGTCCGGCCACTAGGGGTATCAAGATTGGAGGTTCTTGCAGATACTACTTTATCTTGTCAAATGCCTTCTAGCAATCCTCATTCCAGATAATTGCCTGATCTTTCTTTAAAAGCTTGAACATCGGTTCACACGTGGCCGTGAGCTGAGAGATAAACCTTGCAATGTAATTTATTCGGCCCAAGAAACCACGAACTTCTTTTTCTGTTTTCGGCGCTGGCATTTCTTGAATGGCTTTTATTTTCGCAGGATCAACCTCAATGCCTCGTTCGCTCACGATAAACCCCATTAACTTTCCAGACCGTACTCCGAAAGTACATTTGTTAGGATTCAGCCTCAACCTGAACTTCCTAAGCCTCTCAAAAAGCTTCAATAAATTGACCAGATGCTCTTCCTCCGTTTGGGACTTCGCAATCATGTCATCAACATAAACCTCAATCTCATGATGAATCATGTCATGAAACAAAGTTACCATTGCTCGTTGGTAAGTGGCCCCTGCGTTCTTCAGACCGAAAGGCATCACTTTATAGCAAAATGTTCCCCAGGGAGTGATAAACGTCGTTTTCTCCATGTCCTTCGGCGCCATCTTAATCTGATTGTAACCGGAGAAGCCATCCATGAACGAAAACACGGAGAACTGGGTTGTGTTGTCGACCAACACATCGATATGAGGCAACGGGAAATCATCTTTAGGGCTCGCCCTATTCAAATCCCGATAATCGACGCACATGCGTACCTTACCGTCCTTCTTCGGTACAGGCACTATGTTGGCGACCCACGGAGGGTAAGTGGTGACCGCTAAGAAGCCAGCATCAAGCTGTTTCTGCACTTCTTCTTTGATCTTAACGGCCATATCTGGTCTCGTCCTCCTAAGCTTCTGCTTAACGGGAGGGCAATCTTCTCGTAGCGGCAAGTGGTGGACCACGATGTCCGTGTCAAGTCCGGGCATATCTTCGTATGACCAAGCAAAGACGTCACTATACTCTCTTAGCATCTCGACCAATCTCTGCTTGACATCACTCTGCAATGCAGCCCCTATCCTGACATTTCTGACGAGCTCTTCAGAACCCAGGTTCACGATTTCGATCTCCTCCTCATGAGGCAGAATAACCTTTTCCTCTTGTTTCAACAAGCGGGCTAACTCTTCAGGAAGGTCTTCGTCTTCATCAATCTCTTCTTCGGCTTGATAGATCGGGCAGTCGAAGTCGAAGTGAGCCGTAGAAGGTCCAGAGTCGATGTCATCTGTTATGTGGATCCTGCAATAACAAGGGTTAAGCTTAAAACAAGGATATGCAGTTAGCACAAACCCCATTGCCATTTTACTGTTTTTCAAAACAAATATAAAACAGGAATAACAGAGATCACAATATTTGAATACGAAGAAAACGCCTTTGATTTATTAACAAAATGCATGTACATAATCCAACAAAGCCCTGACAATAAAACCACTATGCCCCGGGTAGGACATAGGGTTGTACAATGATTGGAAAAAGTAAATCATTACTCTTCACTTGTCATCTGGATGATATCCTTGATGGTCCAATTGTTGAGGCCCTCGCCTGGCTTGCTTGGCTGGATCCAAGAGTCGAGGTCACAATCGCTATCCCCGCTGTCTTCAGACGTTGCGTTGATGCTTTCGAATATCACTCCGCCACTGGTAAACTGGATCGGCCCTTTACCTCGAGACGCACTGCTAGAAGAAGAGGAAGAAGCTTCAGCTCCAGGAGAATATCCCAACCCAAACTTATCTTGCTTGTTGGGTATCTCTAAAATTCGCCCCCACTCTGGGGTAGATCCGGCTTGGACAACGGCCCGAGCCTCCTTGAATGAGGAGAGAGTCATCTCTGGCTTTTCTGTGACCACAGGAGTTACGTCCTTCACTTTGACAGCTTCGAACGCTTGGCATAGAGTCTCATGGATTTCGCCATCCATTTCAACATACTTAAAGGATGACAAATGGCTCACCATTATGTCCTCCTCGCCGCACACGGTTACGATGCTTCCTCTGACAGCATATTTGAGCTTCTGGTGCAACGTGGAGGTCACGGCACCAGCAGCATGGATCCAAGGCCGGCCCAAGAGGCAACTGTAGGCAGGCATGATGTCCATAATATAAAAGACCGCGTTGAACGTTTCCGGACCGACTTGGATCGGCAGGGTCACCACCCCGAAAACGTGTCGTTTAGTTCCGTCGAACGCCTTCACAACCAGATCACTGGGTGTGCAGACCACTCCACGAGTATCCAACTTCATTAATGCCTTCTTCGGAAGAACATTAAGCGACGAACCCGTGTCCACCAGCACGTGCGACATGATTGTGCCTCTACACTCTATCGAGATGTGCAGGGCGCTATTTTGATTCCTCCCTTTGGGCGTCAGCTCTAAGTCTGTGAACCCTAGCCCATTGCCAGCATTAACATGGGCTACAACCTCCTCTAGCTGATTCACCGATATTTCTTGCGGTACGTAGGCGGCGTTCAACACCTTCAGTAGCGCATTGTGGTGTGCTTCAGAACACAACAACAAGTTGAGAATGGAAATCTTCGAGGGCGTTTGATGGAGATGATCTACAATCTTGTAGTCGCTCTTTTTAATCAACCGCATGAACTCCTCGGCATCCTTAACAAGCAAGTCTTTCTCTACCCCACACGGGACCTCTTCGACGACTTTGCTTTTCCCTTTATCGGCCGCATCAACTTTGACCGCTTTATCTGCCACGACCTCTGGCGGTGCAAATACTCTTCCGCTGCGAGTAATACCACTGATTCCCGCAAGGTTCTCCACAGTCGACCCATACGGCTCTAGCTCCAACATCTGTCCGTTGCAATAGACTTCAGCCCCATAATGCCACGGGACGGCGTTAGTGCTCTCGAAGGGTATTGGCCCAGCTTTGGTAATAGTAATTGTAGGCGGTCTGGGCGCAGAAATGGTTATTGGCCGGCGAGGGATGGTGATGGTGGCGACTTCATCGGCCTGCTTCAGCACTACCTCTCCTGATCCACTTTCAGCCCTCCGGCTAAACTGCAGAATCCCCTCAGTCATCAGACTTTGAATTCCTTCGACCAACTGCTCACACCCATCAGAATGTGTAGCACAGTCCATGCATAACTCTCCGCATCCTGGAAAGAACCCTCTTTTCAGCAACTTAGCTTTAACGAAGGTAAGCGGCGTCTTCAGATCTCTGACATCAGTCAACAGATCTGCACTCTCTTCTTCGATAATGGCGTTCACTCTGCTTCCCCTATGATTCGGCATAGGATTCTTCGTGACATTGGGCACATTATCGGAGAAGTTGATGATCTTGGCATCCACCAAGTCTTGCAGCTTGTGCTTGAAGGCTTTGCAGTTCTCGATTGTGTGGCCTGGTGCCCCTGAGTGGAAATCACAAGTGGCGTTTGCGTCGTACCCCGGTGGAGGTGCCCCTGTCAAGGGAGCCATCGTCCTCTTCTGGACCAACTGTAGCTGAAGCAAAGTCTGCAAGAGTTGCGCGTACGACATGGGCGGTGCCTCGAAGTGACGGTTTGCCAAAGATGCCCGATTCTGGTACTTTCTATATCCCTGTTGATTCGGTTGCTGCTGCTGCTGCTGCTGTGGAGCCGCTGGGATATTTATACTGGCTATCTGCTGCTGAGGGCCTTTGCCCTTCCTTCGAGCGTTGGTCACAGCGCTCGCTTCTCCTTCTCGCCTTTTGCCAGCATAAGGTTTCTTTCCGCCTCCTCCAGCTGAGGATGACTCACCTTGAATTTTCCCGATCTTGATTCCATTCTCGACGTGCTCGCCCATGATAATAAGAGCCGAGAACATCCCAGACATACCGCTGACTAACTTTTCATAGTAGACCCCTGGGAGGGTAGCTACAAACATCTGCACGAGCTCTCGTTCAACCATCAGCGGCTGAACCCTGGCTGCCAACTCACGCCACCGCTGGGCGTACTCCTTAAATCCTTCATTATTCCTCTGCGATAGGTTCTGCAGCTGGACTCGGTTCGGGGCCAAGTCGCTATTGTATTGGTAGTGGTGCACAAACGCTTCAGCGAGATCCTTCCATGTGCGCACACTAGTGGGCTCTAGACCCATGTACCACTCGAGGGATGGCCCGAAAAGACTGTCTTGGAAGAAGTGCATCAGCAACTTCTCGTCTTCGGAATGAGCAGACATCTTCCTGTAGTACGATCTCAGGTGGACACGAGGGCAAGTAGTGCCCTTATATTTTTCAAATTCAGGTACCCTAAACTTAGGAGGTACCTTGAAATCAGCAATTAATCCCAGCTTGGACATATCAACACCCAAAGTATTCTGATTCTCAATATCTCTCATTTTATCTTCAAGTGCCTTGAATCTAAGCCGCGTTTCAGCATTCAGCTCCCCTTCAGCACCCTTCTGAGAGAACACATCATCCTGGTGATCCTCAAGCCATGGCTGAGGCACAAACAGATTCCCGACGCCTGCATTGCCGTTGCCCGGCCCGATATTGACATTAGCTCCCAGACTCCCATTACCGACGCCCGCCGTATTGAGTCCGATGTTGGCCATCACATTGCCATGAGCACTGCCGTTGGCCCCGGCCACGGGGACACCGTTCTGCGGAGTTTCAACTGGTGGAGGAGTAGGCACGGTCCCACCGTGGAGCACGCCGTTCTATCAACCCTGGAGATCAAAGGCTGCACCAAAGTTCTGAGCTGATCCTGGCCATTGGCGACCACTTGCATGAGCTCCATGAAGCGATCCATCCTTTCGCGGAGCTCCTGAACATCAGTTTGCACTTGATCCATGATTCTGGTCTAATTAGCTCTAGTCGGATAACGGTGAATCGGTCTCTGATCAATCCTGGAACCACCGGAAACAACCTGGGACGACCTGTAAACCTGAAAAACCTGGCGAAACACAAAAGGGTTAGGAAAAACAACAAAATGCTCGTCGTGCAAATGCATGCGCGTGTCTGTGTGTTTGGGAGATCTCCCCCGATCCTAGTGCCTGAGTGCCAGTGCTGATAATAATAATAAGAAGAAGTCCGGGTCTAATCATGGAAACAACAATCTCATATATAAAGAAAGCCTATCAAGGCAGTACATAGCATCAACGAGTACAAGATGAATTAACAGCGTGACCTCAGCCAACAAGCCTGGTGATGGTCAGCATGCAACAATGATCAAAACAAAAGGAATACAAATAGTCAAGTACGGCCACGGGCGCGATACTTTTCTAACAACTCCTTCGTCTCTGGATAATCTGGTAGAGTGAGCAACCCCTCGACGAGTAATTCCCTCTGCACAATGGTGTACTGAAGTCCTTCAACCGAACTTTCCCGTGCTTCTTCGCCGAAGCAATCTTCTAACTTCCGCTTTTTGGACTCAAACGTCAGCTTGCGCTCCTTCAGGTTAGCGAGAGCTTTGTTGAGCTGGCCTTCGGCGGCGTATCTGCGGGAGGTTTCTTCATCAAACCTCTTTTCACTGTCCTTCACCTGGGCTTCCAGCTTGGAGATCTGTAGCATCAGCTTATCCTCCCGCTCTTTCCTGGTGGCCAAGGAAGCCTTCCAGTGCTGGTTGAACTTGGATATCCTCCGATATGCCTCGTCCAGGTGCTGCTTCTTCGTAGCCAGTACGTCGTTGACAACTTTGAAGTCTCGACCCATGCGTTCACCAACTCTGTCTGCCTTTTGAAAGAATGAACGGCTTCGTTCCTCTCGCTTCGGAGCTGAGCTAACTCCTTCTCCAGTTCTTCGTTCGCCCGCTTCAATTCATCCCGCTCAGCTAACACCTGATTATGCTGCTGAATGGGTACAGTAGTAGGTTCTTCGATCGTTGGAGGGCTTTCTGGCTTGGCCTGAGGAAACGGCATCCCTATAGCATCGGCCCTGGCTCTGATCCAAGTCAAATACGGAGGGTAGGCTTGACTGTTGCTTTTTCCCAACACTGGCTTTCCTCGCTTACTGATACAGTTCCAGGCGTGCTGAAGCTTGGACAACAGATCCCCCTCTAGAAGACCAGTGAGGTACAGAGATTCCTGTACCTCTTCATCCTTCGGCGGCGTTCTCAAAGCATATGCGAACTGTCGAACCAGCAATGATGGATTGTAGTTTATACAGCCCTTCCTACCTATCAAAGGCACATTTGGAAACCCGCTGCAACTGAAGATCACCTCAGTACCCAACCTATCTCTGTCGAACCAGTCAATATCCTCTGCAGATAAACTCATCAGACGCTCGGGCCACTCAGCTGTGGCTGCAGACAAGACAAAAGGACCCCTCTTGGGCAGATGACTATCAAGCCATTTGTACAGCAAGGGCACGCAGCACGAGACATTCTTCCCCCTCCTGTTCTCGTTTTTGTAGTGGATAGAATGGTAGACATCTCCTATCAAGGTAGGGATTGGATTCCCTGAAGCAAAGATGTGAAACGCATCAAAGTCTACAAAATCGGGCATATTAGGGAACAGAATGATGTCGTATATGCATAGAGCGAGGATGGCATTGAACGCGACCCAACATCCGTCTTTGGCACACTGCTAAGCCTTTCCCACTAGAAACTGCAAGGAGAACCCAGGAACCTTGTTCCAACTAGTCAATACTAACTTGGAGGCATCCAGATGAAGTGAAGGAGGTAAACCAGCCAGATCAGGCTCAGCATCCATATGAACAAAAGGCATCTGCCTCTTGATAGGCACCCCTAGCAGATCAGCATACTCTTCCAGCGTAGGTGCGAGAACAAAGTCCTGAAAAGTAAAACATCTCAGCGGAGGGTCGTAGAACTGCAGCAGGGCGTGCAACCCATTCAACTCGAACACAGAAGGCTTATGAACCAAACTGAGCAACCTGCCGTAAGATTTTCTGAACTCATCCTTCACAGAATCATCTGCTAAAGCTATCAAACCAGTCAGCTTAACCACATCAGGGGCAGGGAACTTGTAAGACACGGTCTTCCTCAGAGAGCCCATAACAATACAATAGGAGGCACGAAATCCTGGATCGGGGAAAACGGTACCTGCAACACAGACACACATTAATGAAATGCAAATGAATATGCAAACTAATGCAAAATGCAATCATGCAATAAGAGATCAAGGCAACTGGTGCTGTGGAGATTCTATATCAACAACCACTGATAAGAAGAAAACCCCGGTGTAGGACCACAAATCTAATCTGCCAAGAACCACCATCTGATAGGGCCATATACACAGGATCATAGTTCTGCTCTGTCAAGAACAAATGTCTGATAATAAGGACCTCAGATGCAGGATCAAGAAATATCTGCTGATGAGGTCTTCAGACCCCAATCAAAAATCTGCTCTATCAGGAACAAACATACAGCTGCTGATGAGATCTTCAGACCCCAATCAAAAATCTGCTCTATCAAGAACAAACAACATCTGCTGATAAGATCCTCTGATCAAAACCTGCTCTATCAAGAACAAATACACATCTGATGATAAGATCCTCTGATCAAAACCTGCTCTATCAAGAACAAATACACATCTGATGATAAGATCCTCTGATCAAAACCTGCTATATCAAGAACAAATACACATCTGATGATAAGATCCTCTGATCAAAACCTGCTCTATCAAGAACAAATACACATCTGATGATAAGATCCTCTGATCAAAACCTGCTCTATCAAGAACAGACAAATTTGCAACTGAGAAACCCCGGTACCAACAAAACTGATTCACTGTCAAGAAAACCAGGTAGTCTGAAGGTCACGGTTTCCTGCAATAAACCCAACCCTGCTCACAGGTATGGACCTAAACTGACTCAAGTTCGGCATCCTATGCGTTCATCAGCGTCACAGACATTCAAGAGGGGTGATACGATACCCAGAAGGTGTGGCATCACCAGCTCATGAAGCGGCCTCACTCGGCTGAATCACAAATGATCGGTCCCTAGAGTCGACAATCCACCAAACCAGCAACCGTCTCAACCCAAAGGGTTGAAAGAGAAGCCAACCGGATGAACCTCGTCTGAGCGTGGATTTCATGAGACACTAGTGCCTGCATAGCAAGCACGCGCCCACTAATTTCCACAACTAATTCTATGGTGCACTCAAGCCTGGGTCTGGCTTCTCACTCATCAGAATGCCCCTTCCCACAACAGCACAGATAATCATATTATACTGAAAATAAAATGCGGGAAATAAAGTGCGAGAAGTAAAATGCGATAAATAAACGCAACCCAACGAGTAAACATACAAGCGCTAGGATTGACTCACATAGGGAACCGTTGGAGTCCCCAGCAGAGTCCCCAGCTGTCGCTTGCGCGAAAATAAGGTGCCGGCACAACAGAAGAGTCGCCACCTTTCATTATTTATCCCTCAGAGCGGGAAAGGGAACGATCGGAGAAACCTGACGAAAAAGGGTAAGACGAGGTCGTCGCAACCATTGTCTGGGTTCGGGAGTCGGTTACGCGAGGGAAAGGTATTAACACCCCTCACGTCCGTCGTACTCGACGGGATCCACGCTTGTTGTGTTTACTGGACGGGTTGGTTTTATTCTATCTACTTATCAAGGCTGACTTAAAAAAGAAAAGAAACTGACTCGGCAAAGCATCGCGCTTTATGCCTACGTATTCTCATCAGAGAATGAGAAATCAGAGTCAACGTAGTTCGACCTACGACGGGTTATGGGGGAAGGTAGCTCACCAATACATCAGTACTGTGCCTACGTACTCTCAACAGGTATGAGAGATCAGAGCTTACGTAGTTCGGGACACTACGCTTTATTTCCTGTCTTTTACGAAAGAAGTGTTTTTTATTGTGTTTGCAATTTCAATCGCACTAGAGACTATGACCTGAGAGTGAATGCGTCGCATGTCACCCAAAGGGTACCATACTAAACATCCAGACTGTGGAAAAGAAACTCTCTCACAATCCTTTCTCAGATAGCTTAAGGCTCGTAACGTACAAAAGAAATCATTCATGATTATTGTGTCTTAAACTGTTTTGAGATGAGAAGAGAATAGGCCCAACTAGGAGGGAGACTATCAAGTCCTACTGTTGTCATGCCAAGGATTCATCCTATGGTTGAGGTTTGAACAGGGAACTCCTAGAAGTTGTCATGCATAGGTTTCAACCTAAAGTTCTATCGTCAATTCCTTATCAAAGGAAATGAGAGTCCTAAGGGATCATGTCAATGATACACCAAAACAGACAAAGCATCAGCTTAACAGTAAAATGCATGCAATGCAAGTGAGGGAGGAAATGTGTGTGGGGCTTCAGCCTCCACAAGCTCATCTCAACCTCAAGCCAGAATGAATAACAGTAATCATACTGAAATATAAACAACATGCTATCAAGCAAAATACAGTAAACTGCAATCATACAGAAGAAAAGAAATAAAATGCCATCAGGCAAACAAACCACATGGGCAAGGGAGCTGGGCTCTACCGAATACCCGCAAGCAAAGCCACACAGTAACAATACAAGCAGAGGGAGCAACTCAACCTCTAGTGCAATCATGCTCCTAGATTCTACTTATTCTAGATATGAACTTATTCTAATGCATCAAGCAAGTCAAACAAAACACATCAATACAAAAAAGAAAAAGATAAGAAGGCAGCTCCTCTCCCAACTCCAAGCTTCAGCTCTTCCAACAGCAATTCAGTCTTCAGACTTCCATCACTCTTGACAAATATCAATTTGCTTTTCCAGGTTTCAACCCTTCCACATAAGTTTCAACTTATCTTCTCTGAGCTTCAGCTCCTTGATCAGTTCCACCTTCAGGCTTCACTGTTAACCACAAGTATCAACTTGATCTCCTTCAGGATCTTCATGTATCAAAGTAAGCATCAACTTCCTTTGTTCTTCAAGCTTCAGCTCTTCAGAATAATCTTCAATCACTTAGAAGTGTCAACTTCATCCTTCAGTCTTTACTTCATCTTCAGGGGTCTTCAAGTATCAACTTGCTCTTGTTGCTCTTCAAGCTTCAGCTGGAATGGCAATACTCAAGGATTCATCCTCTTCCACACTCTTCAATGAAGTCTTCATCTTCAAACTCAAGCTCAACATCTCTCAAGATAATCAACCCAGAGGAAATCACTTAACTGGATAAGCTGGGATGTCAAACTGCTTATTGACCACCAAAGGTGACCTATAAGGGTTCAACATCAAAGGAATGGTTCCTTCAAAAGTTCTACTTCCTAGGTACTATCACTTATCCCTCCAAAGGAGAGAGGTGTATACCATGGAAGGACTTTGAATCATAGGGAGGAATGGAGATGACAGATACCATCCATGTTTAAGAAAGAAGTTAACTAGGTCTAAACTCTTCCTAATCCCTAACCCTAAAACAAACAAGATCAAGCTCTCAAGCTCCTCAATGCTCCTCAATGCTCCTACTATGCTCCTCAATGCTCCTCAAAGCAAAGTCAAGCTCTCCAAGCCCACAAAGCAAAGCAAACAAAAATACAAGCCCACAAGGGCAACACAAACAATCATCAATTACAAAAATCATCTAAAAATAGTATACTACTATATTAAAACCTAATATAATTCCTAGGGGATCTTATATATCTACCCTTTATACCCTTATATGCCCCAATGTCTATCTTGACATAGAAACCCAAAATTCTAGTGTTATTGTGGACCTATGTTAAGGATTGACCTAATTCTACACAACCTAATGTCATCTAATCAAAACTAACCTAAAATTCATTACAAAATTATAGAATAAATCCAGGGGGGAGCTAAAGTCCTAATCTGACTAGCCTAAAAAGAATGGCCTAAAAATACTAAGGGAACTACCTAAAAAAAATTCTACAAATTCATGTATCAACATAAAAGAATTAAAAAGCAATTAAAATAGAAAATACACAAAAAGTATTAAAAATGCATGAAATGCAAATATTTTTATTTGATAATTTTCTAGAGATTACCATGAAATGGGAGAAAAAATCCCCATGCAAAAATCATTAATTTCCTATTTATTATGATTTTTCAAAGTTTAACATAAAATGGAGAAAAAGAAATTGAAATATGAAATGAGGTGGTGTATTTAGTAACCAGATGCAGTTCATTATGGATGATGGGCTTAAAGTGGGGGTGCAGTTAGTCATGCGTGCTAGGCCCAATTTAATTCAGAAAATCAATTAAAAAATGAATGGGAAATGGAAAATAAAACGGTGCAGGAAGTAATGATTTCCAGTTAATTTCAACCATGGGCCAGAATTGGGGGTGTGGATAGAGAACAAAGCATTCAGGCCCAAGAACTTCTTTTAATGAAACGGGGCGTTTCATTCTTTCTCAGGGTTTCCCTCTCAAATGCTGAGATTCAATCGTGGCCACTGGATCAGGGAATAGTCAATGGGTCAAGCATGATCTGACGGGTGAGGAGTCATCTTCAACCTTCAGTTAGGGTTTGCTGCAACTTCTCCATGGAAACAGAGCTCCATACACAAACTTCCCTCCATTCGTGCTCTCTCATTTCTTGCTCAAAATTAACAATCCAAAATACTAACATGCTCCATTTTTCATGCTGAATACAACCATAACCCTAGATTACACTGAAACCTCCTCTAACATGAAACACGATTCAAGATTGAAATTATGGTCAATCCTCAACTTCAACAATTCTTGGATTTTCTTGCATCAGAATACTCACCAACTCACACTGAATGAAATTAGCTATCTAATTCATGCTATGTCTCATTATACCACGAGTTCTTGATCATCAAAGAAATGGTGTCCAATATTCAATCTTCATCAATTGATCCCTAACTCTCCAGAAATGATCACTTATGTGTCTCTAACCTTTCTACACTAAGAAACTAACCTAGCAATGCATAAATTATGGTGTAGTGGAGAATTTGCAAACCTGGTATTTCTTGATCAACAGATGGTGAAAACCCTCACTTCAAGCCTTGAAACTCTTCATAAAGCTTCCTTGGATGATGAGCTTGCTACTGTTTGCAAAAGATTTGAGGGAGGAAGCTTCAATCTCAGAATTCGATTCTGACTTGCAACCTTGAAAATCCAATTGCTATCTCTTCAATTCACCATGGATTTGCCCTCAAATTGATCTGCACAGCTTCACTATTATCAATGAAGTGTGTATGAATGGAAATGGTTCAGAATAGGGAATTCACTTTCAACTTGCAATAGAGGCAAGTGAAATGGCCAACTCTCTCTTCTCTCAATTCTTACACCAACCTTGCATCTGAGCAAGTTCTATAGGTTATATAGAGTGGTTTAGAATCATCTAGAACCATCTAGGACCTTCCCATGAGAAATTGGAAATCTCATGTCATGGTATTATGAATTCATCTCATATCATGTATCATATCATGCCATAGTCCTTGTAACCACCAATTCTGACTTGAAATTCTCCCCACATGAGATGTTGTCGCTACTGCGAAAATCGGCGCCGGCTGAACAGAAGAGTTGCCACCGTGCGTTATTTATCCCAAAGGGGGAAAGGAAACGCTCGAGGTAAACCTACCGCAAAACGGGGAAAGGAATGGTCATCGCAACCAAAACCTGGATTCGGGAGTCAGTTACGCAAGGGGAAGGTATTAGCACCCCTCACGTCCGTCGTACTCGACGGGATCCACGCTTGCTTTCTGGTACGGATTGATTGTTATTCTATCTATTCTACAGGTCTGGGGTTAAAAGAAAAGAAAATGACTCGGCAAAGTATCGCACTTTATGCCTACGTATTCCTGTCTGTAACGAGAAATCAGAGTCAACGTAGTTCGCCTACCTACGGGAAAGGAGGGGAAGGTTGCTCGCTAGGATATCGCATCCTATGCCTACGTACTTTCATACAGCATGAAAGATCAGAGCAAACGTAGTTCGGGCCACGTACGACACAAGTCTGTTTTGATTGCTTTTATCTCCTTCTGAAAAAGGGTTTTCTGATTACTGGTCCAAGCGGACAAAAATTAACGTTTTGATGAGTTCACATTCTTTTACGGAAGAAGTGTCGTTTATTGGATTTGAAATCTTATTGTGTTTTTCTGTTTGTTTTGAGAAAGAAGAGACAGAACTCTAACCTATGGTTGAAAAGGGAATCACACTAACCTAGTGTTATCATGCATGGGTTAAGACCTAATGTCTATCATGCTCCTCTCTTGCGCAGAGAGAAACAGAGATCCTAAGGGAATAGACGGAAACAGAAACAATAGCATATATACAATAAAGCAGTAAAATGCATGGATGCAGCAATACAAGTGAGGCAAGGGAGTCCCACTCAACCTCGAACCTAGAAAACAACAGGCAAAAGCGAACAAAATTCGCTTTCAACCTAACAGATTAAAGGGCAAACAATACAGCCAGGGAAATTCAAACAATACATCAAAAATTATAAACAACAAAAATAAATAGCCAACAGCAATCTTCATCAACATCTGTCTTCAAGTCATCTTCAACCATCTACAGGCTTCAAGCAAGCATCAGTCTTCATCTTCACAGCCTTCAAGCAAGGTCTCTATCTTCAATCTTTCATGGCTTTTCTTCAAGTCTCACTCCCCCAAGCTGAGGAACCATCAAAATAATGAATTGGGATGTTAAACAGTTAGTTGACCACCAAAGGTGGCAAACAGACTGTTAACAACATAGAGAATGTTTCTCTCAAGAGTTCTATCTCTTAGACACTGTCACCAAGCCTTCCAAAGGAAGGGGGTGAGTTTCCTAGAGAGACTCTGCATCATAGAGAGGGATGGAGGCAAACAAGACCTTCCATGTTTGTGAATCAAGTTGCTATTCTAGAGCTCTACCTAGCTCCTAGTTCCTATAACCTTCAACAGCTGCCAGCAAGATATGCTCTTCATCAACTCTGGAAATTGGTCTTCATTCTCTTTTTGTCTTCAATGGGCTTCATCAGCAAAGTCTTCAGCTCAACCCAAACCCCAAGCAGGCCCAATACCCCACACAGTCAAATAATAACCCTAGAGAGGGCACACCACACAATCAATCAAATACAGACAATATACTAATAGTAATAGTAGAATAGGGGAAGTCTAATATTTTCTAAGGGATCTATTATTTACCCATAATACCCCTATAGTCCCATCATTTAATTTGTCCTAAAGAAAACCCAAAGGCAATTTGTTTTGTTAAACCTACATTATATTCACAACCCTAAATGATTAGCCTAATGTTTTCTAACTAAACCACCTAAAATAAATCCTAAAAAATTGGTATAAAAAACCAAGGGGGCACCTAATATATGTATCTAGTTATACTAAAAAATTTGGCCTAAAAAGATTATAAGAACCACCTAAAAGAAATTCTACAAATACTATTTACAAACTATAACCATTAAACGGGCATTAAAAGAAAAAATATGCAAAAAATATTAACAGAAAATAAAATGGAAATTTTGTTACGTGATATTTTTCTACACAGAAATATGAAAATGGTAAAAAAACAACCAATCAAAAATATGGAATTTCCAACTTATTATGAATTTTTGAAGTTTAAAAAAATTTGGAGGAACATTAACATGAGAATTGATGCATGGGGTGCAGTTAGTAATGATTTTAAGTTTAAAAATGGATGATGGGCCCAGACTGGGGGTGCGCGTAGCAAAGCGCGCCTGGGCCCAGCTTAATCAGAAAAACTCAAAAAACAAAAGGAAAAAGAAATAGCCACGCGGTGTAAAAAGCAAAGAATCACAGTTCATTTGGATTGGGCCTTGGATTGGGGGTGTGAAAAGCATTGGTCATTAAGCCCACCAGAGGACTTTAAATGAAACGAAGCGTTTTGGCTTCAGACTCTTCCCTCTCATTTCAACTTTGAATCGTGGCCAACGGATCAACATTTCAGTCAAACAAGTCTTGCCCATCCAACGCACGATATGCTTCGTCTTCCTCATGCCTAGGGTTTGTATGAAACAGCCATGAACGCAGAAGCTTCATCATCAACTTCTCCTCACTCATACGTGCTCGATTCTTCATCAAATTCCAACATGTAAAAAGCAAACTCACTCCAAATTCATCACTGAATCCATCTATAGTATTGATTTCAATTGATATGCCTTAGAATTCAAAACCCGATGCCAACCTCCAGCAATGGTGCATGAACAAATCTCAGTATTCTCCAGTTTCTTGATATCAAAACGATCACCTCCTATCACTGATCAACCTAAGCCAAAGAACTAATGCTAACACTCAATATTAAGAGAGTTCTATGTCCAAACAGTTGGTGTGCTCCAATGTCAAACTCCATGAAATGCTCTCAAACTCACTGGAAATGATCATCTACCTATTCCTAACAGTTCTAACCTAATGATTCTACATCATGCTATCTATTTCAAGCTAATTCGAAGAGATCACTAACCTGGTGCAAAACTGAAACAGATGGTGAAATCCTGGATTCACAGCTAGCAATGCTCTATGATTGATCAATGGAGGTGGATCTTGGTTCTGTATGCAGCAACTCTTGCTCAAATGCTGTGGATTCTTCTAACCAACTCTTCTTGCACTTTGGATGATGAACTTGCAACACACGAATCTTGCACCAATACACTTGGATCTTGCTTGCAATGTGATCTATGATGAATATGGAGTATGATAGGATCAAGAACTTTGAAGAATGATGAAGAATTGGGAGAGTTTGAATGAATTTGCAAAAATGCAAGAGAGAATGAAACTATGTGCTTTGGATCAAAATGAAGTGCAACCCCTTCATGTATCAGCTCTAGGGTTTATATAGATGCTCATGGAATCATCTAGAAATTGCTGGAAGCTTCTTGTACACAAATCCCTTATGATTTGGCATATGTCACTTTAATCATAAGCAAGCCATGATAACTCTCAAACTTTGAACTAAACTAAAAATTCCACTATTGCCAATGGTCTCAAAACATTGTTTCCAATCAAAATGACCTATAATTTCATCCCATTTGGACATGTTATGAAAAATTCCCAAAAAATGGCTATTTAATGACTTAAATCATGCCTTAATTAGGTCATTTTTTGCAAATATGAGCTACACCCATTTTCAAACCTCCATGACCACTTTTCTAGACTCAAAACATCATTTGGAACAACTTTGATGTTGTGAAGTTTTTCATTTGAAGCTTCTTTGCATGAGTTTTAGGCATATGCTTGAAATGACCCATAATTCTCAAATGACCAAAATACCCTTTGCTTGCCAAAGACATAAGTATAGTTCCACAAATCAGATGAAGGCATACCATACCTTTCTAGAAAGATAAGATCATGAGGAACAACTTTCATGTTGACCAGAAATCCATTTGAAAGCTCCTTGAGGGGTAAAAGTTGCTTGGAAGTCAAGTAACTTTCACAGACAAAATTTCAGATGCCTCAGATGACCTGTAACTTGCAAGAACCATGACTTGAGTTCTATAAATCCCCTTGATGTATTCCACCACTCAAATTAAAGGTCTTGAGGTCCTCTACAAGTTTCATGTTGGATAAGGATCCATTTGAAGCTTGCATTTTGGATTATCTTGCTTGGAAGTTTGACCTAAATCAGGGGATTTTACACAGAAACCCTAATTTAGAAACTCCTCTTCTTCTTGATTTCTTTTGATTTCTTCTTGGCACAACACCACATCCACATCTACATGTCAAATGATGAACCCCCCATCTTTCAAATAGACCTTGATGCCTTTCAATCAAGCATTTGACCTAGGGTTGACCCAGATGAAACCCTAGTTGACTGTCTTCAACTGCAACTCTTGTGATCACATCAATGACTTGTCTCACTTTAAAAATGGCCCTATAGGTCCTCCATGATGTCTATATACCCTCCATGCTCAATTCACAGCTCACAACGTCTTTGATGATCTTCAAATACACTCAAGATAGGAGAGAGATCCACTACTTGATCCACTGACCTCTTAGATTTCAATTTCTTTCTGATGACTTGGATAGGCTTGAATTTGCATAAGAACCTATTGATAGGCTCATAGAGATAAGAATAGTACTTGGTCCCTTGTTGGATGATTTGCTATGCTATGCTATGTAGATGAATGAATTATGTACATGACCTAATATGCAAATGCTAATGCAATTGAAACATAAACCAAGTGAAGTAAGTTGAGCAAATTTTAGGGTGCAACAGCTGCCCCTATTCAAGCGACTTGGACCCGACTGTATGAAGCGCGAACGGCCTTCAGACATTCGAGGTACAAGACGGTTGAATACTAAGAACCCGAAAATTTGCCAACCGCAGAAATAAACTGCACCACTGTTTGGGGAACACTATCTACAAATCTGATTTCAACACCATCTTGTCAATACTGGAATGAACCTATTGACTTCACTGGGAGAAGTACTTCTGTCAACAAAACGTGACCCTGCCAACGATACAGGAAAATCACTCTGTCACCATTACAGAAAAAATAACACTGTCATCACTCCGCCACCGCTGCGGGAAGATAATCTGGAAAATAACAACATCGCCATCGCTACGGGTACTACTTTATCATTACTACAGGAAATGACTCTGCCACCACTGCGGGAAATAACTCCGTCACCACTACGGGAAAATAACACCGTCACCACTGCGGGAAATAACTCCGCCACCACTACGGGAAATAACTCCGCCACCACTGCGGGAAATAACTCCGCCACCACTGCGGGAAAATAACTCCGCCACCACTGCGGGAAATAACTCCGCCACCACTGCGGGAAAATAACTCTGCCACCACTGCGGGAAAATATCTCCGCCACCACTACGGGAAAATAACTCCGTCACCATTACGGGAAATAACTCCGCCACCACTGCGGGCAAATAACTCCGCCACCACTACGGGAAATAACTCCGCCATCACTGCGGGAAAATAACTCTGCCACCACTGCGGGAAATAACTCCACCACCACTGCGGGAAAATAACTCCGCCACCACTGCGGGAAATAACTCCGCCACCACTGCAGGAAAATAACTCCGCCACCACTGCGGGCAAATAACTCCGCCACCACTGCGGGAAATAACTCCGCCATCACTGCGGGAAAATAACTCCGCCACCACTGCGGGAAATAACTCCGCCACCACTGCGGGAAAATAACTCCGCCACCACTGCGGGAAAATAACTCCGCCACCACTGCGGGAAATAACTCTGCCACCACTGCGGGAAAATAACTCTGATACAGCTTTTCTGCCTATCTTTGCAGCAGCTAGCTCCATCAATCACATGGGTAACACAATCTGAGTCTAATCTTCCAATTTTCAGTGCTGACATGGCAGCAAATCTGAGAAGGCCTCTACTGGGGATTTTCTGAATCCACACTGCCAAGCAACCTCCAAAAGTCGATTCACGAAATCTTTTGATATTGTTATAACAACGATCTTGAAGAAATACTCCGCTGGAGGGGTAAGAGAAACTTAAACAAACAACTCTGTGGGGAATAATGCCACGATTGACATTATCATTACATGTCTCCTGCCGAGACCTTGAACGTTTGGTAATTAATTTGAGCAAGAGCTCTCTCCACTTGCAAGGGAAACAATACTTGCAAACAAACGGTTAACCAACCTGGTTTATGTTTCAAAATGCATATGTTTGATAATGGCGTAATGCTCCATTCGACATGGAAATGCTACGCGTTTCTTATTTGGTAGATGCAAATATGACACCATATGCCAATGCAGACTCAAACTGCTGGGATACAGAAACCGCTTCAGCAAAATAAATGCTGAAGATAATGCCAACTCCGCTGGGGGTAACCGGGCGTTACAGAATTGTTCCAGCAAAATAAATGCTGGAAGAGTGAAGCTCGCTTCGCTGAGGAATAACTGAATGCGCCAATCATGATTGGACTTCTGCTGGAGAGTGAACGGGTATCACACGGTATTCCGGCAAAATAAATTCCAGGACACACAACCAACTCTGCCGGGGAGAGTCTTAATCTTCGAGTTCCACTGGGAGGAAAGAAAACATTTGCTGGAAAGAGAACTCCGCTGGGGATGGAACGATTCTCTTGGGGAAAATCAACTGACTCCGCTGGGGGAGAGCAAATGACCCTACTGGGAAGGGTAGACTGCCTGAGTGCAGCTCACAAGTTGGAAATATTAATCTTCTGAGGCTAAACCGCTCTACTCGGGATGCACTTGTCTGAATACTGCCTTTGATCTCGGAATCGCCAATTCCGCTGAGGGTAAACGACCCTGCTGGAGAATGTCCTTTGGATAAGCTGCGACTAGCTGGGGAATTTGATCCTTCTTTAGTAAGGAACACTGTCATCTCAGAAGCGCGACCTGCGTGGGGATCGAGTCTTTCGTTACGAGCTTCTGGTCAATACTGCAATCTTTTGATCGTCCACTTCATACGGCTACGAACCCTGCAACACCACGAACAAGACAAGACAAGTCTATGCAACCAAATCTATTCAGGTTAGTGTTAGTGACATTATTTTCAGTTAATTCAAAGTTTTAGCAATTATTGGCAAGGGCCAGCGACGTTATACACTTGCTAGTTTTATTAAACCTCGGCGTTGTCATGTACAAAACAGTAAAGAACCAGTATCAAATACTGAATAACATGTTTTATTGATTGGGCCCCTAAATGGGCAGAGTTTGGTACACGGGATGTAACTCCTGAAAAGAGGAAGCTACGCATAACAAATATACAAGTATGCACAAGAAGCATAAATATAATGACAAATCAAATTTGCGCACATGTCGGCAACGGGATGCAGACAAACATCATGAGCTGATCCTCCTATGACTCGCCCGACTCTAATGCTTTCCCGGTATTCACACTTCCGAAGAGATTGTGTCTGATAATCGACCCCTCAGGTATATTCTCCCGCACCAATGCGCACCGCAGTATCAACTTCGGACCGCAGTCATTTGCTTTTCAAATCCCTAACTTTTGCGTGAACCGCCCTTTATGGGTTTTCAGTTCACCGGGATACCCTTTTTTGCCGAAGCCGCCCAGTGTAGGTTTTCAACTTCGCGGGTGTACATTTTTTTCAATTTTATCCCTAACTTTTGCCCGAACCTTTCATTCTGTTTTTGGTTCGCCAGGATGCCCCATTTTTTCCTGGACTCTCTTTTTTCTGTCCAGCGGGTCAATTTTTAAGCAAAGTATTTTTTAACTGCGTCCGAATTCATAGGCGACGTAAAGTCTTCACCGTCCATGGTGGACAACAACAAAGCTCCTCCTGAAAAGAATTTTCTGACAACGTATGACCCTTCGTAGTTGGGGGTCCACTTGCCCCTGTGATCTACCTGTGGCGGGAGAATCCTCTTTAGCACAAGGTCACCCGTCTGAAAGCTCCGAGGATGTATCTTCTTATCATATGCTTTCTTCATTCGGCTCTGGTACAAACGACCGTATGCTAGAGAAGCTAGCCTCTTCTCATCCATTAAACTTAGTTGGTTCAACCTGTCTTTCACCCATTCTGCCTCGTCTAGTTGGACATCTCGTAATACCCTCAGCGAAGGAATCTCAACCTCCAATGGTAACACTGCTTCCATTCCATATACCAACGAGAACGGGGTTGCCCTGGTTGATGTGCGTACCGTCGTACGATAGCCGTGCAAAGCAAAAGGTAGCATCTCGTGCCAGTCCTTATAGGTCACCACCATCTTCTGAACAATCTTCTTTATATTCTTATTGGCCGCTTCAACAGCGCCATTCATCTTGGGTCGATAAGGGGAGGAGTTGTGATGCTCGATCTTAAAACTCTGACACAACTCCTTCATCATTTTGTTATTTAGGTTTGAACCGTTGTCGGTAATTATCCGCTCAGGGATCCCATATCTGCAAATGATATCTCTCTTGATGAATCTGGCTACCACCTGCTTAGTCACATTTGCGTAAGATGCCGCTTCCACCCACTTGGTGAAATAATCGATTGCTACTAGAATGAACCGGTGTCCGTTAGAAGCAGTCGGCTCGATCTTTCCAATCATATCGATTCCCCACATCGAGAATGGCCATGGTGATGACATCACATTCAGAGGACTCGGAGGCACATGGATCTTATCTGCATAGATTTGGCACTTATGACACCTCTTCGCAAACTTGAAACAATCGGTTTCCATAGTCAGCCAATAATAACCTGCCCGCAGCAGCTTCCTCGTCATAGCATGCCCACCAGCATGCATACCAAATGTACCCTCATGTATTTCCTCCATGAGCAGCTTCGCCTCCTTCTCATCTACACAACGTAGTAGCACCAAGTCGTGATTTCTTCTGTATAAGACACCGTCCGGATTCAAATAGAAATTACCCGCCAATCTCCTGAGAGTCTTCTGATCGTGACTGGATGCCCCAGCCGGATATTCTTTATTTTTCAGGAAATTAAGGATATCAAAATACCACGGTTTATCATCAGATGCTTCGTCAATGGCAAACACGAAGGCGGGTCTGTCAAGCCGAGAGATAACAATTCTGGGAGCCTCATTCCAGAAGTTGACTTTGTACATGGAAGATAAAGTGGCCAGGGCGTCAGCCATCTGATTCTCTGCTCGCGGTACATGATGCAATTCAACCTTGTCAAAGAAAGGAAACAATCTCCTTGCGTAATTCATGTATGGTATTAAATTAGGCTGACGTGTCTCCCATTCCCCTTTTATTTGATTCACCACCAGAGCTGAGTCTCCGTATACATCCAGATTTTTTATTCGCAAATCAATGGCTTCTTCAAGCCCCATGATACAAGCTTCGTATTCGGCTTCATTATTGGTAACTGGAAAGGTCAATCGAGCAGTAAACGGGATGTGTGACCCGTGTGGAGTAGTGATGATTTCCCCTATTTCGCTACCATAGGCGTTTACAGCTCCGTCAAAGATCAACTTCCATTTGGACCCCAATTCTGGTCCTTCGTCTGGCAACGACTCTTCACAATCTTTCATCTTTAGGTACATGATATCCTCGTCAGGAAAATCAAACCTCATCGATTGGTAATCCTCAATAGGCTGCTCTGCCAAGTACTCAGACAATACACTCCCCTTTATAGCCTTCTGCGAGACATACTGGATGTCATATTCGGTTAAAACCATCTGCCAACGGGCAATTCTCCCCGATAATGCCTGCTTTTCGAATACATATTTGATAGGATCCATCTTCGAGATGAGCATGGTTGTATGATTCAGCATGTATTGCCTCAAACGCTTGGCGGCCCAGGCTAGCGCGCAACAAGTTTTTTCGAGCATTGAATATCGAGATTCACATTCAGTAAACTTCTTACTCAAGTAGTAGATCGCATGCTCTTTTCTTCTTGTCTCGTCGTGTTGACCGAGAACACAACCCATACTCCCCTCAAGAACTGTCAAATACATAATCAAGGGTCTCCCTGCCACTGGGGGTATCAAAATAGGAGGCTCCTGCAAATACTGCTTTATTTTATCGAACGCCTTTTGACAATTTTCATTCCACGTTACAGCTTGGTCTTTTTTCAACAACTTGAATAACGGCTCACACGTAGCCGTTAGGTGAGATATGAACCGAGCGATGTAGTTCAACCTCCCTAAAAACCCGCGCACCTCTTTTTCTGTTTTAGGCGTCGGTATCTCTTGTATTACTTTTATTTTTGCAGGATCAACCTCTATTCCTTTTTCGCTCATGATAAACCCCAGCAGTTTACCCGATCTCACCCCGAAGGTGCACTTGTTAGGGTTCAATCTCAACCTGAACTTCCTAAGCCTTTTGAATAACTTCAGCAGATTCACCAAATGCTCTTCCTCCGTCTGGGATTTGGCAATCATATCATCGACATAAACCTCGATCTCCTTATGCATCATGTCATGGAAAAGAGTCGTCATTGCACGCTGATACGTTGCCCCAGCATTCTTTAGTCCGAAAGGCATCACTTTGTAACAAAATGTTCCCCAAGGTGTTATGAAAGTAGTCTTCTCCATGTCTTCTGGTGCCATCTTAATCTGATTATAGCCCGAGAAGCCATCCATGAAGGAGAATACGGAGAATTGAGCAGTGTTGTCAACCAGCACATCGATGTGAGGAAGTGGGAAATCATCTTTCGGGCTCGCTTTGTTCAAATCACGGTAATCTACGCACATTCTCACTTTACCGTCTTTCTTTGGCACTGGTACAATATTAGCGACCCATGAGGGATATTTTGTAACAGCTAGGAAACCAGCATCCCACTGCTTTTGAACCTCCTCCTTAATTTTCACTGCCATATCAGGTCTAGTTCTGCAAAGCTTCTGCTTGACCGGCGGACATTCTTCTTTTAACGGCAGGCGGTGCACAACCATATCTGTATCCAGCCCAGGCATGTCTTCGTACGACCAAGCGAACACATCACTGTACTCTCTGAGCATTTCAACCAGTCTTCGCTTGACGTCGCTCTGCAGCGCGGCTCCTATACGGATGTTCTTTTCAACCCCTTCCGACCCCAGGTTAATAATTTCGATGACCTCCTCATGGGGCAGAATGACTCGTTCTTCTTGCTTTACCAACCAAGACAATTCTTCGGGAACGTCACCATCTTCAACAGTCTCTTCTTCGGCCTGAAATACCGGGTGCTCAAAGTCGAGACGAGTCATAGGCGGTTCAATGATGTCATCTGAAAATATTATCCTGCAAAAGGAATGGTTAAATGCTTCAAAATGCGTATAAAGCGAATAACCACGTTGTCATTTTATTGTAAAACACAAAACAGGAAAAACAGAGATCGCAATATTTGTACATGAAAAAACGCCTTTTATTTAATGATTAAACAACGCAATGTACATAACAGCACGACCCTAAGCAAAATCATGATGCCTCGGGTAAGACACCGGATTGTTCAACAATTAAGAAAACAAAGTATTACTGTTTGTGAGTTACGGGAACAATCTCCTGAATAGACCAATTGCATAATCCTTGTCCTGGCACGCTCGGCTGAATCCAGGCGTCCATGTCGCAGTCGCTGTCTCCTTCTTCGGAATCTGAAACAGCGTTGATGGCCTCGTGACACACTCCACTAGCGGTGATTGTTATCGGTCCTTTGAAACGGGGTGCCCCCGCAGCAGGTGTTGATGACGACGGTTGATATCCCAGCCCAAATCGGTCCATCTTCACGGGAATATCCAGCACCTTGCCCCAGCCCTTTGTCTCACCTGTCTTTACTAGAGCCTGAGCCTCCTTGTATGACGAGACGGCTACCTCTGACACTTTACTCGGCCCGGGACCTTTGTCTTTGATGCGCAACCCTTCAAAGGCTTGACAGGGTGTTTCATGAATCTCGTCGTCGACTTCTACATACTTGAATGATGACAGATGGCTGACCAATATATCTTCTTCTCCACAGACCGTGACCACACTGTCCCCTACCATGTATTTCAGCTTTTGGTGCAAGGTAGATGTGACTGCCCCAGCACCATGGATCCAGGGTCGTCCGAGAAGGCAGCTGTATGCTGGCTGGATGTCCATAATATAAAATTCGGTTGCGAAAACCTCCGGCCCCACCTGTAGAGGTAACGTTATGGATCCAAAGACTGTTCTTCGTGTACCATCAAATGCCCTGACCACCAAGTCACTAGGCGTACAAAGGATTCCTCTGACGTCCAGTTTCATCATTGCTTTCTTGGGCAGCACGTTCAAGGAAGATCCGGTGTCTACCAGTACATGAGACATGACTGAGCCCCTACACTCAACTGAGACGTGCAACGCCATATTATGCTCTCTCCCCTTCGGGGTCAAATCAAAGTCTGTAAATCCCAAGCTATGGCCTGCGTTCACATGCGCCAACACCCCCTCCAGCTGATTCACGGAAACATCTTGGGGTACGAAGGACGTATCCAGAACTTTCAACAATGCATTTCTGTGAGCTTCGGAACATAATAGCAACGACAGTATGGATATCTTTGACGGCGTCTGTTGAAGGTGCTCAACAATCTTATAATCACTCTTACGAATAAGGCGCATGAACTCTTCCACATCTTTCGATGACGTTTCTTTTTCGTTCCTCTGCACCGGGACATTCTCATTCATCTTTCCTTTTCCCTTCGCCAGTCGTTCGGCCTCTACCTCAGGCGATATGAAGATTCTCCCGCTTCTTGTCATACCTCTGGTACCGACGACGTTGTCTACAACCTCAGCTGGCTGCCTACTAACATCAATTTTCACCCCATCACAGTATGCTTCCAACCCATAGGTCCAGGGGACTGCCTTAGTGCTCTCGTAAGGGATTGGTCCTGCCTTGGTGATAGTGATCGGCGGTCGCCTGGCCGGCGCCGTTATAGTTATTGTTTTTCGGGGAATCGTCATAGTAGCTATATCACTTTGCTTGTCTGCTAATACCTCTGCACGTTCCTCAACTGCCGTTCTGTCGAATTGCAATGTGCCTCCATCTATTAAGTTCTAAATACCCTTCTTCAATTCAGCACACCCCCCAGCTTGGGTCCAACACTCTAAACAATACTCGTCGCAACCTGGATATACACCTCCTTGCAATAACATTCTCTTTATCTCACACAATGGTGTCTTGAGGTCATCAACATTCATAATCAAGTTCAAACCCTCCTCGGTTAAAATAGCATTTGCCCCATGATTGGGCATGGGCTTTTGCACTATGTTCGGACCTGCCTGTCCAAAGTTGATAGCCTTACTATCCAATAGATCCTGCACCACATGCTTGAATGCGTGGCAACCCTCTATATCATGGCCGGGAGCCCCGGAGTGGAATTCATAGTGCTTGCTTGCGTCAAAGCCGTACGGAGGAGTGCCCGTTACTGGCGCCATAGTTCTCTTTTCCACCAAGTTCAAACCCAGTAACGTCTGTAGCAATTCGGCATACGTTGAAGGAGGCGTTTCAAACACCCTCCTTGGTTTGCCCCCCTGGATTCTGTGCTGAGCAGGATGTACCCCCTGTTGTGGCTACCGTTGCTGTTGTTGTTGTTGTTGCTGAAATGGAATAGTAACACTTGCCACCTGCTGCGGCTGATTGTACTGGTTTCGACCTCTGCCCCGGCCTCGGCCTCGGCCCCCAAACACTGCACTTGCATCACCTTGACGGCGCCCACCGAAAGCCCTTCTGTTATTGCCAGCTGAAGTGGATTCCTCAGCTTGGAATCTTCCCTGTTTAATGTTGCTTTCAATCTTCTCACCCATCAGGATTAAGTCTGAGAAACTGCCCAAAGAAGTATGAAACAACTTGTCATAAAATATACCGGTAAATGTTCCTATGAACATATCATTCATTTATTTGTCCTCCAAAGGAGGATGAACTCGAGCAGCCATGTCGCGCCATCTCTGCGCATACTCTTTGAAGCTCTCGCCCTTCTTCTGGGACAACCCCTGCAATTGGACCCGGTTGGGTGCCAAGTCACTGTTGTACTTATAGTGAGCCACAAACGCTTCAGCCAGCTGCTTCCATGTCTTTATTTGTGTTGGCTCCAACCCCATATACCATTCAAGGGAAGGACCAGACAAGCTATCTTGAAAGAAATGCATCAGCATCCTCTCATCGTTTGAATACGCCGACATCCTTCTGTAGTATGACCGCACGTGCACCTTTGGACAGGTATCCCCCTTATATTTGTCGAACGTGGGAGCTTTGAATTTTATTGGTACCCTCAGGCCAGGCACCAGACCCATTGTAGTCATATCTAAGCCAACAGCGCTTTGATTCACGACCCCCTTCATCTGCTCCTCGAGCATCTTGATTCTCTGAGAGTCATCCATAGGACCTTCGAAACCTCCACCGGAGAAAGCATCCTCTTGCTGATCTTCTAGCCAATTACTGTTCCCAGTTCCGTATCCATCGTATCCGTTGTTACGGCCAACTCTAGTCTGATTCATTACAGGGCCTCGCCCCCTGTTACCATACCCCGGGGCGACTCCTGCAGGTCCAAAAGCCATTAACCCAGCGCCATTTCCATTTCCGAATCCGCCATAACCCTGATTAGTCATACCAAATCCGTCCTGTCCGAAGCCCTGAGCGTTGAAGCCGTACTTCCCAGCATGATCAAACCCCTGGTCATTGAAGCCGAATCCATTATTACCGAAGCCATTACCTCCCATATTATCACCCAGGTTGACGTCTCCGAGCCCAACGTTGTTGACGACAGTCTCGTTACCGATTCCAACGTTACCGTTCCCGGCGGCAGCGCCGTTATTCACGTTGACAGCAGGTATGTTTACCATAGGTGGAGCTACCGGTGTGGGGGTACCATCCCCGTGAATAGTGTCGACTTGCACAGAATTATGGTCTTCATTTCCGTGCCCAGCATTTCTTACCAACAAAGGCTGCACCAAAGCTTGCAAATTCTCCTGGCCTTTCGCAATGGTCTCCATTGTCTGCATGAATAGCGCCAGCTTCTCACGCATGTCCTGCATTTCATTCTGCATCTGATCCATAATTCTTCGGCAGTTGGTACGAGTGGAGTATCGGTGCGGGCGCTGACTTTCAATCCTGAAAAGACCTGGTACAGTGCAGGAAATGAGATACAGTTCAATAATCACCTGTAATGCAATATGAATGTGAATGCAATGCAATATGTGTCTGTGCATTAGGGAATATCATTCCCCGATTCTAGTGCGAATGTGCCAGTGCGGTGACAGTGCTAGCAATACGGTGATCGGAGCCGAATCATGGAAAACACCTCATATATTGCAGAGAAATCCATTAAGCCAGGAATACAATATCAATGAATGTACAATAAGAAGGCATGACCTCAACCAACAATCCTGGTGATGGTCAGCGCTATGCAAATAAAGCATACACATTAATACATGAAATGGTCAAGTACTCCCATAGGCCTGGTATTCCTCTAATAACTTCTTAGTCTCTGGATGACTTGGTCGGGTAAGCAGACCCTTAACAAGTAGATCTCTTCGCTTGAGGACACGTCGCAAATCACCAGCGGATTCTTCCCATACCCCTTCTCCGAAGCGATCCTCTAGCTTCCGCTTCTGAGACACAGCTTCTTTCTTGCCTTAGATGGCCTTGTTCAATGCATTCTGGAGACTATACTTCGCCCTCACCTCCTCTTCATACTTCTTAGTGCTAGCCTTCAACTGTTCTTCGAGTTCAGAAATTTGCTGCTTCAATTTGTCTTCCCTCTTTTTGTTGTTGGTTAGCGTAGCATTCCACGTCTTGTTACAAGAAGAGATTTCCCGGTGGGCGGCATCGAGTGCTTTCTTTTTGGACTCCAACACATCATGAGAGCTTCTGAACTCTTTCCCCAGGCGTTCACGCTTCTTTTTCTCTTTAGTCAATTCAGCACCTAGCCTGTTTACTAACTCGATCTGCTGTTGGAAAGAATGCACAGCCTTGTTCTTCTCACTACGCATCTGAGCCAGTTCCTTTTCTAACCCTTCATTGATCTTCATCAAGGCTTCCTTTTCTTTTACAAATCGCTCGTAGACCTTCATAGCAACGGTGGTTGGTTCTTCCACCGGAATATGAACAGGGACCGGTGCAGCTGGAAATGGCATCAGCAACTGTCTTGCTCTCTCTTGGATCCAAACTTTGTATGGTACATAAGCCTGACAATCATTCTTCCCCAACAGTGGTTTCCCTCTCTTGTTGATACGCATCCAGGCGTGCTGAAGCTTGGCTAGTAACTCTCCATTCAAATCACCGGTGAAGTACAGAGATTCCTGTACTTCTTCCTCCTTAGGTGGGTTCTTCAACGCGTATCCAAACTAGCGAACGAACAGAGATGAGTTATAATTGATGCACCCTTTTCTTCCTATCAAAGGAACATTAGGATACCTAGAACAACTGAAAATGAGCTCAGACCCCAGCAAGTCTCGGTCGAACCACTCAATGTCTTCAGAAGATAGTCTCATCATGCGCTCTGGCCAGTCAGCTGTAGTTGCACTATCTACAAAAGGTCCCTTCAGGGGGAGATGGCTCTTAAACCACATGTACAGCAAGGCACACAACAAGAGACGTTCTTGCCTCTCCTATTCTCATTTCTGTAGTGCATCGAATGGTAGAAGTCCCCGATTAATGTGGGTACAGGGTTGCCAGCAGCAAACAAATGAAATGCATCCATGTCCACGAAGTTCGGGAAATTGGGAAACAGCACTATCCCATAAATGCACAGAGCCAAAACAGCGTTAAAGACTACCCAACATCCATTCTTGGCGTATTCCTGAGCCTTACCAATCAGAAACTGGAGGGAGAAGCCTAGAACCCCGCGCCAAGAAGTCATCAACAGCTCAGAAGCATTCATGTGCAAGGCCTTAGCTAAGTCCTCCAACTTGGGCTCAGCGGCAGAGTGAATAAAAGGAACCTTATTCTGTACTGGCAGCTCAATAAACTCTGCATACTCTTCCATGGTAGGCCCCAAAATAAAGTCAGCGAATGTGAAACATCTCAAAGCAGGGTCATAGAATTGCATCAGTGTATACAGCCCATTCATTTCATCATCAGTTGGTTTGCGAACCAATCTCAACAGCCTTCCGTAACTCTGCCTGAAGCTTCTACGGACATCCTCATCAGCAAGAGAAATCAGGCCCAGGAGGGGAGTAATATCAGGGATAGGTAACTTGTAGGCAACTGTCATCCTCAAACCAGCCATGATCAATACTCAGAAGTCCGGACACTAGAACCAGGGAATATGCAAATGCACCTGCAGCACAGATACACGTTAATCGGACGCAATGATAATGGTTATGCAAACAATGCAATGCACGTAAAATGCAACAGGGACCAAATGCCATGGCTGAGAAGCCTGAACCACATCATAAGTCTCAGATAGACCATCCAGAATTCCTCAAACGCTGGTCTTGGACAGACCCAAAATAAAGCTTCAACTCTGATCTCTGACAGACCCCATACATAGGCTCCAATCAAACCTCAGACCCAATAATCACTCCAACTTGGTCTCTGACAGACCCCCATAACTGTCCATAAGTATCCTGAATCTCGAATCAAGAATAAACCGGTATCTGAAGGTCTAGTTACCTGCATAACCCAAACCCTCTCACAGGTAGGTGTCCTAGTAACTGACAATGGTATGGCATCCTATGCGGTCGTCGGCGTCACAGACTTTCAGGGTTGATGATACGATTCCCCGAAGGAGTGGCATCATCAAATCCTGAAGAGGCCTCACTTAGCCAACTTCCAATTGATCGGTTCCCAGAGTCGACAATCCAACTAACCAGCAACCCGAGCCACCCAAAGGGTAGGACAGGAGGCCAACCAGAAGAACCTCGTCTGAGTGTGGACTTCGCGGGACACTAGGACATGCAAAGCACGTGCGCGCCCACTAATTTCCACTCTAATTCTAGGTGCACTCAAGCCCAGGTCCGGCTTATCTCTCAATCATGGAACACCGTCACACCCTAATACAGCAATAATAACAATAACATAATGCTGAAAGTAAATGACAGAAATATAAATCCATACAAAATCCTCAACAGGAAAACAAGCGCTAGGATTGACTCGCTTAAGGGACGTTGGATCCCAAATGCATAAGGAACTATCGCAGTCCTTAGCAGCCAGGGGACGTTGGCTCCCCAGCAGAGTCGCCAGCTGTCGCTACTGCGAAAATCGGCGCCGGCTGAACAGAAGAGTCGCCACCGTGCGTTATTTATCCCAAAGGGGGAAAGGAAATGCTCGAGGTAAACCTACCGCAAAACGAGGAAAGGAATGGTCATCGCAACCAAAACCTGGATTCGGGAGTCGGTTACGCAAGGGGAAGGTATTAGCACCCCTCACGTCCGTCGTACTCGACGGGATCCACGCTTGCTTTCTGGTACGGATTGATTGTTATTCTATCTATTCTACAGGTCTGAGGTTAAAAGAAAATAAAATGACTCGGCAAAGTATCGCACTTTATGCCTACGTATTCCCATCTGTAACGAGAAATCAGAGTCAACGTAGTTCGCCTACCTACGGGAAAGGAGGGGAAGGTTGCTCGCTAGGATATCGCATCCTATGCCTACGTACTTTCATACAGCATGAAAGATCAGAGCAAACGTAGTTTGGGCCACGTACGACACAAGTCTGTTTTGATTGCTTTTATCTCCTTCTGAAAAAGGGTTTTCTGATTACTGGTCCAAGCGGACAAAAATTGACGTTTTGATGAGTTCACATTCTTTTACGGAAGAAGTGTCTTTTATTGGATTTAAAATCTTATTGTGTTTTTCTGTTTGTTTTGAGAAAGAAGAGACAGAACTCTAACCTATGGTTGAAAAGGGAATCACACTAACCTAGTGTTATCATGCATGGGTTAAGACCTAATGTCTATCATGCTCCTCTCTTGCGCAGAGAGAAACAGAGATCCTAAGGGAATAGACGGAAACAGAAACAATAGCATATATACAATAAAGCAGTAAAATGCATGGATGCAGCAATACAAGCGAGGCAAGGGAGTCCCACTCAACCTCGAACCTAGAAAACAACAGGCAAAAGCGAACAAAATTCGCTTTCAACCTAACAGATTAAAGGGCAAACAATACAGCCAGGGAAATTCAAACAATACATCAAAAATTATAAACAGCAAAAATAAACAGCCAACAACAATCTTCATCAACATCTGTCTTCAAGTCATCTTCAACCATCTACAGGCTTCAAGCAAGCATCAGTCTTCATCTTCACAGCCTTCAAGCAAGGTCTCTATCTTCAATCTTTCATGGCTTTTCTTCAAGTCTCACTCCCCCAAGCTGAGGAACCATCAAAAGAATGAATTGGGATGTTAAACAGTTAGTTGACCACCAAAGGTGGCAAACAGACTGTTAACAACATAGAGAATGTTTCTCTCAAGAGTTCTATCTCTTAGACACTGTCACCAAGCCTTCCAAAGGAAGGGGGTGAGTTTCCTAGAGAGACTCTGCATCATAGAGAGGGATGGAGGCAAACAAGACCTTCCATGTTTGTGAATCAAGTTGCTATTCTAGAGCTCTACCTAGCTCCTAGTTCCTATAACCTTCAACAGCTGCCAGCAAGATATGCTCTTCATCAACTCTGGAAATTGGTCTTCATTCTCTTTTTGTCTTCAATGGGCTTCATCAGCAAAGTCTTCAGCTCAACCCAAACCCCAAGCAGGCCCAATACCCCACACAGTCAAATAATAACCCTAGAGAGGGCACACCACACAATCAATCAAATACAGACAATATACTAATAGTAATAGTAGAATAGGGGAAGTCTAATATTTTCTAAGGGATCTATTATTTATCCATAATACCCCTATAGTCCCATCATTTAATTTGTCCTAAAGAAAACCCAAAGGCAATTTGTTTTGTTAAACCTACATTATATTCACAGCCCTAAATGATTAGCCTAATGTTTTCTAACTAAACCACCTAAAATAAATCCTAAAAAATTGGTATAAAAAACCAAGGGGGCACCTAATATATGTATCTAGTTATACTAAAAAATTTGGCCTAAAAAGATTATGAGAACCACCTAAAAGAAATTCTACAAATACTATTTACAAACTATAACCATTAAACGGGCATTAAAAGAAAAAATATGCAAAAAATATTAACAGAAAATAAAATGGAAATTTTGTTACGTGATATTTTTCTACACAGAAATATGAAAATGGTAAAAAAACAACCAATCAAAAATATGGAATTTCCAACTTATTATGAATTTTTGAAGTTTAAAAAAATTTGGAGGAACATTAACATGAGAATTGATGCATGGGGTGCAGTTAGTAATGATTTTAAGTTTAAAAATGGATGGTGGGCCCAGACTGGGGGTGCGCGTAGCAAAGCGCGCCTGGGCCCAGCTTAATCAGAAAAACTCAAAAAACAAAAGGAAAAAGAAATAGCCACGCGGTGTAAAAAGCAAAGAATCACAGTTCATTTGGATTGGGCCTTGGATTGGGGGTGTGAAAAGCATTGGTCATTAAGCCCACCAGAGGACTTTAAATGAAACGAAGCGTTTTGGCTTCAGACTCTTCCCTCTCATTTCAACTTTGAATCGTGGCCAACGGATCAACATTTCAGTCAAACAAGTCTTGCCCATCCAACGCACGATATGCTTCGTCTTCCTCATGCCTAGGGTTTGTATGAAACAGCCATGAACGCAGAAGCTTCATCATCAACTTCTCCTCACTCATACGTGCTCGATTCTTCATCAAATTCCAACATGTAAAAAGCAAACTCACTCCAAATTCATCACTGAATCCATCTATAGTATTGATTTCAATTGATATGCCTTAGAATTCAAAACCCGATGCCAACCTCCATCAATGGTGCATGAACAAATCTCAGTATTCTCCAGTTTCTTGATATCAAAACGATCACCTCCTATCACTGATCAACCTAAGCCAAAGAACTAATGCTAACACTCAATATTAAGAGAGTTCTATGTCCAAACAGTTGGTGTGCTCCAATGTCAAACTCCATGAAATGCTCTCAAACTCACTGGAAATGATCATCTACCTATTCCTAACAGTTCTAACCTAATGATTCTACATCATGCTATCTATTTCAAGCTAATTCGAAGAGATCACTAACCTGGTGCAAAACTGAAACAGATGGTGAAATCCTGGATTCACAGCTAGCAATGCTCTATGATTGATCAATGGAGGTGGATCTTGGTTCTGTATGCAGCAACTCTTGCTCAAATGCTGTGGATTCTTCTAACCAACTCTTCTTGCACTTTGGATGATGAACTTGCAACACACGAATCTTGCACCAATACACTTGGATCTTGCTTGCAATGTGATCTATGATGAATATGGAGTATGATAGGATCAAGAACTTTGAAGAATGATGAAGAATTGGGAGAGTTTGAATGAATTTGCAAAAATGCAAGAGAGAATGAAACTATGTGCTTTGGATCAAAATGAAGTGCAACCCCTTCATGTATCAGCTCTAGGGTTTATATAGATGCTCATGGAATCATCTAGAAATTGCTGGAAGCTTCTTGTACACAAATCCCTTATGATTTGGCATATGTCACTTTAATCATAAGCAAGCCATGATAACTCTCAAACTTTGAACTAAACTAAAAATTCCACTATTGCCAATGGTCTCAAAACATTGTTTCCAATCAAAATGACCTATAATTTCATCCCATTTGGACATGTTATGAAAAATTCCCAAAAAATGGCTATTTAATGACTTAAATCATGCCTTAATTAGGTCATTTTTTGAAAATATGAGCTACACCCATTTTCAAACCTCCATGACCACTTTTCTAGACTCAAAACATCATTTGGAACAACTTTGATGTTGTGAAGTTTTTCATTTGAAGCTTCTTTGCATGAGTTTTAGGCATATGCTTGAAATGACCCATAATTCTCAAATGACCAAAATACCCTTTGCTTGCCAAAGACATAAGTATAGTTCCACAAATCAGATGAAGGCATACCATACCTTTCTAGAAAGATAAGATCATGAGGAACAACTTTCATGTTGACCAGAAATCCATTTGAAAGCTCTTTGAGGGGTAAAAGTTGCTTGGAAGTCAAGTAACTTTCACAGACAAAATTTCAGATGCCTCAGATGACCTGTAACTTGCAAGAACCATGACTTGAGTTCTATAAATCCCCTTGATGTCTTCCACCACTCAAATTAAAGGTCTTGAGGTCCTCTACAAGTTTCATGTTGGATAAGGATCCATTTGAAGCTTGCATTTTGGATTATCTTGCTTGGAAGTTTGACCTAAATCAGGGGATTTTACACAGAAACCCTAATTTAGAAACTCCTCTTCTTCTTGATTTCTTTTGATTTCTTCTTGGCACAACACCACATCCACATCTACATGTCAAATGATGAACCCCCCATCTTTCAAATAGACCTTGATGCCTTTCAATCAAGCATTTGATCTAGGGTTGACCCAGATGAAACCCTAGTTGACTGTCTTCAACTGCAACTCTTGTGATCACATCAATGACTTGTCTCACTTTAAAAATGGCCCTATAGGTCCTCCATGATGTCTATATACCCTCCATGCTCAATTCACAGCTCACAACGTCTTTGATGATCTTCAAATACACTCAAGATAGGAGAGAGATCCACTACTTGATCCACTGACCTCTTAGATTTCAATTTCTTTCTGATGACTTGGATAGGCTTGAATTTGCATAAGAACCTATTGATAGGCTCATAGAGATAAGAATAGTACTTGGTCCCTTGTTGGATGATTTGCTATGCTATGCTATGTAGATGAATGAATTATGTACATGACCTAATATGCAAATGCTAATGCAATTGAAACATAAACCAAGTGAAGTAAGTTGAGCAAATTTTAGGGTGCAACAGCTGCCCCTATTCAAGCGACTTGGACCCGACTGTATGAAGCGCGAACGGCCTTCAGACATTCGAGGTACAAGACGGTTGAATACTAAGAACCCGAAAATTTGCCAACCGCAGAAATAAACTGCACCACTGTTTGGGGAACACTATCTACAAATCTGATTTCAACACCATCTTGTCAATACTGGAATGAACCTATTGACTTCACTGGGAGAAGTACTTCTGTCAACAAAACGTGACCCTGCCAACGATACAGGAAAATCACTCTGTCACCATTACAGAAAAAATAACACTGTCATCACTCCGCCACCGCTGCGGGAAGATAATCTGGAAAATAACAACATCGCCATCGCTACGGGTACTACTTTATCATTACTACAGGAAATGACTCTGCCACCACTGCGGGAAATAACTCCGTCACCACTACGGGAAAATAACACCGTCACCACTGCGGGAAATAACTCCGCCACCACTACGGGAAATAACTCCGCCACCACTGCGGGAAATAACTCCGCCACCACTGCGGGAAAATAACTCCGCCACCACTGCGGGAAATAACTCCGCCACCACTGCGGGAAAATAACTCTGCCACCACTGCGGGAAAATATCTCCGCCACCACTACGGGAAAATAACTCCGTCACCATTACGGGAAATAACTCCGCCACCACTGCGGGCAAATAACTCCGCCACCACTACGGGAAATAACTCCGCCATCACTGCGGGAAAATAACTCTGCCACCACTGCGGGAAATAACTCCACCACCACTGCGGGAAAATAACTCCGCCACCACTGCGGGAAATAACTCCGCCACCACTGCAGGAAAATAACTCCGCCACCACTGCGGGCAAATAACTCCGCCACCACTGCGGGAAATAACTCCGCCATCACTGCGGGAAAATAACTCCGCCACCACTGCGGGAAATAACTCCGCCACCACTGCGGGAAAATAACTCCGCCACCACTGCGGGAAAATAACTCCGCCACCACTGCGGGAAATAACTCTGCCACCACTGCGGGAAAATAACTCTGATACAGCTTTTCTGCCTATCTTTGCAGCAGCTAGCTCCATCAATCACATGGGTAACACAATCTGAGTCTAATCTTCCAATTTTCAGTGCTGACATGGCAGCAAATCTGAGAAGGCCTCTACTGGGGATTTTCTGAATCCACACTGCCAAGCAACCTCCAAAAGTCGATTCACGAAATCTTTTGATATTGTTATAACAACGATCTTGAAGAAATACTCCGCTGGAGGGGTAAGAGAAACTTAAACAAACAACTCTGTGGGGAATAATGCCACGATTGACATTATCATTACATGTCTCCTGCCGAGACCTTGAACGTTTGGTAATTAATTTGAGCAAGAGCTCTCTCCACTTGCAAGGGAAACAATACTTGCAAACAAACGGTTAACCAACCTGGTTTATGTTTCAAAATGCATATGTTTGATAATGGCGTAATGCTCCATTCGACATGGAAATGCTACGCGTTTCTTATTTGGTAGATGCAAATATGACACCATATGCCAATGCAGACTCAAACTGCTGGGATACAGAAACCGCTTCAGCAAAATAAATGCTGAAGATAATGCCAACTCCGCTGGGGGTAACCGGGCGTTACAGAATTGTTCCAGCAAAATAAATGCTGGAAGAGTGAAGCTCGCTTCGCTGAGGAATAACTGAATGCGCCAATCATGATTGGACTTCTGCTGGAGAGTGAACGGGTATCACACGGTATTCCGGCAAAATAAATTCCAGGACACACAACCAACTCTGCCGGGGAGAGTCTTAATCTTCGAGTTCCACTGGGAGGAAAGAAAACATTTGCTGGAAAGAGAACTCCGCTGGGGATGGAACGATTCTCTTGGGGAAAATCAACTGACTCCGCTGGGGGAGAGCAAATGACCCTACTGGGAAGGGTAGACTGCCTGAGTGCAGCTCACAAGTTGGAAATATTAATCTTCTGAGGCTAAACCGCTCTACTCGGGATGCACTTGTCTGAATACTGCCTTTGATCTCGGAATCGCCAATTCCGCTGAGGGTAAACGACCCTGCTGGAGAATGTCCTTTGGATAAGCTGCGACTAGCTGGGGAATTTGATCCTTCTTTAGTAAGGAACACTGTCATCTCAGAAGCGCGACCTGCGTGGGGATCGAGTCTTTCGTTACGAGCTTCTGGTCAATACTGCAATCTTTTGATCGTCCACTTCATACGGCTACGAACCCTGCAACACCACGAACAAGACAAGACAAGTCTATGCAACCAAATCTATTCAGGTTAGTGTTAGTGACATTATTTTCAGTTAATTCAAAGTTTTAGCAATTATTGGCAAGGGCCAGCGACGTTATACACTTGCTAGTTTTATTAAACCTCGGCGTTGTCATGTACAAAACAGTAAAGAACCAGTATCAAATACTGAATAACATGTTTTATTGATTGGGCCCCTAAATGGGCAGAGTTTGGTACACGGGATGTAACTCCTGAAAAGAGGAAGCTACGCACAACAAATATACAAGTATGCACAAGAAGCATAAATATAATGACAAATCAAATTTGCGCACATGTCGGCAACGGGATGCAGACAAACATCATGAGCTGATCCTCCTATGACTCGCCCGACTCTAATGCTTTCCCGGTATTCACACTTCCGAAGAGATTGTGTCTGATAATCGACCCCTCAGGTATATTCTCCCGCACCAATGCGCACCGCAGTATCAACTTCGGACCGCAGTCATTTGCTTTTCAAATCCCTAACTTTTGCGTGAACCGTCCTTTACGGGTTTTCAGTTCACCGGGATACCCTTTTTTGCCGAAGCCGCCCAGTGTAGGTTTTCAACTTCGCGGGTGTACATTTTTTTCAATTTTATCCCTAACTTTTGCCCGAACCTTTCATTCTGTTTTTGGTTCGCCAGGATGCCCCATTTTTTCCTGGACTCTCTTTTTTCTGTCCAGCGGGTCAATTTTTAAGCAAAGTATTTTTTAACTGCGTCCGAATTCACAGGAGACGTAAAGTCTTCACCGTCCATGGTGGACAACAACAAAGCTCCTCCTGAAAAGAATTTTCTGACAACGTATGGCCCTTCGTAGTTGGGGGTTCACTTGCCCCTGTGATCTACCTGTGGCGGGAGAATCCTCTTTAGCACAAGGTCACCCGTCTGAAAGCTCCGAGGATGTATCTTCTTATCATATGCTTTCTTCATTCGGCTCTGGTACAAACGACCGTATGCTAGAGAAGCTAGCCTCTTCTCATCCATTAAACTTAGTTGGTTCAACCTGTCTTTCACCCATTCTGCCTCGTCTAGTTGGACATCTCGTAATACCCTCAGCGAAGGAATCTCAACCTCCAATGGTAACACTGCTTCCATTCCATATACCAACGAGAACGGGGTTGCCCTGGTTGATGTGCGTACCGTCGTACGATAGCCGTGCAAAGCAAAAGGTAGCATCTCGTGCCAGTCCTTATAGGTCACCACCATCTTCTGAACAATCTTCTTTATATTCTTATTGGCCGCTTCAACAGCGCCATTCATCTTGGGTCGATAAGGGGAGGAGTTGTGATGCTCGATCTTAAAACTCTGACACAACTCCTTCATCATTTTGTTATTTAGGTTTGAACCGTTGTCGGTAATTATCCGCTCAGGGATCCCATATCTGCAAATGATATCTCTCTTGATGAATCTGGCTACCACCTGCTTAGTCACATTTGCGTAAGATGCCGCTTCCACCCACTTGGTGAAATAATCGATTGCTACTAGAATGAACCGGTGTCCGTTAGAAGCAGTCGGCTCGATCTTTCCAATCATATCGATTCCCCACATCGAGAATGGCCATGGTGATGACATCACATTCAGAGGACTCGGAGGCACATGGATCTTATCTGCATAGATTTGGCACTTATGACACCTCTTCGCAAACTTGAAACAATCGGTTTCCATAGTCAGCCAATAATAACCTGCCCGCAGCAGCTTCCTCGTCATAGCATGCCCACCAGCATGCGTACCAAATGTACCCTCATGTATTTCCTCCATGAGCAGCTTCGCCTCCTTCTCATCTACACAACGTAGTAGCACCAAGTCGTGATTTCTTCTGTATAAGACACCGTCCGGATTCAAATAGAAATTACCCGCCAATCTCCTGAGAGTCTTCTGATCGTGACTGGATGCCCCAGCCGGATATTCTTTATTTTTCAGGAAATTAAGGATATCAAAATACCACGGTTTATCATCAGATGCTTCGTCAATGGCAAACACGAAGGCGGGTCTGTCAAGCCGAGAGATAACAATTCTGGGAGCCTCATTCCAGAAGTTGACTTTGTACATGGAAGATAAAGTGGCCAGGGCGTCAGCCATCTGATTCTCTGCTCGCGGTACATGATGCAATTCAACCTTGTCAAAGAAAGGAAACAATCTCCTTGCGTAATTCATGTATGGTATCAAATTAGGCTGACGTGTCTCCCATTCCCCTTTTATTTGATTCACCACCAGAGCTGAGTCTCCGTATACATCCAGATTTTTTATTCGCAAATCAATGGCTTCTTCAAGCCCCATGATACAAGCTTCGTATTCGGCTTCATTATTGGTAACTGGAAAGGTCAATCGAGCAGTAAACGGGATGTGTGACCCGTGTGGAGTAGTGATGATTTCCCCTATTTCGCTACCATAGGCGTTTACAGCTCCGTCAAAGATCAACTTCCATTTGGACCCCAATTCTGGTCCTTCGTCTGGCAACGACTCTTCACAATCTTTCATCTTTAGGTACATGATATCCTCGTCAGGAAAATCAAACCTCATCGATTGGTAATCCTCAATAGGCTGCTCTGCCAAGTACTCAGACAATACACTCCCCTTTATAGCCTTCTGCGAGACATACTGGATGTCATATTCGGTTAAAACCATCTGCCAACGGGCAATTCTCCCCGATAATGCCTGCTTTTCGAATACATATTTGATAGGATCCATCTTCGAGATGAGCATGGTTGTATGATTCAGCATGTATTGCCTCAAACGCTTGGCGGCCCAGGCTAGCGCGCAACAAGTTTTTTCGAGCATTGAATATCGAGATTCACATTCAGTAAACTTCTTACTCAAGTAGTAGATCGCATGCTCTTTTCTTCTTGTCTCGTCGTGTTGACCGAGAACACAACCCATACTCCCCTCAAGAACTGTCAAATACATAATCAAGGGTCTCCCTGCCACTGGGGGTATCAAAATAGGAGGCTCCTGCAAATACTGCTTTATTTTATCGAACGCCTTTTGACAATTTTCATTCCACGTTACAGCTTGGTCTTTTTTCAACAACTTGAATAACGGCTCACACGTAGCCGTTAGGTGAGATATGAACCGAGCGATGTAGTTCAACCTCCCTAAAAACCCGCGCACCTCTTTTTCTGTTTTAGGCGTCGGTATCTCTTGTATTACTTTTATTTTTGCAGGATCAACCTCTATTCCTTTTTCGCTCATGATAAACCCCAGCAGTTTACCCGATCTCACCCCGAAGGTGCACTTGTTAGGGTTCAATCTCAACCTGAACTTCCTAAGCCTTTTGAATAACTTCAGCAGATTCACCAAATGCTCTTCCTCCGTCTGGGATTTGGCAATCATATCATCGACATAAACCTCGATCTCCTTATGCATCATGTCATGGAAAAGAGTCGTCATTGCACGCTGATACGTTGCCCCAGCATTCTTTAGTCCGAAAGGCATCACTTTGTAACAAAATGTTCCCCAAGGTGTTATGAAAGTAGTCTTCTCCATGTCTTCTGGTGCCATCTTAATCTGATTATAGCCCGAGAAGCCATCCATGAAGGAGAATACGGAGAATTGAGCAGTGTTGTCAACCAGCACATCGATGTGAGGAAGTGGGAAATCATCTTTCGGGCTCGCTTTGTTCAAATCACGGTAATCTACGCACATTCTCACTTTACCGTCTTTCTTTGGCACTGGTACAATATTAGCGACCCATGAGGGATATTTTGTAACAGCTAGGAAACCAGCATCCCACTGCTTTTGAACCTCCTCCTTAATTTTCACTGCCATATCAGGTCTAGTTCTGCAAAGCTTCTGCTTGACCGGCGGACATTCTTCTTTTAACGGCAGGCGGTGCACAACCATATCTGTATCCAGCCCAGGCATGTCTTCGTACGACCAAGCGAACACATCACTGTACTCTCTGAGCATTTCAACCAGTCTTCGCTTGACGTCGCTCTGCAGCGCGGCTCCTATACGGATGTTCTTTTCAACCCCTTCCGACCCCAGGTTAATAATTTCGATGACCTCCTCATGGGGCAGAATGACTCGTTCTTCTTGCTTTACCAACCAAGACAATTCTTCGGGAACGTCGCCATCTTCAACAGTCTCTTCTTCGGCCTGAAATACCGGGTGCTCAAAGTCGAGACGAGTCATAGGCGGTTCAATGATGTCATCTGAAAATATTATCCTGCAAAAGGAATGGTTAAATGCTTCAAAATGCGTATAAAGCGAATAACCACGTTGTCATTTTATTGTAAAACACAAAACAGGAAAAACAGAGATCGCAATATTTGTACATGAAAAAACGCCTTTTATTTAATGATTAAACAACGCAATGTACATAACAGCACGACCCTAAGCAAAATCATGATGCCTCGGGTAAGACACCGGATTGTTCAACAATTAAGAAAACAAAGTATTACTGTTTGTGAGTTACGGGAACAATCTCCTGAATAGACCAATTGCATAATCCTTGTCCTGGCACACTCGGCTGAATCCAGGCGTCCATGTCGCAGTCGCTGTCTCCTTCTTCGGAATCTGAAACAGCGTTGATGGCCTCGTGACACACTCCACTAGCGGTGATTGTTATCGGTCCTTTGAAACGGGGTGCCCCCGCAGCAGGTGTTGATGACGACGGTTGATATCCCAGCCCAAATCGGTCCATCTTCACGGGAATATCCAGCACCTTGCCCCAGCCCTTTGTCTCACCTGTCTTTACTAGAGCCTGAGCCTCCTTGTATGACGAGACGGCTACCTCTGACACTTTACTCGGCCCGGGACCTTTGTCTTTGATGCGCAACCCTTCAAAGGCTTGACAGGGTGTTTCATGAATCTCGTCGTCGACTTCTACATACTTGAATGATGACAGATGGCTGACCAATATATCTTCTTCTCCACAGACCGTGACCACACTGTCCCCTACCATGTATTTCAGCTTTTGGTGCAAGGTAGATGTGACTGCCCCAGCACCATGGATCCAGGGTCGTCCGAGAAGGTAGCTGTATGCTGGCTGGATGTCCATAATATAAAATTCGGTTGCGAAAACCTCCGGCCCCACCTGTAGAGGTAACGTTATGGATCCAAAGACTGTTCTTCGTGTACCATCAAATGCCCTGACCACCAAGTCACTAGGCGTACAAAGGATTCCTCTGACGTCCAGTTTCATCATTGCTTTCTTGGGCAGCACGTTCAAGGAAGATCCGGTGTCTACCAGTACATGAGACATGACTGAGCCCCTACACTCAACTGAGACGTGCAACGCCATATTATGCTCCCTCCCCTTCGGGGTCAAATCAAAGTCTGTAAATCCCAAGCTATGGCCTGCGTTCACATGCGCCAACACCCCCTCCAGCTGATTCACGGAAACATCTTGGGGTACGAAGGACGTATCCAGAACTTTCAACAATGCATTTCTGTGAGCTTCGGAACATAATAGCAACGACAGTATGGATATCTTTGACGGCGTCTGTTGAAGGTGCTCAACAATCTTATAATCACTCTTACGAATAAGGCGCATGAACTCTTCCACATCCTTCGATGACGTTTCTTTTTCGTTCCTCTGCACCGGGACATTCTCATTCATCTTTCCTTTTCCCTTCGCCAGTCGTTCGGCCTCTACCTCAGGCGATATGAAGATTCTCCCGCTTCTTGTCATACCTCTGGTACCGACGACGTTGTCTACAACCTCAGCTGGCTGCCTACTAACATCAATTTTCACCCCATCACAGTATGCTTCCAACCCATAGGTCCAGGGGACTGCCTTAGTGCTCTCGTAAGGGATTGGTCCTGCCTTGGTGATAGTGATCGGCGGTCGCCTGGTCGGCGCCGTTATAGTTATTGTTTTTCGGGGAATCGTCATAGTAGCTATATCACTTTGCTTGTCTGCTAATACCTCTGCACGTTCCTCAACTGCCGTTCTGTCGAATTGCAATGTGCCTCCATCCATTAAGTTCTGAATACCCTTCTTCAATTCAGCACACCCCCCAGCTTGGGTCCAACACTCTAAACAATACTCGTCGCAACCTGGATATACACCTCCTTGCAATAACATTCTCTTTATCTCACACAATGGTGTCTTGAGGTCATCAACATTCATAATCAAGTTC
Source organism: Lathyrus sativus (assembly GCA_963859935.3). Lineage (NCBI taxonomy): Eukaryota > Viridiplantae > Streptophyta > Magnoliopsida > Fabales > Fabaceae > Lathyrus > Lathyrus sativus. The sequence goes on from OZ012738.1 coordinate 283,633,129, forward strand.
AAACCCTCCTCGGTTAAAATAGCATTTGCCCCATGATTGGGCATGGGCTTTTGCACTATGTTCGGACCTGCCTGTCCAAAGTTGATAGCCTTACTATCCAATAGATCCTGCACCACATGCTTGAACGCGTGGCAACCCTCTATATCATGGCCGGGAGCCCCGGAGTGGAATTCATAGTGCTTGCTTGCGTCAAATCCGTACGGAGGAGTGCCCGTTACTGGCGCCATAGTTCTCTTTTCCACCAAGTTCAAACCCAGTAACATCTGTAGCAATTCGGCATACGTTGAAGGAGGCATTTCAAACACCCTCCTTGGTTTGCCCCCCTGGATTCTGTGCTGAGCAGGATGTACCCCCTGTTGTGGCTACCGTTGTTGTTGTTGTTGTTGTTGTTGCTGAAATGGAATAGTAACACTTGCCACCTGCTGCGGCTGATTGTACTGGTTTCGACCTCTGCCCCGGCCTCGGCCTCGGCCCCCAAACACTGCACTTGCATCACCTTGACGGCGCCCACCGAAAGCCCTTCTGTTATTGCCAGCTGAAGTGGATTCCTCAGCTTGGAATCTTCCCTGTTTAATGTTGCTTTCAATCTTCTCACCCATCAGGATTAAGTCTGAGAAACTGCCCAAAGAAGTATGAAACAACTTGTCATAAAATATACCGGTAAATGTTCCTATGAACATATCATTCATTTATTTGTCCTCCAAAGGAGGATGAACTCGAGCAGCCATGTCGCGCCATCTCTGCGCATACTCTTTGAAGCTCTCGCCCTTCTTCTGGGACAACCCCTGCAATTGGACCCGGTTGGGTGCCAAGTCACTGTTGTACTTATAGTGAGCCACAAACGCTTCAGCCAGCTGCTTCCATGTCTTTATTTGTGTTGGCTCCAACCCCATATACCATTCAAGGGAAGGACCAGACAAGCTATCTTGAAAGAAATGCATCAGCATCCTCTCATCGTTTGAATACGCCGACATCCTTCTGTAGTATGACCGCACGTGCACCTTTGGACAGGTATCCCCCTTATATTTGTCGAACGTGGGAGCTTTGAATTTTATTGGTACCCTCAGGCCAGGCACCAGACCCATTGTAGTCATATCTAAGCCAACAGCGCTTTGATTCACGACCCCCTTCATCTGCTCCTCGAGCATCTTGATTCTCTGAGAGTCATCCATAGGACCTTCGAAACCTCCACCGGAGAAAGCATCCTCTTGCTGATCTTCTAGCCAATTACTGTTCCCAGTTCCGTATCCATCGTATCCGTTGTTACGGCCAACTCTAGTCTGATTCATTACAGGGCCTCGCCCCCTGTTACCATACCCCGGGGCGACTCCTGAAGGTCCAAAAGCCATTAACCCAGCGCCATTTCCATTTCCGAATCCGCCATAACCCTGATTAGTCATACCAAATCCGTCCTGTCCGAAGCCCTGAGCGTTGAAGCCGTACTTCCCAGCATGATCAAACCCCTGGTCATTGAAGCCGAATCCATTATTACCGAAGCCATTACCTCCCATATTATCACCCAGGTTGACGTCTCCGAGCCCAACGTTGTTGACGACAGTCTCGTTACCGATTCCAACGTTACCGTTCCCGGCGGCAGCGCCGTTATTCACGTTGACAGCAGGTATGTTTACCACAGGTGGAGCTACCGGTGTGGGGGTACCATCCCCGTGAATAGTGTCGACTTGCACAGAATTATGGTCTTCATTTCCGTGCCCAGCATTTCTTACCAACAAAGGCTGCACCAAAGCTTGCAAATTCTCCTGGCCTTTCGCAATGGTCTCCATTGTCTGCATGAATAGCGCCAGCTTCTCACGCATGTCCTGCATTTCATTCTGCATCTGATCCATAATTCTTCGGCAGTTGGTACGAGTGGAGTATCGGTGCGGGCGCTGACTTTCAATCCTGAAAAGACCTGGTACAGTGCAGGAAATGAGATACAGTTCAATAATCACCTGTAATGCAATATGAATGTGAATGCAATGCAATATGTGTCTGTGCATTAGGGAATATCATTCCCCGATTCTAGTGCGAATGTGCCAGTGCGGTGACAGTGCTAGCAATACGGTGATCGGAGCCGAATCATGGAAAACACCTCATATATTGCAGAGAAATCCATTAAGCCAGGAATACAATATCAATGAATGTACAATAAGAAGGCATGACCTCAACCAACAATCCTGGTGATGGTCAGCGCTATGCAAATAAAGCATACACATTAATACATGAAATGGTCAAGTACTCCCATAGGCCTGGTATTCCTCTAATAACTTCTTAGTCTCTGGATGACTTGGTCGGGTAAGCAGACCCTCAACAAGTAGATCTCTTCGCTTGAGGACACGTCGCAAATCACCAGCGGATTCTTCCCATACCCCTTCTCCGAAGCGATCCTCTAGCTTCCGCTTCTGAGACACAGCTTCTTTCTTGCCTTCGATGGCCTTGTTCAATGCATTCTGGAGACTATACTTCGCCCTCACCTCCTCTTCATACTTCTTAGTGCTAGCCTTCAACTGTTCTTCGAGTTCAGAAATTTGCTGCTTCAATTTGTCTTCCCTCTTTTTGTTGTTGGTTAGCGTAGCATTCCACGTCTTGTTACAAGAAGAGATTTCCCGGTGGGCGGCATCGAGTGCTTTCTTTTTGGACTCCAACACATCATGAGAGCTTCTGAACTCTTTCCCCAGGCGTTCACGCTTCTTTTTCTCTTTAGTCAATTCAGCACCTAGCCTGTTTACTAACTCGATCTGCTGTTGGAAAGAATGCACAGCCTTGTTCTTCTCACTACGCATCTGAGCCAGTTCCTTTTCTAACCCTTCATTGATCTTCATCAAGGCTTCCTTTTCTTTTACAAATCGCTCGTAGACCTTCATAGCAACGGTGGTTGGTTCTTCCACCGGAATATGAACAGGGACCGGTGCAGCTGGAAATGGCATCAGCAACTGTCTTGCTCTCTCTTGGATCCAAACTTTGTATGGTACATAAGCCTGACAATCATTCTTCCCCAACAGTGGTTTCCCTCTCTTGTTGATACGCATCCAGGCGTGCTGAAGCTTGGCTAGTAACTCTCCATTCAAATCACCGGTGAAGTACAGAGATTCCTGTACTTCTTCCTCCTTAGGTGGGTTCTTCAACGCGTATCCAAACTGGCGAACGAACAGAGATGAGTTATAATTGATGCACCCTTTTCTTCCTATCAAAGGAACATTAGGATACCTAGAACAACTGAAAATGAGCTCAGACCCCAGCAAGTCTCGGTCGAACCACTCAATGTCTTCAGAAGATAGTCTCATCATGCGCTCTGGCCAGTCAGCTGTAGTTGCACTATCTACAAAAGGTCCCTTCAGGGGGAGATGGCTCTTAAACCACATGTACAGCAAGGCACACAACAAGAGACGTTCTTGCCTCTCCTATTCTCATTTCTGTAGTGCATCGAATGGTAGAAGTCCCCGATTAATGTGGGTACAGGGTTGCCAGCAGCAAACAAATGAAATGCATCCATGTCCACGAAGTTCGGGAAATTGGGAAACAGCACTATCCCATAAATGCACAGAGCCAAAACAGCGTTAAAGACTACCCAACATCCATTCTTGGCGTATTCCTGAGCCTTACCAATCAGAAACTGGAGGGAGAAGCCTGGAACCCCGCGCCAAGAAGTCATCAACAGCTCAGAAGCATTCATGTGCAAGGCCTTAGCTAAGTCCTCCAACTTGGGCTCAGCGGCAGAGTGAATAAAAGGAACCTTATTCTGTACTGGCAGCTCAATAAACTCTGCATACTCTTCCATGGTAGGCCCCAAAATAAAGTCAGCGAATGTGAAACATCTCAAAGCAGGGTCATAGAATTGCATCAGTGTATACAGCCCATTCATTTCATCATCAGTTGGTTTGCGAACCAATCTCAACAGCCTTCCGTAACTCTGCCTGAAGCTTCTACGGACATCCTCATCAGCAAGAGAAATCAGGCCCAGGAGGGGAGTAATATCAGGGATAGGTAACTTGTAGGCAACTGTCATCCTCAAACCAGCCATGATCAATACTCAGAAGTCCGGACACTAGAACCAGGGAATATGCAAATGCACCTGCAGCACAGATACACGTTAATCGGACGCAATGATAATGGTTATGCAAACAATGCAATGCACGTAAAATGCAACAGGGACCAAATGCCATGGCTGAGAAGCCTGAACCACATCATAAGTCTCAGATAGACCATCTAGAATTCCTCAAACGCTGGTCTTGGACAGACCCAAAATAAAGCTTCAACTCTGATCTCTGACAGACCCCATACATAGGCTCCAATCAAACCTCAGACCCAATAATCACTCCAACTTGGTCTCTGACAGACCCCCATAACTGTCCATAAGTATCCTGAATCTCGAATCAAGAATAAACCGGTATCTGAAGGTCTAGTTACCTGCATAACCCAAACCCTCTCACAGGTAGGTGTCCTAGTAACTGACAATGGTATGGCATCCTATGCGGTCGTCGGCGTCACAGACTTTCAGGGTTGATGATACGATTCCCCGAAGGAGTGGCATCATCAAATCCTGAAGAGGCCTCACTTAGCCAACTTCCAATTGATCGGTTCCCAGAGTCGACAATCCAACTAACCAGCAACCCGAGCCACCCAAAGGGTAGGACAGGAGGCCAACCAGAAGAACCTCGTCTGAGTGTGGACTTCGCGGGACACTAGGACATGCAAAGCACGTGCGCGCCCACTAATTTCCACTCTAATTCTAGGTGCACTCAAGCCCAGGTCCGGCTTATCTCTCAATCATGGAACACCGTCACACCCTAATACAGCAATAATAACAATAACATAATGCTGAAAGTAAATGACAGAAATATAAATCCATATAAAATCCTCAACAGGAAAACAAGCGCTAGGATTGACTCGCTTAAGGGACGTTGGATCCCAAATGCATAAGGAACTATCGCAGTCCTTAGCAGCCAGGGGACGTTGGCTCCCCAGCAGAGTCGCCAGCTGTCGCTACTGCGAAAATCGGCGCCGGCTGAACAGAAGAGTCGCCACCGTGCGTTATTTATCCCAAAGGGGGAAAGGAAATGCTCGAGGTAAACCTACCGCAAAACGAGGAAAGGAATGGTCATCGCAACCAAAACCTGGATTCGGGAGTCGGTTACGCAAGGGGAAGGTATTAGCACCCCTCACGTCCGTCGTACTCGACGGGATCCACGCTTGCTTTCTGGTACGGATTGATTGTTATTCTATCTATTCTACAGGTCTGGGGTTAAAAGAAAATAAAATGACTCGGCAAAGTATCGCACTTTATGCCTACGTATTCCCATCTGTAACGAGAAATCAGAGTCAACGTAGTTCGCCTACCTACGGGAAAGGAGGGGAAGGTTGCTCGCTAGGATATCGCATCCTATGCCTACGTACTTTCATACAGCATGAAAGATCAGAGCAAACGTAGTTTGGGCCACGTACGACACAAGTCTGTTTTGATTGCTTTTATCTCCTTCTGAAAAAGGGTTTTCTGATTACTGGTCCAAGCGGACAAAAATTGACGTTTTGATGAGTTCACATTCTTTTACGGAAGAAGTGTCTTTTATTGGATTTAAAATCTTATTGTGTTTTTCTGTTTGTTTTGAGAAAGAAGAGACAGAACTCTAACCTATGGTTGAAAAGGGAATCACACTAACCTAGTGTTATCATGCATGGGTTAAGACCTAATGTCTATCATGCTCCTCTCTTGCGCAGAGAGAAACAGAGATCCTAAGGGAATAGACGGAAACAGAAACAATAGCATATATACAATAAAGCAGTAAAATGCATGGATGCAGCAATACAAGCGAGGCAAGGGAGTCCCACTCAACCTCGAACCTAGAAAACAACAGGCAAAAGCGAACAAAATTCGCTTTCAACCTAACAGATTAAAGGGCAAACAATACAGCCAGGGAAATTCAAACAATACATCAAAAATTATAAACAGCAAAAATAAATAGCCAACAACAATCTTCATCAACATCTGTCTTCAAGTCATCTTCAACCATCTACAGGCTTCAAGCAAGCATCAGTCTTCATCTTCACAGCCTTCAAGCAAGGTCTCTATCTTCAATCTTTCATGGCTTTTCTTCAAGTCTCACTCCCCCAAGCTGAGGAACCATCAAAAGAATGAATTGGGATGTTAAACAGTTAGTTGACCACCAAAGGTGGCAAACAGACTGTTAACAACATAGAGAATGTTTCTCTCAAGAGTTCTATCTCTTAGACACTGTCACCAAGCCTTCCAAAGGAAGGGGGTGAGTTTCCTAGAGAGACTCTGCATCATAGAGAGGGATGGAGGCAAACAAGACCTTCCATGTTTGTGAATCAAGTTGCTATTCTAGAGCTCTACCTAGCTCCTAGTTCCTATAACCTTCAACAGCTGCCAGCAAGATATGCTCTTCATCAACTCTGGAAATTGGTCTTCATTCTCTTTTTGTCTTCAATGGGCTTCATCAGCAAAGTCTTCAGCTCAACCCAAACCCCAAGCAGGCCCAATACCCCCACACAGTCAAATAATAACCCTAGAGAGGGCACACCACACAATCAATCAAATACAGACAATATACTAATAGTAATAGTAGAATAGGGGAAGTCTAATATTTTCTAAGGGATCTATTATTTACCCATAATACCCCTATAGTCCCATCATTTAATTTGTCCTAAAGAAAACCCAAAGGCAATTTGTTTTGTTAAACCTACATTATATTCACAACCCTAAATGATTAGCCTAATGTTTTCTAACTAAACCACCTAAAATAAATCCTAAAAAATTGGTATAAAAAACCAAGGGGGCACCTAATATATGTATCTAGTTATACTAAAAAATTTGGCCTAAAAAGATTATGAGAACCACCTAAAAGAAATTCTACAAATACTATTTACAAACTATAACCATTAAACGGGCATTAAAAGAAAAAATATGCAAAAAATATTAACAGAAAATAAAATGGAAATTTTGTTACGTGATATTTTTCTACACAGAAATATGAAAATGGTAAAAAAACAACCAATCAAAAATATGGAATTTCCAACTTATTATGAATTTTTGAAGTTTAAAAAAATTTGGAGGAACATTAACATGAGAATTGATGCATGGGGTGCAGTTAGTAATGATTTTAAGTTTAAAAATGGATGATGGGCCCAGACTGGGGGTGCGCGTAGCAAAGCGCGCCTGGGCCCAGCTTAATCAGAAAAACTCAAAAAACAAAAGGAAAAAGAAATAGCCACGCGGTGTAAAAAGCAAAGAATCACAGTTCATTTGGATTGGGCCTTGGATTGGGAGTGTGAAAAGCATTGGTCATTAAGCCCACCAGAGGACTTTAAATGAAACGAAGCGTTTTGGCTTCAGACTCTTCCCTCTCATTTCAACTTTGAATCGTGGCCAACGGATCAACATTTCAGTCAAACAAGTCTTGCCCATCCAACGCACGATATGCTTCGTCTTCCTCATGCCTAGGGTTTGTATGAAACAGCCATGAACGCAGAAGCTTCATCATCAACTTCTCCTCACTCATACGTGCTCGATTCTTCATCAAATTCCAACATGTAAAAAGCAAACTCACTCCAAATTCATCACTGAATCCATCTATAGTATTGATTTCAATTGATATGCCTTAGAATTCAAAACCCGATGCCAACCTCCATCAATGGTGCATGAACAAATCTCAGTATTCTCCAGTTTCTTGATATCAAAACGATCACCTCCTATCACTGATCAACCTAAGTCAAAGAACTAATGCTAACACTCAATATTAAGAGAGTTCTATGTCCAAACAGTTGGTGTGCTCCAATGTCAAACTCCATGAAATGCTCTCAAACTCACTAGAAATGATCATCTACCTATTCCTAACAGTTCTAACCTACATCATGCTATCTATTTCAAGCTAATTCGAAGAGATCACTAACATGGTGCAAAACTGAAACAGATGGTGAAATCCTGGATTCACAGCTAGCAATGCTCTATGATTGATCAATGGAGGTGGATCTTGGTTCTGTATGCAGCAACTCTTGCTCAAATGTTGTGGATTCTTCTAACCAACTCTTCTTGCACTTTGGATGATGAACTTGCAACACACGAATCTTGCACCAATACACTTGGATCTTGCTTGCAATGTGATCTATGATGAATATGGAGTATGATAGGATCAAGAACTTTGAAGAATGATGAAGAATTGGGAGAGTTTGAATGAATTTGCAAAAATGCAAGAGAGAATGAAACTATGTGCTTTGGATCAAAATGAAGTGCAACCCCTTCATGGATCAGCTCTAGGGTTTATATAGATGCTCATGGAATCATCTAGAAATTGCTGGAAGCTTCTTGTACACAAATCCCTTATGATTTGGCATATGTCACTTTAATCATAAGCAAGCCATGATAACTCTCAAACTTTGAACTAAACTCAAAAATCCACTATTGCCAATGGTCTCAAAACATTGTTTCCAATCAAAATTACCTATAATTTCATCCCATTTGGACATGTTATGAAAAATTCCCAAAAAATGGCTATTTAATGACTTAAATCATGCCTTAATTAGGTCATTTTTTGCAAATATGAGCTACACCCATTTTAAAACCTCCATGACCACTTTTCTAGACTCAAAACATCATTTGGAACAACTTTGATGTTGTGAAGTTTTTCATTTGAAGCTTCCGTGCATGAGTTTTAGGCATATGCTTGAAATGACCCATAATTCTCAAATGACCAAAATACCCTTTGCTTGCCAAAGACATAAGTAGAGTTACACAAATCAGATGAAGGCATACCATACCTTTATAGAAAGCTAAGATCATGAGGAACAAAGTTCATGTTGACCAGAAATCCATTTGAAAGCTCCTTGAGGGGTAAAAGTTGCTTGGAAGTCAAGTAACTTTCACAGACAAAATTTCAGATGCCTCAGATGACCTGTAACTTGCAAGAACCATAACTTGAGTTCTATAAATCCCCTTGATGTCTTCCACCACTAAAATTAAAGGTCTTGAGATCCTATACAATTTTCATGTTGTCTAAGGATCCATTTGAAGCTTGCATTTTGGATTATCTTGCTTGGAAGTTTGACCTAAATCAGGGGATTTTACACAGAAACCCTAATTTAGAAACTCCTCTTCTTCTTGATTTCTTTTGATTTCTTCTTGGAACAACACCACATCCACATCTAAATGTCAAGTTATGAACCCCCCATCTTTCAAATAGACCTTGATGCCTTTCAATCAAGCATTTGACCTAGGGTTGACCTAGGGTTGACCCAGATGAAACCCTAGTTGACTGTCTTCAACTGCAACTCTTGTGATCACATCAATGACTTGTCTCACTTTCAAAATGGCCCTATAGGTACTCCATGATGTCTATATACCCTCCATGCTCAATTCACAGCTCACAACTTCTTTGATGATCTTCAAATACACTCAAGATAGGAGAGAGATCCACTACTTGATCCACTGACCTCTTAGATTTCAATTTCTTTATGATGACTTGGATAGGCTTGAATTTGCATAAGAACCTCTTGATAGGCTCATAGAGATAAGAATAGTACTTGGTCCCTTGTTGGATGATTTGCTATGCTATGCTATGCAGATGAATGAATTATGTACATGGCCTAATATGCAAATGCTAATGCAATTGAAACATAAACCAAGTGAAGTAAGTTGAGCAAATTTTAGGGTGCAACAGATGTATGGTGTGTTGAAATGCATAACTAACTTGTTCATTGAGTTTTCTTAAGTTTTGCTTTTGTGCCTTAAGATGCAAGTAAACCATTTCCAAAGCAGCCCCATGATCTAGGCCTCAAATCAAAATTGTGGCTGAACCATTGTTTTTAGAATGTCTTTTAGAGTCAAAATGACCTATTATATGACATGGTTTGGATGCGTAACTTGGGATTTCCAATTTTCAATTTCAACTTATTTAACTTATGCCTCCATTTTAGGTCATTTTTATCACTTTTTGATACAAGCCTTTTCAACATCTCATGACCTCCATACTAGCCTTAAAACATCATTCTAAGCAAGTTTGATGTTGAAGATTTTTACATTTGAAGCTTGGAAATAGGAGATATGGCCTTATGCTTGAAATGACCTATAACCTCCAAATGACCAAAATGCCCTTGACTTGTCAAAGCCATAAGTTGAGTTCTACAAATCCTATAAAGGACTTCAAGTACTCTCTAGAAAGCTAAGAAGATGCTCTACAATATTCATGCTGACCAAGAGTTCATAGGAATCACCCTACTAGGGCAAAAGTTGGATGCAAGTTGGGTGACTTTCAAGGACCCAGATTCACATACCTCAGATGACCTGTAACTTGTCAAAGTCATAACATGGGCTCTACAAATCCTATCAAGGACTTCTAGTACTCAAATTAAAGCTAAGAACAAGCTATACAACATTCATGTTCTGGGGAAGATGAGATGACAATCACATCTTGAGCTACACTGCCTTGAAGATAGGGATCAAACTAGGGGATTTTACACTGTCGAGCCTTAGAAACCCTAGCTTGAAACTTCTTAAACTCCTCAATCATGATGAGTTGGTATAGGAATCATCCTTATAACACTTCAATGCATCAATCCATGATCACATGGCTCTTGGATTAGGTCTCAAACCTCTCCCAATCATCAGTTGACCTAGGGTTGACCCAGTCAAACCCTAATTCCACCACTCATGGCTGAGTCTTCTGAATTCTTGTACAATGACCTCTCTAGGCTTCATGATGGATTTCAATACATCTCATAAGCTCTCTCAAAGCTTCAAGCCCATCCTCATAGTCTCAGAGTCATCTGAGGGGCTCCCATAACTCTCAAGTTATGAGACACACAACCTTGGTTTCAACCAATCTCTCTGAGGATCTCTTGAGTTTTCTGACAAAGATATCAACCTTTGAACACTTGAATAACTTTCTTGGCTAGCTTCAAAGTCTCATATAACTCTTGCTGGGTAACCATACCTCTTGATCTACTGCCCACATATCAATGAGATGCAGATGATGAATAAAATGAACCACAAGCTAGGTAAATAAATGTTGGTCAAATTTTGGGGTGCAACACACCAGGAGTGAAACAGTCACATTATTCCCCAACGAGTCAGACAACCAGTGTCACACGACTTGGTCGGAAAAAAAACGAGAAGCAAAAAGAATAAAAAGCCCGCTAAGTCAAAACTTGAAAAAAAACGACTTAGGCAAAAATAAAGGCATCCCGCTGGACTGGAAAATCGAAAAGAACTCAAGAGAGTCAGTCCAGGAAAAAATTAGGGAAAGAAAAGATGAAAAGGATTACAAAAGAAAAGTCCTCAAATGAAATACGAGTCGTGTGACCCCAAGTGTCAAAGACGAAGAGTGAGTGGCTGTCACTCCAAAAGAATCATAGTTTCTCGAACTATCACTCCTATATTTCAATCTTTAAGAGGTGAGCGCTAAGGTCGAATTAGCTGAACGTAGGATCGGAGAACATCAAGGGGAAAGGGTGGGTTAAAATTAAACTTTGAGCCTTTATCCTTTCTTTCAAAACCATGAACCTGACCACGTTACAACCTTCAAAAGTCCTAATTGAAGCAGGTTGTTTCGAAGGCATACATCGGTTAAGATCGCGTCGAAGCTGACTCCTAAAAGGGTTCTTCTTACCATGTTGGTACTGATGTCGATATTTTGATAAATGATTTGTGCAGTATGTGTCATAAACGGTTTTTTCCATTTTTCCAGTGAACAGATTGGATGTTAAAATTGTCATATGCATTGCATTAATATATCTTTTATGCAGAACAACTGGTTTTACTTGCGAGTCAGCGCTTGACAGCAGGAAAGTTTCCTATAGTGGAAAGTCTTGTCAGGATAGAATGCAGGATGCCTGAATGTTCCGAGAGCCGGGGCAAGCTATTATCAAGTGATCCCCAGTGAGGTCAGCCATCCAAAGCAGTTATTCTGGGGCAATCAGGTTGAGATCCGGTAAATTTCTCATAGCGGGAGTCACTATATCGAATCAGCCAACCAGGGGCAAAGTCATTGCAGACAGGGGCAGGCCATCCTAAGAGCGCAAAATTTATTTTTTCATTCGAGAGGCATTTGATTTGAAGTTTTGCCGAGGTTCAGAATGCTAGGGCATTTCATATCAGACCGTCAGGGTACAAATTTTCAGATTTCCTTTTGAGGACTATCCCCACAGAGGTCCCACAAGCTGAGGCATATCAGAAGCGAAGGAATTGTTCTTCTCTGTGTCATCAAAGTTACTCAGAGCTACTCAGAGCTATTCGAGCAGATTCAGCTAATCTCCAAGTGTGAATCGAATGTCGGGAAGTCGTGTTACCATCTATTGACCCTTCAATCATAAATTGTGAATTCAGACAAGACGTTTTCCAGAGTCAATCATATATGACCCATCACAGATGGCCTAAAGCCCAATCCTTATTGGCAATTTTCAAGAAGCCTGATCCTTATTGGCAATTTTCAAGAAGCCCAATCCATATTGGCAATCACTGTGAGGCCCAACTTGTGGTGGCGCATCATTTCAAAATCCAATCTTCATTGGTATGCCGGAAGACTCCGTCTGTTTTCCCCAGCAAGTCCAATTTTCATTGGCACGGGTAAGCTATCCCTGATAGAAGTCCAATCATGCTTGGCACATTCGGTTATTCCCCAGCGAAGTCGGCTTCACTTTTCCAGCATTTATTTTGCTGGAATAATTCTGTGATGCCTGGTTATCCCCAGCGGAGTTGGCTTTGTCTTCAGGATTTATTTTGCTGAAGCGGTTTTCTGTATCCAACTTCTCCAGCGACCCGAGCATGCATTTGCATTTGCATATATCATCATATTTGCATCATACTTGCATTTCATCCTCAAATGCGTAGCATTTCCATCCTATATGGAGCATTACGCCATAGAAAAATTCAAACATACGCATATGCATACGAAGCATAAGCCAGTTTTTCTATCAGCCTTCAGTGGCAACAGGAAGTACTCTGTAATCAGTTCAGGGGCATTTATCCAGCAGCTTTATTCAGATAGCTCTTTGGCGTTCGATTCTCAGATCATACAACGGTTATGCTTTACTCATCAGTCGTCTGATATTGACAGACTTCTCTTCCCGTCAATTCCTATTGACGATGGGTTTTCCCCCAGCGGGCCTTCTCCGTCTATCATTAGACATCGGGAGTTTGGATATGGTTTTTTTCTCCGTTTATCCTTAGACGTTGAGAGGTTTCAAGGCGATCTTTCAGATATTGGTGTTCTTTCTATTTATTGGACGAGATGGCATATCAAGAAGGTTTTCTGACCGTTGATCCTTATTGACGTCGAGGCTCTTCGAAGAATGTATGGTTTTCCTAGTTGTTGATCCTTATCAACGGCATGGCTCTTTGGAGGTGGTTTTCCTTTTTGTCAATCCTTATTGATGATGTGGCCCCTTTGAAGATATTGTTCTTTCCATCAATTCCTGTAGACGAAAGGATTCTGAAATTTGATGGGTGGTGATGAATATGGTTCTCTTTCCGCTGACGGGTCTTCCTTTGGGATGGTGTCTCTCCGTCTATCCTTAGACGATGTGAGTATGGATAATGGTTTTCCTTCGGGATGGTGCCTTTCTGTCTATCCTTAGACAATGTGAGTATGGGTATGGTGTTCCTTCGGGAAGGGGTCTTTCTGTCTATTTGTAGACGATGTAAATATGGGTATGGTTTTCCTTCGGGATGGTGCCTTTCTGTCAATCCTTAGACAAGGTGAGTATTGGATATTGGTTTTCCTTCGGGATGGAGTCTTGTTGTCTATCCTTAGACAAGGTGAGTATTGGATATTGGTTTTCCTTCGGGATGGAGTCTTGATGTCTATCCTTAGACAATGTGAGTATGGGTATGGTGTTCCTTCGGGATGGTGTCTTTCTGTCTATCTGTAGACGATGTAAATATGGGTATGGTTTTCCTTCGGGATGGTGTCTCTCCGTCTATCCTTAGACGATGTGAGTATGGATATTGGTTTTCCTTCGGGATGGTGTCTTGCTGTCTATCCTTAGACAATGTGAGTATGGGTATGGTGTTCCTTCGGGATGTGGTCTTTCTGTCTATCTGTAGACGATGTAAATATGGGTATGGTTTTCCTTCGGGATGGTGTCTCTCTGTCTATCTGTAGACGATGTAAATATGGGTATGGTTTTCCTTCGGGATGGTGCCTTTCTGTCTATCCTTAGACAATGTAAATATGGTTATTGTTTTCCTGCGGGATGGTGTCTCCGTCTATCATTAGACGATGGGGGGTGATCAAGTGCATGTTGATCCAACCTTCGGGTTTGTTATCTGTGGTGTCACACAAGTAACTGAGGTTAAAGTCAAATCTCTTTATCAGAGGATCGATCATTGTTGTCGCCATAATAATTGGATTCAGTTCTCTGGATGGTGTTCCCCAAGCAAGGGTGCAGTTTATTTCTGCGGTTGGCAAATTTTCGGGTTTATTTTGTATTCAACTGTCTTCTACCTTTGAATGTTTGAAGGTTGTTCGCACTTCAACCCTTCAGGTCCAAGCCGCTTGAATAGGGGCAGCTGTTGCACCCTAAAATTTGACCAACCGGTCCCCGTATCTGGTTTATGTTTCGACACATTTTGCATTCGCATTCGCATACGGCATGCATTGCATTTTTATCAGTCAGATGGATTTTATCGGGATTATAGCCCCTGGCGTTTCAGGCAGTTCAGGCCGGTCGAAATAAAAGTCTCTTGAGAATTGGTGCTTGTTCCCTGTGTTTTCAGGCCATCTCGGGGCCCGGGTTTCGCTACGGTTGCGCAATTGGGTTTTAATCGGTTTAATCGGTTTCCTGGCATTTTTAGGATTTTTCTATCATTTTTCTGGATTTTTAATGCATTTAAATGGATTTTTCTGGATTTAATAGATTTTTTAATAGTTTTTTAGAGTTTAAATAAATTTTCTTTTCTTTTTTAGAGATTTATTAGATTTAAAAGAATTTTTTTAGATATTATAGTTTTTAATAGATTTTAGATATTATTTTCTTTTAATAGAATAGTTTTTTTTAGAGAATAATAGAATAGTTAAAAAAAAATATAAATAGAGATAAATAGGTATTGTCTTTTCTTTTAATAGAATAGTTCTAAAAAATATAGATATTTTTGTTTTTAGAGTTTAATAAATTTAACTGTTTTTTTTTCCAGATTTTTAAATAAAGGATTAAAATGTTTAGATTTTTTAGATGTTATTTGTTTTTTTCAGAATTAATTAGGGTTTTTTAAAAGATAATTTTTTTTTAGATATTAGATAATAGTTTGTAGATTTTTTCTGATTAATTAGGAGTTTATTTTTTAATTTCGTTTTATAGGTTAATTAGGGTTTATTAGATTTTAATTAGATTTTATTTTTAATTTTCATTTTAGATTAATTAGGGTTAATTTTTAGTTTAATTTTGTTTTAGAGCTAATCAGAGTTTAATCAGTTTTTTAAGTCATTAATCTGAAATTAATCCAAGTGGGCCAATTATCCAGAGTTAATCAAAGCCCAAATCAGGTCCAGATTGCCACTTGTCATATAAAAGCTTCACCACGCGTCCATTTCCTCTCTCCGCCACCTCACATTTTTGCACCCTTACACGTTGACACCTCATCACTCCCTCTCTCTCTCTCTCTCAGATTTTCCACCTAGCAACTCCACTCACCCTCTCCGCGCACACGTGGCCACCATGCAGTGACCCCACACCACACGCGTCCTCCCATCCCTTCACCATCCTGCCACCTGCCCCCTTCGCCGGAATCTTCACCGCCGGCCATGCAAAGACCGGCGGCCACCCTAACCAACTGCCGGCGTTCACCCTAACCGCCTCCGACCACCGCCAACTGCCACCGGAATCTGCAAAGAAACCCATAATTCCAGAAAATTCATCCAACTTCATCTTCTTCTCCGATCTACTTCCGATCAACCTTCATCAGCAATTATCCAAACTCGCCGGAAAATCCATTGATGTTCATCAGTCTTCAAACATTGTTCCAGAACCATTACCCCTTCATCATCAAGATCTTTACGCGTGCATCATCGTCACGAATCTTCACAAGATTTCCAGATTCACAAGAACACTCATCACGACGTCAAGATCAACATTCAACTGAGTTTTCCGGATCCTTCATCGTGTTCTTCCTCCAACGCCAGAAACCTTCAACAATCCTCAAGCAATTTCTAGAAATTGATCATCAAGCTTGGTGTAACCGTCTCCGACACGGTGTTCGTCCTCTTCATGTTCTTCACGAGAACCTTCAAGATTGTTTAACATCAAATCTCCAGATTTCTTCGATCTTCACACTTCTTCTGGATTCGTCAACCTTCGTCCAATATTCTTTTTCAGGCTCATCGCATCCTTCAGATTTTCACCGGAGTTGTTCTTCAGATTCATCGATCGTCCACTCGATAGTGTTCTTCTTCGCCAGATTCGCAAGAACACACACCAATACTTCAAGGTTCTCCTACAACTTCCTCCAGGTTTGCTCTGAACGCTTCATCCATGGTAGTTTTTTCTTTTCGTGTTTTAGTTGAGAGCTAGATGGTGTTTGTGAGATGGATTATTGAGAGTTGAGGTGAAAGGTTTAGGGTTGATAGATTGAGAGATGGAGAGAGTTTTGTGAGAGGTCTCAGAGATTGTGAGGGAGAACGGCGCTAGGGTTTCATGTTTGGGAGATGAACAGTAGTACTAGATTGAAGTGTTAGAAGTTTTTTAGGGTTTTGCTGATTGTGAAGTGGACTCGGGCTTAGGCCCAATGGCAATTGCTGATCCATACTCCTTTATTTCTCACAACGTCACCCCCTCTCCCTTTGCATTTTGGCATGGGGCCTAGCCCGGGTTGCTACTAACACCCCCCATTGGAGGCCCAACACGAATACAAAGCGAAGTCATGGCTATTCGCACCCCCCTGGGTTTTTATTTTTGTTGTTTTTCTGAGTTAGTTACTGGGCCCAGCGTAATGCTTCCAGCACCCCCCTCCTGGGCCCATTGACATTTTATGTTGTAAATAATTGCTGGTAACACCCCCTTTTAATTGAATTTTGTTTAATTTTCTTCATTTGCATTTAGTTACCAAATAATGCATAAAAAATTCAAAAATGATCATTTTGGTATGGGATTTTTTCCTTCATTTTGATAATGATGTCAAGAAAATTGTGAGAAAATAAAAATAGTATTTTAATCATTTTTTCCATTTATGGTGAATTTCCACATTTAATTGCTTTTATGTTCATTTTGTTTGTACATACATTTTGATGAATTTTGTTTAGGCATTTCTTTCCATATTTTGATTCCGTTATTTTTGTGGTAGTTAGACTAGAGCATTAAGTTCCCTTAGAGATTTATTCCACATTTTTGTGGATTAATTTTGATTAGTTTTGATTAGAAAACATTAGGGTGATAGTTTTAGGGTTCAAACTCAACATAGGTGCATTATAACATTTTCTTTTGGGGTTTTTAGCATGAATTAGGTTATGGGACATATAGGGTATGTAGGGTAGATATAGAAATCCCCTTAGAATTAATCTTAGAATTTTAAATACTATTTTGCTATTTTTAGTATATTTTGCAAATTGTGTGATTGTTTTTTGTTCCTATTTGGGGTGTATATTGCTTGCTTGGGCTTTTGGGTTTTATATTTGGGGTATGGGGCTTGGTTTGAGCTTGTGGAGCATGAAGACATCAAAAGAGAAGATTGAAGATCAAGGTTGATGCATGAAGATTGCTCGGATTGAAGATGCTGATTGAAGACATAGGAAATAATAGGAATAAGCAAAGCCTTAGAATAGACTGAATTTTTTCACAAACATGGATAACTTCCTTTGCTTCCATTCTTCTCAATGATTAAAAGTCCCTCTATGATATTCACCTCCCTCCTTTGGAGGGATAAGTGGTCTTATCTAGGAGGTAGAACTTTGAGAGAACCATTCGGCTATAATGTCAACTATTCATAGACTTCCTTTGGTCGTCAATGAACTGTTTGGCATTCAACTTATTCTGATAAATCAATTCATCTAGGAGTGCTTACCTTGAAGAAAGAAGCCATTGAAGATAGAGATGAAGATCAAAGATTAACAAAGATGAAGGTTATTCATGTCAAAACTGTGCAACTGTTGAAGCTAGGGTTTACTGCTGTCTGGAGCTATCTGCTGTCTGGAGCTATCTGCCGTCTGATGTTGTCAACTGGTTAAGATTCTGTGCTTGCTTGAGCTTGGTGATTTCTTGGAGATGGAAGCTTGTTGTAGCTTGGGTAGATTGTTGTTTATCAACTGTCAGAGATGGATGTTTTTCAGAGCTGCTGCTGTAGGAGCTGGGGTTGTGCTGTTAGGGCTGGTGTGGGGTTTATTTTCTTTGCTGTATTGTTTGTTAATTTTCCCATAGGTTGAAGTGAAGCTGTTTCACTTTGCCCATTGTTTTCTAGGTTCGAGGTCGAGTGGGACTCCCTTGCCTCGCTTGTACTGCTGCATTCATGCATTTTACCGCTTTACTGTATATATGCTGTTGCTTTTCCGTCTATCCCTTAGGATCTCTATTTCTCTCTGCGCAAGATAGGAATATGACAGACATTAGGTTTTCATCCATGCATGACAACATTAGGGTAGTTTTGCTTCCCATTTTAACCCTAGGTTTTAGAGTTCTGTCTCTTCTATCTCAAAACAATCAAAAACACAGTAATAAGATTTCAAACACAATAAAAGACAGTTCTTGCATAAAAGACTGTAAACCAATCAAAGAGTCATTTTTGTCCGCTTGGACCCGTAATCAGGAGAAAACCTTTTTCAGAAGGATAAAAAAACAGTCAAACAAATTTGTGTCTTCCGTAGCCCGAACTACGTTTGCTCTGATCTTTCATGTTGTATGAAAGTACGTAGGCATAGGATGCGATATCCTAGCGAGCAACCTTCCCCTCCTTTCCCGTAGGTAGGCGAACTACGTTGACTCTCATTTCTCGTTCCAGACGGGAATACGTAGGCATAAAGTGCGATACTTTGCCGAGTCATTTTATTTTCTTTTTACCCCAGCCCTGTAGAATAGATAGAATAACAATCTGTACTAGAAAACAAGCGTGGATCCCGTCGAGTACGACGGACGTGAGGGGTGCTAATACCTTCCCCTTGCGTAACCGACTCCCGAATCCAGGATTTGGTTGCGATGACCATTCCTTTCCCGTCTTTGCGGTAGGGATAAATAACGCACGGTGGCGACTCTTCTGTTCAGCCGGCGCCTATTTTCGCAGTAGCGACAATGTTTTCTTTGGGAACCTATCGTACTTTTCAGATTCGACATAACTCTTTCCCTGTGGGGGAGCTATTACTTTACATGAGTAAGGTGGTCCTTGTTTGAGTTCAGCAAGATCTACTTCACCATCGTCGAAGAACACAGGATCATCGCATAACCCTTCGACATTTTCATTATATTCGACAAAAGCTACCTTCTTATTTTTATTAAACTTAGCCTTCTCGTCTTTGAGTCTTTCTAGTTGTCGAACTCGATCGGCTAGTTGGGCCATGTCCCTTAGATACTGGGTATCCAACTTTTTCCTAATGGAATAGTCGAGGCCCCCAGCGGCCATTTCGACCAACTCATGTTCAGGGACCTGTGTGAAGCATCTGGCCTTAAGCAAACGAAATCTATTAAGGTATTCTTCAATTGGCTCAGAAAACTTACGTTTCACACTAGCGAGTTCTTTTAAGCTAATCTTAGTCTGTCCCATATAGAACTGTTCATGGAATAAACGCTCTAACTGGGTCCAATTGTACACCGTATTAGGGGGTAGCGTTGTGAACCAAGTGAAGGCATTTTTAGTAAGAGAACTTGGGAAGTATTTTATTCTAAGGCTTTCATCATTCGCTATCTCTCCAACCTCTATTAGATAAGGGGCCACATGTTCGACAGTACACTTCGTTATATCTCCTAAAAACTTAGTAAACTTGGGCACTTTCGTCCTAGGGAGTAACTCCGCCTTAAGGATATAGTCTACTATAGGTGAAGTGTAATTTGGCCTGGTGAACCCAGTGTTCAAACCATTTCTGGCCATAATCCTCTTGACCATGGCTTCTAGATTGTTATCGACGACCACGTTATTTCGTCGAACCTGTTGGACTACATTGTCCGCGTCCTGGTTTCGATTCACAATAACTACTCCTGGGTCTCTTTCTCCCAGGACACTGGGCTGATTTCGCAATGGCTCTTCCCTAAGCACTTCGACTACGGGAGGGGCCCTCCTTCCTTGGTTTCCTACATCGATTTCTGCCGTATTTCCCAAATTTTCTCTTAGGATATCCGCTATTGTATCCTGATTTCTGGCTAAGGGGGGTACCCCCATGAATTCAGCCAATCTTGTCAGTTGCACCGCCAATTATTGATTGGTCTGAGTTGTATCTTGGATTAATGGTTAAAAGATTTCACCCATGGTTTGTGACAAGGTCTGAACCATTTGTAGGTTACTTTCATCCATCTGCTGTCTCAAACAGGCAACTGAGGTGTTGGTCAAATTAGGGCCTTGCGTTGAATACCCTAAGCTCTAGCTTTGGGGATTTCGACCCATGTTCACGCCAGACCCTGACCCTTGTAATGGCAAAGCCATTGCATAATCTAAGAATATGGGGGCGCACTTTGGAGCCCCTGCATCATAGCGGTAGGCATCCCATATGGGGGATTTCTTGGTGATTGTGAAAACCCAGGGGGAACGAACTGCCTGGAAGTCAAACTCCCCCCTAACAATATTTGAGGATTTGACGTTTGATGGCCAATATATTCCAACACTGGTTGACTATAAGGTCTTATCACCGTCGATCCAGTCCAAGTACGGAGGGTGTCGGTACTGGCCTCACAGGAAGCACCGTTTGTTCTCCGGTCGACGGTATCGGAGGGGGAACTCCATCGTCTCTTATTCCCTCAATGGAACTGTCTCCCTGACGGTTGGGGTTATCTGGCTGGTTCGTATCCGTAGCCATGTTCTTAATGTTTCATCTTGGTCGTCTCTCTTTGTTTATAGCGGTAACTCTACCACTTCTCAGTAACATAAAATGCACTTCTCACGAAAAGGACCAACACGACTGCAAACTTTTTGTAAATTTAGTTTTATAAAAAAAAAGATTTTTAGCACTGTCCCACTGGGCGTGCCATTTTGTTTCCCTTGAAAATCGGAAAACAACCGCTGATCTTCCAAATCTAACTTTGGTGACTCACAGGATCGATCAGATTGATCCTAGGACATATGCTAAAAGGCTCTTTATTTTGGGAATCTATCTAGGTTTCACACTTAGGTAGTATTGGGGTAAAAGAATTTAAAGAAACACCTTGTTCGACTATGAAATAATTTAAAAGATGAAATAAAGCTTTTAACAAAAGAAAGAAAGAAGTTTTTTTGGAGAGGGAAGGTTAGATTAAGGGCGAAGAGAAAGGAATTGCATAGAAAGAGAAGAAAGAAAGAAAGTAAGTAAGGGGGAAGGGTGCAAAGAAAATAAAAGACTTTGTAAAGTTTAAAGCAAGTAAAGTAAATTTCATTAAGATAAAAGATGGTGTGTTTACATCACGTACATTCTCTATGACACTCGCTTTCTCTACACTCGGATACTTGGAGTAATTCTAAGAGTAATTTGTACAATGGTAAATTACAACACCCTTGTTCATGTCTAAGACATCCTATTTATAATAGTAAAAATAACTTCTAATAACCTCTAACATCACCAACTCTCGCCACTTGTCATAATGCATGGATCTACTGCTCATAAGGTGCCACGTGTCTTCTTAAGCATTTGGCCAACGAAACCGTTCCCTCCAAAACTTTCAAATTTCAAACCTTCGACAAACCACCAATAGCAACAAACGGTCGAAGTCCTTGTTTCTCCTTTAATCTTGGTGAGTTCTTCGACTCCTTCCTTTAGCCGCCTTACACCTTTTGACCAAGTCTTGTTCTCAACTTGTTTTTGGCACTTCATCTTGAATTCCTTTCTTTTGCAAGAGGCGTTGAATTTAGGAGCTAACACCATCCTGACGCGGATAACATGAAAACCCCTTGATTCAAACAATCTCTGCTGAAAAGAATATTCGGTCCCAAAACACCAAACCTGGCTTATGCTTCAGATGCGTATGTTTGAAAATGGCGTAATGCTCCATACGAAATGGAAATGCTACACGTTTGGGAGGATGCTAATGCAAAAATGCAAATGCAAAAGAATCAACCCAGCAAAATAAATGCTAGGGAGAAAAGATACCCACTCCGCTGGGGAGAGAGAACAACTCCTGCCGGGAAGAGAAATCCACACCGCTGGGGATCAAATCTTCTAGGAAACTTGAACAGCTTGGCTGGAACACCAACAATTATGTGCTTAAATCAAACCCCTTCTGCTGAGGAAACCGTCTCTACGGGGAAAAACAACCGACCACCGAAGATTGACTTTATCCTGCTCAAAAACCAGCCCTGAATGGCATTCCTGGAAACTCTATCCTGCTCGGTGAGAAAATCCACTCTGCTCAAGATTACCTCAGATATCAACCTGTCTTGCCGAGGAATATCATATACTCCTACTCTACGGGGAACTCGAATATACTGGGGAAAGTCCCAGACTCCTGTTCTACCACTTACTCTGTCGAGGGAATCAACACTACACTCTGTTGGAGACAATCCTGAACTGACTCCGTGGGGAAAGGGCGTCACCGATGTTACCTTCGCTGGAGAAGAAAACTGGTTTACAAACCACCCTGCCGCTGAGGGAAACACTTCTATCCTGCTCCGCTAAGAACAAACTCTACCCTGCCGGGGACTCACTTTCTCACGAAGACAAAGCTTTGTTCTGTTGGGGATATAACATTTCACACTTGATAATCAGACTCTGCCGGGGAGAGGACCCAGCTCTGCCAGAGATAAGATGACCACTTCACCGAAGAAGAGAAATCTCTACTATGGGAAGCAAACTTCTTCGTTGTTCATTCCTGAATGCATTTACCTGTGGGGAACAAGTCCATTCTGCCGGAAGTATCACACTTAATCCGCTGAGAATACCCGGCTGACAACAACTGCTACTTGTTGCGACTTGAACTGCTGAGAATAAGGGAATCCCACTCGGTTGTGATAGCCCTGTTGACCTGCAACAAAGAAAAATACCAAATGTTATATATGTGAAATGGTTACCTCGGTTACCATCCATGATACTTGCCGATCAAGCAAAGTCTGCAAGTACAGAGTATGCCTAAGAGGGGGGGGGGGTGAATTAGGCTTTTAGGGACTTTTTCCGGTTTTTCGGTATTCTTGAAATTTTACTGGTTAGGTTCTTGGTGATGAATGCAGTAGAAAGTAAAAAGAAAGTGGACACCAAGATTTATAGTTGTTCCCCTCACAATCCGAGAGTACTCCACTCCCCTTTCAACACGAAAGAGAGTTTTCACTATTGTTTAATAAAGTACAACCTATCACACCATCAACCGGTGAGGCCTACTATCAAACAATAAAAATCAACAAGTGTACAAGAACAATCCTCTTGTAAACACTCACCCTTGTGTCCAACAATCCTGGATCACAAGTCAAAATACAAGTAATATGAATACTTTGATTTGAGAGTAATAATGGTAATATCAATGCTGAAATTGATCTTCTCCTTCTGATCAAAATTCACTCATTTAATTTCAACACAAGTGTTAAATGCTATGCATATGAAAGATATGATCAATATGAACAATTTTGAAAAGATTTGAAAAGTATTTGAAAGTGGTGAATTTGATTCAAAGAATGTTTTTAAATTGATTATTGGAGGTTGTTTTTCAATTTGAAAAACTCAGAATTTATATGTGTAAACACACCTTTTCCAACAGGTATATTTGAGTATAATTCAAAATATGAACTGGTATAATATTCAAACCATTTTTGAACTTGAAACAAAGCCATTTTTCAAAATACGTTCAGTGTTAATCGGTTAACCTATATGGTTAATCGGTTAACACTGGAACGTTATACCAGAATATTCAAAATTTGAAATGGTTAACCGGTTAACCTATATGGTTAATCGGTTAAAACTGCTATTTTTCAGAAAAATACTTATAAAAATAGTGTTATACCAATTCTAATAGTTTAAAAAAGTATGCTTATGCAATGTGATCAAATGATAAAGATGTTGAACACTTGTATATCAATTAAATTAATGGATTTTGATATACCATAGCTTGTGTCCAAAACTTGAAAGTTGATCAGTCAAATGTTCATGAAGCTTTGAATGTTGATCACTTCCATTCCATTTGATCTTGGTCTTTTGAAAGCATTTACCTTTTTGCACAGATGAAATATTCTTGATCTTGATTGTTGACGTCATCAAAACTTTGAGATGAAGCTTGCTTCTACAATCTCCCCCTTTTTGATGATGACAACCAAAATGATCTTGTGCAATTTTTGACGATGATTAGCAATGATCTTGTTTTCTCCCCCTATGTCCATGAACTCCCCCTATCGAATACATAGGCAAAAATTCTGCACACATAGACATAAGAAAGCCAAAGCTCTTCTCCCACTTTGTCATAAGCAAAAAGGAAGGAGCTTTCAAGAAAGAAAACTAGATAGACCAATAATGCAAACAATCATAAGAATATGGAAGCAAAGCATAATGAAATTAAACGACAGCAACGCTGCAAATATTGTACGAGTTACAATGCCAAAGTAAAAACAGAGTTCAAACATAAATGAAAGCATAAAACATCAAAAACTAAAAAGCAATGCAATAAAAGACATCAACAGCAACATATTCTCTAAAGATCCTCATCAGGCATATCCACATCATGTTCTTCCTCTTCTCCACTATCATCCTCTTCTTCAATCTCTTCGTCCACAACTCGGGTGTTGGAATGTGAAGGGTTAAGAATAAGGTTTCTGAGGGAGGCAATGGCTCGGGAGGTCTCTCTATGCATATTCATTGACTCTTGATGCTGGTTCATCATGGTTGTATAGAGAAACTCACTTGTAAGACCCCCTTCAGGAATTGGATACGTGTGATGGACAGGACCGTCATCGGTATACCTGTAGGTACCGTCAGCCGCTTTGATGATACCAGTATTTTTGACAATGTTAATCTCATTGATCTCATTAGTTGTAGGTTTCATCTTGGAGGACGGTTCCCTGTTGAGGTCTAGTTAGGTTAATTCCAGAATTCTCGAAATCAACCGAGCATACGGTAACCGTGTGATGCACTGAAGTTGCTACTGCAGATGATACATGATGGTCAGAATCCAATTGACCCTTATGCGGTTCTTGATTGCATACAAAAGCTGCATCTCTAAGTCATTAATCTGAGAGTGGTTGGAATCCTTTGGGATGAGGACATAATAGATAATGTAATGAAGCATTCGATCAGAGACCGTCAGATTCTTGGCATAGCAAAGCATACAAGCGGTGCGAGAGTTTGCAATAACTGTTTCTTTCGGGAACCTGCAAATCTGATAGTAATACTCCATTTTATCATAATTTGCCCAAGGTCCATCTACATGGTTTACACCTTTCCTCAGGAAGCAGCCTTTTGATGGAATCTTAAGGTGTCTAGCAAGGGTGGATAATTTCTCAACAAACTCATGGTCTCTAATGGTGGAACGGATCATGTGGTTCTCATCCATGTCCAGATATACAGCCATCTTACTCATAAAAGCATTAACAAGATCAGGATAAATAATACCAGAGTCGGTGACGAACTTGTCGATGCGCTGATATTCCAATAGTGTAGGAAAGTCAAAAGAAATTGCAGGAAAATCTCGAAGATTTACATACTTTACCGGCAGAAGTTGACGAACACGAACTTTGAAATCCATGCGCCTCTTTTTGGTGGTTTCCATTGGAATGCTGTCGTCATCAGATTCTGATGCATACTCAGGAAGCTTTCCCTTTCCTTTGCGTGAGGATGCCATGGATGAAAGTTTGAGAGAACTGAAGTTGTGGGTTCTGAGGAAGTTAGGGTTTGAGAAGTTGTGGGGATGGTTGTGAGGAGTTATCCAACTTTAGAGAGTGGGAGAGAGATAGTGGGTTTTTTAAAACTTAGGGTTTGAAGAGGGAAGTTCCACAAAACTCTTTAAGAGGGGATAGGATTTTGGATATGGATTTGGACTCTTAAGAGAATATGGACCACATAAAAAATGCATTTATCATATATAATATTTTCAAAAATTTAATTAATTTCCGTTTCTGATTTTTAGAAAATTTAACAGTGTTAATCGGTTAACCATATAGGTTAATCGGTTAACACATTAAAAAATTGAGTCAGAATTGAAAATTTAACAGTGTTAATTGGTTAACCCATATGGTTAATCGATTAACACACTCGAATTTTTGAAAAATACTTAAAAACAGAATGCATACATATGAAAACACAACACAAATAATGCATACACATATTAGAGAAAAGGTCAGATGTCACCTTCATCAAGAATCCCAAGTTCTCGCCGAATTTTGTAGAATGGTTCTTTCGCCAAAGGTTTGGTGAAGATGTCGGCGAGTTGATTGTGCGTGTCGACGAAAGTAACATCTACATCTCCATTCAATACATGATCTCGAAGGAAGTGATGTCGGATATCTATATGTTTTGTTCTTGAATGCATGACCGGGTTCTTTGTAATATTGATGGCACTTGTATTATCACATCGAAGAGGAATGCAGTCGAGATCTATACCGTAATCGAGGAGTTGTTGCTTGAGCCATAGAATTTGTGCACAACAACTTCCTGCTGCAATATATTCTGCTTCGGTTGTACTGAGTGCCACACACGCTTGCTTCTTGCAGGCCCATGACACTAATGCATTCGCGAGAATGTGACATGTACCGCTTGTGCTTTTTCTATCGGTCTTACATCCTGTATAGTCAGCGTCAGAGTAACCAACTAAAGAACAAATACTACCTTTAGGATACCATAATCCGACATTCATTGTCCCTTTGAGATACTTTATGATTCTCTTTACGACTGTGAGATGCGATTCCTTGGGACTTGCTTGAAAGCGTGCACACAAACAAACGCTAAACATAATGTCAGGACGGCTTGCCGTCAAATATAGTAATGAACCGATCATACCTCGATATTTTGTTATATCAACTGGAGTACCAGATTCATCTTGATCAACGTACGTTCCGGATCCCATAGGAGTGGACATCACCTTGCAACTATCCATATCGAATTTCTTCAACAATTCCTTGCAATACTTGGATTGGTTGAGGAAGATGCCATCCTTAGTTTGCTTGATTTGTAGTCCAAGAAAATAATTCAATTTTCCCATCATGGACATCTCGAACTCTCCTTGCATCATAAGTGAGAATTCTTCGCAAAGCTCTTTGTTTGTTGATCCGAAGATGATGTCGTCGACATAGACTTGAACCAATAAAGTGTTTCCTTTGATCTTCTTTATGAACAATGTCTTGTCAACCTTTCCTTTTGTAAATCCCTTCTTACATAAGAAATTTCTAAGGCGGTCATACCATGCTCTTGGTGCTTGTTTTAGTCCGTAGAGTTCCTTTTTTAGTTTGTATACATGTGAGGGATTCTTGAAGTCTTCAAAACCTAGAGGTTGTTTGACGTAGCCATTCAGGAAAGCGCTTTTGACATCCATCTGGAACAACTCAAAATTCATAGAACAAGCGTAAGCAAGTAGTAATCTAATTGCTTCTAACCTTGCTACCGGAGCGAACGTTTCATCAAATTCAATTCCTTCCTCCTGGTTGTAGCCTTGTGTGACCAATCTTGCTTTGTTACGAACTATGATCCCATTCTCGTCAAGTTTGTTCTTGAACACCCATCTTGTTCCTATGATGTGTGTAATACCCCAAATTTTACCCTTACATTTAGTCAGTCATGGCGCATGGCATTTCATTTTTGCATCCAATCATTGAGTGCGATTTGTTTTGCAGGAATTACCCCTAGGGGCGTTTTGGTCATTTTAAAGCAGAATTCGTAATTTTGGGACAGATGAGGCATTATTCCTGAGTCATTTATTTACATGGGTTGATTATGTCAAGGTGTCGGCACGTTTTGACTGGTATTGAGAAACTCTTGTCAGAAGTATTTGGATTCGGGGCCGTTTCGGTGTTTTGTTTTGAATGATAGGAGCTTGGGGCTGAAAAGAAAGTGGATAGTGTTAATGCTGTTCAGAGAAGTTATGTGATCAACGGGATTGTAGTTAATCATGTCGCGGGATACTAGTTATAAAATTGATCGAGGCAAATATTTTTGAGACTTTTATCCATAAGTATTCATAAGTTACAACTCAAAGGTGGATTTAAATAATTTGTGAATTATTATTCATGGATATTTAAATTTATAATTGAGAAAATAAACATGAGTATTTGTTGGATTTTATTTCATGAATATTAAAGTACAGTAGAATTGAAAGAACACTTTCAAATTCTATTCAAGATGATTACAAGAGGATGGCATCTACAATAAGTATCTACTCTAAAAAGGTCCTAAGTCCTAAAGATCCTATTGTGTCTTCATGATGTTCATCCACTGGACATTACTTCATGCTTCTCCGATTAACCTGCACAATCAAAGAAGAACAAACAGAAGCAAGAAAGGGTTAGAAGTTATTGTTGACACTCTCAGAACATCGTCATCATCGAGTGTCGGGAGTGGCACAACCGCAACTGCGTCCTACCCCCGTTACCGATCCGCGCCATTGGCGTCAGATCAGGTGATCCCTGTTCTTATCATACGGGACAATCGAGAGAGATAAAGGAAGCTTTTTCGAGCCGAAATGATTTGCGCAGATATGGATTCAAAAAGGGACCATCAAGTAAATATAGCAGCTTATCAAGTAAATATGTGGCTTTTCTCGAAACGGTTTCACAGCCAAAAGTAATTGGAAATACAAATTGAAAGTGCACAACAGAAACAATCAGAGGCAGCCATCATGTAGGCTCAGTTTAGCAACATCACAGCCCCAATCATCAAACTGTTTGTGAATCCGAATACTCCAGCCTTGAAACGATGGAAATGAGCAGATATTAGTTCAAAGGGACTGAGATTATGCGCCAAAAAAGAACCACACCAACAACACCAAACTGAATGTCACTGAAATCAAATTGTACCAAATAAAGTTCATAAGTTTCATAATTAAAATCAAGTTCAGTTCAGAAGAAGCAGAAGTTGGTTAAGCATAAAAGTGAATATCAAAAGAAGAATCTAAGCATCAATTCCTGCACCTGTCAAGACAAAAAAAAGGGGAATCAGTCGGTAATTCGAACGCAAGTGCGAACGTGAGCCAATGTAAATCACGAGGCAGGGGAGAGGATAGAGAAGCTTCAGCCCTCAGTTTAATCATCATTGGGCGTAAGAATTCGAGTGGCTGAGAGAGCCACGGCCGAAGCCGTTACCAACTCCCTACCGAACGTCGAACTGCAATTTCGTGCGAACTATCAGCTCAAAAATATCAGCTCAGACCCTAAGGTCATCATCGCTAAGGCAACGCAACCAAAACCACTTGGCAATGGCATCCAACACAGGTTCAGACGAAGCCGTCAAACATAATCGAAAACCACACAATATCAGTTCAGACAGGATGTCATCATCACTGCGTGACCCCTCTCGACGGCGTCGACCCGGCAGTACCGGCACCACCAGTTCCCTTCTGAAAGAAGAAAAAGGAAAGTCAGTAATCTCATCAGAAAAAGTAGATATTTGTTCTGAAAGGGATCCAAAATATATCAGCATCTGATAACATCAGCCAATATCAGAGTCAAAACTAAATGGCAATAGCATCCCTCAAAGGTTCAGACCAATGGTCATCATCACCATATGACCATTCCTCGGCGATATTTGGTCCGACCAAGCGTTAGCATCCATTCTGAAATAAGAAGAAGAAAAGTAAGTGTGTCCCAGTTGGTAACAATAACCGAATGTCAGCTTATCAGAAGGAACATGTTCATATCCAAAACTGTATCAGAACCTAAGAAAAATTGGATATCCACATCTGAAAGGAAGATTAAAACGAATCCAAAACGAATCCAGTTATCAAATGAATCCGTATCCAACAAGCCAACAAATACGAAAAAATCAAAATCAGTATTGGGAGCAAACCAAATCCTATCAGAAAAGATAACAGAGATCAAATCAGAATCACGATATAACAAATCCGCATCTGCAAAATAACAACAGAATCAATATCAAATCCAATCTCAGTTTCGAGTAAACTTGGAAAAGGAAAGGGAATCATATCAAATTTCCAATCAAATCGAAATTATGAATTTTATCCAAGCCCACAGACCAGAGAGAGTGGTATATAAAGGAACGAGCTCACCATGTTGAAACCCTAACGGGCTAACGGCGAAAACAAAGGGACAGCCGAGAGAGAAGACGGAGAGGGGCGGACAAAATCGCGAACAAACCCTAGCGGCCGCGAGAGAGAAATCAGAGAGGACAAGAGTATGAGGGATGAGGAAGACGAAGGGAATCGAGCCATAACGGCGCCGCGGGGATAAGAGGGTTCTGAAACCCTAAAATTTGGTTTTTGTTACATCCTCACCAACCGGGTTGGGTCCGGGAGTGATGACCGGCCCAACCCCTTTTATTTTCTTTTTTTATTTTTTATAATTAGTTTAGTTTAAATTTTCTTAAAACTTTTTTTTAACTAAATATTAAAATTGTTTTTTTAAAAATAAATAAAATTAAAAAACCTTTTTTTTATATAAATAAATAAAAAACCTTTTTTTGAATAAATAACTTAAAATCTTTTTTTAAAAAATATATAAATTAAAACTTTTTCTTAATACAAGTGGAAACTTTTTTTTAGATTAAAATTAAAGTATTTTTTTAAAACTAACATTACTCTTTCTTTTTATAAATTCAATTAAAATCTTTTTTTCAAAACAACAAAAATCTCCAATATTGCACTTTTGTCTCATGACCCGTCCAATTACCGTCTGACTTTGCCTACTAACGGGTGTTCATCTTTTGCAGCTCATGTTTACTACTATTGCGTTGTGTTTTTAAGTTTCATTATTATTGTATCTGCTCCTCTCATGTAACCTCGCGAATCCTAACAATCGCGCTTTAGTCTCTGTCTTTGAGTTTCTGCTTGTATGGCTTACTGTCTGCATTTTATTTCCGCTTGCATGATTTAAATCTCACACTTTCATCAATACTCCTGTCACATTATACATGTCCGAAGGTTAGGTCTAACCGTTTGGCCGCCGCGCCAATAGTCCTCAACTTCAAACACTCACCACTCTTACAAACCCTAATTTTCCATAAATGTCTCGCTACAGACAAAGTTACCATTTTACCCCTAGCACTAGGTCAAAGAGCCGCCGTGCTCATTTTAGGGTTTCCCGCCGCGGAATCCCTAACTTAACCCTAATTCACTTAACAATTTACAACGTAGATATTGGAGTTTCTACACTCCATGTAAGCGTGTCCTTAAGATGCGTTTATTCCCCTTGAGACCTTGACCACAGTCAAGAAGTCTCTAACCTCCCTTTTGAGGGGAACTACGATTACTCTGATTCCACTCCCGTAAGGATACGTAGGCACAAGATGCGATGTCTTGCCGAGTAAACTTAGAATTAACCACTTAGGTCTCTTTTCTCACTTCTAATCCCTTTGTATATATACCTTAAGCAAATAAATAAAGCAAATAGTAAACATTTGAACAAAAGGTTCCTGCAGAGTACTACAGAAGTTTAGGGTGCTAGTACCTTCCCTAAATTTAACCAACCCCCGAACCCTAGATCTTTCCCCGCATTGTGTTTACGATGCAAAAATAGGTTTTCCCTCTTTTGACCTTTTCCTTCGGATAAATCAAAGAGCGGTTGTGAATTGAATTGCGATTCAAACTCATTAATAGTTTGTGATCCTATTTCCACCGCAACAGAAAATGGCGACTTCACTGGGGACTCTTAAACTTTTGAGGGTTATCCCTAATTTGTTCATATTTATCACTATTTGTTTTATTATTCAGTTGCATGTATATATTGTATTTTGATTTTGGGACTGTTCCTTGTGTTGTGAGATAAGTCCTACGCCCGGACTAGTGACATTATTATAGGATGGGGATATATTCGATAAGGCTTATAGGGAGTTTGAATCCCGACCAAGCTGATTCGAGAATCACCGCTCAGTTGAGACCTTTTCGAAAATGGTTCGGTTGAACGAGTAATCGTGAAAGCTTTTTCCATGGTCGATTAGAGTCTGTGATATTGAGGACCGTAGTACCTTAACACCACCTTGGCCTTATTTAGGACGTAGTGCGGGAGCTATGTGGGAGTAATCCTACAATGGTTGCTACGCGATACTACACTCAAAAGAGGTTCTCTTGAGAATAATATTAACCCCCGAGTCAATTGGAAAGTTGATAATATCCGAAAGATGGGCCGATGATTTTGAGTCCTTTTAGAACCTTGTTTTGCAGGTACAACTAACCTATAGTATACTCCTTTTGGGGATGGGTAGACCTTAACTCCACTCACGTCCTTTAACCTAGGGCTTTGTGTATCCATGTGCATTGCATCCATAAAGCATCCCATTGCATTGTATTTCATGGAGTTCAAACATCATTTATATCGCAGGATACCATAAATAAAAAATAAAAATGAAAAAACAAGAAAAAGATTCCCTTGGTACCCCACGAAATTCGTAAATATTTGAATTCCATGAAATCCTCATCTGCATTCACATTTTAGCATCATACTTTTTGCATTGCATGTGTCTCCCGGTTTCTCATACTCGGTTCTCTCACCTTCCAGTTTTGTCACCCTAAGTTCTCTGCATCAATACGACCCTTCGAAAGGATGGAAGATCAAAACCAAGAGATCAACCGTGTCAGCCATGAACTCGAAGATCTTCGAGGAAGTGTAGGGCAGATTTTGGAGATGTTACGAGCTCTTAGTATAGAATCTCTACCAGCTGTTACTGTCGAGAATGTACCTCCTCACGGTCTTCAATCTGGTTTGGTGCCTCCTAGTGCTCAACCAGTTCGACGAGCTACCCCTCCAAAGTGCAAAACTCCTAACTCCGACCATGGTAAAGGACCTGCACGTTCGAGGAACCGCAAAATGGCTACTCCTCAACCTTGGCAACATCAGCAGAGTTATGTTCAAGGTTATCCATTTCCATATGTCCAACAACCCTATGTAGCTACTGTTGCACCTCCTTTCGATCAACAGTTTCCTACATACCAGCCTGTGCCGTCAGCTCCGGTATATCAAGCATCGGTTTATCAACAACCTTTCGGTTATCCGCCCATGCAAGTTCCTGTCAACAGTCAACGAGTGCCCAACGCTCCTGTTCACCAACAATCACAGGATCAGGTTCCTTATCTCCGTAAGAAGCAGTATAAGCCTTGTCCTCCAATTCCGATAACCTTCACTGAGTTATACTCCCATTTGGTACAACAAGGTCTGATTACCACCCGTGCTTTGGGTCCTCCGCCTAATCCATTACCTGCAGGTTACAACGCTGCCGCTCATTGTTTATTTCATGAGGGTGCGCCCGGCCATGATCTAGAGAATTGCTACGCTCTTAAGAAATTTGTCAGGAATCTGCTAGAAACGAAGAAGTTGTCTTTTAGCGATGCTCAGCCGAAGATCGAAACTCCTCTCGGGGTTCCCTGCTTGTCAAGCTTAAATTCTGCAAAGTATGCTGTCTCCTCAGCAAATCAGTCGAATCCAGTAATTATTCAAAGGGCTAGCTCACCTCATTTCAGTAACCCTCAAGATGATATGACCGGGATCAACAAAGAATCTGGGAAAGTTATTTTGAAGCAACGGCTGAAAACTGTTGAAGATGTGACCAGCATAACTGAGGCAAGCCATGACGACTCACAGTGATCGTAAAAATTGAGGCTCCGCCAAAGGAAACTGTTACTCTTGAATGCAAGATTTTCATAAACATTTAGAAGGATTTTTCCGACAGTTCATTTGTTTATTTATATGTATTTCTCTTCGATTAAGCATATTTAGCATGCACGAACTTGTTTATCTTTGATTAATGCAACGCATATGTTTGTCTTGAATAAATCCATTCGTTTCACTCATTCAAAAAAAACGTTTTCATAAATCATAATGCCAACTTTACCCGATCTCTTGTTCTGATGGAGAATTGGGAGGAGGATGACGAACCCAAAACGTCAGATTTCTTGTCGTATGCTTTCAATTAAAACCTGCTGATGATGTAAGGCATTGCTTCAAATTCCAAACACTGGAGATATAAGGATGTTAATCCCTAGTCAACCTCTTTGAGCCTTGAAGTAGGAGTTTTCTTTCTTTTAAGAACCTTCATCCTAGCCTGGGGCAGGGTAGGTTTCAGTTAAGCCGATCGAGCGCTTAGATCCTCAAAAAGGAAGAGCAAACCTTCGAGAATTTATCCTTAGCATCTTAAGGAGTCCAATACAATGACTATCCCTCGGTTACCTAAGGAGTGGGGCAGTTACGAGCCTTTCAAAAGATTTACACGACTTGTGCATAAAAGAATATTAAAAAAAAATAAGAGCCCGCTAAGTCAAAACCTATGAAGGAGACTTAGGCAAAACTGGGGCATCCCGCTGGACTCCGAAGTCAAGTCAATAAACGTTGTCCAGGCAAAAAGTTAGGGAATAAGAACAACAAACCAGTAGTTTTTTTTAGAATCCCTATGAAGAACAAGGTCGTGTGATCAAATTGCCATTAGAAATAGGCGAATGACTGCCATGTCCAAAGCCTTGATAAGTTCTCGACCATAGCAAATCCGCTTGAGATATGAGCGCTCGCATCCGATTAACTGAATTAGGATTGGAGAACATCACGAAGAAGGGGTGGGTACAAATATAACTTTGAGCCTATATCTTTTGTTTCTTAAACCGTGAACCGAGCCACGATACAACCTTTAAAAGACCTAATTGAAGTAGGACTTCGGTTGAAAGCATACTCGACAAGACCACGCTTCCTGACTCCTACGAGCTATGCTCAGAAAAATTTCATGTTGGCATTATAATTAAAACTTATATCCCGACTAGTGATTTCGGTCACAAGTTATTGCGATATCTTTTTCAAAACAAAAATTCAAGACAAATATATGTGTGCATTAACAAGCTCAGGATAGGCATTTCAGGCATGACAACGTTGCTTGATATCTTAGAGATTTATATATGGACATAACCCATGGAACTTGAAGATCCTGCTAAACAGGGGCAGGCGGTTTCCCAGTTCGCTTACCAACGCGAGTCTGAAGTTCTTAAGAGCTATTTCCCAAAGATTTCGTCGTAACACGATTAATTTGTGCCAGTTACGTCGAGACCTGACGCATCTCTCAAAGAGTTTGAGAACAATGGGGCAACCAGACTCAGTGTTCTCTATAAAATCCTCTTGAGATGACCATACCTCATCCTGGGGCACCGTGTTTTCTAAAAAAAGGGAATCAAATGGCGACTACTATAAGGTCCTTCAAGATCAAGACCATGTTTTCTTCGTACACCCGAGGGATTTCACTCACGGCAGCCTTCAATCCCCAGTAAATCTCAGTGTTGCAACAGGCTTCTAAACTATTGCCTCATCACAGTCCCCAGAGAGACTATAAGCTGACAACTTTTTTCTGGGGTAACTCAAAAGTGTCCCTCAGGTTTTCTTCTCCCCATGAGAAGACGTGATACTGTGCACCCAAGCAGATTACCTTCTCCCCAGAGAATTCAGAACTTTAAAACTAGATTTGGTTCTACCATTGATCTTTCTTACCCATGATTGGCGTATTGGTTGCAGAGAATGCAGGGTATCTCCGTCGAGATGTTTATTTCATCTCTCGTCCTGTCTCTAGTCTGTTTCGTCAGCATACGCAGGGGCATAAGCATCACATGCCTATTTCGTACACATACTCTTTACATACTCATTCCATAACATCCTGCATATTTAACTACATAGACATTAACATACATTCATATCAACATATGCAGTAACACATGCGTTAGCATTCACAGGTTCATTGTGTCTCGCCATCATTGATTGTTACCGACGAGTAACTGGGTTTGTCCATTCTCTCCAAATAGATTGTCAGCCCTAAGCATAAAATACATATGTGTTTCCAGTTTCCCCATAGAGCTCGATCCTCGTGGATGACGGTTACTTCAGCTATCTTTCCTCGCCAGGATTAGATATTTACCCTTCGAGATCATTCCCTCGATGGAGTCTTGATTACCAGTCTTCTTTCTAGCTCGATCCTAGATTGAATCTCAGTCTTGTCGGTCGTCGAGCCCAACCAGACGTGCATTTATTTTGCACCATCTAAAGATTTTCACCATACCATGGCAGATACGTGACTGTTCTCGCCTGAGAAGCTTATCACTGTACTCGGATGTGCATTTATTTTGCACTATCTTTCAGTCAATCACAATCCTTTAAAGATACACGCCAGTTCACGCCTGGAAAATCTATCAGTACATCCTACAGCATCGGTATGCGACTGTTCTCGCCTGAGAAGCCTATCGATATAACAAACCTACATCTTACAGCATCGGTATGCGACTGTTCTCGCCTGAGAAGCCCATCGATATAACAATCCTACATCTTACAGCATCGGTATGTGACATTTCTCGCCTGAGAAGCCTATCGATATAACAACCTTACACAACAAGATACGCACCTGTTCTCACCTGAGAAGCTTATCATTGATCAGCGACATTTCTCGCCTGAGAAGCTTATCATCGATCAGCACCTGTTCTCACCTGAGAAGCTTATCATCGATCAGCACCTGTTCTCACCTGAGAAGCTTATCATCGATCAGCACCAGTTCTCGGCCGAGAAGCTTATCATTATCTGTTATCACCTCTACAAGCAGTTCTTACATGAGAAGCTTATTATTGCCACTCTTGCAAATAAGCGACATTTCTCGCCTGAGAAGCTGATCCTATCTTCGTTATGACTTGCAGCAAATGGCCATCTCCATTGAGCAGTTGGGCTTCCATTTTCCTTGTCGTCTTGAAGTATGGGGAGGTTTGAACCGAATCATATTCAGGAGAGCACAGATCTTGAAGTATGGGGAGGTTTGAGCGGAATCATATTCAGGAGAGCACAGATCTTGAAGTATGAAGAAGTTCATTTACCCTTTAGTAAAAGAAGGAGCGGAATCATATTCAGGAGAGCACAGATCTTGAAGTATGAAGAAGTTCATATACCCTTTAGTAAAAGAAGGAGCGAAATCATATTCAGGAGAGCACAGATCTTGAAGTATGAAGAAGTTCATTTACCCTTTAGTAAAAGAAGGAGCGGAATCATATTCAGGAGAGCACATATCTTGAAGTATGAAGAAGTTCATTTACCCTTTAGTAAAAGAAGGAGCGGAATCATATTCAGGAGAGCACAGATCTTGAAGTATGAAGAAGTTCATTTATCCTTTAGTAAAAGAAGAATCAGAATCGTATTCCAGGCGCCGACCTTAAATATGAGAAGATTTATATATCAGATAAGCAGCAGCCTCTTTATTTGAGTGCTTATCCATTTTGGCATGTAAGTCCCTTCCAACGATAAGTGACAGTTCTCCCTCGAGAAGCTTATCAGGGCATTTCCTATCAAAGTCCATTTATTTTGGCATACAGCCGGTCTTTACCCTGTATATTTGATACGGATTTCCGAAAAGTCCGTCCGATCCCATCACGAAGGATAGTTTATAGAAGCTTGGATGTTATTCTTTGCTCAATGCTCCAACATTCTGTAATCGATCTTGCAATCGTGTAGATCCAGTTTTATTATTAGACATTCCCAAGTGGAGGTCATCTCATAGGTGCCATCTCCATTTAAGGATCTTATTCTTAAAGTCCATTTATTTTGGCATACAGCCGGTTTTTACCCTGTATATTTGCTATGGATTCCCGAAAAGTCCGTTTGATCCTGTCACGAGGGATAGGTTACAGAAGCTTGGATGTTATTCTTTGCTCAATGCTCCATGCATTCTGTGATCGATCTTGCAATCGTACGTGATCCAGTTTTATTTTTAGATTCCCTAGTGGAGGCCGTTTCATAGGTGCCATCTCCATTTGAGAATCTCGCCCCCGTTCTAAAAATGACAATTGGTCGTGTTCGCACCAGTTGACCATCATTTTAGAATTCCCCAGTGTTGTACTGTGTCCCAGCGCGTCGTTTTCCCCAGTGTGTTCTTCTCGTAGCGTCTGTCCCTGTGTCGTCGTATTCGTCAGCATTTTCGCAATTCATCATTTCAGCATACGCATCATATCATATTCATGGCATCGTCTGCATTAGTCTGTTCTCGTTTGGTCTATAGCATTGCATATCACCGCATATAAGGGCAAAATTTTCGGTTATCTATATTTAAATCCCTCCACCATGATTCCTCGAGTCTCCGCCACTCAAATCATCTGGTGCAGCTATTTAAATAGGGGCAACTGTAATACCCCAAATTTTACCCTTACATTTAGTCAGTCATGGCGCATGGCATTTCATTTTTGCATCCAATCATTGAGTGCGATTTGTTTTGCAGGAATTACCCCTAGGGGCGTTTTGGTCATTTTAAAGCAGAATTCGTAATTTTGGGACAGATGAGGCATTATTCCTGAGTCATTTATTTACATGGGTTGATTATGTCAAGGTGTCGGCACGTTTTGACCGGTATTGAGAAACTCTTGTCAGAAGTATTTGGATTCGGGGCCGTTTCGGTGTTTTGTTTTGAATGATAGGAGCTTGGGGCTGAAAAGAAAGTGGATAGTGTTAATGCTGTTCAGAGAAGTTATGTGATCAACGGGATTGTA
This sequence comes from Lathyrus sativus, assembly GCA_963859935.3. Taxonomy (NCBI): domain Eukaryota; kingdom Viridiplantae; phylum Streptophyta; class Magnoliopsida; order Fabales; family Fabaceae; genus Lathyrus; species Lathyrus sativus. Next base: position 283,671,781 of record OZ012738.1, read on the forward strand.
GTTAATCATGTCGCGGGATACTAGTTATAAAATTGATCGAGGCAAATATTTTTGAGACTTTTATCCATAAGTATTCATAAGTTACAACTCAAAGGTGGATTTAAATAATTTGTGAATTATTATTCATGGATATTTAAATTTATAATTGAGAAAATAAACATGAGTATTTGTTGGATTTTATTTCATGAATATTAAAGTACAGTAGAATTGAAAGAACACTTTCAAATTCTATTCAAGATGATTACAAGAGGATGGCATCTACAATAAGTATCTACTCTAAAAAGGTCCTAAGTCCTAAAGATCCTATTGTGTCTTCATGATGTTCATCCACTGGACATTACTTCATGCTTCTCCGATTAACCTGCACAATCAAAGAAGAACAAACAGAAGCAAGAAAGGGTTAGAAGTTATTGTTGACACTCTCAGAACATCGTCATCATCGAGTGTCGGGAGTGGCACAACCGCAGCTGCGTCCTACCCCCGTTACCGATCCGCGCCATTGGCGTCAGATCAGGTGATCCCTGTTCTTATCATACGGTACAATCGAGAGAGATAAAGGAAGCTTTTTCGAGCCGAAATGATTTGCGCAGATATGGATTCAAAAAGGGACCATCAAGTAAATATAGCAGCTTATCAAGTAAATATGTGGCTTTTCTCGAAACGGTTTCACAGCCAAAAGTAATTGGAAATACAAACTGAAAGTGCACAACAGAAACAATCAGAGGCAGCCATCATGTAGGCTCAGTTTAGCAACATCACAGCCCCAATCATCAAACTGTTTGTGAATCCGAATACTCCAGCCCTGAAACGATGGAAATGAGCAGATATTAGTTCAAAGGGACTGAGATTATGCGCCAAAAAAGAACCACACCAACAACACCAAACTGAATGTCACTGAAATCAAATTGTACCAAATAAAGTTCATAAGTTTCATAATTAAAATCAAGTTCAGTTCAGAAGAAGCAGAAGTTGGTTAAGCATAAAAGTGAATATCAAAAGAAGAATCTAAGCATCAATTCCTGCACCTGTCAAGACAAAAAAAAGGGGAATCAGTCGGTAATTCGAACGCAAGTGCGAACGTGAGCCAATGTAAATCACGAGGCAGGGGAGAGGATAGAGAAGCTTCAGCCCTCAGTTTAATCATCATTGGGCGTAAGAATTCGAGTGGCTGAGAGAGCCACGGCCGAAGCCGTTACCAACTCCCTACCGAACGTCGAACTGCAATTTCGTGCGAACTATCAGCTCAAAAATATCACCTCAGACCCTAAGGTCATCATCGCTAAGGCAACGCAACCAAAACCACTTGGCAATGGCATCCAACACAGGTTCAGACGAAGCCGTCAAACATAATCGAAAACCACACAATATCAGTTCAGACAGGATGTCATCATCACTGCGTGACCCCTCTCGGCGGCGTCGACCCGGCAGTACCGGCACCACCAGTTCCCTTCTGAAAGAAGAAAAAGGAAAGTCAGTAATCTCATCAGAAAAAGTAGATATTTGTTCTGAAAGGGATCCAAAATATATCAGCATCTGATAACATCAGCCAATATCAGAGTCAAAACTAAATGGCAATAGCATCCCTCAAAGGTTCAGACCAATGGTCATCATCACCATATGACCATTCCTCGGCGATATTTGGTCCGACCAAGCGTTAGCATCCATTCTGAAATAAGAAGAAGAAAAGTAAGTGTGTCCCAGTTGGTAACAATAACCGAATGTCAGCTTATCAGAAGGAACATGTTCATATCCAAAACTGTATCAGAACCTAAGAAAAATTGGATATCCACATCTGAAAGGAAGATTAAAACGAATCCAAAACGAATCCAGTTATCAAATGAATCCGTATCCAACAAGCCAACAAATACGAAAAAATCAAAATCAGTATTGGGAGCAAACCAAATCCTATCAGAAAAGATAACAGAGATCAAATCAGAATCACGATATAACAAATCCGCATCTGCAAAATAACAACAGAATCAATATCAAATCCAATCTCAGTTTCGAGTAAACTTGGAAAAGGAAAGGGAATCATATCAAATTTCCAATCAAATCGAAATTATGAATTTTATCCAAGCCCACAGACCAGAGAGAGTGGTATATAAAGGAACGAGCTCACCATGTTGAAACCCTAACGGGCTAACGGCGAAAACAAAGGGACAGCCGAGAGAGAAGACGGAGAGGGGCGGACAAAATCGCGAACAAACCCTAGCGGCCGCGAGAGAGAAATCAGAGAGGACAAGAGTATGAGGGATGAGGAAGACGAAGGGAAACGAGCCATAACGGCGCCGCGGGGATAAGAGGGTTCTGAAACCCTAAAATTTGGTTTTTGTTACATCCTCACCAACCGGGTTGGGTCCGGGAGTGATGACCGGCCCAACCCCTTTTATTTTCTTTTTTTATTTTTTATAATTAGTTTAGTTTAAATTTTCTTAAAACTTTTTTTTAACTAAATATTAAAATTGTTTTTTTAAAAATAAATAAAATTAAAAAACCTTTTTTTTATATAAATAAATAAAAAACCTTTTTTTGAATAAATAACGTAAAATCTTTTTTTAAAAAATATATAAATTAAAACTTTTTCTTAATACAAGTGGAAACTTTTTTTTAGATTAAAATTAAAGTATTTTTTTAAAACTAACATTACTCTTTCTTTTTATAAATTCAATTAAAATCTTTTTTTCAAAACAACAAAAATCTCCAATATTGCACTTTTGTCTCATGACCCGTCCAATTACCGTCTGACTTTGCCTACTAACGGGTGTTCATCTTTTGCAGCTCATGTTTACTACTATTGCGTTGTGTTTTTAAGTTTCATTATTATTGTATCTGCTCCTCTCATGTAACCTCGCGAATCCTAACAATCGCGCTTTAGTCTCTGTCTTTGAGTTTCTTCTTGTATGGCTTACTGTCTGCATTTTTATTTCCGCTTGCATGATTTAAATCTCACACTTTCATCAATACTCCTGTCACATTATACACATCCGAAGGTTAGGTTTAACCGTTTGGCCGCCGCGCCAATAGTCCTCAACTTCAAACACTCACCACTCTTACAAACCCTAATTTTCCATAAATGTCTCGCCGCAGACAAAGTTACCATTTTACCCCTAGCACTAGGTCAAAGAGCCGCCGTGCTCATTTTAGGGTTTCCCGCCGCGGAATCCCTAACCTAACCCTAATTCACTTAACAATTTACAACATAGATATTGGAGTTTATACACTCCATGTAAGCGTGTCCTTAAGATGCGTTTATTCCCCTTGAGACCTTGACCACAGTCAAGAAGTCTCTAACCTCCCTTTTGAGGGGAACTACGATTACTCTGATTCCACTCCCGTAAGGATACGTAGGCACAAGATGCGATGTCTTGCCGAGTAAACTTAGAATTAACCACTTAGGTCTCTTTTCTCACTTCTAATCCCTTTGTATATATACCTTAAGCAAATAAATAAAGCAAATAGTAAACATTTGAACAAAAGGTTCCTGTAGAGTACTACACAAGTTTAGGGTGCTAGTACCTTCCCTAAATTTAACCAACCCCCGAACCCTAGATCTTTCCCCGCATTGTGTTTACGATGCAAAAATAGGTTTTCCCTCTTTTGACCTTTTCCTTCGGATAAATCAAAGAGCGGTTGTGAATTGAATTGCGATTCAAACTCATTAATAGTTTGTGATCCTATTTCCACCGTAACAATGTGCTTATGGTCTGGTCTTGGTACAAGACTCCAAACTTGATTCCTTTCGAATTGATTGAGTTCTTCTTGCATTGCTACAATCCATTGGTCGTCGCCTAAAGCTTCATCAATCTTGGTTGGTTCAATTTGAGACACAAAAGCCATGTTGAGACAAGCATCCTTTAGATTAAGTCGAGTTGCAACGCCTTGACTAATATCACCAATAACTTTATCTATCGGGTGATCTCTATGCGTTCTCCATTCCTTCGGAAGATCTTGATGTTCTTCAATGATTTGAGTGACATCTTCCTGTGGTATTTCTTGATTCTTTGAAATCTCTTCTTGTTGCTGTGAAGAACCTACTATATCATCATCATCATCCATAATAATATTATCCTCTTTCGAGGGGTTAGTCTCATCAAACGAAACATGAATGGATTCTTCAATAGTAAGTGTTCTCTTATTAAAAATTCTAAATGCTTTACTATAAAGAGAGTAACCAGGAAATATACCTTCGTCGGATTTCTCATCAAACTTACCGAGATTATCTTTGTTGTTGTTGAGAACAAAGCATTTGCATCTGAATATGTGGAAGAATGCTATGTTTGGTTTTCTACCCTTGAACAACTCATACGGAGTCTTTTTGAGGAGTGGTCGAATATTGACACGGTTGCTTACGAAGCATGTTGTACTAACTGCATCTGCCCAAAAATATTTAGGAAGATTTGTGTCGCTGAGCATTGTCCTTGCAAGCTCCACCAGTGATCTATTCTTCCGTTCTACGACACCGTTTTGTTGAGGCGTCCTTGGTGCTGAAAAATTATGAGAAATTCCATACTCTTCGCAAAATTCTTCACAGTCTGAATTTTGGAATTCTCCACCGTGATCGCTTCTTATAGAGGCTATGGTGAGTGATTTCTCATTCTGAATTTGCTTTGCATATTTCTTGAATGCTTTAAAAGCATCACTTTTCTGCACTAAAAACAATGTCCAAGTGTATCGAGAGAAATCATCAACAATAACTAAGGCGTAGAAATTACCTCCGAAGCTTTTTGTTCTTGATGGACCAAAAAGATCCATATGCAACAATTGAAGTGGCCTTGATGTAGAAACCACTTGCTTGGATTTGAAATTTGTCTTGGTCTGTTTTCCCTTTTGACATGCATCGCATAACTTATCCTTGATGAATTTTATCTTCGGAAGACCAACAACTAGATCATGCTTTATCAACTTGTTTAAATGCTCCATGTGAATGTGAGCAAATCTTTTATGCCAAAGCCATGCCTCGTTGTTGTTCGCCATAAGACATTTTACCTTCAAGGAAGAGTCATCAAAAGAAATCATAAAAATGTTATTATATCTTTTACCTTTTAGCAAAATGTCATGAGTGACTTCATGTTCTATCAAGCATTCCTCCTTTGTGAAGTTGATTCGGAATCCTTTGTCACACAATTGACTTATGCTAAGTAGGTTGTGTTTAAGGCCTTCCACATAAAGAACGTCTTCGATGATTGTACATGGAGGTGCACCAATGGTTCCAACTCCAAGAATTTTTCCCTTATTATCATCACCGTAAGTGACGTATCCTTTGGCCTTTAATGATAGACTTGAAAATTTGTTTATGTCTCCCGTCATATGCTTCGAGCAACCGCTATCAAGATACCATTGATTAGTGGTTGTCTTCAAGCATACCTACAACACAAAATTAAGTAGTGTTAGGTACCCAAATTGCTTTGGGTCCTTGATAGTTAGTACCTTTTTCAACCCACACATAATGCCCTTTAGCAACACCAACATTGTGCACATAGCAAGCATTAGGTGTATGGCCTTTAATTCCACAATAAGAACATGTAGGTTGAAAGTGACTTCTATATCTAGGAACATAATTCTTTTTCTTTGCAATGCTTTTCTTGTTATGATTTTGATGCTGAACTTTAGAAGTGCTGGCCTTTTCTTTAACAATTTGTTCACTTGCTCTTACGAAAATGGTCTTATTGGTGCTTGGTTTTGAAAATTTAGAATATCCTAATCCACTTTTATCATTAGGATATCTTTGATGTTTTAGAATTTCTTCCAAGCCAATTTGACCTTTTTCGTATCTTTCTAAAACTCTTTTGAGTTGAACAATTTGGAAAGATAAAGACTCACACTTCTTACATACAAGACTTTGTTTTTCATTCATCAGTTTCTGTTTTTCATCTTCAATATTTTTCATAAAAACAGAGTTTTGTTCTTCTAAAGATGAGATTCTTTTCTTTTGTGATGAGATGTTTTTATACAAAGTCTTGCACTCTTTTAGAAGTTCATCTATAACTTCTTGTGCATCATTATCATAAACAGAAAAATTACTACTAACCTCATTTTCTTCATCGGAGTGGTGAGAGGCCATTAACGCCATATTTGCACATTCATCGTTTTCCGATTCCGATGATGAACTTACTTCGTTGTCGTCCTATGCGACATAAGCTTTCTTCGTTTTGAAATTCTTCTTGCCTTTGAATTTTCCTTTATTTGCGAGTTTCGGGCAATCTGGCTTTATGTGACCTTGTTTCCCACATTCGTAACATGTAATTTCTTGGTTTGATGTGGGTGCCTCCTTTTTCCTGAAATGTCTATTCTTTTTAGAAAAAGAGGAAATTTTATTATTATTAAAAAACTTACCAAGCTTCTTTACTAGAAGCATGAAATTTTCGTATTCGGAAGATTTGTCATTTTTGTCATCCCTTGTGTCAATCTTCAAGGCAATTCCTTTGGACTTCTTGTCTTGACTTTCATGCTTCTCAAGCCTTCCAAGTTCTAGTTCATGCTCTTGAAGTTTGCCAAATAAGGAAGCGGATGTCATTGTTGAAAGACTCTTCTTTTCCGAAATAGCGGTCACCTTTGGTTGCCATTCTCTTGTTAAGGATCTTAGGACTTTCAAGTTGAGATCATCATTGGTGAAGGTCTTCCCGAGGGCAATCAGATGATTAGTTAGACGAATGAATCTCTTTTGTAAGGCAACAATGGATTCACCAGGCTGCATACGGAACATTTCATATTCTTGACTTAAAGTATTAAGTCTTGATCTTTTTACTTCGGCTGTCCCTTCATGCATTTCTACCAAGGTGTCCCAAATTTCCTTTGCCGATTTACACTGTGATATACGGAAGAATTCGTCCATACTGAGAGCGCTTTGAAGTATGTTGATTGCTTTCTTCTCATTCAAAATTCTCTTATTGTCATCTTCATCATATGAGGATTTTATCTTTGGAGTGCCTACGTTATTTATGACGCTCATAGGAACATGCGGACCAGTTTCTACGGTTTCCCATATACCATCTCCTTGAGCCTCAAGATGTGCCTTCATACGAATTTTCCAAAAATCGAAGTATTCTCCAGAAAAGAGTGGTGGCTTGTTACTGCTTCCACCATCTTTGAAAACCGGGTTAGTACTAGCGGAAGCCATTAGGATCGATAGGAACAGGTTACCTTAACCTGCTCTGATGCCAATTGTAAGTACAGAGTATGCCTAAGAGGGGGGGTGAGTTAGGCTTTTAGGGACTTTTTCCGGTTTTTCGGTATTCTTGAAATTTTACTGGTTAGGTTCTTAGTGATGAATGCAGTAGAAAGTAAAAAGAAAGTGGACACCAAGATTTATAGTGGTTCCCCTCACAATCCGAGAGTACTCCACTCCCCTTTCAACACGAAAGAGAGTTTTCACTATTGTTTAATAAAGTACAACCTATCACACCATCAACCGGTGAGGCCTACTATCAAACAATAAAAATCAACAAGTGTACAAGAACAATCCTCTTGTAAACACTCACCCTTGTGTCCAACAATCCTGGATCACAAGTCAAAATACAAGTAATCTGAATACTTTGATTTTAGAGTAATAATGGTAATATCAATGCTGAGATTGATCTTCTCATTCTGATCAAAATTCACTCATTTAATTTCAACACAAGTGTTCAATGCTATGCATATGAAAGATATGATCAATATGAACACATTTGAAAAGATTTGAAAAGTATTTGAAAGTGGTGAATTTGATTCAAAGAATGTTTTGAAATTGATTATTGGAGGTTGTTTTTCAATTTGAAAAACTCAGAATTTATATGTGTAAACACACCTTTTCCAACAGGTATATTTGAGTATAATTCAAAATATGAACTGGTATAATATTCAAACCATTTTTGAACTTGAAACAAAGCCATTTTTCAAAATATGTTCAGTGTTAATCGGTTAACCTATATGGTTAATCGGTTAACACTGGAACGTTATACCAGAATATCCAAAATTTGAAATGGTTAACCGGTTAACCTATATGGTTAATCGGTTAACACTGCTATTTTTCAGAAAAATACTTATAAAAATAGTGTTATACCAATTCTAATAGTTTAAAAAAGTATGCTTATGCAATGTGATCAAATGATAAAGATGTTGAACACTTGTATATAAATTAAATTAATGGATTTTGGTATACCATAGCTTGTGTCCAAAACTTGAAAGTTGATCAGTCAAATGTTCATGAAGCTTTGAATGTTGATCACTTCCATTCCATTTGATCTTGGTCTTTTGAAAGCGTTTGCCTTTTTGCACAGATGAAATATTCTTGATCTTGATTGTTGACGTCATCAAAACTTTGAGATGAAGCTTGCTTCTACAAAGTCAGCGCTTTCGTTATGCTCTGAACAGCCTCTTGCTTTCACCTGCAATGTTTACGACATCTCGCAAACAAAACAGTAAAATGGACAAGAAAAAGAAAGCTCTTTGACTGAAGTGAATACTTTATTGATGGAAGGCCTGTAAATAGGCAGATTACAATTCAGACTCAATTCCTGAAAAGAGGTAATTGCTCAAAAACAAGAAACAAATACAATAAAAATGTCAGCAATGTGGAAACAGACAACCACCATGTGTCGATTCGGCTATGACCTGTATGTCTTCGATTTTCCCCATATTTCGTCCTCTAACAAGACTGACTGGACTGATTCCTTTCCTTTGGGATAACTGCTCACAAGCTTACAGATCGAATGCAAACCGCGATCATTTGCTTTTTAAATTCCTAACTTTTCCTGGATCGCCCTTTCGGGTTTTTAATCCACCGGGATACCCATTTTTGCCAAAGTTGCCTTTTCAGGTTTTCAACTTTGCGGGTTCATTATTTTTTCTTTTATCCCTAATTTTTGCCCGAACCTTTTTTTTTATGGTTCGCCGAGATGCCCCATTTTTGCTTGGACTTTTCTTTTTGTGTCCAGTGGGTCTCTTTTAAGCAAACTATTTTTTAACCACGTCTGCGTTCACATGGGACGAAAAATCTTCACCATCCATAGTAGATAGCAATAAGGCTCCGCCAGAGAAAACCTTTCTTACCACATACGGACCTTCATAGTTAGGAGTCCATTTTCCCCTGTTATCTGTCTGAGGAGGAAGGATCCTTTTCAACACCAAATCACCCGTTTGGAAGCACCGAGGACGCACTTTCTGATCAAAAGGCTTTCTTCATCCTACTCTGGTACAATCGGTCATGCGCAATGGTTGCCAACCTCTTTTCGTCAATCAAATTCAGTTGATTCAACCTGGTTCGTACCCATTCAGCTTCGTCAAGCTTCACATCCGATAAAACCCTTAAAGAAGGAATATCAACTTCTAATGGCAGGATTGCTTCCGTAACATACACCAGTGAGAAAGGAGTTTCCCCGGTTGACGTACGCACCGAGGTACAATAACTGTGAAGAGCAAAAGGCAACATCTCGTGCCAGTCCTTGTAGGTCACAACCATTTTTTGCACAATCTTCTTGATATTCTTATTAGCTGCCTCAACAGCACCATTCATCTTCGGATGATATGGAGAAGAATTGTGATGTTCGATCTTGAAACTCTGACACAGTTACTTCATCATTTTGTTATTCAAATTTGATCCATTATCAGTAATGATTCTCTCTAGAATACCATAACGAAAAATGATGTCCTTCTTTATGAATCGGGTGACCACTTGTTTCGTGACGTTAGCGAAGGACGCTGCTTCTACCCACTTCGTAAAGTAATCAATCGCGACCAGAATGAAGCGATGTCCATTAGAAGCAGTCGACTCAATCTTTCCAATCACATCGATTCCCCACATGGAAAAACGCCAAGGAAACGTCAACACATTTAGAGGAGCTGGTGGCACATGCACCTTATCCGCATAAATCTGGCATTTATGGCATTTTCTAGCGTATTTGAAGCAATCGGATTCCATAGTAATCCAATAATACCTAGATCTCAACAACTTTCTAGCCATTGCATGTTCAATCGGATTCCCTTGTTGACTTCCTCCATCAACAAGTTTGCTTCAAGTTCATCAACACAACGCAGCAAGATCATGTCGAAATTTCTCCTGTATAACACATCGTCATTGTTCAGATAAAAATTACCGGCTAACCTCCTCAGAGTCTTTTTATCTTTGCTGGATGCCCCAGATGGGTATTCCTGAGTCTTGAGAAAATTCTTGATATCGAAATACCAAGGCTTTCCATCAGATGCTTTCTCAACGGCAAACACAAAAGCAGGTCTATCAAGACGCATGATGGTGATAGCAGGAGTTTCATTCTAGAAATTCACTTTATACATCAAAGCGAGCGTGGCCAAGGCATCCGCCATTTGATTTTCAGCCCTCGGCATATGATGGAAATTAACTCTATCAAAGAAAGGCAGCAGTCTCCTTGCATAATCTCTATAAGGCACCAGGTTGGCCTGACGAGTTTCCCATTCTCCTTTGATTTGGTTAACGACTAACACTGAGTCACCGTATACATCTAGATTCTTAATCCTCATATCAACGGCCTCTTCTAAACCCATAATGCAAGCTTCATACTCAGCTTCATTGTTGGTGCAAGCGAATGTCAATCGGGCGGTGAACGGTATATGAGAACCGTGAGGAGTAGTAATGATCACGCCGGTTCCATTACCATATGAATTAACCGCTCCGTCGAAAACCAATTTCCACTGAGATCCTCTCTCAGGACCCTCGTCAGGAAAAGGCTCATCACAGTCTTTCATCCTCAAAAACATGACGTCTTCATCTGGGAAGTCAAACTTCATCGGCTGATAATCCTCAATCGGATGTTCCGCTAGATATTCCAACAGGACGCTTCCCTTAATGGCTTTCTGGGAAATGTATTGAATATCATACTCCATTAAAACCATTTTCCATCGGGCAATCCTTCCGGAGAGTGCTTGTTTTTCAAAGACGTACTTGATTGGATCCATCTTCAAAATCAATAGGGTTGTATGGTTTAACATGTACTGTCTCAAACGCTTAGCGGCCCAAGCGAGTGCACAACATGTTTTTTCTAGCATCGAGTACCTCGACTCACAATCGGTGAATTTCTTACTCAGGTAGTAGATGGCATGCTCTTTTCTACCCGACTCGTCCTGTTGACCGAGCACATATCCCATAGAATTCTCAAGAACCGTGAGATACATGATCAGTGGTCTCCCTGCAATTGGAGGCATGAGTATTGGAGGTTCCTGTAGATATTCTTTTATTCTTTCGAAAGCCTTCTGGAAATTTTTATTCCACCTGTCCGTTTGATCTTTTCTGAGCAATTTGAATATTGGTTCACAAGTGGCTGTAAGATGAGATATAAACCTTGCAATGTAGTTTAATCTCCCCAAGAAACCACGAACCTCTTTTTCTGTTCTCGGCTCAGGCATTTCTTGTATAGCTTTTATTTTGGCAGGATCTACCTCAATACCCTTTTCACTGACAATGAAACCCAGTAACTTTCCAGATCTCACCCGAAGATGCACTTGTTAGGATTCAACCTCAGCTTGAACTTCCTCAGCCTTTCAAACAATTTCAGAAGATCGACCAGATGTCCCTCCTCCGTATGTGACTTTGCAATCATGTCATAAACATAGACTTCCATTTCACGATGAATCATATCATGAAACAAAGTGACCATCGCCCGCTGATAAGTTGCCCCTGCATTTTTCAATCCAAAGGGCATCACCTTATAGCAAAAAGTCCCCCACGGTGTGATGAAAGTAGTTTTCTCCATGTCCTCTGGGGCCATCTTGATTTGGTTATACCCAGAGAAGCCATCCATGAACGAAAACACAGAATACTGAGCGGTGTTATCAACCAACACGTCAATATGAGGGAGCGGGAAATAGTCTTTCGGGCTCGCTTTATTCAGATCTCGATAGTCAACGCACATCCTGACCTTTCCATCTTTCTTAGGCACGGGAACAATATTAGCGACCCACGGAGGGTAATTCGTGACAGCAAGAAACCCAACATTCAACTGCTTCTGAACTTCTTCTTTGATCTTGACTGCCATGTCAGGCCTTGTTTGTCTCAACTTCTGCTTGACTGACGAGCATTCTTCTCTGAGAGGCAACCGGTGTACCACGATATCTGTATCCAGCCCAGGCATGTCTTGGTAAGACCAAGCGAAGATATCCTTATACTCACGGAGCATTTCAACCAGTCTTCTCTTGACACTGTCTTCCAATGCATCCCCCACTTTAACCTCTTTCTTGTTATCCTCAGTACCCAGATTTGATAATCTTAATATCCTCCTGATGAGGTACAATAACCCTTTCCTCTTGCTTGAGAAGCCTGGCTAACTCTTCGGGTAGTTCACAGTCTTCGTCAGTCTCATCTTCAGCTTGATAAATGGGAGTATCAAAGTCATACGAAGTCATCACTGAACCTAAATCGATGGCATCTGATAGAAAAGACCTGCATGAGGATGTTAGGTTTATTATGCGATGCAACAAACAAAACACATTGCCATTTTTCTTTTAAGTGTAAATGCAAAACAAAAACAAGACAAATAGGGATCACAAAATTTGAATGCGAAACATCTTTTATTAATGATAAATTGTAAATAACAAGAAGGCCCCACAAGTGGGTCACTGCGTCTTGGGCATAACGTGGGACTGAACATAATTAAAACAATGAACATTACTCTGCAGCAGTAACATGAATGACTTCTTCGGTAGTCCAGTTGCATAGCTTTTGGCCGGGAGTACATGGACGAATCCACACATCCATGTCGCAGTCACTGTCACCTTCATCATCCTCAACGGCGTTGATTCTGTCGAATATCACACCACTGCTAGTAAATTAAATAGGTCCCCTGTATTTCGGAATCTGAGAAGAACTGGAGGGTTTATATCCCAGGCCGAACTTGTCCTGCTTGACAGGAACATCGAGAACTTGACCCCACTTCTGAGACGAGCTGGATTCTACGATAGCACGAGCTTCCTTGGGCGACGACATCGAAACCTCTGGGCCTTTGGCTTCTACAGGAGACTTCCCCTGAATTTGAGTTGTTTCAAATGCCTAGAAGAGCGTTTCTTGGATCTCACCATCCACTTCTACATACTTGAAAGATGATAGATGACTAACCATAATGTCCTCTTCACTGCACAAGGTAACTACCTTCCCTTCCACCATGTATTTCAGCTTTTGATGCAACATTGAGGTAACTGCCCCGACAACATGTATCCAAGGTCGGCCAAGCAAATAGTTGTATGCTGGCTGGATATCCATAATATAGAAATTTGCATTAAAGATCTCCGGCCCTATCTGAATAGGCAGCGTGATTTCTCTAAACATCGATCTCTTAAACCCATCAAAATCCCTCACGACCAAATCACTTGGCGTACATAACAAACCCTGAATGTCCAACTTCATCAATGCCTTCTTCGAAAGCACATTGAGGGATTATCCTGTATCAACCAAGACATGTGACATCAGAGATCCTCTACACTCCAACGATATGTGCAGAGCACAGTTATGGTTCCTCCTAGTAGGAGTCAGATCTAAATCAGTAAAGCTGAGACCATTGCCGGTGTTCACGTGAGCGACTACCCCCTCCAACTGATTGACAGAAATCTCCTAGGGTACGTACGCTGCATTCAAAAATTTCAGCAGAGCATTACGATGCGCCTCCGAACTCATTAACAACGACAACATAGAAATCTTCGAAGGAGTTTGATTCAAGTGATCCACAATTTTGTAGTCACTCTTCTGAATTAATCTCATAAATTCCTCTGTATCCTTTGAAAGATCATTAGTAACAACCTGGGGTTGGGCGTTCTCTTCAATCACAACCTTACGCTTACCCCTGTCATTCTTATCAGCAATAACCTCTAGTGGAGAGAAGACCCCATCACTTCTGGTAATACCTCCGACACCCACTATGTTCTCAACCGACAAACTTCCACTTGCAGATTCAGTCCACTCTTGCTTTTGCCCGTTACAAAACACTTCTCCTCCATAGTTCCATGGGATATCTCTAGTGCTCTCGTACGACATAGGTCCAGGTATAGTAATAGTCACCGGAGCTGGCCTAGCAGGCGCTAAAATATTGATAGTCCGGTATGGAATGGAAATAGTAGCAACTTTATTTCCGTCATCACTCACTCTGTGCTCAACATCCTCTTTCACGACTTTTGTCAAACTGCAAACAACCCTCATCAATCATTCTCTGAATACCCCTCTTCAAAAAATCACAACCCTCAGGCTGCGCTTCACATTCTGAACAGTCAGCAGAATAACCAGGAAATACGCCCTTCTTCAACAAACAAGCTTTCACAACACCCAGCGGAGTTTTTAAATCTTCAACATCAGTTATCAGATTCAACTTCTCACCCTTAATAACGGCATTGGCTCCTGCCACCCCATGATCCGACATTGGGTTCTGCATAACATTAGGCCCCTCGTTGGTGAAGTTAATAGCTTTGGAATCAAGCAAATCCTAGACCTTATGCTTAGAAGATTTACAGTGGTCAACGCCATGGCCTGGGGCGCTAGAGTGAAAATCACAATGAGCGTTTGCATCGTAGCCAGGAGGCGGTATACCTGTGAGAGGAGCCAAGGTCCTCTTCTGAACTAATTGTAACTGCAACAACCGTTGTAACAACTGAGAATATGGTATCGGAGGATTTGTGAACTGTCTATCAGGCATCCGGTGCCTAGCAGGATAAGGTCGCGGAGCATTGCCTTGCTGCAGAGTTGCGGCAGGAATATTTACAGTAGCAACTTGATGATGCTGACGAGACTGAGCTCTACCCTTACCCTTATACGAAATAACATTTGCATCCCCCTCCCTTCTCTTGGGGTTTGCAGAATACGGCTTCTTCGTTCCTCCCAAAGAGGATCCACCACCATTGGAAATCTTACCAGACTTGATTCCACTTTCAATTCGCTCACCGGCAATCACTAAATCAGAAAATCCTGCAGACATGCAGCCTATCATCTTCTCAAAGTACACACTCGGTAGCGAAGCCATAAACAAGTCAATCAACTCCCTCTCAACCATAGGGGGTTGAACCCTTGCAGCCAGATCCCGCCACCTCTGGACGTATTCTTTGAAACTCTCAGAATTTTTCTGCGACAGACTCTGCAATTGTACCCCATTGGGTGCCAGATCACTATTATATTGATAGTGATGCACAAAAGCCTCATCCAATTCTTTCCAGCTACGAATATGGGTTTTCTCAAGCCCCATATACCATTCTAAGGAAGCCCCAGCCAGGCTATCCTGGAAGAAATGCATCAACAACTTTTCATCACTGGAATAAGCAGACATTTTCCTGAAGTATGCTCGGATGTGTACTCTGGGACAAGTCGTCCCTTTTTACTTATCAAAATCGGGCACCTTAAACTTGGGGGGAATCCTAACCCCAGGAACCAAACCAAGATCAGACATATACAAGCCCAAAGAGTTCTGATTTTCCAATGATTTCATTTTCTCCTCAATCAGTTTGAACCTTCGGTCCGCTTCAGTCGGCAAGCCGCCCTCCAGATCTTTCGCAAAAAATATATCATCCTGATTATCCTCCCAATGAGGACCAGCAACCCCGTGCACAGCGTACACATTGCCATTACCAGCAATATTACCGTTCTCACCAGCAATTCCTCCGCCCGGAGGTACAACAACAGTAGGAATACCTTGAGGAATAGACCCACCAACCGGAGGATGAACAATACCAGCCCCTCCATGCAAAACACTGTCTTCATCAACCCGTGCTATCAACGGCTGGACGAGCGTTCTCAACTGTTCCTGTCCACTGGCGACAGTCTGCATCAGTTCCATGAATTGGGCCATGCGAGCCCTAACCTCCTGCAATTCTGCCTGAACTTGATCCATCTCCTTCTGCTGATTCCCTCGAGTAGAGTGCCTGTGGAAACTGAATTCCTCAATCCTGAACTGAAGAAAACCAAGCAGAGATAAGAACACAAGGCCACCAAGAACAACCTGCAATGCAAATGAGAATGCAGGATGCAAAAATGCAAACATGTCTATGTATGCACAGGGAGATCTTCCCCCTTTATTCCGGTTTCAATAAACAAGAACAACAAAGATGGATAAGAACACCATAATAAAACTTCTCATATATCACGTAAAGCTGAAACAATACAACCAAATGAGAAATATCCGCATACAAAGAGGTATTGATCTCATCCAACATCTCTGGTGATGATCAAGATGCAAAATCAAATGAAACTACAAAAGATAAAACTCCTAGTAGCCATGATCTCTACGCCACTCCAGAGACTCCTCAAGCAAATCCTTCATATCTGGATGGTCTGGCCTCTCCATCAACTCTCGGATGAGGACATCCCTCTTGCGTATCACATCCCAGAGATAATGACAATGATCTTCCCAAGCCTCTTCGCTGAAGGCATCTTCAAGCCTGGGTTTCTTCACCTCTGCCCGAATCTTGAACTCTTCAAGTGCTGACAAAGTTTCTTGGTATTTCTGCTCGATCGTACTCCTGCGGAACGTTTCTAGCAATACCTCTCTCTCCTTAGCCTTGAATTGCGCTTTCAGCTTATCGACATGAACACGAAGCTGATCTTCTCTACTCTTGTTGGAAGTTAAGGTAGCATTCCATTGCTCATTGAATTTGGATATCTTCATATAGGCTCTATCTAAATCCTCCTTCTTACTTCTCAGAACATCACAAGTGTTTTTCAGATCAAGACCGACTTGCTTTCGTGCTTGTACCTGATTTGCAAGTTCTTCCTTCGCCTTAGTCAGCAGTTCTGCATTTGTCTTGGCCAAATACACAACTTCACCCCTATCATGCTTCAACTGACTAATTTCCTGCTTCAACCCTATCATGCTTCAACTGACTAATTTCCTGCTTCAACCTTATCATGCTTCAACTGACTAATTTCCTGCTTCAATTATTCATTCTCTTTACGCAACTCTTCCTTCTCTGCCCAAAGCTTGGTATATCTCGAGATATCAACAGTTGTAGGTGGCTCAGTGACTAAGGGATACAGTGGTTCTTCAACAAGAAACAACAATAGTACCTCTTCAACTCTCTTCTGAATCCAATCCGAATATGGATCATAGGCTCTACAATCTCCTTTGCCCAAAGAAAGCTTTCCCTTCTTGTGAATCTTACCCCAAGCGTCCACGAATCGGGCCGAGATACAAGGATCAGCTGCACTTCCTCTTCTTTCGAAGGTCCTTTCAAAGCATAACCGAATTGTCTCACAGCAAGAGAAGGATTATAATTGATACCGCATTTCCTCCCTATCAAGGGTACATTAGGAAAGCTACCACAACTGAAGATAAGCTCACGACCCAGCAAGTCTCGATTAAACTAGATGATATTCTTCTCCGTTAAACCTATAAGCCTCTTCGACCATTCAGATGAGTTCACAGAATTCACAAAGGCTCCAGAGCGAGGAAGGTGATCAACAAACCACTTATGCAACAGCGGTGCGCAATAAGAAACCATCTTTCCTATTCTTTTCTCGTTCTTGTAATGCACTGAATGATACAAGTCTCCTAGAAGAGTAGGTACAGGATTCTTGGAAGGGAAGATATGAAAAGCATCAAAATCCACAAAATTTGGTACATTGGGAAACAACACAATGCCATAGACACACAGAGCTAGGATAGCACTGAAAACCACCCAACAACCTTTGTCAGCATACTCTCGGGCTTTGTCGACCAGGAAGGGTAAAGAAAATCCGGAGACTCCATTTCTGCTAATAACATGATCGGCCAAGTCAGAGGCGCTCAAATAAAGAGAGGCGGACAACTTCTCGAGATTAGGTTCTTCCTCGGAGCTGAAGAAAGGCACTTTGTTCAGAATCGGAACACCTAAAATGTAAGCAAATTCCTCCAAATTCGGAACCAACATAGTCCGGAAATGTGAAACATCTCAGTGGAGGATCATAAAACTGCAACAAGGTATGAATAGCTCCATGCTCATAAGTCGTAAGCTTACGGACAAACTTCAGAATTCCACCATACTGTTCTCTGAAAGTTGCAAGAACACTAGGGTCAGCCATGGAAATCAGACCAAATAAAGGTCCCAACTCGGGTACAGGAAATTTGTACACAACAATCCTCTTTCTGCTAACTTCCATCTCTGAAGAAGACCAGTACCATAATCAAGGGAAAGACGAGAACCTGTAACACACATAAACATGCAATTTTAAATGCAGGTTGATTATGCAAATGCACACATGGGATCAAGATATCCAATGCTCAAATCCGCTGTTGTACCGTTGACTGAATTCAACCAGAGCTCCGCTCTAATCAGAACACTAAGATAACACACTGGATAGAACACTCAGGATCAAAATTCTGCACTGACGAGAAAACCAAGGTTGGTTAAAGGCCGGGTTTCCTGCAAAAACCCATCCCTCTCACATGTGGGTTCTAGTCTTGAAAGGTACGACATCCTATGCGAGTGGTCAGCGTCACAGACTTTCGAGAAACGGTGATACGTTCACCGTTTCCGGTTTGGCATCATAGTCTAACGAAGCGGCCTCAATTAGCTGACTTCCTAAATGAACGGTCTCCAGAGTCGACAGCCTCTCTAAGTCAATATTCCCTCCACTGCACCAAACGCGCAGGATAGAATATTGCCAAAGAAAAACCTCGTCTGAATGTGAATTTCACGCGAGCTATTGCGCAGCTAGACGCCACACAAGCTTTCTCTAATCTCCACTATAATCCTATGTGTATACTCAAGCCCAGGTCCGGCTTATCTCTCAATAGAACAACCCAACCCACAGCACAGCAGCAACAGAAATGCAATGCAATAATATACAACAGATAAGGTACATAAAGCAAAAACTGTGCAAAAATAAACACCCAAAGACGCAACAGACAAGCACTAGGAGTGACTCGCATAGGGAACCAGAGACTCTGGGTTCGGTCCCCAGAAGAGTCGCCAGCTGTCGCAACTGCGAAAAACACCCGGCGGAAAATAGAAGAGTCGCCACCTTTCGTTATTTATCCCAAAGAGAGGGAAAGGAAATGATCAGAAAAACCTGACGAAAAAGGGAAAGACAAGGTCATCACAACCAAGCCCTGGATTCAGGAGTCGGTTACGCAAGGGGAAGGTATTAGCACCCCTCACGTCCGTCGTACTCGACGAGATCCACGCTTGTTGTCTATCTAAGGGTGTGTTTTACTATCTATGCTACAGGCTTGCGGGACAAAAAAGAAAAGAAAGAGACTCGGCAGAGCATCGCCGCTCTGTGCCTACGTATTCCCTCGTGCAATGGGAAAGTCAGAGTCAACGTAGTTCGACTAACTACGGGAAAAAGGGGGGAAGGTTGCTCGCCAAGACATTGCGTATTGTGCCTACATACTTTCACCTGGCATGAAAGATCAGAGCAAACGTAGTTCGGGCTGACACGAAACCACGGGTTGATTAAGTGTTTTAATCGAGTAAAGTTAAACATTCGTTCCAGCAGTTAGGGACTAAGCCTGTTTGCGGTAGAACCGAAGCTTAACAACACTCTTTTTTTGAAAAAGAAGTTCCGATTAATCCCGAAGGAAAAAAGGTTTGAATTTTGTTTTGTGTTTTTTAGTGAAGTGAATTAATTCGGTTTGTGATTCACGTTGCGCTAAAGACTATGACATGGAGGCGAATGCGTCGTATATCGCCCCCAAACGGGACGTATACTAAACATTTTAGATAAGCGAGAGGAGACCCCTCACTCATCATTCCCCATGTAACTTAAGGCTCGTAGCGTGCAATGTTTATCGCCTTTATTAGATGAATTAGAATGGTTTTGAGACGAGAAGAAGAAGACGCACGGAAGGTCTAAGGGAAACTCGGCCCTAACATTGTCATGTAATGTGATCCTAAAGTTCAGATGAAAAGGGGAAACATTTACCCTAATGTTAGCATACTTGGATTGAACGCCTAATGTCTCTCCTACTCCCATCCTAAACGGAGGGACTAGGAATCCTATAGGGATCATGGCAAAAAGCACAAGAAGAACAAATGAAGGATCAATCACAAGTAGAAAAATGCAAACATGAAAATGCACATTTAGAATGGTGGGAGGGAGGAAAAATGTGTGGGGCAGCAGCCGCCACAAGCGCGTCTCGACCTCAACAACGATGCAAGAATTATGCAAACACGTGGGAAAAATAAGAAATGAAAGCAAATGAACATGCAAACAAATGATCAATTCGAACCACATATACAAGAATGCAAACAATTGAAAAATGATCATACATGTCAACAAAATCATGATTAATCAACCACAAACAGTGACAATTACTCAAAACAATTCAATCCTAATGCATCACACTGATCTATGATGATTCGAATCGAAACGGTATGCGAACAAGCAAGCAAAATAACAAATATGGCATTCTGGAATAGTGTTAATCGGTTAACACATACTGTTAATCGGTTAACACCTTAAAAAGTTTGAAAAATTGAAGTTTTGAACAGGTTAATCGGTTAACCATATGCGTTAACCGATTAACACTGTTAACGTTTGAAATTTTTTGAAATTTTGAATTGGTTAACCGGTTAACCATATAGGTTAACCGATTAACACTGCACCAGAAGCTAAAAACAGCAGCAGAAAAATCACTTCCAGCACAGAAACAGCTTATCCAAGGTTCCAACAGATCAACTTATCAAATAAGCACAAATTTAACAACAGAAAACAGAGATCCAACATCATGGATACACAATTACATAACAACATCATAATTCGAACGGATCGAAATCAACAAAATTCAATCGAATATGAAGATTAACATGATAAGCTCAAAAATTAAATCGGATAGAGAATTCCAACCTTCGAAGCGAAGATTTGCTTCGGTAAATGTTGATCAACTGAATTTGAGCAGATCAAATGCTAGAAATCTGTAAAACTTCAAGGTCCACAATAATTGTTGTTGTATGAATGAAGATCCACCAAATTTGAGTCAAAAAGCTTCAAATAATCACTTCTAGATCCAACTCCAGATTCAGGTCCAAGCTTGCACGAAAATTGAAGATGAAAATTGATCCAATGATGATGGTAAATGGAGGTTTATGCTCAAGAATCTATTGATTCCAATGAAGAATAAAGAATTCCAATGAAAAAGAGCTTTGAGTGAGTTTTGGAAATGGAGAAGTTGAGAGAATTTGAGAGAATTCTGAAAAATGAATGTGAGAAATGAAAAATTGGATGGTGAGGTTTGGAGTGGATCACTTAAATACCATCTAGGTTTGGAATCCAAAGCAAGGATTGGAATTTGGGTTGGAAATCAAGGCTTGGAATGTGGAATGAGATTTTGGAGGGAAATCTGAAATTTAAAGATGTTCTAGATCCTTCCCAAATGAAAATTTAAATTCCAAGGTGATCAAAATTGGACCCCAAGTGCAATTGGCTTGCAAAATCTGCTATGGTTAACCGATTAACCATATGCGTTAATCGGTTAACACTGTTAAAACTTCAAATCTAGGCTAATTTTTCTTTGGTTAATCGATTAACCATATAGGTTGACCGATTAACACCTTCAAATTTTGAATTCTGGTGCCTTTTGGTGGGAAATCTGTCCATTTGCCCTGTTTCAACTGTTTGGACATTATTGTTGTGAAAATGCTTGTTATGAGCTTGAGTGCTGCTTTCTGATCTAAAATTAACCTGCAAAATAAAATCGGTCGCCTGACCGCTGGACAAAATAAATGCCCGAGCCTCTAATGTTCGTTGTTTGCTGTTCAGTATTTTGCTCCGAAATGAAACTGAGTCATAGGAATACCTTGATCCCATGCCTCGAGAACGAATGCTATGATATGCACAAAATTCAAAATGCAAAAAAACAAAAGCCAGTTACGGTTGAAATGAAAGGCAAATTTTGGGGTGCTACAGTTATTGTCTGGGAGAATTTATTTTTCTCTGTAGAATATTTGTGTGTCTCAAATTGGGGATTTAAGATCAATTGTTACTTGTGGCAAGTAGTTAATTGATTATCCTTTAATTGGTGATTCCTGAAGGTGCAGCTTCAGACAAGACAAAAACCCAAGATTCAAGACTGATCCAAGGTGTACTCTCAAGGAACTGTGGTTCAGGGCTGAATTTACATTGGCTGTGTGGAGTTTTTGCAGAGGAGGTTGTTTCTCATCATGATGGATCATGGTGTAAAGTAGTCAGTGTGCTACTCATATGCATAAGTTGGATAAGTAAAACTTAGTGCTCTGATGCATGTTGAGTTCCGCAGAGGGGTTTAAATCCTTGCCAATGGATTGGTACTGAAGTGGTGCAGTCTTTATAAGAGGTTAAGCAGCTTGTACATGTTGTGTATGTACATTTACTCCAATTTTTGTCAAGTTTTGACTAAACCAAGGGGGAGTAAAGTGTTGTTGCTATGTTATTGCTTGTTGGATGCAACTATTAAGGGGGAGCATGATAGTTTGTGTAAACTACTGTTGCTGCCCTGATAAGTTGTTTGGTTGTTTTAGCCAAAATTTGACAAAGGGGGAGATTGTTAGTTCCATGGTCCTATGATTAGCTAAATCTTGGTAAAATATGATCCTGCACTGATGTTAAGCAGAATGTTAAAACATCTCCATCTGCTGTGGTGACAGAACTGCTGTGGAGTGTTTTAATGTGCATCCATCACGATATCCATCTGCTGTCATGACAGAACTATTGTCATGTGTTATAAACAACAGGAGTTGTGAGCTAGCAGGAGCTAATGACATAATTGTTGTCATGGATGCAGCAGGAGCTGATGACAGAACTGCTATCATGGATGTCATACTGAGTGTCATGACATAAATGTCTGGTACAACAGAGGCTGCTATGTTATATAACATGACAAAAGTGCTTTGGATATACCTCATCAGTATGTGCAGACCAAAGAGAATTAGTAGGAATAAAGTGTAGATTTAGTTGGGGTTCATAAAAAGGATCTTTGAGACTTTTTAGGAAACTATAATATGCTTGTTTCTACTGGTGTGAAGAAGATTCTGCAGGAGTGTTCAACAGGGCAAGTTTGGTCAGCTAAGCACAAAGAGAGTTGGATGTCATACTGGATGTCATATGACATTGAGCGTATGACATCAGGGGTACAGGGTTTGTTTTTTTGTTATATTGCAAGAGGAAACTCAGGCTATACTTCAGGAAACCTGTTATGACTCCTGAGTTATCTCAGGAGAGATTCTAGGCAGTGCTGACCATATCATGAAAAGCCATGACCTAATTTGACAACACCTTGAATTGTGAAAATTAGTTTTACTTTGTTAAAACTAATGTTTGTTACTTTGGACCAGCCGAAGCCCAGTCTGCATAGCTATTTAAGGAGGAGCAGAAGCAGAAGAAATCAAGCACTCACATCAAGAAAAACCAGAATGTAAAATAAAGGTCTAGGGTTTGAGAGTCCCTTGTGTGTAAGTCACCCTTTGTATCTTTTGATACATTGTGGTAGACATATTTGTGAGTGAAGAGTGTTACTCCTCACGTGTGGTTTGTAAGTGAAGAACTTTGTTCTTCACGTGTGTCCAGGGATCTTAAAATTCCTTGTGTGCCAAGCAATTGTAGGTTGTATGATTGTTGTGGTTTATTGTGTATAAACAGGTGTGTTCATTGTGTCACTCAAAGCTTTTAAGCAAGAGTGTGTCTTGTAACACCCACTTCCCAAAATTTAAAATAAAATACGAATAGTTCAAACAAACATCAGAGTTCTTCCATCAAAGTGGGATATCACATCAAACAAACTCTTCATTATATAGTTTTCAAAACCACACAGCGGAAAATATGCATTTTGATTCATCATTCACGGCCATCCGCCAATTACATAAAAATATTCATTAATAAAATTCACCAACATGATACGTCACAGGAAAAATAAAATAAGTTCAACATGAAACAAATAAACGCCCAAGTCCTGTGCTACGTATCAGAGCATCCTAAGACTCGACTCACACACCACTATCCAAGCTAGTTAAGTACCTGGATTATCTGTACTTCCGAAGAAGCACAGACCACAACAACAACAAAGGGGTGAGAAAACATGATCAAAATTTTTGGTAATAAGATACATGAATAAAGGGCAGTAATTATACAACTCATCACCCCATCAACATCAATCACGACCTACTGTCCAAACACCATCACAGCATACAATAATGCAAATATGCAACTCAACACCATGCATGCGGTACCGACTCATTGGTTCATTCAATCGAACCCCAGATAGATCATATACACCCCTCCTTAGCAATGATCTATCCCCACCATTCTCCACAAAGGAGTACAGATGAATCGCATACACTCCTCCTGAGCAACGAATCATCCCACCAAAACGGATGACTCACATACATTCCTCCTAAGCAATGATTCATCCCACCAAAACACCATGACATGCACGACACCAAATGCACAACAAACAAACTCAAGCACACTAAGTGCACACGATCCTCCTGATCATACTACCATGCATCATATATACATATACACACCAATCCATTATTTTAATTAAATTCACACGATCCCCCTGATCACCTCACCATACCTCATACACATCTCACACATCAATTTAATCATTTCAATTAAATTCAATACTACATAATTTCGCCTATTAATCACTAAGTATATACTCTTCACCACTAAACACCACATCTGTACCTGTCCCAGCCCAAGGGATCCTACCAAACAAATCACAATGCAATACAACACAAAATCACATTATGTCATGCTCGCTGGCTCATTCGCTTAGCGAAGCCCTGGCGAACGCTCGCTAGCTGCTCGCCTAGCGAACTCCCTAGCGAAGGCAGACAGTGGCTACTGGAAGTCTTCGCTACCCATCTCGCCTAGCGAACACTCGCTACTAGCTCGCCCAGCGAACTACCTAGTGAATCGCTCGCTAGCTACTCGCTTAGTGAGTTCTGCGATCCCTCAAAACCCCCACAGTTCAGAATTGTTATCTTGCTCAAATTCAAGTCTATCACTCTACTTCTATCTTCAGTCCTATCAATACTACAACCAATAAACACTACTCTATCATTTTCTATCAATTTTAACTCCATAACCTACACCTATGTTCATCATCAGAACTACAGAAGTTACTCAGAACCTCACCAATCTCCCACCAACACGTACCCAAAGTCATCAATGGCAGTCATGCTCATAAACACATCAATGCACATATAATTCATCATAACAACAACAACAATCATCAACATTTCAATATATCATTCATATTCACCAAATTCCTACGGGGTTAAGGAATCCCCTCTACCCTGTTCATGTAATTTACCAATCATAACCTGTTTCTTCCCCCTTACCTCGATTAATGCTCCGATTGACGAAGAACCTTCAAGAATCGTTAGCCCTTGCCTTCTTCCCTTCTTCCTCTTGTTCTTCCCTCTTACCTTATTCTAAAACTGATTTTTATCGTGTTCTCTCTTTCTTCTCTCCAAAACTCTCTAATACCCGTTTAAATTCTTATTTTATTTGTTTAATTCAATAATAATAATAACAACTAATAATAATAGCAATAATAATATTAATAATAATAGTCATAATAATAATAATAATAATAATAATAATAATAATAATAATAATAATAATAATAATACCATTAGTTATTATATTACCACCAATATTATTCATATTTTATTAATATCAAATTCCATACTTATTAAACAATCCCCATAACTTAAGGGTACCCACCACACACTCAGACACACCCCCAAACAAGGACACGCCAAACAAAATAACACCAAAAAGACTAAATAATTAAAATGGGTGTTACATGTCTCACTTGATCAAAGCTGTGAAGCAAGATCATGGTGTGTGTTTGGAGTGTATCTCCACAACTGTTTTGTAATTGTATATTGATATCACTGTGGTGTGATTGAGGGGGAGTGAGTGGGAATACTCAGGTCTAGAGTGTCTCTAGGTTGAAGTGTCATTGGGTAGGGATTAAGTGAGAAGTGCAAACTGGTTGTTTGACTTTGAATTGATTCTGCTAATAGTGAATTTCCTCCCTGGCTTGGTAGCCCCCAGATGTAGGTGATGTTGTACTGAACTAGGTAAACAATTACTGTGTTATTTATCTTTCAGCATTTACAATTCTGCACAATTTAAATGTTTAGATAAATAGTCCGTCAGTATGCAGATGTCACAACAGAGGTCATGACGTTGGTCATGACATTGGCACAATTTAAAGACATTTAAATTGTTCATGATCTTTCCTCGTCCTTGTTTCAGCAGAGATCAGTGTTCTTGGGACATCTGAAATCTGCATACCAGAATTTCATTAGGGTCTCTTGCTCTCTCTATTTTTTCTGGTTTTTTATGGTTCTATTGTCCTCTCTAACTCTCTTGATATTTTTTCTGGTTTTTGTTCTCTCTATTTCTCTATCTCAATGTGTATTCAATGCCCCTTTTTCCTACTGTTGTTGCTTTTCTTTTATATCCAAATTAGGGTTCACAACTGTTTTCTAAAATTCAGATTTTCTACCCTTAAAAATATCCAATGTCACTTTCTTGATGCACCCTTTTCCCCTAGAAATCCTACTTTTCTGCTGCACTTTTGCTGCTGTAGCAAAACAATAGATCTTGTACATGCTTTAAATTTCATAATTTCTACATTTGGAAATGCTTATTACCACTTTCTTGGTGCAACCCCATTTCCTTCCATTTCTAGCATGCTGCTCTTTTGCTTTTGCTGCTGCACTTTCCTAGTGCTATTTTTTCCACATTGCCCTCCTTTACTCACTTGTTCTTGGGTTATACTTGTGGTCTATGCCTCTCCTCTTGAAAAAATTTTAAAGGTTTGAATTTTGGCATGTAAGTGAACCAACATGATCTAGTTCTTCAAGTTTGTGACATGGTTTATTTAGTTGGGAATTAGTTGGTCACAGGGTTGTTTTGGATCAATTAAAGATGCCTTGAAATTTCCCATGAATAAGCATTAATGGTTATTCTTTTGAAATGTTCCAATGTTGAATTAAACCTTAATTATTTTCCTTGGATATTTGTGGGTTATGAATTATATGTAGCACATGGAGATTTGATGAGGCATGAAGGGTACCATAACATGAAATTAGTTAGAAACTTGAATTAAGGCTAGAAATAGCTTAATTTTCTAAGAATTGCTTAGAGTTAGAAACTTTTGTAACAAATGTGACATTCTTGCAAATGTAATAAAATTTCCCTTTGTAAAATTCTAGCCTTGAATTCATGAATCTTGAACTTTGAATGATGGATTTCCCTTATACCATTGAATTTGAAATAAATGGAGTCTTGAATTATGCACTTGCATTTTTATGTTCATTAGGAACATTGACTTTGAATTTTTTCCAAGTAACTTCTCCTTGAAGAAATCTACATGAGTAGACTTTCCAAATTGAATCAAACCTTAGATGATGAACCTTTTCTTCCATGTAGCCCAGGATAAGCAATTTATCTTATTTGGAACGAACCGACCCAATCCTTACCTTGTGAACCCACATGCTCGATATGCAATTGAACAATGTATGATATAATGAATGTAGGGTATGAAAGGCTAAAGGTGAAAACAAGGGTGTGACACTAGGAAGACCATTGATTCATTCATCAGGGGTTGTTACGTCTACTCTTCACCAAAAGTTGAAGTTTGTCAACAATGATAAGGTGGTTCTAATTGGAGGGGAGGAGGACATTATGGTGAGTCACTTAACTTCTTTCTGTTACATTAAGGTTGAGGGTGAAATGGTTGAGATATCTTTCTAGTCTTTTGAAGTGGTAAGTACTTTGCAGTGCAACGAGCGCCAGATAATCAAGAAACAAGATCGTAAATGGCTTCGTATGAAGAGGCTAAAGCAGTTGTTGGTGAAGGGAACGCCCACGTCTGGGGCAAAATAGTTGAGGTTGCTGAAAAATTTGATAAATTTGGGCTGGGGTACCATCCATCTTCCAGTACAGCGACGGTCGCATACAACAAAGAGCAGGTCCCTCCTGTGGGGGATATTTTCAAAAGCGCCGAACACATCTTTGATCATATAGTAGTTATGGTTATTGAAGATAACGTTGGTGATGAAGAGGTTTCTGCAAGCTGGATTCGTCAAGCCAGGCCCGGTGAAGACCTTCAGAATTG
This sequence comes from Lathyrus sativus, assembly GCA_963859935.3. Taxonomy (NCBI): domain Eukaryota; kingdom Viridiplantae; phylum Streptophyta; class Magnoliopsida; order Fabales; family Fabaceae; genus Lathyrus; species Lathyrus sativus. The sequence continues at coordinate 283,699,794 of OZ012738.1, forward strand.
GAAGACCATTGAAATCCCTCAATTCTTCCCACACCAAACGTAATTTTTATTGTTTGTCAAAAAACCTTATGCTCTGTCCAAGGCGTAGTGGATCCTTGTATGGGCCACCTGATGTTTTAAAACAAAGTTATCATTAATAAATATAAGTTTGCATTCAATTTTTGCTCATTTTCTTTTCTTTTTTACTTTTTACAATAAATGGCATTTCTTTTATGCACTCACTTTCCTAAATAAACTGCATAAATCATAACATGCAGAGACACTATCGAGGTCCTTGACAACGACGCTGCTATAGGCCTATATGATTTTGATTGCCCAATCTACCAAGCTGAAGGAGAAGGCAATGAAGATTGTGAACTCCCTGATGAGTTGGCAAGGCTGCTACAACAAGAAGAGAAGGTCATCTTTCCACACAAAGAGGATGTCGAAATCATCAACCTAGGCACTGAGGAAGATAGAAGGGAGGTAAAGGTTGGAGCGTATCTTCAAGATACAGTCAAGACCAAGTTGATAGAGCTTCTCCAAGAGTATGCTGATGTGTTCGCCTGGTCGTATCAAGACATGTCTGGATTAGATACAAACATTTTTGTACACAAATTACCGCTCAAGGAAGAATGCCACGCTGTTAAGCAGAAGTTGAGGAGGATCTATCCTGATATGGCTCTCAAGATTCTTGAATAAGTCCGAAAGCAGTTCGATGTTGGATTCTTGGGAGTAGCAGAGTATCCATAATGGATTGCCAACATTGTGCCGGTACTGAAAAAGGATAGAAAGGTCCGTATGTGTGTGGACTATCGTGACTTAAACAGAGTTAGTCCTAAGGATGACTTCCCATTACCTCACATTAATGCATTGGTGGATAACACGACTCATTTCTCAGTTTTCTTCTTCATGGATGGATTTTCTGGTTACAATCAAATTAAAATGGATACATATGACATGGAGAAGACAACTTTTATCACACCATAGGGCACCTTCTGCTATAAGGTGATGCCATTCAGACTGAAAAATGTTGGGGCAACATATCAATGCGCGATGGTAATGCTCTTTCATGATATGATTCATAAAGAGATTGAAGTATACGTTGATGATATGATTGCCAAGTCTCAAACTGAAGAAGAGCACTTGATCAATTTGGAAAAGTTGTTTGCTCGATTGAGAAAGTTTAGACTGAGACTTAACCCCAATAAGTGTACCTTTGGGGTACGATCTAGAAAGCTGTTGGGCTTTATCATAAGCCAGAAAGGGATTGAAGTGGACCCTAATAAGGTAAGGGAAATTCAGAGTATGCTTGTACTTAGAACTGAGAAAGAGGTTTGTGGCTTCTTGGGGAGGTTGAACTATATCGCCATATTTATTTCACATTTCACTACCACATGCAAACCAATTTTCAAGTTTTTAAGGAAGATCAATCAATTTTATGGGATGATGAATGCCAAGGGGCATTTGAAAAAATCAAAGAATATCTACAAGAACCACCAATCCTGATATCGCCTGTTCTTGAAAGGCCACTTATTATGTACCTGATTGTGTTTGGCGAATCCATGGGTTGCATGTTGGGGCAATAAGACAACACTGGTAAGAAGGAGCACACCATATATTACCTCAACAAGAAGTTCAATGATTGTGAGACAAGATACTCCTTACTTGAGAAGACTTGTTGTGTGCTTGCATGCGCTGCCAGACGTCTTAGGTAGTATATGCTAACATAGACCACATATTTGATCTCTAAGATGGACCCTATCAAATACATATTTGAGAAACCTTCTCTCACTAGTAGGATAACCCGATGGCAAATGCTTCTATCTGAATATGACATTCAATATGTTACCCAGAAAGCCATTAAGGGCGGTGTGTTAGCAGACCATCTAGCCCACTAACCAGTGGATGATTATCAACCTTTGAAGTTCGACTTTCCAGATAAGGATATTATGGTGGTAAAAGACTATGAAGAGCTAGGATCAGATGAAGGACCAGAACCAGGGGGAGGGATGGACTCTCATGTTCAATGGTACTTCAAATTCTTATGGACATGGAATTGGGGTAGTGATCACGTCTCCCAAGAAATTTCACCTGCCATTCACAGCCAAAATATGCTTTACATGTACGAAGCTTGCATACTAAGGTTAGAAGAAGCCATCAACTCGAGAATCAAAACTCTCGATGTCTTTGGAGATTATGCCTTGGTAATACACCAGATAAGAGGTGACTGGGATACGAAACATGAAAACTTAATTCCATATCGGAACTATGTGGCCAAGCTACTCCCCAGATTCGATGATATCACTTTTACCCACGTGCCCAGAGAGGAAAATTAAATGGCAGATGCTTTGGCAACTCTGACATCCATGTATAAGCTAATATGGCCCAACCATAGGTCGTCCATTGATTTACAATGCTTTGAAGAACCTGCTCACTGTTTGACTGTTGACGAAGGATCAGATGAAAAGTCGTGGTTCTGCGACATTTAGTGTTATCTAGAGAAGCAAGAATATTGTGAGGGTTCCTTGGGTGTTGACAAAAGAACTGCACATGCAGATTGGCATTAATTTCTTCCTTAACGGGAATGTGATGTACAAACGCAATCAAGACATTATCCTACTCAGATGTGTGGAAAAACATGAAGCCGAACAGATTCTGAAGGATATTCATGAGGGTTGTTTTATAACCTACGCAAATGGACATACAATGACAAAGAAGATATTGAGAGCGGGCTATTATTGTCTCACCATGGAGGTTGATTGCTACTATCATGCTCGAACTTGTCACAAGTGCCAGATATATTCTGACAAGATCCATGTGCCTCCCATTCCTTTGAATGTCTTGACTTCACCATGGCCCTTTTCCATGTGGGGAATATACATGATTGGGATGATTGATCTGAAAGCCTCAAATGGACATCGCTTCATATTGGGGGCCATAGACTATTTCACCAAATGGGTTGAGGATGCATCGTACACCAACGTTACCAAGCAAGTGGTTACCCGCTTCTTGAAGCACAACATTATATGCAAATATGGAGTGCCTAACCGTATCATCACTGACAATGGGTCGAATCTCAACAACAAAATGATGGATGAGTTGTGCGCCCGTTTAAAGATCGAACACCACAACTCAACACCATACAGACCCAAGATGAATGGAGCCGTCGAGGCAGCCAATAAGAATATCAAGAAGATCATCTAGAAAATGGTGGTCACATATAAAGATTGGCATGAAATGTTGCCTTTTGTGCTGCACGGCTATCGTACCTCAGTACGAACTTCAACAGGGGCAACTCCCTACTCATTGGTTTATGGTATGGAAGCGGTTCTCCCGATATAGGTTGAAATCCCCTCATTGAGAGTTTGAATGGAAGCTCAGCTTGATGAAGCAGAGTGGGTGAAGACAAGATTTGAGGAGCTCAATCTTATTGAGGAAAAATGTTTGGAAGCTATATGTCATGGCCAACTTTATTAGAGACGCACGAAGAGAGCTTTCGACAAGAGGGTGCATCCTAGGACATTCGGGGAAGGTGACTTAGTGCTCAAAAGGGTCATGACTATGTACAATGAATATAGGGTAAGTGGGCGCCAAATTATGAAGGCCCATATGTTGTAATAGATACATTATCTGGTGGTGCTTTAAAACTCACAACTATGGACGGTGATGAGTTACCATACGCGGTAAATGCAAATTCCGTCAAACGATACTTTGCCTAAAAACATGGAATTATAAAGCCGCTAGGTAGAAAACCTAAAAGGGAGACTTAGGAAAAAATGGATATATCCCGGTGGACTGAAAACCCAAAAGGGCGGTCTAGGAAAAAGTTAGGGATAAAATAAAAAAAAATAGGCCCACTGAGTTGAAAACCCGAAAGGGAGGCTCAGGCAAAAAAGGGCGTCCCGGTGGATTGAAAACCCGAAAGGGAAATCTAGGCAAAAGTTAGGGACAAATTCTAAGGCAAAGTATCTAGTCTGCACGTTCACTTGATCCTAAAACGTCATCAAAGAGAGGAATCAATCCAGTCGTCTTCCCGCGAAGCAAGGCGTTGAGGTCTTCTAAGTCATTGGGACTATAATAGTGTCGAAACTCAATGGAACTTCAATAATTTGTATTACCATTATATTTTTCTTGCACTGCAATTACCTCATAAAGGAATTGTATCCTTGTATGTACTTACCCATTTAAAGGTCAAATTAATATAAAGAGAAATTTCTCACCAAATGGTGCTCACTTTTTACTTTATCTAATTGTTTGCAAATTGATTTCATTTTTGATGATTTGTGTTTTGAAACTTCAGTTTTAAAAAAAAATAATGATAGCAACATTTGACAAGCAATAAAAGTTATTTTGGTGTTCAGAGATCTGGTAGGAAAATAGAAGATCTCCAAGAGAAATTTCACCACGCAAAAGTATCAAATCAGTTGGTAGCCTCCCAGGCTCTTCATCATAAAACAATGTTTTTCCTGAGGGATCTGCTTAATATGGTTCCCCAGCATTGAGTCCAAAGATTACTAGGGGCACTTAGTTCCTCTAGTCACCCATTGGGTCTCAAAATCTGGGATGTCGAGTAGTCAAACCCTCTCACTGCCCCATAAAACCTAAAATTCCTATATTTTATTGGATACTACAAAAAGTCCACTTCAGTTGACACCTTCAATTTTACCATTAAAGTCCAGTTTTCATTGGCAACCACTAAAAATCCACCCTTGTTGGCATCCTCATGAAATCAAAGTCCAACCTCATTTGGCAAATGCAACAACCATAGTCCGATTTCATTCGCCAACTGCAAAAACCAGTCCCTGGTGATACCTCTAACAGGAATTTATCCTCAGCATACCTGATCTTTTCCATTATCATGGCATACAAGATAATATCATAATCATATCAGGCATTTACATATCTGAGGCATCTGTACATGCATTAGGTTCCCCAACAGTCGCACCTAAGCTGCATATTTGTGCATTATAGGGCATAACATTGTTGTCCCCAGCGGCATAGCATAACAGGATCCATGATCAGTTGGCAAGCATCTTGGCTAGTCCACTATCGAAGTCGGCAGTTTCTTCTAAAAGGAGGTGATAGCCCGCATATGTTCATGGAATTCTATTTCCCATCAAGTCATTCTTCAACCATGCAGTTGATAATGATAGTCCCCGATAGTTGTTGCTCTTGCTGCTCCTCAAGCAGAGGTTATCTTAACAAGTTTCTGGAAGGATTTTCCCCTGCAGAGTTTGGAAAACACTTTTTCCTATGACATGAATCTTGCTCAGCTACCCCCAAACAAATTTATCGCTAGGAATAATGCTTTGGTATCATCGAAGAACCTTAGTGGATAAGGTGCTTCTTTGACCATCCAAAGAATCTCCTGTTTTGATTGAGATACTACTTTGGTATCATCGAAGAACCTTAATGGATAAGGGATTGCTTCGATCACCCGAAGAATCTCATGTGTTCAGAGATACTACTTTGGTATCATCGAAGAACCTTAGTAGATAAGGTGCTACTTCGACCACCCGAAGAATCTCCTATTTTGATTGAGATACTGCTTTAACCTTAATGGATAAGTTGCTGCTTTGACCACCCGAAGAATCTCCTATTTGATCGAGATACTGCTTTGGTATCATCGAAGAACCTTAATGGATAAGGGACTGCTTCGATCACCTGAAGAATCTCATATGTTCAGAGATACTGCTTTGGTATCATCGAAGAACCTTAATGGATAAGGTGTTGCTTCAACCACTTGAAGAATCTCTTGTTTTGATCGAGATACTACTTTGGTATCATCAAAGAACCTTAATGGATAAGGGACTGCTTCGATGAATCGAAGAATCTCATGTGTTCAGAGATAATGTTTTGGTATCATCAAAGAACCTTAGTGGATAAGGTGCTACTTCGACCACCCGGAGAATCTCCTGTTTTGATCGAGATACTACTTTGGTATCATCGAAGAACCTTAATGGATAAGGTGTTGCTTCGATCACCCGAAGAATCTCCTGTTTAATCGAGATACTACTTTGGTATCATCGAAGAACCTTAATGAATAAGGGACTGCTTCGATCACCAGAAGAATCTCATGTGTTCAGAGATACTGCTTTAGTATCATCAAAGAACCTTAGTGGATAAGGTGCTACTTCGACCAGCCGAAGAATCTCTTATTTTGATCGAGATATTGCTTTGGTATGATCGAAGAACCTTAATGGATAAGGGACTACTTCGATCACCCGAAGAATCTCATGTGTTCATAGATACTGCTTTAGTATCGTGAAGAACCTTAGTTGATAAGGAACTGCTTCGACCACCCAAAGAACCTCAAGTTGTCATGTTCAGTGTGTCTCTTATTATCCGATTATGGTATCTCTCATTGTGTTGTATTCTTGTCAGACAAATTTCGGGATCTGCTTGTATCTAATTGCCTCCTACCCTAAAATGAACACTATTCAGTAATTCATTCTCTCGGGTTCAAGACAATTAGATAGAGGCATATGTCATACCCTAAATTTGTCCTACCCTTTCATTTCTTCTTATATTAAGCATTTTGTTGTTTCATGGACTTTTCTCAAGATCATCATATGCCTTTTGGCCATAATCCTCTACAATTTAGCTTATAGAGATTTGGTTTGTACTCTTTATTATTAGAGGCTCTTGCAAGTAATGTTGATTTCAAGTAGAATTAAAGTAAGAATGTGCCCTCATTTTCATGATCAAGTAGTAAAGACAAGATCAATTGCTCAAGCTATAAGACAAGTTCTTTTCAAGGGAATATGCAAGTAAAGCTTCAAAGAGCTCATGTCATAACCAATGCAGGGTCAAGGCATAATTTGAGTGTGTTATAAAGTGACAACTAAATCCTAAAGTTGTCTCAAGATCATGTTTAAATGGTTAAGTGGTTTCAAGTTGTGGATAATTCCTTTTCAACTTGTGTTGTAATGCCATGATACAATAAGACTCATGATTAACATTAATTCATTCCAAAGAAGATTGGGAATTGGTTTAATAATTATTCATGGATTTAATTCGAGCATGGCACATTTCAAGTTTTACAAGTAGGGATTCAGTTACAATTTATCCAATATTCTGTCTTGATACAAGTTTGGCTTCTTGTCCACACGAAGCCATGACATCAATCATAAAAAAATATATAGAGAATTTTGGATACTTAGTCACACATGTTAACACTACTATGCTTTGCTAAGGTGATCCACCATTCTAGTAGATAAATTGAGTTTATAAGCCATTAAAGACACAAGTTGTTTGAAAGAGTAGTACCAAGCGTCATGACTAGTTGGTTTCAAACGTGAGGAGTGTTTTTCTTAAAATTATGTTGCAAGATTAATTCAGGATACGCCGCGTCTAGGTCACTCCTGAGCCATATTTGGAAGGGGATACTAAGACGTTTGTTAAGATGGTTTCGTACATGCCTAAGGATATCATCCTCAATTTTGTTCGAAAATCTGACCATGCAAGGATTTATTATTCTTCAAAACTTAATCCACACAATAAAAGTATTATCCTATCTAACCATGGAACTCACTACAAATATTTGAGTATTTTGCTATACAATACATTTTTTCATTCCCTGAGCTTGTAGTGAAGATTGTGACATAAACAATTGGTACCAAATTCTATCAAGTATTGGATTGAATTGATGAAGCTGCAAATTGACCCCATCAAGACTTTTGTAGTACGATGAATGTCAGCTTGGAAGTGGATATTAACCTTAAGACAAGAGTCCAACTTGGAAATTAAAGAACAAGTGAAGAACAATCTAAGACAATCCAACCTTTAGAAGAATCCAATCTTGCCATTTTCAAATTTACGGATGAGTTTGAACTTGGAAAATCAAACTTTCAGGCTTGACGGTTGTTCTAGTTGAATTATCAGTAGCAGATTTCTTTTGAAGTTGATTTTAGCTAGATATAACTGCTTCGGTCTCTCTCATTTGCAACAGGTTTTAGACAAAAGCAAGGTATCACGCTACTCTACACCAAGTCCCAAGGTAAGCATCTACAAAATAAGAGCACAGTCATGAGTAAGCCAAGGTAAAATGGGAACTCTCAAGCCATAATCCATGTCAATGGCAAAAGTGAAATTTGAAAGGTTGGTAGAATGCATAGCATGTGAAGCAAGAGTCATGAAGATCAAACTTGGTGAACATCTTGAGCCGAGTAAACCAGATGCCAAGTGAGAAGACATGAGATTGAGGATGCTAGGAATGAAAGAATATGAATTATTCAACTTCATTACCTTTGACCTTTTTTGTGTGTTGGAGATTATGTTTTTCTTGTAAATGGCCTTTGAGGATTAGGTGAATTTGGACCCTCTTCTATTCTGTTTCATTTGACAGTTGACAGTTGCTGTATTCTCTCCTCTTTCTTCTTCTTCCTTCTCCATTGCCATCCTTTTAAGAATTAAAACAATGAAAAAATATTAATAAGGTCAGAAGCTAATGGCAAAGGTAAATAATAGAAGAATATGATGATGGAAATACTCAGGATTTTAACAATGTGAAAACTGCTTGGAACGCATTGCCAGAGAAAGTCATATTGCAGGTTGAAGAAAGTACATCAGAACCTGTATGTGACCAAGAGACATCAAGACTTGAATAATTGGCCATTAGGGAATAACTAATGACATCGAGTATTGGAGCCTACCAAGAATTTTTCAAAGCCAAGTCAAGAATTCTTATGCTCAGTCCCACTTGCTCTCGATATTCTAGTTTTATCGTCAAAATATTGAATTTTAGTTACTCCAGAAAGTTGTCATGCATCATTTTTAAAACAGCGAATGTCAATCATTTTGAGTCAACAATATCACCACATTAGTATATGTTGTGAATCGGATACCTTTAAACAAATTATAAACAGTTTCTTAATGATCAAGAAACTCACAAGGGTTAGGGTTAACAAAGAAGACAAGGTAAAACAACAAAGAATAACAAGGATTGGTTATTAAACTGCTATTCTTTCCTTTCTCTTAGAACAAGATTACAAGTATACAAGAATAACAAAATAACCTCTCTCCCTTGAAATTAGGATTTTATCTTCCTATTTTTCCTTATGCCAAGATTGAGAAACTAGTATCCTATTTATAATAAAAATAGCACACTAACCTAATGGGCTTTTTAACAATTACCCATTACAAGCCAACTTAGGGTACAAGCTAACTTAAACAATTGGGCTTACAACCAAGGCTCAATTCAACATGATAACAACCCTAGCAATATTGACTAATGCATGTTAGAACAAACTTCGACTACAACACGCATTACTCGCGAACAGAGTTCGATCCAACGTCTCACAGTATAAAATCCATAGTAGTAAAAAGGTACAAAAATCACAAATCAGCAGTAAAAAACTTAGGTAGAAGAGATTTCGAGTCACTACAGACAAAAAACAAGGATGATTCACCACCCTTGGTCCCCACAAAATCTAAATGGAAAATTCTCTCCAACGGTATGAAGATTACACAGCTTATACTCAGACGGATTAGAGGATATTCCTCTGAAAATCCATAAACTCACACGTACCAATCTACCCCTAAATCCCCATATAAATATCACTCTAATCATTGGCAAAATAGAGATAGAAAACCCCGGCGAAGCTCTGCAAAAATTCAAGCCTAAAAGACCCTAAATCCACTAAAGGTTTTCACACAGAGCATCCAAAAAAGGGGAAATCTGAAGCAAGAAGAGGAAAAACTAAAGCAAGTATCAAGCAAAGTGGAAAGCAGAGAACTTGTTGGTTAATTTCCGAAGCATAGCGACTTGGTAAATCTTTATTTCCTTTCCAATCTAACTCGTCTTGTGCACTCTACTTTACATGCAATTAACTCTGAAAGTAATGAATTTGGGGTATGGGTTTCGATCGGGTTTAGGGTTTTAATTTGCGTTGTTGTGTACTGGTGATTATGTTGGTGTGTGGTTCGGCATTGTTAATAGTCTAGGGTTTAATTAGTTACATGATGATGCGTATTTTGATTTATTATTTTGGCTTGCTGAGTTTATTGATTTCTGAGAGTAGAGAGATGAGTTCATCCATGGTGAAATCCGGATAAAGGATAGAAAAATATTCAGAGTTTGAAGAGAAACACAATGGGTGAGAGGAGGAAGAGAGAGACGTGAGGTTTCGTTAATGATGATATTTTTTAGGTTGAGTTAATAAGAATGCGAACATGACGATTAATCTCCCCTCAATTATTATCTTTTACTTTGTTGCACTACCTAAAGCCTACAAGTGTCATCGGTAGCCACCATTAAATGACACTTTCTGATTCCCCATGCGTTCCGTGCAGTGGATAGAAATTGAGAAGCATTGGGTTTCTCATTGGGCCCTAAGGGGAAACGGGTTGCTAACTCACCCAGACCCAGCTGTGCTTTTTGTTTGGAAATTTTACCCCATACCCCTACAATTATACCCGTACCCCTACATTAACATTTTTTGGACCAAAATACCCTCGTATAAAAATTTATAATTTTTTTCATTTGTTCACCGGAAGACTTTTTGCAAGTCTTCCGGTTCATATTTTTTTTCTTTTGTTCACCGAAAGACTTTTTGGAAGTCTTCCAGTTCACATTTTTTTTCGTTTGTTCACCGGAAGACTTTTTGCAAGTCTTCCGGTTCATATTTTTTTCGTTTGTTCACCGGAAGACTTTTTAGAAGTCTTCCGGTTCTTTCTTTTTTTTTAATATTGTCAATTATAATTTTTTTATTTACTATCCTATCATATAATTTATTAAAAATTAAAATTAACATTTATATAATATTGTCAAATATTATAATATTTTTAATCATCTTAACGTTGGTTTTTTAATTCTATTCATGAATTCAAATCAAAAGTAGAATATATAATATACAATTATAGTTCTTAGTCATTTAATTTTATTTAATCCAATATCAAAGAATTATTTTAAGTTTCTGGATTCAAACATTGACCGAAACATATATTAATCATTCTTTAAATTATCAGTATTTGAAAATTATATATTTAAGAAAAAAATCTGAATTCATTGAACAAGCAAAAAATGAATTGATGTCCAATAATAAATTTTTTAATATAAAATAAATGATGAAGGAAAAAACAATAGTTCGGATTCATTCTTATTTTATTACATTATTTATATATATATATATATATATATATATATATATATATATATATATATATATATATATATATATATATATATATATATATATATATATATATATATATATATATATATATATATATATATATATATATATATATATATATATATATATATATATATATATATATATATATATATATATATATATATATATATATATATATATATATATATATATATATATATATATATATATATATATATATATATATATATATATATATATATATTATAATAATAATTACAATAATAAAAAACATAATAATATTGATAATAATAATAATAATATAGTCCCAACAAGAAAATAATGAAAAAGGTTATGATCTATTTGTTTTTTACTCACTTGTCTCAACTATTTTATTAATAATATTTTTATTCTAATTTAAATTATCAGTATATGAAAACTATATATTTAAGGCAAAAATCTGAATTTATTGAGTAAGAAAAAAATGAATTGATGTTCAATAATGAATTTTTAATATAAAATAAAAGATGAATGGGAGAGAGAAAAATGATACATAATGTCAATAATTTATTTTAAAATTTAAAAATTAAAAAAAAATATGAACCAGAAGACTTGCAAAAAGTCTTCTGATGAACAAACGAAAAAAAATGTGAATCGGAAGACTTCCAAAAAGTCTTCCGATGAACAAAAGAAAAAATATGAACCCGAAGACTTGCAAAGTCTTCCAGTGGACAAATTTAAAAAATTATAAATTTTTATACGAGGGTATTTTGGTCCAAAAAATTTTATGTAAGGGTATGGGTATAATTGTAGGGGTATGAGGTAAAATTTCCTTCTTTTTTTTTTAGTTATTTGGATAATATATCCACTGGGCCTAGGCTTATAGCATTAAATTCTTTAGAGTTTTATTTAAAATAATTCCATATATTTAAGGAGTTAATTAATTAATTTAGTAATTAATCATGGTATTATATTTAAGCTATGTTAATTGACGTTTTTCTTGTATTAATTAAGTAATTAAAATAAATAATTTGATCTTTTTATAATGTTAATTTATCTTAACCTGATTAATTACTAAATAGACCAATTGAATTTATTTAAGCACTTAAATAATTTATTAATTTCCTAATGTAAGATATTAAGTACTTTTCTTAACTAATTACGAAAGTAGTGAATTCTCGAAGTCTAGCACTTCTTGAGTTCTTAAACGATCGCTCTTGGGGCGCACGCCTTGAGTTCTGATCATTTCGTCTTTCGTTTAGAAATAATTAGAATACTTGAGATAATTAAAACATTTAGTCTAAATAAGGTACTTTATCCTCAAACATTTCTCTTAACTAAATTAAAATTAAAATTTAATTTTAAAATATTTATCTTAATTAATCAATGAAGGTAGTGGGTGTCGTACCTCAAAAAATACGATCCTCACGATGGACCCGGAAAAAATGTTCGAACAGAGTCGCCACCAAACGTTATTTATTCCAAGGAAGGAATAGGAAAATATCGATAAAACCTTTAAAGAGATAAGAACATGGTCATCGCAACCAAATTCTAGGTTCGGGAGTCGATTACGCAAAGGGAAGGTATTACCACCCTCTACGTCCATTGTACTCAACGAGAACCTCTTGATTCGATTCGAGAGTAAAGTTAGTTAGGTTGTTTGTTTTCTTCTAAGGATTTTCTTATTAGGAGAAATGGATGGTTTGTTACAAGGGTGCTCGCCAAGGATTAGGGCCCTTGTGCCTACGTACTCCCTTGTGCAATGGGAAAGTCAGAGCATCGTAGTTCATGGGACTACGGGTAAAGGTTTGGGGTAAACGGAAAAAAGGTAGATAGCTCGCTAGGATCTCGTAATCCTATGCCTACATATTCTCATTGACAAATGAGAAATCAGAGCATCCATAATTCGGAAGACTACGGTTGGTTAGTTTATGTTTTAAACGAACGAGTGTTTAGGTCGCATTCTAACTGCTAAACGTTGGCTTGTCTGCTCGCTAAGGGAGACTGAAGCACTAGTTCACATGCACGGAAGAAGAGACTAAAAAATGTTCTTTGGGAAAGGTATATTTGAGTTGTGGATCACACAGAGGCGAAGAATCAGTATTTGAGAAGTTTCAATCGCACGAATGCGAGAAAAGAGAGTTTAATTTGTTAAGTATTTTGGTTTGGAAAAGAGGATAGATTTGAATAGGTTTTAGGGTTTTGATCGCACGGGGGCGAGGACGATGAGGTTTGTTAAGTATTTTTATGGATAATGACGACCATTTAATAAATGAGACGTCAGCCTCGTAACCAATTAATCGGGACATTATTGGAATGCTAGATTCCAACGGCACCTTTTTCATTCCATTAATTACGAAATTTGTGTTTGAATGGACAATAAAAGTACCATATGGAATGCTCGACTCCAATGGCATTTTTTCGTCCAAATAATTAAGGCAAGTATTTTAGGGACGAAAGGTTTAGCAACCCATAGCCCAAGGTGTGCACCTCAAGAGCAGTCACTTCGAGAATTCAAGGAATGCAAGATCCTAAGAACTTAGTTCTTTCGTAATTTGATTAAGAAAAGACTTTGCATTTGATTAGCGTGCATTAGGGTTTTGGTCTCACGTGGGTGATACAATAAAGTTAGATTGGTGAAATATTTTAAAGGAGAATGACGACTATTCGATAAACGAGACGACAACCTCGCAACCAATTAATCGGGTCATTATTAGAATGCCAGATCCCAACGACACTTTTTCATTCGATTAATTACGAAATTTGTGTTTGATGGACAATGAACGTCTTTGTCCATATAATTAGAGGATGTGTTTTAGGAACGAAAGGTTGAGAAACCACAATCCAAGGCGTGCGCCCCAAGAGCGGTCACTCAAGAATCCAAGGAATGCGAGGCTCCAAGAACTCAATTCTTTCGTAATTTAGTTAAGAAATTGATTTGAATTTGATCATTGTATTTCTGTTAGACGCGTTAACTATTGTAAACATATTGAATGTTTTTTTAGAAAGGAGGGGTCAAAAAGATCACAGCCCAAGGTGTGCGCCCAAGAGCAGTCTTTCGGGAACCCAAGAAGTGTCATACCTCAAGAGTTTGATATTTTCATTATTAATCGAGAATATAATTTTAAAAGTATTTATCAAAATGAATTATGATTTAAATTAGGAAAATATAGTTATTTGTAAATATTAAGTATTTTGTTAGACTAAGGAAGTGTCTTAAATTACTTGTTTTTCTTTAAAAAATTAATTAGATTTGTAAATGGTTTTGATTTAGTTTAGAAAGTACTTAAAACTATTTGTATGGCAAGTTTAATTGAAATTTAAAAGATTTTAAATTAATTAATAAAGTATTATTTTCTATATATTTTAATTTGAGAAAAGACCCGAATGGATTAAAAGTTTTAAGGATAAAAGACAGAGCGAACGCAACCCAAAGCGTACGCTTCGAAAGCATTCGCTCAAAGATCCAATGAGTGCTAGACTCCAAGAGCCCACTACCTTCATAATGGTTTAAGATTTCGTTTACAAATATTTTGAGTTGTCTTATATAAAACAATTAATTAATTAAAAATTTTAAAAGGTGATTTTAACTAGAAATAATTATTTAAAATTTCAAATACACATAAAAATAGATTTGAAATTAAATTGAAATATGACCAAAGTCGGCTTTCGCATAAGGCAACACGAGCAACGGCATACGCAAGATCATAATGTGTCGAAAATATCTATCAATATATTGGAAATTTTAGCGGCATAAAGGCATGTACTTGTCGAATTCGTAAATAAAAAATATCCAATTTAATTCAATAGAAATAACACAAAGATAGCAACAAAATTATTTACAACATTCACAAGTTAGCAACAAAATTCCTAAAAACAAATAGTCTAATAATCTAATCATTAATTAAACCAAACAAATAAGCAAAAACAAGTTAATGGGTTTATGGACAATCCATAACTTAAATAAACATCAGCGTTATTAGTCGAAACAAAAAATGGTCTATTGATGAAAACTATATGGGGGCTACGCCATCTGCTATAATCAAGTGGGACAGAAACCTCAACATAAAAACAAATATCAGCTTTTAATTTAATCAATCTATATCAACAAGTAATTAATTAATAATAACTAAAACTAATAAAAATATACTATACATGTTGACATTAACAAATAACCCTTTGATTTGTACCTCTCAAAATCAAACGGGTGGGCTCGCCGACGAAGAAAACAAATTGCCACTGCTGCTACTTCTGGCGTGTTGACGTTGTTGTTATATTTCCACCAATAGTTTCATCGGATTTTATTTCAATAAGATGAGCTTTGTGGTTCGGAAATTTACAACACAACCCAAACTTGGAACAAACAACTCAAGTATTTACATCCCAATGTCAAACTTATTGTCAAAGAAAAGTTGCAACATTGTTGCTTGCTTGTATTCGGCCTCAAGAATGTTGGTTTCTCGGATGCGATGGATTGGCGGCTACGTCTTCGACATGGAGGTACCGCAACAGGAGTTAGCTTGAATCTGAATCATAGATTGAAGTCCACCACTGCAACAGACCAATAACAACGTAATTTCTTTGCGAGCTTGAAATCAGAACTGAAGCGTGAGCTTGGTTATCGTAGAGTATTATTGTTGTTGCAGTTTTGTTCGAACAGAGTCGCCACCGAACGTTATTTATTCGAAGGAAGGAATAGGAAAATATCGATAAAACCTTTAAAGAGATAAGAACATGGTCATCGCAACCAAATTCTAGGTTCGGGAGTCGATTATGCAAAAGGAAGGTATTACCACCCTCTACGTCCATTGTACTCAACGAGAACCTCTTGATTCGATTCGAGAGTAAAGTTAGTTAGGTTGTTTGTTTTCTTCTAAGGATTTTCTTATTAGGGGAAATGGGTGGTTTGTTACTAGGGTGCTCGCCAAGGATTGGGGCCCTTGTGCCTATGTACTCCCTTGTGCAATGGGAAAGACAGAGCATCGTAGTTCGTGGGACTACGGGTAAAGGTTTGGGGTAAACGAAAAAAAGGTAGATAGCTCGCTAGGATCTCATAATCCTATTCCTATGTATTCTCATTGATAAATGAGAAATCAGAGCGTCCATAATTCGGAAGACTACGGTTGGTTGGTTTATGTTTTAAACGAACGAGTGTTTAGGTCGCATTCTAACTGCTAAACATTCGCTTGTCTGCTCGCTAGGGGAGACTGAAGCACTAGTTCATATGCGCAGAAGAAGAGACTAAAAAATGTTCTCTGGGAAAGGTATATTTGAGTTGTGGATCACACGGAGGAGAAGAATTAGTATTTGAGAAGTTTCAATCGCACGAATGCGAGAAAAGAAAGTTTAATTTGTTAAGTATTTTGGTTTGGAAAAGAGTATAGATTTGAATAGGTTTTAGGGTTTTGATCGCACGGGGGCGAGGACGATGAGGTTTGTTAAGTATTTTTATGGAGAATGACGACCATTTAGTAAATGAGACGTCAGCCTCGTAACCAATTAATCGGGACATTATTGGAATGCTAGATTCCAACGACACCTTTTTCATTCCATTAATTACGAAATTTGTGTTTGAATGGACAATGAAAGTACCATATGGAATGCTAGACTCTAATGGCATTTTTTCGTCCAAATAATTAAGGCAAGTATTTTAGGGACGAAAGGTTGAGCAACCCATAGCCCAAGGTGTGCACCTCAAGAGCAGTCACTTCGAGAATTCAAGGAATGCAAGATCCTAAGAACTTAGTTATTTCGTAATTTGATTAAGAAAAGACTTTGAATTTGATTAGCGTGCATTAGGGTTTTGGTCTCACGTGGGTGAGACAAAAAAGTTAGATTGGTGAAATATTTTAAAGGAGAATGACGACTATTTGATAAACGAGACGTCAACCTCGCAACCGATTAATTGGGTCATTATTAGAATGCCAGATCCCAACGACACTTTTTCATTCGATTAATAACGAAATTTGTGTTTGATGGACAATGAATGTCTTTGTCCATATAATTAGAGGATCTGTTTTAGGAACGAAAGGTTGAGCAACCACAACCCAAGGCGTGCGCCCCAAGAGCGGTCACTAAAGAATTCAAGGAATGTGAGACTCCAAGAACTCAATTCTTTCGTAATTTAGTTAAGAAATTGATTTGAATTTGATCATTATATTTCTGTTAGATGCGTTAACTATTGTAAACGTATTGAATGTTTTTTTAGAAAGGAGGGGTCAAAAAGATCACAACCCAAGGTGTGGGCCCAAGAGCAGTCTTTCGGGAACCCAAGAAGTGTCAGACCTCAAGAGTTTGATATTTTCATTATTAATCGGGAATATAGTTTTAAAAGTATTTATCAAAATGAATGATGATTTTAATTAGGAAAATATAGTTATTTGTAAATATTAAGTATTTTGTTAGACTAAGGAAGTGTCTTAAATTACTTGTTTTACTTTAAAAAATTAATTAGATATGTAAATGGTTTTGATTTAGTTTAGAAAGTACTTAAAACTATTTGTATGGCGAGAAGTTTAATTGAAATTTAAAAGATTTTAAATTAATTAATAAAGTATTATTTTCTATACATTTTAATTTGAGAAAAGACCCGAATGGATTAAAAGTTTTAAGGATAAAAGACAGAGCCAACGCAACCCAAACAAAGATCCAATGAGTGCTAGACTCCAAGAGCCCACTACCTTCATAATGGTTTAAGATTTCGTTTAAAAATATTTTGAGTTGTCTTATATAAAACAATTAATTAATTAAAATTTTAAAAAGGTGATTTTAACTAGAAATAATTATTTGAAATTTCAAATACACATAAAAATAGATTTGAAATTAAATTGAAATATGACCAAAGTCGGCTTTCACATAAGGCAACTCGAGCAACGGCATACGCAAGATCATAATGTGTCGAAAATATCTATCAATATATTGGAAATTTTAGCGGCATAAAGACATGTACTTGTCGAATTCGTAAATAAAAAATATCCAATTTAATTCAATAGAAATAACACAAAGATAGCAACAAAATTATTTACAACATTCACAAGTTAGCAACAAAATTCCTAAAAACAAATAGTCTAATAATCTAATCATTAATTAAACCAAACAAATAAGCAAAAAAAAGTTAATGGGTTTATGGAAAATCCATAACTTAAATAAACATCAGCGTTATTAGTCGAAACAAAAAATGGTCTATTGATGAAAACTATATGGGGGTTACGCCATCTGCTATAATCAACTGGGACAGAAACCTCAACATAAAAACAAATATCAGCTTTTAATTTAATCAATCTGTATCGACAAGTAATTAATTAATAATAACTAAAACTAATAGAAATATACTATACATATTGACATTAACAAATAACCCTGTGATTTGTACCTCTCAAAATCAAACGGGTGAACTCGCCGACGAAGAAAACAAATTGCCACTACTGCTACTTCTGGCGTGTTGACGTTGTTGTTTTATTTCCACCAATAGTTTCATCGGATTTTATTTCCATAAGATGAGCTTTGTGGTTCAGAAATTTACAACACAACCCAAACTTGGAACAAATAGCTCAAGTATTTACATCCCAATGTCAAACTTATTGTCAAAGAAAAGTTGTAACATTGCTGCTTGCTTGTATTCGGCCTCAAGAATGTTGGTTTCTCGGATGCGATGGATTAGCGGCTACGTCTTTGACATGGAGGTACCGCAACAGGAGTTAGCTTGAATCTGAATCATAGATTGAAGTCCACCACTGCAACAGACCAATAACAACGTAACTTCTTTGCGAGCTTGAAATCAGAATTGAAGCGTGAGCTTGGTTATCGTAGATTATTGTTGTTGTTGCAGTTTTGTTTGAAATGGATATGTCGAGGCAAGATCGTTTGAGGCCGCTTCCAGTGGTGGTTGGAAAGAAGGGAAAAGTTGCATCAGATGGAAATTTATGAAAAAATCAATGATGCGGATGGAGATTGAGGAAGAAAACAGTGGAAGGGATTCATAGGTGGGTTAATTGATGATGGTGATGTTGATGATGTTTGAATGAAAACGAAGGGTTTCACGAAAAATTGGAAAGGGTGAAGGAAAAGAAAAGGGGATGACGATGATGGCGGAGAAGATGCGATGATGACGATGATGGATTGATCAAAGGAGAAGGTCAAAAGGGGCGGCGGATCCCCTGATGTCTCCAAGAAGCAAATTTTTTTAGGGTTTACTATTAATATCTATGTTATTATTATTATATAATAATGAAATTAAAAAACAAAATACAATAACTAGCACCACCTTACGCCACGTGTCAACTTAGGAGTGGATGTAGTGACACAAACTCTTGAATTCAACCACTTGGGACTAGACATGTGACTTAACGACATGAAAAAGATGGTTTTATATTTTTTTGATTTTATTGTCAATTAATCCAAAATAAAACAAAATTCTAAAATGTGATTGGTTGATGGCAAAAAATGAGGATCATGCATGTGCACCCTTGATTAAATTTTAATCTAACGATCCATATTTAATCAAAGAAGCACACCAAATTAAAAAAAATGGCAAACTTGCTCTTTCTAGAAGCTTTGATTAATTTAATAGAATTAAATCAATTTAAAAACCTCTAAAAATTCACAACTTATTAAATAAATATGCTAAAAATGAAATGCAAGTCTAGAAAAATCTAATTGATTATTCTGGACATTTTAATGAAAATATAAAAATAAATCGAGTGAAAATAAATAGAAATCGAGCAACAGAGATGCTTAAAAGATTAAAATCGACGGCACACAAAAGATTAATGCAAAGTAAATAACTTGAAAAGATGTAGTGTAACACCCATTTTAATTATTTAATCCTTCCGGTATTATTTTAATTCGGCATGTCTTTGTGGGAATTATTTTAGAAGCTATGGCCTTTAATATTAGTATAATAAAATTGATAATGATAATAATTTGATAATTAATAGTAATGGTATTATTATTATTATTATTATTATTATTATTATTATTATTATTATTATTATTATTATTATTATTATTATTATTATTATTATTATTATTATTGGAATTAGAAGAAATGGGGAATAATTGTTTTAAGGGGTATTTGGTGAGTTAGAAAGAAGAACACGATCAATTGGGAAAGAAGAGTAAGGAGAGAAGAACAAGAACAAGAGGAAGAAGAGGAAGGCTAGGCTGTCGGATTCTTGGAAGTGTTTCATCGATTAGAGCAACTAGTCGAGGTAAGGGGGGAGAAACGGGTTAAAATTGGTAATTGCATGAATGGGGTAGTTGGGGATTCCTTAACCCCATAGGGATTTGATGATCATGACTAAGATGTTGTAGTATTCTGATTGTTGTTTACATGGATGAATTGTGTTTATGTTGTTAGGAATTGGTGAAATTCTGTTGTTCCAGCCTTGCATGTGATGAATGTAGGGATTTGTTGGATGTTCTGAGTAGTTTACCGTTTAGGTCGAAAATGATTTAATCGGTAGAGTTGGTGATTTATCGGGTGAGGTCTGGAATAAATAGTGTGGTTTAGTCGTAGAATACTAGGCTAAGACTACTGGGGCTGGTGTGGTGAGAATCGAACAATTTTTGAGCTTTTGATGAATTTTTGAACAGTGAGATTTTTGTGAAATCGCAGACATTCGTCAGCACCTTCGCTGAGCGAGCTAGTAGCGAGCATTCGCTAGGAATTCGTTAGGCGAGTTGGGTAGCAAACACTTCTAGTAGCCACTGTCTGCACTCTCTAGCAGGTTCGCTAGGCGAATGAGACAGCGAGCGTTCGTTGAGGCCTCGCTAGGCGAGTGAGCCAGCGAGCGTGACAAAATGTGATTTTTGTGCTGTTTTGCCTTGTGATTCGCTTTGTAGGATTCCTTGGGTTGTGATAGGTCGAGAGATGTTGTTAGGGGGTAAAGAGAGTATACTTAATGTGGAAAGGTGAATTATGGAATATTGAATTTAATTGACATTATTAAATGGTGGGTAAGACATATATATGTAATATGTATATGATGCATAGTGAGGTGATCGGGAGGATCGCGAGTACTCAGTGTTCAATGTGATTTCCCTATTATTTAACTTGTTTGATATAATTTATATATATATATATATATATATATATATATATATATATATATATATATATATATATATATATATATATATATATATATATATATATATATATATATATATATATATATATATATATATATATATATATATATATATATATATATATATATATATATATATATATATATATATATATATATATATATATATATATATATATATATATATATATATATATATATATATATATATATATATATATATATATATATGTCTAATGTATGGTGATGTGATCAGTAGGATCGTGTGCACTTAGTGTGCTTGATGTTTGTGTGTTGTGCATTTGGTGTTGTGCATAGCATGGTGTCTTGGTGGGATGGATCATGTCTCAGGAGGAGCGTAAGTGATCCATCCGTACTCCTTTGTGGAGGATGGTGGGGTTGAGTCATGTCTCGGATGGAGCGTAAGTGATTCAACCGTACTCTTTTATGATGTTTATGAGGTGCTCCATTGTGGAGGGTTGATGGCCCAGTGTCCATCGGTGATTGCGGAGTTGAATCATGTCTCAGGAGAAGTGTAAGTGATTCACTCGTACTCCTTTATGGAGAATTGTGGGGATAGATAATGTCTCAGGAGGAGCGTAAGTGATCTATCCTATTTATGATGTGCTCCTTTGTGGAGGGTTGATGGCCTGATGTCCATCAGTGATGTTGAGTCGGTACCGCATGCATGTGTTGGGTTGCATTCTTGCATTATGATATGTTTTGTTGATGATTGGACAATAGGTCTTGTTTGATGTTGGTGGGGTGATGATTGTTTATTTACTGCCTTTCTATTCATGTATTTTATTACCGATAATTTTGATCATGTTTTCTTACCCCTCTGTTGTTGCTATGGTCTGTGCTTCTTCGGAAGTACAGATAATCCAGGTGCATAGCTAGCTTGGATAGTGGTGTGCGAGTCGAGTCCTAGGATGCTCTGATACGTAACACGAGACTTGGGAGTTTATTTGTGTTATGATAAAATTGTTGTATCCATGTGACGTATCGTATTCTGGTGAATCTTAATGATGAATGATATTTTGTGTATTTTGGCGGATGACCGTGAATGATATATATATTAATGATAATTTTTCGCTGCTTTATTTTGAAAACCATATAAAGAAGTGTTTTGTTGAATTTGTGAATGTAATATCCCACTTTTGGAATGGAAACTCTAATAATTATTTGATTTAATCATATTTTATTTTAATTTGGGAAGTGGGGTGTTACATGCAGCACTCAGCCAACCTTTGAGAATTGACAGGGACCTGTAAAAGGTTCAGGTTGATCAAAATTGATTGAAATTTTGTCGAGAGATAAGACGAGTATGCCAGGTCAAGCTTCGATGGAAAGTAAGTCAATATCACTAGCGCCTACAAACTTAAATTCGAAACTTTTCAATCACTGATTTTTTCTCGTATATCTGAGACACAATTCGACCAATCCGTCCACATATCCAAGAGATTTATTCTTCCTAACTTTTTTAGGAATTATTTACGGTAAAATGCATATTATGTTGTACAAGCGATGCAAATTGAAAATAAATTCGGACGAGTGAGAATTGAAAACAGGTAGGACAAATTTGGGGTATGACAGATGCCTTTATCTAATTGCCTTGAACCTAACAAAATGAACAAATGCAAGGTGTTCATTTTAGGGTGGAAGCCAATTAGATACAAGAAGACCCCGAAATTTGTCCGACAAGCAAGTAAAATGCAATGAGATAAGATATACCAGAACAGGATAGTAGGATGCAAAAGATGAACAAGATAACTTGAGATTCTTTGGGTGGTCGAAGTAGTCCTTTATCCAATAAGGTCCTTCGCGATACCAAAGTAGTACAAACGAGCTTCTTTGGGTGGTCGAAGCAGTCCCTTATCCAATAAGGTTCTTCGCGATACCAAAGCAGTATCTCTAAACACATGAGATTCTTCGGGTGGTCGAAGCAGTCCCTTATCCAATAAGGTTCTTCGCGATACCAAAGTAGTATCCCTGAATACCAACGAGATTCTTCGAGTGGTTGAAGCAGTCCCTTATCCAATAAGGTTCTTCGCGATACCAAAGCAGTACAAATGAGATTTCTTCGGGTGGTCGAACCAGTCCCTTATCCAATAAGGTTCTTTACGATACCAAAGCAGTATCTCTAAACACATGAGATTCTTTGGGTGGTCGAAGCAGTCCCTTATCAATAAGGTTCTTCGAGATACCAAAGCAATATCTCTAAACACATGAGATTCTTTGGGTGGTCGAAAAAGTCCCTTATCCAATAAGGTTCTTCGCGATACCAAACAGTATCTCTAAACACACGAGATTCTTCGGGTGGTCGAAGAAGTCCCTTATCCAATATGGTTCTTCGATGATACCAAAGCAGTATCTCGATCAAAACAGGAGATTCTTCGGGTGGTTGAAGCACCACCTTATCTACTAAGGTTCTTCGATGATACCAAAGCAGTATCTCGAATAAAAATTGGCGGAGAAATAGTTGAGTGAAAATTCTATCAGAGGAAAACATGTTGTCCAAACTCTGCAGGGAAAAAGCCTTCAAGAAACTTTTTAAGATAACCTCTGCTTGGGGAGCCATAAGAGCAACAGTCGTTGGGGACTATCATTATCAACTGCATGGTTGAGGAATGAATTGCTGGGGAGTAAAATTCCTTGAATACGTGGTGCAACAACTCTTTTCAGAGGAATACTGCCGACTTTGATGGAGGACTGGCCAAGATGCTTGTGAACTGACTCTGGATCCTGCTAAGTTGTTATGCTATGCTGCCAGGAGTAACAATGCTATGCATCATAATGCACAGAAATGCAACTAAAATGCAACTGCTAGGAGTCTAATGCACGTATGAATGCAAATGATGTGCTAATGCTTGATATGGTTATGATATTATCCTATATGTTATGCTTATGATAACGCAAATGACCAGGCATGTTGGGGATAAATTTCCTGTCGGGGATATCACCAAGAACTAGATTTGGTAGTTTCCAAATGAATTGGACTTTGGTTTTATAAGGATGCCATCAAGGGTGGACTTTTATTGGTTGCCAATGAAAACTGGACTTTTTAGGGTAAGTTTAAGAGTGCCAACAAAAGTGGAATTTTACGTAGTTGCCGATAAAAGATTAGACTTTGAGGATGTGCCAAGCGAGATTGGAGTTTATTTGGTAAAAGGATTTGACTTCCCGACACATAGTATCTGACAGCGCCATAATTAGAGGACGAACATGGATGATTTTGGTGCCCTAAGTTGGATCTTTTGCAGAAATTACGTACTCGTCCTTGTAAGAACATCACTTCTAGTTGATATGTCATGACGACTTACAAATGTTGAGCGTAGCGACGTAACCAAAGCATGTTGAATGTGAGAGCGTAGCGAATTAACCAATGCAGGTTAATCGCGCTTTTGCTCTGCCCCAAGGCTTTTGATGCTTGTTGACCTCAACAGTTGTTAGCGTCTGGCACGGTCTGCTTGGCCAACCTGACAGTATGGAGGAAACTTCCCCAGGTTCAACTAGTCTGCCCCAGTCTGCGGGGTATTTGGAGGATTTCCTCTAGGATGAGAACTTTGGGAGTGATTATACCAAGACAGGACTTGAGCCCATTTGCCCCAGTGTCTGAAATCTTGTAGTGGTCTGCCCCTGTTTGAACCTCAGAAGAACTTGCCCCAGGTTCACAAGGTCATAAGAAAGTTTTGATTCAAGCCAGTATCAGTGAATGATCAAGTTCTTCTTTGATTTCCCTTTGTTGGTATTTCCATTATGTCAAGTACTAATTTGCAGTTTAAAATTGTTCATTCAAAAATGGTAATTTTAATGCGATATTCATGAAAGTTTTGAAAATATCATTTATTAGAACGATGTGACAGTGTGTGACGAGTGGACCATTAATCCATACGTAATGCTGATATAGCTGGTGTGAAAGACATAGCAAGAATATGACACCAATGCAAATGATTAGCCAATATGTAGGAGTCAGTTTACGTAACCTTTCTATAGCATGCTTTCAGAATAAACCCCGCCTCAATTAGGTCTTTTGAGGGTTGTAACGTGGTCTGGCTAATGGTTATTGAAACAAAGGATATAAGCTCAAAATTTAATTTGTACTCGCCCTTCTTCGTAATGATCTACAGTCTTACATTTAATTAACTTCAACATACGCATTTAGATTTTGTCGGGCAAGAATGAAGATGATGATTCAAGACTCGCTTGAAATGGCAGTCACTTTATTTTGCTTTTGTCACGGATGTCAGTGACCTTTTTGATTCTGACATAATGGCCACTGAATCTAATTTTGTTTTTTGTTGAGGACCTGAGGACCTCTTTTGATTTTTTTAATTTGATCCCTAACTTTTGCATGGACTGACTTTGCTCTTCGAGTCCATTGGGATTGCCTTGATTTTTGCCTAAGTCTCTTTTTGAGGTTTTTGACTTAGCAGGCTCTTTTTTTTTTTAATTTGTTAGAGGATTGTGACTTCCCAGTCATTGGTCATTGAAGAACAACCGTCGTGTCTTTTGGATGTTTATCTTGTGATTCGAGTGTGTGGTCAGGTTGAATGAACACTACCCATGCCCTAGGTTATGCGTAAGGGTTTGTAGATCCAAAGGAAACTTCTACTTCTAGGCTTGAAGTGGTTAACTAGGGACTAACTCCTTATTTCTACAGTGTTTTGGGATTTGAAACAATGTATGTACATCATCGGCGAGATTTTATCCAAAAGCATACTATCAGCAATTATAGGTATTTGGTTTTCGTCATCCTCCCTCCAATCTTTTCTAAAGCAACAGTATGATAAAGGAAGTGAAATGAATTTTTTTTTGTGATTTTTGCAATAAGTGAGAAAAGGTGAGTGAACACGAATAGATTTGTTCAAAATATGCATAATTATTACATTAACAATACCATTAGTAAACAACAACGTCTAAAAACAAATAGCACTTAACAGAAAAGAAACTACAAATGTGAAGAAATAACATGATCTAAAAATGGACAACATTGAGGAACTGGGGTCTTCTTTCTTGATTCACTGTCTTGAGAAGATGCGTCTTGGAATTTTTGAACTCATTCAGGTGCGAGGCAGATGCGCACGACTAAACTCCCTTTTTGAAAGGATATGCACTTCTCGTCAATCAATTGATACACCCTGGCTTGAAATGCTTTGTAATATTTAGTTGAATGCCCCATTGATCCAGTGTGGTATCCACAATGTGCCTTGGGATCATACACAGGAGGGTATGGTTCTGGCACCGGCTTGAGAGACTTAGGCCCCATTAGTGAATTTCAAATTAAGTGTGGTAGAAGCTGAGTGTAAGACACATGAACTGGGTGAAGAGGAGTGTTCCTTCTTCCCAAATTGTTGCGAGGCATATGTTGAATCTGACGTGGATTCTAATTTTCTTAGCCATATGCTCGTTGATTTACATAAGTAGAAACCCAAGGTTTATGACATGGTTCCCTTGGTATTGTTGGTTATCTTTTTGGAACCCAAATGTTGATTTCATCATCGTCATTAGCATCAATAAGATGCTCTCCAAAGTGTTCTTTCGGGGCCTCCTTAACAGATACAACCCTTTTGGTCTTCTCTTCCAGCTCTTCTCTTGAGGTGGTAGTATCCTGAGCCATGGTTCCAACAAGATTATCAGAGGGTAAAGACATCTCATTTGCCATAAACTCGACCTTTTACTTGTGGAATAGGATTTTGATTGGTCCACAAAACTCTGCCAGATCTTTGAGTTGAACCATTTACGCTATGGTCTTCCTTTCTGGTCAATCTTTGCAACTTGTTTCAAAAGCTTTCACACTCTTCAACAGCATGCCTTATGGTTCCAGTGTGGTACCCACATTCTGCCTCAGGGTTATCTTCCTCTAAGACTAGGCGATTGTTGTTAATTAGCTCTCGAAATTTATTCTTGAATGACCAACAACTTTCAACAAAATGTCCCCTCACCCCTTTATGGTATTCACATTATGCATTAGGATCATATCCAGGTGGAAGAGGAGTATGAGCTGGCCCAAGGGATGTGGGTACCATCAATGAACTCTGAATCAGGTACAATAGCAGTTGTACATACAGTATAGGAATAGTGTCGAGAATAGGGCGTGACTGAGACTTCCTATTACCTCCCCAATTTAGATTCCCATGTTCTTGGGACAGAACAGGTGATGACCATCGATTCCGAGTTTTTAGAAGAATTGGTTGGGGATAAAACCCAAGAGGAGAAACACACAATAGGCTATTCTCTGCAGGCTGCATAGTGGAAGGAACTGTGGGAGTA
Organism: Lathyrus sativus; assembly: GCA_963859935.3. Taxonomy (NCBI): domain Eukaryota; kingdom Viridiplantae; phylum Streptophyta; class Magnoliopsida; order Fabales; family Fabaceae; genus Lathyrus; species Lathyrus sativus. Next base: position 283,727,257 of record OZ012738.1, read on the forward strand.
AAACTCCTAGTTGTGGTACCTTCTTGAAGCTTTTTCTCTCTTCTTCCCAAAGTTGTTATAGCTTCTGGCGTCTGCTTCATCTTGCCTTTTACGTTGTTTGCATCTTTTCTTAGCTTAACTTGATTTTGATTCAAGCGTTCCATGGTCTTCTAGCACTACTTCAAGTCCAATACGTGTACCGGGAAATCAACTGCGGATTATGGAAAAAGGATGGATAAGCTTTATGGGTTTAGGAAGATGATATGCAATGCTGATGAAATGCAAATGAAATGATATGCAAATGCAATGCAGGCATAAATAGGATCCAGGGTAACTTAAGTAGGTCAAAGCTTCCTAACTGGTAGACTATATAAATAAAGTTCTAGATTCTTTACCCGCAAAATCACTCACGGGATAGCGTCTATATTAACGGATAAGGTTCCCAGGATCACGGACACTAATCGCATCAACTTCATGCAACAGGCTAGCTGCATTATAACAAGGGTTTGAAAAGGTATCTCCTGAGCGGAGTCCTCATGCTAGGCACACAAGGAGCGGGTCCTCGGAGACTAATACTACACGACCACCAATACAGAAACTGGTTCTAAGAGTGATTCCCAAAGTCACGAACCCTTCATGAATCAAGTCGTGTGATAGGCTAGTTGTGTTACAACAAGATCTACGAAAAGGTCTACTCTTAGGGGAAGCTTTCATGCTAGGCACACAAGGAGCGAGTCCTTGGGGACTAACATTAATTACTTCCAAAATCTAAACTAAGTGTTCTTTCTTCTTTTTCCAAAGCTCGGGTGTAGAGATTTACTTACAATGCTATCCCTGAATCCAGCAGGCAGATATAACACACATCATACAATACAAGAGAAAACAACAAAGTAAATAGGAGAAAACCAACATAAAGAAAACATCTAAGCGAAGTTAGTACTCTCGCATCGAGTCAAGTTAGGCTTGACTCTCTCTTGCATAGGGAAATGTGGTTCCCGAACAGAGTCACCATCTATCGTACCTCGAAAAATACGATCCTCGCGATGGACACGGAAAAAACGTTCGAATAGAGTCACCACCGGATTTTATTTATTCCAAGGAAGGAATAGGAAAATATCGATAAAACCTTTAAAGAGATAAGAACATGGTCATCACAACCAAATTCTAGGTTCGGGAGTCGATTATGCAAAGGGAGGGTATTAGCACCCTCTACGTTCATTGTACTCGACGGGAACCTCTTGATTCGATCCTAGAGTAAAGTTAGTTAGGTTGTTTGTTTTCTTCTAAGGATTTGCTTATTAAGGTAAATGGGTGGTTTGTTACTAGGGTGCTCGCCAAGGATTGGGGCCATTGTGCCTACGTACTCCCTTGTGCAATGGAAAAGTCAGAGCATTGTAGTTCATGGGACTACGGGTAAAGGTTTGGGGTAAACGGAAAAAAAGGTAGATAGCTCGCTAGGATCTCGCAATCCTATGCCTATGTATTCTCATTGACAAATGAGAAATCAGAGCGTCCGTAGTTCGGAAGACAATGGTTGGTTGGTTTGTGTTTTAAACGAACGAGTGTTTAGGTCGCATTCTAACTGCTAAATGTTTGCTTGTCTGCTCGCTAGGGGAGGCTGAAGCACTAGTTCATATGCATAGAAGAAGAGACTAAACAATGTTCTCTAGGAAAAGTATATTTGAGTTGTGGATCGCATGAAGGCGAGGAATTAGTATTTGAGAAGTTTCAATCGCACGGGGGCGAGAAAAGAGAGTTTAATTTGTTAAGTATTTTGGTTTGGAAAAGAAGATAGATTTGAATAGGTTTTAGAGTTTTGATCACACGGGGGCGAGGACTATGAAATTTTTTAAGTATTTTGATGGAGAACGACGACCATTTGATAAACGAGACGTCAGCCTCGTAACCAATTAATCGGGACATTATTGGAATGCTAGATTCCAACGACACCTTTTTCATTCCATTAAGTACGAAATTTGTGTTTGAATGGACAATGAAAGTACCATATGGAATGCTAGACTCCAATAGAATTTCTTTGTCCAAATAATTAATGCAAGTATTTTAGGGACGAAAGGTTGAGCAACCCACAGCCCGAGGCGTGCGCCTCAAGAGCAGTCACTTCGAGAATTCAAGGAATGCAAGACCCTAAGAACTCAGTTCTTTCACAATTTGATTAAGAAATGACTTTGCATTTGATTAGCGTGCATTAGGGTTTTGGTCTCACGTGGGCGAGACAACAAATTTAGATTGGTGGAATACTTTAAAGGAGAATGGTGACTATTCGATAAACGAGACGCCAGCCTCGCAACCGATTTATCGGGTCATTATTGGAATGCAAGATCCCATCGACACTTTTTCATTCGATTAATAATGAAATTTGTGTTTGATGGACAGTGAACGTCTTTGTCCATATAATTCGAGGATGTGTTTTAGGAACGAAAGGTTGAGCAACCACAACCCAAAGCGTGCGCCCCAAGAGCGATCACTCAAGAATCCAAGGAATGCGAGACTCCAAGAACTTAATTCTTTCGTGATTTAGTTAAGAAAACTATTTGAATTTGATCAGTGTATTTCGGTTAAACGCGTTAAGTATTGTAAACGTATTGAATGTTGTTTTAGAAAGGAGGGGTCAAAAAGATCACAACCCAAGGCGTGTGCCCCAAGAGCAGTATTTCGGGAACCCAAGAAGTGTCAGACCTCAAGAGTTTGATATTTTCATTATTAATCGAGAAGATAGTTTTAAAAGTATTTATCAAAATGAATTATGACTTTAATTAGGAAAATATAGATATTTGTAAATATTAAGTATTTTGTTAGACTAAGGAAGTGTCTTAAATTACTTGTTTTTCTTTAAAAATTTAATTAGATTTGTAAATGTTTTTGATTTAGTTTAGAAAATACTTAAAACTATTTGTATGGCAAGAAGTTTAATTGAAATTTAAAAGATTTTAAATTAATTAATAAATTATTATTTTCTATACATTTTAATTTGCGAAAAGACCTTAATGGATTAAAAGTTTTTAGGATAAAAGATGGAGCAAACACAACCCAAAGCGTGCGCTTTGAAAGCATTTTCTCAAAGACCCCGGGAGTGCTAGACTCCAAGAGCCCACTACCTTCATAATTAATTAAATGTTTTATTAATCGTATTTTAGAAATATATAATTAAATTTGAAACATTTTGTAATGGTTCAAGATTTCGTTTAAAAATATTTTGAATTGTCTTATATAAAAAAATTAATTAATTAAAATTTTAAAAAGGTAATTTTAACTAGAAATAATTATTTGAAATTTCAAATACACATAAAAATAGATTCGAAATTAAATCGAAATATGACCAAAGTCGGCTTTCGCATAAGGCAACACGAGCAACGACATACGCAAGATCATAACGTGTCAAAAATATGTATCAACGTATTGGAAATTTTAGCGACATAAAGACATGTACTTGTCGAATCCGTAAATAAAAAAATACGATTTAATTCAATAGAAATAACACAAAGATAGCAACAAAATTATTTACAACATTCACAAGTTAGCAACAAAAGTCCTAAAAACAAATAGTCTAATAATCTAATCATTAATTTAACCAAACAAATAAGCAAAAACAAGTTAATGAGTTTATGGACAATCCACAACTTAAACAAACATCACAATCATTAGTCAAAACAAAAAACAGTCTATTGATGAAAACTATATGGGGGCTACGCCATCTGCTATAATCAACTGGGACAGAAACCTCAACATAAAAACAAATATCAACTTTTAATTTAATCAATCTATATCAACAAGTAATTAATTAATAATAACTAAAACTAATAGAAATATACTATACATGTTGAGATTAACAAATAACCCTGTAATTTGTGCCTCTCAAAATCGGAATGGGTGGACTCGTCGACGAAGAAAACAAATTTTCGTTGCTGCTGCTTCTGGCGTGTTGACGTTGTTGTTCTATTTCCACCAAAAGCTTCATCGGATTTTATTTCCACCGTGATTCCAAGATGAGCTTTGTGGTTCTGAAATTTATAGCTTAATCCAAACTTGGAACAAACAACTCAAGTATTTACATCCCAATGTCAAACTTATTGTCAAAGAAAAGTCACAACATTGATGCTTGCTTGCATTCGGCCTCAAGAACGCTGGTTTCTCGGATGCGATGGATCGGTGGCTACGTCTTCGACATGGAGGTACCGTGACGGGAATTAGCTTGAATTCGAATCTTTGATTGAAGTCCGCCACTGTAATAGACCAATCATAGATAACAATGTAATTTATTTGCGACCTTGAAATCGGAACTGAAGCACGAGCTTGATCGTCATGGAGTATTGTTGTTGTTGCAGTTTTATTTGAATCGAATACGTCGAGGCAAGATCGTTTGAGGCCGCTTCCGGTGGTGGTTGCAAAGAAGGTAAAGGTTGTAACAGATGGAAATTTATGAAAATATCGATGATGCGGATGGAGATTGAGGAAGAAAATGGTGGAAGGGATTCGTAGGTGGGTTAATTGATGATGGTGATGTTGATGATGGTTGAACAAAAACGAAGGGTTTCACGGAAAATTAGAAAGGGTGAAGGAGAAGAAAGAGGGATGACGATGATGGTGGAGAAGATGCGGTGGTGTTGATGATGGATTGATCGAAGGAGAAGGTCAAAAGGGCAGGCGGATCCCCTGTTGTCTCTAAGAAGAAATTGTTTTTAGGGTTTTCTGTTTATCTTTCCCCCCTTTCATTCGTTTCACTGGTCCCCCCTTTATCATCACCTTTCTCCCCTTTTTCTTTTTCTTTTTTTTTAATATTATTATTTTATATTATTAAAACTATTATTATTATTATTATTATATATTATTATTACTATTAATATCTATGTTATTATTATTATATAATGAAATTAAAAAATAAAATACAATAACTAGCACCATCATACGCCACGTGTCAACTTAGGAGTGAATGTAGTGACACAAACTCTAGAATTCAGCCACTTGGGACTAAACATGTGTCTTAATGACATGAAAAATATGGTTTTATATTTTTCTGATTTTATTATTAATTAATCCAAAATAATACAAAATTCTAAAATGTGATTGGTTGATGGCAAAAAATGAGGATCATGCATATGCACCCTTGATTAAATTTCAATCTGACGATCCATATTTAATCAAAGAAGCACACCTAATTAAAAAATGACAAAATTGCCCTTTCTAGAAGCTTTGATTAATTTAATAGAATTAAATCAATTTAAAAACCTCTAAAAATTTATAACTTATTAAATAAATATGCTAAAAATGAAATGCAAGCCTAGAAAATTCTAATTAATTATTATTGACATTTTAATAAAAATATAAAAATAAATCAGGTGAAAATAAACAGAAATCAAGCAACAGAGATGCTTAAAAGAATAAAATCGACGGAACACAAAAGATTAATACAAAATAAATAACATGAAAAGATGCAGCACTCAGCTAACTTTTGAGAATTGACAGGGACCTGTAAAAGGTTCATACTGAACAAAAGTGATTGAAATTTTGTCGAGAGATAAGATGAGTATGCTAGGTCAAGCTTCGATGGAAAGTAAGTCAATATCACTAGCGCCTGCAAACTTAAATTCAAAACTTTTCAATCACTGATTTTTTCTCGTATATCTGAGACACAATTCGGCCAGTCCGTCCACATATCTAAGAGATTTATTCTGACTAACTTTTTTAGGAATTATTTACGGTAAAATGCATGTTATGTTGTACAAGCGATGCAAATTGAAAATAAAGTCGGACGAGTGAGAATTTAAAACAGGTAAGACAAATTTAGGGTATGACAGTAGGTTCTTGGAGTCTAGCACTCCTTGGATCCTTGAACGACCGCTCTTGAGCCACATGCCTTAGGTTGTGTTTGTTTCGTATTTCATTTCTAAAATACTTAATTCCTTTCAAAAACTTCTATCACCTTTGGAAAACCCTAATCCGAAAAAAACTTTAAACCTAATTAGGTCACTCCTTAAAATTGACTAAGCAAACTATTCTTAATTAACAATGGAGATATTGTATTCTTGAGGTTTAACACTTCTTAGATTCTTGAAAGATCGCTCTTGGGGCGCACGCCTTGGGTTGTGATCCTTTTGTCTTTCACCTCTAAAAACTCAATCCGTTTAAAATACCTTACACGTCTAATTAAAATATGTTAATCAAAATTCAAATTATTTTCTTAATTAAATTACGAAAGAACTGAGTTCTTGGAGTCTCGCATTCCTTGGATTCTTGAGTAACCACTCTTGAGGTGCACGCCTTGGGTTGTGGGTTGCTCGATCTTTCGTTCCTAAAACACTTCGCCTAATTATTTGGACAAACACATTGATTATCCATCAAACACAAATTTCATAATTAATTGAATGAAAACGGTGTTGTTGGGATCTAGCATTCCAATAACACCCCGATTAATTGGTTGTGAAGCTGACGTCTCGTTTATCGAACATTCTTCATTCTCCCTCAAAATACTTAACTAAACAAAATTAATTTTCTCGCTCTCGTGCGATCAAAACCATAAAACCTACACAAATTAAAATCTTTTCTCAATTAAAACCCTAACACACTTTAACATATTCAAACAACTTTTCGCAATGAACATTGTTTAGTCCCTTCTTTCATGTATATAAACTTGTGCTTCAGCCTCCCCTAGCGAGCAGACAATCCATTGTTTAGTAGTTAGAATGTGACTTAAACCCTCGTTCATTTAAAACATAAACCAACCAATCGTAGTACCATGAACTACGATGCTCTGACTTTCCCATTGCACGAGGGAGTACGTAGGTACAAGGGCCCTAATCCTTGGTGAGCACCCTAATAAAAAACAACCCATTCTCCCCTTAGAAGGGAATCCTTAAAAGAAAACAAACAACCTAGCTAACATTTCTCTCGAATCGAATCAAGAGGTTCCTGTTGAGTACAACAGACGTAGAGGGTGTTAATACCTTCCCTTTACGTAATCGACTCCCGAACCTAGAATTTGGTTGTGACGACCATGTTCTTATCTCTTTAAAGGTTTTATTGATATTTTCCTATTCCTTCCTTGGAATGAATAAAGTTCGGTGACGACTCTGTTCGAACGTTTTTTCCGCGTCCATCGTGAGGATCGTATTTTTCGAGGTACGACACTTGGTTAACAGTTATTTGAAACAAAGGATATAAGGCTCAAAATGTGTTTTAACCCACCCCTTCTTCATGATGAACTCCAGTTCTACGTTCAGTTAATCTACATACATTTGTCTTCCAAGAAAGTTTGATGGTTAAGGGTGAAGATTCAAGATTCTCATGAAAAAGCTATCACCTTATTTTGTTTTTGGATGCCAGTAACCCTTTTAATTTTGGATATGGTGGTTACTGAATCTTATTTTATTTTTGCTGAGGATTTGAGGACCTCTTTTGATTTTTTCTTTTTTGTTATGATCCCTAACTTTTTTCCTGAATTGCTTTTTGAAGCTTCTAATCCACCGGGATTACCCCAATTTTTTCCTAAGTCGCCTCTTTAGGTATTCGACTTAGTGAGCTTTTTTTTTTCAATTTTATTTTTCTGAATGATTGTGACTGCCAAGTCAATGGTAATTCAAGAACAAATATCAGGTGGTTGATCCTTTGATGGGATGTATTCATCTTGTAGTTCAAATGTGTGGTTAGATTAACTGAACACTACCCTGCCCCAGGTTAAGCGTAAGGTTTTATAAATCTGGAAGAAACTCCTACTTCTAGACTCGAAGTGGTTAACTAGGGACTAACTCCTTATCTCTCTAGTTTTTAGGGATTTGAAACAATTCATTTACATCATCAATAATATCTTATCTGAAAGCATACCACAACAGTTATGGTTATTTCATTTTCGTCATCATCCTTCCAGTGTTTGCTAAAATAGCAGTTTGATGAAGAAAGTGAAGTGGAGAAGTATGGATGTATATTTTTTTGTTTTTTGATATAATGTAGAAAAATGTGTGAATACGACATGATTGATTCAGAAAATACATGATTACTTCACTAATATTACCATTCAAAAATATAATGTTTAAAAGCAAATAGCACTTAATAGAAAAGAAACTACACATGCAAAGTAATGATTTGGGCTAAAGATTTCCAGCAGTGAGGAATTTGAGCTTTTCTTTCTCGATTCACTGCTAGGCTAGCCTTCCTCATAGTTACTCATCAAGACCAAACCCATCTTGGACGGTGTGACAGTTTTGAATAGCAAGATTCTTAATTGGAATGACATTCTCGGCAAAAAAGTTTGTTGAATGTCGTCCTCTCCTCATGCCAAAGTTATCATGGCCTCCACAAGTTGGTCCAACCGATTCTTCATCAAATCAACATATCCTCTTAACACATTATGGCTTTGCTCTAATGAATTCATGGTCCTTCAAGAGTTGCTTCAAATCCGATACGAGTGTTGGGAAATAAGCGCGAGTTATGGGCATAGGATAAATGAGTTCTTTTGGTTTTTTGAAAATGATATGCAATGCCTGCTGATGGATGCAGGTGCAATGGTATGTGAATGAATGGAATGAAGCAGTTCAGGATCACAGATTCATCGCATTCTCAGATCAGTCAGAATAACGAGTATATAACAAATATCTTTGATTAAAGGGACCCTCTAGGTAGGCTCTAAGAAAGGTAAGTGACTGGTATCATCGATCAAAGGAACCCCACAGGTAGGCTCTAAACAGGTAGGTGCCTAGAGTCATGAATCCCTATCAAAGACATTATTGTTATGACAAAGTTTCATCAGACAATAATTTCCTTGAAACGATCTCTTCTAGGTGAGGTTTTCATATCTTCCCATGAGGAAGGCACCTCGTAGGCTTCTACTACACAACCATCAACACAAGGTTTCTAAAATAGGGTTCTTAGAGTCATAGATCGAGATTGAACCCATTACTGTCAAATAGTAATACGTTCAAGGGTTATCATCTGATTAAGGCTTTCATATTAAACCAACGAGCCCAGAAGTCTCATAGGTTAACACTACACATCCACCGTGGATAGAATGGGTTAAGGTTCTTAGAGTCAACGATTCTGGTCTGAAAACATTATTGTCGTGATGAAGGTTCATCAAAACAATAACATTTCCAAGAGAATATACTCTAAGCGGGGTTTTTGTATCGTCCTTATGAGGAAGAATCCTGGCAAGTCTCTACTACACAACCACCATCCTAAGCTTATATTTCTTCACAAATCCTATGATCAGAGAACCCAACGTCATAATAATAGTATAAAAAAATAATATAAGCAAATAATAAAATAAATAAACAATAAAATAAATGAGAAGAAAACAAACAAACGAAAGAGAAGACAACTAAGCTAAGTTAACACTCCTCACAAATTAATCTAATTTAGGCTTGACTCTCTCTTGCATGGAGAAAATATAAGTCCCCAGCAAAGTCGCCATCTGTCGTACCCCAAAAAATTAAATCCTCGCAATGGACGCGAAAAAACTTGTTCGAACAGAGTCGCCACTGAACTTTGATTTATTCCAATAAAGGAAAAGGAAAATATCGAGAAAACCTTTTAAGAAAAGGAAAATGGTCATCACAACCATATCCGGGTTCGGGAGTCGGTTACACAAGGAGAAGTATTAGCACCCCCTCACGTCCGTTGTACTCAACGGGAACCTTTTAGTCTAATTAGTGATTTTGAGTGTCAACTACGCTTATTTGATTTCTTGGAATAATAAAAAGGAAAAAGTTTACTATAGGTTTTAACTAGGGTTTAAGGAAAAATGGTTGATTTTATTATTAGGGTGCTTGCCAAGGATTGGGGCCCTTATGCCTATCTATTTCCTCATGCAATGGAAAAGTCAGTTCAACCGTAGTTTGTACTACGGTTTATGGGTGTGTTTTATAGATTTCAATTGCTCGAACACAAGAAAGATATCTCGTACCCAGACAATTGAAAGAGAGGAATGGAAGACTACACACCCCTCTGTTTCATCTTTAGTGAAATATTATTAAGATATAGTTAGGTATTTTAAGCAAATAGTTGCTTGAACACGAGAAAGACTCAAAACCCCTCCTTTATTTTAATAAAATGTGTTTTAGTTTTGATTATGTATCTTGAATTTTTTTAAGAAAATACCCGATGTATGATCGAGGTTTGAAATTTCGATGGCGGTTGTAAAAGGCACCAACTTACGGAGAAGAAACCATTTGACAATGAATTAAGGGTTTGCGTTTGGGTTGATGGCGATTGCAAAAGGCAACCGACTTACAAGGTGTTTGAAAATGGTCCATGGTGAGGCCAAAGGCACCCGACTTACAAGTTTAGAGAAAATGCCACTTGACGTTGGATCAAGGGTTTGAGAAAGAGGTTTGGTCGATTCCTATTCCTTAAGGGTGCTCCTAGTAAACGAAACCACAACAAAAAAAGCGAGAAAGAATCATTACATGGCATGGGAGTAGGGGTACATTTTGATGAATGGGGACAATTACAAGTAAATAAAAGGTTCTCGTTGTAAGGAGGCCCAAGAGGAAGCCACGAGACTCAGAAGCAACCGAAATCGAAGGAAACCGAAATTAGCTCTAAAGCTAATCACTCTATAAGAAGCCGAGCAAACACTTTATGAGTCTATACGGATTTCGAAAGTTAAATTGGATTTCAACTCCAAACTTGCAACACAATAATAGAAAGAAAAAAAAACAAAATACTATTCTAGAAATATCACAATTTTTTACATCAACTCAATGTAAATAAAAAATAAAAAGCTAAACACAACACGTACACGTTATAAACTAAAAGTTATATAATATAAATTGAAACTCACCGTAAGTTTATATATATATATATATATATATATATATATATATATATATATATATATATATATATATATATATATATATATATATATATATATATATATATATATATATATATATATATATATATATATATATATATATATATATATATATATATATATATATATATATATATATATATATATTGAAAGTTAATCTGTAAGTTTTTATATATAACTAACAATCAAAAGTGACATGTATAACTAAAAAAATAAATAGTGAAATTTATATATAACAAAAAAACAAACATAAATATATATAACAAACTTAAACAGTGAATATGCATATGTAGAACCGAAAAAAAAAAACTAACTAACAGTATATTCATATATACAAAACCAAGGACATAAAGTGTATATATATGTAACTCAACAAAAAGAAAAAAAATAGTATAAATATAAATATATAAATGAAAACAAACCAAAAGTATACGTAAAACTATAGTAAAACACACACACAAATTGAAAGGTATAAATGAAAACAAACCAAAAGTATACGTAAAACTATAGTAAATGAAAGGTATAACCAGAAAGTGTATATATGAAAAAATTGAAAATCGGAAGGCATGTGTATATGCAAAACAAACAGAAACTAGAAGTATGTGTATACCATAGAAGAAAAAATCAATTTATATGCATATGATAATTGATATAGAATTTGATTGTATAAAATAAATAGCATGTGAAAACAACAAACTCCGTATGTTTCAAGAGTAGATCAGCCACTCCTCTTTTCCTTTTCTCCCCACCCAACCCCCCCCCCCCCCCCCCCCCCCCCCCCCCCCCCCCCCGTTTTAATCTTTATTGGCCTCTCCTTCTTATAGCCTCAAAATTATACCACAAATGGAATTGGACAAAACCATATACTTATATTATGTACTTTGTCCACCAAGCTTTAATCCTCTTTCAATTTTGGATGATCTTGTCATGAAGTGTTTTGGAAATTTGATGATTTTGTAAATTAGAGAAAAAGAATGAAAGCAAAAAATAATAATAAAGGAAAAAGGGATTTGAACCTAGGACCTTATGCTTGAATATCCTTGAATTCTCATTTCACTACCAAATGGGATATCTTATTTATTCGAAATAATGTATGATTAAAACTCATATAATATTAAAGTACCCGAACAAAATTGGAGTATGACACAAGTATCCAGACTAACGACTTAGTCACTTGAGGAATCTACACTTTGAAAATTCTTACAAAGGTGTGTACAAGTATTTCTTCTAAACAAGCAGATAACACAATTGAAGTACAATAACACAAAAGTGTTTCTAGCAAGATATGAATAACAACTCCTTGCTAATTTACAAAATTATCTTAAGAATAATCTCTTGGAGATTTGCATCGTATAAGCATTAGTTTTGTAAGCTTAAAAGCTTCTTTTAATGCTTCTCTCATTTCTTATAGAGTAGCACTTTAATTTGGTTGAGCATTGAGCATCTTCTTCTTGAGCGTACAACTTGGTGCTTGCTTCCGCCTTGCACACATACTCTCGTGTTTTCTTTAGCTATTTTACTTCTTACTCTAGTTACTCTCTCTTAATTTTCTCTTTTGCTCTTGCAGCATTTTGCACTTCGACATTTAGAATTTTCATTTGGCTTGCAGTAGCAGCTAAAGAAGTTACATCAGCAGCATGCCAACTACGGCAGCTTATTCTTCAAGTATTCAGATCTTCAATATATAGAGCTTGAGAATAGATCTGTTGGAGGGTATAATAGGAAACATATACCAAATGTAATATTCCAACATTTACTGAAGGAATGATCACATCATAATACAAAATGCTTCTTTGCACCACCTAGTATAGGTAGAGGTCGCTGACTATTTTGTACTTTTATATTCAACGCTTTATCCAACCATTCTTAGTCTTCTGTATTTTAATTCTTCAGAGGCTTCAAATGTAGATTTGATGAAGCATGTTGTAGAGAGATCAATACTTGTAACTTCAGAACCTAAGTCCTCAGAGTCTCAGATATTCGTTTAGCAGAACTATCTTAAGAGTCTTCAGCACTTGGTCTTTTAGAAGTGATGTCTTCAGAATCTTTAGAACTCGTTTAATAGAACCTCATCTTCAGAATATTCAAAACTTATTTAGCACATATTTATCTTCAGACTCTTTACAACTTCGTTCAACGGAATCTTGTCTACAGAGTCTTCAGAACTTGATCTTCAAAAGTGATATCTTTAGAATCTTCAGAACTTCGTTCAATAGAACCTTGTCTTCAGAAACTTCAGAACTTGTAGCGATAGAATCACGTCTTGTAGAAATCCTTCAAGGCTCACTAGTAAAGTCTCAATCAGAATTTTTAGTACAAATGTTCTTCAGAACCTTCGTATTAAAAAAGTGTTCATGAATATTGACTTTAACTTGTACGCAACATATGTTTTCTTCTAGAGTGTTTAAATCAGAGTCAGATGACGTCACACGTCTTTCTATCAGAGATAGATCTTGTTTAGAAAAAGCTACACACTAGACAGAAACCATAAAGTACTGAATTGCTCTCTAAGATAACATGTGTAGTTATCATCAAAACTTAAGGCCAGATGCATAACCACTCTTGTTCTTACAAATTTGTCTAACGTGGTTCCAAATATAACTGAAGTCCTAATTTTAAAATCATACTGTAATTGCGATCCGACTGCGGGTGCAATTGCGGTTGGGGATCGCAATTTAAAACCATAGTTTAATTATTTATATTACAGTTAATTATTTGTGGTAATTGTAGTACAATGGTGTCATACCCTAATTTTTTTACCCCTAAGATTTCACTTCATTTACATCATTTACATAACATTCACAATTACATATGTGTTTGTCTTTATGTACCACCAACCCATTACAAAGACAAGATGTGTGTGTATGTTTGTTTAATTTACAAGTTAGGTGGTCCCCCCAATGGCTCAAACAGATGAATTATCAAAGGATGGGCATCAAATTCAACATATAAAAGCCCTAACTCATTTAGAATTGATCAATGGTCTCCTCTCATCAATAATCAATTGCAAAGTTGCATTGAATCAAGATCAACAAGGCCCAACTCCTCAGATGCACTTAAATTAGGGCTTTGACCTAATTCACTCCTTGGTTGACTTTTGGAGTAAGGCATGATCTAAAACCTTAAGATATGTTTCAAGGACCTAAAATGCCTAATATTAGTCAATTCATATGATTGGATTAATCCAAAGATCTTGGTTCATAAGCAATGCGAGAATTCAAATTCATCTAGACCACAAACTAGGGTTTCTGATGAAAAGTCAACTACACTTTTGACATTTGACCAAGACATGATCTCAACCCTTGAGACATGATTCAAGACACTCAAAAACACCTTTGAATTCCACCCATAGTGTTCAATTAACTCAAGGGTTTGATTTCATTAAAGATCACAAAATTCAAGTTCATCTGATACAAAAGTCAACCCCTAATCAAAGTCAAGTTTGACTTTTGACTTTCTTGGTCAAACATGGTTTCCTTAAGTCAAGAATGATGATAAAATGTGATTTTGATCATGATTGATTAAGAAAAATCATGAAAAGAGAGGTTACTTGCAAAAGGGGCAACATTAGAGAAATTGAGAATTTTCTAAGTTAAGAAAGATCTTGATGTTTGCCCTACTTTTCCAAGCCATAACTTCCAATCCAAGTAACCATTTTCTTTGATCCAAATATCAAATTGAAGTTCTTTCTACATACTACAACTATGTCTTTGAGGTTGAAATCTCAAAAAATTTATAGATTAAGAGATATGAAGCCATGAAGTTGGATGTTCCATACTTTTGAACCAAGACACTTCGAAATTTTTAGACATAATTTGTCTTGTGTTTGAGCCAACTTTAGGGCCATATTTCTTCATGATCCATATTGATTCAAGACAAAACTTGAACATCAAAGTTGAAGTATGTCATCTCAGCTTTGCAAAATGTCCAAGAACATCCATTTATCTTATTTGGACAAAGAGTTATCAATTTCACAGCATGCCTTGTTGCAACTGATTTTTCAAGACAAATTTGCCACACCCACTTGTGCCATACAACTTGGATGACCTTGTAAGCTTAATATCTCCATAATATCAGCACCAAAATGATCATACAACATGTGCTTTACAGAAACATAACAGAATTTTCAAGATTCTCCTCTTGGCATGTGAAAAAAATCATTTCAAAACCTCTACGTAAGGTTTTGTCCTCTAGGATTAAAGTGTTATACTGATTTTGAGCAAAAAAAAACCTCTAATCGATCAGAACATTAAGGGATGGGATGAAACCTTATGGAACAAAGCTCAAAAGATCAGAATTCATAGCCATGTGAGAATGTAAGCTATGTACCTTGGCATTCAAGTAATAACTACATGACATCATCTATTGGATAAAGGATTGCACCTTAATCCTCTCAAATTCAAAATATATAATGTATTTCTCCTATAAATAGAGGCCATTATGAACATTCTAAGCACATCAAAACATTACAAGAAGCTTAATTTCTAAGAAACCTCTCCCTTCTCCAAAATTCAAAGTCTAAAGGAGTGAAAACTTGGAACTTCAACTCCAAGCCATTTCCACTCAAACCATTGATGAAAACATTTATCATACATCATGTGGAAGAGATCCAAACACTTATCCATCATATGTACAACCAAAATCATCAAGTCACATATCATTTACTTCACATACACCATAGATTGCAGATTAATTTGGCCAGGAAGTTGCAGAAGTTTTCAAATCAATTCAAGCATTGTAACACACTCCTTGGAGATCAAGGAAGTTGTTAGCATCAAGAAACTGCATCTAGAGCACTCCTATCAAGGAATTTGATTTCCACTTTTGCAAGGTAAGTTGCTCTAAACTGAACTCTATGATTCATGTATCATTCTGGATCATTTGAGTTACAAACATTTTTGTCACAATGTTATGATTGCTTACCCTCAATCAATTGTTATGTACCATTAACACATGTGATTTCATATCAAAATGTTCAGTTAGGGTTCTTATGGTGTTGATACCAATTCATTTTGATACACTTAATATAAATAAAATTGGTTAATCCCATTCAATTCCTTGTTACAAATTCAACAACTTTCATTTTTACATCGTGCCATTTGGGTGAGTATCAAGCAAGTTAGCATTTGAACATGATAAAGGTGATGATGCTAGAGAAGATGATGGCCATGACACCTTCATTTTAAAAATAAAAGTTTTTTTTATAATATTATTATTTTGGTGGAATTAAAACAATAGATGTATCACCACCCCAGTGGTTAGAGCGTGCGTTTTCATGTCTTCACGTGTGCAAAGTCTTCACTTCCGCATTTAACACTACTTTCTGATTTCTAATATTTACCCTATGATGCTTAAAAGGAAGGGGAAGATATCTCAAACTTACCCTGAGTATCTATAGTAATCTATAGGAACCTTTATTGTATATTTCTACTGTTGAATTACTTACTTGCTTAGGTTTGTTTTGCTGTTTGAATAAGAAAGTTTCTCCTTTGTGAAGACTGAGGAAATGTTTTTGTTGTATTATGTTTCCTATTGTTTTTGGTAGGCACCTAGACCTAAAGGTTTTTTTATTAGTGTGCTCGCTAAGATTTCGCAATCTTATGCCTTGTATTCTCAAAAAGGAAACTGAGAAATTAGAGCATTCGTAGTTACTCCTAAATCTATGGGAGGAAATTGTTGCGTGTCTTGTTCAAAGCCCAAGATTGAAGCTAAAAGAGTATTTGTGTCTTGTTCAAAGCCCAAGATTGAAGCTAAAAGTTTGAATGAGATAGAATATGTCATCTCTAAAGAGATATATCTTACCTATTCATCACAAACATTGAATAAATGATTATAAGGGAAGCTGCTTTAACTAGGATGTGTGGAATCCGACAATGCCACATCTTCCTTTATAGGAGAAGTGAAATTTCATGAAGGAAGAAGCTTTGAACTTATACTTTGAAATATCCAGAGCAATGACACATCTTTCTTCATGAGTTTTAACATAAGGGAATAAACTTTTAACTTGGACTTTGAAATATCCAGAGCAATGTTACATCCTCCTTTATATGTTTTAACATAAGTGAAGAAGATTTTAACTTGGACTTTGAAATATCCAGAGCAATGCCACATCCTCCTTTATGTAAAACAATTTAATTTGACTTGAAATGTGATGTATATAAGGGATATCCTCCTACAGAGAGGACTCATAGTCTCATATGTGGGGATGTTGAATTTTGTGCCTTTATCAAAGCCCAAGGTTGACGCTAAAAAGATGAAAGTTGACTCAACTAGGGAGTGTTATATCTATCTTGTACAAAGCCCAAGATTGAAGCTAAAAAAGACGAAAACTGACTCAACTGGGGAGTGTTGTATCTATCTTGTACAAAGCCCAAGATTGAGGCTGACTGAGGGAAATCATTATATGAAGCCTAAGAGAGGTTGGTTGGGGGAAATCATTATATGAAGCCTAAGAGGAGGTTGAGGGAATTTAAATGGAGACTGACTCTTGCTGAAGATTAGAAGAAATTTAAATGCCACAAGGGCTTTAATTCTTCTAGGGATTTGTTGATTGTAAATTGACCCTGGTTGGGGATTGTTAAGTGAAATCCAACATTTGTTGAGGATTAGAAAAGGCTTAAAGGATGAGATTGAATGTCCTAGAGGTTTTGACTATCCTGGGATTTTTGTGTATTGATAAAGCTGACTAGGATCTATCCTATGCTTTTAGGAAGCCTGTGGGTCCTTATATGAAGCCCAGGAGGAGGCTGGGGATTGATGTAACACCCTTCTAAACCCCGTGGAATAAATATAAATAAATCAGAGTAATTATCATGCATTTCACAAAAGGGTGTCACATAAATTTTCAAAACATCACACAAACACCTGTCATACTCAATAACACTTAATAACTTCATGCTTTTCATACACTTTCACATTAGCATGTAGCCGCGAATTTACTTTAATCATAATAGACATAATGAAAGTCTCATGCTCATCTCATTCATAATCAATACATAGGATTTAAAGCCAATACTTCATATAATTCAAAATAACAATAACAGAATAAAGTAGAGTACATAAAGTATCTCTCAAAATATGAAATCGAAACATTCCCCAGTGTTACATGATCAGATCATGATTCAACCCAAAATAAATAAAGACACAAATCAAGCTACTCCAACGGCTACCTCGCGCTAGAAGTAACTTTACTCCTCAGTACCTGAGCGATGTCGCATAAAACATCATTCCAACAGAAGGGTGAGAATTCACATAATTATTGAAATTATAAAATAATAATTAATTTAAGGCACACAAACATAATTACAATTATTCTTACACTTCAAAGTTTCATCAACAAAGTATCACTCAAGTAACCATACCATTCACAAGTATATACACGCAATCCACAATTTCACCAATTTCAACAATTCACATAAATACACATAATCTCATAGCACAAACATATACACAATGAGACTCAATACAAAACTTAATGCAAGACTCAATGCAACTCATGCCATATGGTACCAACACTTGTTATTATTTTTTGATTTTTACATTAAACTGGGTCCTTTCCCTAGACCAATAACACGCAAAAGCCCATTCCCTAAGCTTTCAAACCCCACTCTAGGTTTGGGACAAGTCACTAGCTCCCACGAAACTAGCAAGTATTGCCTCTTGACACAAATGATGCGTGTGCAAATTCAACAACCATATGCAATTAAGACCATACACAAATCTTAATTTCAACGCATATCTTCAATAATTCATCACACTTGAATTACCACACATTTGCATATACACAAGTATCAATACAATCCAACCTCAATCCACAAAACACACCTCACTAATTAAATATAGAATAAGTAATCATCATCAATAATTAAAAAATCGATACTCTATAAAATAATCAATATTCAATAAATAATTCAATATTTTAAATAAATATTCAATATTTAATAAATAATTCAATATTCAATAAACAATTCAATATTTTAAATAAATATTCAATATTCAATAAACAATTCAATATTTTAAAAAACAATAATTATTTAAATAAATAACCAATATTTAGATAAATAACCAATATTTTAATATATAGTTAATATTTAATAAATAATTTAATATTCACTAATTAATTATATATTCAATAAATAATTCAACATTTTAATAAGTAATTAATATTTTAAATAAATAATTAATATATAATAAATAATCAACATTTAATAATTAATCAATATTTTAATAAGTTCCAATTCATTAATTATATTTTTGTTACAGGATATGAAAAGGAAAGGTCACGTTTACTACTATGCTTAAATTAATTAATTATCATGAAACATCTTCCTGTTTCACATTTAAATATCTATGGAAATTTAAGGGAAAGGTGCTACAGGACATTATCACGCTTTCATGTTAAATATTAATGAAATAGAAAGAAAGGTACTACATTTTATTTCCTCAAGTGCTGCACTACATGATAGAAGGAAATAATTCACATAATTATTATCCTATTACTAAAGTGGTGCGCTACAGTTCTTGGTAAAGCCATATGCTATTTCTCATTACTCCAATTCTGTTACAGTAGGTAATACAAAGGTAACACTTGTTTCATTTATTTCAAATGATCTACACAAAATCATGTTTTATGTGGCTAAAGAAAATGTTGCGCTACAGTGAGGAAGATAGAAAGAGGCACAATTATATTCTAATTAATTCTGCTACAGTGTTAATAAAAGGAAAGGGCACCTTCATTGCCTGTTGTTTCTAAATTATTACCATGCTTTATTAAAATATTATAATAACTAAAGATGCAAATATTTCAATTGAAATAAAGAAAAGATGGCGCTACAGGAAGGAAAAGTATGAGGAAACACATTCTAATTCTATTTGCTACAACATGTGAATACCACTTTCCATGATTTGTTTTACGCTACAGGAACAGTATAACAGAAGTACCACATTATGACTTGTGTTATTTCGCTACAGTAAGAGTAAGAAGGAGAGAAATTTCATTTCATTTCTCAAACATTCTACCGCTACTATTCAATATATATATATATATATATATATATATATATATATATATATATATATATATATATATATATATATATATATATATATATATATATATATATATATATATATATATATATATATATATAACTCAATTGGAATTCTACCAAATATTAAATGGGTCACTACACTATACCAATATCATTCCCAAACACAATTAATTTAACACATATTAAGATTTTCAGTAAAACCTAATAATTTTAAATGCATGAAAAAAATTTAGGGGTTTCAATCTAAACATATTTCTACTCATTAAACACTATCAAACAATCTCAATAATTATGTAAAAACTCACTCTTACCTTGATTTTTTTGATGGATTCTTGAGCTCTTGTTCTTGGATTTCTCCTTTTCTTCTCCACTTCTATCTTTACCTATTTTTCTCTTTCTATCTTATAATCCTATTCTATCTCTTTCTCTTATTTTATAAGTTTCACAATTATTCTTATAGTTCTATTGTGCTTACTAATCCACCATCATAATTTTTATTCACACCCTCGATTAAGCCCAATTATTAATTCTAACAATTCCACATGTATTATACCAATAAAATAAATCACATAAATTAATTTAATTCAATAAATCACATATATCAATTAAATCAAATATCTCATATAAATTCAATAAATCAACTAATTCAAATATATCAACTAAATCATTTAATTCAAATAAATCACATAAATTAGTTAATTCAATTAGGCACAAAATCACACAACTAATAAATTCATTAAATTAAATTAATAATTACTAAAAATTGGGGTGTTACAATTGAGACTCTCCAAGTCTAAGAAGAGTTCAAGAAAGGTTTCACCGGGAAATAATCCTTTCTTTGTTGAACTGTTCTAGGGTTAAAAGTGTTTAAAGAAGAGGTATCATCAGGAAATAATCCTCTCTTTCATGCAGTGTTTCAAGGTAAAATAAAATGAAGAAAGGCCAAGAGGAGACTGACTGTACTAGGGAGAAGAATTCCTTTGTACAAGTGGGAACTAGTTGTTTAAACTAAGTTATAATGATTGAAATGATCATGTTGTTTGACCTATTCTAAACTAAGGATGATCTAAATGCTAAGGGAAACTTAACAAGATATGTACAAGTATATATTCAGATATATGAACAAGTATATAAACAAGTATGAACTGAATTTGAAAACATGGTGGGTCTTACACTTTGTATAGAGGCCCAAGTGTATTGTGATTGATTAAATGTTTTCTTTATGATTGAATTAGGGTTTTGAAGAATTGAAGAAAGTTTTGAAATGATTTTAAATTTGAATTTGAAGATTACTTGATCTTAAGTAGGAGAGGAGCAAAGGTGTTGGGTCTTACACTAGATAGAGGCCCAGATGATTGATTGTATCTGGTGCAAAGCCCAAGATGAATGAGGCTAAAAGTATTTCTATTTACAAAAGGGTGTTGGGTCTTATACTCAGGGAGAGACCCATGATGATTGAGAAAATTGATGCTAGGTTTTTAGATTGAATTTGGAATATTGAAAGATTGAAGTTTTAAAAGAAAAGCGAATGATCTCGTCTTAATCACAAATTTGCGTTAATTAACTGAAGGTAACCTATCACGATCCCAAAGTATAGAAAATGATATTGATGATCATTCACTACAAATTTGAAATAATGAAGGTTGAATAACCTCAATCAACCAACATTTATGAATAGAAAGACTTTATCGACCAATAAGAAACAGAATGAAAATCATTAATGAAAATCAGAAAGAAATGAGAAATAAATCGAACTTAAAAGGATCACTAAGATAATGAGAATAAAATAGTGAAAAAAATTATGGAAAAGATATCGTAAAAAAACTTAAACAAACTAGTAATATATTGAAAATTATTTAGGAGATATTTTGAAACTAGAATATTGAAATAATAATATTAAAACAAATCATTAAATAAAAAGGAGGGCGGGGTGCATGAGAGACTTCATGGTGTGTGTAATGAAATTCCAATGGGCTTCTATTCTAAGCCCATGATGCAAGCCATGTTGTCTCTAATAAAACTAATAGCAGATTTTGGAAAGAAAGAAAAAAACAAATCAAATCAAAAGATCCAATGCTCTGAACAATTTCAATGCAACGGGAAAAAACGAAACACGACTATGAACAGGTTTCGCAAATCATCAACAAGCATCGCCGCAAAAAAGAAAAAATTTGAGTGAATTGAGACAAGGATACAAGCGATCTATTCCAACCTTCACGCAATTACTCCGTCTCAATCTCGGTTTTGGATTCTCACTCTATTTATGCTTCGACTCGGTTCTTAGGTTTGTTTGGTTTTAGGTTTTGTTCTATTGTGGCAAACTCTCTCTTCTCTTTAATCTTTCAGGTTCTGTGTGGTTTGAATTTGGGTTATTTCTCTCTTCATCACGTTCGTTTCGCATATTCTGTTTTTGGGGTTGATCTGATTTGAGATTTGGGTAAATAGAAGGATTTGAAGGAGGTTTGTTGGTATGTTCAAGGTTTTGGTATTAGTGCTAGGTTGAAAAATGGAACAAGGAGGTTTGTTGGGTTACAAAGAATATTGGGAGAATAAGGTATTTTTCATGGTTGTTTAAAGGATTCTGAACAGAGTAATTTTGGTTCTCCGAACTCGTCCAAATGAGGGAGAAAGAGTTGGGTTTTATAAGGAGAATGAAGGGTATTTATGGAATGAAAAAGAGGAAATTGGGTGAAAGGACACGCTGCGTTTTGGACGTGTTATCGGATTTGCTCGTTTCGTATTGTTTCTTATTGTGGTTGGTTGTGCGTGAGATAGTTTCTGATGATACAAATTATGACGTCTTTTTTCTTTTTCGTTTGTTGTTTTGTGTGTCCTTATGTCTGCCAACTATTATTCTGTTGTGCGTTGGTATATCAGATGTGCGCTGTAAGTTTTTGCAAATAGTTTGCGTGTATTTTGCTGCGAGTACGGTCCTGGTGCTGTTATTGTAGTTGGGGAGACGTTTTATTTGGGATGTATGCTGCGTGAATCTTATTTTTGGCATGGCTCACATGTTGTTGTTTCATGAGCTGTGGTTTAGCATGTCTTTGTTTACTGTAAACTGAACAATGAGCTTGTATTGGAATTGGTTTTTTATGCGCCATCCTCAGCATATGCAGATCACCTGCATTCTTGCTTAAATGGTGTTAGTTTGTAATTGAAACTAGAGCTGGATGCTGCAGCATGTGAGGCTCGCGTGGCCTCTTTACGAAATTTCTTTTTCTTTTTTTTTTGGTGAAATTTTAATAATAAAACAATGGCCCTTTGTGTGCATGATAATGGGCTTGAAATATTGTTGTAATGAACTTATGAAAATGTAATTGGATTGGGCTTTTTGTTGATTGGGCTTTGTAAAAACAAATTTTTATTTATTTTTTTGTAATTTTTGGTATGAACATGATGGACTTTTTTTTTTTTAATTGTAATGAGCTTTGAACTTTTTTGTAGCATTCTTGTGAATGAAATGGGCTTTGATGAGTAAAGTTTGAATAGCTTTTCCTTGCACCCTTCCATTTATAATGTCTTGCAATTGAAATCAAAGTGAGCCAAATCTTGAATTATTCACTTGAAACGAATAATACCTTGAATTAATCAGTAAATCCATTTTGATCTTTAAATGAACTAGAGCCTTAAAATGAAACCACCTTTATCATATAGAAATTTGAAACTTGATGAGCCCAAATCCTTCATTGTGAAACTCCTTGAGCCAGAAAATGCTTTGAAATCAAAGGGATTATGAATTGAGACATAAGCTTTCTAAATGTCGCATGAAACTCTAATTGAACTTGATGATTTCCGCCTATGAAATACCATACTCTGCCATAGCCCGATATCTTGAGGATGAAGCAAACTACTTGTCTAACCAAAATCAGATCAAACTCCTCTTGAGTTTCGACCATCATCACACCCATGTGCCCTGACAACACAACTGCCTTGAATATGACTCAAAACCCTGATTGAGGCTTTATACACATGTCACTTGAATCACGCCCCTGATTTGGATCTTGAAACAAAACTTGTCTGATCAA
This sequence comes from Lathyrus sativus, assembly GCA_963859935.3. NCBI lineage: Eukaryota > Viridiplantae > Streptophyta > Magnoliopsida > Fabales > Fabaceae > Lathyrus > Lathyrus sativus. The sequence goes on from OZ012738.1 coordinate 283,751,139, forward strand.
GATTAGGTCAGGCCTAACTGATCTTCAATCAATACTGCATAACAACTTATCGGAAATCTTCAACTGAAACTTGTACTTAGATGAAAGCAACAACATATTCTTTTGGATTTTCTAAATGATGATTAATGGATGGATATACAGGTGAAAGATAATTTACAAGTAGGGAAAATTTGCGGTATGACAAGAGAGTCGCCAGCTGTCGGTACTGCGAAAAAGGTGCCGACAATGACAAAAGAGTCGCCACAGTTCATTATTTATCCCAAAGAAGGGAAAGGAAACGATCAGAGAAAACCTGACGAAAACGGGAGAAGACAGGTCATCGCAACCATGTCTCGGGTTCGGGAGTCGGTTACGCAAGGGGAAGGTATTAGCACCCCTCACGTCCGTTGTACTCAACGGGATCCACGCTTGTTGTCTATCTAAAAGGGTGTTTGCTATCTAACTAAAGGTCTTAGGGACAAAAGAAAAGAAAAGAGACTTGGCAGAGCATTGCCGCGATGTGCCTACGTATTCCCCCGTGCAATGGGAAAGTCAGAGTCAACGTAGTTCGGCTAACTACGGGTGAAGGTGGGGAAAGGTTGCTCGCCAAGACATTGTCGTCTCGTGCCTACGTATTCTCATCTGGTATGAGAAATTAGAGCAAACATAGTTCGGGCAATTAGAACACCGGATGGTTCAAAATATTTACCCGAGTAGGGTTAAAACTTAGTTCTAGCAGTTAGGTGTATGCAGCTCGAGCATTGGAGACTTAGGCGTTACCTGTTTGCGGTAGAACTAAGAGTTAACGAAACTCTTTTTATGAAAAAGGTTTTCCTTTATTAAGATTCCGAAGGATGAAAAAGGTTTGAACTTTGTTTTTGAAGTCTTTTAAGAAGAAGGGTTTTTGAATTGTCTGTAATTCATGTTGCACTAAAGACTATGACCTAGGAGCGAATGCATTGTATATCACCCAAAGGGTGTACACTCTAGGCCATTGAGAGGAAGCCCCCAATCACCAATTCCCAAGTAGCTTAAGGCTCATAGCGTACAACATTCATTAGCCTTTATTAAGTGTTTTGAGAGAATTTTAAATGAGAAGAGAAATGACCGACTAAAGGGAGACTAACTAAAACCTAGTAATTGTCATGCAAAATGGTCCTATGATTGAGGTTAGGGGGATCCTACCTAATGTTTTCATGCATGACTTAAATCCTAAGGTATATCATAATCTCAAGAGATTAGAGATCCTAAGGGAACATGGCAAAGAAGAAAAAGAAGTAAGCATAAACAAAGCATAATATATGAGAATGCATATGCAATGCAACACACAAGCAAAGGGAGGAAAAAGTGTGGGGTAAACACCTCCACAAGCACATCTCTACCTTTATTAATGCAAAAAAGCAATGCAAAAAGAGAAAACAACACACAAGCAAAGGGAGGAAATAGTGTGGGGTAAACACCTCCACAAGCACATCTCAACCTTTATTAATGCACAAAATGAAAGAGAAAGAAATCACACAAATGAAATCACACAAGTGAAAAGGAAAGAGGACACAATTGAATGAGAGGATGGGAGGCAATGTGAGAACCAAAGGAACTCATATGGGCACTCAACCAAACACAACACATTCAATATGCAAGCAAATCAAACAAAGTGTCCTCAAAGGCTAACTATTTATGACATGCTTCAAGTTCCTCCAAAGGAGGGACTAAGCCTTCATAAATAGGATCCTTAAGTTATAGGACAGAGGTATAGATGAGGATAGAATGTGCTCAAAGTAAATGAAGATAAACACATAAGGGAATGCAAACAAAAGTATGTAAAAGATTGAAAACATTCACACATATCCACAATTAGAAACCCTAATGTAAGGCCTAAAAGACAAGCATGTTTCAACAAGTTATAAACCAAATTATGACCTTTAATTGAACCTACATACACTTCAATATGTCTATAACATGAATCCAAAAGAATTAGAGGTTTAATTAATGCACAAAAGTCATTTACAAAGAAAACTAGTTCACTAATGTGTATGAATATCACACAAGGATAACCTAAATGGAAATTACCCTAAAAATAGGAAACATGATCAAAAGTTACCAAATAAAATCCTAGATGACCCCTAAGGTCTTAGCAACCAGGGGTCAAAAACATGAGGACAAAGTCCAAACAAAACTATGCAAACAGAGGTGAAACCTTAATGGTACACCAAAGGGAAATGGTGAATCGAGGGTCACTAAAACTAGCCTAAAACCCTACCCAAAATTAATCAAACCAGGGGTAAAATGCTCTTAAAAAATCATTTAACATATCATGAACATGAGAAAAGAATATCAGCCATTGGAATTAAAAATTGCTCAAGAAATAAAATCAAACACATGGAAGATGCAATTTCAAACCAACTAAAACACCTCAAATTGATTAATTCTTTTTAGTTGAAAAATGACCCCAAAAAATAAAGTAAAAAATTCCTAAAATCAAAGGACATCTCGAAGTGTATAGACACTATTTTTGGGAAATTTTTCATCATTAGAGGTATTTTATTTTGAATTAAATCTAAACATATTCAAAACAAAAATAAAAAGAAAATGAAATAAAGTTGTGGTGTGGATAGCAACTATATCAGTTCATATCATTGGGCTCGTTTGGAGGGGGTGTGGATAGGAACCAAAGCCCAAGTCTAAGACACTCAGCGTTTGGATCAAAACGCACAACTCCATTTATTACGTGGCCTGGTCAAAAGGTCAAAGAAGTCTCCAAATGAAATCACAGTCGTTCATCAACATTAGTCAAAGATTCAAAGGGTAGTATGGCATGTACATGCAGGCACCGGAAGGACATAACCAGACAGTGGCGCCGGTCATCTTCTCCGTTTGCTCGCTGGAGAAGAAGGAGTAAAAGTTGACCAAAACGCGTGATTTTGGAGTCTAAACTAATCCTCTCAATGCGTACATCACTAATCTAGGATTTGTTTTCATTTTTTACTCATAAATAAGGCAACACGAAGCCAACAAGATTCAAGCTCAAATCGCAAATTGTCAAGAACATGAATAAAAACAATCCAGAAATGGCCTACAAGGGTAGGGCTTCAATGTGCATCAAGAATGGCATTGAATGGATGCTTAATCAGAGTGTAATCTTGAAAGAGAGTTTACCTAACAGAGCTCCTCCGTTGGGTCTTGAATTGTAGCTGAAACTCGTGGGAAATTATCCAGAAAGCTTCAATGATCTTTAATAAAGCTCTTGGTAATCTTCAATTGGACTGGAACGCTCTGAATCTTTTCACTATCTCACTTTCTCCTTGAAAATTCTCAATCGTTTTTGCTCCAATTCTGATCAATCTTCACCTCTGAGCATTTGTTCTTCATCTGGGGATTATATGTGATGGATCTAGCATCAAATGGAGGCCCAATTGTGGTCTGTTAATGGGAATTGAAAAAAATCCATAATTGAGTTTAAAGCTTGAAATTCACGAGTGTTTTTGGCTCCAAAGGCTCTGAACTTGGTTTAAACACCTTTCATGTCATGTAGGGTGATCCAATGGAGGAGAATGATCCCTTGAAAAGATCCTATGGTGGATTTTTCATATGTAACTTATACATGAAGTAACTTGACAAATGACACGTTTTTACTCATCAAAACTCAATTCTGATTTTGGCATTGTATTTGGTATGTTAAAAGGGACTAAAAAATGCATAAACATGTCATGAAATGATTTAAAATGGATTCAATTTAAATCATGGCCTTTAATGCCTTTTTTCCATGCAATTCCTTCACCGCTCTTCACATACACGCCAAAACCATGACAAATGAATGTGTAATGATGAAATTGAGTTCATTTGATGCAAGTTTGATGTTAGGAAAAGTTCCATTTGAAGTGGGGAAAGTCATGAAAATGACCTATAACCAAAGTGACCTATAATCAAAGTTTCCCAAAATACCCCTACCTTGCAAGCTTCATATCTTGAGCTTTACAAATCAGATGAAGGACTTCTATGACTTTTTGGAAAGCTAAGATCATAAGGAACAACTTTCATGTTCATCAAAAGTTGAGGTGAAACATGATTCTAGGTTAAAATGTCTTGGAAGTTGGTTGACTGAAAATATATTCATCTGAGGACCTGTAACTTGTCAGCATCATAACTTGAGTTCTAGAAACCCAAAGGATGAGTTCTAGTACTCAAAAGAAATCTAGAAACATGCTATAAAAGTTTCATGTCTGCATTAAGATGAGATGAAACTTGTATCTTGAGATATGTGGTCTTGAAGTTAGGCACTAAACATGGGATTTTACACTGACAAGCTTAGAAACCCTAGCTTAGTAACTTCTTACACTCTTGATTCTTCTTGGATGGATCTTGGAATAACATCTCAGATGCTTCAACACAACTTTCCATGATCATGATGACTTGGAATTAAGTCTCAAACCACTTCAAATCCACAAATGACCCTGCACTAGGCAGATGAAACCCTAGGTGTGCAATCTTCTGATTGCAACCTCTTATACCTGATATAATCACTTAGATAAGCTCCAAAATGGCTCTCAAAGCATTCAATAAGCTTCCACCACATTCTCCTTCCACAACCATGGAATCATGATCCTCTGATGATCCTCAATTGGCCTCCAAGATAGAAGCTATACCACACACATCCATCTCCTTTCTCAGAGAGCTTTGACCTTCTCTTGATGATGATAAACACTTGACCACTTGAATAAAACCTCCTGATTAGGCTTAGACCCTGGGTGACCTTATTTTTCTATGCACACCTCTCTTGATCCCCTGCAAATGAACAATGATATGCAAATTCAAATGCTAGAACAATGAGATGAAACATAAACCAAGTTAGAAAAAGGTTGGGAAATTTTAGGGTACAACAGATGGATATACAGGTGAAAGATAATTTACAAGTAGGGCAAATTTGCGGTATGACAGGATGAAGCTGAAAAGAGATACTTGGAAAGATAAGTTTCACACTGCAAGAGCTGAGAGAAGAGAGTTAAAAAGGCAGCTAAAAGAAAAATACGATTTGATAGAAATCTTGGAGCAGCATGTTGTGGAAAGACAAGAAGAACAAGAGAATTTATTTTTCTCTGGTCATATTCTTCCAATCTCTGAATTTGGAAGAAGATCGTCGATCAACTTACAATGGAAAATACACGACTGAAGAGGCAGAAGAAGAAACAACAACATGGGGACAGATCTTTATCAACAAGATTTCCTCAGGACCCGTGTGCTTAACTTTGTCATCTTTGTTTTAGATCTTTTGAAGTTATACTTTCATGGTTGTAACCTTTTAAGTACATCAAATAAAAGGAGATCTTTTCAATTATTCAAAATTATTATCCATTTTATGATATTTGCATAATAACGTTTTAAGTTCCTTGTAAACAAAGTCATTTGCATTTTTGCACATCATACATCCATTTAAACATTTTGCATTACCAGAAAATTACACATGTTCTCACTTTGAAGCCAAACTGTCTCATTCATATAATACTCGTGCCAGTCGTCAAAAGAAGATGGACGAACTTGAGCAAGAAAACAAAGAGCTTAGATATGAGGTCACTTCTCTAAAGAAAGATATAGAAAGACTTAGCAACATGGTGGAAACATTGACGGCTGCTCATAATCAGCCTTCTACTCTGATTTAAAGGACTTTCATCTAAAAAATTATCTCTACATTCGTCTCTGTCGCATCTGTTGCTATTCTGCAATATACCATGCCACCCGGTTTTCCTTGGGCATGCCTTTCAACTTTATACTGGAGGATTACAAATCTCTGGTTCCTGAAGCTTCTAAAGTCATAACAACCATGTCAATACCACCCCCCATGGTACATACTACTCCATAAATTGAGGAACAAATTTTCCATGCTCTTCTAAGTGAAACTATAGGAGTAAATGAAAGATGGGATGAATTCCAAGATAGGTTCTTAAATATGTAGAAAGAGATTAAAGCTCTCAAAGGACATGACTTATTTGGAAAGAACGCAGTTGACCTATACCTGGTTCCAAATGTCAAAATACCACTCAAATTCAAAGTACCTGAATTCGAAAAATACAAAGGAAATTTTTGCCCTCGAAGTCACTTGGTTATGTATGCACGAAAGAAGTATACACAGACAGATAATCAGCAGCTGCTGATCTATTACTTTCAAGATAATTTGACCGGTGCCTCACTCAAGTGGTATATGGGATTGGACAATGTGAAGATCTAGACTTTCACTGATCTTATTGAAGACTTGGACATGCTCAGAGGTGGCGTGAGTTTACCGCACAAAATTTTCCTCATATCAAAGACATGGAAATGACAAAGATCTACTTAAAAACTCTGAGTCCCTTATACTACGACCGTATGATTTCCAGTGCACCTAAGGACTTTACTGAAATGGTAAACATGGGAGTACGGCTGGAGGAAGTCGTTCGAGAGAGACGATTGACTAAAGATACATAACCATCTAAGAAACACGGAAGTGGGTTTCATAAGAAAAAGGAACAAGACGTCAGCACTTTGTTGCAAAGCCAGTTAAGATAAAGATATCAACCACGACAAGTAGCAATTGTGTTTCCTGTTATCAATTTAGTTTCAGCTTTGACCTACTAACCACATAAATCTTAGAATCAAAATCATCAAAATCAACATCAACATCAGCAACAACAACTATAGTATCAACAAAGGTAACAACAACCTCTACAACAGGCTCTCCCACAATACAATAACAATAATCATGTTCAAAGATCGCTTGGGTTCGATCCTATACTAACGACGTCACAAATTTGTTTTCAAAGAGACATAGTTGAGTCTTCCAAGATCCTTTTTCCCTTTCTTGTCCAAATGTTTCCAAGCTTCTAGAATCTTCTCTTTTAGCTCTTGACTATCCTTTTCTTCTTTGAAGAAAATGCTTTCCACCTGAACACCATTAGGCTTGTCCTTCAAAGGGTATCCCAATTGCCGACGGGCGAGGACTGGACTATAACTGATTCCTCCATTAGCACTGAGAAGAGGTACATTACCGAAATCCCCACAATTGTCAATGATCATTGTCCCATCATAGTCACGACTATACCAATCAATATCGGAGTGAGTGAGAGCCATGATCTTTTGTGACCACCATCCTTTCTTCGGGTCCCAAAAAGCGTTAGCTTTAGGCAAATGTGAAGTGAACCATTTGTATAGCAAAGGAGCGCAACAAGTAATCATCCCTCCATTATGAAAGTTCCTCAGATGAACAAAACGGTATGTATCTGCTAGCAAGGTAGGCACAGGATTCTTCTTCAAGAAAATTTTAATGGCATTGAGGTCCACAAAATTCTCAAAGCTAGGGAACAGAAAGATACCATAAATGAGCAAGGCAAGGATGGCCTTGAATGCATCCATGCTTAAATGATCCGCATAATACTGAGCTTTCTCAACCAAGAAATCTGCATTTAACCCAAAAACTCCTCCCTTTGTAATCAAGTTCTTTTTAATATCAACCAATCCCAAACATGTAGTTTTGGCAATATCTTGCTCCTTAGGGTCCTTCTCCATGATCGGAAAAGGAGATTCTTCAAGAATGGGCAATCCAACCAGATAAGAGTATTCTTCTAGTGTGGGCACTAGCTGATAATCGGGAAATGTGAAACAGTGGTAGAGTGGGTCATAGAACTTGAGAAGTGTAGAAAGGAGTCCATTATCCATCTTTATCTTCAACAGTAACAACAACTTCCCATACCAGCTTTGGAATCCCTCTGGATCTGTCACCAAGGTGCTCAACCTTCTTAGGTCATCTAGGTTAAAACCCTTGTAAGTGTACTTCAAAGTTTTCTTTCTTTCACTATTCATAACGACCTCAGATGTTTACAAACAAAAAGTCTGAGTTCCATGAAACCATATGATATGATGTTTATGAATGCAAAATGCACAAACACAGGTAAATGCAAAGACCACACATATTCACACAAACACAAGCCTAGGTTTAGAAGATGAGCGTAGATCCAAGGTCTACCCATCCCCAAGGATTTGCACTATGGGTTAATTTGTACCTGCCGAACGGGTTCTAACAAAGTTCCCAGAGTCATCAACCCATCTTTCGGATATTATCAACTTCCCAAATCACTTGGTAATCGATAATATTCTCAAGAGAGTCTCGTCCAAGTGTAGTATCGCGTATCAACTATTTCGGAAATACTTCCTTATAGTCATCGCACTACGTCCTAATAAGGCCAAAGTGGGGTAGAATGTAATCTAAAAGTCCACAGTGTCACGGGCTCCTTCGTTGAAAGTAGCATTGTTTTCACGAATACTCGATCAACAATACTAAACTTTCAAGAGGGCCTACACTGAGCGGTGGTTTCTCAAGTTAGCTTGGTCGGGAATCAACTCCCTATAAGCCTTCTTGAATATACCACCATCCTATCATAATTGCACTCAAGTCCGGGTATAGGACCGTCTCACCACTTAAAGCACCCAATACCCAACGATCAGACAAATATATTGATAAATATACATGTTAAGCAAATATTCACAAATATAGCATGCAAATAAAACAAAATAGGCTAAACCCTCAAGTTAAGTAAATCATCCCTAGTGAAGTCGCCATTTCATAACCGGACTTTAATTTATCCAAAGGAAAGGTCTAAAGAGAGAAAGAACCGTTTGCGCGATGTTACAACAACGCTAAGAGATTCGGGGATCGGGGGTTGGTTATGCATAGGGTAGGTATTTCACATCCTAAACATCTATAGTACTCTACAGGAACCTTTTGTTTGTTTGCATGCTAAGTTTGGTAAATGTTTGCTAAGGGTTAGGGTTGGGTAAAGGGTGTAGGTTAAAACCTAAAGATAGTTTCTAAGCTTGCTCGCAAAGACATCGCGTCCTCTGCCTACGTATCCTAACTAGGATAGAATCAGAGCAATCATAGTTCACCTCACTAGGGATGAAGAACACTTGATTATGATCAAGGTTCAAAGGGGAACAAACATAACAATGTTTGTATAAGTCTAACAAAACTCTCTAGATCTATGTTGTAACACTCAAGAGGGGGGGTAAGTAATCATTAGTATGATTCTTACATAGAGTTTACGAACTCTATCCTAAGTTCTAGTTGAAGAAAACACTCCTAGTAAAGGTAGTTTTTTTAGACTTAGAGCAAAGTCTAATGGCTTATACTAAGGTTCAAGATGACTTCACAAAGTCAAGGGAATGCGGGTAATGAACTATCCATGACACGGGGGTCAATGGAGAGACTTTTCCTTTGGAAGGAGAGAGAGAAGGCAACTTGGATGAGAACTAAAAAGTTCCACCACTTGGGGAAGAAATACTTAACAAAGTAATAAACAAATAAGAATGATGAATATAAAGAATATGGTTACAACCAAGCAAGCATGCATATCACAATAAGCAAGGATTAGATTGATACAAATGGTTTCAACCAAGAATCAAATATCTTAACAAAGATGAAAGTAACAACCCAAGAGACATATTAACAAATATGAAAACAACAATCATACAAATAAGTCACAACTTAAAATGATAATGCTATAAGTTCAAATGTAACAACATTTAGGCATTGATGACAATCAAATACGCAAGGAACGTTCACAACAGTTAAATTTAAGACTTAGGAAGAGAACAACAAATTCATGGTAATCACCAACAAAGAATGAAGTCTCAACATGTTAACAAACACAAAGAAATCAAATATCAATAAATCTCACAAGATAAGTCAAGTATGGTATAAAGAAAATTTCAATCACGACTCAAGGTAACGACCTAAAAACCAAACCAACTTACATGTAGGTAAAAGGCATTGTAAAAACAAGAAATTTGATATATTATTCCATTAAATGAAAATAGACATTACAATGAGCAATTTGCAAAAAGAACGGGTTAAAAATAATTAAAAATGAACAAGTTGTGAATTTTTGAAGTTTATGAAGATAAAAAAAATAAAATGAAACAAGTAAATAAAAAAGGAATGACATGGGAAGGGATTAAACCCACGCCCTTGTGTTCACAAACACAGGCCTTATCCACTGGGGCACAACGCGCGCGTGTGAATGAAAAGGCAAGGGGAGAAGAAAATTATTAAACAATGACAACTGAAAATAAAATAAACAAAAGAGTTGATCACCAAGGATCGAACTCAGGTCAGGCAGGCAAAGGGGTATAAGGCACGCAAGTGTCTACCACTGGGGTGGCTATACATCCAAGTATTTAGCCACCCCAATAAACTTATAAGGCTTCTTTGGGCAAGATATCTGGGCCAGGCCAAGGCAAAAACAAGGAAAAGTTGAAATACGTTTTGATCCATAACTCTCTCAAAACTTAATCTTTTTTTGTGAAATTTTAGTCAAACTTGGTTGATTTTTGATGAGGATCATGATGGTATTAACAAAATTTTGAAATAACAAACACATATTAAAACACGATAGCTCATGCATATTGGCATTTTGAGATGCATTTTGATGAACATGGATCAAACCAGATGCAATCAGGATTAATGAAAGATGTGAGCAAGTTACAAACATGATTATGAATGAGTCCTAGCAAGGATCTTGATCAAAACAATGTTGGATCAAAAAGAGGCATATGGATTGCAAACATAGCATGAAAATGAAGGCAAACTGTCAAGGGTGCAAATGGAAAGGTTTAGATCACACAGTCTGGCCTATAAGTTCTAAACATGTCAATGATGCTCTTTAATGCTCATAAACCAAACACAAAAGCTCAGGCAGAAGAAAGATAGTATGATGCAGTAATGACAACATGTTGGTTATGAATGAAACTTGTGAAAAAAGTGAACTTGTGCTTCCAAATAAACAAGAACAAAGGACTTCAAATTATGAACCAAGTGGTAAAAAAACTTAAACAGATAACAGTTACAACATGTACATATGGCTGGTTCAAATGGAAATGGGAAGATCAAAGGTTGGCCAGCAATAGCAGACAAAACAGCAGGCCAAAACCAAAGGGCCCTGCTGCCTAGAATTTTAACAAAAAGGGCCAAACATGGATGAAACTCACATTTGAATCAAAACAGAACAAGAAAACTTATGGCATCTCAACCAAACCAAATAAAATTCAATGAGAAACATGATGATACCAATCAGAATGCTAAGCTCAGAACTGCCATGCCATGCCAAGTGAAATTGAAAGATGCAATTTAAAAGCTAAGTCATGCAATAAACACAATCAGGTTGAACAAGCCTCACACACTAACTCAAATTATGTCATTAAGTGTTTCCACACTTCAAAATTTATCACAAACCAAACAAAAGTGAAAGTGATATGCTAGTGGCTCAAACACACATAAAGATGCATAAATGAAACCAAGACATGATTGGAAAAGGCTGAGACCAAACAAACACCATACACAAGTTACAAACATGTCCATGAATGATTTTATAACTCAAGTTTGGTCATGAAATGCACATAACACAAAAATTAGTTTACAAACTACAAGCGTGGCACATGGTAAGTGGGCTGTCATGACAGGCAGGGGCAAATTGGCAAAGCAATCATGGATGGGGCCTAGTTCATACACATACAAGTCCTAAACATACTATCTAGAGGTCCTATACTCAGGAAATCACCTAAAACAAACTTAAATAGCAAAGTGAAGTGTGTGCTGCAGCTATGGCTTTTCAAAACAGTTTTGGCAGCAAAATGATGAGGTATATGAAATGCAAGCTGGTCTAGCCAAAAGTGAGTGGTCTCATGTCATACAAATTGTTGCATCCCAAATTTTGACCCCTTAGATCCTCATCATCATTTTAGTATCATTTTCATTTAATTAACTAAACTTAACCCATTTCAAGTTTATCTTTGTCAAGATGCAGATGAATCAGGGTTCCGTACCGTCAAAGTTGAGGCTTCGATGGTTTGAACCAATCAATGTTTTGGATTGATTCAACTATAAACAAGATCAAAAATACTACATTGGGTCAAGTATGAATTCAACTTGAGGTGATCACCCAAGAATTGAGAACAGTGCGGTTCAAGATACCCGATTAGGGTTTTCGATCAGGAAAAGTCAACTGTAGTTTGACTTTTGATTTAAAAAGTGTTTCAATGGTGGGATCATGGTCCATTAAGTTCATACGGCTTAGTAAAGTCTATCCAAAGAGTTTCAAGGCCTCAGAATATCCGGAACATGAACAGACGGTCCGATAGTCATCGATTGATCGTACGGTTGACCGAAAAGTCAACTCTTCAACCATAAGGAATTTGACTTCAAGATGTGAATCAAAAATGTTCCTTATGTCATATTACACCTTCCCATAAAATTTCATGACCATTGGATCAAGGGTTAGGAAGTAATTGCAAAAGTCGGGAATTAGGGTTTTGAAAGGGGCAAGACCATAACTCCTTAACCACACAAGGGTTTTTGACCTAGTTTCAAGGGAAATGAGTTCCTAAAACAAGAAAAAATATTGTAGTCCCTAATTGTGGATTTTTAAAACATACAAGTGGGTTCCATAACTCTTCCTAGTTAGAGAGAACCAAGATCCACAAGTTGGCAAAAACTCACATTCGCAAAACTAGGTCAGCATGAGTTTTTTTATTCCAAAACCTCTCCAAATCGATGATAATCAAAGGCTAAACCTCATTTATGATGTTTGAATTTATAATGAATATTTTAATATCAATTCACACGAAAATGGCACAAAGATCAAAGGAAATCATTATTTAATGCAAGTTGCAAAAGTGAATAATGAAGAAAGAGAAAAAAGGTGGCTACCCTTGTCAAATCATCAACTTTACTTCAACAAGTCACCTCCTAACCTATAAAGCATGATGAAAACAATATATAGGGTATGGAGAATATCTTAGTAGAGTGACTTAAAGACAAGTATGAAGATTGCATTGGAAAACTCAAAAATTTTCATGATGGAAGGTTAAAATTGGCAATTTGCTTCACTTTTGCCCATACCTTGATCCAAGGCTTTTGGCTATAAATAGAACTCACTTCCTACATCACAAACACACCAGTTCCATTCTATAAACCACCTAGAAATCTCTCCCTTACACAATCACTAAATTCTTGCAAAATCTCACTAAGTCTCCAAAATCCCTCAAAATCTATTTTTGCAAAACACCTTCCAAAACCATTTCCAAAATTTTTCCAACTCAAGAAACACTTCAAACACATCAAATATGATGTATTGAAGCTATCCAAATCACTTCCACACTTATGTAACAAGGTTTGAGTGAGTTGGTCTTTGAAATCTTTGGACTTTAGAGTTTTTCCTTCATTTACAAGGCATTTCGTCCACTAGCTTGCTTGGAGGTTGTTTGGAGCATCTATTCATCAACCTAGGAACATTTGAAGACCTTGTAAGAGCTCTTAATATCTCTGGTTTTCTTATTGCTTAAGCTTGCTTCAAGAGGTAAACCTAAAACTCATAAATGTGAACTTTCTACTTGCATTTCACATGCTACCATGAATGTTTTTAGGGTTTTCACCTTCCTATCTCTCATTTATTCATTTCAAAACTTTATTTTATTCTCTTTTGAGTTTTATTTTAAAGTTATGATTTTGGCTTGTTAGCATCCTTGTGTACTTTAGTTTGACTCAAACTCTTGCTTGTAAGCATTTGTGTTTGATCTTCTCTTAAAACCTGAAAGTTTTCCCGGTGATGTTTTTAAACTTCTCACTTACATTTGTTGTGACATTATTTGATTACGCTTGATAATTGTAATTACATATGGCATCTTGTAAGCTTTAAGAAACCATTCTTTGTCAAGATACATCTTTATCTTTGTTAAGATCCCCTGCCATCTTTGTTAAGATATATCCCCATCTTTGTTAAGATATGTTTGTGGTTGTGACTTCCTTATGCTTAAGTCTTGTAAGAACTTACCCTTCTTGATATTGTAATATCTTGATACTTGCTTTGGTTGTGACCATCTATCTTGATTGAAATCATTAATATTGTAATATCTTAAATGCTTGATTTGGTTGTAACCATTCATCCTGATTTAGATCCTTGCTTATTATAATATGCTTGATCATTCTTGGTTGGAACCATATCCCTTATATTCATCATGTGTGAATGTTTATGCTTTGTTAAGTTTACATTCCCCAAGTGATGGAACGCTTTAGTTCTCATCCAAGTTGCGTCATCTTTTCCCTTCCAAAGGAAAGTCTCTCTATTGACCCTTGGGTCATAGATAGCTCATTAAACTCATAGATCTGAATAGAACCTTCTCCCCCTTTTTGGTCTGGATAGAACCAATAGGATTAACTCATTAGGTCTGGATAGAACCTTTCCCCCCTTTTTGGTCTGGATAGAACCAATAGGATTAACACCCATAGGTCTGGATAGAACCTTCTCCCTCTTTTGGTCTGGAAAGAACCAATAGGTCCTTATTCTGTAGTTCATGCCCGAACTACGACCGCTCTGATTTCTCATTGGACAATGAGAATACGTAGGCACAAGATGCGATATATTGACGAGCAACCTTCCCCCTTTCTCCCACCTTTTGGTCTGGATAGAACCAATTGGTCTCACAACTTAGAGATAGGTAGAGTTTGGTTAAATCTATGTAAGAATCATGGATATGATTACTTACTTCCCTTTCTTGAGAGTTCAACATAGATCTAGAGAGTTTTGTAAAACTCTATACAAGCTTGGATATGTTTGTTCCCCTTTGAACCTTGATCATAATCAAGTGTTCTTCATCCCTAGTGAGGTGAACTACGATTACTCCGATTCTATTCTAGTTAGGATACGTAGGCAGAGGACGCGATGTCTTTGCGAGCAAACTTATAAACTATCTTTAGGTTTTAACCTTCATCCTTTACCCAATTCCAAACCTTAGCAAACATTTAGCAAACTTAGCATGAAAGCAAACAAAAGGTTCCTGTAGAGTACTATAGATGTTTAGGATGTGAAATACCTACCCTAGGCATAACCAACCCCCGATCCCCGAATCTCTTAGCGTTATTGTAACATTGCGCAAAAGGTTCTTTCTTTCTTTAGACCTTTCCTTTGGATAAATTAAAGTCCGGTTGTAATCTAAGAATTAAAGATTCAAGTTAATCAATAGCTTGGTATTATGATTCTCACTGCAACAGAAATGGCGACTTCACTGGGGATAAGGATGTTTACTTATTTTGAGGGTTTAGCCTATTTTGTTTAATTGCATGCCATATTTGTAAATATTTTCTTAACATGTATATTTGTCAATATATTTGTTTGATTGTTGGGTATTGGGTGCTTTGAGTGGTGAGACGGTCCTATACCCGGACTTGAGTGAAATTATGATAGGATGGTGGTATATTCAAGAAGGCTTATAGGGAGTTGATTCCCGACCAAGCTAACTTGAGAAACCACCGCTCAGTGTAGGCCCTCTTGAAATTTTAGTATTGTTGATCGAGTATTCGTGAAAATAATGCTACTTTCGACGAAGGAGCCCATGACACTGTGAACTTTTAGAATACATTCTACCCCACTTTGGCCTTGTTAGGACGTAGTGTGATGGCTATAAGGAAGTATTTTCGAAATAGTTGATACACGATACTACACTCGGACGAGACTCTCTTGAGAATATTATCGATTACCAAGTGATTTGGGAAGTTGATAATATCCGAAAGATGGGTTGTTGACCCTGGGAACTTTGTTAAGAACCCGTTCGGCAGGTACAAATCAGCTCATAGTATAAATCCTTAAGGGATGGGTAGAACTTTGACTCTTTGCTTTTGAGCCTAGGATATCTTTGTGTGTGCATATGCATTGTATTTGTGAATACTTTCCATCATGTTATGTGTGCATCATCCCATCATATCACCATAAGCATATCATGTTGCAACTAGTTTTGTAAAACTCAGTCGATCTCTGGTATTTTTAAAAGTTGTAACTTTTCCAACAATTGATGAAATGAGGGTTTTGACCTAATCAAACTTCTGAGTTTTGTAAAACCAATTGCGCTTTTGCACCTGCGTCAGCATTTTGCACATCATTCTTCGCTGCGTCAGTCCTTTGGTTCATTCTGTGTTCTGTTGATATCAGAGAGAGAGAGGGAGAGAGTATATCACAAAAGCTAGCATTCAAAGGGATGGATCACCTTGAGCAGGAAAACCAAGCCCTCCGGGAAGAAGTTGCTCGTTTGAAGAGTAACATCGAAGCTTTCGCTACTACCATCAGGGATATAATGGATACTCAAGAACAGGAAAACCAGAAGCTCAGTGACGAGCTAGAGAGGGTAAAACCTGCCAAGAGGAGTCTGACAAATTTTATCAAAGATTTGATCTTGTCCCAATGACAGGAAGGATCGGCTTTGTCCACCAATCAGCCATATGGTGGGCCTCTGAGTATTCCTATATCTTATGCAAGGTTGCTCCCCCTACTTTTGCAGAATGGTTTAGTCCAAAAAGAATTTCCACCCGTTCTTCCTCCGGGCCATCAAATTTATTTCACCGCTGACGCTTTCTGCGCCTTCCATCATGGAGCGCCAGGTCATGATATTGAGGAATGCTACATCCTCAAGAACAAGGTGAAAGAGATGATTGAAGCTGGAGTCATATCTTTCAAGATATGCGAACCTCGAGTACAAGTCAACCTTCTGCTTGACGAAGAAGCAACCTCATCCCTGCATAGGGTGGACTAAGGAAGAAGGCCCTTGATGACACTCTTGTCTTGTTTTGTTAAGCAATTTTAATTCCTTAAGGCTGGCAGCTGTAGACTGTTTCAACATTTTGTTGTGTTTTCTTCGCATTTGTGTTGCTTGTAAGCTGTTGTTCATTTTGAATTGGCAAGATTAATGGAATGTTTGTGCATCTTTTGATTAAGTTCATTGGTTTCACTCTTTCTTTCATTGTTATGAAATACGAAATGCAAAATTTTCTTTTATTAAACTGTTGTTTAAAGCAAAGATCGGGGAGGATGATGAAGATTATATCCATAACTGCTGTTGATATGCTTTCAATTTAACTTTGCCAATGATGTAAGGCATTGTTTCAATCCCTAAACACTGGAGAAATAAGGAAGATATTCCCTTGTTAACCCCTTCGAGCCTAGAAGTAGGAGTTTTCTTTCCTTACAAAAACAAAACCTTAAATCTCAAACCCAGGGCGGGTAGTTCTCGGTTAACTCGAAAATACGTGCATACAAGGCACTTTTCACATAAAGGCGGTGCACTCAGGTTTTCCTTCGTACACAACAAGAAAGTGTCGAAGATGCTTTTTAGCATAAAAGACGATGATGGTTCACCATATCCATTAAATTAGGTAGTCACCTCCTTTCTCAAAAAAAAGAAGGGAAAAGTGAAAAAAAAGAAAAAAAGAAAAAGCCCGCTAAGTCAAAACCTATGAAGGAGACTTAGGCAAAAATGGGGCATCCCCATTGACTGTATATTCGAACAAAGAAGTTCAGACAAAAGTCAAGGATAAAAAGAGAGGAGTTTTGTAAGATTCTTCACTCTAAAAATCCTCAAATAGAAGAAAGCTATCAAATACTGCAAGGGAGTTGTGACTATCCTAGGTTTGTAAACCATCACCAACTATCATCAGTTCAATTCTTAAGTCTGTAAGAACCTGAATGTGTAGTTAACTGAGTGTAAGATTGGAGTTCATCATGGAGAGTGGGTGGGACAAATAACTTTGAGCCTTTATCCTTTGTTTCATGAACCGTGAACCGAGCCACGTTATAACCCTTACAAGACCTAATTGAGGTAAGGTTGTTTTGAAAGCATGTTACAACAAGGTTGGATAACCTGACTCCTAATGATCTTTGTTAATTGTGTGTGTTAATCACTTTATCTATAATCTGTAAAAAGATTGGATCACTTTCACTTTGATCACTTGATCACTCCGCCGTGTGTGTTTCATTAAAAAAATGTTTTCAAAAGATTGCATGAATTTTACATTGAAAATTGCCAATTTTTAATGAACAACATTGCGTGCAAAACAGTCCAATGTCAAAGGAATCCCAACAAAAGCTTCCAGCTAGGGAAATTGACTTGATAAAGGAAGCTCAGCCTAGGGCAACCAATTTGAAGGATTTGTTAATCATTTTTTGCAACGTTCAGCTAATCAGAGCCGACCAGATCAATATTAGATGAAGCTCTCAATGAACAGTTTAGTTTGGGGCAAATCTTTTGCAGTTACCAGCTAGCAGGGGTAAGTTTGTTACCCAGTCGTTACTTCCGCAGTCTGAGGACTTTGTTGTAACAAACACCGTTAAACTGGGGCAATCACGTCGAGATTTGAAAATCTCTCTATGTGTTTGAAGACATTGAAGCGTCTTTATGCCAGTTCTTTCGTAAAAGCATCCTTATGACTTCTTCTCACAGACCATGTAATCTGGGGAAGAAAAGGTTTGAAGATTGTTCGTCGCAAGAACTGTTGCTCACTTGAGGAAGATTTATTATCATAATAGGGCATAAATATTTTGTTCTCATGGTACCTTTTTCCAAGCTCTCCAGCTAAGTTGTTACTTCAGTTGATCTGGGAATCTCTCAGTGTGATTTTCCTTCAGCAAAGAATTCAAGCTTATGATGGTAATCCAAGTAAAGTCCTGACGTTTCGGCCTAAGAAGATTACTCTCTCCCAAAGAAGGTGGTAACCTTGAAGTGGAATTATTGTTCTTCATGATCATCCCTTTGATGTCCAATTTTGGTGAAGTTGGTTAGGTCTCCGTGTCGAGATGTTTATTTCATCTCCTGTTTTGTTTTGTCTGTTTCGTCAGCATAAACATAAGCATATGCATAGCATCCGTGCATTTTTGCTATCTCTGGTTGTTACCTGTTCCTGTTTCACTTTGGTTCCCTCCTCAGTGATTGGGTGTGTTGTCTCTCTCTAATAGAGCGGTCAGCCCTTAAGCACAAAATGTCCATCCCTTTCTCAATTCCCCACAGAGTTTAATCCTCGTGGATGATGGTTGCTTCAGTTATCTTTTTCCATGATTGGATAAGGTAAGTCACCATTCGAGTTCATTTCTCAATGGTTGGAGTCTTGTTTGACAGTTTCTTTCTAGCTATATTCTAGATTGAACTTTGGTCCCTGTCGATCGCCGAACCTACCTGGACGTGCATTTATTTTGCACTATCTATCAAGAAGAACATCTTACATTGCAATACAATAAGTGGCAGTCTCTGTAGAGAAGCTTATCAGTTTATCCGTATCCCCAGATAAGTGGCGGTCTCTTCAGAGAAGCTTATCATTCTTCAACGATAAATGGCAATCTCTTCAGAGAAGTTTAAGCGTCTTCAACGGTGAGTGGCAATCTCTTCGGAGAAGCTTAACCTTCATCAGCGATAAATGGCAGTCTCTTCAGAGAAGTTTAATCGTTTTCAACAGGTGAGTGGCAGTCTCTGTAGAGAAGCTTAACCTTCATCAGCGATAAATGGCAGTCTCTTCGGAGAAGTTTAATCGTCTTCAGCAGGTGAGTGGCAATCTCTTAGGAGAAGCGTAATCTTCATCAACGATAAATGGCAGTCTCTTCGGAGAAGTTTAATCGTCTTCAGCAGTAAGTGGCAATATCTTAGGAGAAGTTTAACCTTCATCAACGAAAAATGGCATTCTCTTCGGAGAAGTTTAATCGTCTTCAGCGGTAAGTGGCAATCTCTTCGGAGAAGCTTAACCTTCATCAACAAATAAATGGCAGTCTCTTCGGAGAAGTTTAATCATCTTCAACGGTGAGTGGAAATCTCTTCGGAGAAGCTTAACCTTCATCAACGATAAATGGCAGTCTCTTCGGAGAAGTTTAATCGTCTTCAACGGTGAGTGGCAATCTCTTCGGAGAAGCTTAACCTTCATTAGCGATAAATGGCAGTCTCTTCGGAGAAGTTTAATCGTCTTCAACGGTGAGTGGCAGTCTCTTGGGAGAAGCTTAACCTTCATCAGCGATAAATGACAGTCTCTTTGGAGAAGTTTAATCGTCTTCAGCGATAAATGGCAGTCTCTTCAGAGAAGTTTAATCGCCTTCAACAAATAAGTGGCAGTCTCTGGCGAGACGCTTATCATCTCAACAATAAATGGCAGTCTCATTTGAGAATTTTATCTTAAGGATGTCGACGCACAGTTGTAACCAGCATTGTTTGAAAATCCAGTGGATACTGGTATAATTAATTTGGTGGTGACCAATCATATTTCAAGTAAGGCACGTTGGTAACTGGCATTATGAAAATCAATGGACAATAAATACTGACAATTTGGTTGTATATCATTCCAAACTAAGTCATGATGGTTGCCATCCCAAGCTCAGGTTGTGTACCTTTGGAGATGTATTGTTCGATCCCAAGCTTAGGTTTCGTACCTTTGGAGATGTATTGTTTAATTCCAAGCAAAGGTTTTGTACCTTTGGAAGAGGTTTGTTTCTATCCCGAGCACAAGTTGTGTACCTTTGGAGATAGATTGTTTGATCCCAAGCTCAGGTTTCGTACCTTTGGAAGATGTTTGTTGCCATTCCAAGCACAGGTTTTGTACCTTTGGAAGATGTTTGTTGACATCCCGAGCACAGGTCGTGTACCTTTGGAGATGTGTACTTTGGATCCCGAGTTCAGAAATTCCCAGAAGCTAAAGTGGTTACATTTTCATGAGTATTCTATATCCTAATGTATTAAGGATGTATTTTGATCCTAAAGTAGTGAGGGTCTTCGCCCAATCCTATTGTGTTGAGGGTTATGTCTCTGTTGTATCCTAATGTATTGAGGGTATTAGTTTTTGTTCCTAAGGTATTGAGGGATATATTCGGTATCTTGATTTGGTCGTCACCAACAATTTTCCAAACCCAGTTGTCACTGATTCGGGTATTAAAGCCAACCAATCGTTATTGGAGTCCGTTTGATTCGGTTTTTACCAATCATTGTTAAAATCTAGTGGTCACTAGTATTTACCTCTTAAAACCAATGGTCATTGGTACTTGAGTCGGTTGTTACCAAAATTCCCTAAAAGTCCAATAATTATTGGCATCGCCTTCAAATCCAATCGTTATTGGTGCCTTTTGATTCGGTTATTACCAATCTTTCTAAGTCTAGTGGTCATTAGTGTCATTCGAAAAATCTAGTGTTTACTAGCAGTATCCTGGACCAATTGATATTGGTACATCCCGATTTGGTCGTCACCAATTGGCCTAAGTCCAATAAGTTATTGGCATCGCTTAAATCAGATTGTTATCATCACTTTGCTCTGGTTGTTACCAAACTCTTTGAAAATCCAATAGTTATTGGTCTTCTTGGACTTGGTCGTTACCAATTTCTCCATTTAAATCTAGTGGTTACTAGCATTATCCATTATCAACTGTTATTGGTATACCCTGATTTGGTCATCACCAATCCCCTCTAGGTCCAGTAGTTACTGGCATTGCTCGAAAGTTAATCGTTACTAGTCGGTTGTTACCAATTCCCCTAGCCGAAGTCCTGTGTTTTATCAATATTGTTTGGAAATTCCCAATTGAAATTGGAACTTTGATTTGGTCGTCACCATATCCCCCAGGAAGTCTAGTTGTATTTAGCACTTTTTGGAAACCGTTTGTTGGATTGGTCGTCACCATCCTCCCCAGTGAGTCTAATGGAAACTAACACCACTTGAAGTTGTTTGTTGTTCTGGTCGTCACCGGTTTCCCCATTGAAGCTTTTGCTTTCCCAGTCGAGTCTCGGAGAACTAGTGGACACTAGCTTCCCAGGCGCGTCCGGTTTTGTTTCTAACCTTTTCTTGAAGATCCCGTTTGAACTCTTCGTTATGGGAAATTTCTCATCTGGTTATCCCCAGTGAAGTTCGTGTCTTCGTTCCGTCTTTTCCCCAACGAAGTTTTCCCCAGTGGGTTTCTTCCCCGGTGAAGTTTGCGTTTGTTTTCTTTCGTTTCCCCAGTGAAGAATTGCTTTCTTCCCCAGTGGACTTCCTCATCTGGTTATCCCCAGTGAGATTTGTGTCTCCTTTCCCCAGTGAAGATGTGGCTTCTCTAGTGGAATTGGTGTCCGCTGAGTGAAAGATTCCCTTGAACAGCATCTTTAGTCATATTTGAACTATCTTGCTTAATTTGCCTTGAATCTTTCCCAAGTGTGTTGGGTCCCCGTGAGTGGTTACTCGTTGTCTTGTCGTTCTTTTATTCTTGCCCGTGTGTTTGCATCTATCTTGCGTTCAAATATCATAAAACATCATGTAGATTCATTCGCATTTCGCATTTGTCCTTTTGCATACTATCGGATCTAAGGGACAAAATTTCTGGTTTGCTATATTTAAACACCTTTCACTACGATTCTATGAGGATTGTCATCTTTCATTGCCATCTAGTGAAGATATTTAAATAGGGGCATCTGTTGCATCCCAAATTTTGACCCCTTAGATCCTCATCATCATTTTAGGATCATTTTCATTTAATTAACTAAACTTAACCCATTTCAAGTTTATCTTTGTCAAGATGCAGATGAATCAGGGTTCCGTACCGTCAAAGTTGAGGCTTCGATGGTTTGAACCAATCAATGTTTTGGATTGATTCAACTATAAACAAGATCAAAAATACTACATTGGGTCAAGTATGAATTCAACTTGTGGTGATCACCCAAGAATTGAGAACAGTGCGGTTCAAGATACCCGATTAGGGTTTTCGATCAGGAAAAGTCAACTGTAGTTTGACTTTTGATTTAAAAAGTGTTTCAATGGTGGGATCATGGTCCATTAAGTTCCTATGGCTTAGTAAAGTCTATCCAAAGAGTTTCAAGGCCTCAGAATATCCGAAACATGAACAGACGGTCCGATAGTCATCGATTGATCGTACGGTTGACCGAAAAGTCAACTCTTCAACCATAAGGAATTTGACTTCAAGATGTGAATCAAAAATGTTCCTTATGTCATATTACACCTTCCCATAAAATTTCATGACCATTGGAGCAAGGGTTAGGAAGTAATTGCAAAAGTCGGGAATTAGGGTTTTGAAAGGGGCAAGACCATAACTCCTTAACCACACAAGGGTTTTTGACCTAGTTTCAAGGGTAATGAGTTCCTAAAACAAGAAAAAATATTGTATTCCCTAATTGTGGATTTTTAAAACATACAAGTGGGTTCCATAACTCTTCCTAGTTAGAGAGAACCAAGATCCACAAGTTGGCAAAAACTCACATTCGCAAAACTAGGTCAGCATGAGTTTTTTTATTCCAAAACCTCTCCAAATCGATGATAATCAAAGGCTAAACCTCATTTATGATGTTTGAATTTATAATGAACATTTTAATATCAATTTACACGAAAATGACACAAAGATCAAAGGAAATCATTATTTAATGCAAGTTGCAAAAGTGAATAATGAAGAAAGAGAAAAAAGGTGGCTACCCTTGTCAAATCATCAACTTTACTTCAACAAGTCACCTCCTAACCTATAAAGCATGATGAAAACAATATATAAGGTATGGATAATATCTTAGTAGAGTGACTTAAAGACAAGTATGAAGATTGCATTGGAAAACTCAAAAATTTTCATGATGGAAGGTTAAAATTGGCAATTTGCTTCACTTTTGCCCATACCTTGATCCAAGGCCTTTGGCTATAAATAGAACTCACTTCCTACATCACAAACACACCAGTTCCATTCTATAAACCACCTAGAAATCTCTCCCTTACACAATCACCAAATTCTTGCAAAATCTCACTAAGTCTCCAAAATCCCTCAAAATCTATTTTTGCAAAACACCTTCCAAAACCATTTCCAAAAATTTTCCAACTCAAGAAACACTTCAAACACATCAAATATAATGTATTGAAGCTATCCAAATCACTTCCACACTTATGTAACAAGGTTTGAGTGAGTTGGTCTTTGAAATCTTTGGACTTTAGAGTTTTTCCTTCATTTACAAGGCATTTCGTCCACTAGCTTGCTTGGAGGTTGTTTGGAGCATCTATTCATCAACCTAGGAACATTTGAAGACCTTGTAAGAGCTCTCAATATCTCTGGTTTTCTTATTGCTTAAGCTTGCTTCAAGAGGTAAACCTAAAACTCATAAATGTGAACTTTCTACTTGCATTTCACATGCTACCATGAATGTTTTTAGGGTTTTCACCTTCCTATCTCTCATTTATTCATTTCAAAACTTTATTTTATTCTCTTTTGAGTTTTATTTTAAAGTTATGATTTTGGCTTGTTAGCATCCTTGTGTACTTTAGTTTGACTCAAACTCTTGCTTGTAAGCATTTGTGTTTGATCTTCTCTTAAAACTTGAAAGTTTTCCCGGTGATGTTTTTAAACTTCTCACTTACATTTGTTGTGACATTATTTAATTATGCTTGATAATTGTAATTACATATGGCATCTTGTAAGCTTTAAGAAACCATTCTTTGTCAAGATACATATTTATCTTTGTTAAGATCCCCTGCCATCTTTGTTAAGATATATCCCCATCTTTGTTAAGATATGTTTGTGGTTGTGACTTCCTTATGCTTAAGTCTTGTAAGAACTTACCCTTCTTGATATTGTAATATCTTGATACTTGCTTTGGTTGTGACCATCTATCTTGATTGAAATCATTAATATTGTAATATCTTAAATGCTTGCTTTGGTTGTAACCATTCATCCTGATTTAGATCCTTGCTTATTATAATATGCTTGATCATTCTTGGTTGGAACCATATCCCTTATATTCATCATGTGTGAATGTTTATGCTTTGTTAAGTTTACATTCCCCAAGTGATGGAACGCTTTAGTTCTCATCCAAGTTGCGTCATCTTTTCCCTTCCAAAGGAAAGTCTCTCTATTGACCCTTGGGTCATAGATAGCTCATTAAACTCATAGATCTGAATAGAACCTTCTCCCCCTTTTTGGTCTGGATAGAACCAATAGGATTAACTCATTAGGTCTGGATAGAACCTTTCCCCCCTTTTTGGTCTGGATAGAACCAATAGGATTAACACCCATAGGTCTGGATAGAACCTTCTCCCTCTTTTGGTCTGGAAAGAACCAATAAATCCTTATTCTGTAGTTCGTGCCCGAACTACGACCGCTCTGATTTCTCATTGGACAATGAGAATACGTAGGCACAAGATGCGATATCTTGATGAGCAACCTTCCCCCCTTCTCCCACCTTTTGGTCTGGATAGAACCAATTGGTCTCACAACTTAGAGATAGGTAGATTTTGGTTAACTTAAGAATCATGGATATGATTACTTACTTCCCTTTCTTGAGAGTTCAACATAGATCTAGGGAGTTTCGTAAAACTTTATACAAGCTTGGATATGTTTGTTCCCCTTTGAACCTTGATCATAATCAAGTGTTCTTCATCCCTAGTGAGGTGAACTACGATTACTCTGATTCTATCCTAGTTAGGATACGTAGGCAGAGGATGCAATGTCTTTGTGAGCAAACTTATAAACTATCTTTAGGTTTTAACCTTCATCCTTTACCCAATTCCAAACCTTAGCAAACATTTAGCAAACTTAGCATGCAAGCAAACAAAAGGTTCCTGTAGAGTACTATAGATGTTTAGGATGTGAAATACCTACCCTAGGCATAACCAACCCCCGATCCCCGAATCTCTTAGCGTTGTTGTAACATTGCGCAAAAGGTTCTTTCTTTCTTTAGACCTTTCCTTTGGATAAATTAAAGTCCGGTTGTAATCTAAGAATTAAAGATTCAAGTTAATCAATAGCTTGGTATCACGATTCTCACCGTAACACACATCATAAACAATAAAAGAAAATGAAGTCAAACTCAGAAATCAAGCACTTTGCAATTGGAACAGAATTTGGTATGGTCATGGCATACTTTGGCTTGAAAAATGCAATTTGAAAGTGAAGTGAGAAAACAAGTGGACATAGGTCATACAATCATCACACACACATCACAATCATGAAAATGAAAGAGATCATGCTTAGAAATTCAGGCTTATGCAAACAGAAATGAATTTGGCATGTTGATGGTTATGCAAAAGCTGTTTTGAAACAACTAGGTGGTACAGTAGGTCATTTGTCAAGACAATGAGATTCATTCCATAACAATGACACACACATACCATAAATATGCAAAAGGATAAACTCATGCCTCAAAATCAATTCAAAACAAAACCAAACAGAATATGGCATATTGATACTCATGAAATGCAAAAACCAACTCATTCAGGCAGCAGGCAAGTTTATGGCAGTTGGGATAATTAGGCATCACATATCAACTTTAAACATGTAGAATAAAGATTCTAGGTTGATGGACCAGACAAAAACCAGTTGAAACAGAAAATGGCAAGTGATTGGTATTATGAAGTTTTGAAAATGCAAGTGGAGAATGAAAAGTTGTTTTGAACAAGTAAGGCCAGTTTGAACATACACATACCACAAACAACTTCTAAACATGTTAAATGATGTTCTCACATATAAAGATCACACACAAATTGTTCAAGATAAAAACTGGTACGCTGTTGTAAACATTTGACAGCAAACACAAACAAATCCTCACAGCTGGCCTGATTAGCTAAGCCTCGTGTTTTTCATCATTTCAACAAGTTTCAAACACCAAAAGTAAGACCAAATCAGAATACTAACAGTTCAAACATATAAGGTGAAACATTGTAGGCACATATCACCTCAACACAAAAACTCATGACAATGGTAAGGCAAATGAAGCAAATATCACAACAAGCCAAACTAGATTCAAACATGACCTAGGGCAGGGGGATCTCATGAAACAACTAACAAGTTATCTAAATATCACCAATAAACCAGGGCTGCTAGATTGTATTAAGCATAACAACATTACCATGTTTGGATCCCTAAATGTGCTCTTGTGGACAAATTCCTCAAAACAAGTTGTAAACCACATATAAAGTTTATTATCAATAGAAAATCATCAATACATCACACATGAGCAACATGCTTTAACAAAAGCAAAATCATAGCCATAAAACATAAACTTTTAACAAAGAACCAATTTGGGACAGCATGACTATATTTTCACAACAAGCATTTCAAAATTGCAAAACATGACAATGTATGCATAATAAAGAGGTTGAGCATTACATACCTCTTGTAGACTTTCTTGAACAAGCTAAAAAGCAAAGAAACCCAAAGATCTTCTTCTTTGGCAAAGATTTGGAGCTTTCTTCCTCTTGAAGCAATAAACTATCTTTCAAGACAGTTTGAGTTATGAACTTCCCAGATGGTTTTTGAGACTTTGGACAGTTGAAATATGATATATATATGAGGTGTTGGGAGTGTTGAGGTGGTAGGAAAAGCCTTAAGTAGAGACTTGGCTTCCAAAGTGCATAAAAGTCAACGTATAAAGGTATGAAAGTTAACTTTTGGGAGAATGATGTTTTTGGATGGTTTGAGTGTATGAACACCTTCTACACAATGCTTATAGATTGTGCAAATGGTTTTGAGTGGTTTGGAAGGGGTGGAAATGAGTTTGGGCAAAATTTTGCTTGAGATAGATTTTGGTGAAAACTTAGGAGTTTTTGAAGAATGAGGTATGTGAGCAAATGAATGAGAGCTGAGAGCTGTGATTTCTCTTGGTTTTTAAGAGTGCTCTGGTGTGGTTTGTAACATAGAGAGAGATCTCTATTTATAGGGAAAATGAGGGTGAGGGCAGCCTTGGCTTTTCCATATTGTTGGAGGGAGATTGTGAAGTTTTAAATGAATCTTGCCAAGATCTTGTCGCAGCTCTACACATCAGTTCCATGGGAAAATGCTGAGAAAAAATTAAGTGAGATGGGAGAGATGAGATGACTGAAGTGAAGCTAGGAGGGTAGGGGACTGCAGCTGCCCAATCTCTTTGAAAAAGTTTCTCTTTCATAGTCTTTTAATGATTATTATATTGGCCACTTGCTCCAAGTTGCAACAACCCATTAATTCTTCATTTCTTCTGGTTTTTTGCTTTATATAAGCTTCACATTATCAAAAACACAACATAATCTAATGGCTGAGGGTAGCCCAAGTTGATGAATTTTGAATTTTGGAAAGTGTTGAAGTGGTGACTTCAAGTGTGGCAGCCCCAACTTCCATGACCCATAACTTTCTGCTCACAAATGCTATTGAGGAGTTCTACCACAATTTAGAAAGCCCTCAGGTAGATCTACAACTTTCATGTTTTTGAGATTTCCAAATTATAGATGGAACTAGGTTGAAAAACCCCTCCAAGTTGCTGAAAAACCTACTTAAAAGGCCAAATAACTTAGAAATTTTCTAAGTTATTTCCCTTCTTGAAATGAAATTGGTCATATCTCCAAATCTATGCATTTTTTGATCTTGGACCACTTTGGGACTTTTGCAGGACTTGTCAATAGCTTTCCAATGAGCCTTGAACCACTTCAATTGGATGTGTGGTTGAGGAGTTATGGTCTTGCCCCTTTCAAAACCGTAATTCCCGATTTTTGCAATTACTTCCTAACCCTTGATCCAATGGTCATGAAATTTTATGGGAAGGTGTAATATGACATAAGGAGCCTTTTTTATTCACATCTTGAAGTCAAATTCCTTATGGGTGAAGAGTTTACTTTTCGGTCAACCGTTCGATCAATCGGTGACTACCAAGTCAACTGTTGATGATCCGGATATTCTGAGGCCTTGAAACTCTTTGGATAGACTTTACTAAGCCATAGGAACTTAATGGACCATGATCCCACCATTGAAACACTTTTTAAATCAAAAGTCAAATTACGGTTGACTTTTCCTGATCGAAAACCCTAATCGGGTATCTTGAACTGCACTGCTCTCAATTCCTGGGTGACAACCTCAAATTGGATTCATAATTGACCCAATGTGGTATCCTTGATCTTGTTTATAGTTGAATTAATTTAAAACATTGATTGATCACCCCATCGAAGCCTCGATTTTTGATGGTACGGAAACCTCATTCATCTGCATCATGACAAAGATAAACTTGAAACGGGTTAAGGTTAATTAATCAAATGAATATGATCCTAAAATGATGATGAGGATCTAAGGGGTCAAAATTTGGGGTGCAACAGATGCCCCTATTTAAATATCTTCACTATATGGCAATGAGAGATGACAATCCTCATAGAATCGTAGTGAAAGGTATTTAGATATAGCAAACCAGAAATTTTGTCCCTTAGATCTGATGGTATGCAAAAGGACAAATACGAATATGAAAATGAGTCTAAATGGTGCTTTCTGATGCTTGAATGCAAGACAGATGCATGCACACGAGCAAATATAAAAGACAATAGGACAACGAGTAACCACTCACGAGGGACCCAACACACCGGGGGAAAGATTCAAGGCAAAGCAAGCCAAAATAGTTCACACATGACTAAAGATGCTATTCAAGGGAATCTTTCACACAGGGGACACAAATTCCACCGGGGAAGGCACATCTTCACTGGGGTAAGGAGACACAAACCTCACTGGGGATAGCCAGATGAGGAAGCCCAATGGGGAAGAAGGCAATTCTTTACTGGGGAAACGAAAGAAAAGAAACGCAAACCTCACTGGGGAAGAAACACGCTGAGGAAAACTTCGTTGGGGAACAAATCCACTGGGGAAGCAAAACTTCACCGGGGAAAAGACAGAACGGAGACACGAATCTCACTGGGGATAACCAGATGAGAAATTTCCTATAACGAAGAGTTCAAACGGGATCTTCAGGAAAATGTTAGAAACAAGACCGGACGCGCCGAGGAAGCTAGTGTCCACTAGTTCTCTGAGACTCGACTGGGAAAGCAAAAGCTTCAATGGGGGAACCGGTGACGACCAGAACAACAAACAGTTTCAACTATTGTTAGTTTCCATTAGACTTACTGGGGAGGATGGTGACGACCAAATCAAAGTTCGGTTCCCAAAAAGTGCTAAATACCACTAGACTTCCTGGGGATATGGTGACGACCAAACCAAAGTTCCAACCACAATTGGGAATTCCAAACAATGTTGATAAAACAACAGGACTCCGGCTAGGGGAATTGGTAACAACCGACTAATAACGATTAGTTTTCAAGCAATGCCAGTAACTACTGGACTTAGAGGGGACTGGTGATGACCAAATCAGGATATACCAATAACAATTGATTTTGGATAATGCTAGTAACTACTAGATTTAACTGGAGAGATTGGTAACGACCGAGTCCAAGGAGACCAATAATTATTTGATTTTCAAAGAGTTTGGTAACAACCAGATCTAAGTGATGATAACAATCCGATTTAAGCAATGCCAATAACTATTGGACTTAGGCCAACTGGTGACGACCAAAACAAGAGTACACCAATAACAATTGGTACTGGATACTGCTAGTAAACACTAGATTTTCCAGACGATGCTAGTGACCACTAGACTTAGAAGATTGGTAATAACCGAATCAAGAAGCACCAATAACAACTGGATTTGAAAGCGATACTAGTAACTACTAGATTCAGAAAGATTGGTAATAACCGAATCAAAAAGCACCAATAACAATTGGATTCAGGCAATGCCAATAATTATTGGACTTTTAGGGAGTTTTGGTGACAACCAACTAAAGTACCAATGACCATTGGTTTTAAAAGGCAATACTAGTAACCACTAGATTTTAGCAAAGATTGGTAAAAACCGAATCAAAAGGACTCCAATAACGATTGGTTGGCTTTATAGCAGAATCACTGACAACTGGGCTTGGAAAATTGTTGGTGACGACCCAATCAAGACACCAAACATAATTGGTTCTGAACAAATGCTAGTGACTACTAGTCTTTCAAAGATTATTGGTGACAACCAAATCAAAGATAAACATTGGTAACAACCGCCCATCTGTGCAAATCGGATACTGCTAGTCACCACCAGCTTCCCAAAGAAGATAGTAATTCTATGATTACTAATAACCTTGGGGTGCCCACCCTTGAAGCGAAATTTGCGGCAAAGGATCAATGATAGAGGTAATGACCAAAGGATCTCAAAGGCGACAACCAAACAAACAGAGACCAAAACCAAATGCAAACAAATGCGTAGCTGATATGATGCTGTATGTAAAATGCAGACCGACCCGCAGGAAAAAGCAAAACAAGGAAAACACAGAGGGAACTCGTCACGCTGAATCTTAATTGCTTCAAGTTAGGTGACACTTTCCTTTGGTGTAGATAACAATATTTCCAAACAAAAATCTTTGTAATCCTCTAGAGGAGAAGTCTTGGCTTAAGAGCAGGAATTGCTGTCGGACGCATCTAGTTTGGTCAAAAGGTGATAGTAAACTTTCACGGCTTTGAGAACTGCGTAATGTTATCAGATTACCTCTAGAGTTCTTCAATCATTTTGTCAAATTGTGTTTTCTTTTTAAAACAAACATTTAAGTTTTTCAAAACACTTTGCTTTCAAAAAAATCCTTATTAACAAATAAGTGAAATTGCATAACAAAAATAGAAGATCATAACAATGATTGGCCAAAATCTGATTTCATTTATAGACAAGAACTTTACAAAGGGAAAAGCCTTGGGAAATTTATACATTTGGAAAAAATGGCAAACAGAAAGGGTTACAAAATCCCATAATAATTCGGTTCTCCTAACCATCAGCTCATTTGCTTCGCTGCTTCTGACGAGAATGACAGACATTGATCTTTCTTCTCACACCTTGCGCGAGACTTTGCCCTTGGCGTTTGTCAGCTTTCGATTCTTGGACTTCCGTCTTGCTGAAGCACTGGAATCCCTTTTCTAGGTTTTTTGCTTTTTTAGGCATATTACTTCCTTACCGCATCTGAGTTGATAGGGTACTTGAGTTGTTCGCCATCCATGGTCTCAAGAATTAGAGATCCTCCGGAAAAGACATATTTTACAATGAAGGGGCCATCGTAATTGGGCATCCACTTGCCGCGCATATCCTTTTGAGTTGGTAGGATTTTTCTAAGCACAAGCTCTCCTTCCCTATACTCTTTGGGACGAACCTTCTTGTTGAACACTCTTATCATTCTTTGTTGATAGATCTGACTATGACACATGGCCGTCATTCTTTTCTCATCAATGAGGTTCAATGAGTCGAACCTTTCTTTTATCCATTCATCTTCCTCAAGCTTCGCTTCCATTAAGATCTTTAAAGAAGGTATTTTGACTTTGATGGGTAGCACAACGTCCATCCCATATACTAAAGAAAAGGGAGTTGCCCCTGTTGAAGTTTGCACCGATGTTCGGTATCCATGTAAAGCAAATGGTAACATCTCGTGCCAATCCTTGTATGTTATGACCATCTTCTGTACTATTTTCTTGATATTTTTGTTTGCCGCTTCAACTGCGCCATTCATCTTGGGTCTGTAGGGAGACGAATTGTGATGCTTGATCTTGAAATCGTCACAGAGTTCCTTCATTATTTTGTTGTTCAGATTCGACCCATTGTCAGTAATGATCTGGTTAGGAATACCGTATCGACAGATGATTTTGTTTTTGATGAAGCGAGCAACCACTTGCTTTGTCACGTTCGCATACGATGCTGCTTCCAGCCATTTGGTGAAGTAATCAATTGCAACAAGGATGAAGCGATAACCGTTGGAAGCTTTTGGCTCTATTGTCCCGATCATGTCTATGCCCCACATTGCAAAAGGCCATGGTGACGTCATCACATTGAGAGGATGTGGAGGGACATGCACTTTGTCAGCATAGACTTGACATTTATGGCATTTTCGAGCGAAGAGTATGCAGTCCGTCTCCAAAGTTAACCAAAAGTAACCTGCTCTTAAGATTTTCTTAACCATGGCGTGGCCGTTGGCATGGGTACCGAATGTTCCCTCGTGCACTTCGGTCATTATGAGACTTGCTTCTTTTTCATCGACACATCAAAGTAGAACCATGTCATGGTTTCTTTTGTACAAGGTACCATTGCTGATGAAGAATTTAGCCGACAATCTGCGTATAACTCTTTTGTCAATTCTGGATGCGTCAACTGGATATTCCTGATTTTGAAGAAAGTTCTTGATGTAGTGGAACCACGGTTTCTCATCAGTTTCTTCATCTATTGTCATAACATATGCGGGTACTGTCCTTCTTTCAATGCAAATCAGAGTCGCCTCGTTAACAAACTGGACCTTCCACATTGATGCCATCATGGCTAGTGCATCAGCAATGTGATTTTCCGCTCTGGGTACATGCTTGAAAGGAATTTCATCAAAATATTCAACCATCTCTAGGATATGAGTTTTGTAAGGGATCAACTTTTCATCCCTGATTTCCCATTCTCCTTTGAGCTGGTAGATCACCAAAGCAGAATCACCGATTACTTCCAAGATTTTGATGCGAAGATCAATAGCAGCTTCCAACCCTAAAATGTTGGCTTCATACTCGGCTATGTTATTCGTACATGAGAAACAAAGTCGGGCTGTGACGGCAGTGTATCCTCCGACTGGGTTTTTCAAAACAACTCCAACACCATGTCTGTTCTTGTTTGATGCTCCATCGAACATCATTTCCCACCGAGGTCCAGGCTCAGGACCTTTTTCCGGACCGGGCTCTGGTTTCATGCGCTGAATGTACATCACATCTTCATCAGGAAACTCAAACTTGAATGGTTGATAATCTTCTATGGGGTGCTCTGCGAGGCGTTCTGACAAGACACTTCCCTTGATAGACTTTTGAGCAACATACTGAATATCATACTCTGATAAGAGCATATGCCATATGGCCAACCTTCCGGTTTGAGCTGGCTTTTCAAAGATGTACTTGATGGGGTCCATCTTAGAAATCAACATTGTGGTGTGACAGGTCATGTACTGTCTTAGACGCTTGGCGGCCCATGCTAAAGCACAACATGCTTTTTCCAGGGGAGAGTAACGACTCTCGCAGTCGGTGAACTTCTTGCTCAGATAGTAGATTTCATGTTCTTTTTTTCCCGACTCATCAGTCTGGCCCAAGACACAACCCATTGAATCTTCTAATACTGTCATATACATGAACAAACGTCTTCCAGGCACAGGAGGAATCAACACCGGAGGTTCTTGTAAATACTACTTGATTTTCTCAAATGCGGACTGGCAGTTTTCGTTCCATACCACCGTTTGATCTTTTCCTAACAATTGAAGATTGGCGTGCAAGTAGGAGTTATATTGGAGATGAACCTGGAGATGTAATTCAACCGTCCGAGGAAACCTCTGACTTGTTTCTCTGTTTTAGGAGCAGGCATCTCTTGGATTGCTTTAACTTTGTCGGGGTCTACTTCAATTCCTTGTTGACTAACGATGAAGCCTAGTAATTTGCCTGAGCGCACCCCGAAGGTGCATTTTGCTGGGTTCAACCTTAGTTGATACTTTCAGAGTCTCTCAAATAGCTTCAACAGATGATCCTGATGGTCTTCTTCACTTTGAGATTTTGTGATCATGTCATCCACATATACTTCAATTTCTTTGTGCATCATATCGTGGAAGAGTGTGACCATGGCCCTCTGATACGTTGTGCCTGCATTCTTCAAACTGAAAGGCATGACCTTATAACAATAGGTGCCCCAGGGTGTGATGAAGGTTGTCTTCTCCATGTCGGCTGGATCCATTTTTATCTGATTATAACCAGAAAATCCGTTCATGAATGAGAATACCGCGAAGCTAGCTGTATTATCCACCAAAGTGTCGATATGCGGCAGAGGGAAATCGTTCTTTGGACTTGCTTTGTTTAAATCCCTGTAATTGACGCACATTCTGACTTTGCCATCCTTCTTTGGGACCGGTGCGATGTTTGCCACCCATTTTGGATATTTGGATACCGCTAAAAAGCCTACATCAATCTGTTTTTTGACTTCGTCTCAGATTTTAAGAGCCATGTCTGGTCTTGATCTGCGAAGTTTTTGCTTGACCGAAGGACACTCTGGCTTCGGGGGGAGCTTGTTCATAACAATGTCGGTATCCAACCCTGGCATGTCTTGGTAAGACCAAGCGAATATGTCGACATAATCTCGGAGGAGTGCTATCAGCCTGCTTTTGATCTCTGGCCCCAATGATGCCCCAATCTTGACTTCTCTTTTTTCCTCTTCGGATCCCAAGTTGATGACCTCAGTCTGCTCTTTGTACGACTGGAGATAAACATCTTCATACTCAGTCATCCTCTTCAACTCTTCTGGGACTTCTAATTCTTCATCATTCTCTTCTTCAGTTTGAAAGACAGATGAACCACTAGTAGAAGGAACCGAAGGATCATAGGATTCTGTGGTGGATGGAGGTATTCTGCATGTTTTATTTTTGGGAACAATTAGACACACACACATACATGCATATGAAGGGTTGTTTTTATTATTATTTTTTCAAAAAAGATTGCCATTTTTCCTTTTAACAAAAAGAGTGAAAATGATGCGCAGAAAATAAACAAGAGTTTTAACAAAAACACTTTTTCATTCATAGATTTTCAAATCGCAAAGTGGCCCAATACAAAATAATTCGCAGGTCTTGGGCAAGACCAGGAATTTTAAAGAAAACACAAAGCTAACAAGAAAATGAATTACTCTAAAGGTAAAAAGACAGGAATTTCCACAGCCTCCCAGTTGTGCAAAGCTGCTCCTCCCCGAGTTATCAGATGATATAGATTGCAATCCTCATCTTCAGCAATGATGGCATTGGTTTGTATTGCACAACTGGTAAATATTTCCTTCAAAGACCTCTTCCTCATAGTGCTTTCTTCTGGCTCGCCTTCTAGAGTTGGTTTGTAACCCAACCCTTGTCGATCGTTCTTGGCCCGAGCGTTGACTTCAATGATCTCCCCCCATCCTGATGGGATTCCAGCTTTCAGTGCCGCCTTGATACTCTGAACAGAGGTGAAGGATGGACCGCGAGTTATGTCAGATTCGTCGACTAGAATAGCGTGGGCTATTTCTAGTGCTTGAAAGG
Source organism: Lathyrus sativus (assembly GCA_963859935.3). Taxonomy (NCBI): domain Eukaryota; kingdom Viridiplantae; phylum Streptophyta; class Magnoliopsida; order Fabales; family Fabaceae; genus Lathyrus; species Lathyrus sativus. The sequence continues at coordinate 283,786,798 of OZ012738.1, forward strand.
CTGTCTCAAGGGAACCTTCGTCAGCTTCGATATATCGAAATGAGGATAAATTGCTCACCATTAAATTCTCTTCTTCATGAACAATGACCAACTGATCATCCATAATAAAATTCATCTTCTAATGGAGAGTAGAAGTAACAGCGCCAGCTGCGTGTATCCATGGCCTTCCCAGTAGACAACTGTAGACCAGATTGATATCGATCACCTGAAAGGTGACCTCAAAGATTTGCGGTCCTATCATGATAGGAAGATCAACCTCCCCTATCACAACTCTTCTAGACCCATCAAATGCCTTCACTATGAGAGATGTTGGCCTCATATTAGCACCTTGGTAAGCCAGCTTGGCTAGCGTCCTCTTCGGCATCACATTGAGCGCAGATCCTGTGTCAACAAGAACCCTGGACAATGTATCTTCTTCGCATTTAATCGACACATGCAGAGCACGATTGTGCTTGCGTTTCTCAGCTGTCAGATCGTTGTCATTAAAGCTTAGCATGTTGCAGGCCGTGATGTTTGCCACAATGGAGTCGAATTGCCCCACTGTAATGTCTTTAGTCACATGGGCTTGTGTTAAGATTTTGAGCAAAGCCTGGCGATGCGCTGGAGAGCTTAAGAGCAATGCCATGACTGATATCTTAGATGGCGTCTGATTTAGTTGGTCTACCACCCTGTAATCACTTCGTCAGATGATTCATAGAAACTCTTCTTCATCATTTTTTAGGCTTTCTTTTCCTTTGACCAAAGGCTCTTTAGTGACGAATACCTCTGGAATGGGTTTTTGAGGAACAACAGCTTTTGGAACGGAAATTGTTGGCAGAGGAACCACATTATTTGTCCGCGGTTGGTATATGCGACCACTCCGGGTCATCTTGCTCCCACTGGCAATATTAGCTATGTTTGCTGGCTTCCTTTCTTTGAAAATTCCTTCACACCATGAATGGTCCTGTTTTGGTGTTACAGCCCTTGGGTGAGGTTTAGATCCTCCCCTTGGTTCAAACCTGGCTTGCCCTCTCCCAAATTTCGGGGGTGCATCGTTGCGGAATACTGGCTGGACATTTTTGTAGTTGTTGTTATTATTTCTAAACACAGCTCTTTTGTTAGGCTCCTCAGGCATGTTAAACACGGGTTCAATGACTGCCACATCTTCCCCCTTCTTCCTGCGAGCAATCTCTATCATCCATTGTTCGATCATTGCTCGAATGTCTTTTTTCACAATATCACAACCTTCTGGGTTCAGCATGCATTGTTCGCAGTCTTCATGAGATGTCTTAAGCGCCCATGCCTGAGCAAGACGTTTGTGTAGGTCCGCCAATGGTACCTTGATCTCATCAACAGTAGTATCTGTCTTATCTTCAGACCCTTCCCCTTCTTCAGTAACAACATTCACCCCACCATGATTTGGTAGAGGGTTATTCTTTACGTTCGGGTGATTGTCTTCAAAGGACAAAATTCTTTTTTCAATTAACTCTCGGACGAGGTGCTGAACTGCGAAGCAACCTTCAAGATCGTGGCCCGGAGCGTTCTCATGAAATAAATGTTAGAACACAGATTGGTTCTTAATAATATCTCTATGTTTTGATGATAACTCTTATGAAATTTTGTATTCAAGAATTATATACTCTAAAATTTGTTTGATAATATTTGCTGCAGATGTTAAAGTGAATATTACTCTAAAAGCAAATTAGATCTGAATATGAGAAATATGCAAGGCTCTGAAGCGTCAGAAGCATCTGTTAGAAGATTCTGAACGCTACCTCCAGAAGAATCTGAAGCAGAAGCCAGAAGCATCTGAAGCAATGAAGAAATCTGTATGAAGAGTTTCAAGCACAGTTACTTCAGAAGACTCTGATAGTACTAACACTGCCAGTACTGAGGATCTGAACTCAAACTCTGCTCTGAACATTTACACGCTGAAAGCACACTTGCTGCAAAGACTCTGATTCAGCAAACTCTAATGAGTATTAGAAGGCTCTGATCAGTCAAGGCTCTAATAATTTTGCTAAAACTTATTGAAGAAGAATTCAAAGTTATGTCTGTTGGAATAACCAAACGACTCTTTCCTTATTTATGCTAGACACAAGAACACAGACAAAAAAGATTTCTCTGTGCATTCTACTTCTAAGAAAGGTCATGTGATATGAAGACAAAAAGGCTCATACCTTTTTGGTACACAACTCTCAACATGAAAGACTTCATGGACCTCTGTGACTATAAAAGCAAGACTCCATTCATCTTCTTCAGTTGACGAAATACTTGAAAGAATTCATTACAAGCTCTCATACAACTTATACTCATTTGCTGAATTTATTTCATTATTCTTCATCTTAAGTGAAAAATCACAATTGTGATAAAGCTTTATTAGAAGCATTTTTAACACTTGTATTATTATTACATTTGATTGTAAGAGAACCTTAAGAAGATCCAGTTAGGATCAGTAGTTCTTGAGAAGACTTTGAACAGTTGTTCTTAGTGCTTACTATTGTAATCAGTTGATTAAATAGTGGATTAAGTCCTTGTTTGAGAAAGGCAAATCACTCTAGATAGGGTGGACTGGAGTAGTTGAGTTCAACGAACCAGGATAAAACTCCTTGAGTTTTTATTTCTAAGTTTTATCTTCATACTTATTCAACCCCCCTTCTATGTATTTTCTCACCTTCAGTTGGTATCAGAGCTCCGGTTCTGTGTGTGCTACCACTTCACAGTGACAGAAAAGATCCAGTGAGAAAAACTTTGATATATATTTGGTTGTTATTAACAACAGATATGAAGAAAGGGACAGAATCAACACTAAACCCCCTATGTTTAATGGGGAGAAATTTGATTATTGGAAGGACAGGATAGAAAGTTTCTTCCTTGGTTATGATGCTGATTTATGGGACTTGGTCATAGATGGGTATGTTCATCCCATTGATGGGAATGGCAAGAAAGTAGATAGAAAATCTATGACAGAAGCCCAAAAGAAGGAGTTTAGAAATCACCACAAGGCTAGAAGAATACTGTTAAATGCAATATCTCACACTGAGTATGAAAAGATCGCAAATAGAGAAACTGCATTTGACATGTTTGAGTCCTTGAAGATGACTCATGAAGGAAACCTTCAAGTAAAAGAGACCAAGGATCTGGCGTTAATACAGAAGTATGAAGCGTTCAAGATGGAAGAATCTGAGTCCATAGAAACTATGTTCTCTAGATTCCAGATTCTTACAGCTGGTCTAAAAGTTCTGGACAAAGGCTACTCAACTGCTGATCATGTGAAGAAAATCATCAGAAGCTTGCCTATCAGATAGATACCTATGGTCATTGCTCTGAAGCTTGCCAAGGATCTGAACAAGATCACTCTGGAGGAGCTAATCAGCTCACTAAGGAGTCATGAAATTGAACTTGAGGAAGATGAGCCTCAAAAGAAAGGTAAGTCTATTACCTTAAAATCTAACAAATTTGTGAAAGCTTTGTAGGTGTTAAAGGAAAGCTCTGAAGAATCTTCTTCTGAAGAAGAAGATGAACTATCCTTGCTGTCCAGAAGAATCAACAGACTCTGGAAGCACAAGCAAAGAAAGTTCAAGAACTTCAAAAGACCAGATCAGCGCAAGGAGTCCTCTGGACCAAAAAGATCTGGAAAGAAGGAAGTTGTCTGTTTTGAATGCAAAGAACCTGGCCATTACAAGAGTGAATGTTCAAAACTTCTCAAAGAAAAACCAAAGAGGAAGTTTGACAAAAAGAAGAAGGTTCTAATGGCAACTTGGGATGACTCTGATGAATCTGGATCCTCATCAGAATCTGAAGATGAATGCGCCAACATGGCTCTGATGGCAGGCATTGAAGATCAGAATGAAGAATCATCTGGATCTGAGTCTGATTCTGAATCTGACTCAGAAGAGGTACTTTCTGATCTCACTAGGGAAGAGCTTATTAAAGTCTTATCTGAAGTCCTGAAAAATTATAATCACATTAAGCTCAAATGCAAGAAGCTTAAGTGCAATCTTGGCTCCGAGAATAATCTGTTAAAATCAAAAATTGCTGAGCTAAAAGAAAATAATTTGAAAATGAAAGCCAATTTTGAAATAGCTCAACAAAACTCTGAATCTGAAAGTAAGTCTAAATGCAAAAACATTTTAGAAGAATATGACTTTAGCTTTCAGAAATTTCTTGCTAAAAGCATAGACAGAAGCAAGATGGCTTCTATGATCTATGGGGTTAGCAGAAATAACAAGAAAGGAATTGGATATGAATCTTCTTCTGGAAAGGATTTAAATCCAATGCATGTTGATAAACTTGTTATTAAGAAAACTCCCTTGTACTCTCATTTCAAGTTTGGTCATCTGAATGACATTAAACACACACGTTCTAATCAGAACGTTCCTGTGTTTAAGCCAAAAGTAAGTTAGAACAAAACTGTTGTAAAAAGACAGAAGTTCAGACCAACTTTCAAGGCAGCTAACCAAAAAGGACCCAAAAAAATCTGGGTACCTAAGGATAAGATTATCCCTGTTGCAGATGTTTTTAGCAGAAAAGTCAAGACGCCAGTCATGGTACCTGGACTCTGGCTGCTCACGTCACATGACGGGAGAAAGGTTTATGTTCCAAAGCCTGGAGCTTAAATCTGGAGGAGAAGTGAAGTTTGGAGGGAATCAGAAGGGAAAAATCATTGGCTCTGGTACTATTGGTAATGGTAACCTTCCCTCTATATCTAATGTTCTTCTTGTAGATGGATTAAAGCATAATCTATTGTCCATAAGTCAATTAAGTGACAATGGTTATGATATAATCTTTAATCAACAATGTTACAAAGCTGTTAGTCAGAAGGATGGCTTAATCCTATTTAATGGAAAGAGGAAGAACAACATTTACAAAATAAATCTTTCAGAACTTAAAGTTCAAAATGTTAAATGCCTCTTGTCTGTTAATGATGAGCAATGGGTCTGGCGCAGAAGATTGGGGCATATTAATATGAGACATATATATCAGATTAATAAACTCAATCTGGTCAGAGGACTTCCTAAGCTGAAGTTCAACTCAGATGCTCTTTGTGAAGCATGTCAAAAAGGAAAGTTTTCAAAATCTTCTTTTAAATCTAAAAATGTTGTTTCAACCTCAAGTCCATTAGAATTACTTCACATTGATCTGTTTGGACCAGTGAAAGCTGCATCCATCAGAGGCAAGAAGTATGGATTAGTCATTATTGATGACTACAGCAGATGGACATGGGTAAAGTTCTTAAAACACAAGGATGAGTCATATTCTGTTTTCTTTGACTTCTGCAAACAAGTCCAGAATGAAAAAGATTTCAAAATTATTAAAGTCAGAAGTGATCATGGTGGTGAATTTGAAAACAAATATTTTGAAAAATATTTTAATGAAAATGGCATTGCTCATGATTTTTCCTGTCCTACAACTCCACAACAGAATGGGGTTATAGAGAGGAAAAATAGAATTTTGCAAGAAATGTCCAGAACCATGATCAACGAGACTAATCTGGCAAAGTATTTTTGGGCAGAAGCAATCAACACATCCTGTTACATTCAGAACAGAGTGTCTGTAAGACCTCTTCTAGAAAAGACTCCCTATGAATTGTGGAGGAACAAAAAGCCCAACATTTCATATTTTCATCCTTTTGGATGTATTTGTTATATGCTGAATACTAAAGAGAGTCTTAACAAGTTTGATTCTAAAGCACAGAAGTGTTTCATGCTTGGGTATTCTGAACGCTCTAAAGGCTACAGAGTATACAATACTGAAACACAGATTGTGGAAGAATCTATTCATGTTCGATTTGACGATAAGCTTGGCATTGAAAAGCCAAAGCAGTTTGAAAGCTCTGCAGATAGAGAAGTAATTCTCATAGACTCTGAAGGATCAGAGGTAGACAAAGCTCAAGTGAAGGAACCTGAAGCAACGCCAGATGTAATTCCTTTAGCTTCTCAAATGAACAACTTGAATATTTCTGAAGAATCAACTGTTAGAGGATCATCTTCCAGAATCAAGGCCTCTCATCCAGAGGATGTGATCATTGGAAAGAAAGATGACCCTATAAGAACAAGATCCTTCCTCAGATCATCTGAAGCATCATTATTTGGATTGGTGCCAGTAATTGAACCAACTTCTATGGATGAAGCTCTGCAAGACAATGACTGGATAATTGCCATGCAAGAAGAGCTCAATCAGTTCACAAGAAATGATGTATGGGATCTAGTTCCAAGACCAAAAGGATTCAACATAATTGGAACTAAATGGATCTTCAGAAACAAGCTTAATGAGAAAGGAGAAGTTGAAAGAAATAAGGCAAGGCTTGTTGCTCAAGGTTATAGTCAGCAAGAAGGAATTGATTATACAAAGACTTATGCTCCTGTAGCAAGGTTAGAGTCTATTCATTTACTCATTTCTTTTGCTGCACAGAATAACATCACTCTATATCAGATGGATGTTAAAAGTGCCTTTCTAAATGGTATTATAGAAGAAGAAGTTTATGTTCACCAACCTCCTAGGTTTGAAAGTGAAAAATTTCCAGAACATGTTTTCAAACTAAGGAAATCTCTGTATGGTTTAAAACAAGCTCCCAGAGCTTGGTATGAGAGATTAAGAAATTTTCTTTTGGAGAAAAATTTCATCAGAGGCAAAGTGGACACAACTCTCTTTTGTAAAACATTTAAGAAAGATCTTTTAATTTGTCAAATATATGTAGATGATATTATATTTGGATCTACCAATGTTATGCTGGGAAAGGAGTTTGCTCAATGTATGCAGGCAGAATTTGAGATGAGCATGATGGGAGAATTAAGATTCTTTCTCGGAATTCAAGTCAACCAAACTCCAGAGTGCACTTACATTCATCAGACCAAACATGTTAAAGAGCTTTTGAAGAAGTTTAACATGACTGATAGTAAGATGGCAAAAACTCCCATGCATCCAACTAATACACTTGGTAAGGAAGAGGTAAGTAAGAAAGTAGATCAGAAACTCTACAGAGGTATGATAGGATCTCTTCTCTACTTAACTGCTTCTAGACCTAACATTTTGTTCAGTGTATGCTTGTGTGCAAGATTCCAATCAGATCCTAGAGAATCACACTTAACAGCTGTTAAGAGGATTCTAAGGTATCTGAAAGGTACTTCTAATATGGGCTTGTGTTACAGAAATCTGATGATTTCAAATTAGTTGGATTTTGTGATGCTGATTACGCTGGAGACAGAGTGGAAAGAAAAAGTACTTCTGGAAGTTGTCAATTTCTAGGAAGAAATCTAATCTCTTGGTACAACAAGAAGCAACCCACAATTGCACTATCAACTACAGAGGCAGAATATATTGCTGCTGCTGGATGTAGCACGCAGATGCTCTGGATGAAAAGTCAGCTAGAAGACTATCAGATATTTGAAAGTAACATTTCTATTTTCTGTGATAATACTTCTGCTATATGTTTGTCTAAAAACCCTATTTTACACTCTAAGGAAAAGCATATAGAAATTAAACATCACTTCATCAGAGACTATGTTCAGAAGGGTGTTATAAATTTAGCCTTTGTTGATACAGATCATTAGTGGGCATATATTTTTAGAAAACCCCTTTCTGAAGATAGGTTCCTGAAAAATATTGGTATGGATTTTTGTCCAGAATGATATTTATCAGAAGCAAATTTCTCAGATGCAAAATGTTTAAAACTCTGAAGTATTGCATCTGTAATTTATTTGATTTATTGTGTTAATTTGTGTGTATCTGAACTAATCAATCTTAGAGGATCTGAACATTGGCTAACGTTTCATTTCTCAAGAGAATTCAGAAGCACATGCAAGCAAACACGTGTCACTCTGAATCTGAAAAGATAGCGTGTACACTACTGAAGAGACATTTGAGGTATGGTTTGAATAGTGAATATCTTGATTTTCCCCCCAATTTGTCAGAATCAATTAATGGTTGAAATGATTTTTATTCTCTTTCATTAATTGTCATTTAATGCTATGTGAGAACGTTCTATGTGTGTCTGTTGATTGCCCTAATTTCTTTCTCTATAAATACCACATTTCACACCAATTTCACACTTTTCACTTCACAAACAATTTTATGCATTTCTGCCTTCTTTTCTCTCTTCACAAAAACCCTAAACCTTCGTCCCAATCATCTTCATCTTCTTCAATGGCAACCTCATCTTCTACAGCAGCTCAATTTCAATCAACTATGGCTGCATTTACATCAGCAAATATGGGTGTGACTCCATTCACGATACCTAAGAGGACATTGTTGACTCTTGTGGACAAACTTGAAGTTCTCTGTGAATCCATGGTGGAATTTGACTCTTTAGCTGAAAATGGGTTTGAATTTCGTTCTATAATTAATGCACAAGGCTGGGTTAAATACTTTGATAGATTGTTTGAACCAGTTTACCTTCATCTGGTGAAGGAATTCTGGATAGATGCTCCTGTTTATCATTTTATCTTCTGTTCTGGGAAAGGAGATCATCATAACTGAAGATCTCATCAGGAAACTCATAGGGTAGGAGGAGACTGATGGAGTATGTCATCTGCCAGCTGGGCATATGGACATGGAGGAAGTTTATGAGGAAGTCATCACATCTGAAAAGGCCTCTAACAAATTTAAGGATCTGAAGCCTGACTATAAAATCTGGGCAAAGATTTTTCTGGGATGCATCCATCACAGAAAATCTACCAATTCTCCAGATTATGTGAATAATGAACAACTCTACTTCATGTATTGTTTAAGTCAGAGTACAAAGGTAGATCTTCCTTACATCCTCTTTATGCATCTGTGGAACCATATCAATGCTTCAAGAGAATCTGTAAAGGATAAGGGACAAAAGATCAGGACATGGATCCCCTTTGGAAGATTAATTTTAGACATTCTGACAGAGAATGGTCTTGTAACTGCTCTGTATGAAGCTGGAGTTAAGGATGAACTTGAATCCATTGTTGGAAAACCACTAAATGCAAAGAGTCTTCAGAGACTAAAGATTGTAGATGAACTCACAGCTGCACCCAAGAAGTTGAATGTTTCTGAAATCAGTCAGAAGAGAATTCCTGTTGACAATTTTCCACTTTTTGGTGCTGAAGAACCAAGGGATATCATTGTTAGGTATATTGATTCATGCAAAGCAGATGGAATGCCTATTCCTGAAGATATTCTAATAAGAGCAAGAGAACCTATGCCAGATGTATATAATGAGAACACGAGGAAAAGAAGTCAATCAGAGGCAGAAGAAGCTGCTCAGAAGAAGCCAAAAGTTGCTGACAAGCCACAGAAGCAGATCAAGAGAAAAGCTTCTGGAGAAGTTCTCTCTGTTCCCACCAAGCGTATAAAGACTAAAGGTACTAAATCATCAGTATCTTCTTTCTCTAAAATTGTTATTAATGAATCAACATTTAGTTCTATTCCTAAACCTCCTCCCACTCAAAAACAATCTATTCCTGCTCCATCTCAAAAATCTGAACCATAAAAAAACACCTCAAACAAAACCAACAAAACAACCTACAACACAACAATCACCAGAAATACATCAACCAGAAATTCAACAACCAACTAAGTCTGAACCTATACAATCTGACCAAGTTGCATCTGAGCAAGTTGCACCTGAAACTGTTGCATCTGATCATATTACATATGACCCAGTTGTGTCTGAACCACCTCCACCCAAAACTTCTGAGATTCAACCAGAATCAGTCAATCCTCCTGAAACAAATATACCTGAGACTGAGGTTCTAAACGTTACACCTCTCAAGACTGTATTTGAAGTATCATCTATATCTTGTACCCCAACAACCTCATCTGATTCATCTGAATCTGATATCCATCCTGATTTCATCTCACCCCCTTCTCTCAGATCTTTTGTATCTAACCAACCAGAACCACCTGTTTCATATGAAACTCTCATTCCCAAAACCATCACTAAACCTAAGCCAATGAGATCTGAGTTTGTATCCTTTGCTTCTTTTAAACCATTCCCCTCTGATCCACTTCCTTATGTTTTTAAGTTTAAAAATTTCTATGACAAAATTGAACCATCTGACTCTATCACCCCTTTTAAACCTAAGCTTTCCATCATTCTACCATCTGTTCTTCAAACCTATATAAAAGAACTGCCAGAAATGATTTCATCAGAACCCCTCTTGTTTGATAAATCTGCCTTCATTCCTTACACTTCCACCTCATTTGATGTTGTTTCCTATGCATCAAATGCAAAACCATCTCTGATTAATGCCTTAATCAGATCTAAACCTTTCGCTTCATCTGACCATCCATCCATTCCTTTCTACCCTCGCCCTCTGATCATTATTCCAAAATTCATCATTCCACCACCACCTCAACCTAAGCCTTTCACTTTGGAAACCCTTCTGAAACCAAAATCTAGGCTGAATGTTGATGATTTATTTACAAGTTTTCTGAAAGAAATAAAAATGCATTTAGGCTCTGTTCAGAAGAGATGTATGTCAACAATGGATGTAAATGAATCTGATGCTATCTGGAATAGCTTCATCAACAGATTCAATACTGTAGCCTCAAATCTGAAGAACGTATGCTCTGCTGATGCGAAGCTCAAATTTGCTGAGACTGCTAGAAGCATGCTCTGGACTGTAAAGAGATCTGCACCATTGCTTCTTGAAGATGTTCCTTCATCTTCTGAAGTATTTGATACAGAAGTAACTGCTGAATCTGCTTCTGAAGAAAATCCTCTGGCAATGACTCTTGTGGAACATCCCTCTGGATCTGTTGCTCTTGACTCTGCATCTCCTATGGAAATTAACTCTGTTCCTGCTTCAGACTCTGCTCCACCTTCTTCATCTGAGGTCAAGAAAGAGTATCCAGATCTTGAAGATAAGATTGCAGTTCTGGAAGCTGGACAATCTGAGATTAAGTCATGGATGGCCAAGCAAGACCAGAAGTCTGAAGACATGGCTCAATGGATGTCCAAACAAGATCAGAAGAATGAAAACATGGCTAAGTGGATGACAAAGCAAGAACAGTCTTCATCTGAGATCACTAACTTGTTGAAGATGATTCTGTCCAAACAAACCTAATTTATTTTTTTTCTGCATCTGATGTCTGTGCACATGTACTTGTTTTTATCTGATGTTTTGTATCTTTTGCTCTGAATGAATGAATGACTCAGTGTTTTCTCTACATGATTTACCTTTTCTGTTATTCTTTTTATTTGTCTTTTAAAAGTTTTTACTTTTTGATTATGACAAAAAAGGGGGAGAAAATGGATCTGACTATTCAAATAAACTCTACCTAAATGAAAATTCATACATATCAATTATAACTAACGTAAACTCTTAGTGTTTTAGACTGTTTGATAACTCTGATATATTCCTTAAAAGAAACTCTGAGACTCCCATATCATATTTAACCTATCAGACTCTGACTCTAAAACATGCAAGATCTAATGATTGGAACATTCAGGCTCTGATTCTGAAAAGAATACTCATGCAAAAAAGGAAGTTTCTATTCCTTCTTAGTATTCAATTCAGGGGGAGATTCATCATCCAGGGGGAGTTATAATTATTTTATTTTCTATTGAACAAAATTTCTGATGTTTTTGTCATCATCAAAAAGGGGGAGATTGTTAGAACACAGATTGGTTCTTAATAATATCTCTATGTTTTGATGATAACTCTTATGAAATTTTGTATTCAAGAATTATATACTCTAAAATTTGTTTGAGAATATTTGCTGCAGATGTTAAAGTGAATATTACTCTAAAAGCAAATTAGATCTGAATATGAGAAATATGCAAGGCTTTGAAGCGTCAGAAGCATCTGTTAGAAGATTCTGAACGCTACCTCTAGAAGAATCTGAAGCAGAAGCTATAGAAGAATCTAAAGTAGAAGCCAGAAGCATCTAAAGCAATGGAGAAATCTGTATGAAGAGTTTCAAGCACAGTTACTTCAGAAGACTCTGATAGTACTAACGCTGCCAGTACTGAGGATCTGAACCCAAACTCTGCTCTGAACATTTACACGCTGAAAGCACACTTGCGACAAAGACTCTGATTCAGCAAACTCTGATGAGTATTAGAAGGCTCTGATCAGTCAAGGCTCTAATACTTTGCTAAAACTTATTGAAGAAGAATTCAAAGTTATGTCTGTTGGAATAACCAAACGACTCTTTCCTTATTTATGCTAGACACAAGAACACAGACAAAAAGGATTTCTCTGTGCATTCTACTTCTAGGAAAGGTCATGTGATGTGAAGACAAAAAGGCTCAGACCTTTTTGGTACACAGCTCTCAACGTGAAAGACTTCATGGACCTCTGTGACTATAAAAGCAAGACTCCATTCATCTTCTTCAGTTGACGAAATACTTGAAAGAATTCATTACAAGCTCTCATACAACTTATACTCATTTGCTGAATTTATTTCATTGTTCTTCATCTTAAGTGAAAAATCACAAGTGTGATAAAGCTTTATTAGAAGCATTTTTAACACTTGTATTATTATTACATTTGATTGTAAGAGAACCTTAAGAAGATCCAGTTAGGATCAGTAGTTCTTGAGAAGACTTTGAACAGTTGTTCTTAGTGCTTACTATTGTAATCAGTTGATTAAATAGTGGATTAAGTCCTTGTTTGAGAAAGGCAAATCACTCTAGATACGGTGGAATGGAGTAGTTTAGTTCAACGAACCAGGATAAAAATCCTTGAGTTTTTATTTCTAAGTTTTATCTTCATACTTATTCAACCCCCTTCTAAGTATTTTCTCACCTTCAATAAACAGCGGGCATTGGCGTTGTAGTAGAATGGAAGTGGATTAGGTGGAGCACCCAATTTCCTTGTCTTGACCAAACTTCTTTCTATCAACATGGGGAACAGATCAGTGTAGCTCATCGAAATATGCTGTATTTTTGGTCGATTCGCCTGGTAAGTCACCCTTGGATCCCTATTTTGAGGCTGTTGACCCTGCGACTGATGATACTGTTGTTGATTGTTAGAATGATATTGTTGTTGATTGCCGGAATGATACTGTTGTTGATTGCCGGATGCCCCATACTGAGGACCCTGCTGTGATGACTGTTGAAAAACTAGAGTCACAGCTGCTATGTATGATGGTGGATGGTATTGCCGGCGATGGTTCCTGGAATTTTGCGCCTTCTTTCCGTATGTTACCATACTTACATCCCCCACTTTTTTTTTTATGAAAACTGTTGGCCGACTTCTTCGCAACACCGGTGCTTGAATTAGTACTTGGAGTAGCCACTTTCCCACTTTTTAAACCGGCTTCAACCTTGACCCCCACTGCTACAATGTCAGAGAAGTTGGTTGTGACACTGCTGATTAGTCGCTCATAAAATTCTGGCCTGACCGTATCTACGAATCAGTCTGCCAATTCCTTTTCAGTAAGGGGTGGCTCCACCTGAGCAGCGGTCTCGCGCCATCTTTGCGCGTATTCTTTAAAGGTTTCAGTGCTCTTTTGTGTCATGCTAAGGAGCTAATGGCGGTCTGGAGCTAGGTCCATGTTGTATTTATATTGTTGAATGAAAGCATCTGAAAGGTCTTGAAACCCATGGATCTTTGCTTGATCCAGACTGAGATACCATTTAGTCGATGCTCCTTTAAGACTGTCCTGAAAACAGTGCACCAACAGCTTGTCGTTTTCAATATGCGGAGCCATCCGACTGCAGTACATGATCAGGTGTACCTTGGGACAAGTAGTCCCCTCATATTCGTCAAACACTGGCATCTTGAATTTTTGGAGAAATACCAAACCGGACACCAGACACATGTCCTTGGCATCAGACCCGAAAACATTGTTTCCTTCGATGGCTCTCATTCTTTTAGCCATAATGTCCATCTCTACCCTCAATTTTCCGTGCTTCTCATCCTCGGCTTCAGAACCATCAGGTATGTCAAAGATAGGTTGTTGATTGTGGAAAACAGGTCGCACTGTAGTTGGTCCACCCGCCTGAGTGAAAATGGGATTCCTGATTGTTGAATCAAACAGTGGATTAAGACTTGAAGATTGTATATTGCTGAATGGTGGCACGAAATCCCGAGACATGCCATAGGGAAATTCTGCAGTGGTAACCGGAGCTACCGTGACGTTGGTCGTTGTCGTGGCGACTTCGGAGATTACCGTAGATTGTGTGTCCATCTTTGCCTTGATTATATTGAGAACTTCCATAATTTGGCTAACGTCACCCTTGATTCCTTCAATGTCGTTGTCCATTTGGTCAAACCTCTATTCATTATCAGCCATCTTCTTCTGAGCTCTGGATCGAGTGTTGTATTTGTGAGAATTCAGCGTGACTTCCTTCTCTCTCTTTTCTCTACAAGAACAAAGGATGAGCTGCGGAACTCGGACGCAAGACCAATGCAGGATGAGATGCGAATGCAAATGTAAATGCAAATGCACAAACCATTCAAGGAAAAGCAAAGATTTTTTATTTACAAACAAAAAAAAGTTGGAACAACATGTAACGACATGCTTAAAAAGCGTTTTTCATTGATAATTTGAAGTCTATTACAATAGATAGCTCTTGCTAAAAATCAAGACCTTTCTTACAAGAAGTGAAAGTAAATACGACATAGGATTACAATCCTTTTTAGGGAAAACAGGAAATGGTGAAACAAATGATCATTCTAACAAGATGATCCTTCTCCTTCTTGGTCTTCAACATGAACTTGGTCCTGGCGGATGATCTCCCACATGTCTTCATTCTCTCATTGTGCTTTGATCAAAGTGTACTTCAGCTCTTCCCTAGTTGTGGGGACCTCAGGTTCCATCGTTATCTCGTAATCACGAGTATAGAACATGGTTAACGCTATTTCTTTCGACCAAAGCAAGTAAGTTCTGGTAGTTAAACAACCTATGTTCTCCATTGGAGTTATACCCAAGAGGTGAGGATCTCTCTGAGCATAGTGAGCACGGGGTTCCAGTTCAGGGTTGCGACCAGTTTCGCAGAAGCAAGGTCTCAGCAGTTCCAGCTCAGGCTCCGGCCCGGTTGAATACCCATACTGACGCTGAGCAAGAACATCATTGTAGGTGATGACCCCGTTCGTTCCAATGAGAGGTACATTGGGGAATTCTCCATAACTGGGAATCATGACTAGATTACCAAGGCTGATGTCATACCATGTGATGTCATAGTGCCTGAGGGTGATGAGCTTAGAAACCCATGTGCTCTTGCTGGGAAGTCTTCAAAGGACGTGAGTCCTGGGTAGATGAGAGGTAAACCACCTGTCAAGCAGTGCGAGGCAGCATGAAAACTGCCCGAGATCGTATAAGATGAAGCGGTGGATGGACACATATGTATCTGCCAGTATCTCGTTTACTGTATTTTTGATGATGAAGAGACAAATTGCCTCCTCACTGATGAAGTCATAACAGCTTGGGAAGAGGTACATCCTATATATTAGAAATGCCAAAATTGCTTCAAAGATGCCCAAATTTCTATTTTCATAATGGTATTCGGCCATCTCCATTAGAGGTCCTGCTTCCATTCCGTAATACCCTCCCTTTGCTCTCATGGGTGGTAAATCCTCTTGCTTGAGATGCAGAGCTTTGGCTAAATCCTTTCTCTTTGGTTTCCCATAAGGAAGCGTGAAAGTCCATGGAATCTTCAGATAGTCAGTGTACTCCTCTATGGCCGGAAGCAGCTGAAAGTCTGGGAAGACGAAATAGTGGCAGGTTGGAGAATAAAACTCAACCAGAGCCTGCAGCATGGGCTCGTTGACTTGAGCACTTATCAGTGGTAGGAGATCTCCATATTTGGCAATGAAAGCGGCGGGGTTCCTGACAAGTCTTGCCAACATCCTAAGACGGTCCAACCTCAAATCTAGGAAAGGAAGCATGTCTCTTCTCACCATGTTGTCGTCTGCAAAAAGAAAAGTTTGAATTTCCTTGAATGGTTAGAAAAAATGCAAATGCAAATGCGCATGGTGTCATGGAACTCAGATATTTACGAACATCAAAAGTCATCATTTCATTGATCAACAAAATGGGATTACAAAATATTGTTTCCTCTTACAAGAGTTTTAAACATAAACAACAACTAATGAATCCTAAGAAGGTTCCCCTAGCAGCCTCATATTGAGCTTCTCGATCTCTTTTTCCATCTGAGCCTTCTCAAGAATGAGCTTGTCCATAATTAACTTCCACGGAGTAGACTGAGGGCTGGAAGAAGAGAGTTCTTCTTGTGCTTTCCTCTTCTTACAAGAGAGTACTTCTTCGTCCTTCAACTGGAGTTGTCTCTGGAGTTCTGCATTCTCTTCGACGACCACTTGATACTTGTGCTTCCAAGCGTCTTCTGTTTGTCGCGCTTTGACTAAAGTAATTTTCAACTTTTCTTCTTCAGACATGAATACCAAGGGACATTCTTCCTTAAAAGCCAAAGGCTCTTGTTTAGGATAAGGCATCCTTAGTTTGATAGCCCTCTTTCGAACCCATTGGAGGTAAGGTTCCAAAGAGACACATTTGAGTCTTCCAAGATCCTTTTTCCCTTTCTTGTGCAGATGTTTCCAAGCTTCTAGAATCTTCTCTTTTAGCTCTTGACTATCCTTTTCTTCTTTGAAGAAAATGATTTCCACCTGAACACCATTGGGCTTGTCCTTCAAAGGGTATCCTAATTGCTGACGGGCGAGGATTGGACTGTAACTGATTCCTCCATTAGCACTGAGAGGTACATTACCGAAATCCCCACAATTGTCAATGATCATTGTCCCATCATAGTCACGACTATACCAATCAATATCGGAGTGAGTGAGAGCCATGATATTTTGTGACCACCATCCTTTCTCCGGGTCCCAAAAAGCGTTAGCTTTAGGCAAATGTGAAGTGAACCATTTGTATAGCAAAGGAGCGCAACAAGTAATCATCCCTCCATTATGAAAGTTCCTCAGATGAACAGAATGGTATGTATCTGCTAGCAAGGTAGGCACAAGATTCTTCTTCAAGAAAATTTTAATGGCATTGAGGTCCACAAAATTCTCAAAGCCAGGGAACAGAAAGATGCCATAAATGAGCAAGGCAAGGATAGCCTCGAATGCATCCATGCTTAAATGATCCGCATAATACTGATCTTTCTCAACCAAGAACTCTGCATTTAACCCAAAAACTCCTCCCTTTGTAATCAAGTTCTTTTTAATATCAACCAATCCCAAACATGTAGCTTGGGAAATATCTTGCTCCTTAGGGTCCTTCTCCATGATCGGAAAAGGAGATTCTTCAAGAATGGGCAATCCAACCAGATAAGAGTATTCTTCTAGTGTGGGCACTAGCTGATAATCGGGAAATGTGAAACAGTGGTAGAGTGGGTCATAGAACTGGAGAAGTGTAGAAAGGAGTCCACTATCCATCTTTATCTTCAATAGTAACAACAACTTCCCATACCTGCTTTGGAATCCCTTTGGATCTGTCACCATGGTGCTCAACCTTCTTAGGTCATCTAGGTTAAAACCCTTGTAAGTGTACTTCAAAGTTTTCTTTCTTTCGCTATTCATAACGACCTCTGATGTTTACAAACAAAAAGTCTGAGTTCCATGAAACCATATGATATGATGTTTATGAATGCAAAATGCACAAACACAGGTAAATGCAAAGACCACACATATGCACACAAACACAAGCCTAGGTTTAGAATATGAGCGTGGATCCAAGGTCTACCCATCCCCAAGGATTTGCACTATGGGTTAATTTGTACCTGCCGAACGGGTTCTAACAAAGTTCCCAGAGTCATCAACCCATCTTTCGGATATTATCAACTTCCCAAATCACTTGGTAATCGATAATATTCTCAAGAGAGTCTCGTCCAAGTGTAGTATCGCGTATCAAATATTTCAGAAATACTTCCTTATAGTCATCACACTACGTCCTAATAAGGCCAAAGTGGGGTAGAATGTAATCTAAAAGTCCACAGTGTCACGGCCTCCTTCTTCGAAAGTAGCATTGTTTTCACGAATACTCGATCAACAATACTAAACTTTCAAGAGGGCCTACACTGAGCGGTGGTTTCTCAAGTTAGCTTGGTCGGGAATCAACTCCCTATAAGCCTTCTTGAATATACCACCATCCTATCATAATTGCACTCAAGTCCGGGTATAGGACCGTCTCACCATTTAAAGCACCCAATACCCAACGACCAGACAAATATATTGACAAATATACATGTTATGCAAATATTCACAAATATAACATGCAAATAAAACAAAATAGGCTAAACCCTCAAGTTAAGTAAATCATCCCCAGTGAAGTCGCCATTTCTGTTGCAGTGGGAATCGTGATACCAAGCTATTGATTAACTTGAATCTTAAATTCTTTGAATTTACAACCGGACTTTAATTTATCCAAAGGAAAGGTCTAAAGAGAGAAAGAATCTTTTGCGCGATGTTACAACAACGCTAAGAGATTCGGGGATCGGGGGTTGGTTATGCATAGGTTAGGTATTTCACATCCTAAACATCTGTAGTACTCTACAGGAACCTTTTGTTTGTTTGCATTCTAAGTTTGGTAAACATTTGCTAAGGTTTGGGGTTGGGTAAAGGGTGTAGGTTAAAACCTAAAGATATTTTCTAAGCTTGCTCGCAAAGACATCACGTCCTCTACCTACGTATCCTAACTAGGATAGAATCAGAGCAATCGTAGTTCACCTCACTAGGGATGAAGAACACTTGATTATGATCAAGGTTCAAAGGGGAACAAACATGACAATGTTTGTATAGAGTCTAACAAAACTCTCTAGATCTATGTTGTAACACTCAAGATGGGGGTAAGTAATCATTACTATGATTCTTACATAGAGTTTACGAACTCTATCCTAAGTTATAGTTGAAGAAAACACTCCTAGTAAAGGTAGGTTTTTTAGACTTAGAGCAAAGTCTAATGGCTTATACTAAGGTTCAAGATGACTTCACAAAGTCAAGGGAATGCGGGTAATGAACTATCCATGACACGGGGGTCAATGGAGAGACTTTTCCTTTGGAAGGAGAGACACAAGGCAACTTGCATGAGAACTAAAAAGTTCCATCACTTGGGGAAGAAATACTTAACAAAGTAATAAACAAATAAGCATGATGAATATAAAGGATATTGTTACAACCAAGCAAGCATGCATATCACAATAAGCAAGGATTAGATTGATACAAATGGTTTCAACCAAGAATCAAATATCTTAACAAAGATGAAAGTAACAACCCAAGAGACATATTAACAAATATGAAAACAACAATCATACAAATAAGTCACAACTTAAAATAATAATGTTATAAGTTCAAATGTAACAACATTTAGGCATTGATGACAATCAAATACGCAAGGAACATTCACAACAGTTAAATTGAAGACTTAGGAAGAGAACAACAAATTCATGGTAATCACCAACAAAGAATGAAGTCTCAACATGTTAACAAAGATAAAGAAATCAAATATCAATAAATCTCACAAGATAAGTCAAGTATGGTATAAAGAAAATTTCAATCACGACTCAAGGTAACGACCTAAAAACTAAACCAACTTACAAGTAGGTAAAAGGCATTGTAAAAACAAGAAATTTGAGATATTATTCCATTAAATGATAATAGACATTACAATGAGCAATTTGCAAAAAGAACGGGTTAAAAATAATGAAAAATGAACAAGTTGTGAATTTTTGAAGTTTATGAAGATAAAAAAAAATGAAACAAGTAAATAAAAAAGGAATGGCATGGGAAGGGATTGAACCCACGCCCTTGTGTTCACAAACGCAGGCCTTATCTACTGGGGCACAACGCGCACGTGTGAATGAAAAGGCAAGGGGAGAAGAAAATGATTAAACAATGACAATTGAAAATAAAATAAACAAAAGAGTTGATCACCAAGGATCGAACTCAGGTCAGGCAGGCAAAGGGGTATAAGGCGCGCAAGTGTCTACCACTGGGGTGGCTATACATCCAAGTATTTAGCCACCCCAATAAACTTATAAGGCTTCTTTGGGAAAGATATCTGGGCCAGGCCAAGGCAAAAACAAGGAAAAGTTGAAATACATTTTGATCCATAACTCTCTCAAAACTTAATCTTTTTTTGTGAAATTTTAGTCAAACTTGGTTGATTTTTGATGAGGATCATGATGGTATTAACAGAATTTTGAAATAATAAACACACATTAAAACATGATAGCTCATGCATATTGGCATTTTGAGATGCATTTTGATGAACATGGATCAAACCAGATGCAATCAGGATTAATGAAAGATGTGAGCAAGTTACAAACTTGATTATGAATGAGTCCTAGCAAGGATCTTGATCAAAACAGTGTTGGATCAAAAAGAGGCATATGGATTGCAAACATAGCATGAAAATGAAGGCAAACTGTCAAGGGTGCAGATGGAAAGGTTTAGATTACACATTCATGGCCTATAAGTTCTAAACATGTCAATGATGCTCTTTAATGCTCATAAACCAAACACAAATGCTCAGGCAAAAGAAAGATAGTATGATGCAGTAATGACAGCATATTGGTTATGAATGAAACTTGTGAAAAAAAGTGAACTTGTGCTTCCAAATAAACAAGAACAAAGGACTTCAAATTATGAACCAAGTGGTAAAAAAAACTTAAACAGATAACAGTTACAACATGTACATATGGCTGGTTCAAATGGAAATGGGAAGATCAAAGGTTGGCCAGCAATAGCAGACAAAACAGCAGGCCAAAACCAAAGGGCCCTGCTGCCTAGAATTTTAACAAAAAGGGCCAAACATGGATGAAACTCACATTTGAATCAAAATAGAACAAGAAAACTTATGGCATCTCAACCAAACCAAATAAAATGCAATGAGAAACATGATGATACCAATCAAAATGCTAAGCTCAGAACTGTCATGCCATGCCAAGTGAAATTGAAAGATGCAATTTAAAGGCTAAGTCATGCAATAAACACAATCAGGTTGAACATGCCTCACACACTAACTCAAATTATGTCATTAAGTGTTTCCACACTTCAAAATTTATCACAAACCAAACAAAAGTGAAAGTGATATGCTAGTGGCTCAAACACACATAAAGATGCATAAATGAAACCAAGACATGATTGGAAAAGGTTGAGACCAAACAAACACCATACACAAGTTACAAACATGTCCATGAATGATTTTATAACTCAAGTTTGGTCATGAAATGCACATAACACAAAAATTAGTTTACAAACTACAAGTGTGGCACATGGTAAGTGGGGCTGTCATGACAGGCAGGGGCAAATTGGCAAAGCAATCATAGATGGGGCCTAGTTCATGCACATACAAGTCCTAAACATACTATCTAGAGGTCCTATACTCAGGAAATCACCTAAAACAAACTCAAATAGCAAAGTGAAGTGTGTGCTGCAGCTATGGCTTTTCAAAATAGTTTTGGCAGCAAAATGATGAGGTATATGAAATGCAAGCTGGTCTAGCCAAAAGTTAGTGGTCTCATGTCATACACATCATAAACAATAAAAGCAAATGAAGTCAAACTCAGAAATCAAGCACTTTGCAATTGGAACATAATTTGGTATGGTCATGGCATACTTTGGCTTGAAAAATGCAATTTGAAAGTGAAGTGAGAAAACAAGTGGACATAGGTCATATATCATCACACAAACATCACAATCATGAAAATGAAAGAGATCATGCTTAGAAATTCAGGCTTATGCAAACAGAAATGAATTTGGCATGTTGATGGTTATGCAAAAGCTGTTTTGAAACAACTTGGTGGTACAGCAGGGCATTTGTCAAGACAATGAGATTCATGCCATAACAATGACACACACATAGCACAAATATGCAAAAGGATAAACTCATGCATCAAAATCAATTCAAAACAAAACCAAACAGAATATGGCATATTGATGCTCATGAAATGCAAAAACCAACTCATTCAGGAAGCAGGCAAGTTTATGGCAGTTGGGATAATTAGGCATCACATATCAACTTTAAACATGTAGAATAAAGATTCTAGGTTGATGGACCAGACAAAAACCAGTTGAAACAGAAAATGGCAAGTGATTGGTATCATGAAGTTTTGAAAATGCAAGTGGAGAATGAAAAGTTGTTTTGAACAAGTAAGGCCAGTTTTAACATACACATACCACACACAACTTCTAAACATGTTAAATGATGTTCTCACATATAAAGATCACACACAAATTGTTCAAGATAAAAACTGGTATGCTGTTGTAAACATTTGACAGCAAACACAAACAAATCCTCACAGCTGGCCTGATTAGCTAAGTCTCATGTTTTTCATCATTTCAACAAGTTTCAAATACCAAAAGTAAGACCAAATCAGAATACTAACAGTTCAAACATATAAGGTGAAACATTGTAGGCACATATCACCTCAATACAAAAACTCATGACAATGGTAAGGAAAATGAAGCAAATATCACAACAAGCCAAACTAGATTCAAACATGACCTAGGGTAGGGGGATCTCATGAAACAACTAACAAGTTATCTAAATATCACCAATAAACCAGGGCTGCTAGATTGTATTAAGCATAACAACATTACCATGTTTGGATCCCTAAATGTGCTCTTGTGGACAAATTCCTCAAAACAAGTTGTAAACCACATATAAAGTTTATTATCAATAGAAAATTATCAATACATCACACATGAGCAACATGCTTTAACAAAAGCAAAATCATAGCCATAAAACATAAACTCTTGACAAAGAACCAATTTGGGACATCATGACTATATTTTCACAACAAGCACTTCAAAATTGAAAAACATGACAATGTATGCATAATAAAGAGGTTGAGCATTACATACCTCTTGTAGACTTTCTTGAACAAGCTAAAAAGCAAAGAAACCCATAGATCTTCTTCTTTGGCAAAGATTTGGAGCTTTCTTCCTCTTGAAGCAATAAACTATCTTTCAAGACAGTTTGAGTTATGAACTTCCCAACTGGTGTTTGAGACTTTAGACAGTTGAAATATGATATATATATATATATATATATATATATATATATATATATATATATATATATATATATATATATATATATATATATATATATATATATATATATATATATATATATATATATATATATATATATATATATATATATATATATATATATATATATATATATATATATATATATATATATATATATATATATATATATATATATATATATATATATATATATATATATATATATATATATATATATATATATATATATATATATATATATATATATATATATATATATATATATATATATATATATATATATATATATATATATATATATATATATATATATATATATATATATATATATATATATATATATATATATATATATATATATATATATATATATATATATATATATATATATATATATATATATATATATATATATATATATATATATATATATATATATATATATATATATATATATATATATATATATATATATATATATATATATATATATATATATATATATATATATATATATGTGGTGTTGGGAGTGTTGAGGTGGTAGGAAAAGCCTTAAATAGAGACTTGGCTTCCAAAGTGCATAAAAGTCAACATATAAAGGTATGAAGGTTGACTTTTTGGAGAATGATGTTTTTGGGTGGTTTGAGTGTATGAACACCTTCTACATAATGCTTATAGATTGTGCAAATGGTTTTGAGTGGTTTGGAAGGGGTGGAAATGAGTTTGGGCAGAATTTTGCTTGAGACAGATTTTAGTGAAAACTTGGGAGTTTTTGAAGAATGAGGTATGTGAGCAAATGAATGAGAGCTGAGAGCTATGATTTCTCTTGGTTTTTAAGAGTGCTCTGGTGTGGTTTGTAACATATAGAGAGGTCTCTATTTATAGGGAAAATGAGGGTGAGGGCAGCCTTGGCTTTTCCATATTGTTGGAGGGAGATTGTGAAGTTTTGAATGAATCTTGCCAAGATCTTATGGCAGCTCTACACATCAGTTCCATGGGCAAATGCTGAGCAAAAATTAAGTGAGATGGGAGATATGAGATGACTGAAGTGAAGCTAGGAGGGTAGGGGACTGCAACTGCCCAATCTCTTTGAAAAAGTTTCTCTTTCATAGTCTTTTAATGATTATTATATTGGCCACTTGCTCCAAGTTGTAACAGCCCATTAATTCTTCGTTTCTTCTGGTTTTTGCTTCATATAAGCTTCACATTATCATAACATAACATAATCCAATGGCCGAGGGTAGCCCAAGTTGATGAATTTTGAATTTTGGAAAGTGTTGAAGTGGTGACTTCAAGTGTGGCAGCCCCAACTTCCATGACCCATAACTTTCTGCTCATAAATGCTATTGAGGAGTTCTACCACAATTTAGAAATCCCTCAAGTAGATATACAACTTTAATGTTTTTGAGATTTCCAAATTCTAGATGGAACTAGGTTGAAAAACCCCTCCAAGTTGCTGAAAAAACCTACTTAAACGGCTAAATAACTTAGAAATTTTCTATGTTATTTCCCTTCTTGAAATGAAATTGGTCATATCTCCAAATCTATGCATTTTTTGATCTTGGACCACTTTGGGAATTTTGCAGGACTTTTCAAGAGATTTCCAATGAGCCTTGAACCACTTCAATTGGATGTGTGGTTGAGGAGTTATGGTCTTGCCCCTTTCAAAACCCTAATTCTCGATTTTTGCAATTACTTCCTAACCCTTGATCCAATGGTCATGAAATTTTGTGGGAAGGTGTAATATGACATAAGGAGCATTTTTTATTCACACCTTGAAGTCAAATTCCTTATGGGTGAAGAGTTGACTTTTCGGTCAACCGTTCGATCAATCGGTGACTACCAAGTCAACTGTCGATGATCCGAATATTCTGAGGCCTTGAAACTCTTTGGATAGACTTTACTAAGACATATGAACTTAATGGATCATGATCCCACCATTTAAACACTTTTTAAATCAAAAGTCAAACTACGGTTGACTTTTCCTGATCGAAAACCCTAATCGGGTATCCTGAACTGCACTGCTCTCAATTCCTGGGTGACAACCTCAAATTGGATTCATACTTGACCCAATATGGTATCCTTGATCTTGTTTATAGTTGAATTAATCCAAAACATTGATTGATCACCCCATCGAAGCCTCGATTTTTGACGGTACGGAAACCTGATTCATCTGTATCTTGACAAAGATAAACTTGAAACGGGTTAAGGTTAATTAATCAAATGAATATGATCCTAAAATGATGATGAGGATCTAAGGGGTCAAAATTTGGGGTGCAACACTATGTTGTACAAGCAGCCCTGTAGGAAAAATTAGACCAAGGTTGGATCTAAGAATACAGAATGAGATCATACCAACCAATCAATATGGTACAAGGATGTCTAGGAGAGTACATAATTTATGATATCAAGTATATCAGGGAATCACTAGTCAAATTTCATAAATGTTTGTGCAAACTTGATTACTTTGGTCCCAATTATCATCATCATACAGCCTATAGAAAGTGTCGCAGAAGCTGATGTGGTTGTCTTCTCATCCAGAATGAGATTCAAGGGTTGTTAGACCAAAGAACTATCACAATCCTCCATGAAAGAGAACCCATTAATGATGAAGCTGATGAGGATGTTTATACCATTATTCCTCAGTTTAATCAACCTGAACGCATGGAAGTTCCTTTTGACAGTAGAAGGATTCCTAATGTTCCCAAGCTTGAACCAATAGAAATCACCTATGATAGTTGGAAGATCATCGTGACTTCTTTGGTCATATATTTACCAGGTCCAATTCCATGCCAATCTGAGAAAGCCATACCTTATAATATGGGGACACCATGGTCAAAAATGGGAAAAAGGTGCCCCTACCATCAATCTTCAACCTCGCAGATATAAGCCGAATTACCAGAAGTGGCCGAGTGTTCAAAAGGAAGCTGAAAATGTTGCCATAAGAAAGGAGAAACAACTAGAAAATCCTTTGGAACAGATTGGTCAATCCAATGACACCAATCGAGAAAGCAGTTGAAGATCATCTTTTCGATAGATCTAGAAAAATTGTTGAAAGAGGTGTTATTCATGAAATAAATGTCATAACTAAACACAACAGTGAAGAGAATCCATCTACTTACATGGCATCTTCGGGAGTTCTCCAAAGGCTACCCGATCATCCTTGGGCCATGCCTCACAAGTTTAAATGAACTGCTAAAGTTCCTGTTGACCCACTGTCCAAATAAGAGCCTAGAAGGTTGAAGCAATTTTCTGAGTACGAAGCTTCAAGCTATGATCCCAAAACAAATGAGTGGGAACCTTACTTGGAAGATCCTGGATACATGTCTCTGGAGGATGCTTATGTATCATTTCACACCCACAATTCGTTGAAAGGGTATCTGAAGACCTTTTTTCTAATGCACATACAAAGATTAAAAGTTCTACTGACCCGAGTTCGCCAGAAGTTAGTGCTATTATTAAAGACAATCCTGAGAAGGATTCACGAGACTTCGTGACGCATGAAAGGGTTTCTCAAAATTGGATAGTTGTTGATGTTCTAACTATGGTCCATAATTCTAAGAAATATTTTGTCTTTGTTTTGTTCTCTCGCTCCGCGCAAGGTGAGAGATGTTTTTAGGGCCCCACTTTTAAATATTTCCTCTTTGCTCTTCCCAAGGAAAATAATTTATTTGTCGGGATTTTTTTAAAGAAATAGTCAGGCAATAATAAAGATGTTGTTTTCTATTCCATGCTATTGTTTTTACTTTTTGCTTTTTTCAGAATATGGTAACCTAAAAACCAAATGAAAATAATAAACACTTTCAATGTCTGCACCACTCTGCATTTATCTGTTTTTCTAAAAACTAGTAAACAATCATATGTGCAGATTAAACATAAAAAACCCATTGAAAAACATGACCTTATGCCCTCTCCCAGCTTTGAGTTCTCAGTATTCGAAGCTAAAGATTAAGAAGAGGAAGAAATTCCAGGTGAAATTTCCCGACTGCTTAAGAAAGAAGAAACCTCCATTTAGTCGTACAAAGAACTGGTAGAAGTGATCAACCTCGGTTATGATAAATACGGAAAAGAGGTAAAGATTGGGGCACTGCTTATTCCAGCCGTTAAAATAAAAATGGTTGAACTTCTCAAAGAATTCCCGTCTGTTTGCTTGGTCCTATCAATACATGCCATAGTTGGAAACCGATATTATGGAACACCATTTTCCGTTAAAACTAGAATGTTCGCCAATCAGGCAAAATTTTAGAAGAACTCGCCTGGATATGGCCATCAAAATTAAAGAGGAAGTGCAGAAGCAGATTGACACGGAGTTCCTTGCCACGACAGAATACCCTCAGTGGTTGGGCAACATAGTTCTTGTTGACAAAATAGTTCAAACACAACAAATATGATATGTATGGCATGTTCATGATCAATGTACAACAAAACAATACATATTTCACAAAGTTCAAGTTCTTATGCACTTACCTCTTGAAGCTCCACTTGCTAAATTTCAAGATACTTATTAGAAAAGCAAATCAATGCCTTGGACACTTCTAATAGATCCCTTGGAAGCTTTTAGGATGATTAAAACCCAAAGAAAACCTTTGGAACATAATCTAGCTCTTTCTTACAAAATTGGCAAAAGTGACCAAAATGGCAACTCCACCAAATGATGTTACAGTTGAGAAACTATGCTTGGAACACCTTAATCATATACATTAGAGTGTGTTTGAGGTGTTGTTTGTAACATCCCAATTTTCAATAATTAATTATTTGTGTTAATTAACTGATTTATTTGGATTATTCTAATTATTTGAATAATTAGATAATTGCTTAAATGGATTGGTAGATGTTTGAGAGAGGGAATATATTGGAAAGAAATAAAGAGAAAGATATATATGAGGAAGTGGAAAAGAAAAAGAAAAGAAAGAAGGAAGAGAAAAGAAAGGGAAAGAAAGAGGAAGAAGAGAAAAGGAGGAGAAAAAGAGGAAACTTGGAGAATCATCAAGAACATCCTCTAGCTTCCGATTAATCAAGGTAAGGGTGTGAAATCTTACTATCTTAATCAATGTGTATGATTATGTATGTGTGTGTTTGTGTTTGTTGGGTGTTTCCTACATTTTCCATTTTAGGTCAAAATGAGTTTAATTGGTAGAACCCGAGTTTGAACGGGTAGAATCTGAAATTGACGGTGTAGTTTAGTCGGGTGATGATGGGCTAAGACTACTGAAGTCGTTGGGATTGAATCGGTTGATTTCGGGGTGATTGGATGATTTTGGACAGCCATAGGAGTTCTGAGTTTGCAGGTTCGCCAGGAGAAGCCCAGCGAGCAGTATGGAACCAAGTCAGTAGCAAACACCCTGTCTTCACTGGCAAGTTCTCTAGGCGAATGAGTGTGGAGAAGGTTCGCTAGGCGAGTGTGCTAGCGAGTGCTAGCGAGTAATTCCAGAATAACTCCCAGTGGTCTTCGCTGGCAAGTTCGCTAGGCGAACGAAGTAGCGAAGGTTCGCCAGAGGCTTCTCCAGGCGAAGGTCAGCGAATGTGACAACATTTGTTTTATTTTGGTTGGTTCCATCCAATGTCGATGTATTTGATATAATTATGTAGCGTATAGCTTGTGTGCTGTTATATGATGTGCTGTGGGTAGCCGTATGGCGTGAATCCTAGATTATGAATCTATTATGAATATGTGGCCTTTTGGCATATGTGATACATTGTTTAAATTGATTGAAATTCATGATGAATGTGATTGAGTTTGTTGCCGTTTGGCATGATATTTGTAAGTGTATATTGCTTGTATGCGATGGTGGGTGAAGAATGCATGAGAATATATATCGCGAGTACATGTGCATTATTTGATAATGTAAGAATGGTGTGGGAAATATGTATATGTGTTGAGTCGTACTCACTGGGGTAGAATGGCAAGATGTCGTTCCTAGTGGAATAATCACTGGGGTAGAATAACAGGATGTTATTCCTAGTGAAGTATAGTGTCGTGGTTGTATACACCGGGGTAGAATGACTAAGATTGTCATTCCTGGTGGAATAATTACCGGGGTAGAATAACTGAGATGTTGTTCCTGGTAGGGTATAAGTGACGTACCCATACTCCCAAAAAGGATTGGTGTTAATTGATGAGTTTAATATGAGCCATATGGCATAAATATCATTGTTGTAGGAAGGATGCTGATGTGTATGAATTATTGAATTGTGAGTTATAAATGTGAATATAGAATGAAGCGATATGAGATGAATGATGAACATATGTATATATGCATTGTGATATATATATATATATATATATATATATATATATATATATATATATATATATATATATATATATATATATATATATATATATATATATATATATATATATATATATATATATATATATATATATATATATATATTGTGAATGCATATTGAATATACGTGTTGGTATGTGATGTATGATGATTGTAAATGTGAACCATGTTTGAATAGTGTGAATGAAATGATGAATATATGTATATATGCTTTGTGATACATATATTTTGAATGCATAATGAATATATGCGATGAATGTGATGAATGCATGAGTATGTTTGTAAACATGTGTGCATTTCAAGAGTGTCATGAGTCATGTTGCATGTGAAGCATCATGGTATGCATTCTTGTGTTGATTGATTCCTCGGTGAATCTGCAGAACCTCGTGTGCCCTTGTGGGGTGTGAGCGATGGTTATTTATTGATTCCTCGGTGAATCTGCAGAACCTCGTGTGCCCTTGTGGGGTGTGAGCGATGATTATTTATTGATTCCTCGGTGAATCTGCAGAACCTCGTGTGCCCTTATGGGGTGTGAGCGAAGGTTATTTATTGATCCCTCGATGGATTTGCAGAACCTCGTATGTTGCGATGGTTATATTTGATTCCGCGTAGAATCTGCAGAACCTCGTGTGCCCTTGTGGGGTGTGAGCGATGGTTATTTTTGGTTCTTCAATTGAACCTGCTGAAATGAGTCGGTACCGCATTTGCATCTGCATAGAGTCGTGTGTCGGTCTCTATGAGTTGCATGTTGTCATCTTTATATGATGTATGGTGAAATAAACATGAATGTAGATGTTTATGTGAATTAGTGATGGAATAAACATGTTGTGTATGTTTATTGAGTTAATGTGAATGTTTATGTGAATTGGTGATGAAATGAACATATTTTGTATGTTACATGGATTGATTGGGATTATGGATGTACGCATGATAAATATGCTTGATGGTTATCCATATTTGTTTATATGCAAATAGCGATGTATATGAGTGAATCGTGAATGTATGCATGATGAGATGCTTGGTTATATATATATGTATACATTGTAATGTATGTTAGTGAGCGGTGATGTATGGTGGTAAGAAGTATAATATGGATATTCTATGTTATAGAAATATATTATATGCTTTGTTATTGTGTTAATATGCATTATGGTGAGAAAAGGTGGAATATATATATTCTGTACTTGTGCATTTATATATGATTATGTGCATTGATTATTATGGTAATGTTTCTCACCCTTCTGCTGGAATGATGTCCTTTATAACATCGTGCAGGTATCTTGGAGTTGTACTGCTTGTAGTTGCGAGGTCTCTGCTGGTGCAGTCGTTTAATATTTTAATTATGTTGGTGTCGCTACTGCGAAAATAAGGTGCCGGCAAAACAGAAGAGTCACCACCTTTCGTTATTTATCCCTCAGAATGGGAAAGGAAACGATAGGAAAAACCTGACGAAAAGGTATAAGACAAGGTCATCGCAACCATTGTCTGGGTTCGGGAGTCGGTTACGCAAGGGGAAGGTATTAGCACCCCTCACGTCCATCGTACTCGATGGGATCCACGCTTACTAGTTTGTCTGACGGGTTGGTTTTACTATATACCTATCAAGGCTGGTCTGAAAAGAAAAGAAAAATGACTCGGCAAGGCTTCGCGCTTTATGCCTACGTATTCTCATCAGAGAATGAGAAATCAGAGTCAACGTAGTTCGACTAACTACGGGTTACGGGGAAGGTGGCTCGCCAATACGTCAGTATTGTGCCTACGTACTCTCAACAGGTATGAGAGATCAGAGCTTACGTAGTTCGGGTCAACACGGATTACGGGAATTCAGATTCATCTGTTTTATCGAGTAGGGTTAACAAACAGTTCCCGCAGTTGGATGCATGCAGCTCGACCCTTGGAGGCTTAAGCGTTACCGTTCGCGGTAGAACTGGGAGTTAACGACACTCTTTTCTTCAGAAAAGCTTCCTTTTAATTATGGGCCCACGGGGCAAAAAGGTTTGAAGTTTGTTTTCTGTCTTTTACGGAAGAACTATTTTTTATGGATGTTTGCAACCAATATCGCACTAGAGACTATGACCTAAGAGTGAATGCGTCGCATGTCACCCAAAGGGTGCCATACTAAACATCCAAGCTGTCGAAAAGAAACTCTCCGACAACCCTTTCTCAGATAGCTTAAGGCTCGTAACGTATGACGTCAGTTAACCTTTATTACTGTATTTTAATTTGTTTTGAGATGAGAAGAGAGAACAGGCTCAACTAAGGGGGAGACTATCAAGTCCTAATGTTGTCATGCCAGGGATTCATCCTATGATTGAGGTTTGAAACAGGGATCTCCTAGAAGTTATCATGCATAGGTTTCAACCTAAAGTTCTAATCATCACTTCCTTATCAAAGGAAGTGAGATTCCTAGGGGATCATGTCAATGATAAATAGAAACAGATAAAGCATCAGCTTAAACAGTAAACAGATATACAGTAAAATGCATGCAATGCAAGTGAGGGAGGAAATGTGTGTGGGGCAGCAGCCTCCACAAGCTCATATCAACCTCAAGCCAGATATGAATAACTACAATCATACAGGAGAAATAACATGCTATCAAGCAACAAACCACATAGGCAAGGGAGCAGGGCTCTACCAAATACCAGCAAGCAAAGCCACACAATAAAAATACAAGCAGAGGGAGCAACTCAACCTCTAATGCAATCATGCTCTTATTTTACATCAGTCTGAATATGGACTTATTTTAATGCATCAAGCAAATCAAACAAGTCACAGCAATACAGTTGCACAGAAAGCAAGCAGATAGGAAAGAAAGCAGATCAACAGCTTCCACAGCTTCACAGCAAAGCTCCTCTGACATCAGCTTAGTCCTCAGTCTTCAACTGCTCCTCAAGGCTATCATCTTCAATAGTAAGTGTCAACTTGCTTCTTCAAGCTTTCAATACATCAACCATAAGTATCAACTTATTCTTTCTTCTTAAAGCCTCAGCTCCAAAGTAGCCTCCACCTTCAGGCTTCAATCCCAATAGCAAGTATCAACTTGTTCCTTCAGGCACTCAAGGAATTGAACACACAAGTATCAACTTGCTTTCCAACTTCAAGCTTCAGCTTCTTCATTCAATCTCCATTTGATCTTCTTCACACAAGTGTCAACCTGCTCTCTTGGATCCTCAAGCCTCAGCTTCAATGGCAGTCTTCAAATACAAAGAAGTAGCAACCTCTAGCATCTTCAATCTTCTAACAAGGAAATCCATCCTCTAGCAAGGGAGAAAGATTCATCTAACAAGAGCAAGGTTTGGATGATTGACAGCAGAGTGAAGACCAAAGGTCACCACTAAGCATCCTATCATCAGAGAAAGGGACCCTCAAAGGTTCTACCAACTTGTAAAGAGCCACACATCCTACCAAAGGAGGGATGATGCCTTTACAAAGGGACCTTACATCATAGGGAAGAATGGAAGTGATCAACATCTTCCATGCTTATGAAGGAAGAGAATCTATCTAGAAGCTCTGCCTACAAACCCTAATCTTAACACCTAATCAACACTACACCAAACGAAGGGAAGATCTTCACATCCAAGATTCTTCAAGCAATCCATGGTAGCCCAAACTTGTCTTCAACATCATCCAAGAGCAAGGGAGGCAAAACCCTAATCTAAGGGAGCTAAAGAAGTCATTCTAGTTGAATTAGGGCATTAGAATCATCTAAAGTTAACATCTAAACTAAAATCAAACAAAAATAGTAAACTACATTGTAAATTCCTACAAAAATTCATAAGGAACCCTAATTCAATCATGAATCTACCATACAAAAATCAGAGGTTGAATCATCCACCAAGTTCTAGATATAAAACCTAAATCATAAGGTATCAACCATAAACCCTAAAAATGGAGCCCCTAAAGTTTCAACCTAAAACTACCACTTCCATTCATCACAAAAATGTGATAAAAATCTAGGGGGAACATGCATATCTATGCTAGCTACATACAAAAAATCTAGGCAAAAATCATCAGCAAATGACCAAACCAAATTCAACAAAATCAAGCATCAACCATGATCATTTTAACATCAATTAAAATTCAATAAATGCTAATAAAATCAAAAATGCATGAAATATTAATATTTTTTCTCTAAAAGAAACTAGATTCAATCATGAATCAATGGCAAAAAGAATGGAGTTAATTGAGTCATTTTTCAATTTTTTATGAATTTCCCAATAACCATGAATGAAATGAAAAAATAAAAGAAAATAAATATAAATTAATAGGCGCGTGGTGCAGGTAGAACAAAATTCAGTTCATTTCAGGGTTGGGCCCAAAAAGGGGGTGTGAGTATCAACTATTGACTTAGGCCCAAAACTATCAAATAAATGAAACGCTGCGTTGAATCCCAACTCAGAAATCCTTCACTAAATTTCCTTCACGCGTGGCCGTTGGATCCTCATCTGGTCAAAGGTCTCAGCCCAATCCAATGGCCCTAAGGTTGTCTTCAACCTTTTGAATCTCTGAAACTTCAATCACCTGCGCGCGCTAGAGTCACCGCCGGTGACTTCTCCGATCAACCATCCCCAACCCTAACTCTCTCTAGAATCCTCCATTTCAAATGGTCTCTACACGAAACTTGTCCCAAATTTCGCAAGGAATCTTCCTATGCTACTTAATCATTCTAAAAGTTCAAGATTTGCAAGAACACGATCTCAACCGAAAATTGAATAAACCCTAATTGGTCACTAATCTCCAAATTGATGATCCAGAAACCTTCCTACATCAATCTACAATGCATCTAACATAACAATTCCTATTAATTCTACTTAAATTAAGCTATGGAATGAGGTTTGCATACCTGGTAAAATCGTGTGAACAGAGTGGTTGAATCTTCAAATCAACCCTCAAGAACTTGCAGACTCCTTCACTAGCCTCCAAGGAAGGTTCTGTATGCAACCAAATGGATTGAAATACTCTGAATCTTTGAACCCGACTATGAGTTGCAGGTTAAGAAATCCAAGTGCCAACTCCCAATTCTCCCACGATCTTGCCTTGAATTTGATCTGGAATTGATCACCAACCTCAGAGCAAGCTATTGGGATCAATATCTTGGATTGAAATGGCTTCAAACCTTGTAACAGATTTTGATTTGCAAGAAGAAAGTTCACAATGCAATCTCACTCTCCTTTCTCAATTCTCACCAACCTTCACTCTGAACCACTTCATAATCATATATAGGACATGAATGAATGATCTAGAAAGTTCTAGATCACTCTAATGAGAAATTCAATATCTCATCTCACTTGAAATCTCATGATATGCTATGTGTATGACAGTCCTTGTAAAAGCTTGTATTCACTATGCTCTTCATCAAAATTCTCCCCAAATGAGATTATGAAAATGCTAGGATGTGTGTGCACTTTGGTTTTGATCATATGAGAAGTTTGACATATGTTACTTAAGTCTTAAGCAAGCAAAAGCAACTCCATGATTTTGACCTCAAATGAAAAAAGTGCCATTTCCATTGTCTTTAAAATGCATTTTACAATCAAAATGACATATAGGTTTGTCTCATTTGGTCATCAAATGAAAAATCACAAATTTGGTCCTTTTAATGAACTTTAATTCTTCCTTTTTAAGTCAATTTTGCAATTTTGAGTTACAAGCAATTCCAACATCTCATGACCACTTGGCTAGGCTTAAAACATCATTTTGAACAAGTTTTATGTTGAACATTTTCCCATTTGAAGCTTGCAAATAGGAGTTATGGACTCATGATTGAAATGACCTGTAATCTCCAAATGACCAAAATACCCTTGACTTGTCAAAGCCATAACTTGAGTTCTACAAATCCTATCAAGGAATTCTAGTACTCTCTAGAAAGCTAAGAGGATAAGGAACAAAATTCATGTTGACCAAAAGTTCATAGGAATCATCCTTCTAGGTAAAAAGCTTCATGCAAGTTGGACAACTTTCAAGCTCCAAAAACACATCCCTCAGATGACTTGTAACTTGTCAAAGTCATAACTTGAGTTCTACAAATCCTATCAAGGACTTATAGCACTAAAATTAAAGCTAAGATCATGCTTTAAACAATCATGTTGGGGGCAAGATGAGATGACAATCACATCTTGAGCTACATTTCTTTGAAGATAGGGGTCAATCTAGGGGATTTTACACTGTCAAGCCTTAGAAACCCTCGCTGGAAACTTCTCAAACTCTTCAATCATGATGAGTTAACCTTGGAATCATCCTTATAGCATCTCAATGCATCAATCCATGATCACATGGCTCTTGAATTAGGTCTCAACCTCTTTCAAATCCTCAGTTGACTTAGGGTTGACCCAATCAAACCCTAGCTGCACCCATCATGGCTGAGGCTTCTTAATCTTGCACAATGACCTGTCTAGGCTTCAAAGTGATCTTCAACACTTCTCATGAGCTCTCTCAAGACCTCAAGTCTAACTTCATAGCTTCAGAATCATCTGATGACTTCCCACAACTCTCAAGTCAGGAGACCCACATACTTGGTTTCAACCACTCTTTCTAAGGCTCTTTCAACTTCTCTGACAAGGATATCAACCCTTGAACACTTGAATAACCTTCTTAGCTAGCTTCAAATTCTTGTATAGCTCTTGATTGGTAATCATACCTCTTGATCTCCTGCATACA
This sequence comes from Lathyrus sativus, assembly GCA_963859935.3. Lineage (NCBI taxonomy): Eukaryota > Viridiplantae > Streptophyta > Magnoliopsida > Fabales > Fabaceae > Lathyrus > Lathyrus sativus. Next base: position 283,822,664 of record OZ012738.1, read on the forward strand.
TGTCAATGAAATGCAAATGATAATGCTAATGTGAATGAAATGAAACACAAGCTAGGTAAAGAAATGTTGGTCAAATTTTGGGGTGCAACAGTTGGGTCGAGTCATGCTCTGCTTATGTAACACTGGGATCGTTGGGTTTATACCTTGGAGATATCTTATGTATTCTAAGTTGTGTTTTTAAATGTTTTTTTATTGAAATATGTGGCAATGGCCTTTGTGCCTAAGTGTTGATGATTATGTGATGAACATGAATATTCTATGAAGGGATTTATGTAAATAAAGTGAATCCGCTGCTACATGCAAGCTGAATGTTTAATAGCATGACTATTTATTTCAATGTTACATGAGTATGACAGGTGAATGTGTTGAGATTTTGTAAATTGTGTGACGCCCTTTTGTGAAAGCATGTTAATTTACTCTGATTAATTATGTATTATTCCGTGGGGCTAGAAGGGTGTTACATTAGTGGTATCAGAGCAGGTCGGTCCATCCGGCCAAGTTGTCTAATGTTAGTTGTTCCCTTGTATGCGACATGTGTGTGCAACACTGTTGGTACGTGTTTGTTATCTAGCCTTTGTCTGCATAAGTGGGAATGATCCAAGTGGGGAAGAAACTTATGCCTCTCCAGGATGCTGCAAGTGTGAAGTTGTAGCTCAGTGTGGTTGAATGCTCTTATAGTTTGGTAAAGATGGTTTATACCCCATCATGATTTTCGACTGTCTATCGACAAATTGAGGAACTGATCACCCTTAATATCTTGTTGATAGTAGTTGGGATTGTGTTGGATGTGATAGATGTGTCTTGCAAGCTTAGATGGCGTGGTGCAGTGAATTGTTTTGATGAGTCGGCGCAGGACCGTGATGAGATGTATAATTTTGATGGGAATTTTGAGTATTAATGAAAGTGGAGAAGCTGGTGGGTTACCGGTTGATTATGGTTGTCTGAGAGTTATCCTGACAAGATAAGTGATATACAGACATGACATAAGGTGAAGTTGTGATCGACTTAGTTGCGGAAACTAGTCATATATTGAGAGCTCCATATGGTATGTCAGTTTGGGTGGCCAAAGAATTAAAATTGAGTGAGTAATTTTGAGACTTGTGTCTGGTGTGTATGCTACGGCAACAGGTTGTGGAGTCGAGTATAAAGATGGATAATGACTTGCGGTGATTATTAAAGAAAGTAAGATGTAGAAAACAATATTGGTATAACTATACCTTTGAAATTTCAAGAGTTGAAAATGTGTTGAGTGGCCTTCGGAGTGTGAAAATGTTGTTTTCGTCTTTTGACGCACCATTCGAAGCATTGGGCGCTATTTTAATGCTCTGTGCGATGGTGAAGTAGTGGCATGGAGATTAATTAGTTTATTGAGGGAATGTGTTTGATAATTCGAAGAATATAGAAGATCATATTGAGCATCGAGAACTTGTGTTATCAGTGTTGGAGGAGAAGCGGTGATATGTCACTGTGAAGAAAGTTCAAAGAGTTTTGGGAGAGCTGTCAACAGCTCGTGTGTGGATTCTTGCCGAATTCGACAGAACTGTTCGTTGTGTTTTGTGGTGTCTCGTGGGTATGATTGAGAGATATGTTAAGTGCAACATCAGTGAGCTTAGTTGCTTGAAGGAAGTTTAAAGCATTTAAGAGGGATTATTTGACAAGTGACTTAGAGTGGGTTGTTATTGTGTTTGTGCCGGAGTTGGAGGCTCCAATTGGTTAGTGTAAGATTCGAAATAGTTGGTGATCTCAAGAGCTTAAGGTATTGGTTGGAATTGGGAGGATTGAATATGAGACAGAGGAAAACAATTGGAACTCCTGAGGGATTATGGTTTTAGATTGAATTACCATTCGGGTAAAGCAACGCGGTAACTGATGCATCAATTTGAAGATTTGGTATATACTGATGATGATGGTTGAATTTGATGAATTAAATAGAAGGACTGATTTTCGTATTAATGAGAATGGTATCATGAGATGTCGTGATAGAGTTGTGTTATAGATATTATTAAGTGGAATAAGAGTATTATGGTAGATGGAGTATCCATCCTAGTGCTATAAAGATGTAACCGGATTTGAGGAAATTATTTTGATGGCCATAGATGAAGAGAGAAGTGGTTAGTTGTATGTGCCGGTTAAACTTGTCGGAAGTCGAAGAATGAACGTATGAGACTGTTGGGTCCGATGTAACCGTTGTATATTCCAGATTTGAAATCGGATAGTATTCCTATGGATTTTGCGTTGGGTTTTCCGGAGAATTTGAGGAATATGGTTTTAATTGAGTGATTTTGGATGGAATGACTAGATTGGCTCTTTTCCTACCAATGAGGATTAATCATTCTATGTTGGAGCCGGTTGAGAGGTATATCACTGAAGTGATAAAGATTGTATGAGCTGTCATCGAATATAGTGTCAGATGGGAATTTGAAGCTTTGTATGGTAAGAGGTGTAGGACTCCTTTGTATTGATATGATTCAGGCGAGAGTACTATGCTCGTACCTGAGGATTGTGTAAGAGACGACTAGAAAGATCAAGAAGATCCGAGAAAGGGCATGTTCTGAGGGTTACAGTGGTGACGGGTGTTGATCGAGCTTTGAAGTCTCGGAAGCACACACCGTGTTTTGTTGCTTAGTATCAGAGTGGCGCAACAGAAGCATGGGAGAAGTATCATGTTAGATTATCTTACCGTTGTCGCTTGTGAATTTACATGATGTGGTATGTGCCTAATTGAGGAAGTGCAAGTGCATTCATTCAGACAGGTGGTGTACAAGTGAGGAAGGATTTGACTGTAGAGACATTGCTAGTTCAAATTGATGAGTAAGAAGTAACTTCAAGGTAATGAAGATTTCTTCGGTAAAGACAGTTGGGGAAACCAAATAGAGGAAGTGGGATTTGAGAGATTGGGACGAGGGATTCGTATCCGACTCGGTTCATTGAGGTAACATTTTCGAGGACGAAAATTCCTAAAGTGGGGGAGAGTTGTAACAGCCTAATTTTCAATAATTAATTATTTGTGTTAATTAACTGATTTATTTGGATTATTCTAATTATTTGAATAATTAGATAATTGCTTAAATGGATTGGTAGATGTTTGAGAGAGGGAATATATTGGAAAGAAATAAAGAGAAAGATATATATGAGGAAGTGGAAAAGAAAACGAAAAGAAAGAAGGAAGAGAAAAGAAAGGGAAAGAAAGAGGAAGAAGAGAAAAGGAGGAGAAAAAGAGGAAACTTGGAGAATCATCAAGAACATCCTCTAGCTTCCGATTAATCAAGGTAAGGGTGTGAAATCTTACTATCTTAATCAATGTGTATGATTATGTATGTGTGTGTTTGGATTTGTTGGGTGTTTCCTACATTTTCCATTTTAGGTCGAAATAAGTTTAATCGGTAGAACCCGAGTTTGAACGGGTAGAATCTGAAATTGACGGTGTAGTTTAGTCGGGTGATGATGGGCTAAGACTACTGAAGTCGTTGGGATTGAATCGATTGATTTCGGGGTGATTGGATGATTTTGGACAGCCATGGGAGTTCTGAGTTCGCAGGTTCGCCAGGCGAATGGCAGCGAAGCTTCGCCAGACGAAGCCCAACGAGCAGCAGCGAACCAAGTCAGTAGCAAACACCCTGTCTTCTCTGGAAAGTTCTCCAAGCGAATGAGTGTGGCGAAGGTACACCAGGCGAGTGTGCTAGCGAGTAATTCCAGAATAACTCCCAGTGGTCTTCGCTGGCAAGTTCGCTAGGCGAACGAAGTAGCGAAGGTTCGCCAGAGGCTTCGCCAGGCGAAGGTCAGCGAATGTGACAACATTTGTTTTATTTTGGTTGGTTCCATCCAATGTCGATGTATTTGATATAATTATGTAGCGTATAGCTTGTGCGCTGTTATATGATGTGCTGTGGGTAGCCGTATGGCGTGAATCCTAGATTATGAATCGATTATGAATATGTGGCCTTTTGGCATATGTGATACATTGTTTAAATTGATTGAAATTCATGATGAATGTGACTGAGTTTGTTGCCGTTTGGCACGATATTTGTAAGTGTATTTTGCTTGTATGCGATGGTGGGTGAAGAATGCATGAGAATATATATGGCGAGTACATGTGCATTGTTTGGTAATGTAAGAATGGTGTGGGAAATATGTATATGTGTTGAGTCGTGCTCACTGGGGTAGAATGGCAAGATGTCGTTCCTAGTGGAATAATCACTGGGGTAGAATAACAGGATGTTATTCCTAGTGAAGTACAGTGTCGTGGTTGTATACACCGGGGTAGAATGACTAAGATTGTCGTTCCTGGTGGAATAATTACCGGGGTAGAATAACTGAGATGTTGTTCCTGGTAGGGTATAAGTGACGTACCCATACTCCCAAAAAGGATTGGTGTTAATTGATGAGTTTAATATGAGCCATATGGCATAAATATCATTGTTGTAGGAAGGATGCTGATGTGTATAAATTGTTGAATTGTGAGTTATAAATGTGAATCTAGAATGAAAAGATATGAGATGAATGATGAACATATGTATATATGCATTGTGATATATATATATATATATATATATATATATATATATATATATATATATATATATATATATATATATATATATATATATATATATATATATATATATATATATATATATATATATATATATATATATATATATATATATATATATATATATATATATATATATATATATATATATATATATATATATATATATATATATATATATATATATATATATATATATATATATATATATATATATATATATATATATTGTGAATGCATATTGAATATACGTGCTGGTATGTGATGTATGATGATTGTAAATGTGAACCATGTTTGAATAGTGTGAATGAAATGATGAATATATGTATATATGCTTTGTGATACATATATTTTGAATGAATAATGAATATATGCGATGAATGTGATGAATGCATGAGTATGTTTGTAAACATGTGTGCATTTCAAGAGTGTCATGAGTCATGTTGCATGTGAAGCATCATGGTATGCATTCTTGTGTTGATTGATTCCTCGGTGAATCTGCAGAACCTCGTGTGCCATTGTGGGGTGTGAGAGATGGTTATTTATTGATTCCTCGGTGAATCTGCAGAACCTCGTGTGCCCTTGTGGGGTGTGAGCGATGGTTATTTATTGATTCCTCGGTGAATCTGCAGAACCTCGTGTGCCCTTATGGGGTGTGAGCGAAGGTTATTTATTGATCCCTCGATGGATTTGCAGAACCTCGTATGTTGCGATGGTTATATTTGATTCCGCGTAGAATCTGCAGAACCTCGTGTGCCCTTGTGGGGTGTGAGCGATGGTTATTTTTGGTTCTTCAATTGAACCTGCTGAAATGAGTCGGTACCGCATTTGCATCTGCATAGAGTCGTGTGTCGGTCTCTATGAGTTGCATGTTGTCATCTTTATATGATGTATGGTGAAATAAACATGAATGTAGATGTTTATGTGAATTAGTGATGGAATAAACATGTTGTGTATGTTTATTGAGTTAATGTGAATGTTTATGTGAATTGGTGATGAAATGAACATATTTTGTATGTTACATGGATTGATTGGGATTATGGATGTACGCATGATAAATATGCTTGATGGTTATCCATATTTGTTTATATGCAAATAGCGATGTATATGAGTGAATCGTGAATGTATGCATGATGAGATGCTTGGTTATATATATATATATATATATATATATATATATATATATATATATATATATATATATATATATATATATATATATATATATATATATATATATATATATATATATATATATATATATATATATATATATATATATATATATATATATATATATATATATATATATATATATATATATATATATATATATATATATATATATATATATATATATATATATATATATATATATATATATATATATATATATATATATATATATATATATATATATATACATACATTGTAATGTATGTTAGTGAGCGGTGATGTATGGTGGTAAGAAGTATAATATGGATATTCTATGCTATAGAAATATATTATATGCTTTGTTATTGTGTTAATATGCATTATGGTGAGAAAAGGTGGAATATATATATTATGTACTTGTGCATTTATATATGATTATGTGCATTGATTATTATGGTAATGTTTCTCACCCTTCTGCTGGAATGATGTCCTTTATGATATCGTGCAGGTATCTTGGAGTTGTACTGCTTGTAGTTACGAGGTCTCTGCTGGTGCAGTCGTTTAATATTTTAATTATGTTGGGTCGAGTCATACTCTGGTTATGTAACACTGGGATCGTTGGGTTTATACCTTTGAGATATCTTATGTATTCTAAGTTGTGTTTTTAAATGTTTTTTTATTGAAATATGTGGTAATGGCCTCTGTGCCTAAGTGTTGATGATTATGTGATGAACATGAATATTATGTGAAGGGATTTATGTAAATAAAGTGAATCCACTGCTACATGCAAGATGAAAATTTAATAGCATGACTATTTATTTCAATGTTACATGAGTATGACAGGTGAATGTGTTGAGATTTTGTAAATTGTGTGACGCCCTTTTGTGAAAGCATGTTAATTTACTCTGATTAATTATGTATTATTCCGTGGGGCTATAAGGGTGTTACATTGTTGGTCTTGAAAGGGACTGAATCAAGATATGGCTTGAAAAATGCAGAAAAGTCAAAATATGAGGTTTTGAGGGTTGACTTTCTGATTTTAGTGATTTGAGATGAAGATGAAGGGTTGAACACCTTCAAGGGGTGATTTTAGATGAAGATGAAGGTTTGAACACCTTTAAGGGGTGATTTGTGATGTGTTTGGATGGTTATTTTAGTGGTTTAGGCTCTAGTTTTGAGAATTCCAAGTTTGTTCTTTGAAACTTTGAAATTTGATGTAAGAGAGGGAAAGTGAGAAAACAAGTCTTTTGTATTGTTTTAGTGTGTTTGAAACATCAGAAATGACTCCTATTTATAGGAGGAGAATTTTGTTTTGGGAGGAATAGTGTTGTATGAGAAGTCACTCTATTATCGAATGGATATAGCTAGGTAGCCATTGTCTTGAATGCTAAGGCATCCAAGTCTCCTCTTATCTTGACTCCAACCTATTTGCAGGTTTGAAAACTCATGTTTCTTGATCTGTCTTGACTGGTTTGGACTGATATGGCTTGGTTCATTCCACCTCTATGTATTGCATTAATGCTTGAAAACAAAACTTAAGTTCTCACTTGGTCATGATGGTTTTCACATGCTAAGAGATAAACCCTTGACTCTTTGGTCTTATGGTTCAGATTCCTCATCATTCATGTCAATATTAGACAAAAATCCAATGATGCAAATGTCCAAAATTGGCTTAAAAAATCGTGGGATGCAAGTTATGTGCCAATGTTGTCTTAAAAATCAGTGTTTTATGTCATGTTTTGAGGCTCATAACTTCTTGCTCAAGTTGAATCAATGGATGTTCTTATACTCTTTGGAAATATGGGATATGATAATTCAAATTTTATGTTTACATTTGGTCTTGACTCATCTTGGATCATAATGGAAAATGCCTCCAAAGTTGGATAAAACATGAGGCAGATTCTACCTAAAAAATTCTAAGTGTCAAAGTTCAAAATCTCATGAAACCCTAACTTTAATGCCTCATATCTCAAAATCTATGCATTTTAAGGTTACTTCTATTTGCAATCTTGTTGTATGTAAGAAGATCTATCATTTGAGCTTTGGATGGAAATAAATGGTTGCTTGGATCACAAGTTATGGCCTTGCAAAGTTGGGTAAAAACTATGTTCCTTCCATAAGTGAAATTTCAAGTTTCTCAAGGTTGCCCTTTTTGCAAGTAACCTCACTTTTCTTGATTTTTCTTGATTTACCATGATCCAAATCATAAGTTAACATTGTTCTTGCATTAAATATGCCATGTTTTCCAAAAATCCCAAAAGTCAAACTTGGCTTTGATCACAGTTGACTTTTTATTAGATGAAACTTGAATTTTGTGATCCTTTATGAAGTCCTTAGGATAAATTGAACCTAATGGATGGATTCCAAAAGTGTTTTTGAGTGTCTTGAATCATGCTCTAAGGTTTGAGATCATGCTCTGTTCAAAAGTCAAAGGTGTGGTTGACTTTTCCTCAAGAACCCTAATTTATGGTCTAGATGAATTTGAATCCTTGTATTGTTTATGAATCAAGTTATTTGAATCAATCCAATCTTATGAACGGATAAATATGATTTTTTGAGGTCCTTAAATCATATCTTGAGGTCTTGGATCATGCCATACTCCAAAAGTCAACCTAGGGACTGAATTAGGTCAAAACCCTAATTCCTGATTTTTAACATATGCATCCCCTGAGGCTATTTTAAACTTATAAAGGACTCATGAGGTTCTTTTGAGCTTATTGAAACATATATTGAAGTATTGGCTCATGCCTAGATGAAAATTTCTCTTTGGAAGCATTGGTCGACCAAAACCCTAGTTTCGTGACACTGATGGTCTTGAGGCTTGATTAACTTGGAATGATGCAATCTTATGTTAGATTCATGATGGAGGAAACCTCTTGATCCTTCATCGATGTTTAAGAGGTTTGAAGTTGAAGATCATGTCAATTCTTGATTGATCCTTTGTTCGAATGCTCTGAGAGGGCTCAAAAACCTAATCCTTGGTTAAGGTGAATATTCAACAATCTTTGAGAAGATTGGTGAGGTATGAAAATACATCCATATTATGGTGATGATTTTCACAATGATGTGAAGTCTTGGGGTCAAAATTTAGGGTATGATAGTTAGCTATATCATTAAAGAATGAAGAAAGCTTTCGACAAGAAGGTTCGACCTCGTGTATTCAGAGAGGGTGACCTTATTCTTAAGAAAATTCAATCATTCCTTACTGATTCAAGGGGCGAGTGGTCTCCTAATTATGATGACCCATATGTTTTTAAGAAATCCTTCTCAGGTGATGCCTTGATGCTCACAACTATGGATGGGGAAGAGTTCTCTCGTCATACGAATGTTGACACAATCAATAAATACTTCGACTAATAAAAAGAAAAAGAGTGTCTCGACAGATTGAAAACCCAAAAGGGCGGTCCAGGAAAAAAATAGAGACGTTGGAAAAATATATATCATCCCGGTAGATTAAAACCCCAAAAGGGAAATCTAGGCAAAAGTCAAGGATATATGGCAAGTAACCGCATCAAACCAGATTGGATTATCTGAAGTAACCACGTCTATCAAAGAGCTCTCAGATCGGGATCACCTTTGCCAGAAGCTCAAAGAACATTGGAAATTCAAAAAATTTAGGGAGAATTCGGTCATTATATTTTAATGTAGCCCTTTCCCTTTAATTACCATTTTTTTCACTTTGTAATGATCCGTGGAATCACACTACTTACGGGTTACCATTCTATCAATAAAATTTGAGCTTTTGCCCATCTGTTTGCAACTCTTGTTTTATTTACACTTTGCAAAATGACATTTTTACTTTGATAAAAATTATTGAAAAAACAAGTTAAAATTTTTTCTTTTTGCTTTTTAAAAAAAAAGCTTGATAACACTAAAACACACTGCGTATTTGGCTCGAATTGCACATGTTTATTCTCATTTAATTGTTATTTTCTTGCATTATTATTGTGTTTTGGCCATGATGGTAGCCATCACGTGTACGATTTCTCTCATGTTCTAACCATCACTTAACCATGTCCACCACCTTTTGTACACATGGTAGACGTCATGTCTAGATGGCGGGCGCTATCTTTATATTAGGTGGCCCGATCAAGGATGGTTGGAGCATGGTTCCATGACCAGAGATATTTCCTCCACACGATTTCTGAAGGAGCTACATAACTTATAAGGCATTGTTACACTATAAATAGGACCTAGGTCTTTAGTTTTAGGCATTCAGTCTTAGTTCTCAGCATAGGCATATATTCAGAGTTAAAGCGATAAACTGTCACATCGAAGGGTTATCGCACCATTGTTGTAACTGAGGTTGGAGCATCGTAGCATAGGAACTTTAAGCTTGCCATCATTTTACTTTCAAGTCAAATTTACTTTCCAGCATTGTGCCAGATTCAAGTTTCCGATTTGGAACAGGTTTCATTTTACTCACACTTTTATTATTTACTTTCTGCCTTGCTTTAATTAATTTAATTTCCACACGATTTATTTATCGCTTTTTATTTCAAAGATTTGTTTCCAAGAATGAACTTAAGAGTGACACTTTGGTTCTTACCTTTGGAAACCGATCATGCATTTAATTTCCGCACGGTTTATTTATCACTTTTATTTCAAATATTTTATTTCTAAAAGTGAACTTAAGCATGACACTTTGTTTCTTACTTTTGGAAACCAATCACGCATTTATTTTCCCGCACGATTTACATACCGCTTTTATTTCAAAAGATTTGTTTTCTGAACTGAATCTAAGAGTGACACTTTCATTCAACCAATCATGCACGTTTTATTTCCCCAAATGATTTACTCTACAAACAAATTATTTATTATGTTTATCACTATCATGTCCAACTAAATCTATTGTGCTGGGATGTGAGGACCATCTTTTCGACGATACTCCATATGTTGTATTTGTAGAAACACTTTAAAGGGTGTTTTGGATTTTAATGCAACATTTATGAACTTAAATTGATCGGCTATTACGTGAACGAGACCGTTTTCTATTTACGTAATAACCGTGACTTTGTCGGGTAAGATCGAAATCCGCTCGACACTTTAGATAAGAGTTGGTTAGTTTTTAATTGGTAAAAACAACGAAAGCGCTTTATTAATTAATTAGGAAAGTTTGGTATTATTAGAAAGTGATTTTAAAACTATTTGCGAACGCGTTTATAGATTTAGGACCGGTTGGCCGAGCTTATTCCGGAAACCCTTTGATATTAAATTTTCCAATGAAAAACACTTTTTTAACTCATTCTTAGAGGTAGTTATATAAAAAAAAAACGATTTCTTCACTTTAACGCAAGATGCAACCAGTGCAACATAAGTGGATAGTATAGATTAAAGGTCAGGTCCGGTTCCGATTATGCTAACGCGACAGTTCCTTTTAACTTAAATCTTTTCCAAGGAAAACAATATTTCCCCATAAGTATTACTACTTAGACAATAGGAGTATTGTTTGATCGATGAGAATACATTCCAGTATGCCTTTATTTTGAATTTAAATTCATTCCTTAATTTATATTTTCTCTGTGCATATTGCTCTATATTTTCATTAGCTTTAGATAAACACCGTAATAATAGTAATCGATAGATTGCGATTGGTCATTGTGGGATCAACAATCTTTTATATTACTCTGACGTAATCCGTATACTTGCGGATAACCCACATCAAGTTTTTGGCGTCGTTGTCGGGGACCTATTTCGTCAAATTTTATACCCTGTTTGTCATACCCCAAATTTTTACCCCTAGATTCCATCATCACTCTAGGAGCATAAAGCATGTGTTACCTAACCATAACCTTTTTCAAGTTGATCTTTGTCAAGATGCAGATGAATTAGGGTTTCATCTTGTCAAGATCGAGGATCCTGTGGACTGATCAGTCAAGGTTTTGGATTGATCTTCTACAAATCAAGTCTTCATGCCATCAAGAGACTCACGTCTTTCCAAGAATAAGTGCTATTTGAGGTTGTTACCAAAAGAGTAGGAGCAGTGTAGTAAGAGACCCTGATTAGGGTTTCTAGTGGAAAAAGTCAACTGGAAGTTTGACTTTTGGTCTAAATGGATTTTCAAAGCCTGAATTACGATCAATGGAACTCTTATGACTTGTTAAAGTCTCCCTAAGAAGTTTGAAAGGCTCAAAGAACCCAGAACACTGAGGATCGATCCTGAAGATTTCAGTCGTTCGGTTCGTCTATTTGGAAAGTCAATTCTTTGACTTTTAGGGTTTTGACCCCAAATTGAAGAAAGTAAGTCTTCCAACACCACTTTGTGCCTAAATAGTGAGTTTGGTGAATATTTAATCAAGGATTGATGGATAACTTGCAAACCAAGAAACTAGGGTTCCTGAAAAAACCTAATTTTAAGCCAACTTGAAGTGATCATAACTTCCCAATCACACATCCAAATGGAGTGGTTCAAAGCTTGTTTGAAAGCTCTTAATGAGCCCTACAAAAGTGTCCTATGGGGTTGAGGTCCAAAAATGCATAGATTTTGAGTTATGAGCTCATCAAGTTGTAAATAATTGTAACACTTAGATGCAACTCCCTGATCCTTGCAACGATGGATGGTGAACAACTCCCTCATCGTGTGAACTCAAATGCAGTAAGAAAATATTATGCCTGAAAACCCGCTAAGTTGAAAACTTGGAAAGGAAACTGAGGCAAAAATGGGGCATCCCGGAGGATTATAACCTATGAAGGAGATCCAGGCAAAAATTAGGGATAAAACAAAAGAAAATAAAAAAGCTTGCTAAGTCGAAAACCTGGAAAGGCGGCTTAGAAAAAAATGAGCGACAAAGGAATTTCACTACATCGGGAGTTGTCACTACCGTAGAAGATCGTCACAAAAGGCTCACTTTCCACTACTCTCGTCAGAGGCAGCATTTCGGGCCGATCTTAGTTAGTTAGGACTGGATGATTGTTTGAGTTTTGTAAACCTTTACCTGTATTTTCATTTTTTCAAATTGTAATTTTTCCTTGGGACTTTGCCTTTTTGCAAGTTTCCATCTTTGAATAAAATCAGATTCAAACCAATCTTTGTTTGTGCTTTATTATGCTCTACCCTTTTTGTTATGCAAAACGTCACTTATTCGTTAATAATGATTTTGAAAGCAAAAGTTTTTTGTTTTAAAGGAAGTTAATTAACAGGCAAAACAAACTTTGATCGCGACATGACGGTGTAAATTTAGACTATGCTCATGAGGACATAATGGTTGAAACCTTAATACCATCATCTCAGCAATATAAGATTCTATAGTGATTTCTTTTCCCATGTCGCCGCACTACAGAAGGTCGACCTCTCTTACCAGCGATTTGGTCAGCTATATTGAATTCATGAGCCCTCTCCAGCAAGTTTGCAAGAAAAGAGATCACTTCTCCAGTAGGATTGCCATAACATTAGTACCATTTTTCAACAATGGGATTCAGTGTGATTCTCTTTGTTTCCCCTATGATAGATCGTTATCTATCTGTCATTACTTTCCCCTGTGCGTCGTTCAGTATTGCATCTATATCATATCTTTATCATATGCGTTTCTCAGCATACCTCATGTTTCGAGCTATTTTAGCTTTAGTTTTTGTGATCCGGTTAGGCAGTTTTCTTCGTCAAGAATCCGTCGGGCGTTCCTAGTAGTTACTGGATGTTATCTTGAGATCCTTTGGTCGTTACCAAACCCTTTGCTTTAGACCTGTTGTCACAGGCTTACCCTTTGGTTGTTACCTCAGCTTTGTCAAGTTATCTGGCTTAAGTATTGTTGTGATAAATACTTATATCCCTGGGAAGTCCAGTAGTTACTGGCATTGTTTAAATCCAATGATTATTGGTATCGCTAAGGTCGCACCTTATCCCCATTAAGTTTATTAATATTTTGAATGGCATTGTTTAAAGTCCAATTGTTATTGGCATCTCGGTTTTGGTCATTACTTTTAAAGACCAGTGGTTATTGGCAATTTTTCACCTAGTAAATCTCAGGATGTTTGGTTGTTACCAACATTCCTAATACATCTATGGATGTTTTTGTTGGTCACCTACATATCCAGTTTGTTTCCTGAAGATCCCGTTCGAACTCTTCACTTTAAGGAAACCTTTTGTTTGTGGTTATATCCCTAGGGAAGATTTTATTTCTCTCTGAATCCCTCAGGAAGTCTGGTTGTTACCAACTCCCTGTTATTTCCGGTTGACTGGTTGTTACCAGATTCCCCCGTGAAGTCTAGTTGTGACTAACAAAAGGTCGTCCGCTGACCCCCGTCTGATACTTCTAATTGGTGGTTACCAAACTTTAGTCGTTACTAATGTTACAACTTATCCTTGAAATCAGGTGTTTACCTAAATCTATCCCCCAGTTGATGTTCCATTTGTTAACTAACTCGGCTGAAAACCAGTAGTTGCTGACATTGTTCTAAATCTAATCGTCATTGGTATTGTTGATTTTGTTGTCACCATATCCTCCTGAGGTCTAGTCGTTACTAGCATTCCCCAGAAAGTCCAGTGGTTACTGGCATTGTCTAAAGTCCAGTTGTAATTGGCAAATTTCATACAACTATGTTGTGTTTCTTAGATTATTGGTTATCACCAATATTACCCCATTGATGTCTAGTCGTTACTAGCATTCCTCAGGCAGTCCAGTAGTCGCTGGCATTGTTTAAAGCCTAATGGTCATTGGAAATTTTCTTCAAAACTTGATCTTAGGATGGTTGGTCGTTACCAGCATCCCCAATGAACCCCTAGATACCCCTAGCAGATCTCGGAGGTCTAGTAGTCTTTAGCATCCCCCGTGAGTCTAGTTTTATTTCTAGTCCTTTCCTGAAGATCCCATTCGAACTCTTCGTCACAGGGAAAATCCCCATTGGTTTGTTCCCCAATAGGGACCATGTCTCTAGTCTTTTGCATCCCTAGTGGAATCCGTGTCTGTCGACCTTTGGTTCCCCTGCATGGTTTCTTATTCGTACCTCCCTTAATGCACTTCCCCGGTGGAGATTTGCATTTCCCCAGCGGAGATTGGCCTTTTCCTCAATGAAGATTTATATTCCCCATTCGAGTTGGTGTCCCCTGTGAGGAAGATCCGCGTAAAGTACCATGTTTAATCATGTCTGAACTACTGGTTATTTTGCTTTGGGTCTCTTTCTAGTGTGTCAGCTTTCCCAGTGAGTAGTTACTCGTTGTTTTGTTCTTCTTCTTTCTTTTACTCGTCTGTCTGAATTTTCTTGCACTCCAGCATCATAAAACATCATTCTTAGAATTGATTACATGACCAACAATTGTCCCTTTGCATACCATCGCATCTAAGGGACAAAATTATTTTGTTTGCTATATTTAAATACCTTTCACCATGATTCCATGAAGATCGTTATCTTTCATTACCATATGGTAAAGATATTTAAATAGGGGCAACTGTCATACCCCAAATGTTGACCCCTAGATTCCATCATCACTCTAGGAGCATCAAGCATGTGTTACCTAACCTTAACCTATTTCAAGTTGATCTTTGTCAAGATATAGATGAATTAGGGTTTCACCTTGTCAAGATCAAGGATCCTGTGGACTGATCAGTCAAGGTTTTAGATTGATCTTATACAAATTAAGTCTTCATGTCATCAAGAGACTCACATCTTGCCAAGAACAAGTTCTATTTGAGGTTGTCACCAAAAGAGTAGGAGCAGTGCAGTACAAGACCCTGATTAGGGTTTCCAGTAGAAAAAGTCAACTGGAAGTTTGACTTTTGGTATAAATGGATTTTCAAACCTTGAATCATGATCCATGGCACTCCTATGACTTGTTAAAGTCTCCCCAAGAAGTTTGAAAGGCTCAAAGAACCCAGAATACTGACGATCGATCATGAACACTTCAGCCGTTTGGTTCGTCTACCTAGAAAGTCAACTCTTTGACTTTTAGGGTTTTGACCCCAAATTGAAGCAAGCAAGTCTTCCAACATCACTTTGTGCCTAACTAGTGAGTTTTGTGAAGATTTAATCAAGGATTAATGGATAACTTGCAAATCAAGAAACTAGGGTTCGTGAAAAAACCTAATTTTAAGCCAACTTGAAGTGATCATAACTTCCCAACCACACATCCAAGTTGAGTGTTTCAAAGCCTGTTGGAAATCTCTTAAGGAGCCCTACAAAAGTGTCCTATGAGGTTGAGGTCCAAAAATTCATAGATTTTGAGTTATGAGCTCATCAAGTTGTGAAGAATTTCAACATTTAGAAAATTTTCATGTTTCTAGGCTTGTAAGTCAACTTATGCAACAATCTTCAAGAGGACTTTTGACATAGTTCCCTTTAGATTTTGAACTTGTGTAAAACATGAAAGTTGTAGATCATGTTTGGGTCTTTATAAAAAGTACAAGATCATTTTTTCAACTATTGTGGTTAGGGAGAATCGAAGAAGGCAAGTTGGGCATTTTTCATGTCACAAAACCAACTTCAGCATTGGCATTTTCTTGCATAAACCCTTCAAACCTCTCATAATACCTTGATTAACTCATTCTTTGATACTTAAGGACCTAATTGAGGAGGTTATAGTGCATAGCCGCGAGAAAAAACTCATACTTTAGATTAATTAAATTGTTTAATCATGCAAGTGGCATGAGAGAGAAACTTTTCTTGCAATTTCTGTCACAGCTCAGCAACCACATCAACTTCTCCCTCCCTTTCACTTCAAAATCACTATTTGCAAGCTATAGGTGATAATCAAACTCATAGAGAGTTGGCTAGAACTCAGAAGAAAGATATCAAGTTGATCTTGCACATTTTGCCTCCAAAAAGGGCAAAGTTAGCAAGATGAGCCAATCTGCCCATACCACTTGATTTCCAAGCTTTCCTATAAATAGAGCCTTCTCCTCGCATCTAAACTACACCAGATTGAGCTACAAACCAAGCAAAATCTCTCTTATTTCTCAGATCACATTGTTCTTGCAACTTGTGAAGCTTGCTCCCTTAAGGCAAAAATTATGCTTTTGCATAAACCTTGCCAAAACCTCATACAACCATCAAACACTTCCAATAACACTTCTAACACATCACATATGATGTATTGAATCTGTTCAAATAATCACTTTCACCATAAAACTTCTCACTCAAAAGGTTAACTGTCAATCCACAAAAGTTTGACTTTCTGCACTTTCACAACCACAACTCTGTCCAGCATTTTTCCAGCCACTCTAACCCTTCAAACACCTTATATATAAGTTGTCTAAGATATCCAAATCATTACCACACTCCTATTACACCATCTAATAGCATTTCACTTTGGAAGTTGTTGGTCATTTTGGCAAAAAGAAGTAATTATGTCAAGGCAACCACTTGGAGGGAGTTTGGATCACTTGAATAGCTCAATTGGAACATCTTGATGTTGTTTGAATCATCACACCTCAGCTGGAACTCTTGCTTTGTGTATTGGCTTGAAGAGGCTATAAGAGGTAAATGCTCTTACTAGTCACTTTTAGAATCATGCCAATTTTTTATGTACATTGAGTTTGGACATGTTTAATATCAATTATAGGTCATGTTTAAACTTTGGTTTGCACTTAAACTTGTGTGGTTTTGACTGTCTACTTGTATTGGCTTGATTGCTTGCTTTTTATGTCATTTCCATATGCAACTCTTGGATTCTGTTTAGGCATAGGTGTGTTATGTTTGTAAACATCATTTGTATGTATTATAGGTTGTGTTTGATCATTTATGCTTAAAACATGTATTCATGACTGTCACCATGTTCATGCTCAAACTTGCCATTTTGCCACTTCATGTGCAATATGTTGTTTGAACTCATATCTTGATGTGTGATGTTTGTAAACAACATTTATATGTTCCATTTGGTATGTTTGATCACTAGCTTGCTGCTTAAACCATGTATATTTGTCTGTCCACATGTTATTGCATATAACTTGCAATTTTCACTGATGTCTTCGATTTTTCTAAATGATGCATGATCTTTGAAAACCACCACCACCATTGGATTCCTTGTGAAAAAAAATACACAATTTCCTTTTTTGTTTCACTCAATTTCATTGAGTTTTGAGCAAGTTATGGTTGCTCTTGCAAATCTGCCTAAAGTTGCCTTGCCTTGACTTGGTTTTTGCCCTAGTTTGCCTCATTTTGGACCCAATTTTCAAAAGTGCATAACTTCTTTGATTTTTATCATTTTGATGACATTCTTTTTTAAAAATGATCCTTGATTTGTATAGTTTCAATTTGTGAAGAAAGAATTCAAGAATTGTTATTTTTGAAACACTTTGATTCACTTGAAAGACATGACCTTTTTTAGGGTTTTTTTAAACTTGTTTTCATGAGTTTCTTTAACCTAGTACTTGATTTTTCTTGCATGATTGATCTTGTATGAATCACTTTTGGAGTTTTAACATGTGTTTATGTTTGAAAACATTTAGTTTTTTACTTTACCATGCTTATTCATGCCTTTATAAATGTATGAACATGAAAACCATGCCTTGAAACGTTTTGTTGGTTTGTGATATGCTTCTTGATGTTGTAACCTCTTGAACATAATCCCTTCACCTTATCTTTCTTGTTTATGTGTCTTGTTAGAACCACAAAATGATTAGGGTTTGATTCTTTCCTCTATAAGTGCATGAATGTGAATATATGATTTGAAACTTCTATGTGAATCCTTGTGTGTTTCTGGATGTTGTAACCTCTTGAACATAATCCCTTCACATTATCTTACTTGTTTATGTGTATTTTTAGAACCATAAAATGTTTAGGTTTTATTCTCACTTTGGTTGTCACCATGAATCTTGATCATCTTGTCTTTGTGAATGCATGAATGCTTTGAAACTTTCTTTGAAAATGATGACATGTTCTTGATGTCGTAACCTCATAAACATGATCCTCTACCCCCATCTTGCTTTGCTTATGTGTCTTGTTAGAACCATAACATTTTTAGGTTTGATTCTTGACTTGGTTGTTACCATGATCTTGTTTACATTCCCCTATGTGAAGTTTTAATCCATGCTTGATTTGTTGTCACTCTTCTTGCTTATCCATATTTGATTGTCCTCAATATGATTTGGAAATGATTAAATGTGGTTACATTTATCTTTGTGTGATTCATATGCCAAGTTGTAACTTGTATGAATGTGTGTCGCTACCGTGAAAATAAGGTGCCGGCAAAACAGAAGAGTCGCCACCTTTCGTTATTTATCCCTCAGAACAGGAAAGGAAACGATCGGAAAAACCTGACAAAAATGTATAAGACAAGGTCATCGCAACCATTGTCTGAGTTTGGGAGTCGGTTACACAAGGGGAATGTATTAGCACCCCTCACGTCCATCATACTCGATGAGATCCATGCTTGTTGTGTTTGTCTACGGGTGAAAAACAATCTAGCTACGACTTCTAAATCTAAACGGAAAGAAACTGACTCGATAGAGCATCGCACTCTATGCCTACGTATTCCCTCGTGCAATGGGATAGTCAGAGTCAACGTAGTTCGGGAAACTACGGGGGAATTTGCTCGCCGAGATGTCGCATCTCGTGCCTACGTACTTTCACACGGCGCGAAAGATCAGAGCAAACGTAGTTCGGGCTAACTACAGATAGACCGGATTATTCTCGATCACACTGGGGTGAGAGAAAGGATTGACGATACTAGCGTACGCATTCTAGCAGTTAGGTGTATGCTGCTCGCTCGTTGGAGACTTAGGCATTAACTGTTTACGGTAGAACAAACGTAGTATGTCAGGGTTCAAAGGTATGGGAACCTACGGGAACTAGAACTACAATCTGGCCTCAATTGCGCTAGGGCAAGAGAAAGGGAACATTAGTCGTTAGGGGGAAAGTCTCGATCGCACGGAAGTGAGAGAACAAAGAAGTTAGTTGTTAGTGTGCTCGCTAGGATATCATATCCTATGCCTACATATTCTCGTCTGGTACGAGAAATCAGAGTAGCTGTAGTTCAGCTAACTACAGAAAAAGGGAAAAAGGGAAAAGGGAGCTCGCTAGGATTATCGCAATCCTATGCCTACGTACCCTCGTCTGGTACGAGAGATCAGAGCAAACGTAGTTCGGCTACTACGGAAAATAAGTCTCGATTGCACAGGGGTAAGAGAAGGGGCCTCAATCGCCTGAATGCGAGAGGAAAGGGTTTCGACTGCACGGGGGCGAGAACAAAGAGGAAGCAGGCTTAACACGCCAAAACGGGAAGGAACTCGGGACACACACGCGAGAACCTAAGGCGTAGGAGCGAATGCGTCGTATGTCACCCAAAGGGTACCATACTAAACACTCTAGACGATTAAGAGGAAGCCCCTTAACCACCATTTCCTACGTATCTAACGCTACAGCTCACAACACTCGACGGTTGCACGAAGACCTGAATAAGAAAGATGATATCGAACGAAGCGGCTCCGTTGGCCCTCGACATGTGCGAAAGCTCCATTCCAATCTTCTCCTCTCTGGATCCTTGATGATGACGCTCAGATCAGAACCAATGTAACGCTTAGACCGTCGTGGTTCGACTTATACGAGAAATCAAACTCTAAGAGGTAGCGTATTGATATCCGTGTCAAAGACAAGATAGAGAAATGATATTGAAAATCATTCTCCAATTGAATCATGTCACACGGCCATCCCGGAATAAAATCAGAGTAAAATCGGATAGCGGAAGAGAAATGAGGAGAGAAATCCAATACCAAACGGAAATAATATTCTACTCCTAAAATAAGCGAATAAATTCCTAATAGAAAGCTCTAAAGAAATTATAAGGAAATTGCATATGAAAAATAGAATAAAAATTCTATCTAAAATTCTATAATATCCTAAAGAGAAAATAGAAACGAAAATTCTATATATAATGCATAATATTCTATAATATCTTAAAAGAAAAGTAGAATATAAATTCTATATTAAAAATATGTAATAATATTCTAGACTATAATTCTTAAGAAGAAAAATAGAAAAAATAAAACTACAACTATTACAACCAAATATCCAATACAAAGCAAAAATTAAAAAATAAAGGGAAGGGGGCACAGCAGCAGACAGGGGGGTAAATGCAGAAAAAACACCCAATTGGGCTCAACCTACAATACAATACCCATCAGCCAAACAAACAAAAAAGAAAAGAAAGGGGACATGGGTTTATTGGAAAACTGAGGTGCAGTTAGTAAAGCGAGAATTAGGCTCTAAGCCCATCCGTCACCACACAATAGCAAGGAAAGGGGGGGCGTAAGAGGAAAACATAGGGGTGCAAGGCTAGGAATTCGCTGGGCCCAGCCCAACAGTCAACCAAAACTCCAGCAGGGGGTGCGCATTGGGAATGGAGGGTGCGTTATGGGACTCTGGGGGTGTGGACTGAGAGAAAACGGATTGGGCCAAACAGAGCCCACTATCCATACGGGTTTCCTCTTCTCTCACTCTCTCTGAAACCCTAGATCCTCAACTTCCTCTACCTTCAACTTACGCCCCTCCGCCATCACCTTCGTTCAATCCGCCTCAAACCTCTCCTCTTCCTTGGTTTTCACTCACCTGAATCAAACCCTCAAGATCTCCTTCTATGCTTTTGCTAACTTCTTCCTTACCTCCATTATCTCCTCACAACCAATTCCTCCAAAAACTTCCCACTTCAACTCTCTGCTACCTCAATCCTCTCTCAAATCTCCCTCTCCGTTTCTGATTCATATTGCTCAAATCTCACTGCCACCTACAATACGAAAAGAATATGAAAAAAAAAAATCAAAATCAACAGCACCCAGTCGGTTTCTCCTTCGTCAAAGTTCGATGATGCTGGCTCGTTGATGTGCACTGGAGATCTATGAAGACTTGCAATGGATTTGTGGTTTATGAAGCTTTGAAGAAGAACGGGTGAAGGTTTGAAGAATGTTCATAGATCTGGAGAAAAATGTCATGAAGATCTTGGTGGAGTTTATGGATCCAGATCTGAAGTTGTGAGGATGAAGAAGTTGATTCGGAGACGATGAACACTGTGGAGATCTGGATAATGTTCTGGAAATGGCGTTGGAGGTTACGAAGGTGACGAAGGTTCATGATTCTGGAAGGATTTCTGGAAAACTGGAAAAATCTTCAAGGAGATGATGAACACCTTTGAAGATTGAATGAAGATCTTTGCAGATCTGGAAAACTTGTGAAGAACACGATGATGTTCTTGAGGATCTAGGAAAAAGATGAAGAACTGATGAAGGTTTGGATGAATGTTCATCGTTTCTGGGAAAATCTCACAAGATTGATGAAGGTTCTTATGAGTTCTTGATGAATGATTGAAGAAGATGGTGAATGGCGATGAACATGATGAAGCAAACGATGAAGTTTTGGAGAATGAGGATGAAGTTCTGGTGGCAATTGAAGTTTTCCGGTGACAGTTGAAGTTTTCTGGTGACGGTTACCGGTGCGATTTGGCCGGGAGTGATTTCTCTGGCGAGAACTCCGGCTGTTTGCATGGCCGGAGAGGGGTGAGCGGGTGGTGCTACGTGGCGTGTTGGTGTGTGATGGAGAGGACAGGTGTGGGACGTGTGGCTGATGGTGTGATGAAGTGGAAATGTGAGGTGGCCACACGTGGAGAGAGAGAGAGAGGATGTGGGGACTTTATATGCTGACAAGTGGCGTGTTGTTGGACTAATGGGCCTCCAAAATTGGCCAAGTGGCCCACCGAAACTGACTTAATGCATGATTAAAAATCTAATTAAAATCTGACTCAATGAAAGACTTAATAAACTGCAATTAAAACTTGATTAATGCTAAAAAGATGCACTTAATACTAAACGAAAAATGCTTAAAAAAACTGACTAAACCAATTAACTAATTAATGCCTAATTAAATTGATTAAAAGACTCACTTAAGATTCTAAACGAAAATTAATAAAACCTGGACCTAATTAAAGCTAACTAAACTAATTAAAATTGATTAAAATCCACTTTAACATCTAATTAATCCTAAAAAGAAATTAAATCTATTAAATTCTAAAACCATTCAATTAATATCTAAAGAAGAATTACACCTATTAATTGCTAAACAATCAAATAATATCTAGAAAATAATTAAGTCTATAAATTGCTAAAATAATTAATATCTAGATTAAAATCTAAAAAGAGATTAAACCTATTAAATTCTAAAAAGAAATATGCTACTCTAAAAAGAAAATAAAATCTATTAATAAAACCTACTAATTCTTAACAATTCCATTAATATCTAAAAAGAGTTAAATCTATTAAAAATAGGAAAAACTATTAAAACCTAATAATATCTATTTAAAACCTATTTAAAATTCTAGAAATTAAGGGAAAAAATCTAGAAAATGCAATAAAAGCCAATTAAATCGATTAAAAGGGATGCGAGAATATAACGAAATAAACGGTAAAAACCGGACACCGAAATGTCCTAAAAAACAACAGCAAGAGCTGAAAACACCAGGACGAGCACAAATTCCCCATCAAAACTTGCTTATTCGAATTGGTATGAACTGCCTGAAACGTGATAAGAGGGTTGTGATCCCGAATACGTTAATCTAACTAAAAAATGCAATGTACGCGGTATGCGAATGCAAAATGCAAAATGAGTCGAAACATAAGGCAAATTGCGAGAATTGGTTGGTCAAATTTTGGGGTGCAACAATGTGTTTTGTTTGTTTACCATTGATAAACTTATTGTTGCCACACATGTTTCCTATTTGCTTTTGTTGGTTGTTACCTTCATAATCTTTGAACCTTGCCATGATAAGTAATGTATTGACTTATGCTTGATGATTGAAATGTTTGGTCTTGTAAGAACCTTTATCACCATTGGTTGTAACCATTTGGTTTAATTATATTTGGTTGTAACCTTGTTCTTTGCTTCATGTTGTTACATGCTTGCCCTAATATTTCTTGGTTGTTACCATGACTATTATATCTTCATCATGCTTGAATGAATTCTTATGAGTGTTTTAGCCTTGATAAGTTTATTTCCCAAAGTGATGGAACTTGTTAGTTCTTATCCACTTGCCTTGTTATTCCCTTTTTCCAAAGGAAAGTTTCTCTATTGACTTCATCTGTCATAGATAGCTCATTACCATCCCCCTTGACTTGGTTAAGTCATTAAGTCCTTTAACTTAGTTAAGTTAGAACCTATATCCATTATACTTTGCTTTAAGTCTAAAGACCTGCCCCTTGTTAGGAGTATCCTTCAATTAGAACTTTAAGATAGACTTTGTTAACTCTATGTAAGGATCATTGTCATGATTACTTACTCCCCTCCTGGATTTTGTCAAAGTCAACCCCTTTGAGTGTTTAACTTAGATCTAGAGAGTTTTGCTAAACTCTACACAAACATAGTTATGTTTGTTCCCCTTGGAGTCTTGACCATAGTCAAGTATTCCTTAACCCTAGTGAGGAGAACTACAGTTGCTATGATTCCATCCTAGTTAGGATATGTAGGCATAAGATGTGATGTCTTTACCAACAAAGTTAGAAATAATCCTTAGGTATTTACCTAGAACCTTACCCTAACCTTGTTCCCATAACCTAGCAAATAACATAAATAACTTAGAATACACACACAAAAGGTTCCTGTAGAGTACTACAGATGTCTAGGTTGTAAAATACCTATCCTAGACATAACCAACCCACGATCCCTGAATCTTTAGCATCGTTGTTACATCGCGCAAAAGTTTTTTCTTTCTTTAACCTTTCCTTTGGATAAATCAAAGCTCAATGATGAATTTCAATTAATTAAGATTCAAGTTAATTAATAACTTGACATCTGATTCTCACCGCAACATAAATGGCGACCTCACTGGGGAATATAAAAAACTGCTTGAGGGTTTAGCCCACTTTGTGTGTTTGTATGCAATATATCTGTATGTTTGCCTATACATGTATATTTGTGAATATATAACTGTTTGGCTTTCATTAGATCTTTGGGTGACATCTTGAGTGGTGAGATGAGTCATAACCCAGACTTGAGTGCACGTATGATAGGATGTCGTATGATCAATAGTTGACTATTGGGAGTAGTCCTAACATGTTTGACATATGATGTAACCATGCTCAGTTGAGACCTCCTTGAGAAAATTGATGGTGTATGAGTAGTCATGCATTTCATTAGTTGTTTCAACCTGAGAGTCCGTGAAACTGAGGACCTTTAGTTACCCACTTACCTCACTTGGCCTTTTTAGGACGTAGTGCGGAGACTATGGGGGAGTAGTCCCGAAATGGTTGTTACGTGATGCTACACTTAGACGAGTCTATCCTGAGAATATTTTTTACCCACATGAGTAGTCATGTTGGTTGATAATATCCGAGGGATTTATCTATGACTCTGGGAACTCTAGATAGAACCCGATCTACAAGTACAATGAAAACCTTAGTACATATCCTTTGGGAGGGTATACCATGGATTCATGCTTATAACCCTAAACCTAGGACCTTTGCTTGTTAACATTTGCATGTGTGTGTTGTGTGTGCATCATATCACCATGTCATCATAGCATTTCATCTTGGTGCACTGGTTGTGTAAAACTCAGTCACTTTCTTTTTGTGAAACCCTAGTTATCATGGATTTTGGGAAAGGAAACACTAAGAAATATAACTTCAAGAAATATGATACAATGGAATTGAGAAAGCTAGTAAAAATGGTATTTGAAGACTTTAGGAAAACATATGGAAAGCTTTTAAGCATTGTGAAGACTAGGATGGAAGAAGGGATTCTTAGCACCCTGGTTCAATTCTACAACCCATTATACCACTGTTTCACCTTCCTAGATTATCAATTGATGCCTACATTAGAAGAATATTCCCACTTCATTGAATTCATGTGAAAGATAAGAAACCTTTCAGTTGTTTAGAGAAGCTACCCTCGCCGAAGAAAATTGCTAACACACTCCATCTAGAAGTATCTGAGGTCAAAGCCAATCATACTTCAAAAAATGGGGTTAAGGGTTTTCATTCTGCTTACTTATTGAAGAAGGCTACTTACCTTGCCAAGGAAGATAGTATAGACGCATTCGAAGCAGTTTTGGCTCTACTAATATATGGTTTGGTATTGTTTCCATAGGTAAAAGAATTCTTCAATTCAACTGCCATCACAATATTTTTAAATGGTAACCTGGTGCCCACCTTGTTAGGTGACGCTTATCATTCCATTCATCATAAAACTCTTCAAGGTAGAGAAACTATTAGTTGTTGTGCACCCTTGTTATACAAATGGTTTGTCAATCATCTACCAAGAACGAATGCTTTCAAAGAGAATCCTAATGGTTGGAGATGGTCTCAAAGGATTATGTTTCTAACTCAAGCAGATATTCACTGGTATGATCCTGCCTACGACCGAGGAGTCTACATTGATAGTTGTGGTACTTTTTTGAATGTACCGCTCTTGGGTGTACAAAGGGAAATCAATTACAATCCTGCCTTGGCTAGACCTCAATTCGGATTCCCAATGAAGGATAAGCCTAACAACATCCTCTTGACGGGTTTCTTCTACCTCAACCCTGAAGTGGAGGAATATTTAAGAAACAGTACAGTTGATGCTTGGAAGAACATCCAGAGAAAAACCAAAGCTGACCTTGGGAAAAGGAATTGTGTGGCTTTTGAGCCATTCACTCGGTGGGTCAAATCTAGAGCTCGTGATCTCAAGATGCCTTACCTTCTCAAGAAAAATACGCAGATTATTATCACGTCGTCTTCTGCCATTCCTGTGGACAACATGGAAGAGTACCAAGTGTCGCTACTGCAAAAATCGGCGCCGGCCATGACAGAAGAGTCGCCACCGTACGTTATTTATCCTAAAAGAGGGAAAGGAAACGCTCAGAGAAAACCTAATGCAAAGAGGGAAAGGAATGGTCATCGCAACCAAATCCTGGATTCGGAAGTCGGTTACGCAAGGGGAAGGTATTAGCATCCCTCACGTCCGTCGTACTCGATGGGATCCATGCTTGTTTTCTATCTAAGGGTGTGTTTATCTATCTACTCTAAAGGTCTGGTCTAAAAAGAAAAGAAAATGACTCGGCAAAGTATCGCACTTTATGCCTACGTATTCTCGTCTGGAACGAGAAATCAGAGTCAACGTAGTTCGCCTAACTACTGGAGAAGGGGGGAAGGTTGCTCGCCGAGATATCGCATCTCGTACCTACGTACTTTCATACAGCATGAAAGATCAGAGCAAACGTAGTTCGGGCTACGGAAGACATAAGTTTGTCTGACAGTTTTTTTTTATCTCCTTATGAAAGGGTTTTCCAGATTAAGGGTCCAAGAGGACAAAAACAAAGTTTGAATGTTTGTTTGAATCTTTTACGAAAGAACTGTTTTTTAGGATGTTCGCAATCTCCGTCGCACTAGAGACTATGACCTAGGAGTGAATGCTTCGCATGTCACCCAAAGGGTACCACACTAAACATCCAGATTACTGGAGAGAGACCCTCCACCAACCTTTTCCCAGATAGCTTAAGGCTCGTAATGTAGGACTTTAATTAACCTTATTACTGTATTTTTTGAGTTGTTTTGAGATGAGAAGAGAAAGACGCCCTAAAACTATGGTTGAAAGGGAATCTACCTGATGTTATCATGCATGGTTTAGAAACCTAATGTCTGTCATAATTCCCTCTTGCACAGAGGAAATCATAGATCCTAGGGGAAAACAGCAAAAGAAAGCTCAAATTCTTATCCAGAAACGATCTACACTTCAACTAGATCCTAACCACATGCTCAAAACGATCTACATCTTGCTACAATAGTGAGAAATTTGGAAGTTACATACTTGATGTAGATCCACTAACAGAGGTATCAAGAGCTCGATTCACGCTTCAAAACTCTCCAGAATCAATCAGTGATGCAAGAGGAAGCTATTTGATTCTTCAATTTGACCTGAATTTGCCTTGAACTTGAAATCCGATACTCACTTGCTTGCTTGCAAAACCAACTTCTACCTCTGCCTCCACCATGAAATGAGCTCCAAAATGAATCTGAATTCATCAAAGACTTATATAGAGTGTGTCCATGGGCTTTTGAAGTTCAATTGAAGCCCAATCCAGCAATTCACAATTTTTGTTTTCATGTCAAAATTCAAATGCTACAGTCACAAAATATTGCTCACAGCTTGCTCTAGAAGCTTCCTTTTTGCTTGCACAATGCCTTGTGAATCAATTTGAACCAAAAAAAGTGATTGAATTGCTTTGGTAAGGATTTTGGTATGTAACTTGCTTGTGAAGTAACAAAATGGTAACTCAAAGAATTCTGCCTCAACTCAAAAATTCAACAATGCCA